>OY992530.1:250773321-252028218 GCA_963921185.1 Dasysyrphus tricinctus
CGAACGACACCTTAGTGGAAATCCGACGAAGAATTACCCTAGCGAACCGCTGCTACTTCGGTTTGGCCAAACAAATGTGTTCAAAACTCCTTTCTCGAAAGACAAAGTGCACGCTATACAAAACTCTAATTTTACCAGTTCTACTCTACGGCGCCAAGTGCTGGACGATAAGTAAAAAAGGGGAATTGATCCTGGGCACTTTCGAGAGAAAAATTCTACGGCGGATATTTGGTCCTATATGCGAAGAGGGCGATTGGAGGAGAAGATTCAATCGTGAACTGTACGAGCTGTACCAAGATGTGGATGTAGTCCAAAGAGCCAAAACACGTCGACTACACTGGCTCGGCCACATCGAGCGAATGGACAACAACGCTCCAGCCAAGAAAATCTTCGAATCCCAGCCCCCAGGTTCGAGACGACCAGGAAGACCGAACCTCCGCTATAGGGACCAGGCGGTCACAGGCGCAAGAGCGCTTGGTCTCGACGACTGGAGGGAGCGTGCGAGGGACCGCAACCGATGGAAGACCGCAATATCTCAGGCAGAGACCCTTCATGGATCGGGAACCGGATAAGTAAGTAAGTAAGTGAGTACTTTGTGCTAGACAAAAAAATTGTTTACTTTCATAACCTGGATTGCGAAACGCTGCGCAATCGTTCCAGCGCTTCATAAATTTCTTTTATTTATATTAGACAAACCAGCTATTAAGTGCCTTCACGACTTCATTTCCACTTTTAATCGAGCAAACGGGCAAACCGATTTTCTTCAAATTTGGAATATTTATGATATGTTAAAACGAGAGATAGCTAAGCACCGCTAACATTTCTTACTATAGTTTATTTACTCAAAAAATTATAATTTAACCAAAAAGCACAAGAAGATGCAGCTGAAATGTACAAAATCCTGTTCAGTAATGCTTGTGATCTATCAAGTTTTTTTTGTAGCTCCTTTCAAAGATAAAAACATTAAAAAAGTACACACTTACAGCCCTATTATTGACACGATTCAAAACTAGTTTTAATATAAAACTAGTTCTATGGGGGTTTTGATTTTCAGTATTTGGACATATTGTATTACTTTTTTATTAATTAAATAATTTTGTATAAAATTATTGGATCTCTCTTTTAATTTGGAATCTACCTCGGTATCTATCTACATTTTTGGTCCTTCGAGCCGGATCCAGGCAGCATCTATCAATCGCTTATCTCTTAATTGCAATAAGACTACATCCCAATTCTCAATAAAAAAAAATGGCTGCTGCTCAAGAAGTTATCATCGAAAAGCAAAAGGAGCGCTATGAATCGATTTGCGCTTCTGTAGATAATTTGCTTGCTCTTGGAGAAGACAAAATTACCAAAACTCAAATTCAAACAAGAATGAAAATGCTCGAATCAAATTGGGACAAGTTTCAATCTGGGCATGATCGACTTACAAATTCTCGCATCACCGATACTATCAGAGAACTTCCTTATTTCACTGATGGAATGTTTTCGAAAAGTGAAGAAAAATATGCAAACTCTCAAGCAACGATGATGGAAATGCTGGAAAAATTGAATCCATCTGCAGCAAATATTTTGTCAGACCAACCATCTAACAATGCTAATGGTCATTCTCATCAGGTACGCTCTCTTCCTAATATTGAGTTGCCTATTTTCAGAGGAGACTATCAACACTGGCGGAACTTCCATGATCTTTTCACATCCATGATTGGTAGCAACACAGAGTTGTCAAACGTAGAGAAATTTCACTACCTCAAAACAAGTTTGAAGGACGAAGCTGCACTTCTTATTGCAAATATATCAGTTTTTAGTGAAAATTTCATACGTGCTTGGGATACTCTTGTGACCAGTTATGAAAATAAACGACTGCTTGTTGATACTCATCTCGACAAAATTTTCAAGCTTAAACCAGTTCAAAGAAAATCAGCGAGTGAACTTAAGAATCTCATAGCTGTTACTAAAGATTCTCTCGGAGCATTGCAATTACTTGGTGCTCCTACTCAGCATTGGGATTATATGATCGTCTACATCATCGTACGTCGTCTAGATCCATTATCACACGAAGCTTGGGAAGTTCATCGAGGTTCATCATCAAATCCTGCCTCATTTACTGAATTGGAATCATTCCTTCAAGGTAGGGTACGGGCTCTCGAAATTATTGAAACCCGGAATCCAGTTACTTCTAACAACAAATCAATGAGACCAGAATATCAATCTTCAAAGAACTTTTCTGCAAAAACGCACCTTGCTTCTATTCAAGATTCAAATGGAGACTTACAATCTACTCATCGTTCTGGATTTACTCAAAAATGTTACATGTGTAACAATTTACATTATCTTTCTGCTTGTACAGCATATACCAATTTAAAACCTGACCAACGTCATGAATTTCTCAAAGAAAAGGGACTTTGTTTCAATTGCCTTAGCCCTCATCGAATATCAGCTTGTCGTTCAATAAAATTGTGTCTCTTATGTGATAGGAAGCATCATACCTCAATTCATCAATCGATAATAAAATCAAATCAAATACAGTCCACTGCATCAACATCATCAAAAGCGAACCTCAACAAATTAAGTTCTAATCAAGAAAATATCTCTGGACTTGAAACTCAATCAGCTTTATCTCATCAAGCAATTCCACAATCTGTGATAAAACGAGTTCGGACATTACTTGCAACTGCTCTTGTTCGAATAATCTCACCAGGAGGTACGGAACTTCAAATTCGTGCTCTCATCGATCCTGGCTCTCAAATTACAATCATTAGTGAATCTGCAATACAACAACTTCTTCTCAAACGTCATAGATCATGTATTCCTCTATATGGAGTTGGTGCTCAATTATCTGGAACAACGAAAAGTGTTGTTAAATTTACTCTCAAGCCTAGCTTCAACTCAAAACTTGAATGGGACGTAGCGGCTCACATATTACCGAAGCTAACAGCAGATTTGCCATCATTGGAATCAGATCAAATGTGTTGGCCGCATCTTCATGGAATCACACTCGCAGACCCATCATATCTTCATTCAGGACATATAGACCTTATCATGGGAATTGATCTCTACTGTAATCTCATTGAACCTGACCACATAAAGCTATACAACGTTTTTGGCATCAAGAAGAAATTCAATCATCATCGCAGTTACTCTCTCAAGATGAAGAAGAGTGTGAAAATCTTTTTATCTCTACTCACTCAGGAAACGCATCAGGAAGATATATCGTACGTCTTCCTTTTAAAAAATCTCCTCAAGATCTTGGCAATTCTCAACTGGCTGCTTATCGAATGTTATCAAGAATGTTATCGAAAATAAGTTTGAACTCAACTTTCAAGTCTCTCTACTCTAATTTTCTCGAAGAATATTTTTATTATTGGGACATATGCGTCTTGTATCAGATGATACACCAGAACCTCAACATACCTATTATTTACCACATCACGCAGTGCTGAATGAGTCCAGCACTTCTACAAAATTGAGAGTGGTGTTTAATGGTTCATCTCGTTCCAGTATTGGCCAATCTCTCAATGATTTTCTCCACACTGGAAAAAAGCTTCAAATTAATCTCTCAGATATTATAACATGGTGGCGTCAATTTCCATACGTTTTTTCGGCAGACATGGAAAAGATGTTCAGACAAATCGTTCTTCACAAAGACGATTGGGATTTCCAACGAATTTTGTGTTCACTATCTCTAAAGTCAGAATCCATTAACAAATATCAATTGACAACAGTGTCATATGGACTTAGCTCGGCTCCATTCCTTGCTAATAGAGTAATCCAACAGCTTGCAATTGATGAAGGTCATCGATATCCGTTAGCAGCTAAAATACTCAAGCATGGAATATACGTAGATGATTGTTTTGGTGGAGCAGATACCCCACTCGAAGCTAAACAGTTAGCACATCAACTCGACACGTTCAAATAACTCTTCTATCAGCAAAGACAAAAGTTTCTCCAATTGATAAGACTAAGACAAAAAAGATGACTATCCCTCGTCTTGAGCTGGGTGCTGCTGCTATGTTAACTAAATTGGCTGCTCACATGTGCAAGACTCTTAATCTTATGGATGCTCCAGTACACTTATGTACAGATTCTTCAGTAGCGCTAACATGGATTAATTCTCATCCTTCTCGTTGGAAAGACTATGTTCAAAATCGTGTTGTCCTCATACAAGATACTCTTCCCAGAGCTAAATGGCATCCTGTATCAGGAAAAGAAAACCCTGCAGATGGTGCTTCGCGAGGATAATCGTCTCATCATCTAAGTAAATGTACTCTTTGGTGGAATGGTCCACATTGGCTTTCCCAACATTCAACTTCATGGCCATCAACTATATCTCGACTAGAACACAACATCGATTTAAAAGAAAAAGCTCAAGTATCGACTACCTATCGCTGAAGTTTATGCTTCATGTTCTAATAAGTTAGACATAATTGAAAGGTATTCTAGATTTAATGTTCTCATTAGAGTAACAGCCACATGCAAACGTTTATCAAAATTAATACGAAAGGAAGCGTTAAATCTCCAAAAAGAACCTTTAAAAACAGAAGAACTCGAAGAAGCTCGCCTCTTTTTGGTTAAATCAGTTCAAGAAACATATTTTCGATCAGAAATATTGACACTTCAACGGGGTCAATATATTTATATCTAATAAGAATCCATTAATAAAGCTTACACCTTTTCTAGATTCTTCTGGTTTACTCCGTGTTGGAGGACGATTGCGAAACTCACTTTTAGATCCAGAAACTAAACATCCTCTTATTTTGCCAAGAAACTCATCTCTCACTACTCTCATCATAAGATTTGCTCATCAAAAGACGTTCCACGGTGGAACTCAAGTGACTTTGGCATATTTACGTAGATCTTATTGGATTATCGGTGGCAGAACACCAGTTCGATCTCTAATATTGCGTTGTGTACTCTGTGCAAGACATCGTAGTGTAACCGCTAAACAACTTATGGGACAACTTCCATCTACCAGGATCAATCCATCAAGACCATTTTTAAACACAGGCGTAGATTATGCTGGACCATTTACATTCAAAACATGGAAGGGGCGTTCTTCCAAAACGTATAAGGGATTTATAGTTCTTTTTGTCTGCTTTGCAACATCGGCAGTACATTTAGAAATCGCAACGGATTATTCAACTGAAGGATTTCTCGCAGCATTCAAGCGTTTTACTAGTCGTCGAGGAATTTGTGCGACTCTCCACAGCGACTGTGGAACAAATCTTGTCGGAGCAGACGGTGAGTTACGAAAACTTTTCTCATCGGCATCTAAACAACTCAAAACTTTGGCGTGTCTTCTTGCTAATGACGGAACTCAATGGATCTTTAACCCCCCAGCCGCTCCTCACTTTGGAGGAAAGTGGGAAGCTGGGGTGAAGTCTGTTAAATTTCACCTCAAACGTGTCATCGGTGAAACAGTTCTAACCTATGAGGAATTTTCCACTCTACTCATTCAAATTGAAGGCGTTCTCAATTCACGACCATTGTGTCCACTATCGGATGACCCTGATGATATCGATGCGCTAACACCAGGTCATTTTCTCATTGGCTCGGCACTTAATATTTTACCAGAACCATCTATATCTGAAATGGTTCCTATTTCAAGACTTTCTCGTTGGCAACACATTAGACGTATGTTGGATAGTTTTTGGGCTCGTTGGTCCTCAGAATATATACAACGTTTTCAATCTATTTCGAAATGGAATCAAGTTACTGACCCAATTCAAAAGGACGCTTTAGTTTTAATAGTAGATGATCGATATCCTCCAGGTAAATGGCTTCTTGGACGCATACTAGAACTTCATCCTGGACGTGATGGCCTTGCTCGTGTGGTAACAGTATAAGGACTAAGAATTCTATTCTCAAGAGGCCTATTGTTAAACTATGTCCATTGCCAGTTTCAATCAATGAATAGTAATTTACATGTCTTTCGTCACCTTTTAAAGGTAACGAAGCGGGCGGAATGTTCAAGCTAAATTACTTTACTTTATTACTATTGTTATTAATTCTAAGTTTCATATATCAATTTGTTATTAATTTTATATTTGATTTTCTCTCATTGTAATTTCTGAGCTTGAATTGATAACATTGTTTTTAAATTCATTCTTTACAAAAATTGACATTTTAAACTCGAAATCAGAGTTTTAGATGTCAATTTTTGTTTGAATAATACCAATATGTTCAACACCTGAAACTCGAAACTCCTATAGAACTAGTTTAATAGGGCTGTTAATGATTTTTGTTTTATTTGAAATTTTGATTTATTTACAAATAAACCCATTTCGTAACAGTTGATAGAACCATTTAGATATCTTTATTTCGTAATAATGTTTTCAAAAAAAAGTCTGTGACCGCACATTTTACAATTCAGAGATTTGATACATTATCTTTCTACTGAAACATTTTCTTGTATATAATAGAATTAGTGAATATAAATAATGGAAAAATATATCATCGAAGGAAAATACGAAAAAAAACCTTCATTTAAAAAAAAAAAAAAAAAGTATATAAAATAAAATAAAATAAAAAAGTATTTAATTTAAGTTGAATAAATAAAGGCAGTATTATAATTCAAGTTATAAATTAAAAAAAAAAATGCGAATATACATGAATGAACAATTTAATATATAAATAAATAAGATACAGAAAACAAAAAACATAAAAAGAAATAACAAAAAATAATAAATAAATCAATTAACAATGAAAAAATAAATAAATAAATAACAAAAAAAAAAATATAAAATAGGTTAACAAAAAACAAATAAATAGGTAATCAAATAAATTAATAAATAGATACATAAATAAACAAATTATTATAAATCAAAATTATTATATAAATAAATAAATAAATAAATGAATAAATAAATGGTTTAGTAAATAAGTTAATAAATAACTAAATAAATAATAAATAATTACATAAATAAATAAATAAATAAATAAATAAATAAATAAAAATAAATAAATAAATAAATTAAAAAATTAATAAATAAATAAATAAATAAATAAATTAATAAATAAATAAATAAATAAATAAATAAATAAATAAATAAATAAATAAATAAATAAATAAATAATACATACTTCATTGATGAAAGCAAACGCAATAAAAATATTACACACAAATATCACAGATTAAGCATTAAGCTGGTTTATGAGGGAGTTCTCAGAATTATCACAGCTATTATTAAAATTAATTGTAAGTTTTCGAATCCTTTCAAAAATCAATTCAACATTCGCCCTTCTGTGGAGATCTAAGGTTGAATTATGCCAGGGCAGATTTAACATCATTTTTAAAACTTTGTTTTGTGAAATCTGCAACTTCTTTATATGACAAGTTGCTGCATTACCCCATATTGGACACCCATATAATAGAATTGCTTGGAAAATTACTTTAAAAATTATTATCTTATTGTCATTAGTGAGTGAAGATTTTCTATTGATAAAAGGGTAAAGCATCTTAATTGCACTACTTATTTTTTTTAACGTGCTTTGAACATGATGGTCAAATGTAAGTTTTGTATCAAGATGAACCCCGAGATACTTAATGGATTGCTCCCATGCTATTGAATTACCATTAATTTGAAGCTGACTGCTGGGAAGATAGCAAGCTTTTCTTTTTCGCGTGAAAAAATGGCTTGCATTTTCCCAACGTTCAGCTTAATTTTCCATTTCTTATAATATTTTTCAAGTATTTCGATCGCATTTTTTAGATTTGTCTCAATATTGAGAGCAAATTCATGCGACGTAAATACTGCAGTGTCATCAGCAAAAATGGCTGCTTCACATTGCGGAAGATTTGGAAAATCTGAAGTATAGATATTGTATAAGGCTGGCCCAAGGACTGATCCTTGAGGCACACCAGAGTCAAAAAATAACACGTTGGAAACACCACAATTTACATGCACTTGAAAACATCTACCGGATAAGAAACTCTGAACAATTTTACATAAATAAAAAGGAAAGTCAAACTGTATCATTTTATAAATTATTCCATTGTGCCATACACAATCAAAAGCTTTTTCAATATCTATCAATATCATGCCCGTTGACTGACCCCGTAAACGACGATCTAAGACATGGTTACAAATTCTTTTTACCTGGTGTGAAGTGCTGTGAAAGCTTCGGAAACCAAATTGTACATCTGGAAAAAGATCTTTATCTGAAACTATTTTTAAAATATACTGCTTCAGGATTTTTTCAAAAACTTTACTAACATTACTTAATAAACTAATTGGCCTGTAACTTTCGCAGACATCTGGGGCTTTTCCAGCTTTAAGAACAGGGACAACCATGGCTTTTTTCCAATATTGAGGGAAATATTGGCATTTTAGACATGCATTTATAATAAATGTTAAATATTTAATTCCAATCTGAGGTAGTTGTTTTAAATATGCATTTTTAACTTTATCTAGTCCTCCTACTTTTCGAGTTTGCAAGCTGTTGACTACATATTTAATATTTTCTTCAACTACAAAAGCATTTAAAGGAGTCAATTCATTTGAGTTTTCAAATCTTTCAATTGTGTCCCTAACAAGTTCGTTTGTTTCAAAATCACCCAAATGTTGAGAAACTAGGTGATTTTTTGAAAAATTTGTGCCAAGTATGCTTGCTTTTTCAATATCTGTAAAATATGTTTTTGAAGAATCCTTAAGAAATGGTATCCTTCTATTTTTGTTTTTTACTACTTTAACGATATTCCAGAAGGGCTTAGCATTTTTATCAAGAACGCTCAATTTTCTGTTCCATTCTTTGTTACGATTCACTTGTATTTGATCAGTAATTAGTTTGTTAAAATAAGAAACCATTGTTCGAGAAAAGGGTTGACGATATTTTTGCCAATTTTTTCGATGAACGTTTCTTATTTTTATAAGTTCTAATATATGATCTGGAAGTTTTTTATATAAATCTCTTTTTTCACGTTTGGGAATGCTTTCATCAACTGAGGAAAGAACAGCTTGTGTAAAGTTTTGAACGATGGAGTCAACATCATCTTTACAAGACACTCTTTCAAGATCTGTGCAACTGTTTTGAAATTTCACTTTTATCTTTGATTTGAACGATTTCCAGTTTGCATTTTTTAAATCTAGAAAATATTGCACTTTTTTTTCCCCCAACCAAGAAAGGTAACAAGAAACAGGATTATGATCTGAACTGAGTACACTAAACGAAATGGGTTCTGTTATTAGATAAGGGACATTGGACACAAAAATATCAAGAACTGAAGGACGACCACGGGAACCTGCAGGAAAATAAGTTGGACAAGGAGGATAAAAGATATTAATTGGTACAGTCAATGGAAAGTCAGACAATATATTGCCCCAGGCATTCGCTCTTGCACACCCCCAATCTCTATGCCGGCAGTTAAGATCGCCGCCTAATAGAAATTCACCACTCATTGTGAATAAATTTCTAAAATCTTGTTTTAGCCATTTCCTTTTTATATCCGACGCGGATCCACCAGGAAAATAAACTGAAAAAACTTTAACTGTCTTCTGGTTTCTTAATTTAATCTCTATCCCTATATTCTCCACCATGCGTGTGGGAACTACAGGTAAAAGCGAATGTTGAATTGATTTTCTAATAAGAATCGCAACCCCCCCACCTCTTTGATTTATTCTATCCAAGCGATAGCATTTGAAATCAGATGATGGGAGTCTTATATTACAATCGAGCCAGGTTTCCGTGACTAACGCAACGTCCACTCTGTAGCTATTCAAAAAATCTAAAAATTCAAGAAATTTATTACGTATGCCTCTAGCATTCCAAGTTATTATTTTTATTTGTGTATCTGCCATTTTACTTATCATTAGAGTATAAAAACTTAGTAGCTAAATGCGCGATCACATTAAATTGTTCTATTTTTGTTTTACAAACTGATAAATTTGAAATCATTTCCATGCAGAGGGAATTCAGTTCCTCCATTGTAAAGAGTGATGAATTGTTGTTGGTAACGTTGTTGTTATTGTTATTATTTGATGAAGAAGCGCCACGTGAGTCATTTTCCCATGCATTCATTGTTGGTGGTGTTCTTTGAAATTGAGAGCTTGGATTAGCGAAGCGTGTGCTCGGTGTATGTACCTGCCGACGCTGTGGCTGTGGGAGCGAAGGAAAGTCACTCAGAGAAGCAAATGAAACCGGTTTTTGGTAAGCTTGATGAGTAGAAATTTGTGCTGTTGCATCAGCGAAATGAGGTTTTGGGTGGGGATGAGCTTTTCTTCCAGATGATCTTTCTTTAATTTCTAACAGCAGTATTAATAAAAACCTGCTATCCGCTCCCTAACACACGTGTTAACTGGCATACGGATAGACAACTTGTCCGTTTGATAACTTTTCTTATTAAAAAAGATATGATATCTTTGCAGTATTTATCACTTCACCAAATTCACCATTTCTTCAAATTATGGTGATTTTCTAATATATGTGTCACATGCATGTACTGCCTTACGAAGTGTATACTGGTAGTAGTAAACGGTGTTATCATACGTGTGCGTGTATATGTAAAGAAGTTATCCGTTCACTATACGCGGAATTATGCGAGTTAAAGTTATCCGTACGTAAACACACATCACAGACTATTACACACTTGTTAATCGGAATTACAAGTTAACAGATGTATAAACGCTAGCACGTTGTTATCTTCCGTTTATTAATATGGGGGTAAATATTTAGATCTGCTAGTGCATGTTATGTCAGTAGCTTTGTGATTGCCGCTGCAGTTAGCACATTTATTCGTAGGATTATTGCATTCGCTTGTTTTGTGAGATCCAGCGCAAACGGCACAATATGTTTTTATGTGGCAATTTCTCTCGCCATGTCCAAACATTTGACAATTAAAGCATTGTGTCACCTTACCTTTGATTTTTCTTTGGAAGTTCCAATTCACTTGGGTATGGAAAATTGAGCGATAATTTTTTTTTAATTCATTTAATTTTATCGATCCATTTTCAAAGGAAACGATATAGAAAAAGTCAGTAAATTGATCGTATTTTTTTTCAATTTTTCTTATATCAACACATTTTAAGCCAAGAGAAATGAGTTCAGCTTTAAGTTCATTAGTTTTGGTGTCATCCAAACCATACAAAACAACTTTGAAAGTTTTCGCACTTTTAAGGTCATGAGAAAAATATTGACAGTTATCCTCTTTTAATTTTTCTAAAACAATATTATAAGACTCCATGGATTCGAACACAATTTTTATTCCTATTGTTAGTTTTTTAATTGAGTAGTTGGATACGTTAAGGACCTTCATTATATTATGCACATATTCGGGTGATTTTTGGAGCACTTTTATAGGTGGCACATACACTTTCTTTACTATAGATGGAGAATCAATTTCATCCATTTCTGAATTATCAGTATCTGGATGGCATTGGAGGGGAGTAAATTTATTAAAGAAGTGGTTTTTACTAGGCCCACTTGTTGGAAACATAGTGGAGCGAAGTTTTTTATCCGAGGACAAGCACTTGTCCCCGGTTTCAGGTGATCTATCTCGTTTGGGAATGTTGTTAATTAGAACTTGCGAAAGAGATGAACACGTCATACGCAGTCGAAAGCTCCGGGTAAACTGAACAGTTGATAGGAATCAGATTTTCACGAAGTTATACCTACCATAATCCAACGAAAATAAAGTTTTGTGATTTTTTCGTTTATTTAATCCACTGTATGTGTCAACATTGACCAACTTTGAAAAGCTATAGAATTCAAACGTCCTTTCAGGAACTTATTTCGTTTGTTGCCTTTGAATTTTGATATTCCTTTTAGAATTGAAAATAAAAAAACAGAAATAGAAAATCATTATGTTTACTTATTTTTAATACGACTCTTGGCATTTTGGCCACAGTGCGCCCGCTACAAATGTGAAACTTCACTTAAAATTCAACTCTTCCGGCCTTTGCCCTCGCGTAAAAAAATAATAACTTTTAAGAAAATATTAACAAGGGACACACCCAACGGCAGATGTGCTCTTTTCAGGCCAGACTGAATCTTTTATATTTACAAAACTATTTCGAGCCCTTTCCATGCGAAGATGTCATAAAATATATAAATCCGTGCGCAAAGATGCCAGCAAGTAAAATGTATGCACTTTTTAGGGAGCGGCTCAACTCAAAACTAAAGAAACATTGAGCTCCACTATAACAACAGCCATCTACTTCTTCTTCTTCGGTTAGCACAATAATGACGGTGGATGGTGATGCGACGATTTCTTAAACGACAACATAATCTCTGGACCACAAGAAAAGGGGTTAACTATGGGTGGAGTATATTTTCAGAATTAAAAAAATGGATGTAATAATTTTCTTATGATACTTCTCCAGCTAGGACATGGATATCCCTGGATTTATCTTACCCCTGATGGGATCTGGAGAAGAATGATGCAATTTAGTTTAGGTTTTTTTATTGAACAAGACTCACTTATGTTAAATCTTTTCATTGCGTTTATAGTGTATACAGTATGCCTAAAGCTAAACGCACTCAATTTAGTGTCTTAAAAAAAGTCCTAAGAAGATGTGAAGTAGGTGAACAATAAGGAGTGTTTAAGATTGTTTTTTTTTGGAAAACAGAAGTGCTTTTTATGATGTGTTTGTTCCATATGGTACAGGAAGTGTGTACAAAAATTACCTGCAAAGAGTCATACAGTCTTAATGATAAGATTCAATTTAGATTAAAGGTAGTTTGTGGAGTTAAAGTTATTTAAGTAATTTTATAGCTTAAAATAAAATAAAATACACGAATATGCTATAAAATATTTATTTCATAACAGCAAGCACTTTCAGAAAAGAAAAGATTGCTACACTTTTTACAGCTGTCATCAAAGACTGCAAATGCTATGATGCGGATTCGTCGTGGGAAATCGACTCAGATCGAAAGTCATCGATTTTAAGCCGATTAGCGATCGCCTTGCTGTGATCAGCATCAAAGCTCCCTTGCAAAACATCAGCTAAATTTATGTGCACACGCCCCTACCGATGAATCTGAGTAGTCTAACAAGGAGGAGTGTAACGACCTCCTGGACGGAGCCTACGGAGCCTGTCCGGATAACGATATCAAAGTCGTGCTCGGAGACTTCAATGCTAAAATCGGAAAGGAAAACATCTTTGGGGGATTAGTTGGAAAGCACAGCCTCCACGAAACGACAACAGACAACGGCTTCCGACTAATCGACTTTGCTGCAGCTCGAAATACGGTGATAAGTAGTACTAGGTTCCCCAGGCAAAGGATACACACAGCAACCTGGAGATCTCCAGATGGTCGAACCGCCAACCAAATCGACCACGTGCTAATTGGCGCAAGGTATGCATCGAACATTTTGGACGTGCGAACTTTCCGAGGCACAAACGTGGACTCTGACCACTTTCTTGTTGTGACAAAGCTCAGAGCCCGACTGTCAAACGAAAAGAAAACGAAGACCGCCCAAAGGAAGAAATTCAACATCGCATGCCTTAGCACATCTGAGAAAGCTAGATGATACAGTGAGCAATTTACCGGGAAACTTTCTGCCGTACCCCAAGCCACCAGCATCAACAACCAGTGGAACGAGTATCACGACATCATTAAGGAGAGAGCCGAGACCACCGTACGCTATAAGCTACCCACAAAAAAGAAGCCGTATGTCGATGATTGCTCGATATTGAAGCTAGAGACGGAAAACAAGAGCAGCAAGAGCGGAGTACCGTGAAAAGAGAAGGAAAGAAAAAAAACCCTGCGCAGACAGAAAATAGCATCCACAGCCTCTTAGCTCATGTATTTAGAGGAGTCTAGTACCGCCACCAACACCGCCGGTTCCACAAAACAGCCAAGTAACTGGTATCTGGTTATATGACTGGCACGCAAGCTCTTTGAAACAGCGAAGGGAACCTAGTCACCGAAGCACAGGGAATTGTAGACGTGTTTAAGCACTAAGCAGCATTTCCAGCAACTGCTTAACGGGCATTATGTAGAGGAGGCGATAGGGGAACAAAGAAGCATGAGACCAGTCTATGAAGATCCAGTCCCAGCGCCCAGTACTGAAGAGGTTAAGAAAGCCATCCATAAGCCTTAAGAACTACAAATCCGCCGGCTCGGATGGCCTACCTGCGGAACTCTTCAAGTATGGAGGAGATGTCCTGGTAGGGTGCATGCACCAGCTCATCAACCAAGTGTGGGAGGAGGAAAGTATGCCCAACGTCAAATAGCTCCATATGCCCAATCTACAAAAAAGGCGATTCTATGTCCTGCAAGAACTACAGAGGCATATCCCTGCTCAATGTTGCCTGCAAGATCCTATCCAACGTACTATATGAGCGTCTAAAACACTTTGATTGGCACGTAACAGAGTGGCTTCATGCCAGGCAGATCAACGATAGACCAAATCTTTACATTGAAGCAAATCCTGGAAAAGACCAATGAATTTCAAGTCGAGACCCACCACCTATTCATCGACTTTAAAGCCGCATATGATAGCATAAGTCGCCAAGAGCTTCTATTCGCGATGTCGGAACTCGGGATCCCGAAAAAACTGATCCAGCTATGCCGCATGACGTCACAAAATACGCGGTGCAACGTGCAAATGGGTAACAGCTCATCCGAGTTATTCCAGACGTGTACAGGGTTCAGACAAGGAGATGCGCTATCATGTGATTTCTTCAACCTAGTCCTGGAGCAGATAGTGCGCAAGAGTGGTGTTAACATGGAAGGCACTATCTTTAACAGGTCTTCTCAACTGCTTGGCTATGCGGACGACATCGACATCATCGGCCGCTCCAAGAGAGCTGTACTTGAAGCATTCACAGCTATTGATGAACAGGCGAAACGCGTTGGTCTTGAAGTGAATGACGACAAAACAAAGCCTCATCTGTCCATCGCCTAGGACAAAACGTCACAAACATCAATTCCAGGAACGACACATTAGTGGAAATCTGACGAAGAACTACAATAGCGAACCGCTGCTACTTCGGTTTGGCCAAACAAATGGGTTCAAAACTCCTTTCTCGAAAGACAAAGTGCACGCTATACAAAACTCTAATTTTACCAGTTCTCCTCTACGGCGGCGCTGATTGCTGGACTGGACGATAAGTAAAAAAGGGGAATTGATACTGGGCACTTTCGAGAGAAAAATTCTTCAGCGGTTATTTGGTCTTATTTGCGAAGAGGGCGGTTGGAGGAGAAGATTTAATCTTGAACTGTACGAGCTGTACCAAGATGTGGATGTAGCCCAAAGAGCCAAGACATGTCGACTACACTGGCTCGGCCACATCGAGCGAATGAACAACAACGATCCATCAGCCAAGAAAATCTTAGAATCCCAGCCCCCAGGTTTGAGACGACCAGGAAGACCGAACCTCCGCTACAGGGACCAAGCCGTATACCGGTATAAACACTTCTGTTCAGTGTATGGGCCGCCCAAGAGTCCACAGCAGATTTTAAATGTGAAGGAGGCGAGGCGTCGAAAGCTTGAATAAAGGTTATGCAAAAAACTCAGTCTTACAGTTTATAACCGGGGTTTCAGTGATTAAACAGTGGATCGGAAATAAAATATAATTGCAACTTCGAAAGAAATGGAATTAACCAAAATATGTTGTAACTCCTCCCTTAATAATGCTCATTTGATCATAGATAACGAAATCCGAGATCAGTTCAGTGTATAGTTCCCGGGTTGCCTGGTCAAGAAACACTTGTGTAGCCCAATTTCAGGATTCTTGTATCCCAAAATCACTGTCCTTAATTTAGCCCAAAATCTAGCCCAATCTCATCTAAAAAAATTAGAATTACTTATTAATTTTTTTTTAAATAATTTCCAGGGGCAAATCCTTAAAATCTGGTCGAATTTAAATGTATCGTTGAATTTATACAAAATTTTCTTAGAAGTAATAGAAGTTATATGAAATTGGGCAACTTTTTTCAAATTCATGTCGCAAATTTATGATAAATAGCCCAATCTATAATAAATAAATAAATTGGGTGGCGCAACAGCTCGTGGATAACCAGGGCCTAGTGACTTACAACTCTCAACCATTGCTGTGTGCGTGTTGTTGGCGGGAACGGAGGGGACCTACAGTTTTATGCCGAGTCCGAACGGCTAGGTGAGAAGCACTTTTTCATGATATGTATACCTACTCTTGGAGGATTTGTCAGTTCCTCGCAAGGAACAGTACCTCGAATAAAACATTTCTGTTCTTAGATGGCACGGCTGGGAATCGAACCTTCAGCATGACAGTCCTGCGCACTAACCATCATGCCACGAGGTACTACAATATAGCTCAATCTGACAACCCTGTATAGTTCGCCCTGCCAGACCGTTTGAAAAAATAACGTGTTTTCACTTCGAACTATATACTTTTTTAAAACGGTCTGACAGGGTGAACTACTCTGATCCAAGGAGCATTATCTAGGGAGAGGTGGAATTTTGGCTAACACGAAAACTACTGAAGCTTTCGACGCCTATAATATACTTCTTTTGTTGATAACCTTCACATCCAAAGTCTGCTGTGGCTGTGGCCTCTCAGTCTAATAGGATAAACGATTCTTATTGATTATACAAAATTTAAAAACTGTTCTCAGTTTTTCCTCCTTCAATTGTTATGACTGTTCGCGTACCTACCAAAACTTCGAATTTCTACGACTTAAGCCGAAGTTTTGTCAAAGTTAATATAAAAAGAATTAAATTGTACTAAAATTCCTAGGAATTCGAAGTTTTGGGTAGTAAGTAAACGAACACAAAATGTATTAGAAAAACAAAGCCTTAATTTTTTGAGCTCTTAAATTTCAAAGTTTTCTAGAGTTTTGCTTTTAATTTTTCATTCAATTTGACCAACTATAATCTTAACAACATAAATACCTGCATAATTCAGAATCATCAGGCAAGAGAAAAAAAAAGATAATTTTGAGATGAAATAAAATATTTATTTAATTTTTTCCTCCCAACACCGACAGGCGTCATTATATTACAATTAAAGCAGACGTTAATTCTTTTCTGACAGCTCATTTTCCATATCTTTATCCTTTTAAACTTTTGAGAAAGTCAAAAATACCATAATACACCTACGGCCAGTAGTTCACTGTCTGCATTGGTTCCACAAAGGTGTGATAAGCTATCGTTCCACATAAACTGTTAAAAATATTGAAACTAGACAGATCCATATTACCATTCAGCCGCCAAAGAACCACACTTATAAATGCCCGCTACCGTTTGATAAGATTTCAACCGAATTCCTTTTGTCTTTAAACCATGGCAGTTTATAAGTTGTTTGATAACTCAATTAAGGTTTAGAGCCTTGTATATTTATGTAGGTTCCGAAATGATCATTTATTCGGCAGTCCATATTGCTATCGCATAAATGAGCTACTTAGTCTAGGTTTTGCTTCTGAATACTGAACTGCGAAGACTTGTTTCCCAAACCCTACAGACTAGTATCGTAAATAACCTCGACGATTATAATAAAAGCACCGTTTCAGCAGATCGGCCCTTAAGTTATATGCGCGTGCGTATGCTAAGAGCATGTGTAATTAAAACTAACGATCTATGATCTCCCAACCTAATCTAATCTGGTTAAGGCCTAGTTAACACAGCTACTTTAAGCTGATCCTCCTACCCTATGACACCAGCATGGCCGAACTAATGGCCTTCCAGTTCAGAAAATCAAATTCCAAAAGTGGAACAAATTTCTGTCCGACGCGGCACAGCGCAGCTCGGAATGGCAGTTCCGTCATTTGCCTAATTTTGGAATAATTTTCTATTTGCTTCGTATGAGAACATCTGAAGATGCCGCTGCGATTGCTCCTAAGGGTCTTCTCGTGTCAAATGTTAATGTGCGATCTGAATTTCCATCGAACATCATCGATGACTGCTGGTGTTCAACTTATCCCCTTCCGATGCGTCGTGTAATAGTCACTCTGCCGCACTAGGCCCTATGGCATTTCAGAGGAGTATCATCTTTTTATTGCACAAGCTAATTATTTAATTCTGCTTTGACGGTGCCTTCTCTAATAGGCCATTTAAACAATAGATAAAAAGAAATTGGTATAAGCGGGAGCCTTGTAATTTTAAGAAAATGGCCAAATGTTGTCATCAGACGGAAGATAAGTGCACATAAGTCCATTTGAGATAAGAATCCGGAATCCAAGTTCCAAATCCAGACGAGTAATGAAATTCACAATCGCATAATATTCCGTGAAGAATTGATAAGTGGATTTGATGGTATTCTGAAGATTTTTAATTCGTCAATTTTGAATATTAAACTATAAGAAAAAATAAATATAAATTTAAGCTTTTTTGGAGAATTTTAATTAAGTATCGCACCTGCAGCTGCGCAGCGACAACTTACCGGTTGAATATGCTTGAACCTGTGGTCGTAAAAGTTAATAGGGGCTTTAGTATTGTTCTAGCATATTCTTTAATCTATATTGTGAAACATTTTAGAGGCGGCATTAAAGTAATAATTAAAAAAACAAAAAAAAAACTTATGGCTCCAGTCAGTATTTTTGGGCTTGGATTGCATTAGAACTGTCAAGAGCGCGCATACATAAAGTTTATGGTGGTTCTAATAGTAAAACTATAGATTATTTTTTTTAATTAAATGGAAAACGGGATACAAATAAAGGTACCTTCATATATTAGGTATAAGTAAATATGTAAATATATGTAGTTGTAATGGAATTTTTGTTTTCCTGTCTTCAAAGAAAATGCATGAGAATAGATGATAACTCTTTGAGGTTCAAGCTTGTAATCAAACTCACTCAGTACCAAATTTGCAAAAACACCAAGATTTTAAGGAGCTCACTGTATGGTTGGCCTGAAGTTGTTCAGTTCCAATGTTACCAAAGTTAAAAAAAATTCAGAGTTTAATTGCAAATCCCATATGAAACATCTTCTGTCTTTTTACAAGAATTTTTTTTTATTTATTTGGAAGAAATTAGGGGAATTAGGCCTTTATAGATAGATAGATAGATAGATATATAATTTTATTTCGAATATGATTTAACAAAAACATATTATATGCTCGTGTAAAATGAATTATGACAATAGCTTAAAGTTGTCTGCCAGGTTGAAAAGTTACATTTAAAAAATTAAGCTTAGTGAGTTGTGCAATTAAATTGATTACAAAAATTCATTTAAAATGAGAGAAAAGGTGTGTTCCTTGCCGACTTTCAAACAGTTTGAAACCGCCAGATTTAGTCCGAAGTCGTTCCACACTTGAAAAATTGTACTGGTCCGCACCAAATCTGGCGGTCTGAAACTGTTTGAAACTGTTTGGGACTAAACCATGGAACAGGGTTAATAATATTTAAGTGCAGCTTTTAGAAAATTAAACAAGCAGCTGCCATTTAAAATGCTAAGAAGTTGTGAGCACATCATTACCAAGAAACTTTTTTTTAAATCCTTTGAAGATTGGACAGGTTCCAACGAAGTGAGAAGTATTTTCCGAAGCATTTCCATAGGTTACAAAGTGTACATATTCTATTAGTATTTTTCTGAAACGATCTTCTAATGAGATTAAGGAGTCCACAAAAAGGGAGATCATATCTTGCGGGTTGGAGTCTTCAAAATAGTTTGGCACTTCGGAATATAGTAGATTGCAGTACAACTCATCATGGAATTGGGATTGTTAGGCGTTGGCGGTAGATCCAGTCCACTGTTTTTCCTTGAGCTTCAAAAGCAGAATACCATGTCATCTATGCCAATCAAATAAGTTTATGTCGAAAGAAAAATTTACTGACGTTTCATGGAAAAGTTCCAACTATTCCTTAGCCAAAAAGATTTTCCTGGCGATAATAGCTTCGGATAAATTTCTTGGTAGTCTACCATTAGGAATATTCAGGGTTCTTCGTACATAAGAAAAGTACATCAGAAAAGGTTTATACATAGATGTCAGAAAAGCTTTACGTAGTCCAGTTTCGATGTGCAAACATAGTTTGGAGTATTGTCCGGTAAAAGAAAATATCTTTTAATATAAAATCGTTGTAACTTTTCTACTTGGACGTGTTCACGATATCTCCATACTTGAGTGCAGTACAGCATAATAGCTCTAGAAGCAGCATCATAAATTCTAAATTCGGTAGAATGCTGAATATTTGTATCCCTCAATAGCTTTGACCATGTTGCATATAGAATTTTACGAAGAAGCGAGACTATTATTTAAATCCTCGTTCCAAGACATATTAGCTGCGTTTTATTATCTCTGGGTCTGGGTCGAGGTTATCTTTTAACATGCATTACAAAAACAACATGGGATCTAGGTTTCTATCTAGGTTAATTTCAATAACCCAGATAGAGGTTTTTACTCTGACCGTCAGAGGGCTATTTATCATTGTGAATGGATGTCAGCGTTTTGTCAGCAGTATTAGGAATAGAGAGGAAAAGAGACAATTGCTTACATGAAAAACAAATAAACATAAGAAAAAAAGAGACTGATATACAGCACTGCTTTTGTACTAACCCACATCGTTTTATTTTCACGAGGTGAACCATATGGGTTTTGAGCGATAATAAAACGCGGCTATTATAGTTAACAACTACGCCTGAATATTTATAGTGATTTGACGCTGTTAATTCAATATCGTTGAAAAAATGAAAAAACACTTTTCGCTAGTTGCTGTGCGTCCTCCATTTCGAAACATGACTTTCAGATTTGCTAAGATTGACTTCGAGGTTCGTTCGACTTATTGCAGTATATAATGAAACTATCAATGAGTTGTTGCAGATTCATGGGATGGTTAGGTTAGGTTGGAAGGGGTGATAATACGGCAAGCCGCACCATCTCACTCGGATTTCATTGGATCCACTTCGCTCCCCAGGGTATAGGTGGTTAGTGAGGAGGGATAGGGAGGGAGTTAATAGGAAGTTTTAGGTGTGGGGGGCCTCCTTCAACCAGGATGTTCTTTAGTGGCAAGACAGAGATGTCGCCCAGTTCGTCGAAGAAGTATTCTCCAAGGGCCTCATTTCTGGTTCTAGCTAGGCTGGGGCATTCGCAAAGGAAGTGAGGGGAGCCCTCCTCTGCCTCATCATCATGACACCCTCCACATAAGTCCGATGAGCTGATGCCCATTCTATTCATGTGGGTTCCCATTGAGTTGTGGCCCGTAAGGACACCAACCATGAGAGGTAATTGAGTCCTGCTTATCTTGAGTAAGTAATCAGTTTTTTTCTTTGAAATATTTGGCCATATATTCCTTGAAACCCGACAAGTGTCGATGGATGACCATCTGACATTTGCAGCTTCTAAGAAACTCTGGTGTATTCTACTTTTTTCTTGCTCCAGTGGCATGCGCACAGAGGCTTCGATTTGGCTCCGATCAAGAGATGAACTGCTTTGTGCCAGTTCATCCGCCATTTCGTTCTCATGAATATCCCTATGTCCTAGGACCCATATTAGGGTTACTGGGTTCGTTGCATTGAGTAGGTACTCTAAGCTCGTTCCGGCAACGATCGACCAGGGGGCCGATTCTGGTTCTGTGAAAAAATGAAACGAACAATTTTTCACGCTTTCACACTAATTCCGATTCCCGTTCTGTGAAAATGTGCAACCAAACATCAAAAACTTTCATTATGAATAATTTGCTTTCACGCCGTCATTTGGAAGCGAATATCCAAAATGAAAGCGTGAATACGAACAAGCAATGACAAATTCAATCATATCTCTCTCTCTGTCAAATCCATACAGAAAAAAGTGTTCCTATCTCACGCATTTCTCTGTTCTCTTCAAAAACACAAGTAAATTGAGAGAATCGTGCAGTTTTCAGGAGAAATGGTAAGGTGGTTCTAGCATCGATGATATAGTTTTCGTTCACAGAACCAGAATCGCTTATTTGTGGCAAATGAATCGAAAAAGTGAAAGCAATGGTTGGCAGCGAATGTGAAAACGATTTATTCGATTCACTTTTTCACAGAACCAGAATTGGCCCCCAGTTTGGACTTTGTGGTGATTGAGCAAAGGGCTTTAATTGCAGCCTGGCTGTATATGAAAATATCAATATTGTTGTTGACTAATTCACATGAGGCAAGATGTTTCGCGGCTTCGCAAACTGCCAGCAGTTCCGCTTGGAGTACACTGCAAAAGTTTGCAGCTTTAACGATCTATTTATGGGTGGGTTATCTGAGTAGATGCCTGACCCAACCCCCGCCAAGGTTTTGGAACCGTCAGTAAAGACCAAAACATGATTTGCATTTATGACCCTGTTTTCATTCCAGAGTTCCCTGATTGGAATATCTGTTATGGTAACTGGGTTGAAATCTATGGGCGGTGAAACGTAGTCTGTTTGAATGTCTATGTCTGTAAAATTCATTATAGTTCTGTGACCGTAGAGACCCTTTTTCCCATTTTTACATTGATGAAGTGTTAAAGCACTTTTGGCCGCCAACTCTTTCGTAAACAGATCGAGTGGGGCAAGTGAAAGGAAAGTTTCAAGGGCAGCCGTTGGTGTGGTCCTGATAGCACTGGTTGTGCCTATACACGCTAGTCTTTGAATTTTAGTCATGGTTTTTAGATTGCTTTCCTTATCTAAGGCTGGCCACCAGACCATGCATGCGTACGTTAGAATTGGCCTTATAATGGCTGTGTACATCCAATGAATGGTTCTGGTGGGGCTGGGACCCAATCTTTTACACAAAAAATTCTGCTGCAAGTGTAGAAAGCTATTGAGACTTTTCTTTCTCTTTCTTTAATATTTTCTTTCCAGTTTAGTTTACGATCGATTCATGGAATTTCCAGGCCATCTATAAATAATCAAATGTAAAGATCGTCATGTAAATCATTTAAGATCAGGACCAAATGGAGAGCACTCAGCATGCAAACATGTCGGACACCTTTGTTAGTGGAGAAGAAATCAGATGTACCTATGCCATCCCAAAAAGCAACAGTGATGTCCATATAAACGGATTTTGTGATCGTAATCATCTTTGAAGAGATGATTCCTAGTGTAGGAAGCTTGGAGAGTAAGGCAAATCTGTCTATCAAAAGCGGCCTTTAGATCGACAAAAAATGCGTACAGCTTCTTCTTCTGACTTAGTTGGAGCTGTATTAGACAGGAAAGATTGTAAACTTGGTCCACAGTAGAATAGTTTCTCTTATAAGCAGTTTGAAATTCGTTAATGATATTATTTGAGTCCAACAATTTCATCAGTCTATTTATGAGAATTGTGGTAAATAATTTATAAAGCTTGTCTAGAAAAGACAGTCCTCTATAGTAAGATACCATATTTACATCTCCTTTCTTAAATAGCGGGTATATAATTGACTTTTTGAACGACTTTGGTATAGCTGCATTTTCAAAAACGTCATTTAACAGCTTATGTACTTATGTATTTCAATAATCAGTGAAGAACTAGCATTTTTGTAGAATTCATACGGTATACCATCTAAGCCCGGAAGCTTAGTATATTTTGATGTTGATGTTGCCGAATATATTTCATCAAGCTCTATCAGGCAATCCAACTCCGGTACCTGTTTAAAGATGGAGTGAATGAGGCAGTAGCTCCAATGAACCGTTGCGTTTGTACTAAATTCTGGAAATGTATTTTAAATTCGCTGACTGTAATATTTGTTGATGTGGTGCAAGTGTTCCCACGTATCTGCTTGGCAATCTTCCACCACTCTCTCGCTGAATTTACAAATTGGAAACTTTTTGCTATACCCTGAAAGTAGCCCTGCTTCTTCGATTTATAACGGGTGATTTTTTAAGAGGTTTAGAACTTAAAAAAAAAAAAAAAAACACAAAAAATTCGAAAAAATGAATGAAATATTTATTTGAATCGATAGTTTGAACCTTGCAATTTAATGTTTAAAGATAATTTCATGCAAATGTTGACCGCGGCTGCGTCTCAGGTAGCCCATCCGCTGAGTTTGGCATACTCTTTCACACATATCGGCCGGTATCTCACGAATGAATGCATGGATGTTGGCTTCCAGTGCGTCAATCGAAGCGGGCTTGTCCCTTTAGACATTAGCCTTGACATACCCCCACAAAAAATAATCTAATGGTGTCAAATCGCACGATCTAGGCGGCCAATTGACCGGCCCGAAACGTGAAATTAACTGTTCACCAAACTCGCCTCGCAATTGCGCCATTGTTTCGCGTGCTGTGTGGCATGTGGCACCGTCTTGTTGAAACCACATATCATGCAAGTCAAGAACTTCCATTTCGGGCAAAAAAAAGTTTGTTATCATCGCTCGGTAGCGTTCACCATTGACAGTAACGCTGCGATTCGCATCATCTTTGAAGAAATATGGCCCAATAATGCGCGCGATGAACATTTCGAACCGAGCACGAATTTTGATAGTAAAATTCAATAATTTGCAAGCGTTGTTCATTTGTAAGACGATCCATGGTTAAATTGCAAACCAAACTGAAGCTGTTTGACAGTGACACAAGGTACTAAACACACGTCAGCTGTCAAAACCCGTTATAAATTCCTGTACTTCTTACTAGCGGCATTGTAGTTTTTTTTTTAATTTTTTTTACTCTTTGAGGTGCTTAATCCGGTTTTTCGGGCCAAACAAAAATCTAGATCAAACCAAGGCTTTTTAGACTCAAACTTAATTTTTGCAGTTTTTGATTGAGTTGCAATGTTCATCAATCGAATAAGTGACTCAAGCTTTGTATTGTAGGAAAGACATCTATTTTCGGACCATTTTGACCGAGGAAGGTGATTCCTAGTACTCGTAGCGGATTTTATGGAGCAGATTAATGGTATGAGGTCGGAGAAAATTTCACAACCGACGATAAAATCTTTTACCATATACGATGAGGTGTAAGAGGGACAACAATAATCAATTACTAAGAAGCCTCTGCTACTCACAAACGTATGTATTCACCAGTTTTGTCTTCATATCCTCCGCCATTCAGGATGTATGCACCTATATCCTCAAAAAATTCCAAAAATGTGTCGCAGTTCATGTCGCTGGTTAAATCTTTGGAGCATCTTTCTTCCTCGATGAATGATGTGGGAACCGAGTTGAAGTCAACTGTTACCTATGTAAGAACCTAAGCACCGGCTCTAACGTTGAAACTCCCAAAATCCCCACAATGAATGAAATTTGTCGAAAAAAAGTTTTTGAGTTTTGCGAAGTCTCTGATCCAATGGCTACAATTTAAAAAAAACAGCCTTGAATGTTTATCATGTCATTTATGGTAACAAAATTTAATTGATAAATAGATTCTATGTTTTTCGGCTCTGGACCTTTCGCACCTCATATGAGGGAAATTTGATAAAAAAAAATGCCATCTACATAGTTGGTCATTTATTGGTCAGAAAAGGTCAACTGATCCCAGAAACTGGTCAGCCCTAGATAACTTGTAATCAAAGCCTAAACTTTCTCAAGGTCACGCGCGATTTTTGGCACCTCATTTATGGGAAATTTTAAAAAAATCTATACCATCCGAAAGATTTTGAGATCGTAATAAAAGGTCAACTATTTTCAGTAATTGGTCGGCCATAGATTTTTTTCTATGAATTTTTGAAGTTCGTTTCAAGGTCACAAAAAAAAATTTTGACACCTCATTTGGGTCATTTAAAAAACAAAAAGTATGAAATTTGAAAGGCTTCTTCACGGCTGTAAAAGGTCAGCTATTTTCAGTAATTGGTCAGCCATAGATTTTTTGTAAGAATATTTAATGAATTTAAAAAAAAGATTTCAAGGTCAAAACGATTTTTGGCATCTCATTTTAAGTTTTTTTTTTCAAGGTCATGAACGATTTCGTGACTTTGAAAAAAATACTTTAAAAAATCGTAAGAACAATTCTATAGCTGACCACTTACTGAAACTAGCTGACCTTTTATATAGATCTAGAGATCTTTCAGATGGTACATTCATACTGACCTGCTAACTTCACAGTGAAGTTAGCAGGTCACATGGTGTACCTCAGGAACCAAGCATGCTAAGAACTTGCAATAAGGCTCCAAATTTGCATTTTTTTTTTTGCATTTCAACGATAGGCTATGTTCAAAATTTGAAGTCCTCAATTTAAAAATTTCCCAAATTTGACTTCAATATGAAGCAAGTAGGTCACATGGTGTTTTTCAGGAACCAAGCGAGCTAGAAACTTGTAGCAAAGCTCCAAATTTGCAGTTTTTTTGCATTTCAACGATAGGCTAGGTCAGAATTTAGAAGTCCTTTTTTTGAAAAAAATTTCATACTGACCTGCTAACTTCACTGTGAAGTTGAAATGCAAAAAAACTGCAAATTTGAGCCTCATTGCAAGTTCCTAGCATGCTTGGTTCCTGAGATACACGATGTGACCTGCTAACTTCACTGTGCGAACTGCAAAATCGGGAATGGAAATGCAGAAAAAAATGCAAAAAAAACTGCAAATTCCTGTCAAGGTCCCATTTGCGTGGGTGAAAGTTGCCCTGCTAACTTCACAGACGTACAAATAACAATATGGTCTTAATAGTACTTAGGCACTGGATTTAAATATTTTGCAGAAGGTATAGGATATCTCATAAGATTTAATTGCATTGCAACAAACACATTTTTGTAATCAAAATCTCGCGCGAGATTGTTATTTGCGAGATTTTGATTTGAAAAAAATAGATTTAACTTCGTGCGCCGCGCATGAACATACATAAGCACCTAACCTATAATTTTAAACTTTTGATCACTTTTTTTTTGTAATGTTTGTCATGATGAGAAATCATATCAATATCGCATTCCCTAGCATATTTTCTATAGCCAAATTACTGATTTGAAACGACCTATTTATTTATTTTATTTATGTATTAAAATGAGACTTGAATGAAATTAGTTACCTGAATATCATTATCATCACAAATGGAAAACTCTTATAACTACCTTAAATATTATTGTTATAACTTAACACGTAAGTTTAAATTCAGACAATCATAAGTTATACATACCTAGTATTTTAGAGACTGATCTCGTCTTAATTCTTTCTACCAGCTACACACTTTTCTGGTTTCACCATCAGTGATATGTTCTTAAGAACATAAACCAATAATCGATTATAATGAAAAGAACTTATGGCCTTGATTAAGCATTTTTTTTTTTTTTGGTTTCTTCTTAATTTGGAAATCTTGTCAAATAGTTATTTTGACAAACAGCTTAGCGGTGATAAAACACTTAAGCGATTTTCCTAATCTTGCGTTAAAAGCACCATTAATATTCACACATAATTAGGCGTCAACGAATTTGAAAAGTTAATTTCATGAATAATCATTTTAACAATACAATAATAAAAAATGGAAGTTTTATTTTCACTAATGAGAGAGGCTTTTTATAATTTTAAAATGGGCAATGATGGCGCAGATTAGGTAGGGTTTGCAAATGGTGAGCCATTATGATGTCTTATAAGTCCACTTTATATGTTACGTTATCTGTTTTTCATTTGTAAAAGAATTTCCATTATTTTAAAATAGGGAGTTTATAATTTGGAAATGGAGGTAAAGTTCATACCAGCCTAAGCACCACTAATGCTGATGGACGTCAAACTGACTGTAGATATTCGGGCAGTTATCTGTCAAATAACTGGCAAAATAATTAACAAATTCTTCTTTAGGTCATCATACCACTGCTAGTTTTCCAGTCGTTTAAGTCCAGCATAAGGAGTCTTATGACCAAGTTGGCCCTGCAGATTTGTTTGTAGGAGCGCACCTAAGTTATTGTTGCTTCATTTAAAAATATGCAATCTTAAATGATGTATGCCTTACACCTTGTACTACATTTGTACGGTCTGTAGCTTCATACAAAACCCTCTTTACTACTAACTTACTTATCCGGCTTCCGATCCATGAAGGGTCTCTCCCTGAGATATTGCGGTCTTCCATCGGTTGTGGTCCCTCGCACGCTCCCTCCGGTCGTCGAGATCTAGCGCTCTTGCGTCGGTGACCGCCTGGTCCCTATAGCGGAGGATCGGCCGTGTAGAACCTGGGGGCTGGGATTCGAAGATTTTCTTGGCGGGAGCGTTGTTGTCCATTCGCTCGATGTGGCCGAGTCAGTATAGTTGACGTGTTTTGGCTCCTTGGACTTCATCCACATCTGGGTACAGCTCGTACAATTTCGTCTCCAATCGGCCTCTTCGCATCCGCCGGAGAATTTTTCTGTCGAAAGTATCGATTCCCCTTTTTACTTATTGTCCAACACTTGGTGCCGTAGAGGCGTAGAGTACAACTGGTAAAATAAGCTTTTTGTAGTAGAGAGTTTCTGATGAGTGCACTTTGTCTTTCGAGAAAGTAGTCTTAAACCCCTTTGTTTGGCCAAACCTTAGTAGCAGCGGTTCACTAAGGTAATTAATTCTTTGTTGGATTTCCACTAAGGTGTCGTTCGTGGAATTGATGTTTGTTCGGAGGCAGTTGAACTCCTTGACTACTTTGAAATTACTGCAACCAACATTGACGTTTTGTCCTAGGTGATGGACATTTGAGGCATTGTTTGTTGAAAGCATTTACTTTGTTTTGTCCTCATTCACTTCAAAACCAACGCATTTCGCCTGTTCATCAAAATCTGTGAATGCTTCAAGTACAGCTCGCTTGGAGCGGGCGATAATTACGATGTCGTCCGCATAGCCAAGCAGTTAAGAAGACCTGTTGAAGAAAGTGCCTTCCATCTTAACACCACTCTTGCGCACTATCTGTTCCAGGACTAGGTTGAAGAAATCACATGATAGCGCATCTCCTTGTCTGAACCCTGTACACGTCTGGAATAACTCGGATGAGCTGTTACCCATTTGTTACCCGTTGCACCGCGTATTTTGTAACGTCATGCGGCATAGCTGGATCAGTTTTTTCGGGATCCCGAGTTCCGACATCGCCAATAGAAGCTCTTGGCGACTTATGCCATCATATGCGGCTTTGAAGTCGATGAATAGGTGGTGGGTCTCGACTTGAAATTCGTCTTTTCCAGGATTTGCCTCAATGTGAAGGTTTGGTCTATTGTTGATTTGCCTGGCCTCTTGTAGGCAACATTGAGCCGGGATATGCCTCTGTAGTTCTTGCAGGTCATAGGATCGCCTTTTTGTAGATTGGGCATTAGGAGCTATTTGACCAGTCGTCGGGCATACTTTCCTCTTCCCACACATGTTTGCTGAACTAGTGCATGCACCCTTCCAGGACATCTCCTCCATACTTGAAGAGTTCCGCAGGTAGGCCATCCAAGCCGGCGGATTTGTTTTTCTTAAGCTTGTGGATGGCTTTCTTAACCTCTACTAGGCGCTGGGACTGGATCTTCATTGACTGGTCTTATGGTTCCTTGTTCCTATGTCACCTCCTCTACATAACGCCCGCTGCTTAAACACGTCTACGATTCCCTGTGCTTCGGCGACTAGGTTCCTTTCACTGTTTTGAAGAGCTTACGTGCCAGTTCTAAAACCAGATGCCAGTTGCTTAGCTGTTTGTAGAACCGGTGGATGTTGGTGCTGGCTGCTGGTGCTAGACTCTTCGAGATCCTTGTGCTGAGAGGCTGCAGATGCTCTTTTCTTTCTGCACGGGGTTTTTTCTCTTTCCTTCTCTTTTCACGAAACTCCTCCCTTGCTGCTCTTGTTTTCCGTTGCAGAGTTTGGATTCGTGCATACTCCGTTTCCTTCTTCAATGCCGCGCATTCACCATCATACCAGGGGTTCTTTTTGTCAGGGTGGTTGGTAGATAGCCTATGGTGGTCTTGGCTGTCTCATTAATGATATCGCGATACTGGTTCCACTGCTTGTTGGCGCTTTTGGCTGGGGATACGGCAGAGATTTTTCCGGTCGATTGCTTGCTGTAGTCCTTGGCTTTCTTAGATGTGCTAAAACATGCAGTGTTGAATTTCTTCCTTTGGGCTGTTTTCGTTTTCTTTTCGATGGACAGTCAGGCTCTGAACTTTGTCACAACAAGAAAGTGGTTAAAGTCCACGTTTGCAGCTCGGAAAGTTCGTACGTCCAAGACTTTCGATGCGTTCCTTGCACCAATTAGCACGTGGTCGATTTGGTTGGTGGTTTGGAGCTGCAGCAAAATCGATTAGTCGAAAGCCGTTATCTGTTGTCGTTTCGTGGAGGCTGTGCTTTCCAACTAATCCGCCAAAGATGTTTTCCTTACCGACTTTAGCATTGAAGTCTCCGAGCACGACTTTGACATCGTACTCCGGACAGGCTCCGTAGGCACTGTCTAGGAGGTCGTAAAACTCCTCCTTGTTAGACTGCTCAGCTTCATCGGTAGGGGCGTGGCACATATTAGGCTGATGTTGTGGAAGGTAGCTTTAATGCGGATCACAGCCAGGCGATCGTTTATCGGCTTAAAATCGATGACTTTCGATCTGAGTCGATTTCCCACGACGAATCCGCATCCTAGCATGTGTAGTCTTTGATGACAGCTGTAAATGTCGGAATCTTTTCTTTTCGTTATTCCTAATCCTATCCATCGTGTCTCCTGGATCGCGGTTATATCTGTACCGCTAGAGGACAGATTCAAGGTTTTGAGTAGCACCTGGCTTATAGAGGGTCCTTACATTCCAGGTGCGTAGGTCATTTTCCATTTTCGTTCCGGGTCTGGTTGCCATTTGAGGGTGGTCGTTGTCCGAGGCTTCACCCTTCTCTCTCATTACAATGGGTTTTTTTACTGTCGTTAGCCCACCGCATTAACCTCCAGTCTGTAGGGCCATGGGTTTTATGTTGCAATTCTTTCCTTGATCAACATTCACACTTACAAGTTTAGCAAGTCATGACATAAAGCCCAGACCAGTGTCCGGCGGCTACCAACTTGGAGGTATTGTAAGCACTTGATGTGTAGGAAAAGACACAGCTCGAGGCCCCCAGTTCCTACAACATCCAACCACCAAATAACAACGTAACAAGCCAAATTATATCAAAGTTAATCACATCATTGCAACATCTAACAGCTCTTTCAGCTTCGGTTTTTTCACTTATATTTTTTATTGCGGTTTATTTCAAAAGACCTTATACTAACGCTGATTCCAATCAATGAACACATTCACCTGAACAACCAAAACATAAATTTATAAAAGAATCAATTTCAAGGAATCTTCTAAATTCTGGATACCTATTGAAAACCTTTTGACGACAAGACTGAGAAATCGATATTTATTGATATCTACAATAGGTACATAGAGGGCGGGACAGTTGCCGCGCGGAACTTTATTACCAGTGGCGCGACAAACATGAATCGAATTCAATACTCCCGAGGATCACACTAATGAGCTGACTCGAGACCATGCAGCATGCACATGCACACTGCACAATGCACCTGACTATAGATTTCTTGTTGTTCCTGTCATCATACCGTTGCGTTGTTCCCATTGTGATATGTGTCCATTTGTATATGGTCATATCTTTCTAATTGTATCTATGCTCTTGTTGAATAGTTTACCTAATGGCTTTGTGCCACCTATTCATAAATTCTCATCCCTTTTACAAAAATCGGGAACGACGTGTCTTTGTTTATGACTCTCAATGGAATTCTCCTGTTCGACCTTAAGTGGATCCGTGCGTCTGCGTGACTTGCTATTAATTAAAACATTCATAGCAGAACATGGAATTTAAATAGAGCCGATTCTGAGGCTTTGTCGGTCTTTATGTTAGCCCCTGGGATGCATATCGTCGAACTGTCATCGGTAGTTAGTGTCATTCGTGGCAAGTTTCTTTTTTTTTATTGAAACTTTTTTTAAACCTTTCTTTAGGTCGATTTTATGCTGAAATATTAAATTTCACTCCTCTTTTTGGGTGAAGGTTCAATAAATTATTACAAAAGCATTCGATGATTGAGGACCACTCTCATCGATGAATCTAAAGAATTAGTAGAAATTTATATTCGGGTTAGGGTTATGTTGTATCAGGAGGAGCTAGGCTTTTAAATTCATCATGTTCCAGTGTTCCACCAGACGCATCTATATAGTTTATTGAAGCTAACGATTTTTTGAAGGCTTTTTTGTCCATAAAAAGAAAGTTAATTCTAGGGAGGAAGAAACATATCGCATGTTTATTCATAGATTTCCAACTAAATATATATTTAGTTTGTTTGTAGTATGGGTAACACCGTTGATGTAACAACATGAGCCTATCTCAAGTCGTTTGTCAAAAGCTTCAAGGTTATTTTTTATTAAGTGCAAAGCATTGTAAGTTACAACCTAATGGATTGGATAGTCTCTTTAATGCTTAACAGACAGAACCGTTTAAATAAATTTTAAGCTTATAAAAAAATATAGATAAATAGAGAAAATTGGATGTTGGCATTGAATTACTTATTAAAATATTTTATTTTAACGAAATTATAAAAAACAAAAAAACTGACTTAGTAACACGGTTTTGTTCTTAAGACTCGTGGTTATGGGAGTAATTAAATCATATACCTATATGCACCTTAGGGTGGTTGTTATATGGTATGGGTTTCTTTGAGTTTTAATATTTGAATGGGCCTAAATCAATTCCAAATGAAAAAACAAAATTCCCAAATTTTCTCAGATTTTTATTTTCATCTTGACAAAATTGCTTGAGAAACATGCTTGACAAACATGCTTGTCAAACATGCTTGACAAACATGCTTGACAAACGTGCTTGACAAACATTCCTGTCAAACATGCTTGAAAAACATGTTTGGAAGCTTTCATGACAAATATGCTTGACAAACATGCTTGACAAACATTGCTTGACAACCAAGCTTATCAAAAATGCTTGACAAACATTCCTGTCAAACATGCTTGACAAACATGCTTGACAAACTTGCTTGACATATATGCTTGACAAACATGTTTGACAAACTTGCTTGACAAACATGCTTGACAAATAGTTGTATTAAATATATGTATTTTGGAACGAAATTTCCTCATTTGACCTAATGCAAAGATTTTTCAGCTCTTCAATATGCAATCAAGTTAAAACCAAAGATTGGTTTGCCTTCTAAAGGGTGTTTTTTTTTTTAACGTGTGGTTTTCAATCTGGCAATACTTTCTTTGGAGATGGTCTTTTTGACAGCTGTCACTTGATTTATGCTCAGTTTGGTTTGCCATTTTGTAATAAATAGACGGGTCTACCACGATATCTAGAAAACAATAATCCAGAAAGCAAAAATCTCTGAAGTAAAAATCTAGAAAAATAAAATCTAGAACTAATAAAATCTCGAATTACAAAAATCTAAAAAAATAAAATCTCGAATCCAAAAAATCTATAGAATAAATATTAATTTTTGAGACAATGGTTATAATTCAATTGGTAGGTCGGTATGGCTTAAGGTACTTAGAAAGAAAAAAATTGAAATTTTACATTCAGGGGGCGTGGTATCCACCCACATTCTTAAAAATTCTTATAAATTATATGGAGCACTTCCGATTGTTGTAGAACGATGAAAATTGGTACGTCGGTAGGGCTTGAAGTACTTAGAAAGGAAAAAAAATTAAGATTTGGAATTTTCCATTCAGGCGGGGGGGGGGGGGGGGGGGGGGGTGCCATCCACCCACTTTATCAGAATTGCTATTATTTTTATGGAGCACTTTCGGTTGTCGTAGAATTATGAAACTTTGTAGAGCGGTAGGGCTTGACTCTCACCTGGCAAAATAAATCTTTGCAAAAAGGAGTGAAATCACAACAAAAACATAAATGTTGAAAAAGGAGCCAAGTTCTTATATGTACAAGAAACCTGTGCGTAAAAAGTCAGCCCAAAAAAGTAATGAGATCTAAAATATATGCCAAGTTTTAAGTTCATGAAGTTTAATATCAAATATCTTAAATAGAGTAATATCGAAACAATTCCAAATCATGACAGAAATTTGGTATTTAATGATTACTGATAAAAATTTGGTGGATTTACTTGGCAAGTTTTCTCTTAAATACTTACTTAATCACAAATTTAAAATGTATGAAAACTTGACCCAGATCTAGCATATGAATCAAAAGAACATGATAAAATTAGGGGACAAAATGATGAATCGGTAAAAGTGTTTACCTTTGATCTGCAACAGTGCCTTCCAACTCCGTTTTTAAGGACAAACGTCTCATTTGATAAAAGGCAGCTTTGGACATTCAATTTAACAATTCACGATGGCGTAACAAATCAGCCTATTTGTTACATGTGGCATGAAGGTGATGCACGACGTGGTGGCAATGAAATATCTTCTTGTCTCTTTGAACACCTTAAGCAGTTACCGGAAAGCTGCAAGGAGGTTGTATTTTATAGCGACTCTTGCGGAGGGCAAAACAAAAATTCGTTTGTTGCAAGTTGCAACAATGTTCCTCATATTCTTGCAAACGGAGGAGTCTCACATTCAAGTAATTGACCATAAGTTTTTGGTCCCAGGTCACACTCATATGGAGTGTGACACCGACCATGCAGCTATCGAGAAAAAGAAAAAGAAAACATCTATTGATATTCATCACCCTCGTGATTGGTACCAACTTGTTCGATCAGTAGGTTTACAAAAATCATTTATTGTCACGGAAATGAATAGAGACAAGTTTTTAGATTTCTCAAAAGTTCCGAAGGAAAAATTTACATGGCGGAAAGTCGATGAAAGTGGGCAAAAATTTGTTTGGCAAGATGTGAAGTGGGTGAGATATGAACAAAAATTTGGTGAAATACTTTTTAAAACTTCCCTTTCGGAACATGAACCATTTAAAAAACTAAATTTGCGTCGTCGAGGTATATCAAGTGTTCTACCATCCGATGTACCTATTTGCTACACAGAACAACTTAAAATTAGCAGGGAGAAAAAGAAAGATCTGATAGATCTATTGCCACTAATAGATAGAAATTATCATCATTTTTATCAAAATCTTATGACCGAAAACATACCAAATTATCATCCTGACCTCACCGAAGATTCAGAAAATGATATTTAACACATTTATCCGATTTTATGTTCATCTCTATGTTTATATCTTTTAAGAAATAAAATTTAATTTTCATTACTAATATTTAAAAAAAAAAAAAAGAGTTTTTTTATTTCTGCTTGTTTAAGGTATATGATAAAACTTCATATAATTATTTCAAATAGATTGGTTTAAAAATATCTTATATTCGAAAATTTTGTTTGTCCATTAAAGTAAAATAGCTTAAGTTGACTTAAAACTCAAATCAATTAAAAATTCGAATTGGAAGAACATCTTAGGATACTTAGTATATGAAAAACTCTAAAAGTTGTTTTGGTAAAAGCACTTAAGTCCAAAAAACAGTAATAAATGTATTAAATATTCCACTTATCCTAATTTTATTTTACCTATTAAATAATTGTATATATAAGGGCAAAATTACTGAAAACTGTATTTTCATATCCTTCTTAATTTTTTTAAAATAAAGATTGCAAGTTAAAAATCCACTTTCTGAAAAACTATGAAAATAGACTTAAGAGATTTTACCTTTTGAACACAGATATAACGCTACGCGTTCTATCCACATCTTCTTTGGTTGCTCTTTCTACAGCATATACAATTTCTGACTTTTTAGGTTGGTGATTTTTTTTATTATGGTGTATTTTTCTTAACATCAGATCTTGAACAGTTAGCTTCAAATTAATTTCTTTTTGATCTATCAGTATAGTATTTTTGGTCATCCTCTTGTGGACATTTTTGTTCTTCTGACTCCAATTCGCTTTTTAATCCAAAAGAATTTTGAAGCCTCTTTGAATAGTTATTCAAATTCTTTTTTTTTAAGATGAGCGCAGTTGGTATTTTTTCTTTAATTAGTTAAATATTCCATCTAAGCTTATATTTTAAGCACTTACTTACTTTAAGGTCAAACTTACTGATCACTTTTTTTAAGTCTTTGGCATTCGCCTTCGGGTCTTCACAGAAACAATCAATAAGAAGCTTTTAAGCAATCACTATGCTTATCAAAACTTTAGTTGCAAATAACTTCAAATCAGTCTTGCAACTATCTATTACTAGGCAAGATTAGGAGCTCAGTTTTGACAAGGTCAGAGAAAACTAGTACAAGCTCACTAGTAACTTGTAAACTGAACTGAATATAACACAATAAGGTACACTTCATGCAAAATTTTACGAAGAAAAAGTCGCTATTCAGACTATTTTCGCTCTAACTCCTAAAGTCGGATTCATGTGGGTATGATTTTTTGAAATTTCGATAGAGCAGATATTTCACTTTCAATACATAAATAAATAAAGGTTGTGAAAAGTTGTGAATTTTTGTACCACTTTAATGAACCTGAAAAATTGGTTTTAAATAAGATTGGTTTTACAAAATCTAACGGTACTATCTGGCTTACCGTTTTTAAATTTTTTTCCACATTATAACAAACAAATATGTAGAAAAACTTGCTATAACAAAACCGATCGTTTTCTAAAAGGGCTTCCTTAAAAAATAGTGGTTTTAAACCATGCTACAAAATGTCTTTTACATGAATACATTTTTGTTTCTAAGTCTGAGGTGTTTTTTTTTTTCTTAACCTGGACATATTTAGGAAAAAAAATGAGTATGAGTATTTTCTTGTGACTTATAATGAAACTTGAATATTTTGAAGACATGAAAAATATGATTTTTGGCCACTAAATCGACTATTTTTGCCCATTGTGCGACGTACACATGTGCATAATATGTATCGCAATTTATGTATATTTCTCTAAAAATGGAATCTTCACGCACCAGCTTAACTTATGTCTCCTCTCCGCCACCTGGACAGTATAGGCAATTGCCAGTTTTAAATGGTGTATCCTGTAGGCCTAATCCACAATTGTTTTTCTTCAGAAATTACTCAAATCTTCCCCTTTTTAATGGTTCTAGTTGGCAAAATTCTAAAGTTGTCCCAGTCGTCACTTCGTCTTCATAATGACTTGGAAAATCTTCATAGTCAGTTAAATTGACGTCTTTTATCTGAAGAGCAAATAATCATCATCATCATCGTGTCCTGTATCCCCGGCTGGGGCATAGGGCGTCAACAAAACGACTCCATCCTTCACGGTCTGCTGCAAGGTACTTAAGCTGTGGCCACGTCTTTCTCGGGGATTCTGCTTCCGCAAATAATAGAACATTAAAAATCAACATTCCTCGGTATGTCCGACTCCAACCCCATTGCTTATAGGCTATTGATTATGTCATATAATAAGGAACTAAGACGTTCATGGAATTTTATTGTAAAAATCATCAAAGGGGTCATTGAAGATGAGAAAACCGCGGAGTGCTATTAAATTGGAGGGTGCATTTTTTAGAGGGGGGTACAAAAGCACCCTTTTTGGTTTTTTGCATATAACTCGAAAACGAATCAAAATTTCGAGATAAGCTTATAACTTTTTTTGTAGAAAATAAAATTTACCATCAAAATGGATTTCTGAAAAAAAAATTAAAAAAATTTTAGTTAGCTTAATTAAAAAAAAAAATCATTGCAAAAAAATGTGAAAAATCGCATTTATTCTTTTTTTTACGTATTTGCTTATAACTTTCTTACGGGCAGAGCTAGGTATAGGCATTGCTACATATAAAAGAAAGATAATTAAATTTCCTTTAAAATTAATTTAAAAAACAGTGGTTTGGATAAAAATCGACCGAGAAATAGTCATTCAAACTAAGCTGATTTTAAGTTTTTAAAGCTTTATAAATGGCATTTTTGACTATTTTGATGGACTTGTTAGATTATACACTCAAACTGTGTGTATTAGGGAGTCATGACCAGTTAATTCAAAAATAAAAAATCAAATTTCTAATTTTTCACAGTTTTAGGGTTGCCATTTAATTTTTTTCAAAATTTAGAATACATAATTGCTAAAATCAACATACTTGCTCTTACAAAGTCGGGTTTTGAACACATGTTATCTTATACCTTCTCAAACATGAACAAAAAAAATAGTTCCAGACAAGTTTTACGGTTGAAAGTTCTTGCCAGACGAACTCAATATTTCAAAAGTAGGTATTATAAGAAATTACTTTTTTTTATTTCAAATAACTGTGAAACCTCGTTTTACAAAGCATGGTTTTCAATATTTTGTTAACTAATTTCTCCTTAAATAGAAACAAACATGTTCCAGACGAGTTTGACTGTCGAAAATGCATGCCAGAAGGCCCTTTATGTTATAAAGTTGTTGATTTTTTTTCCTTTTGTTTTCTAATTTTTAAATAATTATCAAAACTAACAATTCTACTTTCACAAACCGGGGTATTTGGTAGTTTATGCCTTTCGTTATATATATGGACAAAATAGTGCCAGACGAGTTAGGTAGGTATTCCAAAATAAAAAAAAGTTATTTCTTTAATACCTACTTAGAAAATGTTGAGCTCGTCTGGCGTGGACCTTCAACCGTAAAACTGGTCTAAGACTATTTTTTGTTCATGTCCAAAAAGGTATACGCTATCATGTACTCAAAACCCGGCTTTGTAAAAGCAAGTGTGTTGGTTTTGACAATTATTTTAAATTTTGAAAAAATTAGATGGCAGCCCTAAAAGTGCGAAAAATTTGAAACTTGACTTTTATTTTTGACTCAACTGGTCATGACTCCCTAAAACACCCAGTTTGAGTGTATAATCTAACAAGTCTATCAAAATAGCCAAAAATGCCATTTATAAAACTTTAAAAACTTTACATCAGCCTAGTTTGAACGACTATTTCTCGGTCGATTTTTATCCAAACTATTTTTTAAAAAATTTATTTTAAAGAAAATTTAATTATCTTTCTTTTATATGAAGCAATGCCTATACCTATATCTGCTGGTAAGAAAGTTATAAGCAAATACGTAAAAAACCAAAAAATGCGATTTTTCACATTTTTTTGCAATGATTTTTTTAAAAATTAGCTAACTAAAAATTTTTAAATTTTTTTTTTCAAAAATCCATTTCGACGGTAAATTTTATTCTCTACAAAAAAGGTTTTGAAAATTATCTCGAAATTTTGGTTCGTTTTCGAGTTATATGCAAAAAACCAAAAAGGGTGCTTTTGCACCCCTTTCTCCAAAATGCACCCTCTAATTGAAAAGCACTCCGCGGTTTTCTCATCTTCAATGACCCCTTTGATGATTTTTACAATAAAATTCCATGAACGTTTTACTTCCTTATTGCCCTGTTTTTTAGATCAATAGCCTATACAGATAGTTTTCTTGCGTCGATGCTATTTGAACTACTTTTTTGGTAAAAACTGGTACGTACTATATAACTTCGGTACTCTGTCCCCAATTTGGAAATCCAGTCAAATCTCCTTACGCACTAAGTTGAGATTCTTCGAATCCAATATCAAATCCGTGCTGTTATATGCTTGTGAAACCTGGAAAGTCACGTCTACCATTATTTCGAAGAAATTGCAGGCTTTTGTGAATCGCTGTCTTCGCCACATCCTAAAGATTCGCTGGCCACAAATAATATCAAATGAGGAATTGTGGCGCAGGACAAGTCAAGAGCGGCTGGACGTCGACATAAGAAAGCGTAAATGGCGTTGGATTGGTCACACACTGAGGAAACCAAACGATGAAATTGCAAAGCAGTCCTTTGAATGGAATCCTCAGGGTGCACGGCGGGTTGGAAGACCAAGAACAACATGGAAATCAACTGTCTTAGTGGAAGCAGAATCCCAGAGAAAGACGTGGCCACAGCTTAAGTACCTTGCAGCAGACCGTGAAGGATGGAGACGTTTTGTTGACGCCCTATGCCCCAGCCGGGGATACAGGACACGATGATGATGATGAGTATATAACTGCAATTACATCAGCGAAGTTTAATCAAAATCGTTGAAGTCAGTTTTGAGAAAGTTTGAAAAAATCGCAACAGTTGTATGGCAGCTACACGTTCTAGATCAGCGGTTCCAAACTGGTGGTCGGCGGACCCCTGGGGGTTCGTGAATACGTTATAAGGGGTCCTTGGACATAAACTTCAATAAGCAATAAAATGCAGCCCAAAATTAAAAAAAATTACTTCGAAAACATAAAATTTTAATCTTGAAACTTAAATTTTCGACAACTATTTGATTTATTTAAAGGCACGACAGAGCCAACGAGCCTAATGGCTCCGTGCCGATACAAACACGGTCGTGTGTGGGTGGGTTGGCTGCCAATCCATTTGTATTTTCAGAAAATCTGAAGTACAACCGAGCAAAATGGATCGGATGGCTCGGTCGTGAATGGCCAGCTTAAATAAAACTAAAAAATACTCAATTAATGAAAAAGTGAAAAAGTACAATCAACACAGAGGCAATGAAAGGGTTGCGGAACATGAAACTTTGCTTTATCACCTTAAAGTTCGTTGGTTATTTAACGGCAATATTTTGTTGATATGTTTATTTGAGTTGAAAGAAGAAGTTAAAATATTTATACAGAAGATAAAAATGGCTGAGCTTTTGAAGGCATTCTCTGCTCCAGAAGTTGCATTGCAACTGTCATACCTTGTTTGTGCCCGTGTGGATATTCTTGCATTTTTCAATCAACTCAACGCGTTTTCCAAGATGGTGGCTGACGCTTGCGTCCCTCTCAGTCCCGCCAACTTGAATTTACATACGAGGGACAAGCTGAACATATTCCATCAGGAAAATCAGTGCAGAAAATAAGTACCCGGCTCTTGGCCTATAAGTAGAATCTGATGATTGGAAATCCGATCACTGGGAAGGTGATTGAAATATCCGATGAAATTCAAGAAGAGCCTATCGAAGGCATAACCTTGTTTTTGACAATATTATAAAAAATCGCATTTTTTTCCATATGGAAATACTTGGGGGTTCATGGCCATTTCGAATTCTTCTTAGGCGTCCGCAAGCCTATCTGAGTTAGGACTTGGAAACCACTGTTCTAGATAAGGAAATTAAATAAAAATAGGAATTTTTCTCTAGGGGAATCACATAAAAACGTTTCGTACCAATTTTGAGGCAAATCCGTTAAGCTGTTAAAACTTTAGTTCGATGACAAAAATCATTTTTTTCGATGATCTCCATGACGTTTTTTGACACGAATCCACGTAGATCTAAGATTTGTTTGTATCACTCACCTTATTAGTCTTAAATATGTATCTTATTCTTGAGAAAAAAAGTCCGATTCATAGTACATCATAATTTTTACGATTTTTTATTAAAATAAAACTCCACTTTTTTCTGATTCTTTAAAAATTTTAAGAGTAGGTAACACTAATTTGACATAGAGTGGTGTACTAAAAAACTAGGGAAGAGACACATAGGTGGACCACATTTGACCCGGAGGCATGAAAATTTCCGCATGGCTCTAACCATATAGATACAGACGAGACTCAACAATTGGCCACAGTTCAATTTCAAATCCTCAAATTGGAACATGGACATCACATATATGTATGTAGCTCTGCGCATGCGTGGCAACCTCTGGCTGCAAAGCTGTTCATTCCCATCATTTGATTATCCTCGAATCTTTTATTCCTTTGGCTTAAGAGATCAGCATCATAATGGATGATGCGGCGGCGGAGCCAAGGAGAGAAGGTGAAGAAAGATGATGTTGCATGGCAGCTCCAACCATGTGTGCACCTCAAAAGTCATTAGTATGAATTTTCCTCGCACATATGGTTGAGTCTGGTTCCAGGTTTTGGACAGCATTTGTTCGCCCTTCGGCACTTATCTCTCGATGCGGATCGATGGAATTTATTTGCTTTTATCTGAGTGAGGTGATTTGGAAATAGCGCGCGCAATCACATCAGGTGAACGATTTAAGAGGGGCGGTGGGGCGAGGAGATTGCAAAGATTTTAACCTTTTTGCACTCAACATGTGTCCATGTGATATGTGAACGCCATTTAGTTTGATTGAATTGGTAATATTTTGAAATTTTGAATGGCGCTTTAGGGGAGGAAGGAATGTTTATTGTAGCTTTGGCATCCTAATTAAAACAGAAGGGGGTATATTGACTAGCAATAATTCTTTTAGAGACTTATAGAGGTAAGTATTTACATAAATAAGATAAGTTTGATTAGTTATACTTTTCTTTTGTACATTTGATTGCGATATTTTAATTTCTTGGAAATGTTTGACAGTTGAATTGGGAAACTTGATGGATAAGGAAACTGCCCAATAACAAAAGTGGCATGGCGGGCGGGCGGTCGAAATCAGAGCATCACTTATTCGCTTTCAATACGATGCTCCACGCTTTATGATTCTCTTCTAATTTAGTTGGGCAGCTAATGATAATGCTGTTCATTTTTTCGATTTCGTAGTTCGTTGGAATAATACACTGAAGTTCTGGCATCTGGCCACTGATTCCTATCCAGGGAAACTTTTAAACAGACATATTCAAGATATTGCCTCTTTTGCTTCAAAGAGTAACTCTCATCTTGAAAAAGTGCTTCGATCGCGCCACCAAATTTATTTATTTTTACGTTCCTAAGGCATTGTCATTTTGTGCTGATGCAACAAAAGATAACTGATAACGAAGTGGTGAGACTTTCAAACAAAAGACGAAAAGTCTTGAAACTGTGCTGTACGCTGGTTTATGAAACGACATCTTTGAGCAATTCAATATGTAGATGTTGCAGTTTATTGGTATGTAGAATATTTTGAAATACGCTGTAGACCAAGAAATCAAGAATTGTATTATGTACTATTTTTTCGAAACTTTTTCTTCCGAAATTTTGTTCTGTATATCGTTTTCCTTCGAAAAGAATTTTTGTCAAAATTCTGGCGGACTCCCCGCATAATGTACTGTAAAAAGTACAGTTCATGTCCCATTATCATTCATAAAGCACCCACTTCTGAGCGGCCCAGCACCGTCTTTCTAATTGAGATTCTGTTTTATTTTTACTTGCGATCTCCATCATCTTCTTCGTATAAGGAATGCGTTTTTTTTTTTTATTAAAACCGCTCCAACGATTTTCAAAAAAAATTTCGCAGTTGGAATTCTTTTTTTTTTCAGCTGAAGCTAAAGAGTTGTTTTAGGTTATTAAATAACGAATTCCATGCTATTGTGTGACCAAGCCAAGCATTTAATTTTTCTTAGGTGACACCATACAAATTTCGCCTTTTAAAAGGAGGCCATTCAACTACATTATGTAGGCCACGTTTGTGGTGGACATTTAGAGCAAACTCCATACTTTTCAGCCTATTCTCTTTTATTAAGCATGTGGCCCCAGAGTTTCTTTCAAGAGGGATGCAAATCTTCCACGGGGGAGGGGCAAATCATGGACTCTGAGAGTAAAAAGACAGGCATTTTGTCAAAAGATAAGTATGTAGTGTTGCGGTAAAATTTACCACAACAAGTTTCATCTGCCTATTCTTTATCAATTACCATTTTTAGCCTTTCCCTTTTCCGTTGCGGCTCCACAAAATACTTGTAGTGCCAGAGACCTACACTTAAATTATTTTGGAAAAGCGATCTGAGTGGAACAGTTGGTTCCAAAATCCACCTATAACTATCACGAAGAAGGGCGGTCTCTTGTCAAAGTGCCAGCGGATGAGCTGAAGAAGTAAGCGAGTTAGGCGGACCATCCTGGATTCTGAATGAATTTCAAGATATTCATTAGTAAATGGGAAGAGATGTCGCCCATTTCATCGAAAAAATATTCTTCATTCACAAAGGAAATTGGATGAGCCGAACCGATGATGGGCTGATGCGCATTCTACTCATCATCTTCAGTAAATATTCAGATTTTTGTTTTTTTGCCATTTGTTACTCGGTGCTTGGGTAGTAGGAGGTGAGTATAGGATTAGGGATTTGGAGGGAAGTTGGTTTGGTAAGAGACCGGAACCATTCAGGAGACCCCGGTAGGCAACAGGGCGATACTATAAAAGAAGATGGAAGCGGAAACTAAAAACCTACGGAAATGGAGGATAGGATTTCTTTAAACGATGATAGGAAATGAAGCTAGAAAAGAAAAAGGCGAAACGGAAATGAAGAGTCGAAGCAAAGTGAAGAGTAAGTATGAAAGCTAGGGTTAAGAAACTGTCCAGAGGGACTAATAATGAAGGTACGGAAGAAAGTGAAAGGTAGGTATACTGAAAAATTAAATATCGGGCTAGTCAAAAAGAAAGATCCCCAGATCATTTTCATCCACAAAGCAAAAAAACTTCCAACTCTGGAATGTCTTCGTATGAAGAGGAAAATCCTTTAAACTCCACAATGGTAGAATCAACAACTTGGAGTGTAATGATGTCTGAGTTTCGGCAAATGCTAAAGGAAGAAATGGCAAGTGTTATATCGAAGGTGGAAACAAATTCAAAAGAAATAGATCTCGTAAGGCAACAAAATATAGCACTTTTAGAGGAAATTCATGCACTGAAAGTTTTTAAGGATAAAGCGGAGAAAAAATCAGAAATGTTCGACAAACACATGAGAAGAAACAATCTTATTTTCCATGGTCTTCAAAGGGAAAAAGTCGAAAAACAGGATATTTGGGACCTATGCCAAAATATACTAGGAATCACCGAAAGAATGGGTATAATAAAAATTATTCAAATGGGAAAACGACAACAGCCAAACTACCTTGTTGAATTTCAAAACCAAACTGCGGTCTTCGATATTCTAAGAAAAACGAACAAGTTAGCAAATACAAGTTACGGAATTTAAAGAGACATGACGAAAACGGAACGTACTCTTCAAAACTTTCTTCTTCGTATACGGAGGGATATTAAAAAGCTCGATCGAACAAAAGATGTAAAGTTCAAAGGAAACCGGCTTGAAATAGAAGGGAAATCATTTACGCTGTTCGAAGGTGAACTGAAATCTGGAAGACATCTACAAAAAAGATCTTTCAAGCTTAGATTTAAGTTTTAATAACTATTATTAACAGTTAGAAGTCTGTCGCGACGTTAGATTAAGTAAAATAAAAACTTACTTACTTACTTACTTAAGGTGGCGCTACAGTCCGGGGTGGACCAGGGCCTCAACCAACAAGCTTCTTCCAGCCGGCTCGGTTTCTAGCTAGCTGTCTCCAGTTTCGCACGCCAAGTTGGTTGAGGTCCTCTTCCACTTGCGTGCGCCACCTTTTACGCTGTCCACCTCTACTGCGTTGTCCCACGGGGTTGGATTCAAAGACTTTCCGGGCCGTAGCATTGGTGTCCATTCGCTCTAGATGACCCAGCCATCTCAGTCGTTGGCTTTTCACTTTTGTGGCTAGGTCGGTGTCGCTGTACAGCCCATACAGTTCGTTGTTGTATCTTCTTCTCCATTCCCCATCTATGCAGACGGGACCAAAAATCACCCGGAGAATTTTCCTCTCAAAACAGCCTAACGCGTTCTCACCCACTGTTAGCAGTGTCCATGCCTCTGCACCATACATCAGGACCGGGATGATAAGCGTCTTATACAGGGACAGTTTAGTTGCTCGAGAGAGGGCTTTGCTTCTCAATTGCCTTCTTAGCCCAAAGAAACAGCGATTGGCAAGAGTAATTCTGCGTTTGATCTCAGCGCTGGTGTCGTTCGCTGAGTTTATAGCGGATCCTAGGTAGATAAAGTCTCTGACTACCTCAAAATTATAGCTGTCTATAGTGACGTTCTGTCCGAGACGTCGGTGTTGGGTGTCTTTTCTTGTGGACAGCATATATTTTGTTTTGCTTTCATTCACCGTTAAACCCATCTTCTTGGCTTCCTTCTCAATGCTCACAAAAGCACCACTGACATCACGCTTTGTTCGTCCGATTATGTCAATGTCGTCAGCGTAAGCGAGTAATTGGACGGACTTTTGAAAGATTGTGCCTCTGGTGTTGACGTGAGAGTTTTGCACTATTCTTTCAAGAACGATGTTGAAGAAGTCGCATGACAGCGCGTCGCCTTGCCTAAAACCTTTTTTGACATCAAAGGTGTCGGTGAGGTCTTTGCCAACCTTGATGGAGCAGCGTGCATTCTCCATCGTCATCCTGCACAAACGGACGAGTTTGGCAGGGATGCCAAAACTAGACATTGCTCTATATAGCTCGTCTCTATAGATGCTGTCATACGCGGCCTTGAAATCGATAAAAAGGTGGTGGGTATCGATTTGGAACTCCTGGGTTTTCTCCAAGATCTGCCGTAGTGCGAATATTTGGTCGATGGTGGACTTCCCTGGCCTAAAGCCACACTGATATGGACCTATCAGGTTGTTGACGAATGGCTTCAGGCGTTCACAAAGTACGGCAGAGAAGATCTTGTAGGTGATATTAAGAAGACTGATGCCTCTGTAGTTGGTGCAGTCCAGAGGATCGCCTTTCTTGAGGATCGGGCAAACAATACTGAGGTTCCATTCATCGGGCATGCTTTCTTCCGACCATATTTTACAGATGAGCTGGTGCATACTCCAACCAATTCATCGCCAGCCGCTTTGAATAGCTCAGCCGCAAGGCCATCAGCTCCAGCAGCTTTATTGGACTTAAGCTTAGATATGGCTATCCTCACTTCGTCAAGATCGGGTGGACGGAATTGTTGGACTACGTCGTCCAGGTTGAATGGTGCAATTTGCATGGTAGCGGAATTCGGTTCGTCATCGCCGTTATACAATTTGCAGAAATGATTTTTCCATATCCTCAGCACCGACTGCGTTTCCACCACGATGTTCCCCTGATCGTCCTTGCAGGCTTCGGTTCGGGGTTTGTAACCTTGGGAGGTTCTTTTTACTTTTTGGTAAAACTTCCGAACTTCATCCCTGCAGTGGCATCCCTCTAATTCCTCGATCGCGCGCTTCTCATGCTCTTTCTTTTTCTTTCTGAGAAGCTTGTGTTCCTCTTTCCTCTTCTGCTCGTAGAGCTCGCGAGCAGCTCTGGTCCTTCTATGCAGCGCCGCTTTGTATGCCTGTTGTTTGGCTGCATGTACTTGCCGGCATTCCTCGTCGAACCAGGGGTTTCGCTGTGGTGGTCGTGCGAAGCCCAGCACGTCAGAGGCGGCATCTCTGATGGCTTCCTGGCAGTTTTCCCACTGGTTCTCGATGTTTGCAGTTGGTTAGTTAGTTAAAAGGGCGCGAGAGACTCGATCGGAAAAGGACCTGGCAATTTCTTGCGACTGTAGCCGTCCGACGTTGAACTTCCTGACAGTATTTCCCTGTTTTGGCTTTGGTCTGGATATCCGTAGCATTACCTTTGCTACAACGAGGTAGTGGTCCGAGTCAACGTTGGCTCCTCGGAACGTTCGGACATCCTTGATACTGGAGGAGTGCCTTGCGTCGATCGCAATGTGGTCAATTTGGTTGGCGGTTGATTGACCAGGAATTCGCCATGTCCCCTTATGAATATCGAGATGCGGGAACTGCGTACTAGCTGCCACAACGTTTCGCCCCGCAGCAAAGTCGATTAGCCTGAGTCCGTTATCGGAGGTGGTGTCGTGCAGGCTGTATCTTCCGATTGTGCCACCAAAGACGTCTTCTCTTCCTAGTTTGGCATTAAAATCACCCAAGACAATTTTAATGTCATAGCTAGGGCATTGCTCATATGTCTTGTCCAGGAGCTCGTAGAACTCGTCCTTGGTGTCGTCATCTTTCTCCTCTGTGGGGGCATGCGCGCATATCAGGCTGATGTTGGCGAATTTAGCCTTGATGCGAATTGTCGTGAGGCGCTCGTTCACATAATTGAAACTCAAGACCTCTTGCCTCAGTCTGCCTCTAACAACAAATCCACATCCAAAAAGACGCTGCCCTTGTGGTCGGTAACAGTCACCGTAGTATACATCGCAGTCTTTCAGTTTTCTTTTGCCCGGCCCATCCCATCGCACTTCTTGGATGGCGGTGATGTCTGCTTTGTAGCAGTCTAGGGCCTCCGCTAAATGTTCGGCTGCACGTGGTCTATAGAGAGACAGAACATTCCACGTGCAGATCCGAAGTTCGTTGTCCTTATTTCGTTTGCTTGGTTCGTCAACAGTAAATCCGTCCGTATCCGAGGCTTGTTGATGCTTCGCAACTAAAATAGCTTTACGTGGCCGGGAAGTCACCCCGACGGCACGACCCCCAACCTGGAGGACCAGACCCTATATATATAACTCCAAGGGCGGGGAGCCGGATTAACCGCTCCTTATAGGCCTGAGCTCCGAATATGTCGTAGTAGCCCGTATAAGGTGTTCTCTAAGTAGTTCATCCTAACTGGAACTGTAGACGCCACCGTTGATTCCATCTTGAGAATTCTTCCGCTGCCGCCTGGATGAAGGAGAAGTGCCTTAGTGGGAACACTCCTCCCCCCCTCTCTCGTTTGCTGCCCCCTAAAACCGTCCACAGGGATTGGAACCCCATCTTCAGTTAAAGGTACTAGGCACCCGATGTTCACCGCGGGGAGGTGAGAGTAGGAGTTGATAGACAGAGGTTCGCTTTGAAACAAAGCTTGTGGACGCTTGTGTCCTCTTGAATGCACATGTCTAAAATAAAAACTAATGAAGAACTTAATAGTAACTTAAAACTTATAAAAATAATTTCTTATAATGTACATGGCTTAGGCAACAAAATTTTGTATTCAAATTTTTTTAAATATATGTGTGAATACGATATCTTCTTTTTATACGAAACATTTTTATCTGAGGATTTTGATAGATTTGCAAGATTTTTCAAGGGCTTCAAACTTTTATGGGTACCAGCTAAGAGAGCTAGATTTGATGGAGCAAGTGGAGGAGCAGTTTACGGTATTAAATCTGATATAAACCAAGCAAACTTCGTGAGAAAAATGGAACAGGACTTAGTATGCATAGGTGTTGAAAGACAGGACTTCTACATCATGCCTGTTTATTTAAACTGTAACAGGTGGGAGGAGGACTTCCAAAATTTCAACAATTACTTGCATGAAGAAAACATTGAAAATTGTGTGGCTATCGGAAATTTTAACTCGAGAACTAGGAGACAAACAATATATACCGAATGAAATCACATCTTTAAACTGCCTGTTATCAAACAATAGAGTTTCCAAGGACAAGGTATTAAATACGAAAGGGCGAAAGGTGTTAGAAGCATTTGAAGATATTGGTATGGTGATTCTACACGGTCGTACTCCAGAAGATGAGGATGGAAGCTTTACTTTCATTGAATCAACTGGATCATCGACAATAGATTTATGCAGTGTGACTTATAGCATGCTTAGGAATATCAAAAGCTATAAAATAGCAGAACAGATTTTTTCTGACCACATGCCTCTGGTGCTGTCTCTGGAGTTTGAAAATAACCATCGAGACATTGTAGAAATAAAACTGCTGCCTAGGCTAAAATGGACTGGTAGTCTAGACAACACGTACAAGCAAAACCTCCATGAACATCTTACAGCTTCAGAGATAGATGAATGGACCTCCGAAAATTTAATTGATGCGATTAAGGCGACAGTTGAGCCTCAACAACATACTGAAAGAACTGAGGGTAAACAGAAATGGTACCATGGGGCATGTGAACGAGCTAGAAAAAAGTCGTTTTTCTGGCTTAAAAAAATGCGTAAGAATGATTCACCAACTATAAAAGAAATATATCTTAGTTGCAATAAATCCTTTAAGGAACTTTGTAAGAACAAACAAAAAAGAGTACTACAAGGCTATTGGCTTAAAGCTTAAAGGGGTTAAAAATACTCAAGAAAATACTTGGCACGGTTACAGAAGTGGGAGAAGGACAACCCCATTCTCAACGAGTTCCAAGCTGGTTTTAGGGAAGGCTACAGCACGGCAGATAATCTCTTCAATCTTTTTAGCATTATTAAGCTCAAAATGCAAGAAAACAGAAAAGTTTACTTCTTTTTTTATCGATTTCAAAGCGGCATTCGATTATATAGACCGCAAAGCCCTTTTATACAAGCTGCAGAAAGTAGGAATTTCAGAAAAACTTTTAAAAATAATAAAAGATCTTTATGAAAACACAGAGGCAGCTGTTTGGGATGGAGAAAAACTCTCGAAATGGTTCAAAACGTCAATGGGTGTTAAACAAGGATGTTTACTAAGCCCACTTTTCTTTGCGTTATATATAAACGACATCCATGACTTCATTGGAGGCGGTTTACATCTGAACGGTTTGGTGATAAGAGTTCTTATGTATGCAGATGATATTGTGCTGCTTGCTGACAACCCAAAAGTCCTTCAGTCAATTATCGATAATATTTCTGAATATACCCGACGATGGAATCTTTTGATTAATCTAGAAAAGTCCAAAGTTCTAGTTTTTAGAAAAAGAGGTGGAAGATTAGGTTCTCAAGAATGTTGGAAGCTAAATGGACATCCAATTGAAGTCGTCAACAGGTATAAATACCTAGAAGTATGGCTAACACCTGGATTATGCTTAACAGAACATTTCAAAGAAAGATCAAAGATGGCTCGACAGAGTCTTAACCTTACGTGGAATAAGTTTATTGCGAGTAAAGATGTCAAACTCTCCTCAAAGACAGACATTTTAAACGCTGTATCCAGGGCTGTCTTAGGATATGGAGCTCAAGTATGGGGATACTCAAGGCATGATGAAGTGGAAAAAGTTCAAAGACACTTCTTCAAAAAAGTTCTCAGCCTACCAAACCTTACACCAAATTATATCCTTACACTTGAGTGCCAAATGAGACCAATTTTCGAACACACCATGAGATGCCACATGAACTATATAGGGAAAGTTCTCAACTTTTATGGAAACAATAGGCTACCTAAGCTTCTAGCAAATATTATAATCGAACAGCGGATATTTTGGTTTCAGAGCTGGGAATGTCACATCAGTCAGCCTGACTTTGTAGAGAATCTACAAAATTTTGTTTCAAACAGGAACCTTTTCAATACTGTTGTTGGTGAAGTGTCGGAAAGAATCATCGAAGAAGATAAACATGAAGCATTACAAAGAGCACTGCTGACAAGATCCCATAGCATCTACCATCTACTCAACTTTGATGCAGGCAAGGAGTATGTTTGCGATGAGCAGAAATTCTCAACGATCAGATGGATATTGAAAGCACGAGCAGGCCTCATAAAACTCAATGGTACCTACAACTATGACAGTTCAGGAAAATCTCTCGTTCACTTTCTAGCAATTTGTCCGATTCTGAGTAGCATACGACGCATCTGCTTTGGAAGAGCTTCGATGGATGAAAACTCGGTTATCAGATAACTGAATGGAGAAATAAATTGGACTCCCCTCGTGAACTACCTACAATCAGCCCTTAAATATAGACAGGAGTTAATAAGCGAATTTAATTATTAATAACAAAAAAAAAAAAGCTAAAGTCATCAGCATAAAATGCATCGAATGAAAAACAGCCTAGGGTTGTCAATTTAAAATTTAATTAATGTGGAATTTGATCGCGACAGACGACATATATGTCATTGTTGTATAAATATTTTGTTTTAAATACTAATTCAAATTTATTAAATTTTTAAATGTTTGTAACTATTTAATATGTTCAAGTATTACACATAAATCTTAAAAATGTATAAATATTGTACCTATTATATAAAAATTAATCCAGAATAAACAATACTACTACTACTACTACTACTACTACTACTACTACTACTACTACTACTACTACTACTACTACTACTACTACTACTACTATTCAGATTTTTTCTTTGAAATATTCGGTCTTAAATTTCTTGCTCCAGTGGCACAAATATCAAGGATTCGACCTGTATGGGATCAAGAGATGATCTTTTTTTGGCCAGTTCATCTGCCTTTTCATTACCAAAAATATTACGAGGTCTTGGAAACCATTTTAGGGTAACAGTTTTCGTTGCACGTAGAGATCTCAGTTCAATTCGACAACGATCTACCAGTTTGGACTTTATAGTGATTAAAGAAATAGCTTTAATTGCCTCTTGGCTGTCTATGAAGATGTCGATATTACTATTGACTACTTCATGAGAGATAAGATGATTTGCGGCTTCGCAAACTGCGGCCACCAGACCATGCATGCGTACACGTAAGAATTGCCTTTATAATGGCTATGTACATCCAATGAATGGTTCTGGAGCCAGGACGGGACCCCATCTTCTACCAAAAATTCTTTTTTCTATCTTTCTTTAATATTTTCCTCTCAGTTTAGTTAACTTTTAAGAACAATGCTAAGATTTTTGGCAGAAGGTACCCAAAACCTGTAACGGAATTCCGTTAATGGTTGGGGGTCTATGTTGGGAATATTACGTTTCTTCGTTAACAACACCAGTTCTGTCTTCTGTGGGTTAACGCTAAGTCCGCAGCTGCTGGCCCAACATATGCAACGGCCTTAATACCACTCAGATTTAGTTTTATCAAAATCTGGTTGACAACAAGGAGCCAAAGCAGAGGAGATAAGACTCCACCCTGTGGTGTACCCCTACACGTCCTAACTTATAACTTGCTATCACCCATTTTCATATTAATAAGTCTCGTTTGGAGAACGGAGTCAATCCATTTTATCAGTATCAGATCAATGCTTATAGAGTTTAGGGCTTGTCGAATTGCACTGTTTGTCAACATTATTAAAGGCCTCTTCTATGCCGAGGAATGCTACCAGGGCAGATTCCTTGAAGTGAATTGATTTTGCGATTGCCCCGACCACGTCTTGAAGCGCCGCCGCCGGCCGCCGTATCTTTAGACTTACCCTTCATGCATGCATGCTGGCCTGTGAGAGCACGCCATCATTCAGTTTTAAGCGAATGTAAGTCTCAATTAGCCTTCTAAGGTCCTGAGAAGAAAAGAGGCTTTCTGTTAAGTATGGGTGGGCTTGTAAGCTTTCGGAATGAAGATGACGTTGACTTCATCTTGGGGCCTCTGTCCATAGAAGGTATATCGATCCTGGGAAGTGAGTTCTCAAAAGTGACTCTAAAGAGCAGGAGTCCGTTCAGGTTTCATCAGCTCTTTAAATCATTTTAAACCCCGATTCAGAAATTCTCGGGTTGTTCTAAAAAGTAGATACTTTAAAGATGAATCTTCTAGGCTTTAAAGGTATTTATAATGAAACTCGGCTCATTCATAATAATTCGTCATTATCATTATCAATACATACATATGTATTGCCTTGAAAAAAAAGTAACTTCCGGAAAGTATAATAGATAAACATATTTTAACAACCAAAAGAGCGTATATCCAATTCACAATAATAGAACTTTCCATATTCGTTAATTTTAAATAAAAATCAAACCAGAAGACTACCTGTATAATGCAATAAGTTATACCTTCTCCCGCATGGGAAGAATTCCAATCCAATTCTCTTTTTGTATAGTCTGGGTAGATAGCGTTTTATTTGGTGATGGTGTTTTATAAAAATAAAGTTTAATACAAAAATATCGATACCTTCCCGTAAGAACGTACTAAGCGACATTTCAAAAATTTTAGAGACGTCGTAAAAAAACTCCTGTTCAGTTATTTATTTGTGTACTTAAAGCAATAAAAAGTTTTGAAACGGAATTTTCAACTCAAAATCCCCTTAAAAATCAGTTTATAACTACAAAATACACAAATAAATAATTGATCAAGAGGTTTTTTAAAATTTTAATATAAAATTTTGAGAATGTCGCTTAATACATTCTTACGGGAAGGTATCGATATCAACAATTTTTACAAATCACTGGGTGCAACTCCCAGTTTATGCGTAAAACTCTTCAGAACTCATTCTGATCCAAAGGCGTACGCAAGAGGGGCAGGTAAGGGTACTTGCCCAATATAATAAAGATATATTTCTTATAATTTGTCTTGGATTTAGTGCAACTTCAAGTTCAATTTTTATGATTATACCTACTTGATGCTAATGAGTCTGCCCGTAAAAAAAAGAATTTGTGCAAGCAACACAATTGCATATTTTACGATAGCAGTACCTGGATAAAAAATGACGATCATTGAACGATCAATTTGACGATGATTTGACTTTTTCAAAAACAGCCAGTTTTTTCACCGATTCATAGGGGCTTGCATCATCGGCGCGAGGCGCATGCCCCTGCCGAGTGTAAATGACCTTATAATGGTTTGCAACGTTACCTCCTGGACTATTATTGGAACGACTGACATTTTGTCCTGCGTGTATTAAACCGCATGCGCAACCACACAATGACGATAGATTTACTAAGAGGAAACAAATCGTTGCGGTTTGTTTTCGTTTGTTAGTTCATTGTTGGATGCCTCACTTCACGCGCAGGACAGGATAAACGGGAGTACATATTTTCTTTGGGGCATTTACCTGTGCAAATTGAAGCTGTTCTTTTTTTCAAGAATTTATGATTGCTTACTACATACCTACAACAGCAACACAACACAACAACAGAAAAGCAACCTCTGCTCTGATGATAATGTCCTTTTGCTTTTTTTGCAATTTAATTCAATTATTCCACTTTCAGTTACGGTGGTGACCGGGACAGTAGCTATACTTGAGTGCTCCTTTGTGTCATTCATTTGGAGCGGAAATAAATTCGCTTGCTAAACGAGGTTGCCCGCTAGTATGGTTAAAATATAGTGAATGAGTTTTTTTTTTGGATAACACTCCACTACTGTGGATAGTGGATGTGGACTACCTGACAGTTGTTTTGAGGATAAATGGAATATCTAATTTGGAGAAATCACTTTTTAAAGAAGGAAGGACATGGCAGAGCACAAGGATGAAAATTGCATTAATTGCATAAAAGGAAAATGATAATGAAATATATGCGACTAAAATCTAACTATGTAAATATGTATTTATAAACGCAATCAGATGCATAGGTGGTACATAATATATTAAAATTTGGTGGCTCAACAGCTTGTGGAGAACAAGGGCCTAGTGACTCACAACTCTCAACCATTCCTGTGTGCGTGTTATTGACAGGAGTGGAGGGGACCTACAATTTTTTGCTGAGTCCGAACGGCTAGATGGGAAGCACTTATTCATGGCAAGTATACTCTGGGAGGAGTATACTTGTGTTCACGAGCACTCTTAAGTCACAGGCTGATTACATTGTCAAGGTGTTATCTCTTCACGATGACCGACTGACTAAACGAATGGCACTTTATGAATTGAGAAACGAGGACTGGTGGGTGTCAAAGTGGAAAATTTTGGGAAACGCTTGCGGTGAAATGATTACGTTGGATCCCCATAATGTGAGCTATCTGAAAGAACAGCTTTATAAAGTAACACAAGCTCATGAATATTCTGTACGTGATACATTTATAATAGAGGCGCGGTGTTCACATAGCAGACTCCCTTACTCTCAACTTGATCTAAACCTTATGCAATAAAACTACTTCAATGATTCACTTAGTTACAAAGAAATATCTTTAATTTTTAAAACACGGTGTGAATTTCTTGGACTCAATGGATTCCCATACAACGGTAGTTTAAACCAGCTTTGTTCTTTGTGTAACTTAAAAGCCAAAGAAGACTGTTTTCACTTCATAAGTATATGCCCCATTTCCGCTCCACATTCATACATTCTTCGGAAAGAAAGCTATGACACTGCAGGAAACAATATCAATGCTTAATAATTCAAATTGGAAATCACTATATCTTTTTTTGAAAAACATTCATACATATAGAATGTTACTTATAAGTTATAACCGAATTTGTTTAGTTCTCTTTTTGTTTTACATACATTAAAATTATAAAAATAGTACACAAATTTTACTTAATTTGCTAACCGAGCTGACGGCAATGCCATAGCTGTAAAATTCATATTTTATAATTAGTTTTGTATCAGAAAACCGAATCAATAAATGAATTACTTACTTACTTACTCTGGGTTCTGGGAGGATTTGTCAGTTCCTCGCAAGAGCCAGTACCTCAGAAAAAAGAAATAGTAACTAAGTTTCGAAGGATAAAGTTTTGAAAAACCAAAGTTTCGAAAGGACAAAGTTTTGAAAAGATAAAGTTTTGAAAATCAAAATTTCGAAAAACGAAGTTACGAAAGGACACAGTTTTGAAAGGTCAAAGTTTCGGAAGAGAAAGTATCGAAGGTCAAAGTTTCGAAAAAAAAAGTTCCGAGATCCTCAGAATTTCGTTGTTCCTTGAGCGATGTCAATGAAATTGACACAGGTGATAGCTGATACGGAATAAGAAAAGAAAAAAATATTTTAAAAGTAGGGTGCTCCAAAAATATGTCAATATATTGCAACTTCGTTGTTCCTTGAGCGATTTCAATCAAATTGACACAGGTTACTGTTGATATACCTAGAATAAAAAGTAAAAAAATATTTGCAGGGTGTTCCAAAAAGAAATATCAACTTCGTCCAAGGTATTCCCGAAGAAAGCAAGTAAAACTCGGGCTAAGAAGGTAAAAGAACTCAAGATAGTCACCGGTTTTAATATTTTTACTCTTTATTTATGACTAAAATAAGAGGAGTTTACGCTTGGTTCGGTAGAACTACAGGAGTAGACTCAGCCCACATTATTCACTTAGAAGAAGTGAACCAGGGACAAATACGGTAGGAATCTGATTTCAGCTCAAGACTAACCCAAGGGAAAAACAACTTCGGCGCCCAATCTCTCAATCAGTGGGTGCGAGTAGGGATTTTGCGGTAGGAATCAGATTTCAGGCCAAGGCTAACCCAAGAGAAAAATTACTTTGTGCCCAATCTCTCTCTCAGAAGCAGAAGGAGCGAGCAGGGATTTTACGATAGGAATCTGATTCCAGCCCAAGGCTAACCCAAGGGAAAAGTTACTTTATTTTCTTTTAATGGCGGATGCCAAAAAGATTATCTTTAAATAGTTCACGAATGCACTATGAAAAGTAACCTGAGTTTATCAAGAGTTGCCACGAACTGAGATAAGCTGGAACCTTTATGCCTCTTATAATTCGGATTGAACGAAAATCAGAGTTAACACGAGTCAATATAAGCTTCGACTTTTTCGGTTTGTTTTACCTCCTCATCATGATTTTCCAGCCAAAAGGCAATTAAGGCAGTGAGAGCCTTAGTGGCCTAACTGAATTTTTCATTATTTTCAGTAGAGCAAAAATAAGGAGCACACTTGTAGTTTTAAAAGAATTAAAAAATGTGTGGTTTTTACATAAATGAACATAATATTGATTTTTTTTTTGCAATATAATAAAAACTAAAAGGTTTTTGATTTTGCATTAACGATTCTTCAAAATACCGTTATAACTGATCAGATAGGCCAATCAAGCACTCAAGCCTTGAATCTTCTAGTGGGTGGTCTCTAAATGCAAAAAGTTCTATAAGTATGACATGAAGCTATCAATTCAAAAAATTTAAATGCGGAAATATTGTATAATACATACAGATTCAATTCGATAAAATTGCAATTAGGCCACTATGGCTCTCACTGCCTCATATGAGCTATAAGGAGGGCGAATGCAAAAGTCATATAGTGTCGTTTCCACGTGCGTAGTCCGGTGTGCTGTTGTTGTTGATCATTCGGCTAGGCAGGGTGATGATGTATATCAATGACTGGCCTTTAGTGGTTTAATGGTGATATGACATATTTTTGGAACAGGGTGTTTGAAAATATTTTTTCTTTTCTAATTCTGTATCAGCTATCACCTGTGTCAATTTCGTTGACATCGCTCAAGGAACAAAGAAATTCCGAGGATTTCGGAACTTTTTTTTCGAAACTTTGTCCTTCGATACTTTCTCTTCCGAAACTTTGACTTTTCGAAACTTTCTCCTTTCGAAACTTCGTTTTTCGAAATTTTGATTTTCGAAACTTTATCTTTTCGAAACTTTGTCCTTTCGAAACTTTGGTTTTTCGCAACTTTATCCTTCGAAACTTTGCCTTTCGAAACTTAAGGTTTCGAAACCCTGGTGGATTCCCTAACCATTATGCCACGAGGTACTACACATAAACATACTTAAGTCACAAAATTCACAAAATCCTGGGCCATAGACTCCTTCTCAGCGTACAAGTCTGCAGGGCCTGATGGAATAATTCCAATTATGCTCCAAAGCTCTAAAGACGTTATTGTACCGCTACTGGTGGAAATATTCAAAGGATGTTTAAACATCACTTATATTCCATCTAGTTGGAGGGAAGTTAATGTCATTTTCATTCCGAAAGCTGGCAAGCCCACTCACACTGAACCGAAAGATTTTAGACCAATTAGCCTATCCTCTTTTCTTCTTAAAACCTTAGAAAGGCCGATAGAAACGCACATTCACCAAACGCTAAATGATAGTTTTCTCTCACAGTCCCAACATGCATACATGAAGGGCAAATCTGTTGAGACGGTACTTCATGAAGTGGTCGGCACGATTGAGAACTCAAATCACTTTAAAGAATTTACCTTAGGAGCATTCCTTGACATAGAAGGGACCTTCAACACAGGGAGGAGTCTTATCTCCTCTGCTCTGGCTTCTTGTCGTAAACCAGATCTTAGTTAAATTAGGGCAAAGCGGCCTCAAGGTCGTGGCGTACGCTGATGATAGTTATAATGGCAAGATTTGTTCCCACTCTGTGTGAGCAAACAGCCCTTGACAAGGTCAGTAATTGGGCCAGTATCTGCGGACTTAATGTCAACCCACAAAAAACGGAACTGATTCTATTTACGAGAAAACGAAATATTCTAAATTAAAAAAAAAAAAAAAAAGAGAACATAAAAGAGAGAGGCTGATGTTTTTGTCCAAAAACGGTTCACTACTTGAACCGAGCCAAACTGTACCCTGGGTACTTATGCCACTGGAGCAAGAAAAGAGTAGAATTCACGAAAGCTTCCTCAAGGCCGCTTACGATAGATGGTCAACAATTGACACCTGTCGGGTTTCAAGGAATCTTTGGCCAGATATTTCAAAGAACAAAACGGAGTACTTACTTAAACTAAGCAGACCTCAATTGTCTCTCTTGGTTGGAATCCTTACGGGTCACAACTCAATATGGGAACCCACATGAGCAGAATGGGCATCGGCACATCTGACTTATGCAGAGGGTGTCAGGACGAAGACGTGGAAGAGGGCTCATCTTACTTCCTCCTCTGTGAATGCCCCAGCCTAGCCAGAACAAGAAAAGCAGCCCTCGGAGAATATTTTTTGGACGAACTGGGTGACATCTCTATTTTGCCACTGAAAAACATTCTAAAATTCATTCAAAGCACAGGATGGTTCAGAGAGACATACCATTTCTAAAACTTCCACTAAATCCCCCCTCTTTCCCTCCTATTCCTACATTTCTCACATCCTGGGGAGCACAATGGATCCATTGAGATCCGAGTGAGATGTTTTGGCTTTCCGTATCATCACCCCTTCTAACCTAACCTAAGTCACTCAGAAAATAGTACCTCGTGGCATAATGTTTAGTGGATTGGACTGCCATGCCGAAGGTGTGGGCTCGAGTCACAGCCGAGCCATCCAAAAACAGAAATATTTTATCCGAGGTACTGTCTCTTGCGAGGAACTGGCAAATCCTCCAAGAATATACTTGTCATGAATAAATGCTTTTCATCTAGCCCTTCGCGGACTCGGTGAAAAACTGTAGGCCCCCTCCATTCCTACGTTCATCTCTTCACCATTGGGTGGTGGAACTAGATATTCATAGATTCAAGGTTGGTTTCTGGTTTTCTTCTTGCCGTATTACTCCCTCGACATGATGCCCATTCAGCTGCCGCTTGAATACATCTTTTGTTGCTCGCAGGCTTGGGTGATAAGTTTACCGTGTCACCTATCTATTACTTCGAAGAGTCTTTCTGCAAACCAGCTGCCTCTCATGTAACTTTTTATAAAACATAAACGCGTGTTGTTTTGATCAAGAGACTATTCGATTTTCTTGAGCTGGGAGGCTGGGCACGTCCTTTTTTTCTACAGAAGACCTTCTTTTCCTCTCTTCTTCTTAATTGATATCAACTCTTCTATCACTGCTCTTTATTCTACGCTGCAGCATATTTGCATTGTACATCTTCTGCCCATTTTTTTCGGTGCACACACTCATTATAGTATCACGGATTATTTTTCTGGGTTACCTCTTGGTTGGTAGGCTACATCGGGTTCAGCTGCCTCTTCGTTGGATATTGGTACTGGGACGGGGGTCTGCCGTAGGCTGGTAGGTGAAATCACAGAAAAAAGCTTCTCCTCACATCCTTTCTAAGAACTCTGGTAAGTGTAGGTGCACTCCTAAACGTCCAATTTTTCTTCTAGTCGGTTGGTTCGCAGTTGATTTTTATTAAATCGTCGAGCTTAGAATTTTATCGCCAATGTTGATAGTGATAGATTGCACACTTCGCCATCAGTTTGCATTACGCTACGCATTTAGAAAACAACTGTATACTTCTATTCCTAGTCTGTCTCCATACATTTTCAATCACTATTCAAATGTATACGCATCTTACACGATTCCAATACAAATTAAAAACCCTGTCCCTTCCCTACCTATGTTTGTGTGAAGTGATAATCATAAAAACATAATTTTTCCTGACCTCGAAACCAATCTCTAAAATCATGATTGTTAGATTATATTTATTAATCAGTTCCGCTTACATGAAGACCATTTTATAGGAGAGGCCCCCTAAAGCATATGTTTGTATATAGACAATCTTAATTATTGTAAACAGATAGGAAAGGGTCAATCAATCGCTTAGCACGAGTGTTTTTCACTCTCGAAATCACGATTGACAGCGATATGACTCCAAGCGGTAAATAATGAACCGCTCTTATACCAATAATACAAAGTGATTAATTTGAAAACAGCAGGCGCAGTTGCTCTTCTTATTTTCTTTTTCTTCAGGCTAAAAACAAATTAAGTAAATCAAAATTCATCTCAAATTGAAATATTAATTGATTGAGATGTTAAATCAAGATGCATTTGGGATTCTTTCTTCACCAAATTGCGGTCTGAATATTGAGATGCACAGCAATTTGATGAAGTGATGATGGTTCTACTTGATTTTTTGATCAGATAAAAAGAGGATTGAACAACAGAAAAAGGTTGATTTTAAGATAATTATCCAAAGCTGCTGATGATGACGATTGATAATAGTGATTTAAGGTCTTTCCAGGGGTTGAGGTTAGTGTACATAAATTAATTAAAACTGATGTTCATTCGGTCATTCTGCCGAAACCAATAATTGGAACCATAGTTAGTTCCTGGCTGTTGAAGGGAAAGGCGATTGAAAAGAGCTCTATCTTATTAATCTATCACAACGTTGACAAGTATTACGAGCATAATCACAAGTGTGATTTTAATCCCGATAGCTTCTAATTTACATATAGTGTGTGAATTGATATGAAAAAGACATTAAAAGTGGTTGGTGATGTCTTGAAATTAGGTGTCACATTTGAACTGGAACTATAAAATGCAAATTAGGTGAGGGTGAGAACATCAACAATTTCAATCAACACATTCATGTATCTAGAGGCTTCATCATCTGATTATCTACATTGATTGGAAGAAATTATTTGAGATTAATTTTAATGGCTCAAGTAATAAAATTTAATTTGTATACTACCTAAGCCCAGAACAAAATCTCAATAAAGCTAGAATGAAAAAACTGAGATTCAAGTTTAAGCAATAAGTATGGAAGGTATTTGAGAAATATTGGTACTAAATTCACCATTGCATTTTGGAGAGAATGGTCCCACTTTTCAAAATGTTTAGTATAGGTCGGACACTAAGCTGAATATTAGAATTTTACACTTCTAACTTTTTGTTAAAAATCAATTGTCCTATTCGTTGGTTTAAAATTTTTTTAAAACCACTTTTAGCAAGAAAGGTTAACAAAAACCAACAAAAAATAAATCGAAAGATTGCGCATAAACTTTTCCGGAACAAAAATAGTCTCAAGGCAATTAATAATAATATTAAAGTTTATTTGAAAATTTTTGATATGCTATTTTACTAAGAAATACTTCCGAGAAGCTTACTTGCTTACTTACTTACTGAAGGTTGTGCTTCTGTCCAGGGTGAAGTAGGGCCTTAACAAACAAGCTTCTTCCAACCGGCTCGGTTTCTAGCTAGCTGTCTCCAGTTTCGCACGCCAAGTTGGTTGAGGTCCTCTTCCTTTTTCGTGCGCCACCTTTTACGCTATCCACCTCTACTGCGCTGTCCCACGGGGTTAGATTCAAAGACTTTCTGAGCCGGAGCATTGGTGTACATTCGCTCTAGGTGACCCAGCCATCTTAGTCGTTGGCTTTTTGTTTTTACTTTTATGGCTAGGTCGGTGTCGCTGTACACGTACAGCCCGTACAGTTCGTTGTTGTATCTTCTTCTCAATTCCCCCCATCTATGGAGACGGGACCAAAAATCACCCGGAGAATTTTCCTCTCAAAAAAGCCTGACGCGTTCTCATCCATCGTTAACAGTGACCATGCCTCTGCACCATACATCAGGGCCGGGATGATAAGCGTCTTATACAGGGACAGTTTAGTTGCTCGAGAGAAGGCTTTGCTTCTCGATCGCCTTCTTAGCCCAAAGAAACAGTGAATGGCCAGAGTAATGCTTCGTTTGATCTCAGCACTGGTATCGATCGCTGAGTTTATAGCAGATCCTAGTTAGACAAAGTCTCTGACCACCTCAAAATAATAGCAGTCTATAGTGACATTCTGTTTGAAACGTGTCCATGTTGGGTGTCCTTTCTTGTTGATAGCATATATTTCGTTTTGTTTTCATTCACCGTTAACCCCATCTTCTTGGTTTCCTTCTCAATACTTCCGAAAGCACCACTGACATCTCGCTTAGTTCGTCCGATTATGTCAATGTCGTCAGCGTAAGCGAGTTATTGGACGGGCTTTTGAAAGAGTGTGCCTCTAATGTTGACGTGAGAGTTTTTCACTATTCTTTCAAGAGCGATGTTAAAGATGTCGGATGACAGCGCGTGTCGCCTTGCCCAAAGCCTATTTTGACATCAAATTTGTCGGTAAGGTCTCTGCCGACTTTGATGGAACAGCGTGCTTTCTCCATCGTCATCCTGTACACACGGACCAGTTTGGCAGGGATGCCAAAACTAGACATTGCTCTATAGCCTGTCTCTATAGATGCTGTCATACGCGGCCTTAAAATCGAATAAAAGGTGGTGGGTATCGATTTGAAACTCCTGGGTTTTTTTCCAGGATCTGCCATAGTGCGAATATTTGGTCGATGGTGGACTTCCCTGGCCTGAAGCCACACTGATATGGACCTATCAGGTTGTTGACAAATGGCTTCAGGCGTTCACAAAGTGCGGCATAGAAGATCTTGTAGGCGATATTAAGAAGACTGATGCCTCTGTAGTTAGTGCAGTCCAGAGGATCACCTTTCTTGAGGATCGGGCAAACAATGCTGAGGTTCCATTCATCGGGCATGCTTTCCTCCGACCATATTTTAGAGATGAGCTGAGCCATCTCCTAACCTATTCATCGCCAGCCGCTTTGAATAGCTCAACCGCAAGGCCATCAGATCCAGCAGCTTTATTGGATTGAAGTTTAGATAAAGCTATCTTTACTTCATCGAGTTCGGGTGGATGGAATTATTGGTCTACGTCACCGTCGCGTCGGTGGCCCAGGTATTCAAGCATGGTAGCATAATTCGGTTTGTTATTGCCAATATAAAATTTGCAGAAATTATTTTCCATATCCTCAGCACCTACTACAATTCTACCACGCTGTTCCCCTGATCATCCTTGCAGGCTTCGGTTCGGGCCTTGCAACTGCATGGGAGGTTCTTTTTACTTTTTGGTAAAACTTCCAAACTTCATTCAATGCAATGGCATATCCCTCTTTTTCCTCGATCGCGCTCTTCTCATTCTCTTTCTTTTTCCTCCTTAGAAGCTTGTGTTCCTCTCTCCTCTTCTGCTCGTAGAGCTCGTGAGCAGCTTTGGTCCTTCTATGCAGGGCCGCTTTGTATGCCTGTTGTTTGGCTGCATGTACTTGCCGGTGAAACCAGGGGTTTCACTATCGTGGTCGTGCAAGGCTCTTCCACTGGTTCTAGATGCTTGCAGTTGGCGGCATAGGACTATTTAAGAGGGTGCGAGAGACTCGATCGGAAAATGACCTGATGATTTCTTGCGACTGTAGCCGTCCAACGTCGAACTTCCTCACAGTATTTCCTTGTTCTGGCTTTGTTCTGAATATCCGTAGCACTTCCTTGGCTACCACGAGGTAGTGGTCCGAGTTAACGTTGTTGGCTCCTCGGATCGTTTGGACATCCTTGACACTGGAGGAGTGCCTTGCGTTGATCACAGCGTGGTCAATTTGGTTGTTGCCATGTTCCCTTGTGTCTATCGATATGCGGGAACTACTTACTAGCTACCACATCGTTTCACCCCGCAGCAAAGTCGATTAACCTGAGTCCGTTATCGGAGGTGGTGTCGTGCAGGTTATTTATTCCGATTGTGCCACCAAAGACGTCTTCTCTTCCTAGTTTGGCGTTAAAATCACCCAAGACAATTTAAATGTCATAGCAAGGGCCCTGCTCACATGTCTTCTCGAGGAGCTCGTAGAACTCGTCCTTGGCGGCGGCGTCATCTTTCTCCCCTGTGGGGGCATGCGCGCATATGAGGATAATGTTGGCGAATTTAGCCTTGATGCGAATTATCATGAGGCCTTGGTTCACATAGTTGAAACTCAAGACTTCTTTCTAAGTCTGCATCTAACAACACGAGCCCACATCAAAAGAGACGCTGCCTTTATGATCGGTAACAGTCACCGCAGTCTTTCAGTTTTCTTTTGACCAGCCCATCCCATCGAACTTCTTCAATGGCGGTGATGTCTACTTTTTAGCAGTCTTGGGCTTCCGCTTAATGTACGAATTTCGACAAGGGGGGGGGGGGGGAAAAACTAGTTTTCAACAATTGGTATCAATCCAGATCATGACGCAGTAGCTTATCTATTTATGAACTTAATACAATACACATACCTTGAAACTTCAGGCAGCCAGCAATACAAATTTCTGGAACTAAGAGCTTGACTTAATGAATTTATGTGAACTTGTACAGCTACCTATTTTTTCACAAAAAAAAAAATCATCAATAATAATTCATTAATCGCGGGGTGTGTTTTTTGTAGTAAAAACAAACTGACCGGAACACTATTAATATACGATAGCCATCAGGACGTGCGGTAGGTCACCAAAACAATTCATTAATTTGAACGGATTCATTGACCGATAAGATGATGATGCACATACGATTATGCCAAAGATTTTAAACTGAACAAAAGGACCCCCATGAAACGTCAGAGATTTGATGTTTCCCACGATTGCAAAACTTCTCTGGACTCTTATATTCATATCCATTCGTGTCTCGCGTCCCTGATGTTCATATAATATTGTATGGTCATGGAGTGACTTTGACTCCCTTCGATAAGGATAATTATCTGTTTGTGCAGTTGTTGTGCAAGAGGCATCAGACGACAAAAGAAATCGATAATCGCAAATAATTTTGTGGTTCGGCTTGCGCTGGTTTTGCCACAACATCCTTAATCCAACCTTCTTCGATTCTTGGCAATGATCGGTCGATCACGAACACTCCAATCGCAGGGAAGGAAATTGTTCCGATCTGGCACTTAGGAGATAAGCGCGAATATAACTTTTAATTATGGTTCTGCGTTGAGGTGAGCCGAGTGAGCATCATCGCGCAAAGATTATAAAAATTGTTGTTTGTTTTACCTGTGAACTTAATACCATATAGTCATGGTGGTTGTTGATTTTTTGTTTTGTTATTCCACGTTCTGTGTTCTGTAAATCGTTTTCAGGCGAATGGACGATGCGACGACACGGTGCTGCGTCCGTGGATAATGATGCGTGTGACCTGTAAATTGAAGTTGCGATGAAGTTATTTTTTCGGCAAAACGGATTATTCTATTGATGCTCGATGCGCGTAAAGGCTCCTTCTTGTATATACACTCCTGTTCAATTGATTAGGTTCAACTTTCTAAAAATGTTATACAAAATGTGTTTACTTTAATACTTCCGTCAGGAATACCGATACTTTTAGGTATACAAAGATTTGTAGTATATGTGTAAAAAATACACATTTTTGTTGCACGCAGGTAGGTATAATTAAAAGTTAATTAGAAAATTAACCAGCGCTACACCTAAACATTTGGTCCTTCGAAGCCACAAAAAAAAAAAAAAAAAAAAAAGTGTATGAATTTGCTATTTTGCTTTGCTGTGTGTAAAGTATACCTATACTGTTCATATAAAACAAATTTTACTGTGTAAAGAATTAAAACTATTTAAAACTTTAAATAAAAATAATTTCATTGCGAAATTAAAATAAAAAAAAAAAAACAATTTAAGAACATTTTGTGCTGTGCAAATCGGGATTCCCGCGACGTGTAAACCAACAATAATACAACACCACCCCACTGAAGGCACACCACGTAAGTCCTCATTTTTTAAAGTATCTTTTTTGCTCTTTTTTTAATACATGAAATAAATAAAAAAGTCCAACATGTCGTTTGGGGAACTACAAAAGGAAATTCTATCACAATTAGAACGTGATTACTCCAATTTTAAGAAGACAGGCCAGGCAAGGCGCACTGTCAATTATGTTAAAACTCGCTTGGGGCTTTTAGAAGCAAATTTAGAAAATGCCAAACGATACCATGAAGAAATCGTTAGCGGGGGGAAGCTTGAGGAGACATTAAAGAAGGAAAAAATGATCGCTGTATATGATCAAATTCGTGACACTTATTTGGACTATAAGAGTGAATTGATGGATGCTCTGGACAAGGTAGCTCCACCTCCATCTGCACCACCTTCGCCCACGTTACCTCAAGGTTCAATTCCTGCGTCAGTTACGCAACCAACGACACCAGCTCCACAAACAAATGTCCTTAAGCTTCCGCCAATAAAGCCTCCAACTTTTTCTGGGTCCTACACGACATGGCGTTCATATCACGACATTTTCATTTCCCTTGTACATAATAATACAGGCTTGAATGAGATTCAAAAAATGCATTTTTTGAAGGAAAGTTTAGGTGGTGATGCCGAACGTCTCCTAAACCATTTAGACTTAAGCACAGGGAATTATGCAAAGGCATGGGATTTGCTGGTAGAAAGATACGACCATAAGAGGGTTCTAGTAAATTCTTACCTTAAGGTTCTCTTTAGCCAAACTATTCAAACTAAAGAGTCAGCAGAAAGTCTTAAGAGTTTATTAGATACAACGACTGAAGTCGTACATGCCCTGGAAAATTTACAGTTACCAGTGGAACATTGGGACACAATATTAATTTATGTTCTCTTCCAAAAATTACCCGTCAAAACCCAACAATTATGGGAAGAAAAGCTCGGCAACGATAAACAACTCCCGACCTTTTCTGATTTCACAGATTTTCTTAAATCCCGTTTCCGGACTTTAGAAGCCCTTGTACAGCAAGGAAATGCAGTCCCACATTCCAAGCCAGTAACAAAACCGCAAGTTGCAGCCAAGGCATTTCATGCGAAAACACAACAAAAACAACAATTTAATACACAAAGATACCAATGTCAAATTTGTAGCCAAGGACAACACTCTTTAATGAAATGTCGGCGTTTTTTGAGTATGGACTCTGCTCAAAAACAACAAGCTGTACGTCAGGTTCGAGTATGTGAGAATTGCCTTGCCTATAGCCACTCAACACGAGATTGCATGAGTAACCGGAGCTGTTACTTTTGCAATCAAAAGCATCACTCACTTTTGCACAATAATTCATACACACAAAATAAATCGATTTCTAACCCAAACACTCTAACAACACAATTACAGCAACAGGTTTCCCAGCCTTGGGACCAACAGGTAGCTGTTAACCCAAACGCTCCTGCATTCCAACCAATGGGTGATAATGCACCAGGTTGCAGTAATCGACTCAATTGTCATGCTTTACAACTCCATGGTACACAAATTTTATTAGCCACTGCTATAGTTAGGGTAAAATCTGGAAATGGGAGATTTTCGGATTTACGAGCCCTAATTGACCCAGGCTCGGATGCCACATTTATATCCGAAACTGCAGCTAATTTATTAAATCTTACAAGACACCGTACTCTTGTAAAGGTATCAGGGTTAGGGGAGGTCAGCAACGGCACCAGTCAAAACTACGTTGACCTAATGTTTACGTCCAAACATTCGACGTTTGAAGGCGCAACCAAGGCGTTCATCTTTAAGTCGTTGACTGGCCTCCTTCCGGCCCACAAAATGGTACCCAAAACTTGGGAACACCTAATTGATTTGCAATTAGCAGACCCTAATTTTCATAGTCCCGCTCCAATCGACATACTTTTCGGCTCAGACGTTTATCCTGACATTATTTTGCCAGATATAATCCGCAGTGAGCAAGAAATTGCACCTATTGCTCAAAACACACACCTGGGGTGGATTATATTGGGTAAAATTCCTGATTTAACTTCAAAAAACATACGAAGTTTTTTTCAACACAGCGATCTCGACACGCAAATCCGAAAATTTTGGGAAATGGAGGAAACTCCATTCGTGACTCAACCGTCAGAAGATGTCGCCTGTGAGAAGTACTTTTTAAAATCAACAACACGTCTACCAGATGGACGGTATGAAGTTGGACTTCCGTTCAAAGAAGGATTTTATCATGCACTTGGATCCAGTAAGGAAAATGCAATCAGGCGCTTTTCATCTTTGGAACGACGATTGGAAAAGGAACCGAAGCTGAAAGCAAGCTACAGTAAATGTATAATGGAGTATCTAAGCTTACAACACATGGAAGAGATAGATCTGGATGACCCGATTTTAAAATCACCTTTTCACTACTTCCTTCCCCATCACGCTGTGTTCAAAGAGTCTAGTACTACCACGAAATAAAGAGTAGTCTTTGACGCAGCTGCAAAAACTTATGATGCGATATCTTTAAATCAACACTTGATGATCGGCCCTAAACTGCAGAAAAACATTGTCGATATAATTTTAAAATGGCGAACATATCAATTCACCATTACAGCGGATATAGAGAAGATGTATCGTCAAATTCTCGTTCAAAGAGCAGATCGATATTATCAGCTGATACTTTGGAGAGATAGCCCAAATCAACCCATCAAAGTTTTCAAACTGAAGACAGTCACTTTTGGCACGGCTTGTGCCCCTTACTTGGCCATCCGTGTCCTTCACAAAGTCGCCGAGGATGAAGCTGAAAACTACCCAAAAGGAGCCCTTGCAGTCAAAGAGGAGATGTACGTAGATGATCTTATCAGTGGGGGAGATTCCATCGACGAAACTCGAATAAAACGTGAAGAAACTCGCAATCTGCTGGCTTCAGCAGGGCTTAAGCTTCGTAAGTGGACATCCAACTGTAAAGATCTTTTACAGGACTTACCCAATGAAGATTGCGAGATAAGCTTTGAGCTGCCTTTTGGATCAACCGATCACGTTAAAACTTTAGGCATAAGATGGCATCCAGAGGAAGATATGTTTTCGTTCCAAAATATTCAACACGACACTGAAGAAGATACGAAGAGGACAATGCTATCTGCAATCGCCAAACTTTTTGATCCACTTGGCTGGATAGCACCATGTGTCATCAAGGCCAAGATCATGATGCAAAAATTATGGTGCAGAGGAACTGACTGGGACCAACCGATTCCATCAGACATAAGAGAAGAATGGCAAGCTTTTCGTAAAGAATTGCCTGATATCCAACACATAAAAATCCCAAGGTGGATAAAAACACACATCACCCAAAAGTTAGTGGAATTTCATGGCTTCAGTGATGCGTCTGAAAAGGCTTATGGTGCTGTAGTCTACATGCGTGTGCTCGACAGCTCTGAAAATATCCACATGCACCTAGTTATTTCAAAAACCAAAGTAGCTCCTTTGAAAACGGTGAGTCTGCCAAGACTTGAGCTTTGTGGAGCTGCACTACTTGCATCTCTACTAAACTACACAAGAGAAGTTTTTGATTTCACCAACACCAAAATGTACGCCTGGTCAGATTCAACGATTACGTTGGCGTGGATCAGAGCACAGCCGTCGAAATGGACAACATTCGTTAGCAACAGAGTTGCGGAAATTCAACGTCTGACAAGCTGTGATATCTGGAGACACATCCCCACGGATCACAACCCAGCTGATCTGGCATCTAGAGGCGTCTCACCCTCAACACTCGGATCACAAGAGCTTTGGTGGACCGGACCTTCATTTTTGCATGAAAAGTGGCATTTCGAAGTACCCGAGCAACCATCTACACTCGACACTGAAGAGGAAAAGCGAGCTGAGAAAAGGCAATGTACACTAGCCAACACTAATGCAGCAGATGATGTCGTCAACAAAAGTGTACTAAGATGCTCACGGCTCTCAAAGGTAATCAGAGCAATTGCATTTTGTTTCCGATTTAAAAGAAATGGTCTAGCAAAAAGGAAGAAAATTACACGAAATTATGGTGAACTAGACCCCGAGGAGCTGAACTGTGCAGCCTTATTGGTACATAAAGCTGTACAAAGACTCATGTTCACAGAAGAGCTGAGTGAATACGAGAATAAAGGTAATATTCCAAAATCCTTGCTCTCTCTTAACGCTTTCGTCGATGGTAATGGGATTCTACGAGTTGGTGGTCGACTGCAGAACACATTACTCCCGTACAATCAACAGCATCCGATCATCCTGAAACCGAACTACCATTTTTCTGAGCTTGTGATGCGAGATGCTCACAACAAAACACTACACGGGAAATCATCAGACTACCGCATACATCCGTATGTCATACTGGATTATGGGCATTAAACCATACGTCCGAAGATATATTTATAAATGCCCAATATGCTTCAGATACCAGAGGAAGAATCTGCAACAACTCATGGGAAGCTTGCCAGCACCACGAGTAAGAATCTCCAGGCCATTCACCCACACTGGAGTAGATTATGCTGGACCTATAGAAATAAAGGCATGGAAAGGAAGAGGAGCGAAAACCTTCAAAGGCTACTTTGCTATTTTTATTTGTCTGGCTACCAAGGCCATTCACTTGGAGACAGTGTCAGATTTAACGACACAATCCTTTTTGGCAAGTTTTCGACGATTCACGGCCCGGCGAGGTCTTTGTGCTCAAATCTATAGCGACTGTGGCACAAATTTTGTTGGAGCTAACAGAGAATTAGCCCGGATGCTAGAGCAATCTAAGCACGATTGGCAAGAAATTGCTGGAACTCTAGCCAATTCAGGAACCAACTGGAATTTTATTCCTCCTGCTTCTCCTCACTTTGGTGGTCTCTGGGAAGCAGGAGTGAAATCTGTTAAACATCACCTAAAGCGAACGGTACGAGATGAGAGGTTAACTTTTGAGGAGCTCTGCACACTTCTTGCACAAATTGAAGCATGCTTGAACTCTCGACCTCTATGCCCTCTATCCGAAAATATAGACGACCTAGACGTCTTAACTCCAGGACACTTCTTGATTGGAGAACCGCTGTTAGCAATCCCTCAAGGAAGCATTCCAACTCCAAAACATGTCAGCTACCTAGATAGATGGACGAGGATACAATTATTCGTCGACTCCTTCTGGCGAAAGTGGAGCGGAGAATACCTTTCACGCCTGCAACAAAGACCTAAATGGACTAGGAAAGAAGCTGAACCCAAAATCGGAGGCCTAGTTCTGGTAAAAGATGAAAGGCTTCCACCATCCCAATGGTTACTAGCCAGGATCACCGAAACACATCCCGGAACCGATGAACTTATTCGAGTTGTGACCCTAAAAACAAAATCCGGAATCATTAAACGACCCATCACAAAAATCTGCTACCTCCCGAGCAATAAAACTACAGACGAAGAAACCTTGATTTAAATAAAACACCAACAAAATAAATTACGCCCCCTACACAAATAAAAAATAATAATTATTATTATTTACCCTACACAACACAACACAACACTTAAAACACATCATACAGTCCACTTTAAAATCGCAAAGGAATATCAAAAAAAAAAAAAAAAAAATAAGTCTTATGAAAATAATTTAATAAAAATTTAATGAAATCAAATAATTTTTATTTCAATTTTATTTATAAAAATAAATTATAAAAACAACACATTCAAATATTAAATCGAAATCCTAAAAGAATAATGAAATATCCATTTTAATATTTAAAATAATTTTTATTCATCTTATAATCGCAACAATATAAAACAATTATTGAATTCTTAAAATTATAAAACTAAATTAAAAAAAAAATCAACACAACACATAATTATTATCAAAATAACCTAATTTTAATGAAATACAACACAAAAATTTATTTACAAAAAATGTCAAAACCCCGTCGGCATTACAAAATTCAATTCCCGTCGGATCGAATTGCCGACGGCATTTCACATTTTACACAATGAAACACAGCACCTTTATACAACACTACACAACACTTTAACACCAAAATTATACACAACACTTTGCACAACACATTAAATTCATCACTTTAATTAATTTAATGTCATCAAAAAATTAATTACTTGTTTTTTTTTATTAAATAACACTCGATAAAATTACTAAACCCGATATGACGTCATCAAAATCATTTTTGATGGCGGCCATTTGCAAATACCTAATTTGCATCTTCAAAAGAAAAGGAAAAACAAAAAAAAAATAACTCAAAATCAACACTCATACCTATGTACATACACACAATTCGCGGTAAACCGATTCGAAAATAAAACGCGAAACCGAACCGATATAAAAACGCAAGCACACGCACACATACACACAAGAACAAAAGGGGAAATTATTTGAATAATCTAAATTAAATTATTTAAATTATCGAACTAAAAACTAAAATCAAAATATAATCAATCCAGAAATAAATAAATAATAAAAAAAACTCATCCAAAATCCCTCCGCGCTTTATGCGGACAACTCCCAGCAAGCAGCAGCAGCAGCAGCCCAGCGGCAGCCGCAGCCCAGCATCAGCAGCAGCAAACACCAACAACACACACTTCACAATTTCAATTTGTATTCACAAATAATCTAATTTGTTTAATAAACACTTTTCACTAAAAACACAACGAATTCAAAATTATTATTCAAATTAATAACATTGGTAACCGCACTACCAATTTAATATTAACTTATAAATAATTCGCAACACAAGACGAAAAGAAACGAAACCTACAAAACTATACTAGGTTTTACACGCCCGCACACGTCGATGACCGGCATCAATGAAAACCCGAATTCTTATGACAAAACAATCACTACACTATTGGCCTCGATCTGGAGTTGTAAAAAGAAAACAACAACGTAATGTAACCGATCATCATATGCATTGCATTTGCTCAATGGGCTAACAGTTCCGAAAGCTCTAATTGGAATGTATGAGAAGTGGAACTAAAAATTCATGCAGATGTTGACAAATGTTCCTAACTGTTATTGTTGTTTTGTCCTTGAATTGTTTTTCTCTTGTATGTTCTGTTACTAAAGTTTTTTTTTCTTTACATGTATCAAAGAAAGTCGACGAAAAAACTAATTTGGAGTAACCGAGGTGCAACAATTGCAATGAAGGCATTTACCAGGGGCGGCTCCGGTACTAGATTGCGAACATTGTTCACCGGGGCGGAGAATGTTTGACACACAACATATATATTTAAATTTATTATTTTAAATATACAAATTAAACACTAAAAAGAAACAAATTAAATGTATAACACTTTTTATTTACCTACTACTATTGTGAATTGATTATTTAAAAATAACGAGTAAATAGCCCAATGTGACACTTCATGTCAAAGTAATGATTTATGTCATCAATTATGCAAACTCATCGTTTAACCTTTATAAAATGTAAAAGGTCATATCATTCTTTCGAGAACTTTTCACCCGACACCATTTTGCTTGCGATAATAAAATAATTAAATTATAAAGTTATACAAAAAAAAAGAAATCGAGTTTTATTTTCAATTAAAAGTTAATTAGAAAATTAACCAGCGCTACACCTAAACACTGCCATTAGCTTCCATATAATTTTTGTTATCAAAATTGAGATATCTATGCATAGAGAAATATCAAAGCAACATTATATTCAATTTCATACTGTAAGATGTCATTAAATGTATTACATATTTAAAAACTAAGAACTACCAACCTAAAAGTTCAAACATCTTCAAATTATTATCGGTAAAAAAATTATAACAAAATTCAATCATCTCAAAACCAAAAGACAATAAAAAAAAATAAGTTAGTTTACACAACAACAGTGACAGAAAAATTCCCTAGGCAGCATTAAAAAAATAGCTGAACCTATTCAATGGATCGAGAGTATAATAATAACACAAAAAAAAAAATTTCTGCAAAGATAAACAAACCCTCTGAAACTGATTATTACTGGTGATTGTTGTTAACTTTCAGGATTTCTTTGAATTGATTTTGGTGAGTGTGAGAGGTGTGGACATCAAGTGAGGTTCACAAATAATGTCATTAATATTTTTTTAAAATTGATACTAGGTATAATGGCACTGAAGGTTTGAAATCATATTATTCTTTTGAACTATAAGCATTGACAACCTTCGCTTAAAAAATGGCTTTTGAAAAAATATTAACAACTAAATTTTTAAATTCAGAATCTACCTAACAATCACTTTAAGCGGCAGTGGAATATTTCTAAAATATTGATTTAAGACATATAACAAAATTATTAAAAAAAAAACGGTAACACTTACAAAAATGTGTTAAAACGACTTAACGATTTCTGCCCACTGTGCACCGACTGCACCATCTGAAAATTGGCGCGCAATCTGGGCCAAATGGTAATGTAAACTCGTAATTTTTTTGGAAAATTTGAATGGCGAAAATAACGGCTGATGTCTTAAGAGATAGTTGTTGAATAGACGTACCTTCGAGTAAAGTATCAGTGCTGCCACTTTTCGATAACATTCTTTTTTCAATGTCAACGGGTGGAACATCCACTTTTTTGATAGTTTTTAATATTCTTAACATGAAAAAAGTTGCAGAAATGCCTCTAGATGCCAAACCCTAATTGGAAAATAAAAATTGATATTTTAAAAAATAAGTGTTGAGTAAATGCATCTTTTGTTAAAATTTTAATGTTGCCACTTATCAGGAACATACATACATACTTTTTTTTAAATGTAAAAATGAGGGACTTCCCCCTTTTTTTTATAGATATAGATATATTTTATTAAGCAAAACTGTTTAAAAAGGCTATGTAACCGCTCATTTTACAATTCAGAGATTTGATTAAGCTTATCTTACAACTGAAACATTATCATATTTATAATAGAAATTTCATTTGGACAATAGTTTATCTGAAGGAAAATGCTTTAAAAACCTTGAATTTAAGTTAAATAAAAAATAAATAAGAGAGATTACTAGATTGCAATTAGTTAATAACAATGAGTTAATATATGTAAAAAAAGAAAAGAAGAAAAATATAAGAAGCAAAAATATATAAACAACTCATGAGTTATCAAACTCAATGGGCCTTACTAATAATCAAATTTAGCAACGAGTTACATATTTCAGTGAAATGAACCATAATGTTATCGATCCCAAATAATGAACTATACATGGAATGTTAATTTTTTTGAAGTTCATACCACCTATGGTTCATTGTTAAGAGCTCAATTAAATATAAAGGTGATGCCATGTATGGTTTATTATTTAGAGTCCATTTCATTATGGTCCATTTCAATGAAATATTTAAGTCTTCACTAAATTTGATTATTAGTAGGGCCCAATATGTATAAATAAATAAATTAATTAATTAGTAAATTTTAAATAAATAAATAGATAAATAAATAGAAAAAATAATTACTTACTTACTTATCCGGCTCCCTATCCATGAAGGGTCTCTGCCTGAGATATTGCGGTCTTCCATCGGTTGCGGTCCCTCGCACGCTCCCTCCAGTCGTCGAGACCAAGCGCTCTTGCGTCTGTGACCGCCTGGTCCCTATAGCGGAGGTTCGGTCTTCCTGGTCGTCTCGAACCTGGGGGCTGGGATTCAAAGATTTTCTTGGCTGGAGCGTTGTTGTCCATTCGCTCGATGTGGCCGAGCCAGTGTAGTCGACGTGTTTTAGCTCTTTGGACTACATCCACATCTTGGTACAGCTCGTACAGTTCACGATTGAATCTTCTCCTCCAATCGCCCTCTTCGCATATAGGACCAAATATCCGCCGTAGAATTTTTCTCTCGAAAGTGCCCAGTATCAATTCCCCTTTTTTACTTATCGTCCAGCACTCGGCGCCGTAGAGTAGAACTGGTAAAATTAGCGTTTTGTATAGCGTGCACTTTGTCTTTCGGGAAAGGAGTTTTGAACCCATTTGTTTGGCCAAACCGAAGTAGCAGCGGTTCGCTAGGGTAATTCTTCGTCGGATTTCCACTAAGGTGTCGTTCGTGGAATTGATGTTTGTTCCGAGGTAGGTGAACTCCTTGACTACCTCGAAATTACTGCTACCAACAGTGACGTTTTGTCCTAGGCGATGGACAGATGAGGCTTTGTTTGTTGATAGCATATACTTTGTTTTGTCCTCATTCACTTCAAGACCAACGCGATTCGCCTGTTCATCAATAGCTGTGAATGCTTCAAGTACAGCTCTCTTGGAGCGGCCGATGATGTCGATGTCGTCTGCATAGCCAAGCAGTTGAGAAGACCTGTTGAAGATAGTGCCTTCCATGTTAACACCACTCTTGCGCACTATCTGCTCTAGGACTAAATTGAAGAAATCACATGATAGCGCATCTCCTTGTCTGAACCCTGTACACGTCTGGAATAACTCGGATGAGCTGTTACCCATTTGCACGTTGCACCGCGTATTTTGTAACGTCATGCGGCATAGCTGGATCAGTTTTTTCGGGATCCCGAGTTCCGACATCGCCAATAGAAGCTCTTGGCGACTTATGCTATCATATGCGGCTTTAAAGTCGATGAATAGGTGGTGGGTCTCGACTTGAAATTCGTTGGTCTTTTCCAGGATTTGCCTCAATGTGAAGATTTGGTCTATCGTTGATCTGCCTGGCCTGAAGCCACACTGGTACGTGCCGATCACAGTGTTGCAGAAAGGTTTTAGACGCTCACATAGTACGTTGGATAGGATCTTGTAGGCAACATTAAGCAGGGATATGCCTCTGTAGTTCTTGCAGGACATAGGATCGCCTTTTTTGTAGATTGGGCATATGGAGCTATTTGACCAGTCGTCGGGCATACTTTCCTCCTCCCACACTTGGTTGATGAGCTGGTGCATGCACCCTACCAGAACATCTCCTCCATACTTGAAGAGTTCCGCTGGTAGGCCATCCGAGCCGGCGGCTTTGTTGTTCTTAAGCTTGTGGATGGCTTTCTTAACCTCTTCAGTACTGGGTGCTGGGACTGGATCTTCATTGACTGGTCTAATGCTTCTTTGTTCCCCTGTTGCCTCCTCTACATAATGCCCATTAAGCAGCTGCTGGAAATGCTGCTTAAACACGTCTACAATTCCCTGTGCTTCGGTGACTAGGTTACCTTCGCTGTTTCGAAGAGCTTGCGTGCCAGTCCTATAACCAGATGCCAGTTGCTTGGCTGTTTTGTAGAACCAGCGGGTGTTGGTGGCGGTGCTAGACTCTTCGAGATACTTGAGCTGAGAAGCTGCGGATGCTCTTTTCTTTCTGCGCAGGGTTTTTTTCTCTTTCCTTCTCTTTTCACGGTACTCCTCTCTTGCTGCTCTTGTTTTCCGTTGCAGCATTTGCATTCTTGCATTTTCCGTCTCCTGCTTCAATACCGCGCATTCATCGTCATACCACGGGTTCTTTTTTCTGGGTGGTTGATAGCCTATGGTGGTCTCGGCTGTCTCCTTAATGATGTCGCGATATTGGTTCCACTGGTTGTTGACGCTTGTGGCTGGGTGTACGGCAGAGAGTTTCCCGGTCAATTGCTCACTGTAGTCTCTGGCTTTCTCAGATGTGCTAAGGCATGCAATGTTGAATTTCTTCCTTTGGGCGGTCTTCGTTTTCTTTTCGTTGGACAGTTGGGCTCTGAACTTTGTCACAACAAGAAAGTGGTCAGAGTCGACGTTTGCGCCTCGGAAAGTTCGCACGTCCAGGATGTTCGATGCATACCTTGCGCCAATTAGCACGTGGTCGATTTGGTTGGCGGTTCGACCATCTGGAGATCGCCAGGTTGCTGTGTGTATCCTTCGCCTGGGGAACCTAGTTCTACTTATCACCGTATTACGAGCTGCAGCAAAGTCGATTAGTCGGAAGCCGTTGTCTGTTGTCGTTTCGTGGAGGCTGTGCTTTCCAACTAATCCGCCAAAGATGTTTTCCTTTCCGACTTTAGCATTGAAGTCTCCGAGCACGACTTTGACATCGTACTCCGGACAGGCTCCGTAGGCTCCGTCCAGAAGGTCGTAAAACTCCTCCTTATTAGACTCCTCAGCTTCATCGGTAGGGGTGTGTGCACATATTAGGCTGATGTTTTGGAAGGTAGCTTTGATGCGGATCACAGCCAGGCAATCGCTTATCGGCTTAAAATCGATGACTTTCGATCTGAGTCGATTTCCCACGACGAATCCGCATCCTAGCATGTGTAGTCTTTGATGACAGCTGTAATAAATGTCGGAATGTTTTCTTTTCGTTATACCTGATCCTATCCATCGTATCTCCTGGATCGCGGTAATATCTGCCTTGTACCGCGAGAGGACAGATTCAAGTTTTTGAGTAGCACCTGGTGTATAGAGTGTTCTTACATTCCAGGTACATACTCGTAGGTCATAGTCCATTTTCGTTCCGGGTCTGGTTGCCATTTGAGGGGGGTCGTTATCCGAGGCTTCTCGCGTCTCTCTCATAACAATTGGCTTTTTTACTGTGGTCGGGTCGTTAGCCCAACGCACTAACCTCCAATCTGTAGGGCCATGGGTTTAATGTTGCAATTCTTTCCTTGGTCAACATTCGCACTTACAAGTTTAGCAAGTCAAGGCATTAAGCCAAGACCAGTATCCGGCGGCTACCAACGTGGAGGTATTGTAAGCACTTGATGTGTAGGAAAAGATACAGCTCGAGGCCCCCAGTTCCTACAACATCCAACCACCAGAAAAAATAATTAGGTGAACATTTAAAAAAAATAATTTAATGAACAGTTAAACCAAAATAATAATAAATAAATGAAATATAAATAAATAAATAAATAAATAAAAAATAAGTGGTTGTTTTTAACGTGAAAAAAAGATGCGGAAACAGCTCTGGACACCAAACGTGTCTTGGTAAAAAAAAAAACACTTGATGTCTTCAAAGATAAGTGTTAGGTTAGGTTAAGGTGGCTGCCAGGAAAACTGCTGACACACCTAGGCCAGAATAGGCCCATTGTGATACCACATAAAGACTGCGAGGTGATCCTCGCTAATTAAACTAATTGGAGCTTTTAATGAAGCGATAGAGACTGTGAATGTCGATTTTATTTAAATCACTTGGATCGTTAAGGAAAAAACTTCCTAAGTGTATTTTACGTCTTTGAGAAAGAGCAGGACATGAGCAAAGAAGGTGAGGGATAGTTTCTTCCTCCTCTTCGTCCATGCAGCTTCTGCAGAAATCATTTGAGAAAACGCCGAGTCTATTGGCGTGTTTGCCTATGAGGCAGTGTCCAGTAATGACACCAATTGTGGAGCTAATATGCAATCTACTTAGCGATAACAAACATTTCAAACGCTTCGGATCCAGTGTTGGCCAGATCTGTTTCGTCACCAGACAAGTAGTGATACCTTACCATCTGCTGTTTGTCATCATCATGGAATCATGCTTAAGCATAAGTTTACAAGTAGCAATTGGTATTCCAATATTCACCTTGTTAGGTAATATTGGTGTTATAGTTCCCAGCCTGGCGAGTTCATCGGCTTTGCAGTTTCCTGGAATATCTCTGTGTCCCGGCACCCTGAAAAGGTGAATGTTGAACTGTTCTGCCATCTCAATTAGAGACAATCGACAATTTCGGGCAGTTACGGAGTTTGTAGAAACGGCGCCTAGTGATTTAAGGGCAGCTTGGCTATCTGAGAAGATACGGATATTTAATGTAGATATTACGCTTTCTTTGAGCCAAGATAAAACTTCTTTTATCGCCAGGATTTTAGCTTGGAACACGCTACAATGATCAGGGAGACGGAAGGAGAGACTAATGTTTAGTCGTTCTGAGTACACGCCACCACCCACCCCCTCTTCAGTTTTTGAGCCATCCGTGTAGAAATGAATTGCTTCTTCTCTCATCAAATTCCTCATCATCCCCAGTGGATCTTGTTGGATTTGTGACTAGGAAATTTTGGCCAAAAACCGGCTGAGGGATGGTATAGTCGGAGTGTTTAGGGATTGATTCGAATTTGTTCAGAATAATGGTATGGCCAATAGCGTTATTGGACCATTGAGAGATGGCTCTGAGACGAATAGCTGTGCTCGCTGCCACTTGTTTAGTGTATATATCGAGGGGTGAAATGTTAAGCAGTATGTCTAAAGCAGCGGAAGGTGTCGAACGGAGAGCTCCGCTGATACACATGCAAGCTGATCTCTGCACTTTGCTTAGCTTATCTCGATAAGTTACCTTATCTAAAGCAGTCCACCATACTGCCAACCGATAGGTGAGTATCGGTCTGATGACCGCTGTGTATAGCCAGTGGGTCATATGTGGGGACAAGCGCCATTTTGTTCCAATAGCTTTTTTACAGGAAAAAAAGCGCCACTGCGGCTTTTCGGACTGTTTCTTGTATATTTGGTTTCCAGCTCAACTTTTTGTCTAAAATCAGACCTAGATATTTAGCTTCATCTGAAAAGTTTTATTGATGGAGGGTCTATATTCGGAATTTTATATTTCCTTGTAAAGAGGACAAGTTCAGTTTTGTGGGGATTTACACCTAGTCCACATTTGTCTGTCCATTTAAGTAATTTGTTGAGAGCGGTTTGCATTAATTCTATGATTATTTGAAGATGCTTTCCCGATATTGTAATGGCAACGTCATCAGCATATGCAATTAACTAATAGTTCATTGATTACGATGTTCCATAAGAGTGGAGATAGGACTCCACCTTGCGGTGTGCCCCTGCTGACAGATCTTCTAACAGAGAAGCCACCTAATGTTGAGTTGATTATTCTACTTCTCAACATGGGGCTGATTAACTCCCTAAGTGAGCTATCAACGTTCAAGTTGTTGAAAGCACCTTCAATATCTATAAGAAAGAAACCAGGGTATACTCTCTATGATGAAGGGAATATTCAATAATACGTACCAAATTATGCAGGGCCGATTCTACCGATTTCCCCTTGCGGTAAGCGTGTTGTACCGGAGAAAAAAGATTAGGTTCTATGGCACTACGCAGATGGATATCAATCAGTCGTTCTAAAGTTTTAAGAAGGAATGATGATAGGCTGATAGGTCTGAAATCCATCGGATTTACATGAGAGCTTTTACCCGCTTTGGGTATGAATGCAACCTTAACTTCTCTCCATAAAGATGGTACATATGCTAAGTTCATACATGCTTTCAAAATTATCTCAAGGATAGGGATGATGATGTCTGAAGCCATTTGCAGTTCAGCTGGTATTATACCGTCAGGTCCAGCGGATTTATATGGATCGAAGCTGTCGATTGCCCATTTGAGTTACTCTCTACTAATCAGACCTAGTTTATTAATTGTTATATTGTTAGACTCTATTGAGTCAGAACTGCGTATATTTTGGGAGCTACCTGGGAAGTGAGTATCTAATAGCAAGTCGAGTGATTCCTCACAAGAGATAGTAGAAGAGCCGTTGATAGTTTTCAGGGTAATTGGCATTATGTGGTTTGTTGAGAGGATTTTTCTTAATCTTGAAGCCTCTGAGGAATCTTCTATTTTGTTACAGAAGGTTCTGCAGGAGGTTCTTTTAATTTTCCTCAATTGTTTTTTATATGTCTTAAGGGATTCCTTATATAAGTCCCAGTCGGAAATTTCTTTGGAATATTTAGCTCGGTTGAAAAGTTTCCTACATTCTTTTCTGAGCGGTTCCAGCACTGGGTTCCACCAGTGAGGCTTCTTCTTTCCTCTTATTTGAATAAGAGGGCAGGATATGTCCATTGATTTGTTGAGAGCTAAGGTAAGATCATTGACTTTATTGTCAAGATCGTTTCTGCTTACGGGGATACTTAAAAGGTCAGGTTTAATTAATCTGCTAAGAGTATCTCTATATTTTAAATAAAATAAATAAATAAATTGGGTGGCTCAACAGCTCATGCAGAACCAGGGCCTAGTGACTTACAACTCACAACCATTCCTGTGTGCGAGTTTGTTGGCAGGAATGGAGGGGACCTACAAATGTTTGCCGAGTCCGAGAAATGAGAAGCACTTTTTCATGACAAGTATACTCTTGGAGGATTTGTCAGTTCCTCGCAAGAGGCAGTACCTCGAATAAAACATTTCTGTTTTTAGGTGACACGGCTGGGAATCGAACCCACACCTTCGGCATGACAGTCCTACGCACTAACCATCAAGCCACGAGGTACTACAATCCCTATATTTTACCCAGTTAGTTTTCCGATGATTCCAGAAAGCTATCTTATTTGTAGTTTCATCGTTTAGATTGAATTGTATATACCTGTGATCAGAGAAAGAGTGCTTTTCTGATACTTTCCAATTCGTGATCTTTTGATGAATCGAGTCGGAGACAAGAGTAATGTCTAATACTTCCTGCCGGTTTCTGGTTATGAATGTTGGTGCATTACCGATGTTGCTTACAATGAGGTTAGTACTTGGAATAAAATCAAAAAGTGACTCACCTCGATCGTTTATGTCAGAGTTACCACAAACTGTATGGTGGGCGTTAGCATCACATCCAATAATGAGGAAGACTTTTTGCCGTTCAGCATCAGCGATTAACCTCTTTAGCGTGTCGCCAGGGAGAGGGCCAAGGTGGTCGTGGCTGAGGTGCGCAGACGCAATCCAGTGGGTACCTCTATCAGTCTGGAGTCTGACTGCGGTTACGTCTCTATCGCTGTAATCAGGGAGTAAATATACGTAAGTGTTACTTCTTACCAATATGCAGGATCTAGGGTCACCTTTATCCGATACATTCAGCAAGTCGTATCCAGAAGTCCTGAGTCCCTGAATTGTGGATTCGTAAATCCAGAGTTCCTGGATCAGGACGACATCTTCCCCATTTTTATTGATGTGGAGAAGAAGGGAGGCCGAAGCCTGTTTTGAGTGCTGGAGGTTAATCTGAAGTAATTGCAGCATCATCGCTACGATTCTTCAGATCAGCCCCCACCACGGTTTTGTCCAAATCCTCTTCAGATTCTGACTCAGAAGGTGACCGTAGGAGGTCATCCTCACTGAGCAGATCAGTCTCCATGTCAGAGAAGCTGGCTATTTTGGAAGCCTCAGGAGGCGGGTTAGGAGAGCATATCCTCGCGTTGGAAGTACCCGGTGCATCTACTTCCAAAAGATAAGTGTTAAGTAGACGCATCTATGGGTGAAATGTTAGTGTTTCCACTTTTCGGAAACATACTTTTTTTATGTCAAAGGTTAGGACATACATTTTTTTGGTAGTTTTTAATATTTTGAACATGAAAACAGTTGTATAAACGCCTACACAAATATTATTTCATTTTTTTTTTTTAAGTTAAAGTTCTAGAACCATCCAGTTTACAGTGTTTGGCTAAGAATTTCTGATAGCATTGAATTTTGAAAACAAATATAGTACTTAGCAATGTAAATTTTTGAAGAAAGTTAGTGTGAGCATCTTTTTTTAATTTTTTTTTTTGCAAAATTTTAAGTTTGAAAGTTAATTTTTCAAAAACTGTTCACTAAAATAATACTAAACGCCACAGATATTTCTGAAATTTGTATTGCAACTAAAAACAAAATAATTTAAATTAACTTTACAGTTTGAACTTGCATTGTTCTATATTAACATTAACCAAGAGTCTAGGTTATGAGTATGATAACACTTATGTATGTTTAATTATTATGTATGTACATACCTCAGGGCTAGTATACGTAGACTTGGACTTATTGGACCCTCGTAACGGATGTCAAATACATTAAGATATGAAATCAAAGTTCCAATATAAATGTTCATTTATAAGTTCGTTTTTTTCTGATTTGTTAAACAAAATATTGGCCTGCAGCCTCACAGCGGGGTAAGTGTTATCTTTACTCACAACAAATAGGATCGTGAAAGTGGCCAAAGTTCCCTAGTGCGTTTTGCATAAATGCATTCATATTATACATACATATACAAGTATTCAGACACGGACAACGGACATCACTCTCCCATTTCAAGTCATGAGATTCAACACTGAAAGAAAAATAAATGAAGCAATGTAAGCTTCCATTGTAGTTACTTGCATGTAACTTGTAATAACAAATTGTATTATTTAATGAATAATGAATAAGAATGAATGAATATCTAATAAACAATAAAAATATGTATATTCATATGTATAAGAAGGTACTTGTCGAAATAGTTTATTTGCCAACAAAATACACTTCGACAACGACATCGAATAAAGCATTTGCAAAAAAGAAAATAATTTTGTAGGTAAGTCTAGAGAATAAAGAATACTGAATGATGAATATCGTATAATGAATAATGTACAACAAATACAACACCTTGGTTAAAGCAACACCCAAATAGTTACCGTAAGTTACTCAGTTATTGCGACTCTTCAAAAAAGTGTGACCCAATACACAACTTTTCTTCCATGACCTATTTTGTAGTTTGCTAATGATTTCTATTTTTTTTATTGTAACTGGGGGCATTTATCTTACAGCTTCTTCTCAGAATTGTGTACACTCGCAGATTAAAAGTGTATTTTATTTGCGGATTAATTTACTAATATTCATCGAGGACGTTCTCTAATACCATAATAATAAATTATTAATAATGAATAGTGAAAAATGAATAATGAATTATGAATAATGGATACTGGAAAATGGATAATGGATAATGGATAATGAAAAATGGATAATGGAAAATGGATAATGGATAATGGATCATGGATAATGGATAATGGATAGTGAATAATGGATAATGGATAATGGATAACGGATAATGGATAATTGATAATAAATAGTGGATAAAGGATAACGGATAATGGACAATGGATAATGGATAATAGATAATGGATAATGGATAATGGGTAATGGATATTGGATATTGGATAATGAATAATAGATAATGGATAATGGATAATGAATAATGGATAATGGATAATGGATAACTGATAAAGGATAATCGATAATAGATAATGGATAATGGATAACGGATAATGGATAATGGATAATGAAGAATAAAGAAGGAAAAAAGAAAAAGAAAGAAGAAAAAAGGAAGCAGGAAGAAGGTTGAAGGGAGAAGTAGGAAGAAGGAAGGAGGGAGAAGGAAGAAGGAAGAAGGAAGAAGGAAGAAGGAAGAAGGAAGAAGGAAGAAGGAAGAGGAAAGAAGGAAGAAGGGATACTGAGCAATGAAAATTGAATAATTAATTATAAATAAGGAATAAAAATAGAAATATTGACTATGAAATAATAAATAATTAAAATATATACGGAATGAAAAATAATTAATAATGAATAGTGTATAACGAATATTGACTTAGGAATTCAAAATAAGAAATGATGAATAAAGATTAATATAAAATTAATTAGGTATGAATTATGTACATATGACATGTATGAACAAAACATCGGGAACACAAATATTGACTGAGAATAATAAGTAATGAGCAATGAATAACGAATGATGAATGCATTTCAGAGAGTAATAAATACTAAATAATGAAAAATTGATGATGAATACCGAATAAAGAAATGAATAAAATAACATAATCATAAGGTCTTACATAAAGTTTATTTTTTACCGTGCATCAACACACAATACTGATAATCATCCTTTTACATGTGCGCATGTGCAGTCCTTGCAAAGTGCAATGCGGGATTTCATTTCCAGAGCTTCGGATGTTGTATGATGTCCGATCGATTTGCCTTATGCTCATATTTCCATTCGCAGCTATATGGATGTTATGATACACCTGGGAGAATATAACAAACAAAAATATATTCGTATGTATAGGTATGTATGTATGTACAGTACCTACATTATTACGACCTATGTTTCCTGCGAAGATACTGACAGGGGAACATTTTAAGTATTTGTTTAGCCCAGCAGAGCTGTCAATGAACTTGTTCGATCACTTGATTGATTGATTTTACTGGTCGATCGTTATGAAGGGCATAAATCAGTTACCACATCGCTAGCCGCACCGCGCTGGGCGACGACGCGACCGCCTGTTTTCCTAAGAGTGAAATGAATCCAAGTAGGTATATTGTGAATGAATAATATTTTTTGATTTTTATTTTCTCCAATTTCAAAATTCAACTGAGAGAATAATAATTGAAAAGTCATTTGAAGCTCGTTGGCTTATTACGTTTTTATGTAAATTTGGAAGCAAAGCAGGGTTAAAACGGAACGTCCGCGTCCGTCGTCGCGGTCGGCGGCGTCGTCGTGGAGTGAATTTAATCTTTTTTTCGCCATATGACCGCAGGTTGTAAAGTGTCATATGGTCCAGGTGGATAGACAAATCTTTGTAGACATAGCTTTAAAAATTGATCTACCATGAAAGGGAATTTGGAAAATGTGAGAATTAACATTTTTGATTGATTTCCATAGTCGAAATGGGTAGGTATAGTTTTGACAAGGTTCTTTTCGAATATTAAATTAAATAAATGAGTAAAGGTATTCGTGGCTTATGGCTTAATGAAGTAGTGTCTCCTATATAATTCAATTTAAATATGCTAAAGGGTAAAAAAAATAAATGTAATAATCTTAATATGTCAATCTCTTATAAAAAAAAAAGAATCATTAAAATTAATTATGCGGATATCACATATAGGTAGTTTTCGTTTGTTTTTTTTTGTTTGTATTTTCTATAAGAAGTTTGGCGCCACCATAGAAAGTTATTCGTCTGTTTTAAAGAAGGTAAACCATCAAATCAAAATTATATGATATTTATATTCAAATTATATGCAAATTGATATCACCTTGAAGACACACTCTTAAGTTAAGATGAATGCTTAAATATTTTAGATTAATTATAATCTTTCTTTTAAGTTTTCGTATGAGTAAGCTTTTGTTATAGAGGTATGCCTGAAGTGAATTAACATAAGACATTACTTAACATTTTTATATGCAATGAAACTTATTTATTTTTAGTAGATACAAAATGTATCTCTTTTTTGCTGTGCAAATATGTAGAACTATGTCAGAAGAACGTTATTTTTGTTTAACCTGAAACTAATAAATATGCCGGAAACGCAGTAAAGATCGTATCTATTTAAATTTATACAACAATATCGAACTCTTAATCGATTTTCAAAGGAATTTAAGAATATTTTAAAATGTTTCAAACAAAAATAGAATAATTTTGAAATGATAGACAGGTATACTTTTTTTAGTGCTCAATAATATACAGCTATAACAAAAACTCGAGAATGCAAACAAAACAGCTTCACGTTTCAAAAAATCAGCAAATGGGACAGAAAATCTCATCGCTACCTCGAAGTCCACGTTGTGGCCGCTGGATAACCGTAAGGCATAAATATTACGACAAACATTAAGGATTTCAGATCCCAGCTTTGACATCAGAGTAAGTAATCTTCTCAGGATCTCCAGACCAAAGCTCTGAAGAACTAGCTCACCGAGAAATCCAAGAGTGTCTATGACTTGTATTTTGTGTATTGTACTGGAAAGTTTTGTTCTCTAAAGAACTGGAGAGTGCTAAGACACCATTTCGTCCCTAGGCTAAATGAAAGGAAAGTCCCCATGTACACCTCCCCGTGGTAGAGAGTGGTTAAAGCTAACATGCAGGGGGACCGAATGGATGCCGAGATAAGCAGACAAACCAGCAGTGCTGGTAAGAGCACAAACTTGTCCTTGGGATCGTTAAAAGCCCCCAGAAGGCGGAAAAACGACAGGTGGTGGTCAACGCCGGCATGATAGTCTGGTGGCGGCGGATATTGATAGACCAACGGCAGCAGCAAGTAGCGTCTGTAATCCAAAGACGAGCAGGTTGAACGTGAAATGCTTCGCCTAAGATCAGTATCCTGGGCATAATCGAAACTAACTGGAGAGGAAAAACTGAATACAGATCAGACACTGGACAGACGAGAATACTGTATTCCGGGGAAAATGAAAGAGAGGGTGGCCAAAGACTGTATGGTGTCGGGATTATATTGAACGAAGAAACGAGGCGTAGTTTGATCTCCTGCGCTCCCATTTCTGCGAGATTAATGACAGCAAAGGTTTCGGCTAAAAATTCGTAACGTCACAATTATTAAGTGCTACGCCCCCACAAATGAAGCGTCCGAGGAAGACAAAACCGCGTTCTAAACCCATCCTAACTCGGTTCACAGTAGTGTTCTGAACGCCGACATAGTCGTTATGGGAGACCTCAATGGGCTGGAAAGCGTGATGGGAAGAAATGGCTTGGGGTCACGGTTGAAAATGGTGACTTGCTTGTCGACTTTTGTAACAAGAATCGTCTTGTGAAAGGTGGGACTGCATTTAAAAATAAGACGTGTACAAAAATTACCTGGGTGCATCCGGATTGTCAAACCGAAACCAAGTTGATCATATCATCATTCAGCAGTGATGGAGGAAGTCAATGTGCGACGTCCGGAGTATAAGAAATGCCGATGTGGGAAGCGACCACCATTTGGTTCAGATGAGTCTCAAACAATAAAAAACAGCGCAGGATGCAGTAAGGAGCTCAAAATTCATTACGAATGCTTTAAATGACCCCAACATATGTCGAAACTGTGTCACCACCCTTAACGACAGAGCCTCGTCATTAAACGGAATCCAACATTCAACAATTGATGAGATGTGGGGTGAAATTAAAAGTGTTTTTATGGAGGCTGGATCCGAAACTGTGCCCAAGCGAACGAGACGTAGAGACTCTTGGATATCCCAAGACACCTGGGATAAGATCGAACTTCGCAAATCGTTGAAAATCCAAATAAATGCCGAAGCAGATGTTCAACGAAAGGCTGACTTGCGAAGAGAGTACCGCATTGCACATAAGATGGTCTATCGCTGTGTGAGACGTGACAAGAGGGTGAGGCTTAATGAACTCGCATATAATGTGGAAATTGCTGCCAGAAGAGGAGATATCTGGAAATTGTACCAAATAGCCAAAGATGTTATTGGGAAAAAAAAGCACCACCAATCATCCTGTAATGGATGTGGATGACACACTTTTGGTATCAATTGAGGATCAGCTTCGTAGATGGAAGGACCATTTTTGTGCCCTGCTAAATGAGGATTCAGTTGAGCAGATTGCTGAAATGCCCCAACTAAACGAGATGCGCAGGTCCTATAGAGGTATTGACATCGAACCCCCGTCAGAATCGGAAATCCATACATCAATTAATCTCCTCAAAAACAAGAAGGCAGCTGGACTGGACGGAATACCAGCTGAATTCATGAAAGCCGATCCCGTAACAGCGGCCAGTATTTTACATCCGTTCATACATATTCATAGACTGGAAGGATGGTGTGATTGTTAAGTTGCCAAAGAAAGGTGACCAAAAGTATTGCAACAATTGGTGTGGTATCACAGTTTTGTGCAGTTTCCCAAAACTAATGGCAACCATCATTCTTGAGCGAATAAAGGATAGAATCGAGTCTACACTCAAGAGGCATCAAGCTGGTTTCCGCAGTGGTCGATCGTGTGTCGACCATATCAACACTCTGCGTATCGTTCTAGAGCAGTCTGCGGAGTGCAGTGTTTGTTCTACCTCGTTCGTGGATTTTGAGAAGGCCTTTGATCGAGTCAACCGAGAATGTATTTGGATCTAATTTCTTGGTAGTGGAATTCTCCCAAAAATTGTTGCCATTATAAGAGAGTCCTAATACAACGAAAGAGGTTTTGTTTTACAGAATAGGCAGCAATCCGACTGTTTCGAAGTGCGACAATGTGTGAAACAAGGAGATGTTCTATCACCAATTCTCTTTCTACTGGCGATAGACAATATTTTGACGGCCAGCGTTGGAACAGGGGAGAGAAAGGACATTCAATGGACACCGTTCGAAAGGCTTAATCACTTGGGGTATGCTGATGATATAAATTTCTCTTGGCAAATAACATCAGTGGGCTGGACGGGACGTGTCAAACACTGAAGGTGAAAGGAGAGTTGAGTAATCTAAAAATAAATAGCAAAAAGATAAAAATAATGCTCATAGGCCGCTTCAAACATCAGCGTACTTTTTATACAGGAGATGCCAGTTGAAGAGGTTGAACAGTTTAACTACCTTGGAAGTATTGTTTCAGCAAATGGTACTACGTACTACCTACTGATCTGGACGTTCAAAGTAGAATAAATAAAGCTCGCGCAGCTTTCGGTTTTCTGTCCCAAATTTGAAAATCCAGTCAAACCTCCTTACGCACTAAGTTGAGATTCTTCGAATTCAATGTCAAATCCGTATATCAAACAAAGAATTGTGGCGCAAGACAAGTCAAGAGCAACTGGACGTCGACATAAAAAGCGTAAATGGAAATGGATTGATCATACACTGAGGTAACCAAACGATGAAATTGCAAAGCAGTCCTTTGGAATCCTAAGGGTTCACGGCCAGTTGGAAAACCACGAACATCATGGAAATGAACAGTTCTAGTAGAGGAAGCCTCCCACAGAAAGACGTGGCCACAGTTAAAACATCTAGGTGCAGACCGTGAAGGATGGATGGCTTGGAAGAACTTCATACAAAGTATGTCCGTTGAGTTTTTTGAGCAGGTAATGTACGATAGTTTGACATTCAACTGTAAGAATATAATCTGCAATCAACAACTTGGATTCATGCTAAAGTGATCGATGGTAACAAATTTATTTGTATTCTTGCAAAAATGCTCAACTGCCCTCAAGAAGTCGACTGCATCTATACACACAATATTCTAAGCCTTTCGATTAACTTTATCATGAGATTATCACGTTTAAATTAAAGGCGTTTGGGTTTCCTCCTAAGCTCATCACTTGGGTTTCTTCTTATCACCAAAGAAGATTCTATAGGGTTAGATTTAGAAGTTCTGTCTGCAACCCTTTCTTTGCCGAATCTGGAGTTCCCCAGGGTAGTCATTTAGTCACACTTCTTTTTATCTCAGCTATCAATGACGTATCCCTCTGTAACCTTTTAGTGAAATTCTAATTTTTGAAGATGAAATGAAAATTTTAAAAAACGTCAAGTGAGTGTTCGTTGTCTTACTTGTCATACCTATTTCTATAGCCACTATCTAACAAAATCACCTATTTTAGAAGTATGGCCGGGCACACGTTTGAATGATCAATACTCTTTTACAATCAAACAAAACAAAACCGCAAAGTGCTTGAATCAAGTGGGAGTTGTATCACCGTTCAGTCATCTTATTATGAATTCATTAAACTTAGTCATGACTCGAAGTGTAAATGCAAAAATATATTATTAATTCAGTAAAATTACATAGAATTTCTTGTAGTCTAACCCCATTTGACATGTCCTTGGGACAGATAAACAAGATTGTTAACAAGCAAGTACAAGTAGTGGTATTAAATAACTTATGAATCAGTAGCATTTTACTCAGAATCACAGTTCATCATCAATCAAACATCATGCATTATTGTATCATCTCTAATTCCAATCTCCGAAAAGTACTTAGATATTGTTTTAAATCCTAAGAATTCTTCAAGCAATTCTCGAATATTCGTACCCAAAAGAGTTAGTACCTATATAGTTATGAAAAACAAAAAAATAAACAAAAATAACAACACAATTTCCGGCTTGGATTTCACGAAATCTTGTCCAAAATTTACAACCATAAACGGAAATAGAGCCAGAAAAGCAATAACTTCGGTATAAACAAGACTTTTAGCGTGGGCTGGCGGAGATCATTATTTTCTTTGCGGTTTGTGTACCTATATTCGAAAACAAAAGTTTCTTTAACCAAAAAGCAACAATCATGCATCGGCTGATCATCAATTTTAATTTTTATTTTTTTAACTTTGCCAGGCATGGCGCTATAACACGTTGCTGTCAACGATATGAATAGATCTGACCTGGTGCCAGAAATTAACGATTTAGTGTTATTTAAGATTTCCGGTGGAATATCAATTATTTGAATTTTAAATTTCAGAACTTGCGCCACAATAGACTGCAAGCCAGCCAGCAGCGTGACAAAAGATAAAAATGCATCATCTATGGCCATCTCTGAGGAAAGACTGCGTTGCTTCGCGTCGTTAATAAAAATATTAACTGTGAAAAGTGTAGGCCGATGTAGCACACACAGAGCTGCATTGTGGAACTTCGAATGCTGTAAGCCCATCTATTCACCAACCAGCAGCATCCAAAGTAGCAAGTAGGGTACCAGGTGTTGGAGTTTAGAGAAAGGTGGGCGATCATGGTAAGCGGCTCAATAGAGCGACATTTGATTTTAGATATGATTTTTATGTCATTTTAAGGGACCCGATAATGAAGTTATAAAAATAAAAAAGTAGGTTAGATCTATGCATGCGCACAGCACACTATGGATCAACCCATTAATGGTTTTTTTGAACCATTTCCTGTGGCGAAATAAAACTATCTTCACCGCAAGGTGCTATTGGTAGGTACTTTAGAGCTATGTTTATAGCATCAGTGGTAAGAATTTGTATGGGGTTATGATAAGATTTTGTTGACCTCTATGTCCTATTAAAGAATAATACAACACCTTAATGTAGGTACTCCTTTTTCAATACGATATCCACTGGGATAACAATACTTCCACTAAAGGCTTAAAACACCTCTGCATACCAAATTGTCTTGTATACTATGGTATGTAGGTTATTTTGTACCAAGGTTAAATTTTTCGTTTGATTCACCATAACTTTCCCCCTCTCCCCCTCAAAAAATATACTCTTCCATGTGAGGCATTGTAATAGATTTTTTGATTCTTCATTCTCATGGTACATGAAACGTTTTTACCAAGTTTCATGATGGTACTAATTTGTTTGTTTAATTTATCCTAATTTTTGTGTTTTTTGTTTTTAGAATTACTTTTTATTTAATTTGCTTGGAACCTTAGAACTAACTTTTTAGTAATTTACTGCCGATATCAAGTCAATTTTTTAGTTATTAAATTAATCGATACGCAATGGCAGTTTAAAAAATCCTCAATAACTGAAAAAATCGCGGTATTTTAGATTTTGACATGATTTTGCGTTCGACGCTCGAGGTCGAAAACATGTATTATTAATTAAACCTTTGCCAACAACTACCAGATTTGACGTAAGGCCTCCTTACCTTTGCCCAACAAGGTTCGCGCAGAGGGGTATGTAGATGTGTTTATTTTTATTTTTCTCAAGCAGTAGACCAGCATTGAATTATTAAAACAAATAAATACCTTATAGTAGGGTGTCCATCGTATCTCTATTAAAGAGAACATGTTCTCTTTTTTTGTTTCGATCTTTTTTACACTCTCTTTGTCTTCTTATTTGTTTTCTTTGTTCTTGAAGTTCAGTTTCATTTTTTTTTTATAATTAACGCGCACTCAAGGGGTTATGACTACCCTTAATATGTTAAACACAGTGCGAGTGTTAGGAAAGTAGGATAGGATTTAAAAGGAGATACCGATGCACATTGGTTTTGAAGATAACCAAGATAACCAAGACATTTCGCAGCATTTTTAGCAACGTCGAAAATGTGATCATTCCACAGAAGGTGGTCTGTGATGCACATACCCAGGACTGAAAGCTGTTCGGTTTCCTCGATGCAAGTGCCACTCATGGATAGTGGCATAGGGGGTGGGTTTCGCATTAACGACAGAAGACAGAAGAGTTTTCGAAGCATTAAATTCTACACGGTTTTTTGTTCCCCATTGGACAATGCTGTCGAGATCAGAATTTAATGAGCTTATCATACGCTGCCGTTCAAGTTCCACTTCCGAAGAACAAGGAAGTGAATTTTGAAACGAATATGAAAAGCTAAGGGTACTGTCGTCTGCAAAACAATTTAATGGATTGGAAGTTTCAGACAAAAGATCATTTATGAAAATAAGGAAGAGAGTCGGAGACAGAACGGAGCCCTGGGGCACACCAGCATTTATTTTATGGATATCAGACTTGTAACCATCCAGTACAACTTGTATTGAACGGTCCGAAAGGTAATTTCCAATCCAACGAAGAAGAGATTCGTCGATACCAAATGCACGCATTTTCGATGAGAGAGCTTGGTTTACAAACGATGTATTTGTTCCACTGTTCGGTGAGATATACCATCAGATCACCAGTGGACCTATTGCTACGAAAGCCATACTGCCGGTCATTAAGAAGCTTTCGTTCTTCAAGATATTTCTTGAGCTGATAATTAATCAGCGTTTCCATGACCTTGGGAAGAAGGGACGTAAGTGCAATTGGACGATAATTGGAGGGAGAGGAAGATACGCCTTTTTTAGGGACAGGCTGGACAAATGCAGTTTTCCATCCGCTCGGAAAGAGACCTGTAGAGTAGGATAGATGGAAAAGCTTACGCAGAGGTTTTGCCAGCGTTGAAGAACACCTCTTCAGAACAATGGGAGGGATACTATCCGGACCAGCGGATTTATGTATATCAAGATCTTTCAGGACTCTTGCAACTGCACGAGTGTGAAAAAAGATTCGTCCCATGAAAACGTTAGTTCTCTCAAGTACAGGAGGAGTCATAACACTCTCTGGCAGCGTCGAATTAACAGCAAACTGTGCTGCAAACAAATTGGCTTTTTCAGGTGAGCTTACATAGGGAGCGTTGGAACCGCGGATGAAGTAGTGTTACGAATGTTTTTTGCAAATGACCAAACATTTTTACTACCTTTGGGACATTGTAGTACTTTTTGATGTGATGTCAGTGGTGCTTTTGTGAGCATTGAGAAGGAAGCCAAGAAGATGGGTTTAACGGTGAATGAAAGCAAAACAAAATATATGCTGTCCACAAGAAAGGACACCCAACACCGACGTCTCGGACAGAACGTCACTATAGACAGCTATAATTTTGAGGTAGTCAGAGACTTTGTCTACCTAGGATCCGCTATAAACTCAGCGAACGACACCAGCGCTGAGATCAAACGAAGAATTACTCTTGCCAATCGCTGTTTCTTTGGGCTAAGAAGGCAATTGAGAAGCAAAGCCCTCTCTCGAGCAACTAAACTGTCCCTGTATAAGACGCTTATCATCCCGGTCCTGATGTATGGTGCAGAGGCATGGACACTGCTAACAGTGGATGAGAACGCGTTAGGCTGTTTTGAGAGGAAAATTCTCCGGGTGATTTTTGGTCCCGTCTGCATAGATGGGGAATGGAGAAGAAGATACAACAACGAACTGTATGGGCTGTACAGCGACACCGACCTAGCCACAAAAGTGAAAAGCCAACGACTGAGATGGCTGGGTCATCTAGAGCGAATGGACACCAATGCTCCGGCCCGGAAAGTCTTTGAATCAAACCCCGTGGGACAACGCAGTAGAGGTGGACAGCGTAAAAGGTGGCGCACGCAAGTGGAAGAGGACCTCAACCAACTTGGCGTGCGAAACTGGAGACAGCTAGCTAGAAACCGAGCCGGCTGGAAGAAGCTTGTTGGTTGAGGCCCTGGTCCACCCCGGACTGTAGCGCCACCTTAAGTAAGTAAGTAAGTAAGTACTTTTTGCCGTAATTTTTGGTCATGCAAAAATTTGGTTCTTTGGATATGGCCATTGCAGGTCTTTCTTGCTTGTTTGAACTTATTCCGGTTTTCCTCAGTAGGGTTGGCCTTATAACAACGGAAACCTACTTCTCTGACCTTGATAACCTCTTTACAGCTCAAATCAAACCATGAGTTTTCTTTCGGTTTGATAGATTTTATCCTATTCGGAATAAAATTTCTAATCCCGTAAAGAATTAAATTTGTAATCATATCTGCGCTGGAGTCTACGTCACTATCGAGGAAGCATAGTGACCAGTTAAAGTTCCTGAAGAAATTGTTAAGACCGTCCCAGTTGGCTTTCTCGTATTGCCAAACGGTTCTCTTAGGGGTTTTCTCTAGCTGTGTTCACTTGGCCCGCAAAATTCTCCAATTTTTTTTTTTTTTTCGTAAAAGATGACCATTTAAATGACCACTTTTGACCAGCCTTTAACTTTTTTTGACCACCCACAGTTTTCGAGAAAATCGATTTTGAAAAATAGTGGGCCAAAAGAACGCTGCGCCTCAAAAATCGATTTTTTCAAATTTGATTAACGTTTTCGATAGATAATTTTTTGAACATAAATGACCACCCCTTAACTTTTTTTGACCACCCTTAGAAATACTTTTTTTTGATTTTTGAAATTTTTTTTTTGATTTTTTTTTCTGTATATTCCCTTTCCATTTTTTTAAATTTTTGAATTATGAAAGATGAACATTGTGAAAAACTCAATTATCTAAAATGACCACCCTTCAAAATTACTCTAACTTATCAAAAAGTATTTTTTTTTTTTCGAATTTTGAAAGATGACCATTGTGAAAAACTCAATTATCTAAAATGACCACCCTTCAAAATTACTCTAACTTATCAAAAAGTATTTTTTTTCGAATTTTGAAAGATGACCATTGTGAAAAACTCAATAATCTGAAATAACCACCCTTCAAAATTACTCTAACTTATCAAAAAGTATTTTTTTTTCGAATTCTGAAAGATGACCATTGTGAAAAACTCAATTATCTAAAATGACCACCCTTCAAAATTACTCTAACTTATCAAAAAGTATTTTTTTTTCGAATTTTGAAAGATGACCATTGTGAAAAACTCAATTATCTAGAATAACCACCCTTCAAAATTAATTTTTGATTTTAAAGGGTGGTCAAAATTCGAAAAAAAAAATACTTTTTGATAAGTTAGAGTAATTTTGAAGGGTGGTCATTTTAGATAATTGAGTTTTTCACAATGGTCATCTTTCAAAGTTCGAAAAAAAATACTTTTTGATAAGTTAGAGTAATTTTGAAGGGTGGTCATTTTAGATAATTGAGTTTTTCACAATTGTCATCTTTCAAAACTCGAAAAAAAATACTTTTTGATAAGTTAGAGTAATTTTGAACGGTGGTCATTTTAGATAATTGAGTTTTTCACAATGGTCATCTTTCAAAATTCGAAAAAAAAATACTTTTTGATAAGTTAGAGTAATTTTGAAGGGTGGTCATTTTAGATAATTGAGTTTTTCACAATGGTCATCTTTCAAAACTCGAAAAAAAATACTTTTTGATAAGTTAGAGTAATTTTGAAGGGTGGTCATTTTAGATAATTGAGTTTTTCACAATGGTCATCTTTCAAAATTCGAAAAAAAATACTTTTTGATAAGTTAGAGTAATTTTGAACGGTGGTCATTTTAGATAATTGAGTTTTTCACAATGGTCATCTTTCAAAATTCGAAAAAAAAATACTTTTTGATAAGTTAGAGTAATTTTGAAGGGTGGTCATTTTAGATAATTGAGTTTTTCACAATGGTCATCTTTCAAAATTCGAAAAAAAAATACTTTTTGATAAGTTAGAGTAATTTTGAAGGGTGGTCATTTTAGATAATTGAGTTTTTCACAATGGTCATCTTTCAAAGTTCGAAAAAAAATACTTTTTGATAAGTTAGAGTAATTTTGAAGGGTGGTCATTTTAGATAATTGAGTTTTTCACAATGGTCATCTTTCAAAATTCGAAAAAAAAAATACTTTTTGATAAGTTAGAGTAATTTTGAACGGTGGTCATTTTAGATAATTGAGTTTTTCACAATGGTCATCTTTCAAAATTCGAAAAAAAAATACTTTATGATAAGTTAGAGTAATTTTGAAGGGTGGTCATTTTAGATAATTGAGTTTTTCACAATTGTCATTTTTCAAAACTCGAAAAAAAATACTTTTTGATAAGTTAGAGTAATTTTGAACGGTGGTCATTTTAGATAATTGAGTTTTTCACAATGGTCATCTTTCAAAATTCGAAAAAAAAAATACTTTTTGATAAGTTAGAGTAATTTTGAAGGGTGGTCATTTTAGATAATTGAGTTTTTCACAATGGTCATCTTTCAAAACTCGAAAAAAAATACTTTTTGATAAGTTAGAGTAATTTTGAAGGGTGGTCATTTTAGATAATTGAGTTTTTCACAATGGTCATCTTTCAAAATTCGAAAAAAAATACTTTTTGATAAGTTAGAGTAATTTTGAACGGTGGTCATTTTAGATAATTGAGTTTTTCACAATGGTCATCTTTCAAAATTCGAAAAAAAAATACTTTTTGATAAGTTAGAGTAATTTTGAAGGGTGGTCATTTTAGATAATTGAGTTTTTCACAATGGTCATCTTTCAAAATTCGAAAAAAAAATACTTTTTGATAAGTTAGAGTAATTTTGAACGGTGGTCATTTTAGATAATTGAGTTTTTCACAATGGTCATCTTTCAAAATTCGAAAAAAAAATACTTTTTGATAAGTTAGAGTAATTTTGAACGGTGGTCATTTTAGATAATTGAGTTTTTCACAATTGTCATCTTTCAAAACTCGAAAAAAAATACTTTTTGATAAGTTAGAGTAATTTTGAAGGGTGGTCATTTTAGATAATTGAGTTTTTCACAATGGTCATCTTTCAAAATTCGAAAAAAAATACTTTTTGATAAGTTAGAGTGATTTTGAAGGGCGGTCATTTTAGATAATTGAGTTTTTCACAATGGTCATCTTTCAAAATTCGAAAAAAAAATACTTTTTGATAAGTTAGAGTAATTTTGAAGGGTGGTTATTTTAGATAATTGAGTTTTTCACAATGGTCATCTTTCAAAATTCGAAAAAAAATACTTTTTGATAAGTTAGAGTAATTTTGAACGGTGGTCATTTTAGATAATTGAGTTTTTCACAATGGTCATCTTTCAAAATTCGAAAAAAATACTTTTTGATAAGTTAGAGTAATTTTGAACGGTGGTCATTTTAGATAATTGAGTTTTTCACAATGGTCATCTTTCAAAATTCGAAAAAAATACTTTTTGATAAGTTAGAGTAATTTTGAAGGGCGGTCATTTTAGATAATTGAGTTTTTCACAATGGTCATCTTTCAAAATTCGAAAAAAAAAATACTTTTTGATAAGTTAGAGTAATTTTGAAGGGTGGTCATTTTAGATAATTGAGTTTTTCACAATGGTCATCTTTCAAAATTCGAAAAAAAAAACTTTTTGATAAGTTAGAGTAATTTTGAAGGGTGGTCATTTTAGATAATTGAGTTTTTCACAATGGTTATCTTTCAAAATTCGAAAAAAAATACTTTTTGATAAGTTAGAGTAATTTTGAAGGGCGGTCATTTTAGATAATTGAGTTTTTCACAATGGTCATCTTTCAAAATTCGAAAAAAAAATACTTTTTGATAAGTTAGAGTAATTTTGAAGGGTGGTCATTTTAGATAATTGAGTTTTTCACAATGGTCATCTTTCAAAATTCGAAAAAAATACTTTTTGATAAGTTAGAGTAATTTTGAAGGGCGGTCATTTTAGATAATTGAGTTTTTCACAATGGTCATCTTTCAAAATTCGAAAAAAAATACTTTTTGATAAGTTAGAGTAATTTTGAAGGGTGGTCATTTTAGATAATTGAGTTTTTCACAATGGTCATCTTTCAAAATTCGAAAAAAAAATACTTTTTGATAAGTTAGAGTAATTTTGAAGGGTGGTCATTTTAGATAATTGAGTTTTTCACAATGGTCATCTTTCAAAATTCGAAAAAAAATACTTTTTGATAAGTTAGAGTAATTTTGAATGGTGGTCATTTTAGATAATTGAGTTTTTCACAATGGTCATCTTTCAAAACTCGAAAAAAAATACTTTTTGATAAGTTAGAGTAATTTTGAAGGGTGGTCATTTTAGATAATTGAGTTTTTCACAATGGTCATCTTTCAAAATTCAAAAAAAATACTTTTTGATAAGTTAGAGTAATTTTGAAGGGCGGTCATTTTAGATAATTGAGTTTTTCACAATGGTCATCTTTCAAAATTCGAAAAAAAAATACTTTTTGATAAGTTAGAGTAATTTTGAAGGGTGGTCATTTTAGATAATTGAGTTTTTCACAATGGTCATCTTTCAAAACTCGAAAAAAAATACTTTTTGATAAGTTAGAGTAATTTTGAAGGGTGGTCATTTTAGATAATTGAGTTTTTCACAATGGTCATCTTTCAAAATTCGAAAAAAATACTTTTTGATAAGTTAGAGTAATTTTGAACGGTGGTCATTATAGATAATTGAGTTTTTCACAATGGTCATCTTTAAAAATTCGAAAAAAAATACTTTTTGATAAGTTAGAGTAATTTTGAACGGTGGTCATTTTAGATAATTGAGTTTTTCACAATGGTCATCTTTCAAAATTCGAAAAAAAAATACTTTTTGATAAGTTAGAGTAATTTTGAAGGGTGGTCATTTTAGATAATTGAGTTTTTCACAATCGTCATCTTTCATAATTCAAAAATTTTAAAAAATGGAAAGGGAATATACAGAAAAAAAAAACCAAAAAAAATTTCAAAAATCGAAAAAAAAATATTTCTAAGGGTGGTCAAAAAAAGTTAAGGGGTGGTCATTTATGTTCAAAAAATTGTCTATCGAAAACATTAATCAAATTGGAAAAAATCGATTTTTGAGGCGCAGCGTTCTTTTGGCCCACTATTTTTCAAAATTGATTTTCTCGAAAACTGTGGGTGGTCAAAAAAAGTTAAAGGGTGGTCAAAAGTGGTCATTTAAATGGTCATCTTTTACGAAAAAAAAAAAAAAAATTGGAGAATTTTGCGGGCCAAGTGAACACAGCTGTTTTCTCTTTACCTGAGGTTTTTTGGCACGATAAATTTGCAGATATGACACAATGGTCTGATGTGCCTAGAGGCGATAATACACTGATAGTGTATTTATCTGGGTCAGAGGTAAGGAACAAGTCTAGGGTGTTGGCGGATTGACCTGCAACGTCAGGGATCCGAGTTGGCTCGTCAACAAGCTGAGTTAGGTGGCTTAACTCAGCAAAGATCTCGACATACCTTCCTTCGGGTGTTGTCTGGCCAGAATAGCGAAGCCAAATAGAATTGTGTACATTGAAATCGCCCGCAATGACGATTTCAGTGTGAGGATAATGGGAAACAATTCCTTGGATGGAGTCGGACAGATCATCAAATTCGTTAGAAGTTTTGAGTTTCTGTCCAGGTTTAGACTTCGATAAATAAAGCATGTGTGAATAATGAGCTTGTTTATTACAGAATGGACAAACGCAGCACAAAAGTTCTTTCTTAACCCACGAATGTTTGAATAATCCACTCTAAAATTACTTAGCATTATAAAATTCATTAAACTCCATAATCTTTAATTTTTTTCCATTTAAAATCAAAGCGATTGCTTCAAATAATACCAAAAACTGTTGAGTATCTTGGTAATAATATATAGACAAGCTTGAAGAGATATCGTTTTTTTTTTCTTTGATGAAACTAAAAAATAAATATAAATGGTAAAAAGTCATAAATTGAAAATTGATAGGGATTTTTCAAAATTTCTAATACCTAAATTGCGAAATTTATCAGATTGTCTAAAATTTTCTCGCAACCCCTGTTCAAAATTCAATTACAAAAGAATCTTTACCCCGATTGGTGGTCAATGAGCAAGAAATATTACATAAAATTTGTATTATAATTTTGTTTGTCTATGTACTTTTATAATAAAAATAAAATGCACGACTGGATCGTACGTACTTGCTCTTATGTTCAAGTTGTGTGGGGCTTAAGAACTTTAAAAAATATTCAAGTAATTATAGAAAAAGTATAAAAAGCATTTCAATAATTCTTTTAATTGTATAAACAGTCTGATAAATAACTTAGAGCTCAAAAAAAAAGTATGCCATTTGAATACTTGAAAAAATATAAATATATGCAAAAAAAAATTCAAATCGTTGGAGCCGTTTTCTTAAAAATTAATATTTTATATATAAAATTTTTGTAACATTTTTCAAAAAAAAAATTGGTAGGTATGCCAATTTTGAGTATATGTATATTAATATACATTTAAAACTGAAATTTCAAAATAATTCATCAACCCGTTTTTGAAATATTGAATTTTCAAAAAAAAATTTTGAATCTTTTCTTAAAAATCCAAAATTTATTTTTTCCAAAATTTTGGTATGCAGTATTATTTATATTCTAACAAGGCTTTTGTGGTGGTTGGATGTTGTAGGAACTGGGGGCCTCGAGCTGTATCTTTTCCTACACATCAAGTGCTTACAATACCTCCAAGTTGGTAGCCGCCGGATACTGGTCTTGGCTTTATGCCAGGACTTGCTAAACTTGTAAGTGCGAATGTTGATCAAGGAAAGAATTGCAACCCATGGCCCTACAGATTGGAGGTTAGTGCGTTGGGCTAACGACCCGACCACAGTAAAAAAAAAACAATTGTTATGAGAGAGACGCGTGAAGCCTCGGATAACGACCCCCCTCAAATGGCAACCAGACCCGGAACGAAAATGGACTATGATCTACGAGTATGCACCTGGAATGTAAGGACACTCTACACACCAGGTGCTACTCAAAAACTTGAATCTGTCCTCTCGCGGTACAAGGCAGACATTACCGCGATCCAGGAGATACGATGGATAGGATCAGGTATAACGAAAAGAAAAGATTGCGACATTTATTACAGCTGTCACCAAAGACTGCACATGCTAGGATGCGGATTCGTCGTGGGAAATCGACTCAGATTGAAAGTCATCGATTTTAAGCCGATAAGCGATCGCCTGGCTGTGATCCGCATCAAAGCTACCTTCCAAAACATCAGCCTAATATGTGCACACGCCCCTACCGATGAAGCTGAGGAGTCTAACAAGGAGGAGTTTTACGACCTCCTGGACGGAGCCTACGGAGCCTGTCTGGAGTACGATGTCAAAGTCGTGCTCGGAGACTTCAATGCTAAAGTCGGAAAGGAAAACATCTTTGACGGATTAGTTGGAAAGCACAGCCTCCACGAAACGACAACAGACAACGGCTTCCGACTAATCGACTTTGCTGCAGCTCGTAATACGGTGATAAGTAGCACTAGGTTCCCCAGGCGAAGGATACACACAGCAACCTGGCGATCTCCAGATGGTCGAACGGCCAACCAAATCGACCACGTGCTAATTGGCGCAAGGTACGCATCGAACATCTTGGACGTGCGAACTTTCCGAGGTGCAAACGTGGACTCTGACCACTTTCTTGTTGTGACAAAGTTCAGAGCCCGACTGTCCAACGAAAAGAAAACGAAGACCGCCCAAAGAAAGAAGTTCAACATCGCATGCCTTAGCACATCTGAGAAAGCCAGAGACTACAATGAGCACTTGACCGGGAAACTCTCTGCCGTACACCCAGCCACAAGCGTCAACAACCAGTGGAACCAGTATCGCGACATTATTAAGGAGACAGCCGAGACCACCATAGGCTATCAACCACCCAGAAAAAAGAACCCGTGGTATGATGATGAATGCGCGGTATTGAAGCAGGAGACGGAAAATGCACGAATGCAAATGCTGCAACGGAAAACAAGAGCAGCAAGAGAGGAGTACCGTGAAAAGAGAAGGAAAGAGAAAAAAACCCTGCGTAGAAAGAAAAGAGCATCCGCAGCCTCTCAGCTCAAGTATCTCGAAGAGTCCAGCACCGCCAGCAACACCCGCCGGTTCTACAAAACAGCCAAGCAACTGGCATCTGGTTATAGGACTGGCACGCAAGCTCTTCGAAACAGCGAAGGGAACCTAGTCACCGAAGCACAGGGAATTGTAGACGTGTTTAAGCAGCATTTCCAGCAGCTGCTTAATGGGCATTATGTAGAGGAGGCGACAGGGGAACAAAGAAGCATTAGACCAGTCAATGAAGATCCAGTCCCAGCACCCAGTACTGAAGAGGTTAAGAAAGCCATCCACAAGCTTAAGAACAACAAATCCGCCGGCTCGGATGGCCTACCAGCGGAACTCTTCAAGTATGGAGGAGATGTTCTGGAAGGGTGCATGCACCAGCTCATCAACCAAGTGTGGGAGGAGGAAAGTATGCCCGACGACTGGTCAAATAGCTCCATATGCCCAATCTACAAAAAAGGCGATCCTATGTCCTGCAAGAACTACAGAGGCATATCCCTGCTTAATGTTGCCTACAAGATCCTATCCAACGTACTATGTGAGCATCTAAAACCTTTCTGCAACACTATGATCGGCACGTACCAGTGTGGCTTCAGGCCAGGCAGATCAACGATAGACCAAATCTTCACATTGAGGCAAATCCTGGAAAAGACCAACGAATTTCAAGTCGAGACCCACCACCTATTCATCGACTTTAAAGCCGCATATGACAGCATAAGTCGCGAAGAGCTTCTATTGGCGATGTCAGAACTCGGGATCCCGAAAAAACTGATCCAGCTATGCCGCATGACGTTACAAAATACGCGGTGCAACGTGCAAATGGGTAACAGCTCATCCGAGTTATTCCAGACGTATACAGGGTTCAGACAAGGAGATGCGCTATCATGTGATTTCTTCAACTTAGTCCTGGAGCAGATAGTGCGCAAGAGTGGTGTTAACATGGAAGGCACTATCTTCAACAGGTCTTCTCAACTGCTTGGCTATGCGGACGACATCGACATCATCGGCTGCTCCAAGAGAGCTGTACTTGAAGCATTCACAGCAATTGATGAACAGGCGAAACTTGTTGGTCTTGAAGTGAATGAGGACAAAACAAAGTATATGCTATCAACAAACAAAGCCTCATCTGTCCATCGCCCAGGACAAAACGTCACTGTTGGTAGCAGTAATTTCGAGGTAGTCAAGGAGTTCACCTACCTCGGAACAAACATCAATCCCACGAACGACACCTTAGTGGAAATCCGACGAAGAATTACCCTAGCGAACCGCTGCTACTTCGGTTTGGCCAAACAAATGGGTTCAAAACTCCTTTCTCGAAAGACAAAGTGCACGCTATACAAAACTCTAATTTTACCAGTTCTACTTCACGGCGCCGAGTGCTGGACGATAAGTAAAAAAGGGGAATTGATCCTGGGCACTTTCGAGAGAAAAATTCTACGGCGGATATTTGGTCCTATATGCGAAGAGGGCGATTGGAGGAGAAGATTCAATCGTGAACTGTACGAGCTGTACCAAGATGTGGATGTAGTCCAAAGAGCCAAAACACGTCGACTACACTGGCTCGGCCACATCGAGCGAATGGACAACAACGCTCCAGCCAAGAAAATCTTCGAATCCCAGCCCCCAGGTTCGAGACGACCAGGAAGACCGAACCTCCGCTATAGGGACCAGGCGGTCACAGACGCAAGAGCGCTTGGTCTCGACGACTGGAGGGAGCGTGCAAGGGACCGCAACCGATGGAAGACCGCAATATCTCAGGCAGAGACCCTTCATGGATCGGGAGCCGGATAAGTAAGTAAGTATAAAACACTTTAACTTCGCTCATTTTTTTTTCATTTTAAAGTTCATTTTGGTGGTCAAAAGGCCGTGAAATCGCTGCCACGTTGCTATCATGAAAATTGCACTGATGGAAATAGTACGCACACAAAATTTAGAGTGGTGTAAAATAATTTAGGCAAAATGTTCACCAATTCTCGGTCTATTAGATGGTAAGCCTTAAAGATATACAAAAAAAATACCATATGAGGAAAATTTTATTTAAAAAAATGAATGAGGACAAGGAGAAATGTATAGAATCTATTTTCCAAACGAAAAATGATAGAAAGTTTTTTCTTTTTTGATTGGTAGTTTTTTAAATACAAGAAAATCATCTCATAAGCAAAAAAATTAAAAACTCGCAAATCGATATATGAACATTTGAATGTCAAGAATTGCAAAATAGAGGTTTCAGTAATAATTCACCACAAATCAGAATGATGGACTATGAGAAATATTTATATATTTTTAGAAAGATAATTTTAAAAAATATTACCTCCATTTTTCAAATATTTTGTTTAACCTTCACTTTTAGTGTTGTGAATTTTTGAAATTTGCACATTTATTTTTTCTAGGAACATTTTGTATGTTTTTGGATGTTTTAAATACAAGTACAAAAGCAGACGGCATATTTTGAGAGTAGATGAAAAACTAAAGTCTAAAAGTAAAGTAAAACTTTTCGATGAGCGACCAATGCGCAAATTCACACTGCCTACAAAACTGTATACCGCTCATCTGGTACCTTTATGAGGGTAGGATGAGGAAAATGGATCTCAGAAACTACTGAGACTGATGATTTAAAAATTAATTTATAGCCCCACATGACCCGGCAATGTAACAAAAAGGCAAAAAACACTAAATTCTTAATTTGTCAATGCATCAATGTTGGATGTTAGCCCCAGAAAATACAAAATAGTCATTATAATCAAATAAAGCTTGCATTAAAATTAAGAATACATGATGTTCTCCTGCATCCATACATTGATCAAATTCTCTACAATTCACTTCAAATATTATAAAACACCAACTGCAAATTGGTGAAAGTAGAGGGCCTTACGTATATAGGCATGCCTAGTAAAATGGTCTAGATTCTGACCACAAAAGGGGCGTGGTGGCGGTCAACTTTGTGACTGGTTTATGATAGTACGGTTAATCAGTAACAGGCAAAAACAAATTGGGGGCATTCACCATAGTTTGGTTTTCTTTTGTCCGGCTTTTGAGGTAAAATGCTCCTTAATGCGTCCATACCAATCTCAATATTTATTATATGAATTAATTTTGTTAAATAGATTCAAACTTTCCAGTTCAATTAAATTTTACTACACAAAAATTAAACCTAAAAACAGGAAAAAAGCCTTCTTATTTCTTTTAGAGAACTTTTCTAATTTGCACAAATATCACATAAAGCGGAATAGACGTTTTCCATTCTTCTTTAATCACCATACAATTCAATAGCCTCATCTGTATCATCCAAAATATCAATAGATTCATTTCATATATCTCAACTACTAATTAATTTCCCCCCAACAATAACAACCAGCACATTGACATACCATTAAGGTGTGCCTAATAGCACTAGCACCTTTATACCATCAGAGACCGAACCGATACCATCAAAACTTTGATTCAAATTACCTTCACAATCTTAAAATGATAAACTACTTTGATTGGACCACAGACGTTGCGTTGTCATTATTGTCATGGTGAACAACATAATCAATATTCTTATTTTCTAGCATGTTCTTATAATCCAAGCCTTGACATCAGTCACCATATAGATACAAAGACTCTCTTTCATCTATTATTATATCAGAATCTCCAACCGTGCAGCATATGCATATGGGATACACATTATTGACTCGTTATCTACAAAAACCACCGTGGCCTTACTGGCCATCAAGATGTTCCTGTCAGAGGTCATCTCTTAACTCGAGTGCGACTCATAGATTACCACAACAATGGTCCACGTGAGGACTATAAATCAATTGGCTTTCGAAAAGTGTTTTCTTTTTGACGATAAGCGGGTGTCCATTTCTAGACCACCACCTTTGCCGGTGGTCTCTATTTCTATATCACTATCGTCCAACAAAAATAAGCTCGCAACGATAAATAGATTCATATCCGATCCGAAGACGATATCATAGCACATCGATCACGCAAAGCCCTCATTGATTGCCACACTAATCTCGTGCAACAAAGCGACAAAGCCTGGAATTAAATGGAATAAAAAAAGACCCACCACAGTGTCGTAAGCTATATACGACCAACTGCGGAATTGGCCAATTTAGCAATCGAAACAACAACGACGACCAAAGCGGGGTAATAACATTATTTCTGAACCGATTTTGTCACACCATCGACGACGCGTGATCTTCAGTCCTCGACATCGACTTCGACATATGCGCGCGACACACGATCGGATGTGGACTTATACAATCCACCGATACCGAAGGTCGTCGTCATTGCTGTTGCACCAACAGTCATTACCATCGTGGTGCTTCAGAACTGAGGAAGAAAGATCTTCTCCTCCTCAGTATGGCTGCCCGAAGATCGACATAAAATAAAGAAAATTTGACTTAAATGGGGTCATATAGCCGCGCACTACAAGCTCGCGTCATTCTCGCGCCCATATAGGCACAGAGTTTGTTTTGTTTTGGTGCATGCGGATCGATGGTGGTTTCTAGTGTTTTTGGCCACCCAGGTGATGCTTTCTGGCTGCTGTTGCACTTTACGACAGCTTGGATAAGACTTGAAGGTGGACTATACGAGTTATTCTCTTCTCCTTCAAGTTTGATGATGCAGGAAAACTGGGGCATTAAAGACGCCATAATAATAAAAGATTTGAGTCCAATATATGAACTGCATAATGATGTTTTCCCATCCTATAAATGCGGTGTTTTCAATTTTCATTTTCTTTAAAATTTACTTTGGGCGCATTTATTTTTTCGGACTTATTTCGGATTGACGGACGGTGATGCGCCACATAATAATGCACCAGAGTTAAGCCTAGACAAAACTCTGGTGGTGGTCTTTGTATTTTGGACTTTTCTTAATCTTATCAATATTATGGCGTATGAGTTGTAAATATGTGGATTTTTTGTTTTCATCTCTCCCGCGAGCAATAGCTGACATTAAGCCAACTATTTCTAATACAACATATGCAAATATTACTTCTTATAGAAGGAATTCCTTATCGGGGATTTTTGGAGGCAAATAATGGCTTTGATGGTGTTGTTTTGGATTCGGGAATCAATTTGATGGAAGGCGATTAGAAAAGCCCACCCAAGATGATGAGAGGTATAAAATTGTACCTGGTTATCTTAATATTCTTGACTCGGTCACATGATGAGCTTGAATGGATTACGATTACGAGAGGTGCTTATGGTACCAAACTATGAAGAAGAACATTTCAGTTCGTTTTTGTTAATTAGACAAATAATAAACAAGGTTATTTGCATAGCATTATGTTATAAATTTGGGATTATTAGCCTTAGATGGTTAAAATTTGATTGGTCTATGTAATTAGGGAAAAACATAGTGAATATCAGATTTGTAAAAAAGGTTAATTTAGCACAATGAGGAATTCAATGCAGTCTACTGAAATGTAAGAAAGGTGCTTACCTACTTAGGTCCATTATATGTATACTGGGATCCGAGGATTGTCTTTGATTTAGTATTTCTTTTTTTTTTTTTTGTGAAAATACTTCATTTTAAATTATAGGTACATAGAAGGGGACATATTTTTAAAGTACTACAAATTGGCATTTCGTAAGGCTTATTTTTCACATTTTTAAACGTTCGAAGACCGTTTTTGGTCTGCATTAAATTTTTTTGATCCGCGGTCAATCTGTTCGTGCTTCAATAAAGAAAAAACAAACAGTGGGAGCTAATAGGTTTTGTCTTTAATTAGAGCTAAGTTAATAATGAATTTAAGGAAAAACAGCTTTAGTGGGAGACGAAATTCTAACAACCACAATTTTTGATCTATTAAGATGAAAATTACCTCCTCTTAATCAGTATTATTCTGAAACATCATCAGATAAGAAAAAAATTCAATGCAAACTGTCTCTAAAAACTGTCTTCAAACGTCGAAAAATATAAGATTTTCAGATTACCATCTCCAAAACCTATACATATATACATATTTGTTTAGCATGCATACAAAAAATTGTTGAAAGTTCAGAATAGACTGTCTTTATTTAATTCAAATAGCATTTAACATAATTCAAGTACCTCGTGGCATGATGGTTAGTGCGTAGGACTGTCATGCCGAAGGTGTGGGTTCGATTCCCAGCCGTGCCACCTGAAAACAGAAATGTTCTATCCGAGGTACTGCCTCTTGCGAGGAACTGACAAATCCTCCAAGAGTATGCTTGTCATGAATAAGTGCTGCTCATTTAGCCGTTCGGACTTGGCAAAAAACTGTTAGACCGAGAGCTGGTAGCAAATTTTATGGGTGAAGGTATAACCAAAATTCACGAACGTTTATGTTGAGGTTATACGGTCTTGATTTCAAATCCATTCGTCTGGCAGGATTCTTTTGTCGCCAGGGCTGGAGAAGGGGGGCTTAAATTATAGAGAACTACGCTTTGGTTTTGAATTTTGAGGTCCCAGACGTTTTAAGTGTCGCCACACCCAGCCAGACGCCCACAAAAAGCGTCAAAAAATCAATTTTCGTGGTCAGGGGTATAACCAAAAAACTGATATGTCAAAAAATCATGAAAAATCTCCTCATCACAAAAATATGCATGCCAGATGTTTGAAGTGTCGCCACAACCAGACAGATGGCCCAACAGCTCAAAAGGGGCGAAAACTCATTTTTGATGTCGTGGGTATAAACGTCTGGCTTATTGTGGCAACACTTAAAACGTCTGCCATGCATATTTTTGTGATGAGGAGATTTTTCATGATTTTTTGACATATCAGTTTTTGGTTATACCCCTGACCACAAAAATTGATTATTTGACACATTTTGTTGGCGTCTGGCTGGGTGTGGCGGCACTTAAAACGTCTGGGACCCCAAAATTCATAACCAAAGCGTAGTTCTCTTTAGTTTAAGCTTATATAAAAGTGGTTATACCCCCTACCCAAAAATCTGTAAAATCACCTTTTTCAACCCCCCTTCTCCAGCCCTGGCGACAAAAGAATCATGCCAGACGACTGGATTTGAAATCAAGGATCAATAACCTCAAGATAAACGTTCGTGAATTTTGGTTATACCTTCACCCATAAAATTTGCTCTCAGCTCTTAGACTATGTAGGTCCCCTCCATTTCTGCCAATAACACGCACACAGGAATGGTTGAGAGTTGTAAGTCACAAGGCCCTGGTTCTCCACGAGCTGTTGCGCCACCCAATTTATTTATTTTATTTAAACATAATTCAATAGCTTGTATAATAGTTAAGAACAAATTGCATGTAATTGAAAGTGAGAGTGATTACATAATAAACAATAGAAGATGATGTACAGAGAGATTAGAACAATCTGTGTTGCCACTTTTTTTTTATACACTATCAGATCTTTGTCGAAGAGAGCTTAGTACAAGCGACATCTTGCGACCAAAGAATTGCCAAACACAAATTAAGTGCTTATCAGGCTCATCCTAAATCTAACTTGGTAGGATCTATTATGGAGATAAGAAGAAACCCAATTGATGAGTTTAGGAGGGAAGCCAAACACCTTTAACTTAAACGTGATGATATCGTGTGAAAGTTGATCGAAAGCCTTAGAAAAATCTGTATAGATGCAGTCGAGTTCTTGACCATGTTCCAACGCAGTTGAGCACTTGTGCAAGAATGCAAGTAAATTGGTTATCGTCGATCGCTTTTGCATGAATCCATGTTGTTGATTGCAAATTATATTCTTACAGTTGAATGTCAAACTATCGCACATTACTTGCTCAAAAAGCTTAGGAATGCAAGATAGCTTGGAGATTGGCCTGTAATTGCATATATCAGATCTGTTACCCTTTTTAAAAACTGGTGTAATAAATGCTTTTTTCCAAATACTTGGAAATTTACCGGAGCTAAGTGATAGGTTAAACAAATGAAAAAGAGGGGGTGCTAATATTGATTTACATTTCTTCAAGATTATTGGTGGGATGCCATCAGGTCCAGATGAGTAATCATCATGAAGTAAGGACATATAATGTAAAATTTTTTCGATTATAATTGGGATATTATTGAAGGTAGTTTGTGGGCTGTCTTTTAAGTAGAGAAAAAAGTTCTCATCAACATCGACAGGGGTGTCAACGAAAAACTGGCGAAAGTTGTTAGCAAACGCATCACAAATATCCGGAGGACTATTTAAAATAATATTATTATAAGTAAAATTGACTGGATAGCCATCAGATTTCTTTTTCAAGTTTACGAAATTCCAAAAACTTTTGGGGTCAAGCTTAAGGGAACTTTCCATTTTTTTAAGATATTCAGCGTATACCTAAATGATTGGAGAGGTTTTTAAACTCATCAAACAAGGAAATATACAATTCTCGATCCTCAAGGGACATACTTTTTATGAAGTTCTTCCAACCTCTGTTTCTTTTATTACGAAGAATTTTGAGTTCTTTCGTATACCATGGATGGCAGAAGCTAGAGTATTTGGGTATTTTGTGTGGAACTATGTCATTAATACAGTTGGTCAATACTTGATAAAAGTATGAAACTGCAACGTCAATGTCGCCTGAAACTGGTATATTTTCAATACCAGATGCACTTAAATGCTCAGAAAGCAACTGAAAGTTAGCTTTCCGAAAGTCAAAAGAATATGAACAGTCTTGTGAATTACTATTATTAAGTAAATGCCCGTCCAAATCAAGAAAAATGTCAAGAGGAGGATGGTATTTATCTATGTTTGATATTGCAGTAGTAGACTCTACCACTACAGTACTAACAGCGTCAGATGAGAAAACTAAATCGAGTATTCGATTTAAAGAGTTTTTAATACAGCTTATTTGCTGTAAGTCCGTAGATATAATATGGTCTAACAGTTGAAGCTCCAGTTGAGATGAAGTCAACGATGCTTCAAAGTAATACTCGTCTTCTGAAGGAATCCAGTCAATGTATGGAAGGTTAAAGTCGCCTTAGAGAGTAATAATACTATCAAATCCAGCAACGTCAATGATATAGTCGAGAGCAAGGGAAAGCTCAACATATACTGAAACTGAACTTTTGGGGGGAATATAGACATTTAGAATGAATAAATCTTTTGAATGCATGGATATTTTGATGCAGACAAGTTCTATTGAAATAACGGGTGATTTTTTAAGAGGTTTAGAACTTTAAAAAAAAAAACACAAAAAATTCGAAAAAATGATTGAAATATTTATTTGAATCGATAGTTTGAACCTTGCAATTTAATGTTTAAAGATAATTTCATGCAAATGTTGACCGCGGCTGCGTCTCAGGTAGCCCATCCGCTGAGTCCAATTTTGGCATACTCTTTCACACATATCGGCCGGTATCTCACGAATGAATGCATGGATGTTGGCTTCCAGTGCGTCAATCGAAGCGGGCTTGTCCCTATAGACATTAGCCTTGACATACCCCCACAAAAAATAATCTAATGGTGTCAAATCGCACGATCTAGGCGGCCAATTGACCGGCCCGAAACGTGAAATTAACTGTTCACCAAACTCGCCTCGCAATTGCGCCATTGTTTCGCGTGCTGTGTGGCATGTGGCACCGTCTTGTTGAAACCACATATCATGCAAGTCAAGAACTTCCATTTCGGGCAAAAAAAAGTTTGTTATCATCGCTCGGTAGCGTTCACCATTGACAGTAACGCTGCGATTCGCATCATCTTTGAATAAATATGGCCCAATAATGCCGCCGGCCCATAAACCGCACCAAACAGTGGCTTTTTCGGGATGCATTGGTAGCTGTTGCAATGCTTCTGGCTGATCTTCACTCCAAATGTGGCAATTATGCTTATTTACGTACCCATTCAACCAAAAATGAACCTCATCGCTGAACACAATTTTTCGATAAAAAAGAAATCCTCGGCCAGCTTTCCAAGAGCCCATTCACCAAAAATTCGGCGTTGTGGTAGGTCGGCTGGCTTTAGTTCTTGCACCAGCTGTATCTTAAAAGGCTTTACGCCCAAATCCTTCCGCAAAATTTTCCACGTAGTGCTGTAACAAAGGCCTAACTGCTGGGAACGGCGCCGAATCGACATTTCGCGGTCTTCTGTCACACTAGCTGATACGGCCGCAATATTTTCTTCACTACGCACAGTACGTAAACGTGTTGGTGGTTTAATGTCCAACAAAGTAAATTTGGTGCGAAATTTGGTCACAATCTTCCGAATAGACTGCTCAGAAGGTCGAGAATGCCGACCATAAAATGGAAGCAGCGCGCGATGAACATTTCGAACCGAGCACGAATTTTGTTAGTAAAATTCAATAATTTGCAAGCGTTGTTCATTTGTAAGACGATCCATGGTTAAATTGCAAACCAAACTGAAGCTGTTTGACAGTGACACAAGGTACTAAACACACGTCAGCTGTCAAAACCAGTGTTGCCAAAACCAAACCAGCTAAAAAATCACCCGTTATTAAAAGGGAATATGATAGGAGTTGTGTTGAAATGATTTCTAATCGCACCACCTCCTACTAAATTTGTATTATCCACATGACGGTCTTTCCTGAAAACTATGAATTTTTGATCAAATAGTTCTGTGTCTAAGATCGTGTCATTAAGCCATGTTTCAGTGAAAGCAAATAAGTCATACGGAAAAGCTAGGGAGTTTTGAAAGATTTTGGCAGTTTTACTGCGAAGCCCTCTTACGTTTTGGTAGTAGAGGGAGAACCTACTAAGTTTTTTGCATTTAAATTATTATTGTTGTTTGCAATCTTTCTTTGCCTAGGAGGGATTGTAAATTCTTTTACCAATGTATTAGGTGGCCAAGAGCTATTCAAAATTGAATCGAATAATGAGAAGGGAGCTGTAATTTTGAACGATGAAACGAAACTGTTAGGTTTACTTATTTTAGTACATTTAATGGATGATACATTGGGTATGGATTTACAGGCAATGAGATGATGCAAAATATCTTCGGGTACGATTTCCGGTAAAAGACGAGAGATGAATATTGATTTGGGTTTAGGAACCGATTCTAAGGCTCTGGGAACAACAAGACTAATTTGAGGGGTGGGATCCATAATATCAAAGTCAGAAGCTAATTCTATAGGCTGTAGCACTGGCAAGTCATTAAGTACCGAGGGTAGGTCAACCTCGACCTCGACACTTGAATCACCAGCCACTGCCAAGCCTTCTCCTTGACTGATATCAGAAGCACAGTTAACGTCAGCCTGAATACTTATAATGTTTGATCATTTAGGAGCAGGACCAGCACTCTTCGAAGAAGTAGCAGCATCACGTCCCCTTTTATTACCCTTTTTACAGGCAGAATCTGATATATTCTGGGAAATTGTCGGACTAGATTCTGAATCATTTTGAAATATGGGTTGTGATTCATCATCATTTGTGGATGATGATTTATCTACTAAAATATTAGGAAAAGAAAACTTATCAACAGTTGAAACAACAGAAGAGACATGTTGGGATAGTTCCTCGAAAGCTTTAGAGATCTTAAGAATCTCGGACTTTAAAGCTGTCATTTTAAAAGCCAAACTGGATACAGAATGCTTTCTACAACTAACGCAAAACCAGAAACCAATATCAGAGGCATTAATTTTGTCAATTAATGCATTAGTTGCACCGACACATTTAGCGTGAAAAAGGTTTCCGCATCAGGGGCCATGGCATTCAAAAAGAGATGATGTAGCTGAATGATTTGAACATTTAGGTGCAGAACAGGCCATGATGAAATATAAGACGGAGATGCCTGACTTTAAAATTTGTACAATAAAAAAAAATTATTTAAAAATAATGTATTAAGAAAAAAAAATGAAAGAGAAAAAAAAAAAAAAAAGTACTAGGAGTTGAACTCGGGACGTCTTGCACCGAATTTTCCTCACACCTCAACGATCACGACCACGGATTGCTAGTGACCACCTGATTTTTTAGTATAGTGTTAAACTAATTACAATAAAAAAGCAAAGAAAGTAGTTGATTTGTTTAGAAAGAGAAAAATAAAATGTGAAAGATTGAAAAGTATAGTCTATAATCAAAGAAAGCTTTTAAGTTAAGCATAAATTGTTAAGTGGTGAGTTTAAGTTTAATACAGAAACACTCAATTAGATTTTAGGGAGGGTGGGACGAAATATTAAAAGGTATGTATTTGTGTAAAAGAAAAAAGAAGATTCATGCAATTGTTAAATAAAGAGATTTATGAAATTGACACAAATGACTTTCAAGATTACAAAATTAGTTGAATTTCACTTACACGACCACTTAATATTAATGATATATATTTTCAACAAAAATCCATAAAAAATATTTTTTGTGCATATGTATGTACGAGGCACGACCTCAATGTCATATGTAAAACCGGAAGTTGGTCAAAATTCTGGCTTCAAAATTAAAAATTTTAGTTTTCACGTAAAATAATGTCTTTTAAAATTAAAGTAGAATTTGCAAAACGAATTTTGACCTTTCCAAAATGTCAACCTTTAAAATCTAAGAAAAATTATAACTGCGGGATCAACCAGAACTTAATTCCAAGAAAATCCAAAAATCCAAAAAATTCAAATCGTGTCCCAGTATTGTAAATAATAAATGCCGGTATGACCCCCCCCCCCCCAAGAAGTGAAGCTGTATACGCCCCTGAAGCAGTTGTACGTTTGATCCAGTCGTGCATTTTATTTCTTGTCTTAAAACATTCTATCTATGTGCTGAATTTTTTGGTGCATTTTATTGCTCGTACTTGCTAAGAACTTTAAAAAAAATTATATATAATCATAGAAAAAAGCATAAAAATCGCTCTTTTAATAATAAACATCTCGTGAAATTGCTTATAGAGCTCGAAAACAAGAATGTCATTTGATCACTGGAAAAAATATGAATGCATGCTAAAAAATATTTTGAAATCGTTAGAGCGGTTGAACATACATTTTCCTATATAAAATGTTTGTATATTTTAAAACTAAATTTCAAAAAAAAAAATAATAACCCGTAATAACTTTTTTGAAAATTCAATATTTCAATTGAATTTTCAAAAAAGTTTTAACACTAAAAAAAAAAATCCAAAATTTCCATTTACAATTGAACATTCTCCTGTGTAACGCAACAATGAAAATTTCTTTTTTGAACATTTGGTATTATAATTTAAAATTCCCCAAAATCATTGTACTGATCAAATTTAAAAAAGAAACCTCTTATGATGAGAAAACAATATTGATTTTTTGACAATTGACATTTCAAGTTGCTTATCAGTCTTCTCTCAGAGCCAATCAGATTAACAAAAAAACACTCGTAACAAAAGGCCAATGGCTTGTCACGTGACTTGGCTACCTGTCAGATAAACCAAAAAAAAAAAAAAACATTGAGCTCGTTTTTCCTATATAGGCATGACTATGATAAAAGTTGAATAAAAGACAATATCAACGACATGTTTTTATATAGCACCTCCACCACCACCGCAGCCATGACGATAATAATCTCTATTTGGGAAAACTGTCACTTTTCCCTCTGCACTATTTGGACAGCTTCCGTTGACATGGTACTTATGACACACAAAACAGGTACTAATCCACCACCGATTCAAGTCGATAAATCTCTGAGGAGTTTTTAACTTATAGTTCAAATCGTATAGACATTGGTCCCCGGGGTCTAAGGAGCAGACAAGGCGTAGAGGTACATATATCCCTTCCCCGTCCTGTGGTAGCAGTAAAACGCACAGAACAACACCTCATGATGCACCACAAATGATCTAAAGAAACTGATCAGGGAATCAAGATAAGATGAAATTAAAAAGATGCCACAAAGATCCACACGCAAGCTTATAGTATTGCGGTACCTACCATCAGGAGGTGAAGACCACGATGACGATGGTGATGATGATGATGACGACAACGATGATGCGAATGCTTCCAGTGTTGAACCTCTGATTTGCGGCTGCCGGTCGTCATTACTGCCACAATGATCCTATATCACTGGTGAATAATCTCATCACTTTGTGTGCGCATTTCTGCGTCCTTTTCGTCCTGCGTGTTGCATCATTAATTTTACTTCGTCACACAGTAGGACGGATCATGTGGCAAATCTCAAAAGCTTAAAACAAAAATAAAAAAGAGACAAGACTCAAAATGATGTTTGTTTTTATTCATTTTTGAAACTACTGTAGTCGCTTTTCTAAAATATTTTATTCTCAAAAATATTTTATTTTCTTAAAATAGATATAAAATGATTTTGGAATCAATCAAATTTAAAAACCAGAATTTCGAAATACAGAATTTTGAAATAAAAAAAATAAAAACAGGATTCTTCGCAAGAAATATGAGCTTTTATTTTAGAGTTACTAAAGAACTTAAATATTATTAAGAAAATTTGTTAATTTAAAATCAAGCCCCATTAATTTTTTAAGAAAGTTTTTGAAATTTCTCACCCGAAATGCATTTGGATCGATTTAATTTTCGAAACCGGATTAATTAGAAGTTCTGAGATTAATAATTATTATCAATATAATTCCAGATTTTTAGCTATTTGGGACCACTGTCTCGTAAGTTGTGTCGTCGCATTACGTATATCCTCTTTGGTAAATGAGTTTGCGTTCTGATCTCTAGTTGAGATCTCCTCACCGATATATCCAACCTGGACTAGGGGTGCTGTATAAACGAGAGGTATTTGAAATGCAGCCTAAGTATCTGTATCTGTATCAACATCTGCATCCGTATCTTATGGTCAAAATGCATTTGCCACTATGACGATATGACGTGGAGTATCTTTGATTTTAGAATCAGTTAAGGGGCATGGGCGACCACACTACACTACTGAGCAGCAGCACTGCACGCTGCTGTTAGTGATGCTGTGTCTTTTACGCGTTATCTCTTCGGTCGTCCGTGTTGTCGTCTTAATTATTGCGTTAATGAGTTTTTCTCTCTTTTAAATAGACACCGAGATAACAATCTTTGATATGAAAATGTAAAAATTTATTACTTAGTTGTTTTGCAACTCCGTAACAACAACAACACAAACACCCTGTGGGGGGAATGAATTAAATTGGAGTAATGAGGTGGTTTTATGTTTTTTTTCCATATATTTATATATCTTTATAAGATTTATTGCTTTTGAGAATCATAAAACAAGATCTTAAATTAATATAAATTTTTTTCATACATTCTTATTACATTTTCATATTATGTACCTACATTCTTATTAGTTATAAAATTCCAATGTCAATGGAAAATGTTTAACAAAATTTTCTTTTTTTTTAAATCGGAACTCATGTTGCATGTTGTTTTGACGGTTCTGCAATTTTATCTACATTAAGGTATGTATCTGTGAATGTGAAAAAGCAACTTCAGTCTTGAAGGCTGGATCGATTTACTTAAAATTTGCAAAGTTTACTTCGTATTTTCTTCAGAAGAGTTTTTGGAATAGAACATGCAAAATTCATCAACCCGTTTTCAAAATCTTCACAAAAAAAATTGTATTTAAAAAAAAAATCCAAAATTAATTTTTGTATTTTTATTTTTATGTAATATAATTGACATTTAAAGGAAATTTTTACATACGAATTTGATTGAAACAGATTGAGTCGTTGGAGAGAAAATCAAAAAAACCGTTATATTTACTCAGAGAAAAGACCAGGTATGATTTACCAGTTTCTGGTCAGTTATACCTGATTTACAAGCAGCTATTTTTCAACTCGGTAGATCAGGTTAAATGTTTAACCAGATACCTGATTTTAACGTCGTGTTAGATCCACGTTGGTTGCAAATTATCTACATAAAATCTTGTAAATTTAACACTGACTCAAGCCCAAACTTTTAAATTTGGCCTTATGTCACTTGGTCATACGTCACAGCACCATTGAACAACACCACAAAAAAAATCGAGGTAAACAATCAAACATGAGATTACGATGATAGAGACCACGAAAAAGTGGATGGCAAAATTCTGTCGGTTAGTCTGTCTGCCTGCCTGTCTGTTCGTATCTCGATCTACAACCTAAACCAATGATACGATCTTCTTCAAATTTTGAACTTAAAGCTTTTGGTGGTTCCCTTGAGGAGAACTGAAATTTTTTGAAGTCCAAAAATAAACGGTATTTGCCATACTACCGTTATAGACTAAGAGCCAACAGCAGATTTCGGGTGTGAGTGATAGCAAAAAGGAGTATAGGCATCGAAATCTTCAATAAAGACTATTCAAAAAATCAAAGTCTTGCAGTCCACAACTGGGGCCTTTGAAATAAACAGTGCATCGAAAAAAAAATATGAATGCAACTTCGAGGAAAATCGTGTTAGCCGAAATTGGTTTTCACCCTCCCTAGATAGGCTCCGCGGATCCCATATCACGAAATCTGAGATCATTTGAGTGTTTAATTCGCCCTGCCAGACTGTTTAAAAAAAACGTTTTTCACTTAGAATTTTGAATTTTTTAGACGGTCGGGTGGAGCGAACTATACACTCAAATGGTCTCAGATTCCGTGATATGTGATCCTAGGAGCTTATCTAGGGAGGAGTGAAAACCAATTTCGGCTAAAACGATTATCCTCGAAGTTGCATTTTTTTTTTTCAATGCACTGTTTCTCGCAAGTTGCAAAGGCCCCAGTTGTGGACTGCAAGACCTTGATTTTTTGAATAGTCTTTAATAAAGCTTTCGACGCCTATACTTCTTTTTTTGATATCACTCACACCCAAAATCTGCTGTGGGCTCTCGGTCTATTAAGGAAAAGCTTATTCATCTGAAAAACAGCTCTAACGGTTTTTTTTTTATTTTGATTTTCTCATTAACAGCTTAATCGATTTCAATCAAATTTTTTATGAGAAAGCTTCTTAAAAATGTCAATAATATTGCACATCAAAACTTTGAAAAAAAAACTAAATTTTGAATGTAAGAAAAATACAGTTTTTTTTTTGAAAATTTTGAAAATTTTGAAAAATTGATTATTTTGAAACTAGGATTATAAATGTATATTAATACTCAGAATTGGCATACCAAATTTATTTCTCTTAAATTTTATTTCTTACGTCATAAGCTTCTTCTGTTGGGAGTCTAAATTTTAACAAACATCCCCCCTCATATAAAGTTATATGGAAAAAACTGGCTTAGGTGGCATTAGATTTCCCACTTGAAATTTTAATGCCTTAAAAAAACTTCTTTTTCATCTTGAACAAAATTGAATGTGACGGCTTAAAGTTGTATAGATAAATTATATATTTAAAAAGTATCAAATTAATATCTTAATAAATTGTTAATGAAACTAAGATAAATAATTAAAAATAAAATGTGTAGAAACATTTTATAAAAATACTGTCATGCAGCTTTCGATGCGGGTATTATATTGAAAAACTATTAACGAAAACAACTTTATTTAAAAAATAAATGAAAGATTGGATTTTTAACTTCAAAAAAGCTATAGCATAACAATGAAAATGATGGCGTTGTTTTTAAATATTTTGTTTCTATTTTAAGTCCATTTTAGTAGAAAATTGCCCCTTCCGTCTAAACGGGGGAAGAAAGGGTCACCATTCATACAATTTTTCTATTTTCTCAGCCAAACCTTTTGTCGCACTTTGCACAAAATACCAAGCATATGATAGTATTTTAAATGTTCCTCGGGGACCATATAACTAACACTTTGAAAATCCCTGTTTTTTGCTCTTTCAAAATAATTTTTTTTGACAAAAAATTGCAATTTTAATTTTTGCTGGTATTATATTTTGTTTCAAACAGAATGAAGCTACTGGCTTGCAAGTAAAAAATTCAAGTGCAGGTGATAGTGTGTGAGTTGTTCATATTTTGTATATACATATAAAAAATTATTTTTTGAGAAAACCGCTTCAAAGATTTCAATTTTTTGCTTGCCTCTGTTCATATTTTTTCAAGCAATCTAACAGCATACTGGCTTTTGAGCTGAAAGTTATTTAACGGGTTGTTTGTACTGCCAAAAGAACGTTTTTTTTATTTTTCTTATAATTACTTGCATATTTTACGCTAGGTATATCATAGGCTACTTTGGTATTTGTAATAAATCAAAACAATCAAAGCTATAAAACAAATATTCCGCTAGAAAAAAAAATCGAACTGCTTTGATTTAATTCTAACCATTATTCAGTAGTGGAATGTTTTTGATAGCTTGTTAGTTTTTAAATTATTTTAAAATCCGACTTTATAGATACAAAAATTTTTATGTTTTTAGTTGGCTGAATACATAAATGTAGATCATCAGTTTAATAAACGAAGAATCACCCAAATTATTAAGAATATGTAATTTTGTGTTTTCCTCACATAAATAACACAATAAAATATACCTATGCTTATAAAAGCGTATACAACTTTCAGTAAAAGATACATTTAACATGCATTCCTTAGCGAATATAGCTTCATTTTTAATTTAAAAGCTATTAAATTCTTTTCAATCCTAACTAAATACAATATTAAGTTTAGAATATATAACTTTAAAGCAATCTCGCATATTTTTGAGAGGTGTGACTCCCTCACTCAAATGAGCACCAACTCATTTGACTCAGCATTAATCCGCTTATTAACACCACAAAATGAAATTTTAATCTTCTCATCAACATAAAAATCTTAACAACTTCAAAAAAAATCAAAGAAATCTTAAGTAAATCTTCTCGTTACGCACTTGATGGGATTAATAAATTATCATAACAAATTGAAGATGAAAAACGTCTTTTTTTCAGAACTCAATAGAATTATTCTAACTTTTTTCAAAAAAAAAAGAAAGAAAAATAATATTCTTGAATCAGGAATAAATTATTTCAGCAAATGTATTCACTCACAAATCGATGCAACTAGAAGAGATTATCTGCTTGGCTCGTGCCAAAATATCCCTATAGACTCATTCATATATGCGTATTGCCTCTCATCAAAAACCTTAAATAATCAATCGAACAAGAAATATCTACCTGCAGATGGTCACTGTCAAGCACAAATAGTATCTTTACTTCTTTCAATCGAAATAGAAAAAAATAAGCATATAAAATCACAAAACGAAAGAGCTGAGGTTCGAACTTGATTTGTTTTCATCATTCTCCTATCTCTTTCTTCGATAGTTTATTTTTTTTTTGTTGCTGTCCCTTTATTTTTATCGTTGTGATTTTATTACTTGGCGTCATGCTGCGTCATCCTTGTTCTTTGTTGTTTTTCTAATTTTGTATAAAAATCCATCAAAATGTTGTCGAAAAAAATTTGCCCTTTTTGTCACCCCGGTTTGTGTAATGGTCAAGCATTTATCCAAACTCGAGAATGACCATTGCTGCGGGTTGGTACCTTGGAATGAGTGTTTTAAGTTGTTTGTCGTTGAGCGTGTCACCATGTTCTTTTTGTTAAAATTTGACCTGTGACTCTTAAGATAGTGTGTTTTTCTAAATCGTTTTACAATTGAAAAATTGTCAACAGAAATTTCATCGATAGCCTTTTGACATCGTTTTGTTGTAAGAAGAATTTTCTGATGAATGCTTACTTGTAGACCTCAATCTGTCTCGAATAAATCAGTTGATTGTGAAAGGCAAAATGAAAAATTATATTATGATTTTTTTAGCAACGAGTTTTCAGATGGACTCTTGCTAGAGCAAACTTGTGTCCAAGTGCGTCTGTCATATATCTCGCCTGGAGTGTTTTTTTTTATCACAAATTATGCTCTAAAATTTAAATAATTAATTGCTTAGATTTTTTACATTGCGATCAAAAATCATCAGCGAGATTCAAAGATATCAGCATGGGGCAGATGGTAAATACTGATTTGAATAGGGAACTAGTCCATTCTATTGACTCTTTTTTTGGAATTATAAAAAAAAAATGTATACAAAAGTTCTACTAGCAACCAGAATGCCGTACGGGAGTTATTTCTGTTAATTTGAAAATTTGTTAACTTAAAGATTCTGTTTGTATAGAGGTGAGCATTTTTTGTAATATTTCTGTTGTTGTTCACTGTGTGGGGCCGATTTTGTGGTCAGCTTATCAGTTTATTTAAAGATCCCCAAAAGACCCAAATAAACTAAAATAAGTAATTAAAGATCTTATTTTAACGTTTTTACTGATGACAGAACACGCTCATCTTAAAATAAAGTTTTTATGACTGACCGTCTCTTTGGGATCAGATCAAATGTTGAACAATTCTAAAGAAGCACGCTTCAATGAATAGATGACAGTTTTAAATTTTCGTAGCAATTTATGCAGGTTCAAAATATGTGTTCTATTGTCTTGATAATATGCTTGTTTTCAAAATATTTAAAATGCGTAGGGAGAATTTGGGACAATTTGTCGTTCTAATTATTATGTGAAAATTGGGTTCGATTTTAAAGAATTTCCAAACAAGATTAACATCATATTTTAACACCACAATATTGACTGAGTTCAATAACAATGCCAGGCTACCTACGGATATATAACAATGACAATTTCCGAATGGATTAAAATGAAAATAGTTCTAGTTTTTCATTTTTGTTTTGTATCACTATTTTAAGGAATGTTTAAGATTATAAGGCTTTAACAAGGGAAAATCTTGACAAAGCTTTCGTCAAATGGAGTTGGAATGCTTTAACAGTAAGATCTTATAAATATATTATTTTTATTCTGCGTTCTAGATAGATTCTAATACATTATGGAGCAGACTTCTTTTAATCGATTTTATTGAGATATTTGGATGAAAAATAAATTCTTCTAAACTGAAATAAACACATTTTTTTTACTAGCAGTGTTTAGTTTTTTTCAATCGCTTTAAATAGCTTTAAGCAATACTACCGTGTTGAGAAAAAAACACGTATAAGTATCTGTATTCTTAGCATTTTAGTTCTCTCACGGTGAGGATCTGAAAATATCCTTAAAACAAATCATTCATCATCAAAGTTATTTTTTGAAATAATTTTTATTGAAATGGGGAAAATAAAGTCATTTGGGTAACATAAATATTTTTCATATGGTGAAGAAGGTGGTAAATTGTAAAAAATAGTTTAGCAAAAAAAAATTGTTGGATCTTTAAAAATAAAATTCGTTACCACGATCGAATCTTATTAGCTGGAACGCGGGAACTATTGAAGATCCATTCACGATCCGTTCAAATAATAAAAAAAAAGCAGAAAAAACTCATTATGAGCTACTGTGACCTCATATAATATTGATTTTTCAGATCGCTTTTTCGAATTGAGGTTTTTTAACCTAAAAACGTCAGCGGGGTCTCAAAATTCAGTTTTGCCAAATGTCCCAGAACAAAAATTACTTCTTTCGAAACTTTTTACAAGATCCACAATACCCATTTTGAATATAAAAATAAAAAAAAATTCCGACACGTATGTTATTAAACTTATCTCGGAAAACACCATGGTGGAAGGATATATGCAAATACATTCATGAACAATGACAACAACGGGAAATGAGTTCCCAAGAAATAACCATTTTATGGAGAATCCTTCTGCGGCTTCAGCTGCTCTTAACTGCACAATGTATTTGGGGGTGCGGCATCTTTCGTGTATCTGCGTCAATCAAGACGCCATAACAATAAATGAATCGTTAACAAATAGAAAATGTCTTTCAAGAAGCGCAAATGATACTTTTGGCCACCACATACGAATGAAAATCGGAGCATGGAACGTTCTATCCTTGAACGGCGAAGGTTGATACGAGAAGGTTGAACGTGTAATGCTTCACCAAGATCAGTATCGTGGCCATCAGCGATACTAGGTGGGGAGGAAGAGCTGAATACAGTTCAGGCACTGGACAGACGAAAATGCTGTATTCCGGGGAAGATGAAAGAGAGGGTGGCCAAAGACTGCATGGTGTCGGGATTATGTTCAACGAAGAAGCGAGGCGTAGTTTGATCTCCTGGGCACCCATTTCTGCGAGATTAATGGCAGCAAGGTTTCGTTAAAAAATTCGTAACGTCACAATTACTCGCCCCCACAAATGAAGCGACGAGGAAAACAAAACCGCTTTCTACACTAATCTTAAATCAGTTTACAGAAGTGTTCGGAGACCCGAAATTGACATCATAATTTTCATGGGAGATTTCAATGTTCAAGTCAGATCAGACAACTACGGTCTGGAACGCGTGATGGGGAAAAGAAAACCAAATTGACCATATCATGACTCAGCAGCGATGAGTCAATGTGCGATGTTCGAAGTATTAGAATCGCCGACAGGGGAAGCGATCACCATTTGGTTCTCATGAGTCTCAAGCTACAAACTGCAGCTGTGACAATCACAGGGTGCAGCAAGGAGTTCGAAGTGCAATACGAATGCTTTAAATGATCCCAACATATGTCGTAACTATGTCACCAACCTTAACGACAGAGATTTGTCATTAAACGGAATTCAACATTCAACAATTGATGAGATGTAGGGTGATATAAAAAGTGTTTTTATGGTGGCTGTATCCGAAATTGTACCCAAGAAGACGAGAGTTAGGGACTCTTAGATATCCCAGGACACCTGTGGCGAGATTCAGCTAATTCGAGGCCGCAGGGAGTGAGTGAGATGAGTCACTTTTCGTCGAAAATCGGTTCAGTTAGCAAAAGGGAGTGAGTGAGCGAGTGAAATGAAATGTCAGATTACTCGCCAGATATTTCCGCAGTGACTTGGTGTATGTGTTGGTAAATTTCTAGTTTTGGATAGGTATGTGTGCTTTTCTCAAGAATTCCTATTGATGGATAGGTAACGAAATAAAAAACAACTACCCCTTTATTGATTCTTTAATTTTATTTTATTATCATATGCACATATATATATGTATATTAAATAAATGTATATTCTATTCACTTTCTGCACTTTTAAACTTTTTATTTCTCAAGGGTAAAACTCACACTAAACTTTAATTATGACAAAAAAAATAATTGAAACAAAAGATACTCCAAACTCCATTATTAAAGGTTCCAATGTTTACATTGTTGTATTTATTTGTTGTTTCATTTCGTTGTGTGTAACGAGTGTGACAAGGAGGTAGAATTTAACTCTTTTATATTTATTCTTTGTCTCATGTTCATTTCACTTAAATAGCTGAATCACTTTTGCGAGTGAAGTGAGATGAGCCGGCGAGTAAGGCGAGTCATCTCATCTCACTCGTTGAAAAAGCTGAATCTCGGCACTGGAATAAAATCGAGCTTCGCAAATTGTTGAAGATGCAAATAAATGTAGAAGCAGATGCTCAACGAAAGGCTAAATCGCATAGAGAGTATCGCCTAGCACATAACATGGTCTATCGCTGCGCTGTGTGAAACGTGACAAAAAGGTGAGATTAGACGATCTCGCAGAAAATGCGGAACCGCTGCAAGAAGAGGAGATATGAGAGCATTGTATGCCAAATATCCAAGGAAGTTGTGGCGAAAAAAAAGCAAAACCAATAATCCTGTAATGGATGTGGATGGTACACTCTTGGTATCAATCGAGGATCAGCTACGCAGATGGAAGAACCATTTTTGTGCCTTGCTTAATGAGGATTCTATTGAGCAGAGTGCTGAAGTGCCCCAGCTTAAAGAGATGCGTAGATCATATAGGGGAATCGACATCGAACCCCCTACAGTACTGGAAATTCAATCTTCGAAAAATCTTCTCAAAAACAAAAAAGCTGCTGAATTTGACGGAATGACAGCGGAACTCCTGAAGGCTGACCCCGTCAGAACGGCTAGTTTTCTATACCCGTTGATACTAGCTGTGTGGGAAAACGAAATCTATCACAGCGACTGGAAGGATGGTGTAATTGTTAAGCTGCCAAAGAAAGGTGATCTTAAGAGTTGCAAAAATTTCCGAGGTATTACAGTTTTGTCCATTTTTCCAAAACTAATGGGAACCATCATTCGGAGCGGATAAAGGTTATTATCGAGTCTACACTCCTCACGAGGCATCAAGCTGGTTTCCGCAGTGGGTGGTCATCGTCGACCATAATAACACTCTGCGTATCGTTCTTGAGCAGCCTGCGGAGTTTCAATCACCACTTTACCTCATGTTCGTGGATTTTGAGAAGGCTTTTGACCGAGTCAACCGTAAATGTATATATATGTAGATCACTTCTTGGTAGGGAATTTTGGACGTTCAAAGTAGAATAAATAAAGCTCACGGAGCGTTCGGTTCTCTGTCCCAAATATGGAAATCCAGTCAAATCTCCTTACACACTAAGCTGAGATTCTTCGAATCCAATGTCAAATCCCTGCTGTTATATGTTTGCGAAACCTGGAAAGCCACGACTAACATCTCGAAGAAATTGCAGGCTTTTGTGAACCGCTTTCTTAGCCATATTCTAAAAATTCGCTGGCCTCAAATTATATCAAACAAAGAATTGTAGCGCAGGACAAGTCAAGAGCGGCTGAGCATCGACATAAGAAAGCGTAAATGGCAATGGAATGGTCCACCCAAGGAAAACCAAACGATGAAATTGCAAAGCAATCCTTTGAATGGAATCCTCAAAGTTCACGGTGGGTTGGAAGACCAAGAACAACATGGAAATCAGAACTGTTGAAAGCAGAAACAGACTCCCAGAGAAAGACGTGGCCACAGTTAAAACATCTAGCTGCAGACCGTGAAGGATGGAAACGATTTGTTGGCGCCCTATGCCCCAATCGGATGGTTCAAGGAGGCCCCCCACACCTAAAACTTCCTATTAGCTCCCTTCCTATCCCTCCTCACTAACCACTTATACCCCGGGGAGCGCAATGAATCCACTGAGATCCGAGTGAGATGGTGCGGCTTACCGTATTATCACCCCTTCCAACCTAACCTAACCTATGCCCCAATCGGGGTTACAGGACTTGATGATGATGATGAAGATGGCCTTTTTATGCACGTCAAGTTTTGTAGTTTATAAGAAATTTTGAGAAAATGGGTGGGTGCCACGTCCCCTGAACAGAAAATTACAAATTTTTGATTTTAAAATCAGTCGTCGTCTAGCACTCGTTGCATACAGATCGTTGTTGACTTTGGCTATTTTTTTCAAGCGCATTATCGGTGCTCTTTTTTCAATCGGCTTTTTGCTATCTTACTCACTCCCAAGAGTTTTGTTTTTCTGGAAACCGCGTGTGAATTTATTTTTACCGCGTATAGTGTTACAAATTATTTAATAATGGCCAGTGGGCCAAAACACAAAGGTAATAGATTTAGTGGAATGTCTCCCGACACTCCTCTCTACTCTCCACCAAACAAATGTCAAAAAAATATAATTTTCGACGAATACCCAGACTTACCTTCTATCTCTAACACAAGAAATCCTAAGTTTATTCTTATCTCTGCCAAAGATGATAAAATTCCTCTTAAAAACGTGAGCATATTTGTGCTTAGAAAAGCAATAGACGCAATAAGCAAGGAATATGAAAGCATAACTCAGCTTCAAGATGGTAGTATCCTCATTCTTACCAAAACTAAAAAAATTGCCGAAAGGTTCATAGCAGTAAAAAATCTCGCAAATCAATGCCCTGTCAACATTAAATACCACGAACGCCTAAATTCTTCTAAGGGTATTGTATATGCGCCATGCCTTATCAATATTGCCGAATCTGAAATTGTCTCAGAAATGAGTTCACAAAATGTCATTGAAGTCTTTAAATTCTGTAAGAAAATTGACGATAAGCTTTCTCCATCGGGCCTTATGCTCTTTACATTCGATTCGTATCAACCTCCGACTTCGGTCGAAATAGGTTGGTATAAGGCCAAAGTAAATGAACATATTCCCAATCCAATGAGGTGTCGGAATTGTCAATTACTTGGTCACACAAAGAAAAGATGTACCAAGGATCCTAGCTGTGAGACATGTAATCTTCCACCTCACTCTCCCGCAGTCTGCATTCGCACCATGTGCGCAAATTGCCTCGAATCCCACCCCTCTTCATCAGTTTCTTGTCCAAAATATAAGCAAAGCAAAGAAATTCTTACAATTAAGACAAGGAACAAGTGCACAATATCCGAAGCCAAACGAATTTACAATGCTCAAAATCCCCACCAAGCTCCATCCACCTCTGCACCATATGCAGAAACTGCAAAATTAGCCCAAACAAACAACAACTCACTCTCCGATAATACCCTCTCCCAAAAAAAGCCAATAACAAACAACATAAATTCTTCTTTGACAACTAATCCCACAGAAAACAAAACTCTATTAAAAAATACTCCCTCACCATCACAATCTCTCACTTCAAACTCAACTTCTCTCCCTTCAATTTCTTCTATTACAAGTGTAACAGCTAACTCTCCCTCCGAAAAAAATCAACAATTAAAACAAAATCTTCAAAACCAACGTCCCCTCCCTCCTACACCATCAAATTCTACCTTTAAAGATAAAAATATTTCACCAACAATTATTCCAAACACATCATACCTAAACAACAACGACCGCAGCATGCACATGCACATCTCTGATACAGAAGATGATACATAATAAAAGTATCCACATGGCCACCAACATGTCGGTGACTGTACTGGAGATCGATGGTCATTCGCTCTTCTCTCCCAGTGCTGTCACCGACTTTTTATATATACCAACATATATAAACCAACAAGTAAAACTAAATACAAACCACTCTTTTTTAAATTACTTTCAATCACATATATTTCCTCATTCCGGACCTACATGATGTTAAATTTCGTCTCTATAGACAAAATGAAACAAATTTGTAGGTTTTCCGCCTGCATGATCAAAACTATGATCAATCGTACAAATGAGGTTCTTTTTCTTAGCTCAATATATTTAAATATATTGCTTAAAAGAATTTATAAAACCTTATTATGATGCTAAAACTTGTTCAATGGAATATCAACGGCTATTATAATAATTACCAAGAACTTCAAATTTTAATCAAGGATATGAATTCCTCTGTTATTTCTTTACAAGAAACACACATACAAAACACTACCCAAAAACATTACTGCCCCAAACAATATTCGTACTTTTTTCACAATTTAAACCAAAATACTTCTGCAAAACATGGAACTGGTCTCTTAGTTCATAAATCAATTCCCCACCATTTTAAAACAATAAATTCCCCATTATCAGCCATTGCGGTTGAGATTACTCTTAACATAAAAGTTACAATTATATCATTATACATCCCCCCTAGTCAACAATTTTCAACCATAGATCTGGAAAATATTGTAAATCAATTTAACACACCTATATTACTAACCGGCGATTTCAATGCATGGAGTCCGAATTGGGGCTCACCAAATACAAATAGCCGTGGCAAACTCATTGAACAATTCATTGCAAATTCAAGCTTAGCTACTTTAAATGACGGTTCACCAACTCACTTCTCAACACATAATTCATTTACACATATAGACCTTACATTTATATCTCCTGAACTAACTCCGAAAACTACATGGAAAGTTGCTTCCAATTTATATGGCAGCAACCATTTTCCAATTACAACCGAGATAACTCTAAATACTCCAAGTAGTTCACAACCACCTCAAAAAAAGTTTATTTTAGACAAAGCTAACTGGCCTCTTTTCCAACAACAGATTTACTCTTTTTTGCCACAAAGAGAAGTATCTTGCAACATAAATAGAGAAGCTGCTATCATCCAGAAAGCAATAAGATATGCTAGTAACCTGGCCATTCCTCAAACTAGCGGGAGATCACTTAACCCCCCCAACAATCCCACTGTTCCTTGGTGGAACAAGGAAATTCAAAAACTGCGTCAACTCAAACAAAATGCATGGAAACTTTTTAAAAAATCACCTAACGACAATAACCTCATTGCCTATCGTAAATCCAAGGCATTATTCCGAAGAGAAGCAAAAAAAGCCAAGATTGAAAGCTTTGAGAAATTTACCTCAAATATAAACCCTAGCTCTTCATCAAAAAAATTATGGAAAGACATTAGATGTCTCACAGGACACTATAGACCTCCCACCATCAAAATAATAGAAAACCAAACAAAATTATTATCTTCTCCTTTAGAAATAACAGAATTTTTTGCGGTAACATGGGAACAACTTTCAGATGATTCCAATTTCCCTATAGAATTTTTACAAGAAAAAAATGAAATTATAAATGTTACACTTTCACCAACATACGTTGCAAATAACTCTGCTAATTCAATAGAGTCGCCTATAACCTTTATAGAGTTCGAAAGTTGTCTAAGCCTTACTAAAGGAAATACACCAGGATTTGATCGTATATCCTACGTGATGATAAAAAATAGTCCGTTATTCTTAAAAAATCGCCTTCTCAAACTTTTTAATCAAATATTCCTTAGTGGCATCATCCCTCAAGCATGGAAAACAGCTAGTATCATACCACTTCTTAAACCAAACAAAAATAGTACTGAGATCACATCTTATCGTCCAATATCCCTGCTCCCATGCTCAGGTAAGATTTAGGAGAAAATTATATCCAAACGAATCTTCTGGTTCTTAGAAAAAAATAACCTTATTAATACAAACCAAGTCGCTTTTAAAAGTGACAGAAGCACAATGGATTCATTATTATGCATTGACGACTTTATAGCCTCAGCTATCTCTGAAAAAAACCATGCCTCTCTTCTTGCAATAGACTTCGAAAAAGCTTTTGATCGCATAGGTATCCATGTAATACTCAAACAATTTATCAACTGGAAAATTGGGCCTAAGATATTTAATTTTGTTAAATCTTTTTTACTAAATAGAAAATTTCGTGTCAAACTCAATAACACATATTCTAAAGTACATAACCTTAAGAACGGAATCCCACAGGGATCCCCTCTTTCGGTTACACTTTTCATAATAGCCTTTAACGAAATTTATCAAATATTAGAAAAATATAAAAAAATAAATTATTCTCTTTATGCTGACGATCTTATTATTTTCACAAAATGTAAAAACTTGACATTAGTTGGATCTGAATTTCTAAATATCTCTAACGATTTGATAAATTGGGGCAAAATAAGTGGTTCCAAAATCTCTTTTGATAAATGTAAATCATTACATATCTGTAAAAAAACAGCTGTTCAAAAGTAATACCCTTAACCGTAAATAACATGAGCATTGAAAATGTAAATATTCTAAAAATATTAGGAGTTATATTCGACTCTAAATTTAACTTTAAGGATCATTGTTTATATGTTAAGAAGAGCCTATCTACCAGAGTAAATATGATAAAATATCTAGCTAGTAAACGTAGTCTCTGTAATATAAATTCACTTATAAATGTTGTTAGATCCATTATTTTGTCAAAAATCGACTATGGCCTCGCCATATATTCTAAGACATCAAATTCATCACTACAACTCATAACTCCATCATACCATGAAGCCGTCCGAACAGCCATCAAAGCATTTAGAACAACACCTATAAAGAATATTCTCACAGAAGCCGGACTCCCAACAATAGCCGAACGTGCAGAATACCTCACTGCCTTGATTTCACAGAAAATAAATTCTGTAAAAAAGTCACCAATTCACAACGTAATTAAAAAAAAGTTGTGACATAAAGGTACAAAAATACTCATCATCGTTATCTAAAGCACTATATACATCAAAGATGCTGAGCTTACCCCTACACATTAAAAATAAAAGAGACACCACTCACCCACCCTGGAACTTTTCAAAAAACAATTTAGACCTCACTCTTCGCAATTACTCCAAGACAACAACGAGCAACGAAGTATATAAAACCATTTTCAATGAAATGTCTACAAGATATGAATCCTTGAAATGGAATTTCCTTTACACCGATGGGTCAAAAACAGACCAAGCCACATCTTTTGCCGTTGTAAACGAAAAGGGACTAACTGTGTCAAAATGACTTTTACCTCTGTCCTCATCAATATTTTCAGCTGATGCCTTTGCAGTTTATCAAGCAACAATAGAAGCAAAAAACAAAAAAACTCTGATATGTACAGATAGTTTATCTACAATTATGGCCATTGAAAACATAAACAACAATACGGAAGTGATAGGTAGAATCCGTGATAAGTTAATCACAAACATAAAAAGTATTAAACTTGCGTGGATTCCAGGACATGTCGGGATAAAAGGTAATGAGATTGCAGACCAAGCTGCTAAGTCAGCTATAAACGAACCGCTACACATTTTTCATTGTTTTTACAAAAAAGACAACAGAAAACATATTATAAACATCTATGATGAAAAAAAGAAAATGTGCTGGAAAGAATACATTCATCACTATTCATCGCTCAATCCTCAACCAACACACCCTATCTTCCCAATAAATACACAATTAAACATGATCCGCATCTTCATACGACTCCGTTTGGGACACACCAATTTAACCCACAACCACATCATCTCTAAAAATCAACCACCAACTTGCCAATTTTGTAACCAAAATATCCCACTTACAATAAAACACCTGACATCCGAATGTATAAAAGTAAGCTCCATCTGTAGGAACCAATTTGGTAAAGACAAATTAACCGACTTCTTGATAACTCTATCGGAACAAAACATCAAAAATATTTATAAAATAGCGTGCATACTAAAAATAGAATTAAAAATTTAGTTTATTATACATAATAATAAAAAAAAAAAAAATTTCTTATCTAAAATACTTTATGTATGTATATATTATGTACTTAAAAACATTGAATTAATTTTATCTTTTATCAAATAGCCGCAGACTCTGGTAGTTAGTGCTATAGATATTAAGTTAATATTGTAATTTACTTACATGTTAATAAAGTTATAATAATAATAATAATAATAATTTCCTTCTAGACCGAGAGCTGGTAGCAAATTTTATGGGTGAAGGTATAACCAAAATTCACGAACGTTTATGTTGAGGTTATTGAGCCTTGATTTCAAATCCAGTCGTCTGGCAGGATTCTTTTGTCGCCAGGGCTGGAGATGGGGGGTTGAAAACGGTGATTTTACGGATTTTTGGGTAGGAGGTATAACCACTTTTAGATAAGCTTAAACTATAGAGAACTACGCTTTGGTTATAAATTTTGGGGTCCCAGACGTTTTAAGTGTCGCCACACCCAGCCAGACGCCCACAAAAAGTGTCAAAAAATCATTTTTTGTGGTCAGGGGTATAACCAAAAAATTGATATGTCAAAAAATCATGAAAAATCTCCTCATCACAAAAATATGCATGCCAGACGTTTTAAGTGTCGCCACAACTAGCCAGACGGCCCTAGCTCAAAAAGGGGCGAAAATTAGTTTTTGACCCCGTGGGTATAACCAAAAATGTGATATGCCAAAAAATCATAAAAAATCTCTTCATCACAAAAATATACATGCCAGACGTTTTAAGTGTCGCCACAACCAGCCAGACGGCCCAACAGCTCAAAAGAGGGCGAAAATTTATTTTTTATGTCGTGGGTATAACTAAAAATTTGGTATGTCAAAAAATCATGCAAAATCGTTTCGTCATAAAAATATGCATGCCTGACGTTTTAAGTGTCGCCACAACCAGCCAGACGGCCCAAGCTCAAAAGGGGCGAAAATTAGTTTTGGACCCCGTGGGTATAACCAAAAATGTGATATGCCAAAAAATCATAAGAAATCTCCTCATCACAAAAATATACATGCTAGACGTTTAAAGTGTCGCCACATCAAGCCATAACATTATATGTAATGTATAATTTTGTATTTAAGAAATGTCTTGATAGAGATAATTTATAAAATCTGCATACACTTAATCCAATAGAACATTTTAATTCGGTGCTCAGTACTTTATGATTTTTTGGCATATCACATTTTTGGTTATACCCACGGGGTCAAAACTAATTTTCGCCCCTTTGAGCTTGGGCCGTCTGGCTTGCTGTGGCGACACTAAAAACGTCAGGCATGCATATTTTTATGACGAAACGATTTTGCATGATTTTTTGACATACCAAATTTTTAGTTATATCCACGACATAAAAAATAAATGTTCGCCCTCTTTTGAGCTGTTGGGCCGTCTGGCTTGATGTGGCGACACTTTAAACGTCTGGCATGTATATTTTTGTTATGAGGAGATTTTTTATGATTTTTTGGCATATCACATTTTTGGTTATACCCACGGGGTCAAAACTAATTTTCGCCCCTTTGAGCTTGGGCCGTCTGGCTTGATGTGGCGACACTTTAAACGTCTGGCATGTATATTTTTGTGATGAGGAGATTTTTCATGATTTTTTGGCATATCGCATTTTTGGTTATACCCACGGGGTCAAAACTAATTTTCGCCCCTTTGAGCTTGGGCCGTCTGGCTTGATGTGGCGACACTTTAAACGCCTGGCATGTATATTTTTGTGATGAGGAGATTTTTCATGATTTTTTGGCATATCACATTTTTGGTTATACCCACGGGGTCCAAAACTAATTTTCGCCCCTTTGAGCTTGGGCCGTCTGGCTTGCTGTGGCGACACTTAAAACGTCAGGCATGCATATTTTTATGACGAAACGATTTTGCATGATTTTTTGACATACCAAATTTTTAGTTATATCCACGACATAAAAAATAAATGTTCGCCCTCTTTTGAGCTGTTGGGCCGTCTGGCTGGTTGTGGCGACACTTAAAACGTCTGGCATGTATATTTTTGTGACGAAGAGACTTTTCATGATTTTTTGGCATATCACATTTTTGGTTATACCCACGGGGTCAAAAACTAATTTTCGCCCTTTTTTGAGCTAGGGCCGTCTGGCTAGTTGTGGCGACACCTTAAACGTCTGGCATGCATATTTTTGTGATGAGGAGATTTTTCATGATTTTTTGACATATCAATTTTTTGGTTATACCCCTGACCACAAAAAATGATTTTTTGACACTTTTTGTGGGCGTCTGGCTGGGTGTGGCGACACTTAAAACGTCTGGGACCCCAAAATTTATAACCAAAGCGTAGTTCTCTATAGTTTAAGCTTATCTAAAAGTGGTTATACCTCCTACCCAAAAATCCGTAAAATCACCGTTTTCAACCCCCCCATCTCCAGCCCTGGCGACAAAAGAATCCTGCCAGACGACTGGATTTGAAATCAAGGCTCAATAACCTCAACATAAACGTTCGTGAATTTTGGTTATACCTTCACCCATAAAATTTGCTCTCAGCTCTTAGACTATTCTGAATACTTCAAATCCTCCCAATCTACCAATCGGAAGTGCTCCATATAATTTATAAAAAATTTTAAGAAAGTGGGTGGATATGCCATGCCTCCTGAATAGAATATTGCAGACTTTTAATTATTTTTATCTTTGCCTACCGTCGCGCAAAATTTCAAGTTTCTACGGTGTGGGGAAGTGCTCCATAATTTTGATGATCTGTCAGTGAGTCAGTCAGTCAGTCAATTACGGTTTTTGCTATTTTTAAGTACTGTATCTCGGGAATTACTAATGCTAAAGAGTTGAAATTTGGTGAGCCACCTGTGTTTGATCAGCTCAGCAAATATTTGAAATTTGAAGCTTATGACTTTATTGGTACAGAAGTTAGAGGGGGGTTGAAAATACCCTGAGTTTGTTCCTGTAAAAAGGGTGTAGTGCCGCGAACTTGACTGGGCACATCCGTGCCCTTTGATCGTTTTAGCTTTATTGTTCACAAAAAAAAAAGATTAAAAAAACTTGGGTACCCCTAGAATTCGAGACCTAAACCCTTCGGTTGGATCCAGGCGCATCGATCAGAAAATTTCAATGCCTTCTAAAAAACATTACTGATCACTGTATGATTAGTTGAAGAAGGAGGCTTAAAGGTTTGTGACTATTTTAGGATGTTGTGTTCAAGAGTTTAAGAGTTGAGGGAAAGCCATCGGACTAACATTTCACGTTAACAAATTGATAGAAGCGGCTAGAATCAGAGAACATACAATCTTACATCGTCAATGTATATGCATAAATAAGCGGCATTGAGCTTGCTGATAGTTCGTGAAGTCAAAAGACAACCGGGATCTCAGGAATGTTTTCCACTGTTTCTTTCTGACATTACGAACAGTTCCAAGCTTCTTTATTACAGAAAGGGGAAGAGGGAACATTTGTACGTGGAATGTACTTGTACATAGGGGAAAGACTGTATGAGTCAGTAAAAGATAACCATGTTGGAAAATTCTAAAGCGGTTTCGATCGAAATCTTATTGTTCAGAAAGTCAGCGTTGTGAAAATTGAAAAAGATAAAGTTGTGAAACAATATTGAGCAGTTGGCAAATTCAAAGGAAAATTTGAAGGAAAGAGGCGGATGGAAGAAATTACTTGAATTGAAGCTTGGATGTTGCAAAACTAAATGTATGATGACAACAAGTAGTTTCAATGGTACTCAAGAACAATTATTCCTTTCAGAACGCCATAGATAAAATCTTTTTAATTGTGGTATATGTACCTATCTTTCAAATGCATATTTTTTTAATTAATTTCTAAATTTCATTACAAGTCATTCGTGTTTAATCTCAAAACTCTTTTTATATTAATTATTTGAATTGCGAATAAAAAAGCAGGAATCATTTAATTAATGTTAGTGAACCCAGCTGAAAGGGCCAACTTCAACACAAAAGCCATTTCAATTCGTTTCGAGTTGTGATCAAAAATATATTACCACAAAAGAAAGACCGTTCGTGTCTCACCAAAAGATCAATGTCATGGAACAATGGCAGAGCGATAAAGCCTCCATAAAGCACCTCTTATCCACATCAATCTGCATCACACATAAGGTTGAGGTATGTTGTTCCAGCGACTTTCATACACGCTTGCTTTACGTGCGCTCAAGCTAATCCGCTGATCAGAGTCTTTTGCGAAAAAAAAGTGTATGACGCGTAGGTACGGAAGCAGCTTCTGGAACTGCAGGGTTAGCACGTTCAGCGTACTTATTTCGGGATAAATATAGTGCACATCACAGGGCATCAGGCAAGTGTAGCTGTGTATATATGTATGCTTGCATAAATATATAGGTAGGTACGTCCAGCATAGGCCTAACATATATTTCATTGAGTCATTCACCATCCGCTGTGAAGAGTTCTTCGCGTACCCACCACCTCTGCTCTTTTATTATATTTACCCAGGTGCAATAAATGATGCCCACTCATCTTTGTGCAGCGTTTTGGGGGCTACACTCCGTGCGTCGTAGGTACTCTGTGAGCAGAAAGACTAACTTTTTTCGAAATCCCAGAATGCCAACAGATCCGCGCAGCTGATTATGTATGATAATCACTTTGGAGTGTTGTGGCTGCAGGATTGCTTCATCAGCGATATGGGAACTTATTACTTCTGGAAGAACTCTGCTCAAAAGATCTATCTATCTATCTGTTCGCTATGGTTCTTTAGCGTTTAAACCTACTAGACTTAGAATCGAATGGGAAAATTGAATGAGAAGCGGAATTAAATTGCATGAATGAATGAATGGAAATTGCAACACGTGCCCCGAGGGGATGTCCGACGTATGTGGATGGATATGTTTTAGTCTGTTGGTAAATTGGTGGGTTGGAGTTTTTTTGCAATAGCATCCAGCTTCAGCAATGCATTGAGTTAAGGTATAACTAGGTGCCTGTCAATTCATTGCAATCGCATACTAAATGGGATTTTATTTTTGGGTAAATATGTGTTTATGTTAAAGTTTTAGAGAAGGGTTTATGCATTTTAAAATATTGATTCCAATTTCAAACAAACTGCATAATACTTATGTGAGGTTCATAATATATCATTATAGATACAATTTGAGTCTTCTGCTTGGTTGCATAATTTCAGTATTATTATGTACAATAGCTGGAAGAAGTATTTTGACAAAAAAAACTAATTTCGAATTTGTCTTCATATGTATCTTTCTTTTTATAGATCAGAACAAATCTGAAAAAGAAAATATATTACAATGGTTTCAAAGCTATCAAAAAAATATTAAAAAAGTTAGATTCAATATTATTAGGACAAGAATGATGACATTTTTCTGGTATACAACAGATAAAAGTAGTGCGACTAAAAACAGAATCTCTATACTTGACAGTACGTCCGAAATTGGGCTCAAGGGTAAACTGATGTGCATTCCTAGAAGTACTAGACTGGTATTACGGTGGAACTGCTTAAGGGGAGGAGTGCAACTGGCTATTTCACTAGAAAACTGCACGAAACATTGCGGCGATGTTTAAGAGATGCTAATGTTACCGTTACTGTTCTATCACCTATTATTTTCAACGCTCTATTTTGAATTCTATCGAAGAGACTTAAATGGTTTTTAGGAGCATCTGCCCAGATATGGGAGTTGTACTCAAGCTTTGGACGAATAGATTATAGCCAGATCAGAAGGGGGGAAGAATTTCTTACTTTTCCGAAGAAAACCTAAGCATTTCGCAGCATTTTTGGCGACGTCGAATACCCAGAACTGAAAGCTGTTTGGCTTCATCGATGCAAGAGCCACTCATGGATAGTTGCATATGGGGTGGTCTTCATACGCTGATGCCTTTCAAGTTCAACATCCGAAGAAAAAGGAAGTGAATCTTGGAACGAATATGAAAAGTTGAGGGAACTGTTGTCTGCAAAACAATTTAATGGATTAGAAGTTTCAGGCAGAAGATCATTTATAAAAATAAGGAAGAGAGTTTTCCATCCACTCGGGAAAAGATCAGTAGAGTAGGACAGATGGAAAAGCTTACGCAGTGGTTTTGCCAGCGTTGAAGAACACTTCTTCAGAACAGTGCGAGAGAGGGATACTATCTGGGCCAGCGGATTTGTGTACGTCAAGATTTTTTAAAACTCTTGCAACTGCACGAGTGCGAAAGAAGATTTGACCCATAAAATCATTAGCGCTCTCAAGTACAGGCGGAGTCATGACACTCTCTGGCAGCATCGAGTTAATAGCAAACTGTGCTGCAAGCCAATTCGCTTTCTCTAGTGAGCTGACATCAGGAGTGTCATTGAAGACGTTGGAACCGAAGACGCGGTAGAATTACGTACGTTTTTTTACAATATTTTTTGCCTTAATTTCTGATCATGCAAAAATTTGGTTCGTCGAATATGAACGTTACAGGTCTTTCGAGCTTGTTTGAACTTATTCCGGTTTTCCTCAGTGGGGTTGGCTTTGTACCTTCGGAAACTTACTTCTCTAACCCTCCGTGGAGTCTCCGTCAATATCGAGGAAGCAAAGACCAGTTTAAGTTTCTGAAGAAATTATTGAGATCGTCCCAGTTGGCTTTCTCGTATTACCAAACGGTTCTCATAGGAGTTATTTCTTTAACTGGATTGTTTTGGCACGAGAAATTTGCACATATGACACAATGGTCCGATGTCCTATGACAATCTAATTGCGTACAGAACAGCTCCAAAAGTCGAGATCATCAGAATTCTTTTGCAGCGTGATATCGAAAAGATTCAGCAATATTTCGATGACTGGAAGTTAAAAAATCAACTTTCAGAAATCATAAACTATCTTGTTTAGGACTCCGTTGCATGGAGCCACAAGGGAAGAACTGGCGTAAGCTGTTGATCGTAGGGCCAAATGGACAGCCACTGGCGAGTAAAAGTGTAATAAAGTACCTTGGCATCTGGATGGATCAGTATTTGTATTCCGACAGGGCTAGGGGAGCTTTTTCCCTGACGAAACGGTTGTTTTATAGCAGCTGACTTGATAGCAGGGTGAAAGTGATTTGCTACATGGCCCTCATCCGGCCGATGATTGGCTATGGATGCCCGGTTTGGTTCAACGTTGCGCCATCTCAATTAGAAAAGATTCGGGTGTTTGAGAGGCAGGTCTTAGAAACTACCTTGGATTGCACAGAACACTAGAGTCGGAGTACAAGCATTATTATTCCAACTTGGTTCTATACAACGGCGCCATTAAAAACATGAAAGATAATTTTTTGTTGAAGAAGAACTGGCGTAAGCTGTTGATCGTAGGGCCAAATGGACAGCCACTGGCGAGTAAAAGTGTAATAAAGTACCTTGGCATCTGGATGGATCAGTATTTGTATTCCGACAGGGCTAGGGGAGCTTTTTCCCTGACGAAACGGTTGTTTTATAGCAGCTGACTTGATAGCAGGGTGAAAGTGATTTGCTACATGGCCCTCATCCGGCCGATGATTGGCTATGGATGCCCGGTTTGGTTCAACGTTGCGCCATCTCAATTAGAAAAGATTCGGGTGTTTGAGAGGCAGGTCTTAGAAACTACCTTGGATTGCACAGAACACTAGAGTCGGAGTACAAGCATTATTATTCCAACTTGGTTCTATACAACGGCGCCATTAAAAACATGAAAGATAATTTTTTGTTGAAGATTATTCGAGGTCACATTTCAAGAGCCATGTCCTCGACCAACAGCTTAATTTTTGGGACTTATTATCCTAATAACTAATACTACTAGAGTGTGCATCTAAGCGGTTTTATCCCACCCGATGCATTTCTCTATTTTGAAAGTTAAGGGCTGATCAAGATAGAGCAGCGGTTCCACTAATCTACCACGTCAGGCGAAGGACTGTAGATCAGCGGATCCCTTACAGTCGAGACGTCTTCGCACAAGACGGAGCAGAGTACCTTCGATTCAGTAGGACTGTGTCCGATCCGGACCCAAGAGATAGAGTAAAGAAGGAGAACAAGTTCTGGTGGTTGAAACATGAAAATGAAATTCCTTCAGTTATCTAAAAGTTGACTTTGCATTTTTCATGTTATGGCCAACATATATGTATAGGATTAGGTAGTAGTTTTAAGCAGGGACAGTCAGATGTCACCAAAAAAACAAACACAAAAAACACAAAAAAAATTATAAAACCAACAAAAATACAAAAAAGAATATAAAAACTCAAAAATTGCTTGCTGTTCGTAAGTACAGTAGACGCTCGATTAAGTGAAGTAATGAAAACCAAGCCTGTTCACTTCGAGCGGGAGTTTAAAAGGCTTTCTAATGGTGAATTTGATCCAAAATGCACATTTTGTTATTTATATTATATTTATATTTTTACATTTATATAAGCAATAAACAAAGCTTTCTTTCAGGTTTAAGAAAATAAGTAAAATTCCTCAGCCTTCTCATGCAATCTTAAATGCTTGCGGGACATTTTTATACAAAATAAACTTTTTTATAGAATTTTGTGTGTTCACTATTGTGGAAAGTTCATTGTTTTGAGATTCACTAAATCGAGCGTCTACGCTAGTTTATGAGTTTTGTGTATGTAGTTTTATAGTAGCTTTAACTAGCTTTAATTTAGTTTTATGTAGTTTGCAAGTTTTATATAAAATCTAAAATAAAGATATACATAGATACCGAGTTTTTTTTTCAATTCATCTCGGTGAAAAATAAAACCGATATGAATTCTAGTATTAAGATAGTTCTTAGGCCGAAAGACTTAGAGCACCTTATTGTTGCAGCCCGAGGCACCATAGCTAGCACGTCTTTGTGGCCCTTGAGAAAAAAAAGTTTGAGTATGGCTGCTCTTGGTGAAATTGTGAAAAATGTGCTTTCGAATATCGAAGTCAAACTTTATGTCTGAGTTTTTTCCCAGAGCACCATCTATTTCAGATATTACACATTTTTTCAAATATCCCACAAATGGGACTTTGCATGACCTTGAAAAAGGCTGTTTTCGAAAACGTCAACTCAAAGTCGATTTGATCGTCAAATGATCGTCATTTTTTGACGCAGATTGCAATCCTGATATGCAATCGTCCTGCCTTACACAAAATCGGTTTAATGAACGTTAATCAATTTACTCGCAAACGCATTTTATATTTACGATCACGCTCTTTGGTTTCTCAATTTTTTATCGTAAACTAATAATAATAATAATTTTAACTATATGCCTGTAAGACCTAAGGTCTTCTAAATGCAACCTGAATTGCACGGCACTAGTTAGAAAGAGTAGGAAGATAGGAAAGATTTGGCACAGTGGATTGAGATCAAGGTGTTTATTATCTCATTAAATCTCACGGGTGGCGTCCAGTTAAGCTGGGAGAATATAGAAAAGAATGCTGCCTAGAATGGGGCTCGAACCCACACCTCTAAGCTAGCAGTCAAGCACTACATCCACTGCACCATTGCCACCCGCTAAACTCGATTTTTTTACTGCGCAGCTGCAGCTACTGCTGACTTTAGCAGTTTGCGTTAAAGAACATTTTGCAAACGCATTTTTGACGCAGATGACGTTTTCGAAAACTTTAAACCTTGATTACAAGTTTTCTAATAGTAGGGGCGTTAGTGCATGATATGAGGGCATACCTTTCATTTCGACCTGACGGGTTGAGCTTTAGTACACTAATAGTCCATATCCTAACTTTACTTTTAAGAAGTGTTGAAAATGTTGCTACACTGTCAGAAGGACAAGAGAAGGGTTGCCACAATCCCGAAATGTTGCTTATAAATCGAAAACCAAGGGTCGGACGATGACCCTAGAACTCCCGTTGGATTCAGCACCCTTGAAACCACAGGTCCACGCTATTGTTTTTCTCCCACCCCTCCCCTTGCACAAAGGGGGTGGAAAAAAGTCGTTTTGGAAACAAAATTTGAAAAGCCAAGAAAAGTTGGAAAAATATTGTTATCAATAAAATTTTAAGATGGTGTCGACGCAGAATCTACTACACTACATCACAAGTTGATTGAAAACCTACTTTGGTTTTTTTAAAAAGCCACTTTCAAAGTGCTGGGGAGGGGGAATATGAAAGATTAACAAACTTATATATTTATCTTGGAATAATATGTATAAGCATCTGACACATGTTTTGAGGGTATTTTTTAATGCCCAATCTTACTAAATCAGAATGAACTCGATACAACTACCTTCATAAAAGTTATAGCCTTCTTCATAGATGATGACCGAATTATTAGTGAAACACGTAAAATATTACCAAATTTCAACAGCATTGATACGAAACTTGGTCCACATATTTCATTTGTCATAAGCAACAAGAATGTTTTTTGGTCTTGATGAAAATTCAAACGTCTTCACCAATTTTCATCAATGTTCCAGTTTCGGGAGGGATTCATGGTAGTAGTTCAAAATTTGTCTAATTCATTGAAATAAACACCCTTTCACTACAAATATTTTTGTAGACTCCTTTGATACTTGTTGCTTATGACAAATGAAATATTTGGACCAAGTTTCGTTTCAATGCTGTTGAAATTTGGTAATATTTTACGTGTTTCACTAATAATTCGGTCATCATTTATGAAGAAGGTTTCAACTTTTGATTTAGTAAGATTGGTCATTAAAAAATACCCTTAAAAAATGTGTCAGATGCTTAAATTATTCCGCGATAAATATTTTAAATTGTTAATCTTTCATATTCCCCCTCCCCAGCACTTTGAAAGTGGCTTTTTAAACAAACCAAAGTAGGTTTTCAATCAACTTGTGATGTAATGTAGTAGATTGTGAAATTCTGCGTCGACACCATCTTAAAATTTTATTAATAAAAATATTTTTCCAACTTTTCTTGGCTTTTCAAATTTTGTTTCCAAAACGACTTTTTTCTTTTTCTTCCCCCTTCGTGCAAGGGGAGGGGTGGGAGAAAAACAATAATGTGGTCCTATGGTTTCAAGGGTGCTGAATCCAACGGGAGTTCTCGGGTCATCGTCCGACCCTTGGTTTTCGATTTATAAGCAACATTTCGGGATTGTGGCAGCCCTTCTCTTGTCCTTCCGACAGTGTTGCCACCTTGGCAACACTTCTTAAAAGTAAAGTTAGGACATGGACTATTTGTATACTAAAGCTTAACCCGTCAGGTCAAAATGAAAGGTTGGTCTCACTAACAGCCCCACTATAAGGCTCACCAATTTCTAAGACTAGTTGACCAAGTAGATAGCAATATTTTGTTTGCGAATATCACATATATGTATGAGGTCCCAAGATTCGAGAGCCGAATTTAAAGTTCTTTAATGCTATTTTATGCTCAAGCCAAAAATTGGTAGCTTCCACGTTTTTTTTTTTTTAATTTTTGAAATTTGTATTTGTTTAAGTTAGCTCAAAATCAAGCCGAATAAATCTTACAAAGTGAGATAATAATCAAACATTATTTGCGCCAGTATTATTTTTTCGGAGGACTACACTTTCTTTCTTATGAGTTTAAATGGGCCTTCTGCTTGTTTGCATTTTTTTTTCACTCTCAAACTTAAACAAATGAGATCTATAAAATGAAAAAAAAATAAATTAATTTACTTTTAATTGTTTTTGAAATTTATTGTGTTAAGTTTCTATTAATAATAGGTTCTAAATAATAATTTAGTTAAAGCATTGAATAAATATAAATAGAAGGTGACACCGGGCAAAATGGCCGCATGATTTTATAGTAGCTCTGCCTTCGCTTTAAATATTATGATGAGGTTGGTGTATAACATAAAATTAATTTCCTTAATTATAAAAAGTTGGTGTATTCGAAAGGGAATTTTTCAATAATAGCATTGTTTGTTATTTTTGTTTATTATGAATTGCTATGGAAACGATGGGTGTCAGGACGATTGTAGTGTCTGCTTTGGATGTTAGTTGTGTTCTAATATGAAACTTAAATTTTCTTTAGAATTTGTAGTTTTGAATGATTTTCGTTGCCTTTTCAAATTAATTTTTTTTTCAAAGCTTAGTATATAAATAATAAATGTACTGATTTTCTTGATACGAAAGCTGCATAGCATTGCTGAGGTATCCAACTTGAGTTCAATTGATCTGATCATTTGGATAAAGTTTTTAATATACAGGGGATAAAATAAGCTACATATATTCTAGTACCACTTTTTTGAGATAGGCATGGGAGAAGAATATAGGTTGGTAAACAGAATTTCCAAACGCCAAAAACTTTTTATTAATGTTTAGAAAATCGTTCGATTTTTTGATGAATATTTTAAAGATAAGAAGGTTTTTGTATACATAATACAAATTCTATATACTACTGAAAAAATAATTCAACAAGTCCAATCCGTAATGCTTTATCTTCTACTTGGCTGATTTATTTCAGTAGTACTATATAGAATTTGTATGGTAAAAAATCCTTATAGGAGCTCTGCCCGGCCCCGGACAAAGAAACTTCCAGCTTAATGATTAGGAACTCTAATCTTGTTAGATATAGTTTACAGTGGTTTTTTGCCAAAAAGTTAAACTGAACTTAATACAAATTGCGTATGACAAAGGCCCGCACTATGTCACTGATGAGCCCAAGTGAGTAAGCCGGACGAAACGCCATTTTTTGAACTAAAGGCCATAAAAAGCTATTTTAAATATTCATATTCAAGTTTAAGGTCTATCAAGGCTTTTGAATAAATAATTAAGTAGATGTTAAGATGTAAGTATAAGAACTAAAAATAAAAATATTATCGTCATTTACTTTGAGCGCTTATAGTAACAGCTAGTTTGGATGTGGATGCATCACCTAAATATGAATATAGGGGTCTGGTATGTGCGTTTTGATATCGAATTAATCGAGGAATTGAAAAAAAGAGGTATAACAGACTAAGTTCTTGTACTACTTATATTACAATTTTGTTTCTGACATCAGTGACGGTACAGACGTGTTGTTTACACAAAATAATCAAATAGGTACCGGCGCGCGGTTGAAAATGAAATTAAAAACTTATTGGGGCATATTCATAGATGTATAGTTTATGCATTATTACTAGACAAACCTGATGGAGATTATCTTATAGAGTTATAAGGTTTTGATTAGCAACAACTTATAATTTTTAGAAAACTTTTACTTTGTTTGAGACTGACATAGTTTTTTTGATTGACTAAATAATAATTGAAATAATGTGATTCTAAGATGTTATGGTCATAAAAAGAGAGGAGATCTCAAAATTAATACAACAACTACTGAGCAAGTAAAATCGTTTCGAACTTTGTATTAAGTTAATTAATTTCAACAAAATGTCGGAACTTTACTAGCTCACTAATTTATATCAGGATAATTCTTATTTTAATTATAACTCTTTCAGAACCATTACCATTTTTAATAAATTTGGCTGAACTTCGAATAATTTTGAATGAAAAACAACAACCTGTGTGTGTTACCACCAAGCTGTTTAGCATGGGGTTATAGCTATTTAACGAGTATTTCGTTTTGCTCATATTTATTGAAAAGAACTTTGCCGTTGTTGAATGCTGCCTTACCACCAACGCTATCCACATCCTCTGAATACGGCCACTGATATGCAGACTCCAAACACTTACCAAATTGTTATACCACTCACCCTTAATGTCAATAAATGCTAAGGTTATATGAAGGACATAATAAACCACTGGATATTTAGAATTGAAAGTTGATAGTTGTGTTTTATTTCGGAGATTTTGAGAATTATTTGAGACATTTTAGAGTGCGAGTTTTTAGCTATTTTAACTAGCTATTTTAACGCCAAACATTTTGGTCCTTCGAGAGCCATAAAAGTGCTTAAGCGAAAGAGATTGTTGTGTAAAAATAAAAACAAGCCAAACAAAAAAAAAAAAACAAAGTAAGGCAACAATTTTGTCGCGTTTTTTTTTTTGTATTCCATCGAATAAAAATAATATTTACACACAATTATTGTCATTAGTATTGACATCATAGAAACATTAAAATAAGTGAAACCCAACGCCAATCAATTTTACGAGGAAGTATATCATACGAAGTATTTTCACTTAGGAGTCCCGGGAGGGTGCAAGACGGTGCTGCATTAAAAAAAAAAAGGAAAACAAAAAGTGAGTACGATTTACTTACATTTATATTTTATACAATATATTGTTTAAAAAATGGTTGAGTTGAGTAAGATGAACTCGATAAAGTTAATTAGAAACAGGTGTAAGCAAATTTCAAGACAGTATGAAAATTTTAAGAAACTGGTGGACCCTTGTCACCGAAGGAAAAATTATATCCAAACGCTCCTTGAAATTTTGGAAGTAGACTTTTCGTCCATCGAAAGTATGTTTTATGATGCTCATCCGTACGCTGGGATCGACACTCAAATTTTGGATGTTTTAGAAGAAGAAATTCAAGATTCAAAATTAATATATTCACGCTACAAATCGGAGCTTTTAAACGAACTTAAAAAGTGTTCAATATTCATCCAAGGAAAAGCTGAAGAATCTCTGGAGACGCCAGAATATCAAAATCCAACTCCCACTAATCTTAAACAAACACGTACGCCACAATCACTCAACTCTTTACAGCATTTTTCCAACAATCACAACACTATTATCAATGACTTGCAATCCCAAACATGTCCTCATTTCAGCTCATTCCAAACCAACCTAAATAAACAACAATCCTTCGCTAAGCAATCACTCAACACCAATAACGTTAATCCATTCATTTACTCACACAATGTATCGCACTCAAACACTTGTATAAGCTCACATATTAAAACCCACTCAAATATGAATCAAAATTCATTTACTCACCCATTAAAAAATACTCAAACTAAACTCAAGTCTCAAACACTGAATTTACCAATGTATTCACACACAAATATTTCTACCTCTGAAACCAAGTTATCTGTTTTTTCATCGAAAAAAGTGAACGAACAATTGCCAGAGAAGTCCCTTGTAAATTCACTTACACTCAAGGGTAATCGACGTCTAGTATCTAAAGCTAGAAAACATTACTCATTCAACTTGGCTAGTCATCAAGATGGAGGACAACTCATCGACACAACACTACACAAAAACAACAAACTAAAACACTTCCAAAGCATCTACGTTAAAGGGATTCCCAACGACTGGAAACTCAATCAAATTCCAAGCATGATGTTAGATGGCACATATCACCGCAATTTTCAATTACCATTCACGTTCGATCTTTTTTCTTCGTTAAGTCCTTTGAAGCATCTAATCATAAAATATACGAAAAGTTTTATAAATATTTTTCAAATGTCAAATCCGATATATGTATGTATCACCTCTTACATACATGTCGAATATGGAATTATTCGTTTTCTTCAAAAGCCAGTCAGTACTCATTCTCAATAAAGGTGCACTCTCTCAGTTCTGTATTGCTTCCAAAGTTAAATCAAATCAATATGATGATTGCATCTTTGCAAACCAATGTTTATTCTTCTAAAACTCAATTTATCAACTCTCCAACATCTTTAAAACAAAAGCAAATTCCTAAGATAATTGATTTAAACTCAGTTTCCAAATTTCTAAAATCCAACTGCGCATCAAGCCTTTTAATCTTTCAAGGAAATTTATATCTACGTACTTCTCTATCTTGTGAAGCTCGATTGAAATATAAAAAAGAATCAATATGGAAAAGAGCGAACTGTTAACACTTGAAAAGCTTAGCTTGCTTCTAGTAAATATAGAAATCAGCCTAAGCTTAAAATCTCTTCTTCAATTGAATTACAACTTTGAAATAATTAAAGCTATAATATTATACCATGCTTCGTAATAAGCATTTGCTAATGCGTTATAAAATTAAAATTGGCAAACGAAAATCAACAAATGGAAAAACGGAAAAGGCTTAAAATAACACTAAAATGTGGATTGGCTAACATAACATCTTAGCCTAGAAGTTATCTAAAAACTGTTGGAGAAACTCTACACAGAGATAATTATATCAAATATAAAAATTTGAAAACGAAATACCTAAAACTAACCCTAACAACAAAAAATGATAAATTAAAGTTCAACAACACTTAAGGACACTTCCCACTCACTCATTCAAACTCAACAAAAATAAATTATAAATCATGCTGAACTATCTGCTATCCACAAATATAAAGGTAACTTAACTTATTATTAGTGAACCAAACATACCAGCTCGTGTCAACTCACCCATCTTTGTTGAAATGGAAATATTAAGCACATAGTTATAACTAACTAACTCCCTCATTTTACTGATCGTTTCCTTAAATAAAAATGCACACTCATTCAAAACTATACTCACTCATCCACTCACTCAGTTTGAAAAGTAAAATACGTATTTGTAGAAAACATTTCAATCACTCACCCACTCACTCAATTGGAGAATTATTATTAAATATATAAAACGGAATATATTAAAATTTGTAGAACTAATAACAAATATTACTCACTCAAAAATAAAATAAAATATAAATCGTAATTGAATATCAAAATATTGATAAGATTTGATAAGTATTAACTCTAAACTTAATGAAAATATTTATAAGTAAAATAAAAACCAAATACACACTGAATTGTTCAATCACTCAATCATTAATTAAAAATTCGATACTCAGCACTTCTCACACAACATTACTGATGACTTATTCATACAAGTACACACTCATCCGTCACTCACTCACACCACTTCATGCATTCATAAATAAAATACATACAGTCCACTGTACCTAAAACCATAAGGGTCAAAACAGTATTTAATACAATTAAATATCTGAATCACACAAGCAATTTTAAAATCGCACACTCATTTTATGTAAAAGGAGATAAAATTGAAAAGAAAGCAAAACACAACAGCTAAAAAAGGATACTTTTCTCTTCAAAACACACCAACCACATATTCAATTTAAAAATGGGTCAAAGTAATAGGCTGAAATATTTTGAATCAAATATCTACATATATGTAGATATATGAACCTATTTCAACACAACTCAGCATGCAGCAACTAAAATCTTATCAAACCTACAGTTCATATAAGAGTAAATACCAAAACTTATAATAAAATGCAATTAAGTCATTACAAGGAACCTGAAAAGAAAAATATATAATTAAAGATATAAACTTGAATAGAATAATAATTTATGAATTATAAACCAATAAAAAATGTAATTTGAAACTCAAAACAAAATAAAATCGAAACAATAATCGCCTTCATAACAAAACACATAAATTCACCCACAGTGGCAACCATGCAAGAGACCAGATCATTTAATTTCTTCATCCAAAACGAATGCAGCCCAGTGAAACATTATATAAATAGCACACATCCACTCTGCTTAGATCCATTCACGTCCCTTTCTGCAAAACAATTTTAATTTGGTCAGATTATCACATAATCAACTCCATCTTCATGATTCGGTTAATATCTACCTATCTATTCATTTGTTAACGTTGATCGAACTATGTAGGTATATAAAACTACTGGTTACTCAATAACACGAAAACAAAAACGAAAATAGTGGAGTTGCACCTATGTTGTATTAAATACAATTTATTTAAAAGTCGCACTTTCAAAGGAAAATTGTTAACAAATATGTAGAACCATTAATGGAAAAGGAATAAAATGTTCAAGGCTACAATACAATACTACACATTAATTTAAATCAAATTAAACAAAATATTTTTATAAATAAGAATTAATGGTTTGCTTTATAAACACAAAATATCAAACAAAATAACAAATACCCAAAAATACTATGTGAATAATGTTAAGAACTATAATAAAATTTATTAAAATCGTATTCATATCGAATAATATAAAGTCAAAAAAAACAACACGAGCAAATACAGATGGCAGCCAACATATCGATATGAAGTTGGCAGCGATTCAAATTTTGACGTTCGGAGTCCGGACTTGATTCAATCTTCTAGCAGTTTCGAAGTTCGAATTGGGCCCACGTTATACTACACCCTAATGTGACGTTGCAATTCACACGCTGCGAGTTTTATAATTATTAAAAAAAAGATAAATAAGAATTTATATGTATATTTTTTTGTATGTTTTACATAATATTAATTATATCTCTCTTTGCATGTGAGCCAAGATAAGCAAGCATAAAGATGATCTAGACAACACTTTGGTGACGGCACTTTAATTTGGTATAACAAAATTTTAAGCTGGCGATTGAATAAAGCAACTCATTATCGTAAACTACGTTCACTGGCGGGGGAGAATGTTGAATGCTGCCTTACCACCAACGCTATCCACATCCTCTGAATACGGCCACTGATATGCAGACTCCAAACACTTACCAAATTGTTATACCACTCACCCTTAATGTCAATAAATGCTAAGGTTATATGAAGGACATAATAAACCACTGGATATTTAGAATTGAAAGTTGATAGTTGTGTTTTATTTCGGAGATTTTGAGAATTATTTGAGACATTTTAGAGTGCGAGTTTTTAGCTATTTTAACTAGCTATTTTAACGCCAAACAGCCGTAATCTGGGAGAGATCCATGAATCAAGTGATTCAAAAGCCGAAACACAACACACCGTGGCACTGAGGCCAGATGATTAGACCAATCCCAATGCAGGGCCCGTATAACGAATTACGATTATCGTTCAAAATCCATCGTTTTCGTTACATTGCGATTTAGTCCAGTCATAATGTGTTTTTAGCATTTATTTTATTTATTTAAATAGTGGAGCAAAGCTTTGATTTGTTCCCTGCTTTATGGTTTTGGGGGTGCTGAATCGGAATCTGAGGTTTTCGAATAAAATTTCGTGACGCAACGTGGACAAAAATGCAAAAAATGATGCAAAAGTTGATTTTTTGGGAGGTTTTTACTTATGGCTTGAAAACTATCCATTATTCGAGAATTACATCAGAGAGCAATTAAAAGTGTTATGCCGCGAAATAAAAGATTTGTCGAGCTTCGTTTTATTAAATAAAGAGGTATCTTTATTGTTTGGAGTTTTACTTAAGACTAACTTATAAAAATTAAATGTGGAAATATCAACCACAGATTTACTCTTATACATATGTACGTATAGATAAACAAATGCATCAAATATGAAATTCATATTGGATGCTTAAACGAGATAAAAAAGTGATGTGGTATGCATAAACATTCTGTCTTAAATCAAAATGAATTTAATGATGAGACGTTTTGGTCTCTACTTGATATATAAACAAAATTGAAAAAACACTTGAAAAGTATAGTGTTACTATGCAACATATACCAATCGAAGTACGAAGTCAACAGACAAGAGACTTTTAGACAATGGCTCTATAGCGATGATTTGAACAAAGAAACTTTATGATGAAGAATAAACATTCAAAATGCAGACTAATTAAAAACGAAATTTATTATCATGCTTATGCATAAACAATTTCCAAAAAATCTCTGTTTTAGGTTTTTGTTCTGCGGCAACCCATTTGGACTCAAGCGAGAGTTGAAAATTGACGTGTTTTTACTGTTTCCGAAAATCCACTAGAAAACACTAATTTACTACTTTGCGTGACAACATTTGAATTTTTGTCTTTAACATGAACCAAGATATACTTTTTTTGGTGGTTTTTGATGCGCTGATTTCGAATCTGAAAAGAAAAGATTAACATATTTTTTTCATACAATAAATAGATTCAGAGAAAATCGTGCAAGAACTTCATGGTGAAGCTAATTTTGTCAAAAAATGTATTAAAATTTCATTAATCGATGGGCAAATTTTTTTGTACGAATTGTGTTTGGCTATATCTTCTCAATATAAAACCAAGTTTGAGGGTTGCCTGCCCGGGGTAAGGAGAAGGCCGTCATCTTGGAAAAGAAAGTGATTTGGTTTTTATTCAACAGCTCGATCGAATTTTATTTTACGACAAAATAATGACAGAATAACATTTAAGCATTTATCAAAGACTAATTTTTGAACACAGTGTATCGACTGTTATCAAGACCAAAACCAACGTCTATCTAGGTGTGGATCTGTCGATGCTTCATGACAAATCGCTTCAGGTCTGAATTCACCAACTAAAGCTTCATATGCGTGGATACTCCTACAGAGGAGTAACATTATGACATTAAGACATCAATAAGAGCTTCTGAGCAAGATGTTATAAGTAATGTCCTAGCAATGGACCTGTTGCACTTCTCATGGTTGAAGCCACGCACTTTAGGTTCCGAAAGGTGACAAAACAATTTCACAAACAAAGTGTTTATCTTGTTTAAAATATGACTTACTCTACTGCGCCAGTACATGCGTATGTACAGTACATTATGTCGCTACATCCCTTATTAAAATCTAAGAGCAAAAACTATTTTTCGCACCCTGCATAAATAATCAAAATCAATAAGTCTCTAAGCTTCACACATATATTTTTTTTGTATCTAAACACATTATGAAATAATAATAAGACTATCCTCAAATAATTTTGTTCTCTATTTCAATAAGAAAAATAAAATCTTCTGCTTAGCTTGAAAAATCATAGTCATGGCAACAAAAAAAACAAACAAAACCAATACCACCATACCTTATAACACAAATTGTAAACAAAATTTAAATACAAAATAATAAATTGACCCATAATCGTCATGGAAACCAGTAATAAAGGAAATATTAAATTAATGAATATCCCTTTGAGAATTGGTTTGCGTACGCAAAAGTTTCATAATTTCTATTTATTTGTTTCTATTGGCCATACACCTTCTAGTAGCGCTTTGAGTAATGCGGTGTCACTTCTATTTATATTTATTCAATGGTTAAAGTTATATAAATAAAACTTAGATATTAAAGCAATGTTAAGTATATCTGACACATGCTGGAATGAAAGAAGTTGTAATAAATAGGGATCAGATCTAAGAGATTTTATAAAACTTTGTTTCCAAAAATGTCTTACACAATCTGAGTTATTTCGTGTCATTCTGTTGAACATGTCTCAATTTGGATTGGTGGTGTTCTGTTTTGTTATTTAGATTTGGAATTTTAATGGATCAAAACTTGGCTCTATAAGAAAAGCTATTTCCTTAGAGAGTTTACACAAATTGTGCTATTACCATTTAACCAAATGCAATCAACTTTCTTATATTAATTTTTTTGTCGAGTAAAGTTTTGTTTCAAGTTTTTAGACGAAAAGATATTTTTGTCCTTTATACATCTGAATATAATAAAACATGTCTTAAGGTTTTGGTAGATATTTCTTTTAAGGCGGCTTTTGAACGCCAAGTAACCGCATTTCCATCTTATCTAATTTGTTAACACCCGCAATGTAATATACTTTATAATTAGTATACCATTAATCTTAAACTATTTCTTCATCTTAACCGCTTTATAAAGAGAATACACTGAGAGGAAAAATCAAAGATCCCCCGTTTGGTAAGTCAATCTTTCAAGTTCTATTTGCTTTCATTTTCATTAATCTATGTAAAGTTTCAAGATGCTTCGGTAGACTAATTGAGAAACTCTGTGCGAAACCCTTAAAATAAATTTTTTGAATTGATACTTTGCTTATATTAAAATTTCCCACAGTTTGCTATATTTTTATTTTTTTGTTAGATAAGTATACATTTTTAAGATTCCAATTACTTCCCAAAGTTTTTCTCTAAGTGTAGACATGTAGACACAAAAACCACTCTCGCTCTCTTAGATATAATTTGTTTTCTATGAAATTTGATAGGTGCCGCGCGCCAATTGGCTTGTTGCAATTTGTTATACGTTAAGGCAAAGTCTTTTAACCGGCATTTTACGAACAAATCTATTAATTTTAACAGTTTTTTTTGTCTACCCCAGTATCATGCATAAACTTTGCTTTGCCTTTCAAGATCGTTCTCCATAAAGAAATATTTTCTGAAAGGGAACTCTCTTTTAATCGTAAATTTAATTCATTTGCACTTAATAAATAAAATCCGCCCCAACTACAAATCAGCTGCAAATGTATTCCTGTCAGCTTCGGCGGTTTCTTCTCCATCATTCGTTTTTTTTTATATTTTTTTATAGGAGAGTAGACCTGCATTTTTGTTGCCTCTATAGAGTATCAAATAACAGTCACTCGAGCCTTTTTCGCATTTTAAATCGTTATTAAGTCTTTTGTGTCGATTTTGGAGACTCAGCCTAGTTCTGGCCAATGTTCAGCGGGTGTAATCTCAGATGGTTTATGAGCTCCTCTGTCTGGCCTCATAAAAAAGAAAAACAGAACAAAATAAACAGGAGATCGCGAGGTGGTAACTTCATTTATGGTAATGAGGGCAAAAGTAAAGTATTTGCTAGCGTACTTTATGCGAAGTTTGTTATGGAAAACTGCAGGACTATAGACCTCCAACTTAATCAAATATTCATGAAATTTTATGCATCTCATATACTCGTATGGCGATCATAATATTTTGATGAGGAATACAAAGGATAAAATGAGTATTACGACAAGATGGCAGTGTCAACGTTAAATGTTAGTTTTCTTGAAATTTTATTTTGACAACCGGCAGATCTGATTTATACCTATACCAAAAAATGGGAGGTCTTTTTAGAAAAGTTACTTAGAAATAATAACGCTATTTCTCAGGAGAGGAGGACATGATGTTTGAACTTATTTGAAAGTCTTGCGAAGAATTATGATGAAGGGGAGTGGCAATATGAGAATGGTTGCATTTTTAAAATGGTTACATGTCAACGTGCATACATTAAATACTAACGGTTAAGTGACTTGCAACAAAAATACTAAAATCAAATTCATATTTGTATTAGCTATAAAATTATATTAAAAATCAGATTTGAGTGAGAAACTAATCTGTTATGAGCGGTTTGGGTACGAAATCTCGAATGCCAAAATCCACAAAAAGCGACAAAATCCAAGGGTCAAAATCCTGAATGACAAAATTCCTTATGGACAAAATCCCGAATGGACAAAATGGCGCGCACGATTTTAAACGCCAAAAACAGTACTAAGTCATTCGAGATTCTAGCCTTTCAAATATACCAACTATTTTTTATGTTTTTGTGTGTGCTTCTTGGTGCTTGTTGATTTTGATATTCAAAATGGGTTGAGGAAGTTGTTTTTCTATATTAAATAATTCATAATTTTTTTCATTCTTCTAGATTTGGGTATGTCGTCATTTTCACACAAGATTTTTATTTACCTCTATTACGATTGACAATAATTAACAGTTGATGATTGATAAATATTGAATTTTGATATTTAATAAAGCGATTATCAAATTGATAATTGACAGTAATAATAAGGGTGATTGATTTTTCCAAATCTTTTTTGTACAGACAATGTCATGATGCCAATGAGAGCCAGAGTCTAAAGCCATAAAAAACAGTTTGTTTTCTTGGAAAGTACTTTAATAGTACTAAAAAAGGATTGAAATTAGGGATTCAATCCCGAATGCATTCGGGATTTTGTTTTTTGGGATTTTATCCATTCGGAATTTTGGCATTCGGGATATTGGGTATTCGGGATGAAAATAACAGCAAGAGGATAACTACTCCCAGCACACTCACTTGGCAAAACGACAAAGGAAACGCACTTTCAAGAGTGCAGTTAAATGATTAAAATTGTCTTGGGTGATTTGAATGCCAAACAAGGAAGAGAAGACACCTTTGGTGGTACAATCGAAAGATACAGCCTGCACGACACCACCTCCGATAACGGACTAAGGTTAATCGACTTTGCTGTGGGGTGAAACATGTCGTGGAAGCTAGTACGCAGTTCCTGCATCTCGATAAACAAATAAGGGGACATGGCGAATTCCTGATAATCAACCGCAGACTAGATTGACCACATTGCGATCGACGCCAGGCACTTCTGTAGTATCAAGGATGTCCGAACGTTCCGAGGAGCCAACTTTGACTCGGACCACTACCTCGTTGTAGCAAAGGTAATGCTACGGATATCCAGACCAAAACCAAAACAGGGAAATACTGTGAGGAAGTTCGACGTCGGACGGCTACAGTCGCAGGAAATCGCCAGGTCCTTTTCCGATCGAGTCTCTCGCGCCTTCTTAACTAGTCCTTTGCCGCCAACTGCAAACATCGAGAACCAGTGGAAAAACTGCCAGGAAGCCATCAGAGATGCCGCCTCTGACGTGATGGGCTTTGCACGACCACCACAGCGAAACCCCTTGTTCGACGAAGAATGCCGGCAAGTACATGCAGCCAAACAACAGGCATACAAAGCGGAGCTGCATAGAAGGACCAGAGCTGCTCGCGAGCTCTACGAGCAGAAGAGGAGAGATAGACACAAGCTTCTTAGAAGGAAGAAGAAAGAGCATGCGAAGCGCGCGATCGAGGGGTTAGAGAGATGCCACTGCAGGAATGAAGTTCGGAAGTTTTACCAGGAAGTAAAAAGAACCTTCCATTGTTACAAGGCCCGAACCGAAGCCAGCATGGATGAATAGGGGAACATCGTGGTAGAATAGCAGTTGGTGCTGATGATATGGAAAAATAATTTCTGCAAATTGTATAACGAAGATGACGAACCGAATTCCGCTGCTATTGCACCATTCAACCTGGACGACGACGTAGGCGAACAATTCCGCCCACCCGATCTCGACGAAGTGAAGATAGCTATATTTAAACTTAACTCCAGTAAAGCTGCTGGAGCTGATGGCATTGCAGCAGAGCTCTTCAAAGCGGCTGGCAATGAACTGGTTAGGAGTATGCACCAGCTCATCTGCAAAATATGGTCGGAAGAAAGCATGCCTGATGAATGGAACCTCAGCATTGTTTGCCCGGTCCTCAAGAAAGGCGATCCTCTGGACTGCACCTACTACAGAGGCATCAGTCTTTTTAATATCGCCAAACTCGTCCGTTTGTGCAGGATGATGATAGGGAATGCACGCTGGTCCATCAAGGTCGGCAAAGACATCATCAATACCTTTGATGTCAAAAGGCATTTTAGGCAAGGCGCCGGCTGCGCTGTCATGTGACTTCTTCAACATCGTTCTTGAAAGAATATTGCAAAAAAAATTAAGGCACAATCTTTCAAAAGCCAATCCAATTATTTGCTTACGCTGACGACATTGACATAATCGGACGTAAAAGCGTGATGTCGGTGGTGCTTTCGTGAGTATTGAGAAGGAAGCCAAGAAGATGGGTTACACGGTGAATGAAAGCAAAACGAAATAAATGGTCAACAAGAAAGGACACCTTACACCGACGTCTCGGACCGATTTTCACTTTAGACAGCTATAATTTTGAGGTAGTCAGACCCCTAGGATCCTCTATAAGCTCAGCGAACGATACCAGTGCTGAGATCAAACGAAGGACTACTCTTGCCAATCGAGAAGCAAAGCCCTCTCTTGATCAACTAAACTGCCCCTTTATAAGATGCTTATCAACCCGGTCCTAATGTATGGTGCAGAGGCACGGACACTGTTAACTGGCTGAACATAAAATAAAAGAAAAAATGTACATATGTATCTAACAAGCGCTACGGCCGCGTCCAGATAAATCGAACAAAAAAATTCAAAACTTTTTCAGCACTAGATGGCCACATACCTAAATTGAAATCAAAATGTCAAAACGCACGCAAAAGTTGAATAATTTCTACTTTCGCGTCGCAGCCGCTTACGTTACGTTGGTTTGTGTACCTACTAATGGATGCAAAATCGTAACATAATGCTCAACGCCTCATTGTAAACACTAAACAGATATTCCTATGCCTGAACTTTTGCGTTGACAGGCAAATCTTTCAACGCAACGCCCAACGCGGCATTGTAAATCAGCCATAAATAAAAAGAACGCACTTTGTAGTAGTGATGTAAAAAGTCGTTACTTTTGAGTAATCGTTACTTTCGTTACTTTTTCCAAAGTAATCGTTACTTTTGAGTGATTACTTTGATTACTTTGATTACTTTTTTCGTAAAAAATTGATTAATATGTGTTGTTTTTTTTATTACGCAAATCTTGTAGTCTTAGACAAAAACAGGAAAAAAGGGGTTTTTTGGTAAAAAAAATGGCCACTAAAGAAATGTATGTAGTGATGTTGGGAGATGGTTTTTATAAAAAAATGTGTATGATTCACAAAACTTCAATAAATTTGGATTATTTTTCTTCTTTTTTAAATAACATTAACATATAAAACTAAAACTCTGAATGATTTCATCTTTACCCCTTTCCCCTCCCCCACAACAATGTTTTTACTTTATAAAGTACCTCTCCATGGTAGCCTATTATTTACCCTTGATTTAACCATTTCAACCTTGAGGATCCGTTTGCTAGAACTCAAGTTATGGGCTAAAATATCCGTTTTGTACTCTAATGGATCTCAGATATTGGATTTGATTACTTTGATTACTTTGGTTACTTTGATTACTTTGATTACTTTGATTACTTTGATTACTTTGATTACTTTGATTACTTTGGTTACTTTTTGGATTTGATTACTTTGATTACTTGTCGTTATTTTTGGATTTGGGTACTTTTGGTTACTTTGGGATTCGATAGTCAAATTTGGATTTGATTACTTTCGAGTTTTGGGTATTGAGCTCCGGAAACGAGGATGTAGGATAGGGTCAGAACAGGAAGGATCCAAAAAACGAGAAAAAACAATCTTCTATGGATATTTCTCTGTTTTGGATAAAAACTTTGTAAAATATAATATTTTAACTACGCAGTACTGCGAAAATATACAGGTCAATATTTAAGCCATATTTATATGAAGCAAAAATTATTTGCCTGAGGGTGGTCCAAAGAAAAACTATCGAAATTTTGGGATTTAAATCTTTTGAAAATTGCTTGAAGCGTACATTTTGAAAAAAAAAAATGCAAAATATTAAATTGTCCGAAAACCAAAACCCTCGGATCTTCGTTGTTCCTTGATCGATTTCAATGAAATTGAACACCGGTGATAGCTGATACAGAATTAAAAACGGAAAAAATATTTTCAAAGTAGGGTGTTCCAAAAATATGTCAACATATTTCAACTTCGTTGTTCCTTGAGTGATTTCAACGAAATTCACGTAGGTGATAGCTGAAACAGAATTAAAAACAAATAAAATATTTGCATTAGGGTGTTCCAAAAAAAAATGTCAACTTCGTTGTTCCTTGAGCGATTTCAACGAAATTGACAGGTGATAGCTGAAACAGAATTAAAAAAGAAAAAAAAATATTTTCAAAGTAGGGTGTTCCAAAAATATGTCAACATATTGCAAATTCGTTGTTCCTTGAGTGATTTCAACGAAATTCACGTAAGTGATAGCTGAAACAGAATTAAAACAAAAAAATATTTGCATTAGGGTGTTCCAAAAAAAAATGTCAACTTCGTTGTTTGTTGAGCGATTTCAACGAAATTGACACAGGTGATAGCTGATACAGAAGTAAAAAAGAAAAAATATTTTCTAAGTAGGGTGTTCCAAAAATATGTCAACATATTGCAACTTCGTTGTTCCTTGAGTGATTTCAACGAAATTCACGTAGGTGATAGCTGAAACAGAATTAAAAACAAAAAAAATATTTACATTAGGGTGTTCCAAAAAAATGTGAACTTCGTTGCTCCTTGAGCAATTTCAACGAAATTGACACAGGTGATAGCTGATACAGAATTAAAACAGAAAAAAATATTTTCAAAGTAGGGTGTTCCAAAAATATGTCAACATATTTTAACTTCGTTGTTCCTTGAGTGATTTCAACGAAATTCACATAGGTGATAGCTGAAACAGAATTAAAAAAAAAAAAATATTTGCATTAGGGTGTTCCAAAAAAAATGTCAACTTCGTTGTTTGTTGAGCGATTTCAACGAAATTGACACAGGTGATAGCTGATACTGAATTAAAAAAGAAAAAAATATTTTCAAAGTAGGGTGTTCCAAAAATATGTCAACATATTGCAACTTCGTGGTTCCTTGAGTGATTTCAACGAAATTCACATAGGTGATAGCTGAAACAGAATTAAAAACAAAAAAATATTTGCATTAGGGTGTTTAAAAAAAAATGTCAACTTCGTTGTTTGTTTAGCGATTTCAACGAAATTGACACAGGTGATAGCTGATACAGAATTAAAAAAGAAAAAAAATATTTTCAAAGTAGGGTGCTCCAAAAATATGTCAACATATTGCAACCTCGTTGTTCCTTGAGCGATTTCAACGAAATTGACAGAAGTTATAGCTTATATAGAATTAAGAAAGAAACCAATATTTTCAAAACAGGGTGTTCTAAAAATATGTCAATATATTGCAACTTCACTGTTCCTTGAGCGATTTCAACAAAATTGACAGCAGTAATAGCTGATATAGAATTAAAAAAGAAAAAAATATTTTCAAAACAGGATGTTCGAAAAATATGTCAATATATTTCACTTCCGTTGTTCCTAAAGCTATTTCAACGAAATTAAATACTGTGGTAGCGTCCCAAAAATATTTCAACATATTGCAACTTCGTTGTTCCAGATTTAAAAAAGCAAAACGATATTTTCAACAGGGTGTTGCAAAAAAATTTCAACTTCATTGTTCCTTGAGCGATTTCGATTAAATTAACACAGGTGAAAGTTGATAAAGAAATAAAGAGAAACAAGTATCTTCAAAACAGAATGCTTCAAAAAATGTCAACACTTCCTTATTTCTTCAGTGATTTTAATGAAATTGACACAGGTGATAGCTGATACAGAATTTAAAAAGAGAAAAATAATTTTCAAACGGTGTTTCAAGAAACGTCACCTATGTAATTAAACTTGACCGATGGTCAAAGTTTGACCATTCCACCCCACACAACAGGTGAAGTAGATTTATGCATGTTAGAAAAAAAATTAGCTAAAATCACTTTTCAAGTTCTTTGTTCATAATAATGAACTTTTAAAATGTCATATAAATTGATAGATCCTGCTTCTGATGTGTATTCTGGAGTTAGGGCTACAATTACCCTTCTATTGAATATTATAAATAAACTACACAAATTAAGGAAAAAGATTTAATGCTCACAGTCTTCGACAAGAAACAGTTTTTCTGTTTGTTTTTGGAAAAATACTTAACTACTTTTTACTCAAAAATGGACTCTGAAAATGTCATCCAAATTGCAAGATCCATTTCTGAAAAACCAATAAATAATAAACAAATAAATAATAAATAGCAGTAGGCAGACTCTACTGAATCTTTTTTTATTTTTTATTCTGTATCAGCTATTTCCCGTGTCAATTTCATAAAAAATGCTAAAGGACTGAAGAAGATGCAAAGTTTTGACATTTTTTTGAAACACCCTGTTTTTATTTTTTGTATTTAATTTTTCTATATCAGCTGTAACCTGTGTCAATTTAGTTGAAATTGCCCAAGGAATAACGAAGTTGAAATTTGTTAACATATTTTTGGAACACCCTGTTTTGAACATATTGTTTTCTTTTTTAGTTCTGTATCAGCATTCACCGGTGTCCATCTCATTAAAATCGCTCAAAGAACAACGAAGTTGCAATATGTTGACATATTTTTGGAACACCCTACTTTGAAAATATTTTTTTCTTTTTTAATTCTGTATCAGCTATCACCTGTGTCAATTTCGTTGAAATCACTCAAGGAACAACGAAGTTGCAATATGTTGACATATTTTTGGAACACCCTACTTTGAAAATATTTTTTTCTTTTTTAATTCTGTATCAGCTATCACCTGTGTCAATTTCGTTGAAATCGCTCAACAAACAACGAAGTTGACTTTTTTTTTGGAACACCCTAATGCAAATATTTTTTTGTTTTGAATTCTGTTTCAGCTATCACCTATGTGAATTTCGTTGAAATCACTCAAGGAACAACGAAGTTGCAATATGTTGACATATTTTTGGAGCACCCTACTTTGAAAATATTTTTTTTCTTTTTTAATTCTGTATCAGCTATCACCTGTGTCAATTTCGTTGAAATCGCTCAACAAACAACGAAGTTGACATTATTTTTTGTAACACCCTAATGCAAATATTTTTTTTTTGTTTTTAATTCTGTTTCAGCTATCCTGTGTCAATTTCGTTGAAATCGCTCAACAAACAACAAAGTTGACATTTTTTTTTGGAACACCCTAATGCAAATATTTTTTTTGTTTTGAATTCTGTTTCAGCTATCACCTATGTGAATTTCGTTGAAATCACTCAAGGAACAACGAAGTTGCAATATGTTGACATATTTTTGGAGCACCCTACTTTGAAAATATTTTTTGCTTTTTTAATTCTGTATCAGCTATCACCTGTGTCAATTTCGTTTAAATCGCTCAACAAACAACGAAGTTGACATTTTTTTTTGGAACACCCTAATGCAAATATTTTTTTTATTTTTAATTCTGTTTCAGCTATCACCTACGTGAATTTCGTTGAAATCACTCAAGGAACAACGAAGTTGCAATATGTTGACATATTTTTGGAGCACCCTACTTTGAAAATATTTTTTGCTTTTTTAATTCTGTATCAGCTATCACCTGTGTCAATTTCGTTTAAATCGCTCAACAAACAACGAAGTTGACATTTTTTTTTGGAACACCCTAATGCAAATATTTTTTTTATTTTTAATTCTGTTTCAGCTATCACCTACGTGAATTTCGTTGAAATCACTCAAGGAACAACGAAGTTGCAATATGTTGACATATTTTTGGAACACCCTACTTTGAAAATATTTTTTTCTTTTTTAATTCTGTATCAGCTATCACCTATGTAAATTTCGTTGAAAGCGCTCAAGGAACAACGAAGATCCGAGGGTTTTGGTTTTCGGACAATTTAATATTTTACATTTTTTTTCTCAAAATGTACGCTTCAAGCAATTTTCTTTCGTATGATTTAAATCAATTTGAATCCCAAAATTTCGAAAGTTTTTTTTTTGGACCACCCTGGGGCAAACAATTTTTGCTTCATATAAATATGGCTTAAATATTGTCCTGTATATTTTCGCAGTTCTTCGTAGTTAAAATATTATATTTTACAAAGATTTAATCCAAAATAAAGAAATAGCCATAGAAATGTTTACCTACTTTATCCTCGTTTGCGGAGCTCGAAACCCAAAACTCAAAAGTAATCAAATCCAAATGTAACTAAAAATAATCGAATCCCAAAGTAATCAAAAGTACCCAAATCCAAAAGTAACGACAAGTAATCAAAGTAATCAAATCCAAAAAGTAACGAAAGTAACGAAAGTAATCAAAGTAATCAAAGTAATCGTTCTTGGTAAGGTAATCGTTACTCAGAAAAGTAATCGATTACTTTGATTACTTGAAGTAATCGTTACAAAGTAACGATTACTAACGATTCCTTACACCACTACTTTGTAGCCATTGACAATATTAACATGATTGATTATGAACGCCAGACGAGCCACGTTAATATAGCTGAATTGCACAAACTGTGTGCAATTGCCCTAGATTAGCGATTTTGTTAATTTATAAATTGATATTAATAAAAGCTCAGTGTACTTCATCCTATCAACTCAAACGGTCTTTTGACGCAGCTGCAGACGAAGCTGCAAACGCAGCTGGACAAGTTGGCCAACTTTTAACTTTTGCTTGCAGCTGTTTTGGCGTTTCAACATTTCGAACGCAACCGAGTATTTACATGGAGGTTGAAGTGAGTTTCACACTCATTTCAACCTCTCACAAAGCAGTAAAGTAATTTTAGCATTTTTCATCATTACTCAATTTTTTTTTTTAATTTTCAATACTGAAATGTTATAAAACTGTACAGCTTCATTGTGGGCGCATAAAAGAAACCACGAAGGACAGTTTTTGACAACTACTCCAGCTGCAGCTGCATCTCCAGTTGCAGCACTCTGTTCTTTTCAGCTAGTAACGGTGGATAAAAACGCGTTAGGCTGTTCTGAGAGGAAAATTCTCCGGGTGATTTTTGGTCCCGTCTGCATAGATAGGGAATTTAAAAAGAAAACACGAACTTAAATTAGCTTAAATTGGTAAAATCAGCATTTTTATATTTTCCATGAGACCAACGAAATATTTTCTTTGAACTGTCAAACACTTATTCGCGATTCACAACATCAGGACGCATTCCTCAAACCTGCGAATGAAATATTCGTTCGAATTTAATATCAAATTTTTCTTTGCACCCATTTTACTGGTATATTTTTATGACAATTCACGTTCATCGGCGAAAGAAATGTCAGAACTCACAACCATTCGCAATTCGCGAATTCACAGTTCGCTATTCGCAGCTCATATGAAAGCTACTTTACTGCAGAATTGCACCGCAGATGATGAATTCGAACATGTGACTACAGCAAACTGCATTATCGAACACAATGCTTATACAGTAAAAGTTGTATTTGCCTTTTTGAACAGAAGACTTTTGCAGTTTGTGGTTGAGATCATTCTGCAAATGCATTATTGAAGTAGATGAGGTTTTCGAAAACGGTGTTTAATTGGCAAGGCCATTGGTTAAACTATCTTGTCGCAGCTTTGGCCTAGTACATAGGTACTTCCTCAAGAAGTGAACAATCGCCAGTGGAGAAAGTGTTCTTTTGACATTTTTCACTGGTAGGTACAGACTACTTGCAAATGTGCTGTGGACGTTTGACGTTTAAAACCACAATGCATCAAATGACTTGTAATCGAATTGTCAACTGTTCGCCAAGAGTTCCCATACGTTTTGCATGGGAACTGCTCGTGGACGTAAACCACACAGATTCACGAGCACGTTCACGGGCGAATAAAAATGCAAATTTTGTATGAACTTACGACATGATTAACAAGTATGTACTACGATTAAAGAAAAGGCTAAACATTTTACTCGTACTCAAACGTCATGTGTGGTAAAATAGGAACATATCGATGTGCCATTATGAATTCAGAAATTCGGTGGTGCTACGTAGATCTAGAGGTAAGGACACCATGTTATAGCCACATGCATGCATTAATTCATTTCATAAAGTTCCAAAGTACCCGCTGTTTGAGAAACTGTGACAGTTATGAAAGAGCAAATTGCTTTCTTCAAATTTCAAACTCATCCACTCACATTGGTTCGTGTGACCAGGTTTGTAGAACGGTATGAAGTGTACTCCAATGTTGTGCAGACCTCATCAAGATTGTGGAAGAAGGAGAATTTCAAAAAAAGAGGGCTGCAATTTTTTTCGAATTTGCCCATAATTTTTGAAATTGTGATTAAAGAGGTCAAACAAAAATTAGGAAAATGTTCCGAACAATCTGGGATAAACTTTAAAATTTCGATTTTAATGGTTTTGATTTTCAAAAAGGGTCTGAAACCCCCATTTTTGAAATTTTCTGGAAATTGCGTTTACACATGGATCTTGGGTAAATATGCGTAAGCTTGCGCAAACATGCGTAGACTTTTGAAAACATGCGTAAACTTGCGGTAATTTGTATTAAGTTACATCAACTTTCGTTTTTATGGCGTTGATATGCGTTAATTTGCGGTAACTTACCTACGTAAAATGCGTTTTCATGCGTAAACTTGCACAGAAAGGCGTCTTTTATTAATATGCGTAAGCTTACGTAATCTTGCGTAAATATGCTAAATTTTTCGTACACAATAAACATGTGTAAACTTACGTTACCTTGCGTACATTTGAGTTCACATGCGTATGCATGCACGAGCCTGCGAAAGCATGCGTAAGCATGGTTGTTTGTGAAATAAGAACCTGGTCTAGCAAATAATTTTAAGAGGCTTTTGCATACATTAAAGAAAATCAATCAAATCATTTCGAAAAAACTCGTAAATTAAAAAAAAAAATTTGGGAGGTAGATACCATAGCGTTTGATTGTCATGCCAAATCTCTGGGTTCGATTCCCAGCTTCTGCCACCTAAAACCACAAATGTTCCCGAGTAACTGTTTCTTAAGAGGAACTGACAAATCCTCCAGGATAGTCTATTGAAAATACCGGAAAATGAGGGGTATAAAGGGACCATTACGTGCAAGAGTTTTTATTGAATATATGTATGTTTTTTTGCCCATTTATTTTTAATAATAATAATAATAAAACTGCGAAAAATTACAAGAAATGGTAAAGTTTAAATGGTTATATCTCTGTCAGCTTTCAATTAATATGTCTTTTTTAATATGTCATATTATATAAGGCCAGTGGCGTAGCGAGCACTTCAAGGGCCCCGTATCAAAAAATTTTCAGGGGCCCCTTTTTTTACTGACAATGGCAATACCTTTTTTGTTTCGTGCAAAATAAATGTTCATCAACTTATTTTAAAGGTATAACAATCTAGGAACTTTACATAAGTTAAACTCTCTGATGTCAAATTTTGTCCAAAGTTGTCTTGTCGTGTGATCGTCAACGCAGAATACTTTTGTAGCGTTGATGTCTGCGTTGACACTCTCGTTGACACAAATTTAAGGGTAAATGCGATGAACATTTTTGTTGGCCGTATAATCACTCTGTCAACAAAGTTAGGACACGTTCACCAACGAGTTGAGTGTATTTTTACGTTGACACAGCCGAATTTTCTGCCATGTCAACGTAGCCTGCTGTTGACCTTCATATCAATCTAGAAAATTTTGCATGTTTTTTGAGGATTTTTAATATATCGGCAGTTAAAATAGCTTGACAGATGGGGGACGAGCTATATTGTGGCATCAAAAGTATATTTTGATCCAAATGTCAACCGACTGCCCAAAAATCACTTTTTTCGAAGCAGTAAAGCTTAAAATTCTAATCTTAAGAGGATTTTTAATCCATTTACACCGTTGCCATTCTTCTATTGAATTTGATAGTTGATGGCTTGACAAAAGGAAAACAAACTATATTTTGACGGCAAAAGTATATATCGATCCAAATTTCACGCAAAAACTTCAAAAATTGTTCGATAACACTACGAGTACAGCCAATGTCGTGTGATCGTCAACGCTTAATATTATTGAATTTTCTTCTTGTCTACTCTGCGTTAACGTTCATATGTTCGGATGTGGCCAAGTAGTGTAATCGTCAACGTGTCACGTGTCAATTCGTTGAAGCCAAGGAGCACCAATATCGCATTAACACATATAACACGTCAACGCATTTTGGGACAAAATTGAATGATTGGTGTCATTCTCGTTTCATAAGTTTACGCGGTCTACGTTGACAGTATTTTGCCATGTTTCTGGTGACTTCAAGGAGTCAGTGCGTTGACCGTCCAATCTTAGCTTTAGTCTTAAAGTTATGGCGCGGGGCGATTCAATAATTGCCTTTTATTTGTACGGTAAATGGGACAAGATACAGTTTTTTAATAATCTTAAGAACCGTTTATTTTTTCAAAAGATTTAAATTTTCTCTAAATTATTGATTTTGTAGAGCAAATTAACATTTGCCTACTCCTAAAAACTAGCCCCAGCTCAAATTGAGAGTAGGAACTTTTTATTAAATGCTTAAGACGTGAAAACGACACATCTAAGTTCAGTTTTGTAAGAATTTTTTCCTAGTTTTGCCTATTTCGTCTAATTTTTCTGGTTGTCTGAGACGCGTTCCAATAAAAAAACAAAGCTGTTGCACGTTACTTAGCATAGAAAAACTATCGAAAAGACACATGCAAACAAAATAAGTACATTTTAAAATGTTATCGGCACTGTGTGTCGTATTCATTTCAATGAAAAATTTCTTACACACATCGAGTCCTCTGTATCGTGGGCCCCCTTTATCTCGGGGGCCCCGTATAATTGATACGGCTGATACCGCGGTAGCTACGCTACTGTATAAGGCCTTAAGACTTTACTTTATTTAGTTTAGATATGTCTTGAGTGTATCTTAGCTCCGAAAAAACTTATGCGCAATTAAAAAAAAAAATCCTTCTCAATTTTTTTATGAAACTTTTATCCACTTCGATAGAAAAATTTAGTTTCCGAGTTCCACTAGAGTTTTCCACTTCTTCACGAGCTGTTGCGCAACCAAATTTGTAAATCGACCTAGCCTTATAACATGACCTCATGACCTTTCATATGGTATTCGTTTTCGCGAATATTCCACAAATGAAGTGCCAAAAATTGCCATGATCTTGAAAACAAAAAATTAAAAATTCATTCAATTACTGAAACTCTTGAGCTTTTATGGCTATTTACTGACCTTTAAATTGCATACCGATTTTCTTTCTCAAACTACCGAAGCGAGGTGCTAAAATTTGTGTCTCTTTGGTGGAAAAATTTTAAAATTAATTAAAAAAATCAATCACTGACCAATAACTGACCTTTTATCACGATTATATTGGCTTTTCAGATTATACAAGTTTTTTGTCAACATCCCACAAAATCTTGCCAATGAGTTAAGGGCTATTGGCATGCATGTGTCACGAATAGATTGTAATTCGCTACGAACAATTCGTTTACTCATATTTTTCTTATTTTATCAAATAAAATGCGAATCTAAGTACCTCAACATTAACCATTTTATCCAGTTTTTGGGTTTATAAAAGTGTTAAATTCCGTTTTGATCGTTCTCATGTGAATAATCCTTTAGTCACTTACAAAAACTCTTAATTTATTTGTGTTTATAATTCTCCACACTTTTTCTCGAAAACCATCAAAACGAATAGGTATTGGATACAAAAACTATAAAAATAGGAGAACTACCTTTAATACACGTTAACTGACTTAATGCAAATTTGACATCAAACAGTTAAACTTAAATTGAATGAAATTACTTCGGCACACCCATTTCCGTTTGCAAGTTTCATTCACTCCCATATTATCATTTATTTTCCAAGTTGCATGACACTATACATATAGACACAACATACACAGAGCAAGACATCGATTAAGACCCAAAATCCTCAACAGCCATCATCATCAACTTCGTTGATGCCAGGCCACAACAATGGACTTTTAAAATGGCAAATCTTTACTGTTCTCGCCTGCTCTTCGCTGCCGATGATGCCCCACACTTGGCCATACGCTATAAGACTATAACCGGCATTAATTCGCTGAAGTTAGAAAAAGCCTGCTAGACACTCCTGCGAGTTGCGAAGAAAACATCTCACTGTCTGACCCGAGTGCCTATGTCGAGTCCTTTCAGGGTTCCTTTTCTGCTATGCTGCTATAGGTGGTGTCATTGTATTTTTTTTTTATTTTTCTGTATATGGAATATGGACCGTTTTGTAACGCTCTTTGAAAAAAAATGGTAATTCTATACCGTGGTTGGATTGAAAACATTCTTCGGACGCGTTGAAGTTATAACACCATCATTTACCAGCACCAAAGTACAGCGAGTGGTTATAGAGGCAAAACGAATTTCAGCGTCACGTCACATTTCGTGTATCGTGTCGTTTGTCGCCCTGTGCTGCGGTCATCATCGTTGACTTTACCATCGCCAAGGTAGATTTTACAAGCAGTGTAGGAAGCCCAAGAGGTGTCGTTTGTAGAAACCAATAAGCCTATGTAAAGTAAATGGTATACGCGATGCTGAACAAAGTTAATCGGTATTTTGCCGCCCAAAAGTTGTCGTTTAAAAAACGGAAAAAGAAAACCAAAACAATCAACACCTACCTACGGGTTTATTTGATACTATTTAAAAGCTTTCGACAAAAAAAAGTTCAGAAAATTTGAAAATTAAAAGAGGAGCTTAACGTGATTTTTTTTTTGCGATTTCTTCTTCTTCAATACGATTAGTTATTACTTACTTACTTAAGGTGGTGCTACAGTCTAGGATGGACCAGGGCCTCAACCAGCAAGCATCTTCCAGTTGCCTCGGTTTCTATCTAGCAGCCTCCAGTTTCGCACACCAAGTTGGTTGAGGTCCACTTCCACTTGCGCACTCCAACTTTTATTCAGTCCACCTCTACTGCGCTGTATCACGGGGTTGGATTCAAAGACTTTCCGGCCGGAGCATTGGTGTCCATTCGCTCTAGGTGACCCAGCCATCTCAGTCGTTGGCTTTTCAGTTTGTGGCTAGGTTGGTGTCGCTGGTACAGCCCGTAAGGATCGTTGTTGTATCTTCTTCTCCATTGCCCATCTATGCAGACGGGACCTTAAATCACCCGGAGAATTTTCCTCTCAAAACAGCATAATGCGTTCTCATCCACCGTTAATATTGTCCATGCCTCTGCACCATACATCAGAGCCGGGATGATAAGCGTCTTATAAAGGGACAGTTTAGTTGCTCGAAAGAGGGCTTTGCTTCTCAACTGCCTTCTTAGCCCAAAGAAACAGCGATTTGCAAGACCAATTCTTCGTTTGATCTCAGCACTGGCTACGTTTGCTGAATTGATAGCGGAGCTAAGAGACACAAAGTCGCTAACAACCTCAAAATTATAGCTATCTATGGTGATATTCTGTCCAAAACTTCGGTGTTGGGTGTCATTTCTTGTTGAGAGCATATAATTATTTGGTCCTGCCTTCAGTCACCGTTAAACCCATCGCCTTGACTTTCTCCTCAATACTCACAAAGCATCACTGACATCACGATTTGTTCGTCCGATTATGTGTCAATATCATCGACGTAAGTGAGTAATTGGACGGACTTTTGAAAGATTGTGCCTCTAGTGGTTGAAGCGAGAGCTTTACACTATTCTTTCAAGAACGATGCTGAGGAAGTCGCATGACAGCGCGTCACCTTGTATAAAGCCTTTTTTGACGTCAAAGATATCGGTGAGGTCTTTGCAAACCTTGATGGAGCAGCTGCAGTCTCCATCGTCATCCTGCACAAACGGACGGGATTGGGAGGGATGCCAAAGCTAGACATTGCTCTACATATAGCTCGTCTTTATGGATGCTGTCATAAGCGGCCTTGAAATCTATGAAAAGGTGATGGGTATCGGTTTGAAACTCCTGGGTTCTTTCCAAGATCTACCGCAATGCGAATATTTGGTCTTTCCTGGCCTAAAGCCACACTGATATGGACCTATCAGATTGTTGACGAATGTTTTCATGCGTTCTCAAAGTACAGCAGAAAAGATCTTAACTAATTCATCGCCAGCCGCTTTGAATAGCTCACCCGCAAGGCCATCAGCTCCAGCAGCTTTATTGGACTTATGTTGAGATATGGCTATCCTCACTTCGTCGTCAAGATCAGGTGGACGGAATTGTTGGCCTACGTCGTCGTCCAGGTTGAATGGTGCAATTTGCATGGTAGCGGAATTCGTTTCTTCATCGCCGTTATACAATTTGCAGAAATGATTTTTCCATATCCTCAGCACCGACTGCGATTCCATCATGATGTTCCCCTGATCGTCCTTGCAGGCTTCGGTTCAGGGTTTGTAACCTTGGGAGGTTCTTTTTACTTTTTGGTAAAACTTCCGAACTTCATTCTTGCAGTGGCATCCCTCTAATTCCTCGATCGCTCGCTTCTCATGCTCTTTCTTTTTCATCCTAAGAAGCTTGTGTTTATCTCTCCTCTTCTATTCGTAGAGCTCTCGAGCAGCTCTGGTCCTTCTTTGCAGCGCCACTTTATATGAGTGTTGTTTGGCTGCATGTTCTTGGGGTTTCGCTGCGGTGGTCGTCTCTGATGGCTTCCTGGCAGTTTTCCACTGGTTCTCGATGGCGGCAAGGGACTATTTAAGAAGGCGCGAGAGACTCGATCGGAAAAGGACCTGGTGATTTCTTGCGCCAGACGTCAAACTTCCTCATAGTATTTCCCTGTTGTGGCCTTGGTCTGGATACGTCAGTCAACGTTGACTCCTCTGAACGTTCGGACATCCTTGATACTGGGTGAGTGTCTTGCGTCGATCGCAATGTGGTCAATCTGGTTGGCGGTTGATTGACCAGGATACGCCCTTATATATTTCGAGATGCAGGAACTGTGTACTAGCTACCACAACGTTTCGCCCCGCAGCAAAGTCGATTAACCTGAGTCCGTTATCGGAGGTGGTTTCGTGCAGCCTATATTTTCTGATTGTGCCACTTAAGACGTCTTCTCTTCCTAGTTTGGCATTAAAGTCACCTAAGACAACTTTCATGTCATAGCTAGGGCATTGCTCATATGTTTTGTCCAGAAACTCGTCCTTGGTGCCGTCATTTTTCTCCTCTGTGGGCACATGCGCAAATACGAGGCTGATATTGGTGAACTTAGCCTTGATGCGAACTATCGTGAGGCGTTCGTTTACATAGTTGAAACTCAAGACTTCTTTCCTAAGTCTGCCTCTAACAACAAATCCACATCCAAAAAGACGCTGCCCTTGTGATCGGTCACAGTCACCGTAGTAGATATCGCAGTCTTTCAGTTTCTTTTGACCGGCCCATCCCATCGCACTTCTTGGATGGCTGTGATGTCTGCTTTGTAGCAGTCTAGGGCCTCCGCTAAATGTTCGGCTGCACGTGGTCTATAGAGAGACAGAACATTCCACGTGCAGATCCGAAGTTCGTTGTCCTTATTTCGTTTGCTATAGGTTCGTCAACAGTAAATCCGCCCGTATCCGAGGCTTGTTGTTGCTTCGCAACTAAATAGCTTAACGTGGTAAATAGGTAAAGTCACCCCGACAGCACGACCCCCAACCTGGAGGACCAGACCCTTACAATATAACTCCAAGTGCGTGGAGCCGGATAACCCGCACGTAGAAGCCCGTATAAGGTGTTCACTAAGTAGTTCAGCCTAACTGTAGACGCCACCGTTGATTCCATCTTGAGAATTCTTCCGCTGCAAAGTGGATAAAGGAGAAGTGCCTTAGTGGGAACACTCCTCCCCCCTCTCTCGTTTGCTGCCCCCTAAAACCGTCCACAGGGACTGGAACCCCATCTTCAGTTAAAGGTACTAGACACCCGATGTTCACCACTTGGAGGTGAGAGTAGGAGTTGGTAGACAGAGGTTCGCTTTGAAAAAAAGCTTGTGGGCGCTTGTGTCCTCTTGAATGCAACGTGTCTACCCTTTGAACATCATTTTCCAAGATCTGAGGTGGTGCTTATATTTGGTCGATGGTGGACTTTCCTGGTCTAGGGCCACACTGATATGGACTTATCAGGTTGTTGACGAATGGCGTCACGTGTTGACAAGGTACAGCAGAAAAGATCTTGTATGCGATGTTGAGGACATTGATACCTCTGTAGTTGGTGCATTCCTAACCTTTTTCTCTGAGTGTTGGTAAAATTTCCAAACTTCATTAATTCACCATGTTAAGTTACTTTAAAATAAGAGTTTTCTTCGATTTTGCCGCCCTGTCTACTTGCTGCCCTAGGCAATTGCCCGCCTTGCCTACAGGCAGGTTTGGTACCACAGATCAGTGTTTGTATAATTCTAATTCAGTTTCCTTCGTTTATAATAAACCTAGTAGACCGAGAGCCCACAGCAGAATTTGGGCGTGAGTGATAGCAAAAAAATGAATTAAAGGCGTCGAAAGCTTGAGGAGAGGCTTTTCATAAAATCAAAGTCTTGCAGTCCACAACCGAGGCCTCAGTAATTAAATAGTGCATCGAAAAAAAAATATGAATGCAACTTCGAGGGTAATCGTGTTAACAGAAATTGGCTTTCACCCCTCCCTAGATAAGCTCCACTCACTCTAAAATCTGCTGTGGGCTCTAAGTCTTTAAGACAGTGTAAAACGGCGCTGTCGATGTTATTATTAAATATTATCAACTTTGGGTGTAGAGAAATTCTCCTTCGATTTTCTGCCTAGAGCCATATTTATTTGAGATAAATTAAAGTAACCTCTTTTTGGCGCGAAACGACCGACGACCGACGACGAACGTTTATGAATGAAAATAATTTTGGGATTTCCAGTCATATGTATAGTGGAGTTCATTGAGTAGTTGCGATCATGATTGCCTGAAGGCAAAATTTAGAAAAAGTGTTTTTTAGTCATCAGGCAAAGGTTAGAGGGAAGTCAATAAACCCTAGAGCAAAAAACATACATACATATAGAATGTGAACGATGTAAGGCCACAAGTTATTCATTTTTATTCTATTTGTTTGTTTTTTTTTTAATTCTGACATCTTAAAGAATAATTAATCGTTTTGTCTATAAGTGGTTTGTGAATAAAAAAACTTATACAAAGAAGGTATATTGCTTAAAGGCTTTCTAAAGCCTCAGTTATAAATTCATTTTGACATAGATTTGAAATCTTGTTTACCGGTAAATTTGTCAGCTGTTAACAAAATAATAAATGAAGTATATTTTATTAAAAAAAAAAACATTTCTGTCGTATTAACATAAATTTCATTCCACGATTTGAGTGATTTAGGAAATATTATTTTTGTATGAATATAACAAGCCCTTTACAAACTAAAAAGATAATTAAGGTTGCCTAGTGGCTCAAATAAAGTTATTTAATGCTTCAAATTCGCAGCATTTATAGCTTTGTTTTATTATAGTGAGGCTGTTAGTGAGACCAACCTTTCATTTTGACCTGACGGGTTGAGCTTTAGTATACAAATAGTTCATGTCCTAACTTTACTTTTAAGAAGTGTTGTCAAGATGGCAACACTGTCAGAAAGACAAGAGAAGGGTAGCCACTTACCAGCTTAAATCCCGAAATGTTGCATATAAATCGGAAACCAAGCGTTGAACGATGACCCTAGAACTCCCGTTGGATTCAGAACCCTCGAAATCATAGGATTACATTATTGATTTTCTCCAACCCCTCCATACAATGGGATTTTGATCAACGTGGTCCTTGACGGAATTAATTTTAGTGTCGATGTGCTTGGTCCTGTCGATTAGCTTTTGCTCCTTTCTTAAACGTAGACAGCTCTGATTTATCTTCAAAGATTACAGTTGGTGAAGTTTGTTAAATTTGCATATCCTTGAGCAGCTGATGAATCCAGATAGCTAGGTTCTTTGCAAGCGTCGGATAATGCAATGAATTTGGCTTCTGTGGATGAAAGCGAGACACAAAATTGCTTTTTGCAGCTCCAACTTATTGTTCCACCATTATTCTGAAAGATATAACCAGAGTTAAATTTTCGATCTAGTCTATCTTCCGCCTAGTTTTGTCTTTATTCTCCAAATAACTTAATTTAAGATACATACAAATTTATGGTGCCCTTGAAATACTTAAGAACACGTTTAATATCGGTCCAGTCTTCTTGGTTAGGACAGCTTACTTTTCTTGCCAAAATATAAACGGAAGCAGCAATATCAGGTCTGGAATTTACACTCAAATATAAAAGAGAACCCATTATTTTTGGCAATTTGTATTATTTAAAAGGTTTTCCGACTAAGTTTTTCCATATCCGGGGACATGAGGATGCTTTTGAGTTCTCAAGTCCGAAATCTTTAAGTACATTTTTAATGTTTTTTATTTTAAAATTGTTATCTTGAAAAACTTCCATTTTTAAATAACAGTGAACAACTCCCAGGTTGCTTACTTCAAACTTGATTTTGAGTAAACTCTCAACTTCGTCAATTTTTATTTTATTCGAACTTGCAACTAAAATGTCATCGATGTTAATTAGTACACATGTTTTCCCTTACTCGATTGAGCATTTTACGAAAAGGCATGGTTCTGCTATGCTTTGAAAAAAACCGCCATTTACAAGTACATTATGTATTGTCTTATTCCATACATGGAGCAACCTGCTTTAAATCACACAAGCTTTTTCTAAGTCTGCAAATTTGCATTCCCTTCCTCAAAGCCAGGGAGTTGCTTCATATAAATGGTTTCATTTAGATGAGAGTTTAGAAAGGCTTACTTCATATTCATATGAACAACATTCATGACCTTAGAACTCGCTATGGATAGCAAAGTTCGGAGAGTGGTGTGTCGGACAATAGGAGCGAATACCTTATGGTAGTCATATCCATATTTTTGACTAAACCCATGAGCGACTCGACTAAACCAGCTTCATATTTTTGGACATGGCCTCTTCCGTCAAGCTTGATTTTGTAAGTCCACTTAAAACCCACGATATTGATGCCTGCTGGAGGAATTACTATATCCCAAGTGCTATTCTTCTTCATAGCACTGATTTCTTCTTTCATAGCGATTGCCCACTCACATCGTTGTTCGCATATAATCGCTTCATTGTCAGATTTAGGTTCTAATTCTACTACCGATGATTTCAATGTTGAAGCCTTAAAACCTAATCGATCTGGAGGCTGGCCCTTGTTTGACCGACGAGCACGACCCTCATCTTCAAGATTTGGTATTTTCTCACTAACATTCTTGGAGCTGACAGTCTATTTCGGCATCTAGGCTATGGAACGAAGTTTCTTCTTCTAAGACCGATTCCTCTTCTTGATTGCCAAGCTCGTTAACGTTGTGCCCCTCTGAAAAATTATTTTGACTACGAAGAAATTTGAATTCTACCTCTGCATGGTGATTTGTCTCTGGCTCTCCACTTTTAGTTATTTAATTTTCTGTGATAAATTTAACGTCTCTGCTTATTGTGATTTTCTTGGTTTGTATGTCAACTAAACGATAACCCTTTGAATTTTCATCATATCCAACAAAAGTTAGAACTTGAGCTCTTGAATGTAACTAACTACGAGCGTCTTTCGGAATCAAGCAATAAGCTTTCGAACCAAAAACTTGAAGATGACTAATGTTTGGTTTTAACCCTCCCAAAGTTCGAACTGAGTAGAGGGAATTGAATTACTTACTTACTTAGGTCCTCGGACCTCCGTCCGTGAGTTTCCCCTTGCAGGGCATAGGGCCTCCACTACTCCTACGCGCCATTGTGTACGGTTTCTCTTCCCTAGTTATGCAGATTCCTCTTCGCCGTTCTTCGCCAAGTACTTCTAGGTCGGCCCACTCCTCTGCCTCGCTGCGTGAGAGGGTTTCATTGCATCGCTTGGCTCGCAATGCACTTGTGGCCTTTTTGAAGCGTATTTCTAAGCCACTGCCACTTACATTTTCGTATTATAGAGTCGATGGGTTCCTGTCCTGTCCTGTCCTGTCCTCGCATGAAGTTCATCATTGGAAATACGGTTAGGCCAGAAAATCTGCAAGATGTTTCGCAGACATCTATTCACGAACTTTTGCAGCTTTCTTTTGAAAATGGATGTAACTTTCCAAGTGCTACATCCATAAAGAAGCACGGGTTCTACATTGGAGCGAAACAGTCGTAGCTTGGTCTTTAGCCATATAGAGTTGTTTTTCCATATTTTGGACAGCATTCCGAACGCAACCTTTGCTTTCCCGATTCGGCCGGTTATATCTAGCTCGGTCCTGCAATCAGTACAGACAATACTCCCAAGGTATTGAAAGCTCTCTACCATCTCTGCTGGTTGTCCAGAAATATCTATTTGAGTAGATAAGGAAGTTCCAAGGCTGATCCTTTTTGTTTTTGCCGTATTGATCTTGAGCCCAAGGGTTTCAGCTTCTCTCTCCACCCTTGTTGTCATTTGATGGAGATCCATGATCCTATGAGACAGTAAGCATACGTCATCCGCGCAGTCCAGATGTTTCAGCTGTGATTGCAGATTCCACTGAATTCCTCCATTTGCAGTCGACAAAGCTGCATGCAGCACATCACTAATTACCAACAGGAACAGTATTGGTGACAGTATACAACCCTTTCTAACCCCACTAAGGATTGCAAATTCCTCTGACAATCTTCCTTTATGCAGAACGTGACATTTGGATCCTTCATATGTAGCCTTGATAATAGCAATCAATTTATCCGGGATGCCCCTCCTGCTCAAGGCAAGCCAAATAAATTCTCTATTGACACTGTCAAACGCCTTTTCGAAATCGATGAACAGCAAGTGAAGTGGTGATCGATATTCAACGCACTGTTCGATGATGATCCGCAAGGTGTGGATGTGGTCCACACAGGAAGATCCAGTGCAGAAACCTGCTTGTTCGGCGTCAAGCGTGTCTTCTACTAGGTGGTCTTTTATTCGCTCTAGGACGATTCTTGCTATAACTTTCGCTACAGCAGGCAGCACGCAAATTCTTCTCCAGTTTTCGCACTGCGTAAGGTCTCCTTTCTTTGGGAGCTTAACAATCATTCCCTTTTTTCACTCCTCAGGAAACTGTTTCCCAAGCTCTTTCTTTGAGTGGGTACAAGAGCTCAGTCGATGTTTTTGGCGCTGCTCGTAAGAGCTCTGCGGGAATACCATCAAGTCCAACCGCTTTGTTGTTCTTCAGTGCTCTAATAGCGGTTAACATTTCTTCTCTACTGGGAAAAACAGTGCGTAATCAGGAATTTGTTACTACGGACGGGTCATTGGGTGTTGGGTTGAATTCATTGGTGAAAACGCGATTTAAAACCGCAGAAAAGTGCTCCTTCAACCTTTTGAGCTCGTCCTCATCCGAAACTAGCAGTGATCCGCCTATGTCCTTTACCAGGTGTTGTTTAGAGCTTTGGACACCTGTAAGCTCTTTGGTAATACTGTAGACGGTCCTAAGCCAGGCACTGTTTCTTCCTTGCGACCGACCGACTATACTTTCAGTACCTGATATGAAAACATTTTTCACAGCACACCAATGGTTTTCGATGGAGGTGATGGTCTCCGTGCTACTGATTGCTCTCAAACCTTGTGAAAGGTGGACCCCTAGTTGTTGGTGAACTGCGGGATCCTAAAGTCTATCGGTGTTGTACTTAGGCATTCGGGTGTTTTCTTGGGATCTCCGAACTGCAGCTGTTCGTAGTCTTACGGTAGCAACCATCAAATGGTGGTCGCGGGCAATTCCCATGTCTGCACCTCTTCTGTTTCTAACGTCCTGGAGACTGCTTCTAAATCGCCGACTGATCGTGAAGTGATCAATTTGTTTGGAAGTTGCTTATCTGTCCGTCGACACCCAACTGATTTTGTGGCACGTCTTGTGCTCAAACATGGTTCCTCCTATAACAAGGCGGTTGGCGTTACAAAAATCGACAAAACGTTCACCATTGTCTTTGCGGTTTCCAACACCATGCTTTCCCATTACATGCCTTAGCCCATCATTGTCATTGCTTACCTTGGCATTCAAGTCTCCCATTACCATTATGTTGTCTCCACGTAGTGTACTATCTTAAGCGGTACTCAGCCGAGTATAAAAGGCCTCCTTCTCCTCAACAGAAGAGAGCTCCGTTGAGGCGTAACATTTTGCATTGAATTCAAATCTCACATTTTGTTCTTATACAACAATCAGTAATACGAAAATCTCTAACCGGCTTTCCATGTTGCATCATCTATCATCTTCATAGCATCAATGTCCCGGTGTCCAAAAATTTTGCGCCAATAGTGCTGACAGTTCTGTGACTTGCAATCCACAATCAGGGCTTATTGTTCGGAAGGTTAACGTAGTTGAAACAGCCCACTGGATGCATCAGCAACTCCGATTTCTTTTCCGGTCATGCTCTAGATACTGCAACTGACGTCAGAGAAGAGTAGATTTCCATGAAAAGAAGGCATAAGCAAAACATCCTTCAAATCGACGACCAATTTTTTACCTTTACTGTTGAGAAGAATTATACGACAAAGTCCTTTGCCACTGGAAACAACAGATTGTCCATTTGCCACCGTGCGACGCGTCACCTTTTCACACAAACGGACCTATCAGTTGTGATGAAATCTGACTCAGGGGCGCTGATATGACAAATGGCTCTGGAATCCACAACCAAAATGCTCTTGTCGTTAGCCATTGAAAAGCAATAATTATCATTCAGCTCCCCATTGTTTTTCTGGAGCTTCAGTAACTTGATTATTTTGCCTCAACTTCTTAAGCTTCCAGCTAAACTTCTTACAGTAGGTATCCTTTGGCCTTGCAATGATGACAAACTTTTTTGCTATGTTCTTCTTGATTTACAGATGATTTCAAAGTGGAATTGTTTGCTGAAAATTGTTTGGATTGGCGCTGGTTCTCATCAATTAGACTAGCTTCGATAACCTTAAGTGTCAATTCCTCAACCTTTCAAGCTTCCAGAGCCGTCACCAACGTACCAAAAGAAGATGGAAGACTGCTTAGTAACATAGCCACGAGCCAACGCTCAGAAAATTGCTCACTTATAGCTTCCAACTTCTCGAACAACAGTTTCATTTCCATAATATGGTCCGATATGCTGCAATCCATGGAAAATTTCACTCCACTACTCTTCTCATAAGACGTACGCTGCTTTCCAAACATGTGTGAAGTTGGCATAACATTTTTGAGCTAGACCAATGGGACCATGGCAGGAATTTGCGGTTCTTTGCATTTTTTATGCATTTCTAATCCGGATCTTACAGTTCACCGAAAAGTGGGTGTAAACGACTTTACTGCTAGCTAGTTAGCATAAAAGTCCTTTTCTTAGCAACGTTTATACTTAGAAATTTATGCAGTTAGGCTCCAAATTTCCAGTTCAAGAAAAATTAATGTCCAAACTTTGAAGTCCAAATTTGAAAAAAAAAATCGAATAAATTCATTTTTCACTGTTAACGTCACTGTGAAGTTAGCAGTACATACCCTTTTCTCAGCAAGTGAGCCATCAAAAAAATTGCAATTAGGGTCCAAATTTGCAGTTTTTCATGTACTTCAAGAAAAAATTTGGACTTCAAAATTTGAGCAGAGTTTTGCTTGAATATAACTTCAAGCTTATGTATGTATATTCTAATGATAGTTATCTTCATTAAGCTTCGTAAAAGATGTTTTCAGAAAATCCATTCTGCCCTGGTCCCATAACCTCTTGCAGTGGAGAAGGAAATATAAGAACAACTAGGTTCGGACTTATGAAATGATTTTTATTGAATGAATATAATTAGATGTATAGATAGAAAGATAGGTTGATTTATTATTTCTCAAATTGTTTACATGTTCAATTTTTGTTTTTAAATATACTTAAATATGTAAAGGCATGGCCAAAAGGGCCGTCAGCCAGACGATAGCTTGTTTGTAACAATTTCAATTAATTTCCGGTTTATCGAGTTTTATTAATTCGGAGTTAAAAATCTTCTGTCATTATCTTATTTCTATATACTAAAGAATACTTTATATATTTTATTATAAGTTTTTGCCAATCATTGCCATTTAATATTGTCATACATTCTGTTTGGTCTAGATAGTTTTTCTGCCATATCTGTCGCCGTATCTCCACCAGCGTAGGACATTTTCCAATAAAATGTATCACATTTTCTCTTTCAAGGGTGTTGCACATAGAGCAATTAAGCAGTAGATCATTTCGGTGCGGTATGAAGTTTAGGGGTAGCAATTCTCCTCTGGCTCGAAAAATCATTGATATTTGTTCTCCCTTATAGTGGTCATTGAAATAATTAGCTACTCCAAGATTGTACTTGAGGTTGGAATACGTTTCTCTGTAAATTGAGCTCTTCGCCTGTTCAATACTGTCGTCTTATTTTCGAGTGTAACTTTTTAACAATTCATCCAGGTATGGTTTCCACGTTGGTAAGTTTTCTAAAGTTAGATTTAAAGGCAGCGCGCACTCTAAAGCTAACACTTTTCCCATTCTTCGAACCAAGCAATTTTTGATTTAATAATAGCAACAGCGACTCTCCGAGCAATTTTTTCAGTTGAGCTATACATGAGTTTAACAATATAGTCGAAGTGGAGTTTTAAGGACCTGAGATAGAGAGGTGATAGGCCTGTTTCGATTAGTAGCATGTAGTTTGGGGTGGTGTCCGGGAGTTGGAATTGGCATTTTTGGTAGAATCGCAGTAGTTTTTCGGCGGTCTCATACTGACGCCATCCCCAAGATTGGGCTGCGTAAAGCATGATCGGATGTGGCTACAAAAACTCTATATTTTGAACTTAAAGAAAGATCCTTTTTCCCATACACGTTTTGCCAAACTGTGCCTATAGCGTATTTTGCAGTCGTTGATTTCTTGCTCAGGTGCTTTTCTAAGTTGAGGTTACTTGTTATCGTGAAGCCTAAATACGGGTACTCCCTTACAGTCTCGATTTGATCTGCTCCATAGAACCATCTTTCATTTCGAGCTAATCGACCTGTCCCTCTGCGGAAAACCATTGTTTTGGATTTATTATGGTTGACAGTCAAGTTCCATTCACAGCAGTAGCCACGTAGTCTGTTTATCATCAATTGTAATGACTTAGGAGACTCTGCCAAAAGAACCAAGTCGTCAGCATACATTAGGATCTTGATCTGTAGTCCATCTACTGTGATTCCACCGGGCATGATTTTGTGCAGGTCTTCAATATATAAAGCAAAAGCTGGTGGGCTGAGGTTGCATCCTTGTTTTCCTACTGTAGAACCAAACCAATCAGAAAGATTTTTGCCATTCCAGACCACGTTTAAAGTTTTACTATAAATGCCCTCAATAACACTTCCAAACTTTAAAGACATTCCATCCCTGTATAGTTTATACATAAGAGCCTTTCTGTTTATGGAGTCGAACGCTGCTCGGAAGTCCACGAAGAAGACATATAGTTTTTGCGCCTACGAAGGTACGTATCTGCAATATTTGTCAGGCTGAAGATGTGGTCCACGGTGGAATAGCCTTTCCTAAATCCGATTTGGAATTCGCTAAGGAGGTGAGTGGTCTCAATCCAATTCGTCATACGGCATCTCAATATTTCCATAAATATTTTTAAGGATGAGTTGAGGAAGGCAATATTACGATAGTTTGATGGGTCCATTCTGTCTCCCTTCTTGAAAATTGGAAAAATTATTGATTTCTTAAAAGCCTCGGGTATTTGTGAAGATTTGAATATATTGTTGTATGCTGTTGAGAGATATTTTAAGAACACTTCTGTTGCATATTTAAAAAACTCATTGAAAAAACTCGGTAACATTAAGGTGCCTTATTATCTTTTAATTTGAGGATTGTTGACATTACCTCAGAAATGGTTATATCGCAGTCTAGGATTTCGTTTTGAAAAGCGGGTCTAGCGTACTGCATTTCTTGTTCACAGATTCCTGAGTTTGCTTGTTTCTCAAATTAATCTCGGAGTGACGATGGGGGTAGTAGAGTATCAATAGTAAATTGCTTTCCCTTGATATTTTGAACAGCTTTCCAAAAGTCTGAGGGATTTTTAGAGTTGATTAAATTTTCCGTCTGTTTTTTTATAAAATGTTCCTTTTTGAGCTTGCACAAGGTTTTGTATGCACGGTTTGCTTCTAAATACTCTTTTTTTAAACATTCGGAAGTATAATTTTGAAATAGCTTCAAAAGAGCGAACGATTTTTTTCTACCTGATTCGCATTCTCTATCGTACAATGGTGAATGATATTTTGCGGCTACTTTTTTTCTGCTAGGTTGGACTGCTGAGATTTCTATGATTTGTTGTAAGTCTCTTATTGTGATTTCAGATTCATTTGAGACCTGCGCTGCAATGTTGTTATTTAAGTTCCGTTTATAGACTTCGACTTGATTTTCTCGCCATCTTAGTTTAGGTAGAAGGGGGTTTACCGAACCAAGTTGTGTGTTTACTAACCAATTCTGAGGTTTCTAATGATGTGATCAGAGGCATATGGTCAGAGTATATCTGGTTGCCCAACTCAAAATTTGAAAGCAGCGAATAGCAATCTAACGGATCTCGTACAAAAGTGAGATTACCGTCCCCATCTCCTTTTCCTGTTCCGTTTATTATGGATAAATCGAAGGCACTTCCCATTTCCAATATGGATCTTCCTCTGGCGTTTATTTCAATGTCTTTTGATTTCCTTGCTAAACGATTGCGGCTAACGAAGGTTGCACATTGCTTTTGTCCAGTACGAGCATTGAAATCTCCAACGAGTATACAGTTTTTTTCACCTAAACTCTGCATTGCCTCGGATAATTTAGCAAAATCGGATTGCCAATAAGCAATTTAAATAAACTGGGACGACATTTATAGTTTTGTTGTTCATAGCAATCTCCATAAAGGTGCAATTCTCCTCTTGCCTAAATCTGCAAACTGCATGTGAGAGTGTTTTTTTTGATACCGTATAGTGATCCATAAGATGCTCGCCCGCTCGTTGCTCCACTTCTTTTTTCCGCTGCTATCCTACAAAGTTCGAAATCTTTAAAGTATTCTTCGAATTGGTTTTGGTTTTTGTATAATAAATGAGTTTCATAAAGCATAATAATATCAAAAGTATTTAAAAAGTTAAAAAAAATCGCCGTATAATTTTTTGTTTGACAATCCATTAATATTGTAGCTTAGTATTTTAGACTAAGAGCCCACAGCAGATTTTGAGTGTGAACGATAGCAAAAAAAGAAGTATAGGCGTCAAAAGCTCTATTAAAGACTATTAAAAAAATCAAGGTCTTGCAGTCCACAACTGGGGCCTTTGCGAGAAACAGTGCATCGAAAAATAAATATGAATGCAACTTCGAGGATAATCGTGTTAGTCGAAATTGGTTTTCACTCCTCCCTTGCGAAGCTCCTCGGATCACATATCATGGAATCTGAGACCATTTGAGTGTATAGTTCGCTCTACCGGACCGTTTAAAAAATTCAAAATTCTAAGTGAAAAACGGTTTTTTTAAACAGTCTGGAAGGTGGAACTCAAATGATCTCAAATTCCGTGATATGGGATCCGCGGAGCTTATCTAGGGAGGGGTGAAAACCAATTTCGGCTAACACCATTTTCCTCGAAGTTGCATTCATATTTTTTTTTCGATGCACTGTTTCTCGCAAAGGCCCCAGTTGTGGACTGCAAGACTTTGATTTTTTTAATAGTCTTTAATGGAGCTTTCGACGCCTATACTTCTTTTTTTTGCTATCGTTCACACCTAAAATCTGCTGTGGGCTCTCGGTCTATTTTGATTTTCTTAAAACTAACAAAATTTTTTATATTCTGGCTGACTTCGGATCCCTAGCGCGAACCTCGCCTCAGGTCAACTACATTGCTGACTTCCATTTCAGCTTCAAGTTCATTTGCGTTTTGACTGCTAGGTGGAGGTAGCCCATTTGCAGATGACATTTGTGTGACGTTTTGTGTTGATAGATTGTTATTTATTGTAAAATTCTCTCGCTGCAAATTAATATTATATTTCACCGAAAGGGTTCGAAACCCATCGTTTTGACCACACATCAAACCCCTTGCATCATTCCACGTAAAAAATGTTCTTGGACATGCAATTTGTCATCCAACAGGCTTACTCTAAGATCCGGATTCTGCGATTTAACCTCCGATTTAACTGGCGCATACCAGCTTCTTCCCTTGGCTTAGGATTTCGCGTGCCAGCTGTCCATTCGCCACCTTAGCTCGATATGTTTTGCTATTTCTAGCTCTTGTGTTTAGCTCCTGAAAGTGTTCGAAGGTTATCGCTTTCTTGGCATTTGTGATGCTCGAGCAAGTGTTTTGTAGGCGCTCTTCTGGATTTTCGTTGTTCGTTAATGGGAGATGGAATATTATGTTTCGATCTCTTTGCTGCAGTTCGGAGACTTCAAATCGCCGCTCGAGCTGTTCACATTTTAGCTCTAGAGCTCGTACCTGAGTTTGAAGGTTTTCATTACTTGTCCGGAGTTGTGTTATTTCACGAAGCACCGGCTCTAGGTATTGTTTTGTCGGCAGATCCTTAAAGCGGTCATCAAGAATCCGATTAAATTCTTCTAGTGAGATGTTGAATAGAGTCATCTTTTTATGTTTTGTCACCTTGGATTTGCGCTCTTCAGGTGAGGTTTCTAATACTTTGCGCTTTTTTGATTTTGGGGTACTGAGGTCAGCACTCATGCGTAGAACGTGGGTGTTGGTTTGGCTATAGTATAATCTTAGAGCTACAACTTACGCGATTTTGAGTCGTTGGCAATGCACAAGTGTTTTCTCAACAATTACGGATATTTCCACAGATTTTTTGTTTCTTAATTTTTGCAAATTTAATTTATTTTACGCAGCACTCGAAAAAACTTGACTAGTTTGACAGCTATCATCCCTGAATGAATATAATTAATTTAGAAAAACTTAAATTATTAACAATTGAACAAAAGCCTAATTGATATTGTATGAACAAAGTGATTTTAAATAAGTAGTTTGACAATTTCTTTAAAAGTTAGGACATGAATTATTAGTGTAATAAAGCTCAACCCGTCACAGGTTGAAATGCAAAGTATGCCCTCATATCGTGCACTAACGCCCCTACTCTTGCTCTTAATCGAGAAAGATGAAGGGATCAAGTGGCCAGAAATCAGGTTATACGAGTAACATTGTCTTAATTTAAAACTTTAAAAACCTAATATTTGGAAACATTGTCAGTTAAATTTAAATCAGTGGCAATAATTAAATTGAAGATTGAATCCTAGCGCCAAGTTTTTATAAAAAAAAATTCTTGAAATTCAAATTCGTATACTGCTTTATTTTATAGTCCACGGTCATCGCCAAAGATTTTCCTCAGCTTCAGCTTCAACTGAAAACCATTGAAATATTTTAACAAGAAGGACTCTGATTGACAACTTGACAGGCTTACACACTTTGCCAAAGTATACCTTGGGCTTATTTTTTTTTTGTAACGAAACGCGAACGCATAAATCAAGATCAATTACCATGAAGACATTATAAATGTGTCTTTCAGTCCACAAGGAAAAAAGACAACACCAAAAACTGGGGTGAATCATGATCATTCTTTTGATGGATGTTAAGTTAAGAAATTGGTTTGGGGAACATGTAGGTATGTATGTACATATATGCTGCACATCTGCGGTGATTTGGTTATTGTAAAGTTAAAATAAAGCAAAAATTCTTTTTTTCACAAAAATGAATCCATCAGCTCAAGAGTTTGCGTCATGTGTGTGTTGTTGGATTCGTCGTGTCTTTTGAATCTCAAACAAATAAAATCGAAAAAAGGGATGTTCACAATTCTTTTTCCCTGATGATGAGGTCCATTGCATGTTGTTCCCTATTTATGCATATTTTTTCAACGCATCATCGTAAATTAAGATTTTAATCTTGGACATTTTCGTTTCAAACAGCTACAACCTACAATACATACCTATGCATATTAAGTCGACGGATGGGCTACTGTCCGACGCGCGCCGCACCGGCCGATGTCGAAACGAATTCGATTGGATAATGATGGTGTATGCGGATCAAGAATGGCCTATGGTATACCATCCAACAACCAGAAATTTAAATAAACGAGAGGTTCAAGAGTGCAGGAGCTATTGGGCGCACGATAATCAAATGGATTGAGATGATTTGCAAATTAATGCCACATTGAATTTTGCAATGAAGAATGAAGTATACATATAACCGGGAAGAGGGATTGAAATCATGTTTTGATTGGAGTTTAAAGTGAATTTGCCTTAACATATTTATTACCTTGAATGACGATGGAGATTTATACCAGTAGTTTTGACATCTGCTTTCAAATCAATCAATCAATCAATCAAAATACTTTGATTGTACCTACCTACCATTTGTAAATTGGGAAGCTGTGGCCATATAGCTTTTTTTTCATAATTAATATTTAAAATCTTATTATTTATAACTTTACTAACTTAATTATCCTTCCCTCCATTTGCGTATTCCGTCAAGAACATACGCACACAGGAATGGTTGAGAGTTGTATGTTACTAGGCCCTGGCTCTGCCACGAGCTGTCACGCCACCAAATTTGTTTATTTATTTTTTTAACTTACTCATTCGGCTCCCTTTCCATAAAGCGTCACACGGCAGCCTTTTATCTTTAACGATCCCGAGCACGCTGCTTTCAGTCAGCTAGACCAAGCTTTGGCTTGGTCTTTACACCTGATGTTCGATATTCTTCGTTGTTTCGAACCTGGGTTCTTGGATTCAAAGACTGCTGGGCTGGAATATGATTGTCAATTACCTTCATGTGGCCCAACTAATTTAGTAGACGTGTATTAATTTTCTGGACTACATCCACATCTTGATGCCACTCGAAAAACGAACGAACCTTCTCGAAGTGCAGACGTGTTTTTTTAAAGCTCCGGAATTTTTTTGTAAATTAATTACTTTTGTGTGTTAACTTTTTAGCAATGGAGGCTAACAATAGCCCACCTCTATCGGTGCCAAAGGTACCCCCAGATAAGCAATCTTTTTATGAAAAAATTAAACTTCCATCCCATTTAATGAGCGATGCAGACAAAAAAATAATAATTGAAAATGCTACTAAAGCCTGGAACTCAGACGACGCTGACCTACCTCCTGGCAGCGAGAACGAGATGGAAATAGATCCAAGCACACAATCTACTGGTGTAAGGGCGACAAACAATGCTGATGGCAGGCTGAATATGCCTCTGAATAACTGTGTCATAATTGGACACGCGGGAAATATCTCAACGGCTGCTGGGCAAATTAACCCCCAGTCTGGTACAGAAAGTGTTCTTGAAAATCAACTTTCCAACGACAACGACAAGTTCCTGGCAGTGATGGCCCGGAAAAGACGCCAGCACATTCCCATTGGGACGTCAAAAAGAGTGGCCAGGGAAGTGGTCAACTCCCACAACCGCTTTCATCCTTTGGCGGAGCAGGATGATGTAATCATTTTACCGAAAAATAGTCAAGCGAACTCAAGTGGCGGGGACTCCATGGGCGTTTCAAGCGGCGGCAACCCGGGGAGCTCCAACAATATCAACAAAAAAGCAGCGGCAAAGGCAGCCTAACTAATACCAGTGACCATCCGTCCCCCAACTCGGAACTCTGGTGTCCCCCCATATTTACAAAAGGGGTTTCAGCTAAAACAATAATGGATTTTATGAGTAAGTCAAATAATAACTTAAATAATGTAAAGTTTATTGCGAATGGTTTTGGTAAATTGAAAATAATTGTAAAGGAAGTAGAATTGCATAGCCTCTTCATGAAAAAATTCAAGGATCTTGGCATAGATGCCTACTCCTTTACCCCAAAACAATTAAAAAAATATAATACTATCCTTAAGGGTATTTCCAGCGATTTTTCGCCGGCTGAAATCCAAAAAGAAATCTTAACCTTGGACCCTTCGTTGAAGGTAGTTGTAAAAAATTTCGAGACTAAATGGTCTAAGTTAAATGATATCCCACTTGACCTGTTTCTGTGCGTTGCGGAGGATAGGGATAGCTTTTTGAAACTCAAACAATTTAAATTTCTTCTTAGACATATAATCACTTGGGATTCTATCAAAAATTCCGACACAAAACAGTGTTATCGGTGCCAAAGATTCGGCCATATGGCTGCGTACTACAGCTTCGCTATAAGATGTGTAAAATGTCTTAAAGATCACGACATCGGAGCATGCGAACTCAGCCAAAAAACAGAAACGTCCGTTGCAGCGTGTGTCAATTGCCAATCGGAGGGCCATCCAGCGAGTTTCAGAGGCTGCCCAAATAGAGTCGCGTTTCTTAAAAAAAAAAAGAAGCCTCTGCCTTTGCTAAAAATAACAAACCCATTTTTCAGGGTCCAATAGTAAACTTGGCTAACAATTACCAAGAAAATGTCATGTCCTTTGCGGACACAGTGAGAGGCCACAAAAAAAATCTTAATATTCAGGAAGCTCCCTCTTTCCCTCCCGAACTCCCTAAAAATGACTTATCCGACTTCATGAATGAATCTAACCGATTATTTGGCTTGCCAATTACAAGCCTAATTTCCAAAATCAGAGGCTTCTGGCCTTATTACAAAAAAATGGATGAATCTCAGAAACCAGGGGCTTACCTGGCTTTCATTTCCTCACTCTCCCCCTCCTCACCATGAATTTCAACCTCATCAGCTCTAACGTCAACTCCCTATCCACAGAAAAACAAATAGATATTGATCTTTTACTAAAAGACACCTCCCCTACTGCGATTTTATTGCAAGAAACCTGCTTATCAAAAAACTTTAGCAAATGCCGTTTTAACCATAAATATGATTTTATTAGAAATAATGAGGGTCGAGGGACTGGAATTTTACTACAGAATTCCATTCGGTTTGACCAAAAACATTTTTCTAATAATCTAGTTTCAGCAACTATAGCTTCTATTCCCCTAATTTCACAACACTCTGCTAGATCATTAGCACTTGTATCTATTTATGTTCCCTGCAATGTTGGTCCTATGTTGCCTTCTGCACTGGACAACCTACTCACTTCTTTACGGTCCTTTGACTACGTCATAATTGGTGGCGATTTTAACTCAAGACACCCACTTTGGGGCGATTCCATCACAAATCAAAACGGCTCCAGATTATACTCCTGGTTCCAGGACAATCATTTTCTTGACCTTGACATAGTAGCGGCACAGGGCCCAACTCGCCCTAGCTCTGGCTCCCATATTGACTTTTATATAATATCCTCTAATCTCAGATGCGACAACAATATCTCTTGCTTAACCCTAGACTTAATTTTCCATTTTTTATTTTTTTATGAACATTAAACAAAATCTCACACTCCCGGACCTTCCTCTGCTCTCTACGAGCTACAAAAACACCAATTGGTCTACTTTCAACCGTTCTCTGAACTCTAATCTTTCTAACATTGACATCCCTACGACCAGAAATTTATCCAACCTAGAAATAGATTGTATCATCGAGGCAATAACTGCAGCAATTACCACTTGTATGGAGACTCATAGCAGGAAAACTCCTTTTCGAGAAAAGTGGTTTAACATTTCAGCAGCAACTCTAAATTTGCTAAAAACTCGGAAAGCTTGGAAACAAAAACTAAAAAGAATTTTCCACCACTTTGGGGACCGCATTAATCAGCCCTACAATGAGTTATCTGCTCGCATAAATTGCCTTAGTAAGATCATTAAAGATAGAATTCGTTTAGAACTAAATGAAGAGTTCAGAAAAAAATTAACCAGTCTAAAACCCTCCTCCAACGTCTTTAAAGTGATCGAACAAATCACTGGGCGGAAAAGGAACTCAAGCTCAATAAACAGTGTACTATCATAAGGCGACAGAGACTTCATCTCCCCCTCTGAAAAAGCCGAAGCGTTCGGCTCTTTCTACTCTTATTTGTATTCATTAAAAATCCCAACTGCCTTCCCCGAATTCTCCCTTGAAGTTACAACTTTTTACAGCTCATTCTCAGTATGGAACGAAAATCTTCAAATCACTAACTTCTCAACCTTGAACAGATCTGATGACTCCAATGATGAACGTTTCGCTTCCTTCAACTTTGTAGAGTCAATTATTTCCTCACTAAACAATAAAATATCTGCTGGTCCAGACAAGATTCCGAATTTTATCCTGCGTAAAGCAAAATCTACAATAGCCAAATTTCTAACCCCAGTACTCAATAATTGTCTTAACAATTGCTATTTCCCAGTGAAATGGAAAAAAGCAACATTAATCCCAATAAAAAAAAGCAATACTCCCAATACAATAGACAATTTCCGACCCATTTCCCTCCTTTCCAACCTAGGCAAAATTCTTCAAAAAATAATTCTCTCTAAAATGATTAACTTTTTTGAACAATCTAACCCAATCCAGTCTCAGCAGTTTGGATTTAAACGGGGCCACTCCACTGAACATGCTCTTCTATATTTCCAGGACAAAATCCTAAACAACCTAAGAAATAAAAATTTACTGTTGCTTGTGCCCTGGATTTAAGAAAAGCATTTGATTCAGTCTGGCATATGGGGTTAATCTTCAAACTTAATCAGTTAAATCTCCCGCCATTTCTCATTAAGTTAATTCAAAATTTCCTGTCTGACCGCAGCCTCTCAGTCTACTTCGAAAATGTAACTTCCCCCTCCATCTCTATCAATGCAGGTGTTCCCCAAGGATCTATCCTCGGCCCCCTCCTCTTCAACCTCTACTTGTTTGACTTCCCAATTAACCATCTCAACTCTGAAGCTATTCTATATGCGGACGACACCGTACTATTCAGTCCCGATGAGAGACCTCATGAAGCCCTCAATTCAATTATATCACATCTAAACGTGGTAGTTCCCTATTATGAAAAATGGGGAATTGTCTTAAACCTGAATAAATGTGAGCTAATATGCTTCCGTAATGCATCTGGCAGAGGTCACCACCTCGCGGTACGTGAGAGTCGTTACCTAAAACTTTCCATCATGGGCAACCAAATCCCTTTAAGAAAATCGATTAAGTATCTTGGCATCAATTTACATGAAAGACTTAAAATGAATCTACATACAAGAAAAGCGCTGAACAACAGCAGAGCCGCTGCTGCGAAGCTAAAAACTTTACTTAATTCTAAACATGTTGAAAGCAGAACGAAACTTCTCATGTATAAAACGCTAATCCGCCCTCTTATTTCTTACGGCTTCCTTACGTGGTTTCAAATCACTCCCAATGTGGCACTTGAACTTCACAGATTTGAACGGCACATCATTAGAAAGTGCATAAATAAAAGACGCAGACCTTCCAGAAAATGGTATAGCAATAAAATAATTTACGAAGAATCTGGTATATCTCCTCTACTTGACTATCTCATTTTCCTGGCCAAAAAAAGAATTTCTGCCTTACAAAGCCATGACAACCCTATCCTCCGCAACATATATTCTAGCAACATTAACTGGCCCATCAATGAAAGATATTATATGTCGCCAATCAGCATCTCCAACGAGGGCTCCAATGTTTTCTTTGAAATTTCCGACGGTGACCAATCGTTCACTTCCTCTTTCTACAAAAAACAAATACCTAACACCTACAGAGGCTAAGCAATTCATTTTCTAGTGTGCCTTAATAAAAACAAATTGAGACTGAAAAAATAAACTTATGTACAAATTTACAAATACCTAAAACTCTAAAGAAATTTTGTAACTTAATTTCAAACCTTAACTAACTAAACTATGTTCCTATACAAATGTACCTAGCTATAACTACGTAGATAACTACACCCTAGATATAAGATCGTAACTCTACTGTGAAAAATTTGTACAACAACAATGTGTTTTTAACAAGACTGTAACTATGCATAGCCTAAATAAACTAAGTAATGTAAATAAAACCATAAACGCTAAGAAAAACAAAATGATACATTCATAAGCTGTAAAAACATTAATTAGTCTCATACAAAGTGGACATAGAAATTTCAAATGTGATGACTTTTAACAAAAGTCAAGTTTTATAAGTTCACCCTTCTGCAAAAAGTTTTTTTCGGGTTACACTATCTTACTCGCTCACTGTCAACAGTGATTCGGATAGAGACACCCATAGGTGTTCCTATCCGGTGTTCTCATTTTTTGACATCTTCTTCTCTTTCTATCCATCTTTCACATATTTGTTCTAGGTTAAGTTATAAATCAGACATCGTCTTGTTGAGTGGACGTAATATAAAATAAAAGAAAAGAACCGTATCTATAAGAAAATTAAAAGAAATGTGCGCTTAAAAGCAAAATTAATATTTAATTTGTGTAGCCTGACCAATTTCTAAGTCGGCAAAATAACTATAAGTTATATAAAAAGTCTGTGTATCCATAGAATTAAGAAACAAAAGTGTATCAAAAATAAAACTCAATAAAATACATACATACATACATCTTGATGCCACTCATGGAGTTCGCGGTTGAATCTTCTTCTCCTTGCGCCCTTTTCGAACACAGGACCGTCGAAATCAGTCGAAATTTTTTTCTTTCCAAGGAGCCCAGTAACAGCTGCAGCTCTCCCTTTTTTATTATCGCCCAACACTCGGTGCCATATCTAAACCAGGACTGACAGTATAAAAGTTTATAGAGCGTAGACAGTATATTTTTTTATATAAGGAGCTTTGAGGATACCTGTTGCGAAAAAACGAAGAAGCACCGGTTTTCCAAGGTAATTCTTGGTTGGATCTCCACTAAGGTATCGCTCGTGCGATTAATGTTTACTCGAAGATAGATGAACTCCTTTGAAGTTGTTGCTATCCACTGTGACGATTTGTTCTAGCTGGTTGACAGATCTTTCACTGTTTGTTATATTTGGTCTTGCCCTCGTTTATCCAACATGTTTCTTCTGCTCTTTGATTGCCCTGAAAGCCTCTATAATGACTTGTTGGGAGCAACCAATGATATCGATATTATCGGCATACCCTAGAAGTATGTATTACCCGAACTGTCTGTGCACTATTTGATCTACAACGAGATTGAAGAAATTACATGGGAAATGTGCCACTTGCCGAAACCCTGTGCATGTTTGGAAAAGTTCGGAGGAACTTTTCCCTAATAGAACATTGCATCGCGTATTTTATAATGTCACGAGATAAAACTGGATCAGCTTTCCCGAGATCCCAAACTCAGCCATGACTTATAGAGCTCCTGTAGTACATTATGGCATAATGGTTAGTGCGTTGGACTGTCATGTCGAAGGCTTGGGTTCAATTCCCAGCCACTGCCACCTAAAAAAAACAGAAATGTTTTTTTCGAGGTACTGCCTCTTGCGAGGAACTAACGACAAATCCTCCAAGAGTATACTTGTCATGAATTAAAGCTTATCATCTAGCCGTTTGGACTGGGTATAAATTGTAGTTCCCCTCCATTCCTGCCAACATCACGCACACAGGAATGGTTGAGAGTTGTAAGTCACTAAGCCCTGGTTCTCCACGAGCTTTTGCGTCACCAAACTTATCTTATTTTTTATATAGAGCTCCTGACTATGAATGCTATCATATGCGGCTTTGAAATTGATGAATATATGGAGAGTCTCGATTTTAAACTACATATTTGGTCTCTTCTAGGATTTGCCTGTGAGTGAATATTTGGCCTATGGTAGATCTGCCTGGCTGGAAGCCACATTGTTTGCTTGGGTTGCCAATTATAGTGCTGCAGAATCCCTTCCCTGGAAGAATACAGCTGGTAAATCATCAGATTCAGCGGCCTTGTTGTTCTGCTTAATAGCTTAATCTACCTTTTGGATGACGGTGGTATTTGAATTGGGTCTTCATTGACCCGAAGTGGGTTGGGGTTCTCTTCTTGTCCTATTTCTCGCTGTACATGTACTATTCCCTGTGTTTCGGTGAATAGGTTACCTTCGCTGTTTCGAAGAGCCTGCAAAGCCGGCACTAACGGATGAAAAGGCCAAAAATAGGCATAATAAAATACATAATTTTTGGATTCAGGTGAAAACGTAACATGTTTGTATAAAGTCAATACTTTCATAAGATTACGCACAAAAAAAAAGGAAATGTTAGCAAAATCTTATCCCTGCTTATGGCAAAAGTGTTTGATTTAATTAAGTAAATACCAGATCACAACCAAAAACATAAATGTTAAAAAAAGAGCCAAGTTCTTATATTATATGCTAAAAAAAGTAATGAGATCTTCTAAAATATATGCAAAGTTTAAAGTTCATGAAGTTTAATATCAAATATCTTAAGTAGAATAATATCGAAATAATTCCAAATCATGACAGAGATTTGGTATTTAATGATTACTGATTAAAATATGGTGGGTCCACTGGTCAAGTTTTCATACATTTTAAATTTGTGATTAAGTAAGTATTTAAGAGAAAACTTGCCAAGTAAATCCACCAAATTTTAATCAGTAATCATTAAATACCAAATGTCTGTCATGATTTGGAATTGTTTCGATATTATTCTACTTAAAATATTTGATATTAAACTTCATGAACTTAAAACTTGGCATACATTTTAGATCTCATTACTTTTTTTGGCTGACTTTTTACGCACAGGTTTCTTGTACATATGTATAAGAAATTGGCTCTGTTTTTAACATTTATGTTTTTATTGTGATTTTACTCATTTTTGCAAAGATTTATTTTGCAACGTGAAAATCAAGCCCTACCGCTCTACAAAGTTTCAGAATTCTACGACAACCGAAAGTACTCCATATAAATAATAGCAATTCTGCTAAGGTGGGTGGATGCCACGCCCCCTGAATGGAAAATTCCATATTTTTGTTTTTTTTTTTCTTTCAAAGTACTTCAAGCCTTACCGAGCTACCAATTTTCATCGTTCTAAAACAATCGGAAGTGCTTCATGTAGTTTATAAGAGTTTTTAAGAATGTGGGTGGATGCCACGCCCCTGAATGGAAAATTCCAATTTTTCAGTTTTTTTATTTCTAAGTACCTTAAGCCCTACCGACCTACAAATTTTCATTGTACTACAACAATCAGAAGTGCTTCATATAGTTTAAAAGAATTTTTAAGAATTTGAGTGGATGCCACGCCCCTGAAAGGAAAATTCTAATTTTTCGATATTTTCTTTCAAAGTACTTCAAGTCTTACCGCTCTACCAATTTTCATCGCTCTACAACAATCGGAAGTGCTTCATGTAGTTTATAAGAATTTTTCAGAAAGTGGGTGGATTCCACGCCCCCTGAACTGAAACTTCCAATTTTTCGATTTTTTTTTTCTTTCAAAGTACTTCAAGCCCTACCGACCTACAAATTTGCATAGTTCTACACCAATCGGAAGTGATCCATATAATTTATATGAATTTCTAAGAATGTGGGTGGATGCCACTCCCCCTGAATTGAAAATTGCAGATTTTCGATTTATTCCTTTGTTCCTGTAAAAAGGGTGTAATGCCGCGAACTTTGGCTGGGCACTACCGTGCCTTTGATTTAAGTGAAGTTCAGATAGCCCGTGCCATGTGTGATAGTGAATACTCCTACATTGAAGTGACCTTAACGCTTAATATATCAAAATCATATGGAAAGAATCTATTTCTCATAGAAGTGAGTTTTTAAATGTTTGACGTTTAAGCATAGTAAACAGTTCCCATGCAAAAGAAAATTAAAATTTTTCAAAACAATTTATTAATAATTGATGGACCTTAAAAATGAAAAACCATAAATTTTGGATGCAAAATAAATTTGCATGCAAATAATACTGTGAGGTGAATATATTTGATTTGGTAAACTTTTTCTCACTCAAAACAATTGCCCAATTGTTTTGTAAGCAATGGTTCCTTTTTCCATGAAACTGTAAGCCAATCACGCAAAAAAGTTAAAGCTTAATACGTTAACATAAAGCTCTTTACGAAAATTCAGTTTGTTGGAATTTTTCGAGGTGAAAGTTCAATTTTCCCCGGCTAGAAGTACCAACGTATTCTTCAAAATTGAGTTCGATTTCCTTCTTTTTCGGTTCGACTTTTTTTCTTTTGTCCATTATTCGGCTCTCACAAAAATGGTCACGGTAGATAGGTCATGTGCATGTATGACATATATTTATGTATATATAAATACACGTACCTATTATGCTCAATCTTCATGGTATCACAATAATGCTACATTTCCACCTAACGCTAATCTGAGATTTAATGAGATTTACCTCAAATCTTCTTTAAATCTTGAAGATTTACCATACAAATATATTTCGTTAATCTTGGAGATTAGAAATAAATCTTATTAAATCTTCGTAGGACAAATAGTTTTACAAATCGAACTAACCTATTTTAACATGGTGTGAACGATTCATTCGAGACTCGATTCAGTTCTTCATCGTTTGACACGAAAAAACATTCTGTCTCTTTCGCACTTCATAAGAAAAATTGAAGCGCCATTTGCATTTTTGAAAGTGTTGTCAGATTTAATCTTTTTTAAATCTTTTTGTGCGGTGGAAACACCAAAAAGATTTATTTAATCTAAACTGAGATAAACCTTAGGTGGAAACATAGCATAAGATCGTTTCAATTGTCTTCTCCCATATATTAGCATGAGGATGAGGACTCATTTCGCATATGAGGCACTTCATGATCAGTGAAGGGGTACCCTCTCTAAAAAATAACGCGCTTTGCAACTTAAGAGGTCATAAATTGTTGGTATGGTGTATGTTAAAAATACAACTATTAATTCCAACCGCATTTACTTTGCACCATCTAGATTCTAGACTTTGATTTCTAACTTGTTGGCCTTCCAGATTCACTGGAACAACATCAAATCCATTAACTCTACAGCTACATTGGACTTTGCTATATTTGACAAACACATACCTATAGTCTATGAAGCTCTTCTAAAGGGAGAAACTAATTTTACTGATCTGATCGCTGCGCAACCCCAAACATGGCTAAAGGTAATTTTCCTGTCAAATCGAAAAATCATAAAACTTTACAGAAGAGAAAATAATGGCATTCAGCACTAAAAGAAGCAGATGAAGATGAAGCAGGAACATTTTGTAGCTCTAGGTTCACTAAAAATTAAATTATGATGGCGGTGAAGGTGGACGCCAACGTAGAACGTCCGTCGCGTGCGTCTTTGAAGAAGGGTAGAGGAGAAGGTGTATGTCATACTTGAATCAAGTTTGACATGCGGCGTTGTTTGAGTGCTTCACCATGGATTTGCAATTTTATTAGGGTCTTGTCTAAATGTTTGTTTTTGTTGTTGTTGTATTGAAATCTACAAGACGATTGGACTGAATTGGGTCGATATACCTACATATATATACACTAACGCCAGGTGGCCAGAATGAAGATCACTTTAGCAAGGGTATATAATAATTGGAAAATCATTAAACTCTTTGATCAGGTGAGTTATTGCAATCTATGTGATCGATAAAATAATTTGAGAAAATACAATATTTTTCACATTCAAAGGAAGCCGAAATGTCGGTTTGAGGTTTGTAGTACATTTGCATCTATGGATAATTGTGCTGCCAAACTTTTGATAAATGGCTGCAGAGTTATGAAGGTAGTCGATTATAAATTTATTGCCATAATATACATTTGCTGAATACTTTGCACTTTAAGAGATATTTATGTGCATATATGATTGATTACCTGCACTACCTGAATGCTTTCTTATTGTTTCAAAAACAAAACTTTTATACAAAATTAATCTTCAACTGAGGTTTTTTAAAATTAAATTAATTTATTTATTGAAACCGAATGAATTGAGTAAAACTTTTTATGAACTCAAATTTCCTTGTTTCTTTTAAATAACTTATGAATAATAATATATATATATATATATATAATAATGATGAATTGCGGTTTTCGTTTCATATAATTTTGTATTTTAGTTTACATTTTCCAATTTCTTTTAAGTTTAATTTAAAAAAATAATTTTTTTAATGATGCAGATATTATTGGTCCTATAAATTAAAACTATTTCTTCTACCTACTTGTGATGGCATAAACTTGGTCTTGCCGTTGGACCCACTATTTTCAAAAAAAAGACATAAAATTAATAAAAGCAAACTTGCATAAGAAAGCATTTTTTTCAAAGACTTGCATATCTCGAAAACCTGAAGTGCTAAAGCAATTCTGAGGTGAGATTCAAATTCAAGGCATGAAAGGCCATCAGAAAATTATATTTTGATTCATACTATGATGGATAAAACTTCAAGCTCTGTAACACAATGTAATTTAATTAATTAGTGCTTTCGAGTGGATTTTCAGTGCAGTGTTGCCCTCCGGCACATTTAAGTGTTCTTCAGCAACGTCGTCAACCTGAGTTTATGGGAGATGGAGTCGTTCAGGCTGTACTTTCCGACGGAATAAAAAATGTCTTCTGTTAGCCGCTTAGTGTGAAGATCATATTCCTTATCCACCACGAGCTCGGAGAACTTAATTTGGATATTCCGTGCAATAAAAACTAAGTAATAACCCAACACAATTGAAAGGGTTACCAGCAGGAATTAATCCAGAGGACGCCGCACAGTGCGTCGACTAGTGGACAAAAATAAAAAAAATAAAAATGCAATTTCTTTGTTTTAAGCTCTAAACCTGTTCTGGAACATCTTGGAGTACTTAAATTTGTTTTTGTTTTGTTTTTCTCTTCTTCGTGGATTAGCGGGACTTTCGTTAGCAATTGAGGTAATTTAAGCTGCAGTGTAATTAAAGGTTGAAATTTGGTGCGAACAAGTTGCTCGTGTGAGAAAAATATTTTGCTTTTATAATTTTTCTTATTTAAATATTGAAAATGGATACATTGAGTACTGGTATGAGTTCTTGTTTTATTTTTTTCTTGTTTATGTGAATTTTGGTGATTTTTTCAAAAAATGCTCTTTTTTAAGACTTACAAATTGTATAAACTTAAGCTTTAAAAAAAATGTTAGCAAATGGCAGCAAAATCTTTTATGCCATTATGTTCTGTTGTTATTGTGCTCTAAGAAAATGTTAACTTTTTTTGCTACTTCTTGCTAACCTTCAAAATATTTGACTTTTTGTAGGACAAGGTCAAACCCTTAAAAATGAAAAAATTTTCGAAAAATGGATTTCTTTCGATAAAAACTCTAAAATTGAAGGTGTTATTCAATTTGTATTAAATGAATTGAAAATAAAAAATTGTTCTGGTAAAACTAAGAGTGATTTGGCGGAAAAAGTGAGACTTTTTTGACAAAAATTTGGAACGTAGGTGGAAAGCGTGTACACGAAACCGCGCACTTTTTGCGAGACGCCACGGAGTCTGGTTAAAAACTCCTTTTATTCTTCCAAAAAGCATTCTCAATTTTCTAGAAAATGCAATATCTTGTGAAAAACTAAGAACTAGCCGTGGAAGACCGCTAAAAGCATTTTCTGATTTATCTCAGAAAACCAAAAAACGTAGAAATTGTGAGCTTTTAGAATCTAACTCTATACTGAAGAGCTAATTTCTACCATTGAAGATTTTGAAAATAGAACTCCAAGTTTTGATTTTTAAGGAAGAATTGTTCATTTCGTGTATTTTTTGGTCTTGTTTATTTGTGTTGTCAGAATGTATCTAAAAAATATTATTTTAAAATCATGTATTTGTGAAGTATTTTTCACTATTTAAAGGAGGCGTGGCAGGGGGCGAATAGCGTTAACAATATTTTGTCTTTTTCAACTCACTAACTAATTCAACTTTCCAAAATATTATTCAAATCTTACAAGCGGTTTATTAGAAGTAAACAATATAAAAAAGTGGGTGTGGCAGTGGGCGGATAGGGTCCACACTATTTTTTGTTTTTGAACTCACCTAGAAAGTCAAATTCTCTAAATTTTATTCGAATCGTGGTAACCCTTCTTAAAGTCCCCCAAACCTAAAACTTCTCCTTAACTCCCTCCCTATCCCTCCTTACTAACCACCTATACCCTGGGGAGCACAATGGATCCACTGAGATCCGAGTGAGATGGTGCGGCTTGCCGCATTATCACCCCTTACAACCTAACCTAACCTAACCCTTCTTAAGATATAAACCATATTCAAAAGTGGGCGTGGCAGGGGGCGTGAAAATTTCGTTAGATTTTAGAAAATTTCTTTTTATTACATTTACAACAAATTTTGTTTGCAAAGTCAACTTAGTTTTAGAAAATTGATTTTTGTCCACCATCTCCATACAATGGACGCACTGTGCGCCGCCGCGCGCCGGCCGTCTTGGACGATGACCTCTTTACTGTCGAAGATCCGCAGGAGAAAGTGGAGGCTGTGGGGGCTGCTTTCCAGCAAGTGTACAAGGTGAATGCATGCATTCGCCCAAACCATGACTTGGAAAACAGAGCCTTGCTCCGCCACTTCTACCTTCGGAGTGACATCACGCAATGGCGATCAGAGATCCTCGGTTTCACCGGGTTCAATGAAGATCATTTGGCAAACGCCATAATCGCCGAGTGAAATGGGCGTTAATTACGAAGGTGGAGCTTCAGATCATCTTCGATTCATTAAAGAAGAAGAAGTCAGCAGGAGTCGGTGGCAGTAACTTCGACATTTACCCCAAGAAGAAGTAGACATTTATACCACACCGTTTAACAACGCTCTGAATAATGCATATTATCCAGTGCGGTGGAAGACGGCTTTGGTGCATCCTCTCCCGAAAAAGGGAAAGGACAACTCCAATCCGGCGAATCTCCGGAGCAGGAGCAGTCAGGGTGGCACCAAAAAAAAACATCAACAAAAACACAAACAAATTATAAAACCAACAAAAACACAAACAAAAATTATAAAACCAATAAAAACACACAAAAATGAGAAAAACCCGAAAATGCTTGCTGTGGCTGTTCTAGTTTGTAAGTAGTTTATAAGTAGCTTGTAAGTAGTGTTTAAGTAGTTTTATAGTATAGTTTGAATTAGTTTTAATTTAATTTTATTAAGTTTGTAAGTTTTATATAAAACCAAAAAATAAAGATAAAGATACCAAGTTTTGTTTTCAATTCTTCTTGGTGAAAAATAAAACCAATAAGAATTTTAGGATTAATATATGTAGTTCTTAGGCCGAAAGGCATTAGCATTAAGTTATTAGTTTAACATAGAGCACCCGAATGGGCCAGTAAGTAAGTTGTAAGATATTGATAAGTAGGCTAGTTTGTATGAATTTTTGTCTTGCTTTAAGATAGTTTTAGAAATTGGAAAAATAAAAATTGAATTAAAAAAAAAAAAACAAAAAGTTATAAATTTTAAAAGAAAATAAGGGAAGCAGAATTGTCAAGAGGTCAAAACATACAGGTAACCAGGAATCTAAGCAAAAATATGGTAAAAAGAGAGAGAACAAAATACAAAAACAAAAACAAAAATAGCTTCATTATCGTCTATTCCAGTTTTAGTACATTTCACCATATTTTTTGTTCTTTAAAAGTTGTAGCACAATACTTTTTCAGATTTGATACTCTGACTAAATGAAGCCACAAAAACAAAACAAAAATTGTTTCCAATGAGTTTTAATTTTTGATTTTTTTTTTAAGAATCACAGTTGGCAGATAAATCACCCGAATACCAAAATCAACCCCTGTTATTTTTTAAATTGTGCTGTAACTTTTTAATTATGGAAGTTAGCGAAAAAAGTTTTTTATAATATTTTGTAGATAATTACATAAACTACAAATTTGTGATACAACTTTTTGTTCTAGAACGAAAGATACGAGCGAAAAACCAAGTTACCGTTAAAATCAAGATGGCAGCTATATGACAACAGGTACAGTTGTGCAAAATATGGTTTTAGGCTCGGGTTATGCATGGATTACTCCATTTACGAATTTGCAATGATGTCACAAGAGACAGTGTGAAAAACTTTATGGAACTGCTAACCAAGGTCCAAGCGATCGCGAAATGTCGATCCTAGAGAGAAAACAACAAGCAAATTCAATCAAGGTCAACGTTGAGAAGAAGAGGTGCAATTTTTGTAAATTTACCAGTCATATAACTGTCGGCTGTCGTAAAATACTTAAGGCTGAAAACAATAAAAAATGATCTTACAACCAGTGAATAAAGCTTACACTGCTTCAATGGCAAGGCTCCTGGGTTTGTGCGATCAAACTCCCCAAAATGTAGGAAGTTACCTAAAGCCCCGTCAACAGTCTATTTTAACTGTTTGAATACAACTCTTGGTACCAATCTACCCGCACTTACCATTCATTCACATGGAGATGGAGAGTCTGGAATAGCGTACATTGATACGGCAGCGAGAACAAGCGTCGCAGGAAGGCAACGCTTTCTACACCTTTCCCTTTCAACGAAATGGTACAAAATTTCGTAAAGTTTATATTGACGTTTCTTTTGCTGATGGACAAGCACGCCCATAAGAAGTATGCAATAGCAGAGACCAACATAATTTTCGACAACTGGTTGCGGCCGATTACGTTTATCGCCCTTCCAACAGCCAGTGGGAATCGGACCCTCATCCCTCATAGGAATAGACTTCCTGGAAGAAAATGGGATTGCTCTTGACTTAGGTCAAGAAATCTGGTATTTCACTGATTAAATTTTAACAAAAATTGAGTTGTATGACACTAAACACACAAAAGTCCTCAAGCCACGTCTTGTTATAAGTTTACGAATTCTATGTACAAATGACGAAGGCAAAGCAGACATAGAACACAAGCAAGAAGGATCTCAGCCGAAAGTAAGCGCATCGGAATGCATGCCACTTGTGGCTGAATCTTCTCCATTAACCAAGATGAATGCTTTCTTATGAAGATTCGACGAAAGGAAGACTTTATCGCCACTTGCCACAACACAGACGACGGAGTGGAATGATCAAAGCAGCACGTCAGCCTCACCTCTAAGAAGAAAGAAAACAATACACCTTCCACAAAAGACAACAAGTATTCGCAAGAATTCATTCAACACGTTTTCCAAGGCTCATTAAGAAGTACAGACGTCACACCTGAACGAAGACGAGATTAATTATTTCCCGTTCCAGTACATCAAGAGGGAGAAATTTACCTCGAACCATGGTTAACCGAATTACTGTCAATTGATTATCAATTAAAAAGCAATGAGGCACAAGATTTAAAATAAGCACCTCAACTAACTTTTATCACAAGGAGAAGATATATTTGGTGAAATACCTGAGCCAAAGAACTCAAAACAAAAACTATCGTTTTTACAAAAATGGTAATGGTATCGACGAATTTTATCCAATTTTTCTGATATCGCTAAGCCTTTGAGCAATCTAACAAAGAAAAGTTCTGAATGGAAGTGAGGCGCAGATGAGAGAGACACCTTTAAAAATTAAAAGTCTAAAGACTCACCTCACAACAGCACTAATAGTCCGGGAGCCGGCCGTAAGATTATCTATATCATCGGCATCGCGGACCTATAATATAAGCAACTTATATAAATGGGGTATCAAATGAAAGCTGGGACTGTCCTCTAGACCAGCGTTTCCCAAAGTGTGTTCCACAAATTTCTTGAAGTATAAACAGTAAAATACAAACAATAAAGAAAAAGAATTAAAAATTTCCACAAAACAAATTACAAATTTTTTTTTTAAGTTTATATTTTCTAATCGAAGTGTGAACTTCAAGGTCATAAACTGTTTCATGAGTAAACACATCATTAATTGGGGAAAATGTATTGATATATGCAGCGGTGGAGCCACAGCAATAATGGGAAAGGTTAAAAGGGTTGTTACAATTATTAAAAACTTTGCTTCTAGAAGTACCCGCAGTCATTGTATTTTCCATCGTTATACACTTGTTATGAAAAAAATGCCAACTGATTTAAAAAAAAGTAATCGGTGAAGCTGTGAAAATAGTAAATTTTGTAAAGGATCGTCCTCTCCAATCGAGATTGTTTAAATAAGTGTGTAAAGATATGGGCAGTCAGTACGAATCGTTTCTTTTTCATTATACTGAAATCCGATGGCTTTCCAGAGGGAAAGCTTTATCCAGGTTATTTAAACTTCGTGATGAGTTGAATGTGTTCAAACTGGAAAAAAATATGTCTTAAACTGCAAACTTTTTTGATGTATTGCATGATGAGCAATGGATTACGAAGTTAGCGTATCTTGCATACATTTTTGATAAGATCAACGAAACTGCTACAGCTCTGCAGGAAAAAACAATGACAGTATTTTTTGAGAGACAAACTGGCAGCTTTGGAAAGAAAAATTAATTTCTGGTTCTTTGTCCAGTTAATTTGTGCTCAAAAAAGGTCTATGCGAGGAAATTGTGGGGTAGTTTTGATTTTTTCCTTATTTTATATTTTCGGGGGTGTTGAATCCGAATTTGAGGCTTGCCAACAAAATTTCGTGATTTCTTTGAAGTTTTTCATGAATTTCACGAGAACTACCAACTATTCGAAAATTACATCAAAGTACCATTGAAAGTATATTCAATTTCCAATAAATCTCTATTCAAGGTTTTTTTTCTGCGACAACCCATTGGGACTCAAGCGCAAGTCGAAAATTGAGGTATTCTTACTGTTTTCGAAAATCCACTCCAAAGCGCTAAGAAATTACTTTGTGTCACAAAATTTGAATTTTTGTCTGTAACATGAACCAAGATAAACTTTTCTGATGGTCTTTGACGCGCTGAGTTCGAAATTGGCCTTGGAATTGCTCTAGCACGTTACGTTTTTGAGATATTCGAATCAAATTGGTCACAGAGTAAATTGTGCAAGTTCTTAGCTTGAATTGACACAAAACTTTACAAAAGATGGAAAAACAATGAAAGAAAAAACGCATTCCTTAAAGTTTACCAAAAAGAAGGTGTTCAAGACTCTATATTCAAGTCCTTGAGCAAAAACTAAGAGGTAGGAAACGAAAAACTTCGCCAGGTTCGATCAACTGTGAGTGCGCCTGTGTGCAATAAAGCCATTATCTTCTTGAAAAAACCAAACAAAATGAGTTAAACACATTCGTTACAAGTCAAACAATTGACAACCAACTAAAAGAAGTAAGTTTTCGTGGGAGGACTCAAAGATAAGACAATTTTTGAGGAAAACAGAATACTGTAAAGAGACTCATTTTTGTCAACAAACTCTTCCACCGTGTGAATTGGAATAATGCCTTATATTAGGATAAAGCTTAGATAAATTTGGGAAAATTAATTTTGGAAGACCAAAGAACTTAAAATTCAATCCAAAGTACACGACGAAGACTGTTAAACATAGTGAAGGCACTATAATGATTTGGGAGTATTTTTCGGCATCTAGGGTTTGGCCAATTTTTTTGGGTAAGAGACAAAGTAGTACTGTAGGCTTCGTCGAAGTCCTAACTACAGTTATGCTGTCATTTGTCAAAAAGAACAAGCCGATCATATGGTAGTTTATGGAGGATAACGACCCGAAACACTCCTCGAATATGGTTTCGGAGTACTTTCAAACAAACGACTTAACGGTTATGGGGCGGCCATTATAATCTATCGATCTAAAACAGATAGAACACCTATTGAACGTACTAAAACAAAAGATTGGAGACGCTAGAGCCAAAACCAAGGAAGAACTGTGGTCAATAATTCAAAATATACGATTCTCCTTACCTGCCGAGGCATGTGTGAAATTGGTGCATCCATGTGACGAGAATAAGAAACCATTATTAAAATAAAAGGTGCCACGACCAAGGACTAGAGGATTGTGATACACTTTTACCGTTAAGTTACTCTCGACAAAAGAAAATTACATTTATACAATTTCGTTTCTATTATTTTTCCAGGCAAAATTACCACTTTTTCGAATTTTGTACCATTAAGTCAAAACAAAAAACCGTTAACGGTAAACCACTGCACCATTTTAAAGTAATGGTAGGTGCAATTATTATATAAAAATTATAGCGGAAAAATACATAAGGGTGTGTAGTTATCTAACGTTCAGCTTTATGTAAATCGTTGTTTCTATTTTATTTTCCATCACTGTATATTTTGTTCTCGAGGTAATTTTTTCGAAAAAAATGTTTATAGTCATTCTGAAGTGTGAACATTTTACTTCAAAGTTCTATTTGAATCTTTCAAATACCTCCATTCGTCTTCGAGAAATCGTTGGTTTTCGTTTTGCTACCTGATTCGAAAAATCCAGTCAATTTGTGCTCAAAAGGGCAAATTGTGGGATTTTTCGAATTAGGTAGTAAAACGAAAACCAACGATTTCTCGTAGAAATCAAATTCTTCATCAATCATTATCATTAAACGAGTTTTGGATTGGTATTAAGAATGGATTCCCTGAGCTTGCCAAGAAAGCTATATTAAATGTGCTACCTTTTGTTACAACGTACCGCTGCTGTGAAGTAGGCTTTTCAGCGTATACTTACACAAAAACTAAATATAGATCGAGGCTGGACACTGCCCCAGATATGCGAATACAACTTTCGGACATTGAAGTTAATTTAAAAACAATTATTATAAATCAAGCAATGAACATTCTTCACACTAAATAAAAAATTAATTTTGAAATGTGTTGTTTTTCATTTTTTGCTGTTGTAAAGATGGGGTTCCGAAACATATTTGGGCATTGTTTAGGGTTCCACCGCTTAAAAAGTTTGGGAACCGCTGCTCTAGACGTTACCAATGGTCGGACAGACCTTTTTTGGCTGTTGCGACGTGTCCAACCATTTTTTTTTTAAAGTGGTCTTTTTTTACCACTGCGTTTTACATCAGGGAAAACTGAGTAAAAGCATGTCAAATGGCTAGGAAAGTAGCCTTAACCACTTCTTTTTCATTTTTATCCATGGATGCACAAAATCCCTTATTTTCATTTGATACCCCATTTATATGTAGGTAAGTTGCAAATATTATAGGTACCTACATTTAGCGGAAAATGCAACCTTAAAAGTGTATTTTCTAACCATTGCGACCAGATAAAGCTTGTCCGAACAGCAGTTTTGTAAATGTTTGGACTATGACTATCGGTTACCATCCAATTTTTGCGTGGCCGCGTGATATATAGGTAATCTTACGGTTTTAAAGTAGGTGACCAAGTTTATATCACTTCCCACTTTCTCAGCAAATCATCAAAGAACCAAACTACTAAGTCCATGCCGAAGATGGACGGCGTTTACGTCATTTTAAAACAACTTAGTTAAACTACTTATCAAGTTGCATCCAAAGATGACACCACAACTCCTCTGGGAACTTATCACGTTTCCTCAATATTATAAAATATTTACAAAGGCACAATGCGCTACCTATACAGCAGACGAAGTCGACCAAAGAAGACAACAACAGGGGGGAGAGTGTCACAAACTACTAATAACCGTGTTACAAGGTGTTATTTTTTTTTTAGATAATTAAGTGGTCATTTCTCAAAATTCGAAAACTGAAATCAAAAATTTCAAAAACTAAAAAAAATAAAATATTTATTTTGTCAAGAAAAGTTAATGTCAAAAAAGTTATTGTTCAGAAAAAGACCTATTGCATTGAAGAAATTGATTTTTAGGGTTCTTTTGGCGCACTATTTTTCAAAATTGATTTTCTCGAAAACTGTTTGTGGTAAAAAAAAAGTTAAAGATTGGTTAAAAGTGGTCTTTTAAATGGTTATCTTTTACAAACAAAACAAAAACATTGGATACTTTTGCTTTACCTAAATCTAAAATGAACATTCACACGCACAGATACATCATTATTCTATGCGATGGTCTAAGAGAACCATTTTCTTTGGCTTCTTTATCGTAAAAGGTTTGATTACAACAGCTACATACTTTTTTCTACACAAAACTTGTAAGACAAATAAACAAATCATAAAGTAAATAAGCTTTTTAAAAAATGACATTTTCAAAGAAGTATACAAATTCGGGAAGTCTTTATTTAAAAAAATCCATGCCTTCTATCGATTCAAGTCAATTAGCACCGATTGTTTTCCTGCTTCTGGTTTATGACATGCTCTTACTTATATCTACATTTTACTAACAATAATTTCAAACTTCAGATTATCTTGCTCCAAGGCCCAGCATTACACAAATATCTATATAATTCGACAAAAAAAGAAAACTCGGTCGAAGAAATAACAACAACAAAAAAAAAAATCAAAATAAATTAAAGAAAAAGTTGAAAGTGGCTTCTAAGCTTGTCTCGGCCTTATCCTCATAAACATTATAATACCCCACCTTCTCGTCACAGCCATCAAACTCTAGCCGATTAATGACACACAAGCACATTCATAAAGAGGTATACCTCTAATATACTCTCAAGCCTCGAATGGAACAGCCCGTCGCGTTGCGGTGCGGCGTAGGCGCAGTCGAACAAAATTATATTCAAAAGGCAATTAATTAATTTGAATATTGTTACCTTTATATTTAATTTATTTTCAAGTCTTTGCTGTGGCTGCGCAAATACATTATGCATACAGTAAAATCCCTCATAGTCGAACAACAACAATTTTTTATAACTTAAATTAAATATACCTAAAGTTATAAAATTATTCTTTTCAAAATAAAAGAAAAAAATTCAAATACAATGGAACTTATTGGCGAGGATCCTGAATAGCCCAAAGATGCACGGAGAGGTTATCTAATTTAATTTTTTAGTAAAATTGCCTTATCGTTGGTAATTTTCTTATAATTTTGCTCATTTTAAGTTTAATTTTCCAAAATGTTTTCTTAGAAACAAAAAATTCATTATTTAGTATTTTTGAATTTTTTAACACTTTTTAGTTAGTTTTTGGGTTTTTTGACTTTTTTTAACGTTTTTAACGGCTGATTTTTTAAGAGGTTTAGAACTTTAAAAAAAAAAAAAAAACACAAAAAATTCGAAAAAATGAATGAAATATTTATTTGAATCGATAGTTTGAACCTTGCAATTTAATGTTTAAAGATAATTTCATGCAAATGTTGACCGCGGCTGCGTCTCAGGTAGCCCATCCGCTGAGTCCAATTTTGGCATACTCTTTCACACATATCGGCCGGTATCTCACGAATGAATGCATGGATGTTGGCTTCCAGTGCATCAATCGAAGCGGGCTTGTCCCTATAGACATTAGCCTTGACATACCCCCACAAAAAATAATCTAATGGTGTCAAATCGCACGATCTAGGCGGCCAATTGACCGGCCCGAAACGTGAAATTAACTATTCACCAAACTCGCCTCGCAATTGCGCCATTGTTTCGCGTGCTGTGTGGCATGTGGGCACCGTCTTGTTGAAACCACATATCATGCTAGTCAAGAACTTCCATTTCGGGCAAAAAAAAGTTTGTTATCATCGCTCGGTAGCGTTCACCATTGACAGTAACGCTGCGATTCGCATCATCTTTGAAGAAATATGGCCCAATAATGCCGCCGGCCCATAAACCGCACCAAACAGTGGCTTTTTCGGGATGCATTGGTAGCTGTTGCAATGCTTCTGGCTGATCTTCACTCCAAATGCGGCAGTTATGCTTATTTACGTACCCATTCAACCAAAAATGAGCCTCATCGCTGAACACAATTTTTCGATAAAAAAGCGGATCCTCGGCACGAATTTTGATAGTAAAATTCAATAATTTGCAAGCGTTGTTCATTTGTAAGACGATCCATGGTTAAATTGCAAACCAAACTGAAGCTGTTTGACAGTGACACAAGGTACTAAACACACGTCAGCTGTCAAAACCAGTGTTGCCAAAACCAAACCAGCTAAAAAATCACCCGTTTTGAGCAATATGTCATTAAAGTATTGAAGCAGTAGGAACCATACATATCAAAACCTAGCCACTTTAAGGCCTTGAAATAAAAATAATGTTAGAAATACGTATGTAACTATCCGCAAATGGAGAATTCACTGTATTTTAAATGCAACTATATAGTGACGGTGGCACGCGGCTGCTATGGCATCATGCCACTCATACAACCGCAAGATATTATACACAACAACTGCATCTATTTTAAATAAACCAAATAAAAAATTTATGTTCATTCATTAAGATTTCATTCAGAAAAGTTGGCCAAAACCAGAGTTTCTCCTCTGTTCCCCGCAATATTGCTTAGAGCTATGTATACTTTAATGTTTAACTGTGTATTCAAATTAACGGCGCACAGCAATAGCGCGTGGGCCGTCAATAAAATCATGTCAGCAAAGAAGTTAAAAAAAAAAAATGAAATCAACGATCACAACGTTTCATTCATGGAACAAATTTCAGTTTACCTAATGTAAATTAAAGCCTGACTTTACGAAAACACTGATGCAGCTTTTTTTTTAACCGTGTATGGCTTTTCGCCAAATATTATTAAACGTGCGCTATAAGCTCCCTCAGGTGTATTGAATCTGGTAGTAGCAATTTGTTGTGACTTTTTTCCGTTGGCACAAATTTGCATGACGTTACCTATACTGTGTGCCTTGCTGCTGCCAACTGATGAGGTAATTGACGATTTCAGCCTGAAACTAAAAGTAAAAGATATGTATATATTTTAGAGGTCACAAGGGGAAAACGTCATTTCCGGTCAGTGTTTACACCAAAATTTAATGGGCAACCTGACCACACGAGTCGAAAAATTTGTAGGTAATTATTCAAAATTGAATATTAAATTAATGGAGTTATGCGGAAAATGCATGCATTAGCATTAATGCGGAACTAGTATAATAAATATTTTTTGTCTGGCGTTAAAGTTGATGAACTGGTTCGGTGTTGATTACTTTTAGAAATAAACTGATATAGATTTTGTATCGTTTGCCAAATTCCTTTATGCATACATACAACAAATCGCATTTAATATTTGGAAGGTACCAACTTTGAGAATAATTATGTCACCAATACTTAAAAAAACGTGATTTAATTAAACTAGATTTTGACAAAAAATCTCTAAAGCGACTCATGTAATTTTTAGTTATTTAGCCACATTAAAGCCTCTCTGAGTATTTGAATGAACAAAATAGTCCCAGTGACATAATGTATAAAATCAACTCCTTAACTCAATATAGTAGGCCAACGGTTCTCAGCCTTTGAGAGTGTGCGGGCCTGTAGCAACGAATTTTTCATTCGGCGGACCCCTCTCAAGAAAAAAATTTAATGTGTCATTTTGTAGAGTCTTTAAATTAACACCGTTACATCCAGAAAGTTCAAAAACATGTTGTTTTTATAAAAATATCTTTTATTAAAATGTTATGAAATTGGAAGTACATTCATATATGTAAGCAGTTAGTACAAAAATGTGATGGCTGGTGTTGTTTTTTAGCTACCAAGTTATTTATATTTGGATAAAACGAACATACCTGAATTCTGAAATCAGGTTCTACATCTAATTTATTTCTATATTTATTTTTCGTATAAGCAAGAGTTGAAAAAGCTTTTTCACATAAATAAGACGTAGAAAAAGGAATTAATACTTTTATAGCTCTTTCGATATTAAAGGATACCTATTACTATCTAGCACTAAACCAGAATTCAAAAAGACTGATGTTTTTAAATACAAGTTGTAGAGTTGAATTACAAGAAATATCAATAAGCTGGTTTTCTTCTAAAGCTGATAAACTGCTTATTTCAATCAAGTCAACTGAAAATGGATTTTCAATCCATAATTTGCTGTTATCAGGAATTGGAAAGTATTCTAGGAAACTTTTTTTTAGGTCCGTGAAATTTTTGAGAAAACTTTGAAAAATTGTGTCTGGTAAAATATCGTTGGCAGTTGTTTAAAATTAATTTAGTTTTGGAAATGATAAATAATCCTTTTTTTTAAATCGTCTATGCCACATCAATCATGTATCAATTTTTTAAATTTCGATTCCATTTTGTTTTCAAATTTGAATACACTTACATACATGTATTTATTATTGAGAGGAGTAGAAAAATGACATAAATTGGAGTGAGGAAATTAGTAAAAAGGATAATGTTAGTTTTGGAACACAGTTTGTTGAGTGTCGGCGTATTTCTGACACTTTATAGAAAAGCTATCGCGGACCCCCTGAAATTCTCCGTGGACCCCCAGGGGTCCGCGGACCATAGGTTGTGAATCTATGTACTATAGACAATGTTAAGATACTAAGAAAAGCCTCATGAGCTGATGGTCTAAGATCTATGTGAAGGAATTTAAACTTTAGACTCCCCCCAACGTGATTAAAAAAAGAGCCAAGTTTCTTATATGTACAAGAAACCTGTGCGTAAAAAGTCAGCCAAAAAAAAAGGATTGAAATCTAAAATATATGCCAAGTTTTTAGTTCATGAAGTTTGATATCAAATATCTTAAGCACCTAGATCAGCCATACTCAACCTTTCTGCCAAAAGGGCCACAAAGACGTTTCAGCTATGTTGCTTCGGGCCGCAACATGAATTATTTTTTGCACTTAGGTGTAAAGTCATTTAGATTGAATGGTTTATTAATTTTAGTATAAAAATTAATTAATTAAAACTGGTATCCGCTCCTTAACACATGTGCTTACTGGCCCACGGATAGACAACTTTCCTTATTAAAAAAGATATCATACCTTTCCAGTATTTATCACTTCACTAAATTCACCACTTCATCAAATTGTGGTGATTTTCTAATACATGTCTCACAGGCAATCACTGCTTTCAATCATTTCAACGATTCTCGATTTTACATCCAAACTCAATCATTTTGAGGATTCTCGTTTCTCGATTGTCTCAATCATTTTGTTGATTCTCGATTTTCCATCCCAATCTCAATCATTTCGATGAATCTCGATTTTCTTTTCAAAAGCTTGTGATTTCTTGTGATCGTATCTTCAATGGAATTTGATATTTGATGTCTTTTTAATGAATCCATCAAAAATGTATTATTTTGTATTCGATCAAAATCGGTACGTTCGTTCCATCGGAGAAATTTAATTCCATCGAAATCGAAATGAAAATTGAATCGGTAATGGATTCTGTGAAATGTAAATGATCGATTGATTGAAATAATCGAATCATTTTGGTGATCAATTTTTGAACGATTATATCATTTGAATTGAATGAGCTGTGTACTCTATGAGAATGCCAAACGAACAAATTGAAGCCCTTTTCTTGATTCTGAAGTTTTGGTTTGTTTGTACCTAATTGTGAACTTGGTTGTTTCATTTGGTTGATAAAACGTTCACACAGCTGCTCTCAGAATATTGATATTCCTCAATAACAGCAACGAATGTCTCAACTTTCAGTTTTTATTTTGAGTTAACTCCTTTCCTAAGCAAAAATTCTACAGCAAGGTATGAAGATGACGATAATGGAGAGGATGAAATGTTTGGCCCATCCATTTTTTTCATAATTGTTTCCTTTTAACTCCAAATTTAAGTATAATAAAAATGCACAATGGCAATTCCAAAATTAAATAGCAAATAATATTTGACAATTTTCACGTTCAATTGTGCGCATGAATGCGTCCTTCTGGTTTTAATTCTTTCTTCAAATTCAGAATCGATGCTCTCTTCTTTTCAGAAGATGCCAAATGAACTTTTTCAGAAGCATTTGAAACGAAAATGCTGTGAATAATTCGTGAAAACGCAAAAACAAAGTGACATTTCGTTTGTCCATGGAGCTATTTCCACTTGTCTTTCAAATTTGATGTCTTTCACTGGCAACACTTTTTGTTTAGGAATGTTTCCTATTTGGGCTTTATTTCCCATTTGATTGATTTTTTTGGGCATTGGTTTTGGTTCAGTTTGTAAAAGAAAGCGATGAAATCAGGAAGTATCATTCAAAATGTTCAGTCTTTTTTCCAAATTTCCCAAACGGCTGTAAATTTTGATTTATGGTATTAGGTTTTTCTATGAAATCGCATATTTATATGCCAGGTGGGCCACTGAAAAAGCTCAACGGGCCACATGTGGCCCGCGGGCCGCAGGTTGAGTATAGCTGACCTAGATTAATATCGAAACATCTCCAAATTATGAGAGAGCATTCCACATCAAAAACCAAATTCGAAGCAGGGGTAAATGCAAGCAAATCGACTGTTTGGCGTGTTATCCTTGGTGCTGGTCATCTGAAGAGCTTAAAGCTGACAAAAAAAATAAATAAATAAATTGGTTGGTGCAACAGCTCGTGGAGATCCAGGGCCTAGCGAATTACAACCCTCAACCATTCCTGTGTGCGTGTTGTTGGCAGGAATGGAGGGGACCTACAGTTTTTTGCCGAGTCCGAACGGCTAAACGAGAAGCACTTTTTCATGACAAGTATACTCTTGGAGGACTTGTCAGTTCCTCGCAAGAGGCAGTACCTCGGATAAAACATTTCTGTTTTTAGGTGGAACGGGGTGCAATCACCTATTATGGAGCACTGGAGCTTAATGTTCAAAGCACCCAAACTACGGGAATAACCTGCAAGGAAGTATTGGAATTAGCTTTTCCTAATCTGAAGGACATTTTTGGACCTTTGCCATGGATCTTGAAACAGGACAACACACCAATCCATACTACCCTGTTCGTAAAGTCGTATATTACAAGCCAAGTGATGAATTGGCCGCCGTATTCAACCCCCGATTTTCAACCCCCCTCTAACTTCAGTACCAATAAAGTCAGAAACTTCAAATTCACAGTATTTGCTGAATTCATCAAACACAGATGGCTCACCAAATTTTAACTCTTTAGTATTAGTAAATAGTAATTACCGAGATATAGGACTTCAAAAATCGCAAAAACCGTAACTGACTGACTGACTCACTGACAGATCATCAAAATTATGGGGCACTTACCGACATCGTAGAAACTTGAAATTTCACACGACGGTAGGCCTTGTGGTGCATACAAAGGAAAAAATCAAAAATCTGTAATTTTCTATTCAGGGGGCGTGGCATCCCCCACTTTCTTTAAAATTCTTATATATAATATGAAGCACTTTCGATTGTTGAAGAACGATGAAAATTGGTATTTCGGTAGGACTTGAAGTATTTTGAAAGAAAAAAATCGAAAATTTGGAATTTTCCATTCAGGGGGCGTGCCATCCACCCACTTTATCAGAATTGTTATTATTTATATGGATCACTTTCGGTTGTCGTAGAATTATGAAACTTTGTAGAGTGGTAGGGCTTTATTTTCACCTGGCAAAATAAATCTTCGCAAAGAGGAGTGAAATCACAACAAAAAAATACATGTCAAAAAAAGAGCCAAGTATAACCTGTGCATAAAAAGTCACCCAAAAAAGGTAATGAGATCTAAAATATATGCCAAGTTTTAGATTCATGAAGTTTAATATCAAATATTTTAAGTACAGTAATATCGAAACAATTCCAAATCATGACAGAAATTTTGTATTAAATGATTAGGTACTGATTAAAATTTGGTGGATTTACTTGGAAAGTTTTCTCTTAATTACTTACTTAATCACTAATTTAAAATGTATGATAACTTGACCAGTGAACCCACCATAATTTTAATCAGTGTTAAATACCAAATTTTTGTCATGATTTGGAATTGTTTCGATTTTACTCCACTATTTGATTAGCTCAGCGAATAAGAAGTTTCTGACTTTACTGGTACTGAAGATTTTTTTCTTCAAAATGCATTCATGTTATTCTTATTCAGTTTCCTAGCTTCTTTTTCAATAACACTGGTCTGCAACGAAAATTGCCTCTTAACCGAACCGTGCTTTTCTAAAGGAACTTCTCCCTTAATATTTATTTGATGTACCCCCATTGTTTTACATAAATTACAGGGCAATTTGTTTACGCTCAGTTTGAGATATAAACCAACTTGGGAAATGCACTGTTATTTTGATATGCTACTTTGAGGTGGTTGGATGTTGTAGGAACTGGGGGCCTCAAGCTGTATCTTTTCCTACACATCAAGTGCTAACAGTACCTCCACGTTGGTAGCCGCCGGATACTGGTCTTGGCTTTATGCCTTGACTTGCTAAACTTGTAAGTGTGAATGTTGACCAAGGAAAGAACTGCAACATTAAACCCATATCCCTACAGATTGGAGGTTAGTGCGTTGGGCTAACGACCCGACCACAGTAAAAAAGCCAATTGTTATGAGAGAGACGCGAGAAGCCTCGGATAACGACCCCCCTCAAATGGCAACCAGATCCGGAACGAAAACGGACTATGACCTACAAGTATGCACCTGGAATGTAAGAACACTCTACACACCAGGTGCTACTCAAAAACTTGAATCTGTCCTCTCGCGGTACAAGGCAGATATTACCGCGATCCAGGAGATACGATGGATAGGATCAGGTATAACGAAAAGAAAAGATTGCGACATTTATTACAGCTGCCATCAAAGACTGCACATGTTAGGATGCGGATTCGTCGTAGGAAATCGACTCAGATCGAAAGTCATCGATTTTAAGCCGATCAGCGATCGCCTGGCTGTGATCCACATCAAAGCTACCTTCCAAAGCATCAGCCTGATATGTGCACACGCCCCTACCGATGAAGCTGAGGAGTCTAGCAAGGAGGAGTTTAACGACCTCCTCCGATGTCAAAGCTATAGTCAGAAAGGAAAACATCTTTGGCGGATTAGTTGGAAAGCACAGCCTCCACGAAACGGCAACAGATAACGGCTTCCGACTAATCGACTTTGCTGCAGCTCGTAATACGGTGAAAAGTAGCACTAGGTTCCCCAGGCGAAGTATACACACAGCAACCTGGCGATCTCCAGATGGTCGAACGGCCAACCAAATCGACCACGTGCTAATTGGCGCAAGGTATGCATCGAACATCTTGGACGTGCGAACTTTCCGAGGCGCAAACGTGGACTCTGACCACTTTCTTGTTGTGACAAAGTTCAGAGCCCGACTGTCCAACGAAAAGAAAACGAAGACCGCCCAAAGGAAGAAATTCAACATTGCATGCCTTAGCACATCTGAGAAAGCCAGAGACTACAGTGAGCAATTGACCGGGAAACTCTCTGCCGTAAACCCAGCCACAAGCGTCAACAACCAGTGGAACCAATATCCCGACATCATTATTCATTAAGGAGACAGCCGAGACCACCATAGGCTATCAACCACCCAGAAAAAAGAACCCGTGGTATGACGATGAATGCGCGGTATTGAAGCAGGAGACGGAAAATGCACGAATGCAAATGCTGCAACGGAAAACAAGAGCAGCAAGAGAGGAGTACCGTGAAAAGAGAAGGAAAGAGAAAAAACTCTACGTAGAAAGAAAAGAGCATCCGCTAGCCTCTCAGCTCAAGTGTCTCGAAGAGTCTAGCACCGCCACCAACACCCGCCGGTTCTACAAAACAGCCAAGCAATTGGCATCTGGTGATAGGACTGGCACGCAAGCACAGGGAATTGTAGACGTGTTTAAGCAGCATTTCCAGCAGCTGCTTAATGGGCATTATGTAGAGGAAGCAACAGAGGAACAAAGAAGCATAAGACCAGTCAATGAAGATCCAGTCCCAGCGCCCAGTACTGAAGAGGTTAAGTAAGCCATCCACAAGCTTAAGAACAACAAATCCGCCGGCCCAGATGGCCTACCTGCGGAACTCTTTAACTATGGAGGAGATGTCCTGGTAGAGTGCATGCACCAGCTCATCAACCAAGTGTGGGAGGAGGAAAGTATGCCCGACGACTGGTCAAATAGCTCCATATGCCCAATCTACACAAAAGGCGATCCTATGTCCTGCAAGAACTACAGAGGCATATCCCTGCTTAATGTTGCCTACAAGATCCTATCCAACGTACTATGTGAGCGTCTAAAACCTTTTTGCAACACTATGATCGGCACGTACGAGTGTGGCTTCAGGCCAGGCAGATCAACGATAGACCAAATTTTCGCATTGAGGCAAATCTTGGAAAAGGCCAACGAATTTCAATTCGAGACCCACCATCTATTCATCGACTTCAAAGCCTCATATGATAACATAAGTCGCCAAGAGCTTCTATTGGCGATGTCAGAACTCGGGATTCCGAAAAAACTGATCCAGCTATGCCGCATGACGTTACAAAATACGCGGTGCAACGTGCAAATGGGTAACAGCTCATCCGAGTTATTCCTGACGTGTACAGGGTTCAGACAAGGAGATGCGCTATCATGTGCTATCAACTGCTTGGCTATGCGGACGACATCGTCATCATCGGCCGCTCCAAGAGAGCTGTACTTGAAGCATTCACAGCTATTGATGAACAGGCAAAACGCGTTGGTCTTGAAGTGAATGAGGACAAAACAAAGTATATGCTATCAACAAACAAAGCCTCATCTGTCCATCGCCTAGGACAAAACGTCACTGTTGGTAGCAGTAATTTCGAGGTAGTCAAGGAGTTCACCTACCTCGGAACAAACATAAATTCCACGAACGACACCTTAGTGGAAATCCGATGAAGAATTACCCTAGCGAACCGCCGCCTGCTGAAGTTAGAAGGTCAGTATGAAATTTTTTTTCAAAAAAAGGACTTCAAAATTCTGACCTAGCCTATTCTTGAAATTTGAGGACTTCAATTTTGAACATAGCCTATCGTTGAAATGCAAAAACACTGAAAATTTGGGGCCTTATTGCAAATTCCTAACATGCTTGGTTCCTGAGATACACCATGTGACCTGCTAACTTCACTGTGAAGTTAGCAGGCCACTAAATTACACCCTTATTTTGCGAACTGCAAAATCGGGAATAGAATGCAAAAAAATTGCAAAAAAGCTGCAAATTCCTATCAAGGTCCCATTTGCGTGGGTGAAAGTTGCCCTGCTAACTTCATAAACGTCCCGTTTTGCCTCAGGATAAGCTCCACTATTGATATCTTTAGGGCTTATTTACGTTTTGTCTAGGTCGAGACACAATATGAAGCAGAGCTTGCTTAAACTTTTAATTGAACTTACACACATAATTCATTCGCTCCACTAGAACAGAAGACTATTGTTTTCTAATTTCATTCTATACACATAATTATATGACAAGACTTACTTTTGGACTTAGAACTGAAAGCACATTTAGTGGGTGAACGAATAACCAAAATATGAGCATGAAGGTTTCGAAGGCGAATGCAGCTTGATATCGACTACAAAAGTCTGTCAGGATAATTTTGGTGCCCGTAATAGGGACGAGGGATTGAAAATAATGGTTCTTCTAATTAAATAAAAGATATTATTTTGAATAACTTAAAAACACTTATTTTATTTATTTATTTACTTAAATGCATTTCGGAAGCAATGCTTCCATCGTCAGTAAGTTTTATATAAATAATAATATAAAACTTACTGACGATGGAAGCATTGCTTCCGAAATGCATTTAAGTAAATAAATAAATAAAATAAGTGTTTTTAAGTTATTCAAAATAATATCTTTTATTTATTTCATGAAAAAAACACGTTGAAAATCTCCAATATCAAATCAAGTTCTTCTAATTGTTGTGTCATGGGTACCACCACTTCAATTCATTATTTAAAATTAGAAATGATGTTCTGTCATTTTCCTTAAGTTCAGAGACTTTATTTTTAACTATCCGATTGAAAATACTCAAGATATAACCATTTTAGCCACACCATATCAAGAGATATTTGGAGATTTGGAAAAAATTCAAAATCAACAAAAAAAAGTCTCCAAAATAAGGCCGATAAGCTTCGCTTCAAAACGGCATATCGTGAGTTATATTGATCGGATAGTTAAAATTGAAGTTTATTGACTAAGGCAAAATGCCCGAGCATCATTTATCATTTTTAATAAATCAATTTAATTGGTTGTACCCATGACACAACAAATGGGAAAACCGCTATTTTCGATCCCTCGTCCCCACTACGGGTGCCAAAATAATCCTGCCAGACTTTTGTTTCAAGCTGCATGCACCTTCAAACCCTCATACACAAATTTGCTACCGGCTCTTAGACTATTTACAAATATAAATCTCCATTAGAGAGTTAGGGTGATTAGGATGAGAAAATAAAGTGTGAAAGTTAATGAATTTAATAATGACGAGACATTTTTAGAGTATTCGAATCACTGTATGAAAAAATTTACTACCGCACATTTTTCAAACTATTATGCAAAAACACAGCAAATAACTTTTATCACACAGTGAATTCAAAAAGGCTTTTATATTTAGGTTCTGTTGAAGAACATACAAACATCTTTCCGATGACATAGATACATATGTTTCGTTATTATTGATTCCTAGACCAGCTTTAATACATATTTTCCAGACATAACAGTTTTATTTGGTTGCCAATTCAACGGAAACAAAGAGGGCTCTATTCTATGAATCAATCATATTTTTCAAAAAACAATAATAAGGTACATTCGTTTTTTTTAATTTCCTCAAAAAAAGAATTTTTTTGTTTAATTCTTTATTATTTTGTATTATTTTACTAATGAGCACCCCCACCCAAGAAAGAATCACAGCATTCAAGAGACTAAGTGATTTGAAATTTTTTAGATTAGATTTCATAAATACATTTATTTCTTCAGAATGTGAAATACATTCAACAATCGTATAAAATAATATATATAAATATTAGAAATAAAGTAGTGGCATTTAGGGTTTGTTTCACAATGTCTGAGTAAAGTTCTAATTAGTTATTCGACAATTAAATTATTCGGAAATTAAATCCTCTCATTAACGAACTTTGCGTTTCACAATGATCGAAGTAATAAATTTATGTGTCAATTAGCTATTCGTAAGTTATTCCAGTTTTCCAGACAAAATATTTTTGACTGATGAAAATATTCAAAAAATAATTAATAATAAACTTCAAATTAAGACTGAGAGCTCGCAAAAATGTTTTAGAGGAAACCAGCTGAAGGTTATTATAAGAACAAATGCCAACGTCTGCCTACAGCCAGTGGTACAGCTACCGAGGAAAAACGCATCAAAAGTACAATTTTCCTGAAAGTTTAATAAATGAAAATTCAAATTCATCACACATTGATGCCCACGGCTCCCTGATTACACATATATGTACTGTACATACATAATGGATACTTACGGATGCCGAAGTGGCAAACTAGCAAACGTCCCCGAAAATGTATTTTGTTCTTTTGGGCGTTTTAAGACTTTTGGGTTATCACTTATTATATATCCCTAAAGCCAGAGTGTGTATGGATATGCATAAATGAAAGACGTCAAAGTAGCCCTCAAACCAACGCAATTTTTTCGAGTTTTTTGGCAGTTTCAGAAGTGGAACTCAAATCGTCTTTTTGTTCGGAAGTTTAGGTACTCCGGGAGTCAAAATTTGAGGTACCTAATAGAAAAACTAAATGCACGAAAATATTGCACTTAGTTGCAAGAATACTTAGCCATTTGCATTCGATCGTGAATAATCCCTATATTTATATGTAAAATCTAAAATTGCATCACACCATGCAAAAAAGTTTGTCTAATTCGTCCTATTTAGCTACATTTACACTTGCGCTCATTTTTGCCCGTACATGGAACAACAAAGGTGTAAATAATACCACCGAGCATTGATAACGATGAAATTCAAAGCCCTTTCTTAATGTTCGATGAATTTTGTACGTTGTTCGTTGTTTGTGGAACAACGTTCACCGAATGAAGAACGAAGGTCTAAATGCAGCTTTATGCTTCAAATACATTCAGTGAAAGTCCAAACCATTACATTTATCTGTTTTAACGGTCGCACCTTCAGCTTTGAATGTTTTAATTGCCAGTTAAATTTGCTAATCAATACTTCATCTGATCATTAAAATACTGAGAACTTTAACTACTAGTTAGACGTATTCAGATATTGTGAAATGTAAATGAGATTGATAATTGACGAATAAGTTTAAAGTAGCTTAATTGAAACTTTAATCAGGGGGGTCATTCCGTATTTCGATTATCGCCAGACGATATCGTTTAGACGATAGTCTTGCTCTACGTAACATTGAAAATGACTATCGTCTGGGCGATCTCGTTTTGGCGATGAATTATTTGCTTTACGTAAGTCAATAATCGTCAAAACGCTATCATCAAAACGATAGAGCTTAGACGATAGCTAAATAGGTATCGTCTTGTAATTATTCGAATGTTTTAAGAGCGATTATTGGTTTTTTCTTGATCTCTAACCATTGTTTTTTGAATAATACGAATAAAAAATTAAATAATTATTGAATAATTAAGGCATCAATATCAGTTCATATAGTTTCGATTATTCAGAAAAATCTTACCAACAAATCCTACCTAATAATCAAAAATTAAAAAGTATGTATGTATCTGCCCAGTGGTCAAAATTCGACCATTTATACCAAAATAATCGTTCATCAATACAGGCACCTATGTCAACAGGGCTCTCATCGCGTAAAACGTTGATCGTCTTCACGCATAGTTAATCGCGATATCCATTATGCTAAGGGGATCCTACTCTATATGGTTTTGAGAAAAAAGCAATAAGTTAGGGAATGAAAAAGCATATCTTGGCTTAAAACTGATACAAATACTTTATTCAATATTAAATAATTTTGATGGGCATCATACATCTTTTGACAATTTTGCACTTATCAACTATCCAAAGTGGAAATCGTATAGGTTGAGAGGAGAGGCAATGGCAACCGTTAGAAAGCAGCACCGTGATTAAAGGCATTGTGCTGCTGCAAAATCATACCTCAAGCTCTATATTCGATCGGATATTTTGGGTATCTTCATATTTTTAGTATTACCTCGTGCCATAATGGTTGGTGCGTTGGACTGTCATGCCAAAGGTGTTGTTTCGATTCCCAGCCACTGCCAGTATACTTGTCATGAATAAGTGCTTCTCATCTAGCCGTTCTGACTCGGCAAAAATTTGTAGGTCGCCTCCATTCCAGCCAACAACACGCACACAGGAATGGTTGAGAGTTGTAAGTCACTAGGGCCTGGTTTCCACGAGCTGTTGCGCCACCAGATTTATTTTTTATTATTTTTTTCATAATTGTATTCAACACTGGGCCGCTTATAGGCTTAAATCGTACTTTTAAGGGGACACTCAGATTGACCAGCTACTTTAAGAACGTATTGCTATATTGTTGCGTATACCGAAAAGAATCAATTTATTCACAAATACAACTTTTAACGGATGGTATTGCAAATAAATTTTTAGAACAACGTGACATTTCAAATAAAACGACAAGGATTTTTAGTTTTGACAGCAAAATTTAATTTTCAAATTCATTTTGTTCATTCAAATAAAAAACGATAGACGAGACGATATGATTGAGTTACGTAAGGCAAATTATAGACGATATCGTTAAAGATAATCGTTTTGACGATTATCGTTTTAAAAATTACGGAATGACCCCCCAGAGAATGTGAAACAAGCCCTTAATATTTTAAGAATAAGAAAGTGCCAAATGCCACTTCAAGTTAAACAAATAAATCAAATAATAATAATTTGGGTGGGGTGACCCTTATTCAAGAAAAAATGTACAATTTAAAATAAAAAAAAAAGAAATATTAACAATTCAAATCAATTATACAAACCAAGATAAACTATATTAATTTGCTTACAAAAGTTATAAGGAACAGAGAACAACTGTCTTTGATAAACACCAGATATATCTAAGTAAGTGTTTTATATAACAGGAGACAACATTCTTTCTAACTGATCGAAGTGAAAAGTAAGCAACCAGTCCTTTACAAGTTTCTCAAAACGATTTGGTAATATAAGTGATCTTATCGTAATCGGAAGTTTATTAAATAATCGAGGAGACATAACAGAATAGAAATTACGGAAGGCAGTAGTCCGGAAATTAGGAACAGGTACCATACATTGGATGTTACCATGGAGGTTATGGTTGTCCAAGATTCTGAAATTTAGATTTCCTGAGAGCTTGAAAAAAGTTTTGAGGACCTTATAGCAGTATAAGTGTCTTACTGGAAGAATCTTCAACCCTGTGAATAATGAAAAACAATGATGCAATCTATGTTTTCTGCTTATTTTTCTAATAACATATTTTTGGAGTGTCAAAATCGGTTTTATTTTGTTAAAATGCATTCCAACCCAACATGCTACACCATATTGCAATTTAGATTGAAAAATTCCAAAATAGATTTTTTTAAGCAGATCAGTTGAGCATACTTTTTGGAGGTAGAAAAAATGTCGAAGTGTGGAACGGAAATATTTTTTTTAAATTCTCAGATTGATTAATAAAAGACATCTTAGAGTCAATTAAGAGACCTAGATATTGAAATACATCAACTTTCTCAATTTTGAAACAATGATCACTGCAATTGAAGTTGTGAGAGTATGTAAGCGAGGTGGGATAATATATACAATGGCAACCTTGCAATTTGAATCTTAGGCATTCAGGCTCATGGAAGAAAATATCCGGTTCCAAGAAGTTCCAACGTCATCAGCAAAAGCAGTAACATCCGATTTGAGTTTTAAGCTGAATAGAGAATTAATATACAATGTCCCGTAATGAGTGGATAATACTGCAACTGGTGATAGCAGGTCTTATGACTGTTCAGAAAAAAAATATAAAAAATATTTTTCTTGTGGTCTCCATGGTATAATTTATTTTCGAAGAATGTTAAAAAATTCTGGGTCTCCTAAAATACCTAATTACAACGGCCACCAATAAAGGATTCTTATTATTTTTGTATTTTTATAATATTTTTGAATAACCGTTCTAAATGATGGGTAGTAAATTTTAACACCAGCTGATGCATTTTTTGTGTTATAATTTTTTTAATTTATTTTTTTATTCAAAAATAATTCAATTTTTTTTTTTCACCAAAGTTTGAAAAATAATAAAGGGAACAAAATGTATGAAAACATGAGTGGCAAATTTGATAAAAATTGGCCTGTTTAATGTACTTTCCAAAATGGTATAACACATGTTTGTGTCTACAACCATATCCAATAAAATTGGCATTTATTCAACCAAAGTAGTTTTTAACATTTTATCAGATGAAACTAAGTTACAAAGTTAAGTAAACACTACGACGACGAATGAATGACTCATATTGTTTTTTTTAATTTTTATTGCATTTAAAAATAACCATTCTTAAATAAAGGGAGTAACATTTAACACTAGTTGCTGGATTTTTTTGTAATAATTTTTTTAGTTAATTTTTTAATAAAAAAATTATTACATATTTATTTTCATCAAAGTTTGAAAGTTAATAAAAAAGACAAAAAACTGAAAACTTTCGTGGAAAATAATATTAAAAAGATCTTCTTTTAATGTACTTTCCCAAATGGTAAATCACAAAGCTTCTATCAACAGCAATAACACATTAAATTGGCTTTTAATCTACTAGAGAAGATTTTTAACACTTTCTCAAATCAAAATTGACTTGTAATAAAAAAGGCATTAAAATGCATAAGAAAGTATTATTTGCAAATATTGTCAATTCTCTGTCATTTTATAACGTATAACGTTGTTATACTGGTTTCGTCAATTAAACGAATTTTTGAATTTGATTAAATTAATACTGATTAAGAATGTCACAGTATACGCCGCGCCGCTGCGCTGGAGTATGCAAATATGCATTTAATATACGGGGAATGCAGAGGAAGCGCTAACGCAGCCGCAGCACTCTATAGAGAGCGATATCCAAATGCGTGACATCCGGACTATCGAGTGTTCATCAGAGTCCACCAATGTTTTTCAGAAGGACGAATGCCTGGTAATGGACTGGGCAGCACTAGCGGAGGTCGTTTACCGCGAGAACAAAAATTGATGGTATTGTGCGGAATGACATTGAGAGGTCCTTCATTAGAAGATGCAGAGCCTGTATCACAGTGAATGGGAGACAGTTTGAACACCGGATATAAATTTATTTAAAAATATACATAAATCATAATTTTTAATACTGTTGTTTTTATTTATCGCATTTCCCATACCTAAATCAAAACCTTTTTGAATGTGCATACTATTATTTTAGTTAGTGAATTTAGCAGACATAATAGTGACACTGGTATATCTATTGACTTTTCCCTACAACTCAATTTTTGTTGTCATCAAACTTTGATGAAAATAAATATTTAAACATTTTTTTATTAAAAAATCAATTAAAAAAATTATTACAAAAAAAATCGAGCAAGTAGTATTAAATGCTACTGCCTTTATTTAAGAACGGTTTTTTTTAAATGCAATAAAAATTAAAAAAACAATATGAGTCATTCATTCGTCGTCGTAGTGTTTACTTAATTTTGTAACTTAATTTCATCTGATAAAATGTTAAAAACTACTTTGGTAGATTAAATGCCAATTTTATTGGTTATGGTTGTAGACACAAACATGTGTTATACCATTTTGGAAAGTACATTAAACAGGCCAATTTTTATCAAATTTACCACTCATGTTTTCATACATTTGTTTCCCTTTATTATTTTTCAAACTTTGGTGAAAAAAAAAAATTGAATTATTTTTGAATAAAAAAATAAATTTAAAAAATTATAACACAAAAAATGCATCAGCTGGTGTTAAAATTTACTACCCATCATTTAGAACGGTTATTCAAAAATATTATAAAAATACAAAAATAATAAGAATCTCTTATGGGTGGCCGTTGTAATTCGGAGACCCTGAATTTTTTAACATTTTTCGAAAATAAATTATACCTTGGAGACCACAAGAAAAATATTTTTTTTTTATATTTTTTTTCTGAGCAGTCATAAGGCCTGCTTTCACCAGTTGCAGTATTATCCACTCATTACTGGACACCCTGTATATTAGGAACAATATTGGTCCCAGTACTGAGCCTTGTGGAACCCCTATGTTAGTAAATTTAAAACCACTCCTAACATTGCCAATTTTAACTCTCAGTGGTCTATTACTAAGATAGGATCTGAACCAGTCCCTCAACTTCTTAAAGCCAAATTTTCTAGTTTAGTAACCATTATATCATGGTTCACCATATCAAACGCTTTAGTGATATCAACGTAGAGTCCAGCAGTGAACTTTTTGTTATCTAGGTTATTGAAGATATCAGAGCAAAATTTCAGAAGAGCATCTTCCGTTGATTTATTTTTTTGAAAACCAAATTGCAGGGGATTTAAAAATTGATTTTTATTTAAAAAATCAATGTCTTTTTTTAATCCTTTTTTCAAAAAATTTACTAATTGTAGAAAGAATTGAAATGGGTCTGTAATTGCTTACTTCTTTCTCTGAACCTTTTTTATAGATTTGAACAATATCAGCACATTTCAATGCTTGAGGAAAGTTTCCTGAGAATACGCTTCTATTTTTTATTCTATTCTATTAAAGAGTCCTACAAAAACGCGAGGTGTTTTGTTTTGCACAATGGGCAGCTATCCGACTCCTTCGTAGTGCAACAGGGTGTGAGACAAGGGGATGTTCTATCGCCAATTCTCTTCCTGCTGGCGATGGACGACGTATTGACGGCCAGTGTTGGTACAGCTGAGCGACAGGGCATTCAATGGAGACCGTTCGAAAGGCTCAGTCATTTAGACTATGCCGATGACATATGTCTACTGGCAAATAACATCAGTGGGCTGAACGGGATGTGCCAAACACTGCAAGTGAAGGGAGAGTCGAGTGGTCTAAGAATTAACAGCAAAAAGACAAAAATAATGCTCACAGGCCGCTCCACACAGCAGCGTATTATTTTACAGGAGACGCCAGTTGAAGTAGTGGAACAATTTAACTACCTTGGCAGTATTGTTTCTGCAAACGGTGGTACGGATCTGGACGTTAAAAGTAGAATAAATAAAGCTCGTGCTGCCTTCGGTACTCTGTCCCCAATTTGGAAATCCAGTCAAATCTCCTTACGCACTAAGTTGAGATTCTTCGAATCCAATGTCAAATCCGTGCTGTTATATGCTTGTGAAACCTGGAAAGTCACGTCTACCATTTCGAAGAAATTGCAGGCTTTTGTGAATCGCTGTCTCCGCCACATCCTAAAGATTCGCTGGCCACAAATAATATCAAATGAGGAATTGTGGCGCAGGACAAGTCAAGAGCGGCTGGACGTCGACATAAGAAAGCGTAAATGGCGTTGGATTGGTCACACACTGAGGAAACCAAACGATGAAATTGCAAAGCAGTCCTTTGAATGGAATCCTCAGGGTGCATGGCGGGTTGGAAGACCAAGAACAACATGGAAATCAACTGTCTTAGCGGAAGCAGAATCCCAGAGAAAGACGTGGCCACAGCTTAAGTACCTTGCAGCAGACCGTGAAGGATGGAGACGTTTTGTTGACGCCCTATGCCCCAGCCGGGGTTACAGGACACGATGATGACGCTTCTATTGAATATAAAGGCTAAGACATCTACTATGAAACACGCAATATTTTTGAGCACCTTAGATGAAATTCCATCAGGTCCACAAGAATCCGAATTTTTAAGACTTCCAATACATTTAAGGAGTTCTAAACCAGTTATGGGTTCAAAGAAAAACGAGTTTTGGGTCAAAGGATCACCATAAATAATTGCAGATCTGCAAGAAGTACAGTTAGAAGAAAAAGAAGACTGCAAGGAGTGTGTTGCATTGACAAAGTAATCAATAAATGGACTGGCAATAATGTTATTATCAGATACCAAATTTTCGCCAACTTTAATGTTAATATCCTTTTTGGAAGATGTAGGCTTGTTGAGCATACTGTTTACCAATTTCAATTCATTTTTAATATCGCCTTTAGCCCGATCAAATTGGTTGCTGTAATAGCGGTCTCTACAAAGCGGAACATCTTTTCTAAGTTTTGAACACATCTTTTCATATCGTCTTTTTAAATTCAAGTTAAGTGGATGCTTTGCACATTTGGTTCTTAGCTTATTTTTCAGATTAATTTTCCTTAAAATATAGTTGTTTATCCACGGTTTCAATTTTTTTTGCTTACATCTTTTATTAATTTATAGTATAACTACATTGAATTATATATTTTTTTAAAGTTTCAATAAAGTTATCATAGGCTTTCGAAATATTATCCTCCAAGTAAACTAACTGCCAATATTCATGAGAAAGTTTTGTTTTCAATAAGGAAAAATCGATTTCAGTTTTTTCAACACTTAAAACAGGAGATGAATTTTCGGGTTTACTAGGGCAGCTCACTAAAATACCTGTCATGGCATGGTCAGTAATACCTAGATCAAAAATACATTTTTCAACTGTGCTTAACGAGCAGTTGAAAAAACTACCATAAATATGATCTAAACATTTCCCAGACGCAGGTCTTGTTTGTTCGTTGACAAAGGGTATAAATTAAGGATATCAATGCCTTACAATTATTCTCTCTAAAAAATTGTAGGTACATTACCCTGGCCATCAGTGGCTAATTGTTTCTTGTAATTTCGAAGAGTAAAAATTCAGGTTTTTGTTTTATTTCCGACCATATCAGGTACAGCCAAAATTTTGATTTTTGGACTTTGTACTCAAATTTGTTCGAAAATGATTTTAACAATTTTATTAAAACTTCATAAACAAACATATGTATTAATCGAAGTATTGGTTTGTCAAGTTTTTAACTTATATATTTATACAAATAACTGTTTTTTTTATTTGCTGGATCTTTTTAATTAAACAAGAATAATAATTGCCTGTGCGGAAATTTGGGAATCTACAAAAAAAAAAAACATGCAAACAAACATATGTACCTAACCTATACGTATATAGGTACTAAAAATATGTTAATTTCTTTCAAACTTTCCTCTAAACAATTTATTTGTTTGTTTCTTTATAAATAATTGTCTAACAACCTTAGCCAGACGATTAAGAATACGTACTACAAAATTAAACACTTGCTTATACTACTCATAAAATGGTTTGTACCTCAGCTCTTTTGTTTATGGGTAGATTTAGGAAAAATATGGATTTGTAAAAAAGATATTTGCTTAAACTTCTTAAATGATTTTTCTGGAATTCTTCTTGATCGTGACTACTTACATATTTGAAAGAAATTTAAAGAGAATCAGGTGACTCGCTATAATAAAATCGCTTCAACATCATTTTTTGAAGCAAGTACATGTATCATATTATTATATTGACATTATCGTTGAAAAAATCCTGTTCCGCCGATAAAATGTCCGAAACATCCGTCATGAGTAGTCTTATTGGAGAAATGAGTAAACTACTAGATGAAAAACTCAAAGATATAGCTACAAAGGATGACATAAAGGGTATTAAGACACAAGTCGCTGCTCTAGAACAAGAAAACAGACAACTAAGGGAAGAAATTGAAAAACTGAAATCAAACGATAATGCCATTGAAAAAAGATTGGAAGAAGCAGAAAAGTTCTCCAAAAGACTAAACATCGTGGTAAAAGGGTTAGGAGCAGATAATGTGGAGGAAGCTAAGCAGCAATTCCAACAGGTGTGCCAATCTACCCTCAAAGTTGCCGTTAAAACCAACAGTGCTAGAAAAATTAGTACTGCAAACCATCAGGGTAACTCATCTTATATCTTCGAACTTTCGAGTGTGAATGATGTAAGCTCGGTATTGTCGTCAACAGTTCAGCTAAAAAATACCCAAATATCCATCAACAAAGATTTAACATGGAGCGAGAGAAATGAAAGATATCACCTCCGCCACATAAGAAGGTGCCTGCTGAAATCTGATCGAAACCTTAACATCGAAATTAAGCGTTGGACTCTCATAGCCGAAGGACGTCGTTTTAAGTGTAACAAAACTGGTTCAATCACAGCATTTAACGAAGCAGATAGAGACTACTTAACAGACCTCCTGATGAAAACGGATTGCAACTACTCGGTTAACGTGGCACAAATTCAAAAAAATAGCAACAGTATTAATCTAAATTAGCAACCCATCGCCTGTCAGGTTTTAGTTTATAATATAGCTGGACTTGTAAACAAAACACTATTATGTAATTTTTTTAATTTTATATGCAAATTTCAATTTTTTTTTCTATTTGAAACCTTTGTTATGTCTGAAAATATTAAAAACTATGAAAAATATTTTATTGGATTTAAACTGATTTGGATTCCGGCAACAAAAAATCGCAACTTTGGGAGAGCAAGTGGGGGATGTTTATATGGATACAAGAAGGACATCGAAATTACTCACCAACTTAAATTTATTACCTGTAATGAAACAACTATACTACAAGCTACGTTCAGTGGAACAAGAATACATTTGGTGCCTGTATATCTCAACTGTAATCATTGGAGAACAGATTTTGACAAACTTAAGGCTTTTTTTTGTGAAACTGATCTCGATAATTTCATCCTCGTTGGTGATATGAACGTTAGGACTGGAACAAGAGGATCAGTTGATGCCAGCCCTTCAGCTTTAACATCAATAGCAGAAACAAGATGTTCAAAAGATATGACCTGTGACGCTAACTGCAACATATTTCTGGAACTTCTTGAGGACATTGGTGCTTTTATTTTAAATGGGAGGAGTATTAATGATAGAAATGGTGAGTTTACATTTGTCAGTAGCAGGGGCTCTTCTGTTATAGATTATTGCTGCCCATCATACGGAACAGCTCACTTAGTTGATGACTTCATCGTAGGGAGCGAAACTTTTTCCGATCACATGCCAATCACCTTTTCCTTAAAGTCCTTACAAGCACATCCAATTCAAGCCATCAGTACAAATCACCTTCCTCGTCTTAAATGGATAGATAATAGATGTCACACCTATGTTCGAAATCTTGAATCAGCCATTGAAAACAGGATGTTAACATCTATTTCGATTGAAAATCGTTGCAACGAAATAAAAGAATGCATTTACGAAGCCAACGGAGGTGTTCGTTGCCAACCACTGAAGTTTGAACCAAAGAACCCCTGGTTTGATCTCGCATGTAATATAGCCCGTAAAGCTACCTTTAGACACCTTCAAAACTTTAGAAAATTCAATCTTGACGTGTTTCGAATCAAATACGTTTCTGCTAAAAAACATTACAAAAACCTATGTAAAACGAAAAAACGTCACTACTATCAGCAAATCGTCACAAAACTTCATACGGTGAGCACAACAAAGGAATGGTGGAAAATTGCGAAAGAGATTCGTGGAGATTCACCCAATTCAAAATCTCATTTAACGGCTGAAGACTTTAAAACTCACTTCCAAAACTCTCTATCAGAAACAGCGGATTCAACTACAGTATCATATCCTGAATCACTAGTGATTAACACGCCACAACTGGATTGCCATATTGAGATGGACGAAATTCTTGTAGCAATAAAAAATTCGAAAAATCATAAAGCTCCTGGTATAGACGGAATACCATATGAATTTTATAAAAACGCTAGTCCTTCACTTATTGAGGAAATTCATAAGCTATTCAGTGAGATTTTTGAAACTGCAACAATACCCACTTCATTTAAAAAATCGTTAATTTATCCCCTATGGAAGAAAGGCAATGCAGAAGAAGTAACAAATTATCGTGGATTGTCCTTTTTAGACACACTGTATAAAGTATTCACGTCTGTTCTCCTGAATAGACTAACTGTTTGGGTTGAAGAAAACAACATTCTAAACGAATATCAAGCTGCATACCGCAATAATTACTCCACGGTTGACCAGATCTACAACTTAACCTGTCTTATCCATCTGCAACTAAGCCAAAAGAAGAAACTATATGCTTTTTTTGTCGATCTAAAAGCTGCTTTCGACAACGTAAATAGAAATGCTCTTTTTTATAAACTTGCTGCACTTGGTATCTCGACAAAAATGATAACAATCTTAAAATCACTTTATAAGGAAACCACAGCTTCTGTATGGGATGGCAATAGTAGAACGGATTTCTTCCCAACAAACAAAGGTGTCAGGCAAGGATGTGTTTTGAGTGCATTAATGTTCGTCCTGTTCTTAAATGACATACACGCCGAGCTCCCAACAGGAATATGTGTGGAAGGACTAAGCATCAACGTTCTTCTATATGCTGATGATATAGTTATCTTATCTGACAGTGCTCCTAAACTGCAAACACTTATAGATAGTTTCATCGCGTATTGCGTCAAATGGGATCTTGCAGTTAATCTGGATAAATCAAAAATAGTAATTTTTCGCAACGGTGGACGCAGAGCAGCGCAAGAAAAATGGTTTTTCAGAGATGTCGAGATAGAAGTTACAAATCAATATAAGTACCTTGGTGTTATTTTAAGTTACAATATGTCTTGGACAGAACACCTGAATTGTAGACTTACAACTTCCAAGAATAGTATCAATGCAACATGGTCGCAATTTATAAGAAACAAGTCAGTTAGTCACTCAGCTAAATTTAAAATCCACGATGCTGCTTCGAGAACAATAATGCTGTACTGTGCCCAAGTTTGGGGATACAAGGAACATGTTCAGGTAGAAAGGTTACAACGTTTCTTTCTGAAAAGGTGTTTTCTCCTGCCAAATAATACTCCCAACTATGTACTGCATATAGAGACGGGACTTCCAAAATCTTTCCTGACAACCCTTAAACTGCACTTTTCCTTCATCCTTCGAGTCATGGAGCTACCGAGTAATAGACTTCCAAGAATCTTATCGGAAATTATAATTCGGAAGGACATTTTCTGGGCTAAGGAGTGGAAGGAGCTTTTTTCGGAATCCTCAATTCCATATTCATTACCATCACCGAGATCTGAGATGCAAAGCTCTCAAAATATGCTTTTGTCTAAGCTTAAGGAGAAGCACTGGATCAGCTTTATAAGCAGTGCACAGCAATCACAATTCCACGATGAATACAGCAACGTTTCCTACTGTGACGTTCCTAACTATTTTGAAGACACGAACCCACAGGACATGATAAGTCTTATATTAAAAGCCCGCAGTGGATTACTGAATTTGAATGCAAGAGCCTTTCAAAACAATACCAATGGCTTATGTACAATTTGTAATCACGATGCATCAGAGAATACGTATCATTTTATTGGAGTCTGTCCCATTTTTAGGGGATACAGGAAGCAATTTCTTGGAAGTTTCGAGTTAAACAGATCGCAGTTCCTAGATGTCTTGAATGGTCAGTGTTATCGGAGTTTATACCAATTTTTAAAATCCGCACTTAAATATCGCTTTCAAATCTTGAATGAATTTTTGTAAAAGTAAGCTCACTTTGCCTTTATTTAGTTAATCTTTTTTAAACCTGACAGGCAACTTATACAAGTTATTGTCATACACTAATTTAAATACCAGCAAAACTTTGTTTTTATAAATTTATTTTGGAAATAAAATTATTTATCTATCTATCTATCTATCTATCTATCTTATCGAGTGAAGGAAGCGAGCTATATACAAATGTTTTTTTCTTTAATTCTTCCTCATACTTTTATTAATATTCACGAAAACATAATGTTCATTTGAACGTGATACAAATAATATGTCCATATTATATTGTCCCATAGTTAATTAGCTTTTAGAAATTGATAATTATGGCGCTAAAATTTAAGAATACATTAATTTTTCAGCACTTATACGTTCACATGTACATAAATACAATTATACTATACATCTATTTATGCTTGACTCGTAAAAATAAATGTGTTTATACAGCATCAGTATTTTAGCATAACTAATTGGTAAGAATCTTTAAACATTTTAAGCGGTTATTTTGTTTTGGATGACTAATTTTAAGCCTCAAAAAAATTTAAGAAAGCCTATCTTAGGTGTTTTTGATTAAACTGGATATGTTAAAATAATTAACTGAATCTCCATAATCATGAATGAATCAGTCTTCGTTGCTATAAATTTGTCGCTTAGCATAATCAGCAAATTTATATACCAGCGCCATATCATGCCGTGCAAACAACACCATTACTAGCTTAAGTCACCCAAAGAGTGTGATGTGATGCTAAAATATTTATGATCTTGGCTATGAATTGGAATAGCTACATACATACATATATATGAATTTGATATTAGTTCTTGTTGTAAAAGCAAAAAATTTATTAAAAAAATCATCAGAAAATAACCGGGTGAGTTTCATTCATGGATTTCACGACTTGACCATATACATTATTAATGAATAGCCAAAAAGCCGGTCTTGAAATTATAAATGTAGGTACATACATTCATTTGAGAGGTATATTGATAGATATTATAGAGACCGGAAAATGTTATTAATTTTATTTTTATTATTTTTTTCAAAACTTGAAAAAATTAAAATTCGTTAGTTGTTGTTTTTTTTTTTGTTGGTAGATTGGAGCCAAACTGAAAGGTGATCCACTAGTGAATGCATGGTTTGCATAGTCAGGCCATTCTGGTTGATGGAGTTGTCGCCTGTGGTGGCTCAACTACGTTGGGCTGTCTCGATTAATAGATCGGGTGCCACTCTCTGTTGATCCCTCTTACTTTTGATGAATATCACCATAAAAGTAGATTTTCCCTTTTTAATTATTTGTGTGCTTGTTAAAAATTTGTTTGCGAAAATGTGATGTTTAAGTACAGAAGTACCAGATTTTATTATGTAATTGCGCGCACGTAAGGGGTGTTATGTGAATGCTCTTAAAATGTTTTTGCGAGCGTTTAGGAAATAGAGGGAGAATAGTGTAGGAGATATCGATGTACATTTGTCTTAAATGTCTGAATATTATTATGGGAAGAAAAAAGAGAGTTCAATTAGGAACTCCACATTCAGGGCCGGCCAAGCTATACGTGCAAGTGGTGCAATTGCACAGGGCGCTGACCCCATCAATGAGCGCTTTTTTTATCTAACAAATCACTAAAAAAAAATAAGTTAAGTTGGCTTCGCTCAGCGTTTCGCTCGATTCGTTCGGTCATTTTACCCTGAGCTAAATGCGCAAGCTCTGAGCTTACTCCGATGGAAAAAAGAAACACACTTTTTATGCTCTGATATGCCTGAGCGAAAAAAGAAACAGAATTTTTGTTTGACAGTTCCGTGATCTGCTCTGAGTTAAAAAAGAAAAACGCCAATTGATATCCATTCTTATTCTGAATTTAAGGACAGATATGTATCATATCATATCATATCATATCATATCATATCATATCATATCAGACATAAAGGCCATAAGAGCCATAGTAGCCTAGTTGCAATTTTTTTCGAAATTGAGTTTGTTATGAAAATTGAATCTGTATTTATTAAACAATACTTCTGCTTTCCTTATTTTTGCTCTACCAAAAATTATGAAAAATACAGTTAGTCACTCACGGCCTCATATATCCACTATTCCAAAAATCAAAAATAAATCGATGCCTATATTCCAACTCACAGTAAAAAACTTGATCACTAAATCTTGGCCTCATTCGCCTCTTGGGAATACCTCTTTAAGAAAACACATATCAACGTCTACCCCTTGGGTAGTGAGAAAATGACTTTTTCCACCAATAACCGCAATTGAGGGGCGCTAATGATGAAGCCTGCGCAGGGTGGTAATTTAGCTCGGGCCGGCCCTGTCTACATTCCACTAAATAAAGAATCTCTATATTTGACGGTAGGTCCGAATGTATGCTCATGGATATACTGATGACGATGAGCATTCCAAGCAAGTGGTATTATGCTGAAATTTTAAGGGGAGGGACGCAGCTAGTTATTTCAACAGAGTAACATTTGAACAAGAAGCAATAAAACAGTGATAAGCAAGAAACGTTTTAACAGTTTTCCAAAGAAACGAATGTTTCCATAACGCACCTATCAGTTTTTAAGCTCTATTTTTGATTCTATCCAGTAATTGCAGTAGCCGTTTTCCTTTGGAGGTGGCAAAGTACTTGTGAGTAGATGAAAACCAACTGCACATGCTCTCATGTGCGAGTAGATACATTTTACATGGGAAAGCAGTTTGATGTGTTCCATTGAAAAAAGGTAGCAAAGTACTTGCCAGTACTTCGCCACTTCCAAAGGAAAACGCCTAGTAATGTTTTTAGGTACGCCAGACTAGATATGAGAATTATACTCGAGCTTCTGCTGCAAAAATAGTTGCCAGATCAGAAGGTAAAAAGTTCTGACATCGTCGAAGATAACCTAACGCGTAGCATTTTTGACAGTGTCTAGCATATGGTTCAGTTTACTCAATACAGGTTCCATTCATGTTATGGTAATGGAGTACATTTCACTCTAATGACAAAAGACATATTTGACTTATAGGTGCATTAAATTCCACACAGTTATTAATATCTCATTTAACAATGCTATTTTAATCTGAATTAGATGAGCTCAGCATATTCTGCTGTTAAAGTTTTAATAAAAAGCAAGTGAATCTGGAAAGAATTATGAAAACCTGAAAGTGTACTATAATCAACAAAACAGTTAAGTGAATTATTAGCTTCAGATATTACGGAGCCTTGATGGGGCACAACAGCATTAATTTCGCCATATTTAGACTTGAAACCGTCCAAACTTACTTTGATTGAATGGTCAGAAAGGTAATTAAATTACTAATTCAGTAAAGAAGTGATTCGTTGATACCAAGAGCATGTATTTTTGATAAAAGAGCTTGATGCCAAACTATATGCTTCAGAAATATCGAGGGCAACAATGTTGCATTCTCCAAAAGGATGGATCGGTCTTTACCTCGTATAACTGAGGCTCGGCTCGGTCCCGGTCTCGTGTCAACAGATCTCGTCTCGGTATCGGTCTCGTCATGGTTTTGGTTTAATTTCAGTCACCCCTCGCTCTAATCATTATTTTTTTTCAATTTCAAAGGTACAAAAATCAAATGCACGACTTAATTCCACGTATACTTGGTATTGTAGTTGAAGGTCATAATCATCTCATGATTAAACTTGTCAAATGGTCTGAAAAGATTTTTAACCAAAAAATTATTTTTTAACTATGGACTTACGACCCTGTGTCAATACGAGTATATACATAGGTACCTATGTGGATGTGTCAGATAATCAGAACTTTACATGGATATTCTGAAACAGGCCCTAAGCTGTATACAAATTTTGATCCATAAAAGCTGGTTTTTAAAATAATGGGTTTGGTAAAATTGTGAGAAAAATCTTTAGACCCAATTCCGAGAATCTAATATATTAAAATGGGCGTTGCATTGGGTGGATTTTACTTAAATAACTAACTTAGCCGCTTAGCCTCAATCATCCTCTCTGTTAAAAAAAAAAAACTGTGAAAATGTAATCCAAATCAATGAAGCCGTTCCTGAGCAACCCATTATAGAGGAATTGTTTGCTTGTAATAAATTTATAATAAATATTCAAAATCTGTTTTTTCCCCGATACCAAACGGATACTACCGAGAGTCTCGGTGAATTTTGGTCAAAAAATTCGGTATCGTCTCGGTATAGTCTCGGTATTATCTCAGTATCGTTTAGGTTACTTTGTGGAGCTGGAATTGTCTCACGTTTCAGCCTCGATTCAATTTCTGATTCCGACACCAACTGAGACAGAGACTTTCCTGGTATCGTAGCCAGCCTTAGAGAACAGCTTCCATCAAAAGATCACTGGATTTGTTGCAACAACAAAGTTTTCGTTGTTCAAAATACCTATTTCATAAGCTGCCTATTGATCAGCGTTTCCATGATCTTGGACTCAAACCAATTTGTATAAAATATTTTACCTTCTACAGAATAAACAAGGTACCCCGAAATCCCCTGTTTTATGTCTTGGTTCGGTTAGGTTAGGTAGAAGCGGCTGTCAGTAATTAATACGGACACAATTTGACCAAATGAGCAATTGACCGGGAAACTCTCTGCCCTACCTTCCCCCAGCCACAAGCGTCAACAACCAGTGGAACTAATATCGCGACATCATTAAGGAGACAGCCCAGACCACCATAGACTATCAACCACCCAGAAAAAATAAACCGTTGTATGACGATGAATGCGCGGTATTGAAGCAGAAGACGGAAAATGCACGAATGCAAATGCTGCAACGGAAAACAAGAGCACAAAGAGAGGAGTACCGTGCAAAGAGAAAAAAAACCTGCGCAGAAAGAAAAGAGCATTCGCAGCCTCTCAGCTCGAGTCGAGCACCGCCACCAACACCCGCCGGTTCTACAAAACAGCCAAGCAACTGGCATCTGGTTATAGGACTGGCACGCAAGCTCTTCGAAACAGCGAAGGGAACCTAGTCACAGAAGCAGAGGGAATTGTAGATGTGCTTAAGCAGCATTTCTAGCAACTGCTTAGTGGGCATTATGTAGAGGAGATGAAAGGGGAACAAAAAAGCATGAGACCAGTCAATGAAGATCCAGTCCCAGCGCCCAGTACTGAAGAGGTTAAGAAAGCCATCCACAAGCTTAAGAACAACAAGTCCGCCGGTTTGGATGGCCTACCTGCGGAACTCATCAAGTATGGAGGAGATGTCCTGGTAGGGTGCATGCACCAGCTCATAAACCAAGTGTGAAAGGAGGAAAGTATGCCCGACGACTGATCAAATAGCTCCATATGCTCAATCTACAAAAAAGGCAATCCTATGTCCTGCAAGAACTACAGAGGCATATCCCTGCTCAATGTTGCCTACAAGATCTTATCCAACACGTACTATATGAGCGTCTAAAACCTTTCTGCAACACTTTGATTGGCACGTAACAGAGTGGCTTCAGGCCAGGCAGATCAACGATAGACCAAATCTTCACATTGAGGCAAATCCTGGAAAACACCAACGAATTTCAAGTCGAGACCCACCACCTATTCATCGACTTGAAAGCCGCATATGATAGCATAAGTCGCCAAGAGCTTCTATTGGCGATGTCGGATCTCGGGATCCCGAAAAAACTGACCCAGCTATGCCGCATGACGTTACAACTGCTTGCCTATGCGGACGACATCGACATCATCGGAGAGCTGCAATCACAGCTATTGATGAACAGGCAAAACGCGTTGGTCTTGAATTGAATATGAGGACAAAACAAAGTATATGCTACCAACAAATAAAGCCTCATCTGTCCATCGCCTAGGACAAAACGTCACTGTTTGTAGCAGTAATTTTGAGGTGGCCAAGGATTTCACCTACCTCGGAACAATTATCAATTCCACGACCGAAAGCTTAGTGGAAATCGACGAATATTTACCCTAGAGAACCGCTGCTACTTCGGTTTGGCCAGGCAAATGTGTTTAAAACTCCATTCTCGAAATACAAAGTACAGATGTGGATGTAGTCAGTAGTCCAAAGAGCCAAAGCACGTTGACTACACTGACTCGGCCACATCGAGTCAATGGAAAACAACGCTACAGCCAAGAAAATCCTCGAATCCCGAGGGACCGTAACCGATCTATGGTAGAGACCCTTCATGGATCTGGGGCCGTATAAGTAAGTAAGTAACAATTAGACCAAAGTTGTCCCGTTGTGATACCAAATGAATCTTGAAAATCTTCCTTACTCGTTAGACCACTTAGAGCTCCTGACGAAGCGTGCAAGACTATAAATGTCTGTGTTTGACTGATCACCAGGATCGTTATAGAAGTATAATGTCCTAAGTGGAGCCTACTTCTGTGCGAAAGAGAAGGGCAAGTACAGAGAGGGTGAGGAATCGTTTCTTCCTCATCCTCGTCCATCAAACTTCTGCAGAAATTGTTTGAAAGTACGCCAAGCTGCGTTGCGTGCCTGCCTATTTAACAGCGTCCCGATATGACACCTACAATAGAGTTGATGTGCAGTCTGTTTAGAGATATTAAACACTTGGAGCACTTTAATTCAAGGTTTGGCCATACTTCTTTCGTCGCAACCCAAGTAGTGATGTATAGTTCCACCTGATGTTTGTTATCTCCAAAGCGCAGCCCCGGATCTACGATTTTTCCGAACCGGGGCAAAACTTGACTTTGGTGCCCTTGCCGTTTTTGATAATAATGAAAAAAACCACATATCTGCTTGGTTGGATTTTTTGTCACTGGGAGAATAAAACTTTTTAAGATTTTTTTTTGTTTTTTTTTTTTTAGATTAAGATTAATAATTGATTTATTCTTCATTAACAGTTACAAAAAATAAAACTTTTTAATGGATGTACAGCCCATACCTATTCAGCAACTTATTACTAAAGTTACGAAAATTAGCAATGCCTAAACAAAGACGATACACAACCAAGGTTCGTAGAACGATAAAATATGATTCGTTCCGTCGTGAATTCAATAGAATTTAATTTTTGATTCGATCACGAATCTTATTTTTTGGTTCCTAATAAAATCCGTTTTCATTCGAATCAAATCTGTAAGGATCTGTAAAATATGTTTCGTTCGCGAATTTATCATGGGAGAACTATTGAAGATCCATTCCCTGAATCGAAGGAAGAAAAAAGTAAATTTACGACAGGACACAATTTTGAAAAGCCAAAGCTAAGCAAATTATAGTATCGAAGCACAAAGTTCCGAAAAAAGTTTTTAAATCCTCATGACTTTGTTGTTCCTTGAGCGATTTCAATGAAATTGACAGAAGTGATAGCTGAGACAGAGTTATAGCAGAAAAAAATATTTTCAAAATAGGATGTTTCTAAAATATGTCAACTTTTGCAACTTCGTTCTTTCTTGAGAGATTGCAATGAAATTTACTCAGGGGATAGCAGATACAAAATTGCAACAGAAAAAAATATTTCACAACAGGATTTTTCAAGAAATGTTAACATATTATAACTTTGTTGTTCCTTGAACGATTTCAATGCAATTGACACACACAATTTCAAACCTTAATGGTACGAGAGCTAAGCAACGTCAAAACATAAGTAATTTTAGATTGGTTGGTTCTTCGATACGCGTGAGAGCAGTCTCTGGCTGGTGGGAAATTTTGTGTTATCCGCCATTTTGAAAAAGGGTGTTGAAAAAGGTTAATCCAATTTTCTCGGAGAGTGACATTTTTTATTTGATTTTATAAGTTAAAATATCTTTTCAATTTTTCGTTTCCAAAAATTATCGAAATCATGAAAAATTGTTGTCGAAAATTGTAAAAATGGTTTTCAGCGTTTATCTCACTTTTTGTTCATCTGAACGAAAACATTTTTACTAAGCAGTTTTTTTTAGAGCACCTGATTTCCTAAATTTTTGTGGGTATTTTGATTTTTTGTGAATTTAAAAAGATCTAAAATACAGTGTAATAAAGTTGTCAGTATCCAGCAAATAATTCTTTAGGCAAGACTAAGATTTGTACGGCGCGGCGTGGTGCGACGCTTGTAGAGGGACACAGTTCAAATATTTTATTATTGAAAAAGTAGGATCTATCTCCTACAGTTAATAGAGGAGGGGAAGTTTTGTAAAAATACACTTACATACAATGCAAAAAACTATTGTTAAAAAACATCAGAAAAACTTTTAACAATGTATTATAGCTCGTTTCTTTTTTTAATTTTAAATTTTAAATTATTTTAAATGGAGAAATCATAATAGAAAAACTGCTAATGGTTAACGGAGAAATACAATTTGATATTCCATTGTCGCATCTCAATTCATTTCATTTCATTAAGCGTCAAAATTCTCAGTTTTTTCAGTCACATAGATTTGGTGCCCCTATAAGCTGCCACCCGGGGCACACGCCCCGGTTTGCCCCCCCATACATCCGGGGCTGCCTAAGCATCTTGCTTCAGAAAAGTTTTCACGTGGCGATGGGTGTACCAATACAAATTTAGTTTTTAAGGTAAAATGGGTAGTAATGTTCCACTTCTAGCGAGTTCATCAGTTTTAGAATTACCTGCAATGTCACTTTTGCCCGGCATCCAACAAAGGTTGTTGCGCCATCTCCAACAGAGATGCTCGAAAGTTAAAGGCTGTTCCAGAGTTCTTAGAGACAGAGTTCAGAGATTTAATAGCAGCTTGACTATCAGAGAAGATGCGGATATCCGAGGTTGATTACGTTTTCTTTGAGCCAAGAATATTACTTCTTATATCGCTAGAAGTTCCACCTGCAAAACGCTACGCTACAGTGATTAGGAAGATGGAATGAGAGACTTAAATTTAGTCTATCAGAGAACACACCTCCACCAACCCCATCTTTGGTCTTCGATCCGTCGGTGTAAAAGTGAATTGATTGATCTTCAAGGAATTCCACATCCTCTAAGTTGGATCTAGAAGGTATTCAATAGTGGAATTGTCTAGTCTTACTTACTTACTTACTTAAGGTGGCGCTACAGTCCGGGGTGGACCAGGGCCTCAACCAACAAGCTTCTTCCAGCCGGCTCGGTTACTAGCTAGCTGTCTCCAGTTTCGCACGCCAAGTTGGTTGAGGTCCTCTTCCACTTGCGTGCGCCACCTTTTACGCTGTCCACCTCTACTGCGTTGTCCCACGGGGTTGGATTCAAAGACTTTCCGGGCCGGAGCATTGGTGTCCATTCGCTCTAGATGACCCAGCCATCTCAGTCGTTGGCTTTTCACCTTTGTGGCTAGGTCGGTGTCGCTGTACAGCCCATACAGTTCGTGGTTGTATCTTCTCCTCCATTCCCCAATTCCCCATCTATGCAGACGGGACCAAAAATCACCCGGAGAATTTTCCTCTCAAAACAGCCTAACGCGTTCTCATCCACTGTTAGCAGTGTCCATGCCTCTGCACCATACATCAGGACCGGGATGATAAGCGTCTTATACAGGGACAGTTTAGTTGCTCGAGAGAGGGCTTTGCTTCTCAATTGCCTTCTTAGCCCAAAGAAACAGCGATTGGCAAGAGTAATTCTTCGTTTGATCTCAGCGCTGGTGTCGTTTGCTGAGTTCATAGCGGATCCTAGGTAGACAAAGTCTCTGACTACCTCAAAATTATAGCTGTCTATAGTGACGTTCTGTCCGAGACGTCGGTCGGTGTTGGGTGTCCTTTCTTGTGGACAGCATATATTTTGTTTTGCTTTCATTCACTGTTAGACCCATCTTCTTGGCTTCCTTCTCAATGCTCACAAAAGCACCACTGACATCACGCTTTGTTCGTCTGATTATGTCAATGTCGTCAGCGTACGCGAGTAATTGGACGGACTTTTGAAAGATTGTGCCTCTGGTGTTGACGTGAGAGTCTTGCACTATTCTTTCAAGAACGATGTTGAAGAAATCGCATGACAGCGCGTCGCCTTGCCTAAAACCTTTTTTGACATCAAAGGTGTCGGTGAGGTCTTTGCCAACCTTGATGGAGCAGCGTGCATTCACCATCGTCATCCTGCACAAACGGACGAGTTTGGCAGGGATGCCAAAACTAGACATTGCTCTATATAGCTCGTCTCTATAGATGCTGTCATACGCGGCCTTGAAATCGATAAAAAGGTGGTGGGTATCGATTTGAAACTCCTGGGTTTCCAAGATCTGCCGTAGTGCGAATATTTGGTCGATGGTGGACTTCCCTGGCCTAAAGCCACACTGATATGGACCTATCAGGTTGTTGACGAATGGCTTCAGGCGTTCACAAAGTACGGCAGAGAAGATCTTGTAGGCGATATTAAGAAGGCTGATGCCTCTATAGTTGGTGCAGTCCAGAGGATCGCCTTTCTTGAGGATCGGGCAAACAATGCTGAGGCTCCATTCATCGGGCATGCTTTTCTCCGACCATATTTTACAGATGAGCTGGTGCATACTCCTAACCAATTCATCGCCAGCCGCTTTGAATAGCTCAGCCGCAAGGCCATCAGCTCCAGCAGCTTTATTGGACTTAAGTTTAGATATGGCTATCCTCACTTCGTCAAGATCGGGTGGACGGAATTGTTGGCCTACGTCGTCCAGGTTGAATGGTGCAATTTGCATGGTAGCGGAAATCGGTTCGTCATCGCCGTAATACAATTTGCAGAAATCATTTTTCCATATCCTCAGCACCGACTGCGATTCCACCACGATGTTCCCCTGATCGTCCTTGCAGGCTTCGGTTCGGGGTTTGTAACCTTGGGAGGTTCTTTTTACTTTTTGGTAAAACTTCCGAACTTCATTCCTGCAGTGGCATCCCTCTAATTCCTCGATCGCGCGCTTCTCATGCTCTTTCTTTTTCTTTCTAAGAAGCTTGTGTTCCTCTTTCCTCTTCTACTCGTAGAGCTCGCGAGCAGCTCTGGTCCTTCTATGCAGCGCCGCTTTGTATGCCTGTTGTTTGGCTGCATGTACTTGCCAGCATTCCTCGTCGAACCAGGGGTTTCGCTATGGTGGTTGTGCGAAGCCCAGCATGTCAGAGGCGGCATCTCTGATGGCTTCCTGGCAGTTTTGCCACTGGTTCTCGATGTTTGCAGTTGGCGGCAAAGGACTAGTTAAGAGGGCGCGAGAGACTCGATCGGAAAAGGACCTGGCGATTTCTTGCGACTGTAGCCGTCCGACGTTGAACTTCCTGACATTATTTCCCTGTTTTGGCTTTGGTCTGGATATCCGTAGCATTACCTTTGCTACAACGAGGTAGTGGTCCGAGTCAACGTTGGCTCCTCGGAACGTTCGGACATCCTTGATACTGGAGTAGTGCCTTGCGTCGATCGCAATGTGGTCAATTTGGTTGGCGGTTGATTGACCAGGAATTCGCCATGTCCCCTTATGAATATCGAGATGCGGGAACTGCGTACTAGCTACCACAACGTTTCGCACCGCAGCAAAGTCGATTAGCCTGAGTCCGTTATCGGAGGTGGTGTCGTGCAGGCTGTATCTTCCGATTGTGCCACCAAAGACGTCTTCTCTTCCTAGTTTGGCATTAAAATCACCCAAGACAATTTTAATGTCATAGCTAGGGCATTGCTCATATGTCTTGTCCAGGAGCTCGTAAAACTCGTCCTTGGTGTCGTCATCTTTCTCCTCTGTGGGGGCATGCACGCATATCAGGCTGATGTTGGCGAATTTAGCCTTGATGCGAATTGTCGTGAGGCGTTCGTTCACATAATTGAAACTCAAGATCTTTTGCCTCAGTCTGCCTCTAACAACAAATCCACATCCAAAGAGACGCTGCCCTTGTGGTCGGTAACAATCACCGTAGTATATATCGCAGTCTTTCAGTTTTCTTTTGCCCGGCCCATCCCATCGCACTTCTTGGATGGCGGTGATGTCTGCTTTGTAACAGTCTAGGACCTCCGCTAAATGTTCGGCTGCACGTGGTCTATAGAGAGACAGAACATTCCACGTGCAGATCCTAGGTTCGTTGTCCTTATTTCGTTTGCTAGGTTCATCAACAGTAAATCCGTCCGTATCCGAGGCTTGTTGATGCTTCGCAACTAAAATAGCTTTACGTGGCCGGGAAGTCACCCCGACGGCACGACCCCCAACCTGGAGGACCAGACCCTATATATATAACTCCAAGGGCGGGGAGCCGGATTAACTGCTTCTTATAGGCCTGAGCTCCGAATATGTCGTAGTAGCCCGTATAAGGTGTTCACTAAGTAGTTCAGCCTAACTGGAACTGTAGACGAATAGATGTGCTCACAGCCGTTTGTTTGCTAAAAATATCGATAAGTGTCAGATGGTGTCTTGTATAAACGCTTTTAAAGAGGAGGGAAAGGTGGAAGTTTAAGTTTTTAGATATGATTCAGGATTTGATAACGAACATTATTCGCATAATTGGGCTGATACCGGTCTCAATACTGAAAAGAATGATTCAAAATTCAAGCAACTAGCCACCCGAAGAAGTACTCTAAAAGAACAACGTCTTATCTCCAAAGTTTAGCTGTAAACTCCCTCTGTAGATGCTATATGGAATTCCGGTGAATTTCACCTTTATCACAGTAGACACATACAAAGCAGAAAATATTATGAATGAACAGCTGAGTTTGATGGTGTTAATCCCCCAAAGACGAATGAATTAACTCAGATGTTGTTGTATACAATCATGTACACTATCATGGCTGCATTACCAGATTCTATTACATCATCATCCTATAGCACCGCGATCAATGTGATTCGGAGCTACAAAGTTGTTTGTGACTTAAAGTCGACGTCTGTCGTCGTACGCTGGTAAACATTTTATAAAAGATTAAAATCATGAATGGAAAGGATTTTTTGATGGAAGCCCAAAAGCGTTACAGGTAAAAACTTTAAACTTTTAAGTGGCAAACATACTACCATTACGTACATGTATTTCTGTGTATTACTTTTCAATGTAGTTTCATATGTATACATACATACTTTTGCAATGAAAATTAAAATATATATATTTATTGGGTCACTTATCACACTTCAGTTGAGTTTATATTGGTCCATTGGCTAACTGCAAGACGATTACACTGACAATGATGTTTGTCGTTATACAGATTCAGGAAATCAGTCTTCGTGTGTCAGGAGAAATTTGTCGCACTCGCGTAGGAGATTTAATGATTTATTGAGACAGTTAAGGAAAGTAGATTAATGGCAGTGTTAACATGTTGTGGTTTTGCTTATTCATGCGTGATGAAATTCACAGGAGGCCTACCATTTATTTTTATGTTTGCTCAGCTTTAAATATAGGTATCTAATATCATACTTGTAGTTGCAATTTGAAGTTTAAATAGGTAACTATCATAACTATGTATAAAGGTAAGGTATATAGGTATTTACGTAAGTTTAAAAGTGCCTTACATAAGGTGCGTATAGTTGTGAAAGTATTGAATTTGATGAGGTAGTTAGGTATGAGAAAAAAACTTTTTTCTTTCATTTTAAGCTTAAATCGTATTTCCACGTACGTACATGCAACCATTTTAAATGTGGCAACCCTTTTTTATGTCTGTTCTTTTAGTTGACAAAAGTTTTAGCCTTTAACTCTATTATCAAGTCATAGTCACATTCGAAAATAGTGGGTCTTGTGAAAAAACAAAAAGCTAAAGCAAAAACTTGGATTTTTAAGTTAAAGCTAGGTTTGTGTGATTAAAACAAACTTAAGGTAGTAACTAAAAGATGTCTTCTAGTGGTAGCTGTTTTTAAAATAGCAAAAGCTAAATTTATGTAGCTATAGCTGGTTTTTCCAGCTTAAGCTCCAATTTGTGTGATTAAAGATATCTTTAGCTGGAATATTATAGTAAAAGCTACAAAAATATCAAGATTCCTGATTCCTGGAACCTTGACTATAAAGCTTTGACTAGTTCTTTTTACATGAAAAAAAATATACTTGCCATAAGAGCAAGGAAACAAATTTGGTAAATCAACATCCAAACTCTCCTTGCGTTGCTTTCTGGTTCCAAAAATAATAGTTTTAGCTTAAACTTCTAAGCAGAAATATTAGAATAAAAAAAAACGAAAGTTAAAAAATATCAAGCTTACCTAAGTTAAAATTTTTTAGCAAAAGCTGTTTAACGTATTTTTTTGCATTTACATATAAAACACATTTTTTTTATTCACATAAAACAAATATTAGGCTAGAACTGTGTAGCTTTAGCTACTAGTAAAAGCTTTGACTAGCTAGCTTTAGCTTCTTCGAAAAATAGCTTTATTTTTTTTATTCACAAGCCCCAATGTTTTTAAAAGAAAGTTACTAACATAGTGAAGTAAATCTATGTTTTGACCCCAAAGTAAAATAAAATTGTATGCGAATCGAGTCAGAACACTGGTAGGTATTTTAGCCAAAAGAAGCCCATGGTAACATTAGTATTTGGACGATTCCATCATCGCGGGTGCAAAATTTAGACTCATTTTAAGTACATTTATGATAAAATAAACAAATATTTAAATGAAATTATTACTTGAAGGGTTATATTTTCACCTATTTACTTTGGACCAAAGATGATATAATACCCAGGTATTGCATCTAGTGTAAAATTTCACAGTCAACGCGCTAGTACTTTGGTGACCCCAGCAGTGGCGATTCCTGGTCTTTGGCTTTGGGTTAGCTACGTACCTTGGAAAAGTTTTAAATAAATAAGCCAAATCACAACTTTTAATTTTATTTACAAAGTTGAAAAGAAAATAAACAAAACCTGTAATCCATAAATAATATGGATATTTTAAGAAATTAATTTTATTTACAAAGATAAAAAAAAAATAAACAAAATCTGTATTCCATCTATACATCTATACATCTATACACATAAATAAAATTGGAGTGTCTGTCGTTAATATTGAAATAGTTTCAAGTTTTTGATCTTAAGTGGTTGTTAACTTACTAAGAAACATAACTGCATCATTTTAAATTTGTTTGTCTGTCTGTCTGTTTGTCCGCGGTAACCTTCAAAACAGCAGAAAAGTTTAAAATGGGCCTTTACGTACATGTAGTGGACAACTCTGGGAGTAATCTAGGGTACTTTTAATTGTAAAAATGTTAACGGTATTTTTAAAATATTGGAAAAAGAATGAAATTGAGGGAAAATTATGTCGAAACAAAAAATTGATACAGGAAATAAAAACAAACAAGTAGAAATAATCGATTTTAAAAGTGTCAGTCAATTAAATTAGAACAATAAATTATATAGACTTAAGAGTGGTGAAAGCCTTGCTCAACATTTTGACATGCAACCAACAAGGCAACAAGGCCCTTTGACCAATACCAGTATTTTCAAGATGCAAACAAAAATGTTTTATACCTTGCACTTCATATTCGTTCAAACTATATTCCCTCAATCTTGCAGTATTATGACGGCCCTTAAACCAAAAATAACTTTTATCTAACAAGAAAACGTCTTATAACAGGCATTAAGTTTAATTTTCACACCAAAAATCACAGATTCCCAGAACACTTCCAACAGTTTTTTTTATTTACAAAAACTTGAAATTACTGGATTTCCTAAAGCCTAATTTTAAAGTCCCTTTTTTAAAACTTTAGGATGAAATTTGACTAGTTAATAGGATTTCAAGGCTTAAAGGAATAACACATGAATTATTCTGCGTTTATAGAAGTTGAAAAACTAAGAAATAACACAGATTATGAGCTTATTTTCAAAAAGTTTTGGACTACTGGGAGTGTTCGAAATTAGGCGACTCTACTGTAGAAATAATTATTTTTTAACAAGTTTTGAGAAACTATCTGAAAGTACTAATCTTCTTCTTCAAATATCAGTTTATATCTGTCCAATATCTTCTTTCCTCTCTGATCAATCCTTTGTTGAAATGTAAGCGTTTTGCATATTTTATCATACACGGTTTATTTAACATGAAGAAATATCGAGTGAAGACTAAGAATTTCTCGGAAAGTAAGTGAGATATTGAAAAGATTTAAACTGATATTTGAAGAAGAAGATTATAGTACTTTCAGATAGTTTCACAAAACTTGTAAAAAATAATTATTTCTATATGTTAAAAGACTTCAAAAATAGCAACAAAAAAAAAAAACGATTTTTGGTCATTTTCTAACGGCAATTTCTTAAAAACCCGAGCTGATAGCCAAAAACAGATGACGGATTTGAATTCAGCACCCAAAAATATACTGAAAACCAATCCTCACTGCCTGTACTAAAAAGTAAACCTTTATTTATAAGCCTTTTTAGTTTTGGCAAAATACTTTTTTCCCTTTACGTTTTTGAGTTACCATTTTTATTTTCGAAACTATAATTATGAATCTAACATTTTTTTTTTTTTTTGAAAGCTCATCTTGATACCATTATAATATATTTTTTTCAGATTTTTTCTATCAATAAAACGAAAGATATAAAGAAAAATGCGAAATATTTTTTTTTGTCAAAATACTTCTTCCGACTATTGTATATTTACTCACATAAATAATCGCCAAACTATTAAATAATCAGTTAATTATTCCCACTAAACTGTCGATTCAATAACAAATCTCTATTTAATCAAATAATGGCAAAAATAAGCACACGCATATCCACCAATATCAAAACAAAAAAGAATTCATACCTGCTTGCACTCCGCTTTCGAGTTTTAACGTAACGCCTTTTAGTTTAGCGCATTGTTTTGCGCTAAACCTTCCCTTTATTTTACTGTGACGTGAAGTAAAAAAGGCACCAACACTACTACATGGATTGTATGAAATTGGTTAGCGCAAATTCTAGCGCTAAACAAGGTTCCAACGGAGACATTTTGTATGAAAGCTTTGTATTGCTTGCAGGGAAAATTGATTTGAAAATGTGGGTAGGTAGTTTGGATATTATTTATGCCATTGATTATTGCAATTAATATTTGTAAATACTTTAATTTCGTAATCGTTATGCTTATGATAAGGAGGTGCATATGAAGATAATATAATCTAATATATTCATTTAAATTGTTGGTTTAGCGCCGCTAAACCAGCCAACTGAGAGGAATCGCCCCTGGACCCCAGTGGTGAGCCCATAGACGTGTGAGTGAGAACCCCGTCTATGTATAAGTTCTACAATCGTCGTCGGCGGCGATCACCGTGTCGTGGGTCTGCGGCAAATAAAGGCTTGCATGTCTGTATGTGTCAGAATGTGATACAATACGTGAGAATGTTTCCCTTCCCCCGCCCGTCCGCATCTAAAGCTGATTTTTGGTGGTTGGTTAAGATGCGGTATCTTGGTATATTATATGGTCTTTGTTTGGACTCATTTATAGGCTATTGATTATGTCATATAATAAGGAACTAAGACGTTCATGTGATTTTATTGTAAAAATCATCAAAGGGGTCATTGAAGATGAGAAAACCACGGAGTGCTATTAAATTGGAGGGTGCATTTTTGAGAGGGGGGTGCAAAAGCACCCTTTTTGGTTTTTTGCATATAACTCGAAAACGAAGCAAAATTTCGAGATAATTCTCAACACTTTTTTTGTAGAGAATAAAATTTACCATCAAAATGGATTTTTGAAAAAAAATTTTAAAAATTTTTAGTAAGCTAAATTTTAAAAAGATCATTGCAAAAAAATGTGAAAAATCACATTTTTTGGTTTTTTTTTTTACGTATTTGCTTATAACTTTCTTACCAGCAGAGATAGGTATATGCATTGCTTCATATAAAAGAAAGATAATTAAATTTCTTTTAATATACATTTTTAAAAAAACAGTTTGTATAAAAATCGACCGAGAAATAGTCATTATTTTAATTTTTTAAAGCTTTATGAATGCCATTTTTGGCTACTTTGATGGACTTGTTAGATTATACGCTCAAACTAGGTGTATTAGTGAGCCATGACCAAAACAAAAATAAAAATCAAATTGCAAATTTTTCGCAGTCTTAGGGTTGCCATCTGGATTGGGTACGATATGTCGACTTTAAAAATGTCGACTCCATAAGATCGACTTTTAAAATCTCGACAGAAAAAATCTCGACTGGTTAAAAGACCGACAGATCAAAATATAGACACAAATTGGACCGACTTTTTAAAATGTCGATTTTTCAAAATGTCGATTCTCAAAATATCGACAGTGATCGAGATTTTATGAATCGAGATTTCAACAGTCGACATTTTAAAAGTCGACATTTTGAAAGTCGACATTTTGATCAGATCATAGTTTAGGGAATGATGTTTACAAGCGCGCGCTTGTAAACATCATTCCCTAAACTATGATCTGATCATTATAATCTAATATAGGTAGCATTGTCATACCTACTTCAATTAATCGCATTTTTTGTAATTTAATTTTTGTTGCCTATATATTTTGACGTCTTAATTGCCTATTATTCAGGGTCTGTAATGTGTTAAAATATTAATACAATAATAAAACATCCAGAAAATGAGGCAGTTAAAAGTTCGAAATATTAGGTACAATGTAGGTAGGCAACAAAATTGAGTTTTGTTGAACTTTCTTGGAGCTAAACAAAAGGAAATATAAAATTAATAACTACCTAAATAAGTTAATTATTATAGAAATCAAATAAGAACTTGTGTCTTATAGTATATTCTTAAATTGTCCACAGTATCAAAAAACTGTTAATTTTCTGTTAAAAAATCAGACAAGAATTTATGATTCTTGAGTTTATAGTTATTCCGTGCAAACATTTAAGCCAGAGCGTTGTTCTTTGGGTTACTTTCAAATGACCGACAGACAAAATATCGGCAAGTCAAAATGTCGACTGGTTAAAATGTCGATTTATTATTTTATATCGACTTTTCTGTATGGGAAAAATTCCGACAAGTCGATATTTTTCTCGACTTCTATCAGGGCAGTCGACTTTTTGTCAAATCGACATTTCAAACTGTCGACATTTTAATAAGTCGGTAAAAACAAAGTCGGTATTTTAACTTTCAAAAAAGTCGATAAAAGTCGACATTTTAACCAGTCGACATTTTTTTTGTCGGTCATTCGTACGTAACCCTTGCCATCTATTTTTTTTTTTTTTTCAAAATTTAGAATAATTGGCAAAATCAACACACTGGCTTTTACAAAGTCAGGTTTTGTTCAAATATTTTAGCATATACCTTCTCGAACATGAAAAAAAAAATAGTTCCAGACAAGTTTTACTGTTGAAAGTCCGCTCTAGACGAGCTCAACATTTTCAAAGTAGGTATTATGAGAAATTACTTTTTTTTTAAATTTCAAATAACTATCAAACCTTGTTTTACAAAGCCGGGTTTTCAATATATGTTAGCTAATGTCTCCTTGAATAGAGACAAAACTGTGCCAGATGAGTTTGGCTGTCGAAAATGCATGCCATACGGCCCTTAATGTTATAAAGTTGGTGATTTTTTTCTTTTTGTTTTCTAATTTTTAAAATAATTATCAAAACTAACAAATCTACTTTCACAAACCGAGGTATTTGGTAGTTGATGCCTTTCGTTATATGGACAAAATAGTGCCAGACGAGTTAGGTATTCCAAAATAAAAGAAAGTTATTTCTTTAATATCTACTTAGAAAATGTTGAGCTGGTCTGGCAAGGACCTTCAAACGTAAAATTGGTCTAACACTATTTTTTGTTTTCATGTTAGAGAAGGTATACGCTAACATGTGCTCAAAATCCGGCTTTGTAAAGGCAAGTGTGTTGATTTTGACAATTATTTTAAATTTTGAAAAAATTATATGGCAACCCTAAAACTGTGAAACATTTGAAATTTGATTTTTATATTAGACTTAACTGGTCATGGCTTACTAGTACACCCAGTTTGAGTGTATAATCTAACAAGTCCATCAAAATAGCCAAAAATGCCATTCATAAAGCTTTAAAAACTTAAAATCAGCCTAGTTTGAATGACTATTTCTCGGACGATTTTTATCCAAACTGTTTTTTTTTTTAAATGTATTTTAAAGGAAATTTAATTATCTTTCTTTCATATGAAGCAATGCATATACCTATCTCTGCTGGTAAGAAAGTTATAAGCAAATACGTAAAAAAAAACAAAAAATGCGATTTTTCACATTATTTTGCAATGATCTTTTTAAAATTTAGCTAACTAAAAATTTTTTAATTTTTTTTTCAAAAATCCATTTTGATGGTAAATTTTATTCTCTACAAAAAAAAGTGTTGAGAATTATCTCGAAATTTTGCTTCGTTTTCGAGTTATATGCAAAAAACCAAAAAGGGTGCTTTCGCACCCCCTCTCCAAAATGCACCCTCCAATTTAATAGCACTCCGCGGTTTTCTCATCTTCAATGACCCCTTTGATGATTTTTAATAAAATTCCATGAACGTCTTACTTCCTTATTGCCCTGTTTTTTAGGACATAATCAATAGCCTATAATATAACTTCAATAAAATAAATAGCTCGCCAGAAAAGCTTCAAAAGGCGATCCGGGTCGCAACAAATTTAGATTTGCCTCACCTTGTACGAAAACACAAAAGTCTGTTGATTGTGAAACATTTATTATTTTTGGCTAACATTACATTGAACTACATACGAGTAGATTCAATCAACTAAAGAAATAAAAATAAAGCTAAGAAACAAAAATGAAAAACGAATTTTTCATTTTTAAAGCAATCGCGGGTGCAACATTTTATAATAATTGCGGTTCCTTAAAACTCTTGTAAGACAGTGTTTGCCAAGCGCAGACAAAAAAAGTTTTCTTCAAATTATGTACATAAGTCTTATTTTATTTTTGTTAACAAATTAAGTCCTTCTTCTTTACATTTTTATCAAAAAAAGTAAAGTTAAAAATTGAAGTCAAAAATCGTCCAAATCGAATCGCCCATTTAGTAGTTTGCAATATGGCCACCTACCGCAGATGACAACATTTATTCCGTTATAGAGTGATATGTGATATATATGTACCTAAAAATGTTCACGCTGGTTTGAACTTTGATATCAGTTTTTTACGAAATAATTAGCGAAACTAAAAAGTAAAGTAAGAAGATTTAAATAAAATAAAATAAAACATGCAATGATCTTCACCCCGAGACTTACAAAACTTAACTTGAAGAAAATTAATGGAAATAAAATAAAATCACTGTAGTCACAAAGAATCTATGTATGGGCATGTAACACTCATTTTTAAGGATCCAAAAAGTACCGACAAAGTAGGGCTATTTTCTAAAACAATTTAATTTCCCAGTTTAGGGGTGTCTGGTGAAGAGAGAGTTGTTCTCGGACTTCCAAAAAGAGCTATGAGTTGGGTGGTTGGTGAATAGCACAAATATTATTTCAGTTAAGAGCCCCATTAACTTAAATGCCGTTTATGAGTGCTTGATGAATACCGCCCTAAATGTCGCGGCCACGGTGCAGTGCAATAAGGCCCACTGTTATAAAGCCCATGGGCCTTATTTCCCAAATGGAAAAACACCCACGGTTTTATTTTCCACTTTGAAGTGGAAAGTGGGCTTAAATTCCAATTATGCATGGAAAGAGGACCCATTGAACAAAATAAATGTACAAGATAAATTTCAAGTTTCTTTAAATCCAGATTCTTCAAATGCAAAAGAACTTTTCTTCCACCCAACCTCGCACCCACCCCAAATTCAGCATTACGTTGTGTAAACAGTGAAGTATTTTTTATTATCCATTTTAATAATCTTTCAAATTCCAAAATTGTAGGTGGGAAAAAATTTCACAAAATTTTGGGTGTAGTAAACTCCATATCGCGGCGAGAGCGAGAATAAATTCTAGTTTGTAAAGTGGGACAGTTTCCCATCAAAGATGGAACAAATTGTAGTGTGGAGCAGATGCCCGTGGAATTATTTCCTTGGCACCATTTTCAAGACTACTTTTGGGTCGCTGAAACCGAAAATGGAAATGGTTTTTTTTTTCCCAAAAAAGCGTTTTCGAGATATGCACACAAATCATTTTTGTTAGCTATTTTTCCAGATACTGGCATAAATGAGGCATTATTATGTACTGCTTTTGTTAGTTGGATAAATTCATTAAGAGTGTTCCGAACTGAACAAAACCAGTCATTTGCTAACTTTTTTTTTTGCATATATAAGACCATTTTTTTTCACTTTCATCAGATACTTTGTTTTATAAAACCTTGGATTTTTACTAATTGGTCACTAGTAGGCGTATTATTGTATTAAAAAAAATTTTTTCTAAAAGTAACTGATTTTAACTTCTAAATTTACATAAATTTTCTATCAAAAAGTGCATTTTAAGAATTCAAAATTTCAATATCAAATGATACAAATATGATTACATAATTAATGAAAATCATGAAAAATATATTGAATTTATATCCACTGCAAAAAAATTTGTCAAAAAAATACCGTTAGGTATAAAAAATTGACTGTCAAAAATGGGCTTTTTCAAAATTCACAAGCATTTTTATTTTGCATTATTAAAATTTGTATAAGGTACAAAATTAAAAATGTTCTCCAATAGTGGCATAATAAAAATATGGAATTTTATGTTATTTAACATTTTTTTGCAAAAAATGCTATAGTGTAGGCTACATTTGCTTTGAAAAACAGCCATTTTAGCCATTTTCTCGATTTCTTAGAGGCTTTTACCAAACTCTAGAGCACAAAATTAAATTTTTTTTCCAATGATGGCATAGAAAATAAGTTTATCTGTCCATAGACACCTTAATCGCTTTGATCGGACAAGTACACGCTTCGCAATCTTATTCATGAAATCACCATTTCAGTCCGGAACACTCTTAAGCTCAAAGTTTGGATAACGCGTAGTTTTTAAAATTTTTGTAATTCTTGGTTGTTCCATATTAGTCCAGTCATCACGTCGTGAAAAAGGGCCTGACCTTGCGCGCAGAGGCACTGTCTGATTTTTTTTCATGGATCGATAGAGGCTCATTTAAAAAGCTTAAATCCAAATTTGCACCACCTGACCACTTTTTTTACCAAAGTTATTGGTAAAAATGTGTTTTTTGCCATTTTTGCGTCTTTTGTGAATATCTCGGCTGCAGTATGTCGCACAGAAAAAAATAAAATATGGATTTATTTGTAATAAGATTAGCTATTATGTTATAAAAAAATTAATTTGTTTAAACAAATAAAAAAAAAGTTATGGTTAGTTAAAGTAAGTTTTTATTGTTTGAAAATCACTCTTTCGTGATTATTAAGAAAAAAGCTCATCTAACGATGAAGTTTTTATTTTTTACTTTTAAAGTCTTTGTAATTACCTACAATTTAAAAAAAAATTCAGCCCTTAACTACCAACACAAGCCGAGAAATAAATTTATAAACATAGGTAAGTCGGCGCACCCACGCAATTTTATGGTTTTAGGTTTAATTTTATATCTCAGCCCCAGAGTGTCGCAAAGTTAAAATTAAAAAGTTTTATTGTTTATAATAACTTTTTCTACCAACTTGCATTAAATTCAATTTGTTTAAACAAATAGAAAAAAAGTTACAGTTCATTAAAAGGTTTTTTTGCCTTGATTTTATACCCTTTTTCATAACTATTGAGAAAAAAGCTGTATTTAGCGGTACTTTTTTTCAGGTCTACTTTTTTTTGTAGTCCTATAAATTTTCTATAAATAAAAAAAAAAATTAGTCCATTACGACATACAGGAGCCAAGTTATTCATGAATTAAAAATGACGCGTCAGTTTACTAACGCATAACAATATTCTTTGTTTTTTTTGTGAATATCTCGACCTCTGTGTATGGGTATGGAATGAAACTGTATAATTTTTAATAATATTCATTATGGACTTAAAGGAATTTTTTTTCTCTAAGCAGATATCTACATACCTACAAAAGTTAAAGTTAGTAGTAACTATAAGTTAATTTTTTCTTATTCCGCCCATGCTAACTCTTTTCGCACCACCCAAGGGGTAGAGTATGAGGCGCGTTTTTTTAAATCTTGTGGTATCCCCTGTAGGCCTAATCCACTGCAAAGATCAATTAAATTGGTCTTATTCTCAACCATTTTGGGTGTGAGGGTATTTCGTTTTCACTCTCTTCATTAGTGTTATGACATTCAAGGTTTGGTCTCTGCTCTGTTTCATTTTCGTTAGAAAAAGCTGTTGTCGTGAGCTCAAGGTCGTAGTTAATGTTTCGTTCAATTGAACTGCCCGGTTAATTAATCGAAAAATTAGACAAAATAGTCGGTGCAATTAAGCGGGTAGTACTCTACCTTCTATCTACAAAAAATTGAGCCTTGTATGATTCATGAGAGTCGAGCAATCCATAAAAATCTTACACAGAGTTATTTGGCAACGAGACGTCAGTTTTGGAAATATTTGTGAAAATTATGTGGCGTATTTGCGGAACCATTTTAAACCTTGTATACAAGTGGTTTTTGATGGCTACCCAGATGATCCATCTAAAACTGGAACAAAATTAGCTGAAAGAGGCCGACGATCTGCAGTTCAACAAGCAGCTGATTTCATCTTTGATGAAAATACAATTTTTCGAGCATTGAAGAAAGAGACATTTTTGGCCAACGAAAAAAATAAAAAACGATTTATCGTTCTGCTTAAAAAATATCTTGAAAATCGTGGTTTTTCAGTTTCCCAGGCCTCAGAAGATGCAGACATCCTTATAGTACAAACAGCCATTTCTATGTGTTTTGAATTTAACTCGGTATTAATTGTGGGAGAAGATATTGATTTAATGATGGTGATTTTTTCGGGATACGGGGAAAGTGTTACAAACGTTTTCTTCAAAAAACCTGGTCGAGGATCCACGAAAACAGTCCTGTATTCGTCAAAAAGTTTCCTAAACAAAACTCTTTCCAAGCATATTCTTTTTCTCCATTCCTTCACAGGCTGTGACAAAACCTCTGCCATTTTCAAATTTGGAAAAGTAAGCTAATCTCTTCGCTGAAGAAAGCTCCAAACTTTTTGAAAACCGTGAAGATTTTTAAATCCGAAGACGCCAGTCAAAGTGATATCGTGTCTATATGGAGGAGGCAGTAAGGAAACATCGCTGGACCACTTGAGATTCAATTTTTTCTCACACGCGAGTGTTAAAATCAAGTCCGATCTTGCTTCTTTCCCACCTACAGAATCAGCAGCAGAACAACACTCATTCCAGACATTCCATCAAGTACAAGCTTGGATGGGAAATACTTTAGACCCAGAGGGGTTGGGCTGGAAACGAAATTCAAGAGGATTGGAGCCGGTGTTGGCTTCAGGGCCGACGATCCCACCTACACTCATCGACATGATTTCCTGCACGTGTACGAAACAATTCGGTGCAGCCTGCTGGTTCGAAAAGCCGGACTGAAGTGTTCAGTCATCTGCAAGATCTGCTGCGGGAAAAGCTGCTACAACGTAGTTGATATTGCTGATGACTCCGAAGACGAAGAAAACTACGACCTTGAGATAACGACATCAGCTTTTTCTAACGAAAATGAAACAGAGCAGAGACCAAACCTTGAATGTCATAACACTAATGAAGAGAGTGAAAACGAAATACCCTCACACCCAAAATGGTTGAGAATAAGACCAATTTCATTGATCTTTGCAGTGGATTAGGCCTACAGGGGATACCACAAGATTTAAAAAAACGCGCCTCATACTCTACCCCTTGGGTGGTGCGAAAAGAGTTAGCATGGGCGGAATAAGAAAAAATTAACTTATAGTTACTACTAACTTTAACTTTTGTAGGTATGTAGATATCTGCTTAGAGAAAAAAAATTCCTTTAAGTCCATAATGAATATTATTAAAAATTATACAGTTTCATTCCATACCCATACACAGAGGTCGAGATATTCACAAAAAAAACAAAGAATATTGTTATGCGTTAGTAAACTGACGCGTCATTTTTAATTCATGAATAACTTGGCTCCTGTATGTCGTAATGGACTAATTTTTTTTTTTATTTATAGAAAATTTATAGGACTACAAAAAAAAAGTAGACCTGAAAAAAAGTACCGCTAAATACAGCTTTTTTCTCAATAGTTATGAAAAAGGGTATAAAATCAAGGCAAAAAAACCTTTTAATGAACTGTAACTTTTTTTCTATTTGTTTAAACAAATTGAATTTAATGCAAGTTGGTAGAAAAAGTTATTATAAACAATAAAACTTTTTAATTTTAACTTTGCGACACTCTGGGGCTGAGATATAAAATTAAACCTAAAACCATAAAATTGCGTGGGTGCGCCGACTTACCTATGTTTATAAATTTATTTCTCGGCTTGTGTTGGTAGTTAAGGGCTGAATTTTTTTTTAAATTGTAGGTAATTACAAAGACTTTAAAAGTAAAAAATAAAAACTTCATCGTTAGATGAGCTTTTTTCTTAATAATCACGAAAGAGTGATTTTCAAACAATAAAAACTTACTTTAACTAACCATAACTTTTTTTTTATTTGTTTAAACAAATTAATTTTTTTATAACATAATAGCTAATCTTATTACAAATAAATCCGTATTTTATTTTTTTCAGTGCGACATACTGCAGCCGAGATATTCACAAAAGACGCAAAAATGGCAAAAAACACATTTTTACCAATAACTTTGGTAAAAAAAGTTGTCAGGTGGTGCAAATTTGGATTTAAGCTTTTTAAATGAGCCTCTATCGGTCCATGAAAAAAATCAGACAGTGCCTCTGCGCGCAAGGTCAAATGACCTAATGACTGGACTATATGGGAAGAAATACAATTATTTTAAATACTTTTTAAGACACACGTGAAAAATAATCTTTTTATCCAAAATTTGCGCAAAATGCTGCCAAAATCGGACGATAAATGTAGACGCTATAGTATAATTAGTGAAAGAATATTATATGTATGTACATACCAGGCACGAGGGGTGACTTTTTCGGAAGCGGAAGCACACAACTTAAAACTCAAAAAATAAAAGTCCTTTAATTTAGAATTTATATCATACCGCTTTTTTGCGCCTAATAATATTATAGAGTATAAAAAATGTATTTTCTCTAGCCGAAATAATTAATTTGAAACACTCTTTGCTATGCATTTGCAGGTACTCATAAGCATTAAGCAAAACGCCAAAGCAATCACAAACAAAACAATTCGCCCAAAAAACTTAATCAAATCGAAAAAAAAACACCAATCAATACATATCTTATGGATGAAACACTATATACGATTTGCATTCACACACACACAATCACAACACCGAAGATCCAAAGTATAAAACTAAAACTACCCCTTTTTCAATAGGAACACCCCGACTCCACAGGAGATAATTTCTCTCTAACTAAATATCAGATATTTATATCTTGCATTGTCTTCTATCTATGCTGGGCAAATCATGTTATGATATTTCATTCCATAGCAAGACAGCACGAGAGTTTGATGGCGGGTTTTTGGCACACAAAAAAAAAAGAAACTAGCTATTCGACTGTGTTCGTTTTGGTTGCAAACCGAATACCGATATTTTTCTTTTAGTAAAAAGGAGAATATTGAAAATATAAATCGTTTTCGTTATTATTACTTTTAATGTGGTAATAATTAGAGCATTTACTAATAAAACGATTAAAAAATAAATTACAATCCAGGTAGTTATACACCAGAGTTTTATCTCTTGCAAAAAGTTGCTTTTGTCAGCACTGTAATTTGTCCAACAAATCACGAAAGCGAAACTGAATTAATTTTTAGCTTCCAAAAGTACAAAAAAAAAATTCCATTTGCCGAGCAAGAAACTAACAAATGGATATGGATACATATACAATATAAGGCGTTTTTTATTGGTAAGTGTATAGGCAGCGCAGCAAACGGTTAACACAGTAAACAACAACAATCGAATAGTGTGGATAAGTTAGTCAGTAAAAAATAGTGCATATAATAGTGCAGATAAGATTTGTGGAATGTTTGGAATAGAACAACACTTGGGCTTGCAGAAAAATATTTCCTACGTGAAGGTTGGCAGACCTTGATCATATAAGGATGTGTTCGTTTTATTTATGCTTTATTTTTACTAGTCACCACTAGGTGGCTTGGAATATTAAGATACGATTAGACGATCATCGTAAATATTCCATGCAATGACTCTTACATTTACTTTCTTTACAGACAAATAACTATCACTTCATTTCTAAAGGGCCCTGGAGACGCTCGAACATGGTGCGAGTGAACATAGTTCGACTAAACTCCGCAGACACTGAAACCAAGCAGAAACCAAACTACTCGAACTTCATTATTCTTACGACTTATATGTCATTCTCAATATTCACTGTCACATTTATTTTATTTTTATTCAGATTATTAGACATTTTTCTTATTATTTTTAATATTGAACTCAAAATTAAACCGAAATGTTCGAGTAAACATACGTAACCGGTCCGCAAACAGTCAAATCTGGTACAACAAACGATTAGCCCCGCCCTCGAACATTGAAAAATATCAAACTCCTTTTGATTTAGGTGAGACCAAATTTTTGTTTAGTGACACCAAATAATTGGTACTCGAACCAGCCCGCAGACAAGTAAAATCAACTCGAACATGGTACTCGAACCATGTTCACTCGCACCATGTTCGAGCGTCTCCAGAGCCCTTAATAGAAATCATTGGTGGGTACTTTCTGGTAAACACTCTCACTAAATGTACTGTAAATTATACAAATGTAGGTACGTGGACTATGTTTGTTACTTGTCAAGTAAGAGTCTGAAATTCTATTTCTATCAAGAGAATGAAATTCGATTAAAGGAGAGTTAAGAAAAGATGTTAAGGGACTAAGAGGCATTTGAAAAAAGAAAGCAATTTTAGTAAAACTTAAAGACAAAGCTATAAACCCCAGTTTTATTACACATAGTGGCTAGATTTATTTCTGCATAATTATGGATTGCCATGATGACATATGTTTAAACATTCACACACAAAAAATTAATGGCAATCTGATGTTAAGTCGTAAAACTGGCTAGGCCAGGATTAGCAAGTTCATTCTTCATTGTATATGTATTGTAATTATTTGAGGAATTTGATTGCAAACTTTCCCAGTAAAGTTTTGACAATCCCACTGGACCGCGCTTTATTTGACCTAACCTTTAATATTTAAGACTTAATAAGAATCGGGTAAAAGGCAGTTTTGTGACATAAGTTTGGACAGTTTTTAAAATACCCAGCATAAACGAATAATCATCTCTTTGGTTTTTGAGATTGTAATTTGCGAGGAACAATTTGTTAACTCAAATTTCTTTTATTTTGGCAATTAAAATGCAAATTTTAGTACATACCTCAACATTAACGTTAATAAAATTTCTACAATTTTGAAGAATTTAGGTTTAAAAATGTTTTAAATCCCATTTTGTTCGTTTATTCGACATTCGTTGGTCATTCCCATGTGCATAGCCCTTTATTCAACTTGAAATACAAAAAGCAATACTTTTCCAACACATCCCTTAGCTTTTTTAATTGTGAATTGGATATAGGAATGATTTCATTTGTTTGTTTTCGACTATAATCAACTAATTAGGATACATCATAGTGTAAAAGGGCAAAAAATTGAAAGAAAATTATATAAGCAAGACATTTATCATAGGTGCAGTAATGCAAATTCGAACAAACGCCATTTGGAACCATTTAAAATCCATTTTTGTTTCTAAATATTATTTTTTTCAATAACAGCTGATTTTGACAATTTTAATGCCACAGATACCAACTTTGGGATTTCAATTAAGAGTGGATATAAAAGTGAATATACGTTTTATTCGGACTCGCATTGCTGCGCTATCCATAAGTTACCAATAAAAAACGCCTATAATGAGAAAAATCGAGACAACAAGCAAAAAAATCTTCATCTGTCAAAATTCATATCAGCGATCTCTGTCAAGATATAATCGCAGATAGATATCTCTGATATCCCAACAAGAGATGAAACGGAGTGACTCCATTGGATATCTACTGTCAAGATGGGCATCCTGATAGAAATTATCTCCTGTGGAGTCGGGGTGGAATGTGCGGCAGGAAACGACTCAATACTACTTTAGTTTTGCTATTGAATTTTCATAATGAATTCACTCAACTCATTCTTCACACGTTGGGCAAACAGAAAGAAATCATCAGATTTTACTTTGAGTTTTGGACGGAATTTGAGTTAAGAAGGTAAAATCAGAGAATGCCAAGCTGTTGCGCATTCTAGAGCAAAAACTCTCGTATAGTATTTTATAATGGAGAATGGAGTGATGTTACGCATTCTCAAATGGCTTGGCTTGGCGTATAATGGAAATTTGTGGGTTTGGTTAGATGATGTGCGGGTTTAAGCGTTGTTCTCGTGAGTGATTTTATTAAAAGATAATAATCATTTCCCGTGATATGTAATACCTAATACATATTGGGAAATAATTAATTAGTATAAGAGATAATTTATTAATATTAGATATCAAGAAAATGTAAATCGTTGACATACTATAATAATAGGTCAATGATGTAAATGTATTTAATGTATCTACAATTTGAATTTTCGAATATCAAAATTCTTTGCCATGAGCATTTTGTGAACTGTCTTACGGAAGCACTCATTCCACTCAATATATGAACGCTTCGTCACTGGTACATATTATATATTAATATAATTAATTTTTTTACTAAATTTGTATAAATTTACATTAGAGTGTGTCTGTTACTTCCCAACCGTGATTCGGATTCGTGCAAAAATAAAATTTTTAAATAACAATCAAACATGACATTACGATGATAGAGTACATGAAAAATGTGGGTGGCACTATTCTGTCTGTCTTTCTGTCTGGTTGTACCTCAACCAACAGCTTTAACCACTGAAGCGATTTTCTTCAAATTTTGAACTTAAGATTTTTTCGTAACGGTACTTGCCATACAACCGTTAAGAAAATGCTAATTTATCTCGAAAGCAGCTCCAACGATTTTGATAAGAAAAATCATTGTATTTCTGTCTATGTACATATGGTATACTTTTTGGTATAGGTACAAAAAATTTTCCAAAAACTTTTATTAACTATTTTCTCTTTAACGGCTAAACCTATTCAAATCATTTTTTTCTTATACAAAAGCTCCTATAAAATGTCAATAATATTGCATATCAAAATTTTTAAAAAAGTTAATTTTGGATTATTTTAAAAAATTCTAATTTTTTTTTTTTGAAAATTCAATATTTTGAAAACGGGTTAATGAATTTTTTGGAAAATTATTTCGTAAACGTATATTAATAAATACTCAAAATTTGCATCCCAAAATATATAAAAATATAACTAAAATTTTATATATAAAAAATTAGTTTTTAAGAAAAACCTTTTTAATTTTTTTTTTTGTTGTACATATATTTCTATTTTTTTGTTTCAAGTAATATAATGGCATAATTGGTTTTGAGCGCTGAGCTTTTTTACTAGTTGTTTTTTATATTTTGTACAAATCTATTCTGTTATGACTTGCATACTTTAAAAGTTCTTAAGCAACTTGAACATAAGAGCAAGTACGTGCGATCCAGTCGTCCATTTTATTTAATATCAGGCACTCCTAAAATCCAAAGTTTTGCCCTAAAATAAAGTTTTTGACCAACATATTTGTATTCAAGAGGATAAATCGGTGGTGGCGCTTAAGCAGGCGCGGATATAAATAAATAAAATAAATTGGGTGGCGCAACAGCTCATGGAGAACCAGGGCCTAGTGACTTACAACTCACAACCATTCCTGTGTGCGTGTTTGTTGGCAGGAATGGAGGGGACCTACAGTTTTTTGCCGAGTCCGAACGGCTAAATGAGAAGCACTTTTTCATGACAAGTATACTCTTGGAGGATTTGTCAGTTCCTCGCAAGAGGCAGTACCTCGAATAAAACATTTCTGTTTTTAGGTGGCACGGCTGGGAATCGAACCCACACCTTCGGCATGACAGTCCTACGCACTAACCATCAAGCCACGAGGTACTACAAGCAGGCGCGGATACAGGGGGAGTCCAATTGGTGCAATTGCCCCCCCCCCCTCCCCCCTGGGCAAGATCAAGTAAAATATGAATTTAATAAAATGTAATCTAAAAATGTTTTTTCGTTATACGCTTATAAAATTTATTCTTGGCAGCCAAAAGAGGACTTCACGTTTTCATTTTCCTGATTTTCCATTCCACGAAATTATTTAATACTTTTTGATGAAACAACCGATATATCTCACCTCTTCCAACTGAGCCATATCTTAATGTCTTAATATCTTCATTTACTCTTTACAAAATGCAAATGTGAATGAAAAATTTCCCAATTTTGAAAAATAATGTTTCAAAAAGTTATTGCCCTGCCCTCCTCTACAAATTTGTTGCAGGGGCACTTTTCTAAATTTTCCACCTTAAAATTGATTTTATTTTAAGAAAAAAAAATAAAATCTTTGGAATACGTCGATTTAATTTCTTTTAAAAAAATTAAACTGCTTCAAATGCACGGATCTACAAGATTAGAAAAAGCTTAAATAATAAACCACATTTGTGTATAAAAAGTATTGAAAATATCAAAAAAATTTATACATAAAGAGTGATTGGGTCCTTTTAATGATAAATATTTAAACGTGCATTTACATTTTAGAAAGTACTTTCACTTGAAAACTCTCGAGAGTGACTCTCGGATTTCTGTTTTTCCCTCGGATGAGTTAATTTCATGACTGTGTCCACTTGCTAGTCTTACTCCCGAGAGCTCCTTCAGAGCTTCTCACCGTCTTTTTCCTCTTAAATGATTACGCAACTTAAGAATATGTAAATGTGTTTCGAGTGCGGCAAAACAAAAAGAGTAGTAGGATGGAACTTCTACACCCCTTACGATCGTTTTTTTTTTTGCCGGTTTTACAATCAACAGCCGTTTTCGAAAAAGTCATCTGCGTTAAAAATGCATTTTCAGATTGTTCTTTAAACTGCTAAAGTCACATGTTCGAAAACACCATCTGCGGTGCAGTAAAAAATCGAATTGACGATAGGAAAATTGAGAAACCAGAGAGCGTGTTCGTAAACATCAAATGGGTTTGCGAGTAAGTTGAATAACGTTAATCAAACCAATTTTGTCCAAGCAGGACAATTGCATATGACGATTGCAATCTGCATAAACAAATGACGATCATTTGGCGATCAAATTAACTTTGACCTGACGTTTTCAAGAATGGAAAACGTCAATTCGTTTGTCGAATGAACGTCATTTTCTGACGCGAATATTGCTTTTGTTAGCACAGTCTTTTTTATCAACGTCACTCAGTTTTCTTGCAAAATTAAATTTGACACGTTCTCTGTCTTCCCAATATTTTTGTCATCAACTCGATTTTTACTGCAGAATTGCACCGCAGATGATGTTTTCGAATATGTGACTTTTGCAAACTTCCTGACCAAACACAATGCTTATGAAGTAGAACTTGTATTTGCGTAAGAGAACATTCTGCAAATGCGTTTTGACGTAGATGACGTTTTCGTAAACAGCCTTTAACTGGCAAAGCCATTGGCCAATTATCTTGTCACAGCTAATGAAGAGGCTGAAACTTTCACTCGAACTCGAACGTCATGAGTGGGAAGAGCGAATAGTAACATACCGATGTGTCATTATTCTTTCCGAAACTTAAAGTGGTGTTGCACAAATCCAGAAGGAATTCAAAAATGCTGTAAGGACACCATGCTACAGCTACAAACTGTTAAGTTTCATTTTAAAAAGTACGAGACACTGTATAGCAGTTATGAAAGAGGTTATTGCTTTCTTCAAATTTCAAACTCACATCGCTTTGTGTGACCAGGGGGCCGATTCTGGTTCTGTGAAAAAGTGAATCAAAAGACTTTTAACGCTCTTACACTGATTCTGATTCCCGTTCTGTGAAAATGCGAAACCAAACATCAAAAACTTTCATATGAATAAATTTCTCATGCGTTTCTCTGCTTACTTAAAAAACACAAGAAAATTGAGAGAATCATGCTGTTTTCAAGAGAAATGGTAAGGTGGTTTGAGCATCGATAATATAGTTTTCATTCACAGAACCAGAATCGCTTAATTGTGCTGAATGAATCGAAAAAGTGAAAGCAATGCTTGGCATGCGAGTGTAAAAACGGTTTAATCGATTCACTTTTTCACCGGACCAGAATTGGCCCCCAGGTGTGTAAAGCGGTATGAAGTGTACTCAAATATTCTGTAGACCTCATCAAGATTGTGGAAACTCACGAAGTTGCCCCCCCCCCTGATCGAAATCCTGGAATCGCGCCTGCTCTTAAGCTATATCTTTTCCTTAAATTGGGGAATTGTACAACCGATCTGCAAGACCAATAATGACGAGACATACTATATCATTGGAAAGTTATTTTTATGCACAACTAAAGTTACTAAAGGAGCACACTTCAAATAAATGCTTTACACAAGTTATTCGTTAGCTAAGCTAAGTTTTCTCATACTAAAATGCATTGAAACACAAGGGCAGTTCCTTTAACTTTGAATTACTGTGATTTTCTGTGCTCTTCTGCGCATTTTCGTCCAAAGCTCTGTCAAAGTACATATGTATAAAAAAAAATACTGACAGAAGTTTGGACTAAAAATCACAGAAATTCAAAGTATAGGATCAGACCTAAACTGAGTTTTAATTTTTGTTCAGTTCTGCGCACCTATCAAAATCAGTGACAAATGTCAATATTTTTTGTTGTGCTTAGGTGTTATTTGACAGTCTCAATTTATAGCCATTTTTATTTCTGACACTTTCAATTTTGACAACCTGTATGCGCAGTATACTTCTTTTTACTTTGTATACGTGCTGTATGTCTGCTACAACACTATAAGAAAATCCAAATATGGATCATATTTTTATTTTGAAATAAATACATATTTAAGCTTAAAGTGGGCAAGTTTATTTTAAACCCCTCCTTTTCCCTGATAGTATATGTTGTAACATCGTACATACAAAAATAAACAGATGTATATGTATTTTATATTTACATACATACAAATATAAAGGTTTACTCCGCCTATTTTTTTAAACACAAACGCATCTAAAGCTTACCAACCGATAATTCGAATTTTCGAAAATGCAAAAATAATTTTTAATATATCACATAGGCTAACTTACATATGTATACATATACAACTATACAAGAATACATTTATGCATAACAAACCTACCATACCTATACATTTATTAAAAAAGTATTTTTAACAATACTCACGTAAGACTTCTTAAAAAAGCTTTCATATGCCATCCAAGTTGAATGAAAACACGTTCTATCATCGTCAAATCAATTTAAGCACAATAAACTGTCGTGATCGTGAGCTGTAGAGCATCTCCATAAGACCTTTCACAAAATACCGAACCATCATAATTTTATTCATCAATTTTTTTTTTTTTTTTTTTTTTTACAAAATAAAAACAGACTTTTGACGTTAAAATCATAGAACCGAAAACGGAAACAATTCATTTTTACATATCTCATATTCATTCTGATGATGTTTGGTTTTAGCCAAAGCTAAACCAGTTTGGCTCGTGTAAGTGTCTCAAAGGTATAATAATAATATACAGAATGGAAATCGAAAAGAGCAAAATCTAAAAGCAATACGATCAACAGTTAACAAAAATAGTATAACATCATATTTCTTCTCAAGAAAATAGATGAATGAATCTTATTTACAAACAAGAACTTAGTATTTTAAATGATAGATTGCCTACACGGGCTATGATGGGTGAATTTTCGTCTTGTTAACATTTTGTTTGTTAGCACAAAAGCTGAGATGCATTATAAATAACTGAGAAGATTGATGAACAAACATATTTATGTTAAATCACAGTTACAATACAACCAGTGTCTGACTTATTATAATAGTAAAACATACCTCCCATTTGGGCTTTCTAAGGAATAGAGGAAGACTGTGGAATTAAGGGAAGTGATTTTACTCCCGCATGTAGAATCAAGATTTACTCTAATGAAAAAAGCTCGTGTGTAGCCTAGAGCAGGGAGCCATATAAATACTGCAATTTTTTTTAAATAAGTAAAAAATCTATAATAGGCAAAATAACAAGTTTACATTTATTGCATCGTTCTCGTTATCTTTCATTTGTGTTTAGTTAAATATTTCATATTTTGTTCACATATTAAGCCTAATTTACACATCAATGTGAAGAGAAATTAGAATCCAAGTGAAATGTCAAAAACTTTGCAGCAAAAACACTAAATGTAAAATCACTGTGGAACCTATCTTGTTTTTCCGATGAATAGTTTTTCGGTTTCATTTTTATGTTGTGCGAAGTGAAGTTTTTGACGTTAAGAATTTAAATTGAATTTTTTAGAAAACATGGATGAAGCAAATCACTCTGTCATAATTGGAACAATTGCAATTGCTGCAGCCAGTGTGCGGCAATATCAATTATTTCCGAAATCAAGAAACCTAAGCGAAAACAAAGACGAATGAGAGCTGACCCGTATCTAACAGATCGTGGTGAATATAATTTTATTATTGTGTACTGAAATGTGATTGAATATTACTGCCTTAGAAGAAAAAATCCCGACGTGATGGTACAGTCAAACCCGCTTTAAACAAATTTTTTCAAATCAATTTTTTGGTATTTATTTTCTAAATGTACATATTTATAAATAAACTTCGATTACATAAGCATAATTTTTTGCGTATATACACTTCCGTTCATTTGAATAGGTTCAAAATTTTCGAGTGCGATTAACCGTTATAACTCCGAATTGAGCAGGCTAAATGAATTTTTGTAAATGGCATTCCAGAAAGCATCCAATTTCAGAGCGAATAAGAAAACACACAATCTTAAAATTACCGTCATTACACGTTTTATTATCGTTTCTTTAAATTCATGTGCAAATCGAGGCTCTTGTATTGGTTCATTTGAATAAGTACACCGCCTTCATCATCACTTTTGCTTTGAACTAGTTGAAGGTCAGACCTTTTAAAGCTATTTTTGGGTTTATATCATGGTCTCTTTGACATGCCACACAAAAATTGAGAAAAAGTGGACAATGAGTGAAGGCAAAACCCTTGCCGCGGTTGTGTACGCAGGAATTCTTTCGACAAACAGAACAATTAATTGCACTCTCGACTGTAGAAATACTGGCATTGAACCCAGCTTCTTCCCTTGGTTTAGCCATTTAAACCAACGAATCAGACGAAACCCTCAAACTTTGTCGTCTTTCACTTGCGGAGGTAGCAGGTTTTGTGCATCCTTTCATATCGATACGATCTTTTTGTTTATTTTTCAGATAATTAAAGGACAAAGTTAATTTTTACCGAAATTTGATGTCCAGTTTTGTCCTTGTTCATGAAAACTATAAATTTCTGCGTACTCAACTGCGGCAAGAGCGTTTCCTCCACCCATTGTCCAATTTTTTTCAATTTTTTTTGGTCATGTCAAAGAAACCATGATACAAAACCCAAAAATAGCTTTAAAAAATCTGACCTTCAACTTGTTCAAAGCAAAGGTGATGAGGTAGGCGGTGTACTTATTCAAATGAACAAAAAAAAGGGCTTCGATTTGCACATGAACTTAAAGAAATGATAATAAAACATTTAATGACGATAATTTTAAGATTGTGTGATTTCTTATTCACTCTTAAGTTGGATGCTTTCTCTAATGCCATTTACAAAAATTGATTTAGTCCGCTCAATTCGGAGTTATAACGGTTAATCGCACTCGAAAATTTTGAACCTATTCAAATGAAGGGGAGTGTATGTACATAGCTATAAACGTACATTAATAGATTTGGAGTTCATTTAGGTGAAAACATATATCTACATAATATGTATGTACCTACTACCTACAGTGTACCAAAGTTAATTTATTTTACTTACAAACATAAAAGAATCATAATTTGTTCGTTCATTGAAGGGTGATTAAAAAATAGTGTTACATCCTCCCAAAAATACATGATTTACCAATTATACAGTCAAACCCGATTATTTGAAATCCATTCCATGTTTTTAGCTCCTTAATTTATATTCCATGTTTTTAGCTCCTTAATTTATACCAATCGATTTTAGAGAACTGGAGAAAAAAATATATTGTCATAATTTTCATGATTATATTTTTATATGTACATATACTCCCTATGTAGATGATTATATTTTTATATACCTTCTCACCTATATATACATATATGGGTGATTCTCTGCCAACTGTGATTCTCTTTTTAGAAAATTTAAAACGATAATGACACTCTTTTGCTTTTTTTATTTTTAATTTTTTTTACTTTTTGTTGACCATATTTTTGTTGAGATTCTTGATTGTCTAATACGTTTTGACCTCTTGACATTTCTTCTTCCCTTTTTTTCTTTAAAAAATTATCTCTTTTTTGTTTTTTTTAAGTCTGTTCTTCTGAATGGCAACCCTTTTCATTGTGCTGGGTTATACATACATAACTTAGTTTTTATTGCGTGGACTAATTTTTGTTTGGCTCGTCTGGGGTATTGCTAGCGTTCTTATAAAGAAAATTGGCAGAAAAAAATATTATTGCAAGAAATTAGTTAATTATATTTAATTAAAATTCAATAAGTATTTAAATGCCATGGTACTGACATCCACGGTACTGACATTTAGACAGTTTATGTAACCTCACTTCTCTATGCTTTTGAGAAAAATAATTTCCAGGACAATTTTAACTTATACCGTTAAAATGAATCACAACAAAAACATAAATGTTAAAAAAGGAGCCAAGTTCTTATGTGTACAAGAAATCTGTGCGTAAAAAGTCAGCCAAAAAAAGTAATGAGATCCAAAATATATGCCAAGTTTTAAGTTCATGAAGTTTAATATCAAATATCATAAGTAGAGTAATATCGAAACAATTCCAAATCATGAAAGAAATTTGTTAATTAATGATTACTGATTAAAATTTGGTGGGTTCACTGGTCAAGTTTTTATACATTTTAAATTTGTGATTAAGTAAGTATTTAAGAGAAAACTTGCCAAGTAAATCCACCAAATTTTAATCAGTAATCATTAATTAACAAATTTCTGTCATGATTTGGAATTGTTTCGATATTACTCTACTTATGATATTTGATATTAAACTTCATGAACTTAAAACTTGGCATATATTTTGGATCTCATTACTTTTTTTGGCTGACTTTTTACGCACAGATTTCTTGTACACATAAGAACTTGGCTCCTTTTTTAACATTTATGTTTTTGTTGTGATTTCACTCCTTTTTGCAAAGATTTATTTTGCCAGGTGAAAGTCAAGCCCTACCGCTCTACAAAGTTTCATAATTCTACGACAGCCAAAAGTGCTCCATACAAATAATAGCAGTTCTGATAAAGTGAGTGGAATTTTCCTTTCTAGGTACTTCAATTCCTACCAACCTACCAATTTTCATCGTTCTACAACAATCGGAAGTGCTCCATATAATTATAAGAATTTTTAAGAATGTGGGTGGATGCCACGCCCCCTGAATGCAAAATTCCAATTTTTCAAAGTACCTTAAGTCCTACCAGCCTACCAATTTTCATCGTTCTACAACAATCGGAAGTGCTTCATATAATTTATAAGAATTTTTGAGAATGTGGGTAGATGCCACGCCCCCTGAACTGAAACTTTCAATTTTTCGATTTTCGTTTCTTCTAAGTACTTTAAGGCCTACCGACCTACCAATTTTCATCGTTCTACAACAATCGGAAGTGCTCCATATAATTTATAAGAATTTTTAAGAATGTGGGTGGATACCACGCCCCCTGAATGAAAAATTCCAATTTTTCAATTTTTTTCTTTCTAAGTACCTTAAGCCCTACCGACCTACCAATTTTCATCGTTCTACAACAATCGGAAGTGCTCCATATAATTTATAAGAATTTTTAAGAATGTGGGTGGATGCCACGCCCCCTGTATGGAAAATTCCAATTTTTCAATTTTTTTTTTCCTAAGTACCTCAAACCATACCAACTTACCAATTTTCATTGTTCTATAACAATCGGAAAGGCTCCATATAATTTATAGAATATTTTAGAAAGTGGGTGGATACCACGCCCCCTGAATATAAAATTGCAGATTTTCGATTTTTTCCTTTGTATGTACCACAAGGCCTACCGTTGTGCGAAATTTCAAGTTTCTACGATGTCGGGAAGTGCTCCATAATTTTGATGATCTGTCAGTGAGTCAGTCAGTCAGTGAGTCAGTGAGTCAGTGAGTCAGTGAGTCAGTGAGTCAGTCAGTTACGGTTTTTGCAATTTTTGAAGTCCTATATCTTGGGAACTACTAGTGCTAAAGAGTTGAAATTTGGTGAGCCACCTGTGTTTGATCAGTTCAGCAAATACTCCGAATTTGAAGTTTCTGACTTAATTGGTACGGAAGTTAGAGGGGGGTTGAAAATCGCCTGAGTTTGTTCCTGTAAAAAGGGTGTAGTGCCGCGAACTTGGCTGGGCACTACCGTGCCCTTTGATACAAAATTTTGATAACCAACCAAAAACATGTTATAACATGCTTCAAAAATACTACCACGGTACTGACAAATAAATTTGTGACATACTTTCATCGCATGAAAACATATCACTCTTAAAGTACAACAACGCATAAAAAATAAAATAATTGTTTTATCTATACATAAATAGTGCCTCTTTTAGAAAACCACAATACAAACGTGTTAAAACCAAAACAGAATGGCGGTTGAGCGGGAAATCTTTTGAATTCAAAAAATAAAACTAAAACCGCGGACAACATTCATTAATGATTATTTTATTCAGCAATAAGCATGTTATCTTCATTTTTGAAAAAAAAAATTTGAAGTAAGTATTGCACTCAAACTTTTCTAAGGATAGCATTTTTTTCTATGAAGTATTTAAATAGAAAATAGTAGATTTAATTGGAAAAACAAAGTACGGACATGCCATGGAACTGACATTCTGACTATACTTTTGCAAGCAATGTCGAATGTAGATTGTAGTAAATAGCCGTTCACCCAATCCAAACCAGAAATATATGCGAAAATTTTACATTAAATATCAAAAAAAGCAGTGGACACAAAGAATCACAGCTGGCGCGGAATCAACCATATAGGGGAGTCGGAATATACAAAAATATAATCTTGAAAATTATGACAATATATTTTTTTCTTCAGTTCTCTAAATTCGATTGGTATAAATTAAGGAGCTAAAAACACGGAATGGATTTCAAATAAGCGGGTTTGACTGTATAATTGATAAATCATGTATATTTTTGGGAGTATGTAACACTATTTTTTTAATCGCCCTTCAGTGAACAAACAAATTATGATTCTTTTATGTTTGTAAGTAAAATAAATTTACTTAGGTACACAGTACCTACTGTGGTACATACATATGAGGTGATTAGAACCAAAGCTTAAGGCCCTCCTACCAGTGCAAACCACTGAGACGAGAGATTAAGCGATCTGGAAATGCTGTACCTACTATAGCTCTAGCTATAGCTTCCTCCATCCTGCTGGAACCACATGCTCTCCCGTCCCAATTCATCCAATTGCCCCAAATGTCGATACTCTGATGGGGTCATCTGCAGCATCTTCAGCAAAAGCTAAGGTATTCTCATCATAAGGGCTGCTCGGGTCCAAACCTGGCAGCATGTTATGCATGTTGTCCCAAATACTTTACGGGTATTATCGCCTCTAGGCATATCAGACCATTGTGTTATATCTTCGAATTTTTCGTGCTCAGTTTAAGAGAAAACTCCTTAGAGAGCCGTTTGGCTATACGAAAAAGCCAACTGGGACAGTCTCAATGAATTCATCAGGAACTTTACCTGGTCACTTTGCTTCCTCTATGGCGACGTAGACCAGCATGTCAAGCATTGTCTATTTACTAATCTAACATAAATAGAATAACAAGTTTGAAAGCTGCTGAATAGGTAAAAACGGGTTCAAATTCATTAAAAAGTCGTATTCTCCCGGTAACACAAAATCAAATTAAGTATACTGTCTTTTTTTTCGTTTAACTCAAAAACTGGAGGGGCGCCAAAATTAAATATAAAACTGCCATGGCAATTTAAAATAACAATCACCGCCTCAATGACTTCACACAATTTTTTTTAATGCATCTTAATTAAATTAAAATAAAACACATCAAATTAGCTTATATGCATTTAGGAATTTTATATGCCATCTTCAGCTATAATTTTATTGATTAGAACTCTACATTTATAATTGACTCACCCCATCCTTTCACCATGGATATTTTTGGGGACTCTCTTGACTCTTAATTCGTATGACAAATGGAACATTTATTCCAAGTTTCATTAACATACCTTTATTTTCAAAGGGTTTTCGGTAATATTTTACCTGTTATACCTGAAAAAAGTCATCATTATATAAAAAGGACTATAACTTTTTTTCTGGTTGTTGTATCATTTTTAATTTAGTTTCATTAGATTCTGCGTTAAAAACTACCCTTAAAGCATGTATCATAAGATTAAGTTTTACCAAAACAAATATTTTAGTTTGACAGACCTCCAAACTCTCCCCGTCTGCACCCCTTCAAATGCATCTACACAAAAAGCCAATGCGGGGATTTTGTGGGACTTTGGAAATATTATATAGGTTGCAATTCTGCGTCGCTTACAATTTTTTCAAGATTCCCCATACGATTTGTGCTATTTTTCCTGGTCTAAAAGCTTCTTAATGATCGACAGAATGGCTTGACAGCGCAATAGGTCTACTGGTGATCTGATGGTATATCTCACCGAACAGTGGAATAAATCTTTACATCGTTTTGGAGAACGTTAGATTATTGCACTTGATATTTCAAAAGCATTTGATAGAGTTTGGCACCAAGCTCTCTTATCGAAAATGCGTGCATTTGGTTTTGATCAATCTCTTCTTCGTTGGATTAGAAATTAGCTCTCTGGCCATTCAATCCAAATAGTATTGATTAGTTTCAAGTCTGATATCCATAAAATAAATGCTGCTGTGCACCAGGGCTCCGTTTTTATTATAATCGTAGCGCTGAATTAGGCTTGTCTTTCTTCATTTCGTGGCAATTAAAATATCTATACCTTCTCAAACTGTTTTCTCATTTTTCATATTGCATACTTTTAGCCAAGTCTAAATTATCAGCATCAGTTGGAGAAGCTTAAATGACTTTTCAACAACGATTGATTCGATATCGTGTTTTAAGTAGCATACTTTTTGTTGTTTACTATTGAAACCATAGCTATTATAAAATTTCTTTTATTTGCAAAAATTAGAATGTTCTAAGTGCCATTTTCTTTTTTTCAATTTCATGAGTGGGACTCTGCAAACCTAGAGTAGTAAAAACAAGTCTCTTTGTGCACATGAGATTGGAAGTAATGTTGCAATTTTTTGACTGATGCGCAATGAGACGAATGTATGACATAATAACGGAAAATAATATCTAATATCAAAATGTGTATAAAACCAATCTAATATGCATAAAACCCTATTTTTTTATTAATATTTTGACGCGTTTTAGCAATCATTAATTGATTTCATTTAAACAAAAGAGTTGAGCAGCAAACTCTTTCTTGTATGTTTTTTCACTTTAAGTAAAAAATTTAGTTGCGAGTTTAAGAACTCGCAATTCAAATTCAATGAAAGAAGTTTTCATTTTATTTTAGATTGAGTCAATTCTTTCAAAAAAAGAAGATACAAATTTAAGTCAAATATTTTGGTTTAAAAATGTCCAGTAATGTACCAAAAACTTTTAAATAATCCTCAAAAATACTTACTTATAATTTTTTTTTAATTATTTTTAGGGTGAAATAATCCATGTCCATGTAGGCCAAGCCGGAGTGCAAATAGCTAATGCCTGTTGGGAACTCTATTGTCTTGAACATGGTATCAATCAATATGGTTGTTTGTATGATTACTCAATGAATGATTCATATCAGCCGTTCTTTGCATACTCCAATACTTCAAAATTGGTGCCACGTTTGGTAATGGTCGATTCGGAACCAACTGTTATAGGTTTAGCTATAAAAGTTTTTTCTTTGCTATAAGGAATCCTTGCAATGCAATGTTTCTAGATGAAGTAAGAACTGGCGCATATGGAACACTGTTTAAACCTCAAACACTTATCAACGGAAAAGAAGATAGTGGAAACAATTTTGCACGTGGGTACAATACCCTGGGAACAGAACTAATTGATCTAACAATGGATTCACTACGAGATGTTGCTGAAGGCTGTGCAAATTTGAAAGGCTTTCTTGTTTTTCGTTCGATTGGCGGTGGAACCGGATCTGGCTTAGGTAATCGCATTATGGAAGAAATATCTAACGACTATGGGAAAATGTCAAAAATGGATTTTATTATATTTCCATCGCCATCGTAAATAGAAGAAAAACAAAAGTTGCTCAAAAATGTCCCTGAAGAATTTACTCTTCTTTCAGAATAACTCCACTTATTGTTGAACCTTATAATAGTTTGCTAGCAACTCACATTGGTATGGATTCTAGTGACTGTACATTTATTTTGGATAACGAAGCCCTCTATGACATTTGTGAAACAAAATTGGGAGTTTTCTCTCCGACATATACCAACTTAAATCGAATAATTGCGCAGGTTGGAATTTTAAAGGTCAAAACTTAATTTCCCAATCTAATACAAAAACTTCCAAAATTCTAGGCAATTTCAACTCTGACAGCTTCGCAGCGATTCTGTGGAAGCTTGAACGTATCTTTCACTGAATTTCAAACTAACCTGGTTCCCTTTCCCCGGATTCATTTCCCGTTGGTGAGCTACTCCCCTCTGATAGCCATGGGCAATGCATGTTACGCCGAATTTGACACAGAACACATGACTTATGAGTGCTTCCAACCTTCTAGCCAGTTTATTCAATGTAATCCTAGAAAAGGAAAATATATGTCCTGTGTGCTGCTCTATAGGGGAAATGTTGCATCGTCTGATATTAATTCTAGCATAAGAATTATGAAGTCAAGAGGATCTCTTAATTTTGTTGACTGGTCACCGACAGGATTTAAAGTTGGAATAAATTCGATGCCACCATGTTCTGTGTATGGTGGTGATATAGGTCCCACTGATCGCGCCATGATGGCTTTGACGAATAATACTGCCATTCAGATGGCTTGGTGCCGAATGTTAAGCAAATATTTGCAATTATTCAATCGAAGGGCATTTCTTCATCATTTTATAACCGAGGGTCTCGAAGAAAGTACATTCGTGGAAGCATCTGAGGATATCTGCACATTAATCAGTGATTATCGGGAAGTTGAAGGACTTTCCGGTATTGCATTTTCTTCTGGACGTTCTAATGCGGCTACTGATGAAGGTCCATTAATCAGTGATTATCGAAAAGGTAAAGGACTTTCCAGTATTGCATTTTCTTCTGGGCGTTCTATTGATTCTACTGGTGAGAGGGCACTAATCAGTGATAATCTGGAAGTTGACGGACTTTCCGGCATTACATGTTCCTCTGGACGTTCTAATGCTGCTACTGATGAAGGTCCATCGTGGAAACAAAGATTCAAATTGAATGACGATGATATTCAGATGAACAAAAGTTACGATGCTTGTGATCATATAAAATATTTACGAAAAGGAATGACGGAAGATTTTAAAATGAAGGTACCATCGAATGCATTTAGCGAAGCTTGATGAAGCTCTAAATTATGTTTGTACATATGTACCTTTAGATAATAAAGTAATTTAATTTTTTCTGATATTGGTATTTCAAAGTGCTTATTAAACAACTCCAAAAGTTCTTCCAGAAAGCTGCAGTCATATAAAAACAATTTTAGTATCTATAGAAGCAGGACAGATTAATTTATATCTCTATTTATGCAGGGATAGTCTACCTAACTCACGTTTTTCTCCGAAGAAAATTCTCTTAAAGGTATATTGGTAGATGCGTATAGGCCCTATAGGGGTATTGACAGCGAGCCCCCTTCTGTATCGGAAATTCAAACATAAATAAATCTCCTAAAAAACAACAAGGCTACTGGACTTGACGGAATAACAGCTAATGAATTTCTGAAAGCCAATCCCAGCATCAAACTGGCTTCCGCAGTGGTCGATCGTGTGTCGACCATATCTACACCCTGCCAATCGTCCTTAAACAGTCGATGGAATTTCAATCACCGCTTTACCTCATGTTCGTGGATTTTGAGAAGGTGTTCGATCGAGTTAACCGAGAATGTATGTATATGGAGATCGTTGATTTGGTAGAGGAATTCCGCCAAAAATTGTTGCCATTATTAGGGAGTCCTACGACTACGCAACGTGTTTTGTTCTACACAATGGGCAGTTATCCTACTCCTTCGCAGTGCAGCACGGTGTGAGACAAGGGGATGTTCTATCGCCTCGTGGCTTGTCAGCACTTTATTTTCCCTTGGACTACGTCTAGTCCTTAGTCTACGCTAACAAACCAAACGTCAAATAATTTTGATATCTGAATTTGTAGCTAATTAAATGCTAATTTGTTGTTCAAACCCTAATTTTGTAGCTCTAACGGTTTTTCAAATATTCAAAATCCTTCTCGTTGATGGGGTGGGTATTCAACACCTTTTTTTTAATGAATATAATCCGTTTATCGATACAACAAACCAATTAAACGATCGCGAACAAATTATTTAATAAAATTAAAAAATAAAATTAAAAAACTTCTGGTTCTTTTGACAGAGATGTCAAACCAACCAAAAGAAGTCAACGAAAGAAGATAAGAAAAAAGAGACAAGAAAAGTGCAACAGTAGCTTGTTGATGAAAGCTACCACCACGGCTGCTCAGCTGGGCTGGGTTCAGCGAAGAAAAAAAGTAAACGATGATGAAAAGATGATTGATTCTATCAATCAAAATAAACGAAATATATTTTATTACAAGTACAGTGGGATACTTGTAATAAATAATGGGCGCCAGGAATTTAAGTTGGGCTAAATTAGCGAAATTCCAAATCTAATTTATTAAATGCAAATAGAGCGAAAAATTAAATGAAACACGATTTGTATATTCCCAGATGGGGATTTTAAACTATTTTTATTTGGGAAACCTTGGATAAACCAGGATAAAAACCCAACATTTTTTCGAATATAAAAAGAGAACAGTAAGAATTTTGTAACCGCTCACGGGGAACCGTTGAGTCAAAAACAAAGAAAGTTACAACGCAAAATGGGCCGCTAACGCACAGTTAAAAAAGGAATACCACTTCCCAAAATTAATAGGGATAGTATCGCAATTAAAAGATAAAGTTCACAAATTAAAATAAAAACCGAATAAGATCTGTCGGAACTTCCAAAAACTCACACAAACAAAATTACCACTCTACTTATCTTTAATCTTCTGGTAATTTTCTTCTTGGATTTTTTTCTGTCCTCTTTCTCCTTGAAACTCGTTCCTAGTTTCTTTACTCCTCGAATCACCTCTAATTCTTTGACTTCTTCAACCAAAAATTTTGAACTTTATTTTACTTTAAAATTGCAAAACTTTTCCTCGATTGTTATTCTTTAAATTTTCCTCGTATTTTTTTTCCTCAACTTCTCGCTTGGTTAGCTCTCTCCAGAGTGAACTTCCCAGCTATCAACCCAATTCTTCCCACGGCCATTCTAATCAATCACACATTCATACACTCAGCCATACGTTTTCGTGATCATCGGTCACGGGACATCGGCTTCCTGGAAGGCTTTTTCGCTCCCCAGAAAACCACCGTTGTTGAATCTCAACGAAACTCACACACACCTAAGTTCAACCAGTTGTTGGATGTCTGTCCAAAACTTGCTGAATCTTACTCTCTCACAAACACAAGTTCAACAAGTTGTTAGATGTCTTTCCAAACTTGCCGAAACTTAATGGCCGAGTTCAGACCTATCCCAAACTAAACTTTTGAGAAAAATTGAAAAGAATGAAAACCGAGAAAAGGCCTTCGCTAGGCATTCTCCTAGTTAATACAAAAATACTCGCGGGTGATTCGAAGCGTAAATCAACTATTCAAAAACCAATTATTTCGAGGCGAGAGAGTGAAACATTTTAAAAACCACGAAAATCTATTCTTATTTAGTTTGAATTCCGATAGATCTTTTGTAATTAGAAATTAATAAACGATTTTTAAGATTAAAAATAATGCGTTAACTACCCAAAATGTCTACAATAAGTTATTAAGTTAAATATAATTATGTTAAGATAATTTTAAGCTATATTGATGCTGTGTTGTTGTGTTGTTTTCGAATCAAGTAAGAGTCCGCCTGACTCGTTACTTCTTCAGCTCATCCGCTGGCATGGTAAATACGTCTATGGATTTTGGAACAGCCCGTTCCATTCGAAAGTTATCAAAAATTACTCGTACACCTGTTTTGTTGCTTTTGCAAAATTCTAGCGAAGTACACCACTGGTTGATGATACCATGGTTGCCCTCAACTTCACTAGTATTTTGCAGCCACAACGGAAAATTAAAAAGGGAGCAAAGGAATCGAAGGCTGGTCATTGTTGCGGTAAATTTTACCGGACGAAAATTTGAAAATCATAATTGTGTTATGCCCAAAATTGTAGCTTTTTGAATGCTAATTTGTTACGCAAAAATTAATTTTGTATCTTTTATGGATAATTTTTATTTACAGTTAAGGTTTAAAAAAGTGCTAATTTCAGTCTTATTTTAGCGTAATGTTGAATATTGAACCGTGTAATGAAGCATTACAATTCCACCCCCCTTACCTACGCACCTGTCCCTTTCATACCAACCATTCCATTCCCTATACCCCAACTCCCATAACAAAAGCTATTATGTACCTACCCCTTATATTTAATAATATTAATGCCCCCACCTAGCTACAAAAATACTTACCCATCCGACCACATCCATAGCATTCGCAACTGATAAGCGAAGATTACCAAATAGATTACCAGCACTGAAACATAAATTCCCCACGCTAACCTAAGTGCACAAACAACAAGAACTAGGTGTGGTGAAATCATATTTTAAAATATGTACGAAGAAAGAAGAACTCCACTGAAAGCAGCAAATGGGTTACGATCAAGAACATCGATGGTGAGTTTAAACCCACAATTAAATGCGAGTGTGATCATCCTCTTGCCGCCTCCACGTCACTATCAACAATGATGGCCCAGAAGCTGCATGGTGAATTAGGCAAGACAGCTCAGCCAACCAGCCTACTACAGTCCACCTATGGCAAAGCTAGTAATTTTACATATAAATAGGACAAAGTCCATCCCCCGCACTTCACCTCTCTAGGCCTACATAGACAAAAATTATATTAGCTAAGAGGTGATGACGTAGCAAAATGAGCGACAACTTATAAGAAATTATACTTCGCAGCTTTACAGCTCACGCATGGTTTTGCCCGGAGTTGCTATAAGAGACCGCCATAAAAGCTGCATAATTGAGTATCGAAGCCACCGTCGCGGAGTTAAGAAGGATACAGAAAAAACTTCCCCCACCAGAGGTAAGGAGACTTTAGTAGTAAATATTTGCCAGTTTCGACTGTGATTTGCCGGATTCGTCCGTGATTTGCCAGTTTCGACTGTGATTTGCCAGATTGTCTGTGATTTGCCGGATTCGTCCGTGATTTGCCAGTTTCGACTGTGATTTGCCAGATTCGTCTGTGATTTGCCGGATTCGTCCGTGATTTGCCAATTTCGACTGTGATTTGCCAGATTCGTCTGTGATTTGCCGGATTCGTCCGTGATTTGCCAGTTTCGACTGTGATTTGCCAGATTCGTCTGTGATTTGCCGGATTCATCCGTGATTTGCCAGTTTCGACTGTGATTTGCCAGATTCGTCTGTGGTTTGCCGGATTCGTCCGTGATTTGCCACTTTCGACTGTGATTTGCCAGATTCGTCTGTGATTTGCCGGATTCGTCCGTGATTTGCCAGTTTTCGACTGTGATTTGCCAGATTCGTCTGTGATTTGCCGGATTCGTCCGTGATTTGCCAGTTTCGACTGTGATTTGCCAGATTCGTCTGTGATTTGCCGGATTCGTCCGTGATTGCCAGTTTCGACAGTGATTTGCCAGATTCGTCTGTGATTTGCCGGATTTGTCCGTGATTTGCCAGATTCGTCTGTGATTCGCCAGTTTCGACTGTGATTGCCAGTTTCGACTGTGATTTGCCAGATTCGTCTGTGATTTTCCGGATTCGTCCGTGATTTGCCAGTTTCGACTGTGACTACCAGATTTGCCTGTGGCCTCCCAAATTCGACCGTGAATTGCCGAACCAGTTTGTCCATTCATCTCTCTGAACCCCGACCAGGATAAACGCTAAGGAACAGCCTCATCTATCAACACATCGTTAAACAGCACCAATCACCGGGGATAAAGACGAAGCTAGTACGGTAGCCCGTTGTAACATACCAAGGAAGCGAACGAGTCGGAAAGCTAAACAGTACCAGAAATTATTGGTGTACAAATACATTATACTGATTGTTAGATATTAAAGCGAGATCTAAATAAAGAATTGACTTAAACTAAAGTTTCGTACTTCTTTAGTAAGAACCCCGGAAAACCGGTGAGCTACCTCAGCCTTAGATAAAAAGGTACATCACAACCGTTAGAGCTACAAAATTGGGGTTTGAGCAACAAATTAGCATTTAATTAGCTACAAATTCAGATATCAAAATTATTTGATTCCGCCAAAAAGTGTCCGCCAAGAAAAGGGACGTACAAACCAACCACTTTAGACGAGCTGGAGGCCAAGATTCATGACGCTTTTTTTCAGAATAAAGCCAGAAATATTGGACTATGTCATCAAAAAATGGTCTATCCATGCTGAAACAGGGTGGGCCACCCCAGTCCAATCACCTTTATTCTTATGGCCTCTTTAGAATTTAATTCATATGATTATGACTTAATAAACTTTTTTACCAAATTTCATTGAAGTATCAATATTCTATCCGAGGCTTGTTGGTACTTCTTTGGTTTTTATCCTTATTTTACTGAACGCTTACCTCATTTTAAAAAGGACGTACCTACACGTACATACATACATAGATGAACATATGTATGTCGTCTTAAAATACACATAAATCCGTTTGTTTAAAAAAGATTTCCTTATTAGAAATTCTTGACCCAATGTATACGAATCTATCTGTTGTATTGGTCAAAGGATCGACAAAAATATTCTTTCATTTTTCTATTCAATTCCTGCAAAGAAAGTTTCACAGCCTACTGTTAGTTCCAATTTTTGCTCTAAACAAAAAAGCTTCTAAACTTTTGTCAGTTTCTTTTGTATTTTTTTAGAGAACCTTCACTCAAAATTAAAAGTCTAAAAAAAAAAACAAATCTAAATGGTATCAAAAATCATCTTAAGAAAGTACCACTATCTGTCTCATAATTAATAATCAAAATCTCTATCAAATTAAAGGGCGAAATTATCCAAATCCACGTTGGTCAGGCTGGTGTACAGATTGCTAATGCTTGTTGGGAGTTATACTGTCTCGAACATGGTATCAAAGCTGATGGAACCTTATGTGAATGTCCTTGTGACTACACTTTTACTAATTTCTTCGACTTCAAAACATCAAATAAAGTTGTTCCACGAGCGATTTTGGTTGATTCCGAACCAACAGTTATAGGTTATTGGACTAGTTAAATGAAATATAAAATATTATTAGATTTGATCGTTGTTTACAGATCAAATTCGGACTGGACCCTATGGCTCTCTTTACAGCCCTTACAGTCTGATAACTGGAAAAGAGGATAGTGGAAGCAACTTTGCCCGTGGCTATTACACCATGGGAGCGGAACTTATAGACATAACAATGGAAGCTGTCCGGAATTTAACAGAATCATGTTCCAATTTAAGAGGATTCCTTATTTTTAGATCGATTGGAGGAGGAACAGGATCTGGACTTGGGAATTTAATTGCAGAACAACTTTTAGAAAAATATGAAAAAGTGGCCAAAATGGAGTTTATCATATTTCCATCACCATCGTGAGAACTATTTTTGCAATTCCTTTTTGATCGAATTTTTTGTATTCCACTTTATAGTCTTTCCCCTTTGATAGTAGAGCCCTATAATGCTCTCTTGGCGACACATTTAGGCATTGACTCCATTGAATGTAGCTGCATTCTGGATAATGAGGCTCTATATGATATTTGTTCGAAAAAGCTTAACATTAACACTCCGAAGTATAAGAATCTCAATAGAATTATTGGACAGGTTTGTTAAAGCTCATATTAATTTCAATTATGACTGTAAGAACTTCTCTAGACAGCTTCAAATTTTACGACATCTCAACGCTTTTCTGGAAGCTCTAACGTTTCTTTTTCTGAGTTCCAAACAAATCTGGTTCCTTATCCACGCATTCACTTTCCAGTTGTAAGCTATGCTCCCTTCATTCCAGGAACAGGTTCTGGCTATACAAGATTATCGACTGAGCAAATAACAACTGCTTGTTTTGAGCCATCAAATCAATTAGTACGATGTAATCCCGTTGAAGGTAAATACATGACATCAGTACTTCTTTATCGTGGCAACGTCTCAACCTCTGACATAAACTCAAGCATTATGCGCTTAAGAGCAACTGAAGCAATTCGATTTGTAGACTGGTCTCCAACGGGCTTTAAGGTTGGAACTAATACAGAGCCTCCATTTTCTGTCCCTGGAGGAGGATTGGGTAATACCAACAAGTCTTTGGTAGTCTTGTCAAATAATACAGTAATTCGGAGAACTTGGTGTCGACTATTGGACAAATATGATCGACTATACAGTCGGAGAGCTTTTATCCATCACTACATTGCTGAAGGTTTGGAAGAAGCATCGCTAGCAGAAGCTTCTGAGGATATTTGCACACTTATATACGACTATAAAGAGGTTGATAGTGCAGGCACGACAGAAAACGTACCAGTTAATATCAAGTCCAGTGGCAGTAAAGGGGCTCCGGTTTCATGCCGTTCAGGACAGTCGAAACCGAAATGTGAACGATCAGAAGGATCGCAGAAACCGACACGACAATCAAGAAGTACACACAGGGATGTTTCTAAGAATCGCTCAGCTAGTGAAAAAAAACTTTCTAGCCAGAAGTCCTATGTGATTGAAAAGTCAGCAGATGAGGTTTGTCCCCTGCAACAGCTGCCAGCCATCAAATCATTGAATTACTTTTTTGGTGAATGTGAAAATCAGGAAACTAAAAAAACATCGGACACTAAACGACAAAAAAATTTCTCGCCAGTAAATTGTCCGGAACCAGGAGATCGCAGATGCAAATGTCATATGCAATGTTGTGATGACATTGCTGATATTGATGATGGTATGTCAACAGATGTTTTATCGCAAAATAGTTCAGCCACAAGTATTATTACCCAAATTTTGAATCCGCAACCAAAAATACAGCTCAATAAGCCAGGAAGATCTTACTATGATAAAAAGGGAATGTGTTTACCCACTCGATCTAATGAATTACTACCTGAAGATGGAGTATTGAAGACGAATTCCCTTAAAAGGAGCAAAAGCTTTCATGACATAAGTACCCAAGATAATAAGAGTAATAAATGTTCAAAAAAAAGATCCAAATCCCATGAGCCCAAGAGCTCTGAGGGTATTCGTCAATCTGGAAAATCTGTTAAAAATGAATTCTTTGATCAAGGATTTAACACAGAAGCTGTCAGAGCACGGAACAGATTTATGCTTACTTCATGTCAGGAACAAATCTTTTCAAGAGGGTGTATGGGATGCTGTCCGGGAGAAGTATTCAAGCTGCCCCCACCACGATCTGAGGGTTATGAAACTTTAGGAGAAGCATTAAGTGCTAAGGAGAGATTTTGCAACTCAACTTGCCAACCAGCATCGAGTTATGAGGTCAAAGAGACTGTTTGTTGCAGGACGAAAGACCCTTGTGAAAACCAAATCTGCGATGATGAACAACCATCATGTAGCTACCCGGTTATAATGAATGATCCATGTTCCAATCAAATAATGTCGACTCATTGCCCTCCAAAGACGAATCAATTGGTAAAGTGCGCAAGAATGATGTGGATTGCACCTTCTCCGAACTCCTGCTGTCCACAACCAAAAGGACCTAACTGTTTTTGCTGCCGGGAAAATAATAGTTTCGACTATACCAATAGTGATGATAAATTGGTGACAATGTGTCGAAAGCCATCCAAACGCAAAAAGTACAATCAAACGGAATGCTTTTGTGATCATGATATCGATGGTAGATTTAACGTATCAAATACGGTTATAATACCACCACAATGTTCACCCAATAATTGTATTTGCTATCAGGAGGAGATAGTCTGTGGCCCCAATGATGGTGTAGCTTGCGGAAGTTATCCACAATGTAGTTCTATGTCTAGACCATTTGTATGCTCAGATACATCACCTGGTGAGTGTTTTGATTTGGATAATGGAAGATAGTGAAACCAAGTCATCCTGGAACTATTTAAAGAATAGTAAGTAGTATAAAAAGGCTATGGTCACAACAGTATAAGCACACAAAAAATATTTGTTATCTTATTAATTAAATAAAATGAAAGAAAAAACCATTTTATAAAAATCATGTTTAAAAAATTTACTAATTAAACCATTTTCTAAGAAGTTCAAAATCTTGTTTGTTTTTTGAAAACCCACACAAAAAATTTGTTTCTGGCTCAATATTGGTATGTAATGTATATAAACAAAATTATTGCATTAAGGCTAATGAAAAATGATTAACCCGAAGCGAGTCTTGAACTGCTGGCTGCATCCATGAAAATGCACTGTGAAGTGTGGTTTTAGGGACATGTGGAATAATCGTTCCTTATTTCCTTAAAAATTGGGATGAACTGAACATAAAAATGAATTTTTATGATTTTATAAATTTTTTTTATATCAGAATGTGCCAAATAGTTTAAACTTTAAATAGTACCAAAATTTTCAAAAACGTATTTTTTTTAAGAAAATTTTCAAATTTTTTGTTTGAAAACTCAATATGTATACATATTTCGAAAAATACAAAATTGACTGTATATGGAAATGTGGTAGGTACACTGTCTAGATTATTTAAAAAAAAAATTATTTTCTTTATGCAAAAAAACGGTACCTTCTACAGTCTACACACATGTTAAAAAACCGTTGAAAAAATTATCATTTTTCTCGAAAACGACTCCACCGACCGTTTTTAAAACAAAAATTCTGTGTTAAAATTAAAATTATAACGGTATACAATTAACGAAACAATTCAGCTGGACTTGACGGTATACCAGCCGAGTTCCTGAAAGCTGACCCTGTCAGAACGGCTAGTATTCTGCACCCGTTGATACAAGCTGTGTGGGAAAACGAAATCTACCTCAGCGACTGGAAGGATGGTGTAATTGTTAAGTTGCCAAAGAAAGGTTATCTGAGGAATTGCAACAATTGGCGAGGTATTACAGTTTTGTCCGTTTTTCCAAAACTAATGGCAACCATCATTCTGGAGCGGATAAAGGTTAGAATCGAGTCTACACTCAAGAGGCATCAAGCTGGTTTCCGCAGTGGGCGGTCTTGTGTCGACTATATCAACACTCTGCGTATAGCGTATCGTTCTTGAGCCGTCTGCGGAGTTTCAATAACCGCTTTACCTCATGTTCGTGGATTTTGAGAAGGCCTTTGACCGAGTCAACCGTGCATGTATATGGAGATCACTTCTTGGTAGAGGAATTCCCCCAAAAATGGTTGCCATTATAAGAGAGTCCTATAACAACGCAAGATGTTTTGTTTTACACAATGGGCAGCTATCCGACTCTTTTGAAGTGCGGAAGGGTGTGAGACAGGGAGATGTTCTATCGCCAATTCTCTTTCTACTGGCGATTGACGATGTTTTGACGGCCAGCATTGGAACAGCATCAGAGAGGCAGGACATTCAATGGAGACCATTTGAAAGGCTTAGTCACTTAGAATAAGCCGATGATATAAGTATGTCATTTGGCAAATAACACAGCGGGCTGAACGTGATGATGTGTCAAGCTCTGAAGGTAAAAGGAGAGTCGAGTGGTCTTAAAATAAATAACAAAAAGACAAAAATAATGCTCACAGGCCGCTTCATACATCAGCGTATTTTAATACAGGAGACGCGAGACGCCAGTTGAAGAGGTTGAACAATTTAACTACCTTGGAAGTGTCGTTTCAGCAAATGGTGGTACTGATCTGGACGTTCAAAGTAGAATAAATAAAGCTCGCGCAGCCTTCGGTTCTCTGTCCCCTATTTGAAAAACCAGTTAAATCTCCTTACGCACTAAGTTGAGATTCTTCGAATCCAATGTCAAATCCATGCTGTTATATGCTTGTGAAACCTGGAAAGTCACGACTACCATCTCGAAAAAATTGCAGGCTTTTGTGAACCGTTGTCGAGCGGCTGGACGTTGACATAAGAAAGCGTAAATGGCAATGGATTGGTCACACACTGAGGAAACCAAACGATGAAATTGCAAAGCAGTCCTTTGAATGGAATCCTCAAGGTGCACGGCAGGTTGGAAGACCAAGAACAACATGGAAGTCAACAGTTCTAGCAGAAGCAGACCGTGAAGGATGGAAACGATTTGTTGGCGCCCTATGCCCCAATCGGGGTTACAAGACTTGATGATGATGATGATACAGTTAAATAAAAGAAAAATCACTTAGAAGCAATACCTCCCCTAGATAGAGCAGTGCCAAAATAGTTTTCAAAGGGTGATCGGGATATTTAGGATCAATAGTATACGAAAAGGGAAAAATTAATTGCCCTGCAGGAGATAACCCGAAGTGCGGAGGGTGTGCCAAAAAGCGGGGTGGGGTTGCAAAAATGGATTTTTTAATTAAACGACCTACAACTTTGATATGGATCATTTTTTCACATAAACCTCAAAAATATGGGGAAAAATACCTGTATGATAACGAAAGAAAAGCGAATAGGTTACATCAGGTAATTTAGCGAAGTCGGAAAAATGCAGCAACAAGAAAAAACAGCGAAGTTTACCACGTTATAATAAATAATGTTTTATTACCCTTTAAAGATGTTACCCTGAGTGTGGTCTAAATCCAAGTGACAGAGAAATAATTAACTTTGCAAGATTAGCATAAGCAAGAACAGTAAGTATAACACTTAACAAACATTTAAGAGAGCATAAACAGCTGATCATACATGAATACATAATTGCTTTAAAGTTACAGCCAGGGCTGTCGAAGTACTGCAATTGAAGTATTTGTACTCCGTACTGCCGTACTGCTAATACGACCAAAGTACTGCTTTTTTGAAAATTTGTTCACAGAACATTTGCAAATCATAATCCTATCCAAAAAGCTTTAAAATAAATAAATTAAAAAAGTCGAAGATTTATTGAACAGAATCTCGCGTTACATTTTTACGAGTGCATAGTTCTGTCAAGCAATATTAAATTATATTAATGGATCTCTAGCTCAGGAAATTTTGACTTTTATGTACTTCCACAAAACTCGTACAAAGTTGAATATTTGTTTTGACTTCCTGAGAAATTTGCAAAACCTCCCTAAATTTTGGCTGAAGAAAGATTTTTTGCAGAAGTAAAGGAGTGTAAAATTCAGTTTTTTGCTTATTTCACAAAAACTATCAACTTTTTGGAATGAAATATTGAAGTAAAATAGTAGCTTATTCAATTATATACAAAAAAAATTACCATGCTTTTTCTTCATGCATCCAATAGATTAAAAGTAAATCATGCAGGATTTTTATGGAGCAAATTTAGTCGAAAAATTTATTAAAATAGCATTAATCGATCAGCAATATTTTTTGTACAATGCGTTTGGCTACGTTTTCTCATTATAAACCAAGTTATTGTGGTGTCCAGGCTAAGTAAGGCCAATATCTGGAAAAAGGAGTGGTTTCAATTTATTTAATAACCGGAATTTCATTTTACAACAAAATGAAGAAAATTAACTTTAAGGCGGTAAAATTATCTAAACCTATAGGTACCTATGTATGTACTATTGAAGTTACAGCGGGTCAAATTTAGTCTATTAAGGAAAGGAAAGGACAAAAATAATTACAATAAATATCGTATGAAGCTCATAAAATTCTACACAAAAATATTAACTTTTTTCCTAAAAGCATCAGGTTTTGAGAAACACGTGCACAAACATAACAAGAGTATTTTATGTAATGGACATTTTTTAATACCACCATTGCAGTGCGCTAGAGTTAAATAGGTAATGGGTGCGTATGTGATCATTTTTAATGAACATTATATGCATTTAAAGAAAATTAAATGCATTAACAACTATGTTTGTAAATATATATTTTACTGCCGTACTGCTGTGTACTGCTATTCTTTTCCTCGAAGTACTGCTTTCTGAAAAAGTGAAACGACAGCCCTGGTTACAGCTATGAACTTGAAATTATATAAATGAGAAAGAAATACAAGAAAATATTAACTGTTGCTCGATTAGCAAATTAAGGAGAATAGAGAAATTTATAGGGTAACTAATACAAAGTTTTTCACTAAGAAGCTAATTAGATAAACAATATAGAAATTTACTTGATTATGAAATAGACAAATAGTAAAGCAAATAAGATTGTTAATTGTGATAAATATTTTTAATATAAATTATTGTTGAGCCCATTCTCAAACAATACCAAAAAACTATTATTTTTGGTTTTAATTTCTATCTTCGACAAAAATAACTTGATTTTGATGAAATTTCGTGAAAGCGTATACATAGATATTTGTGTTTTAAGCAAGCTGTAATTTTTTTGAGGCAAAATATCCATTTCGGATTTTTTTGTGAATTCAATTTGAAAAAATGGCCTAATTTTCAAACCAAAAATGTTTGCGAACAAAATTTTGAGTTTTGAAAATTTTAGGACGGTATTCTTTTTATTCAAACCTCTACTTTAAGATGATATAACAAAATAACTTTGTTATTGTGACAAAAATATTCTCAAAAATTACAAAAAAAAAAGTTGTTTACAAAGCCGATTTTTATTTGTAAATACCAGTAATTGTTCATTGTTTATTTAAATAAATTCTAAAATGTGATGCAAAACGGTAATTTTTATGTTAAATATAATAAATTAACCTTAATTAACCGTTTTAGATTCAGTCTGCTGAAATTCCGAGTGTGTAAACAATAATTTTAAGAATTTTCCAAAAATTACAGTTTTTGAGCAAGACAAATTTTTGTATTTATTTAGGTACTTGTATACAGATTTACATATGTATGTTATATTTTTCATAGTTTCTTATATTTTTTTATTTGAATTCTATTGTTATTTTTTTTTTGTATTTTATTTGTTGTTTGTGTTGTTTCGTCATACACCTCCTCCGAGTCGGTCGCTGATAACTTCGGAGTTAGAATGGTTTTTGGTTTATTCATAAACAGTTTACAGCATATAAGTATACAAAATAAAATAAATAAACAAATAAAATAAATATTAAAAAGAAAAACAAATACAAAATTTAAAAATATAGGTAGAATAAACTAACTGTGTAGGACACAAGTTGACAAATAAAAAATTACAAACAAAAATTTTCTCTACCCAAATATTGTCATTTTTAGCTAATTTTTATATGAAATTTTTGTTTTGACATTCGGGATGTTTTCACCTAATTTCATCAAAATTGAATTTGTTTCGTCGAAAATAAAATAACAAACCAAAAAATTGTTTTTTGGTGTTTTTTCAATATTTTCGGGGGTATGTGAAAAAAGGATCCAAGTGAAAGCTGTAGGTTTCTTGATTATCTACAACTTTTACATATAATTTTTTCGATAAGAGGTCTAGCCTTTTCGCCCATTAAACCAAAATCAAATACATCAAAATTTTCAACAAAAAAAATTTGTGAATTTAAAAAACAAAAATTTTAAAATATTGTTTTGAAAATTTGATATTTCAAAATCAGGTATATACAGTGTTGGACAGAATTAGCACACATTAGTGAATCGGATTTTAATAAGGAAAATATGTATTTTTGCTATGTTCTTGGAACATAATTTATTAAAAACTTTTTAATTCAACCCTAAAAAACTTAAATATATACAAAGAAAGAATTCAATAAAATAACAACAACAGAAAAACCTTAACTAAAATTTAATGGTGTAACTTGTAGTGGTCACAGAATTAGCACAAGTACAAAATTAAATAATTTATCACTGAAACAAGTAGTTTTTTTCTAATATTTTGTTGGGTCCTCTTTCTGCTTTAACACAGCCTTAAACCGCCGGTCACAGAATTAGTACAAGTACGAAATTAAATAATTTATCACTAAAACAAGTAGTTTTTTTCTAATATTTTGTTGGGTACTCTTTCTGCTTTAACACAGCCTTAAACCGCCTCTAGGTGCTGGCATTGATGGTTAGGAAGTGCTGTTCCAGCCATCCCTAATTGCCTCTCAAAATTCTGCTACATTCATTGGGTTCCTTAGTCCAACCTGATATTCAACTTCGTTCTATAGATTTCCTTGGGATTCAGGTCAGGAGTCAGGATCCGGCGCAGGCCAAGGCAAAAAATTGATTTGCTGATGAAAAATTCACTGTTTCACCAGCCGGTGATGTGTATGTGTATTTGATTTTGGAAATTTAACTATTATTAAACTTTAAATTTTCACACCAAAATATGTACTTTCTTATAAATGTTTTCAAAATCTAAATTTAAAAATTATTTTTTTCTTGTAAACCACTGAAACGATTTTCAAAATTTTGTTTGCATAGATTTATATTTGTTCAAGAACTTTTCTTCAGGTCATACTGTTGATAAGTTGGTTTAAACTTTTAAAGAACGAATTATAAGTTTTTAAACAGTTTTCTCTCATAATATCCATATTTTTACTTGCGAAATACATATACTATAGGGCCAGTTTTGGATTCGTGCAAAAATAAAAATTTTGAGATAACAATCAAACATAACATGACGATGATAGAGAACATGAAAAAAGTGGGTGGCACAAAAGTGGGGGGCAATGTCTGTCTGTCTGTTTGTATCTGAATCTACAGCCTAAACTAATGTTGCGATTTTATTCAAATTTTGAACTTAAGGTTTCTTCGTAACTCTCCAGAGGAGAAATTGGAAGTTTTTTTAGCTCTAAAAATAACGGTACTTGCCATACAACCGTTAAGGAAAAACTAATTTATCTCAAAAATGGCTCCAATGATTTTGATAAAAAAAATCTGTGTACTATTGTAGATATGGTGTACTTTCTAGCAAGACAAAAAATAACCAAAAACATTTATTAACGGTACCTGCCATATAACGGTTTTTTTGATTTTCGGTTTTCTCATTAACCGCTCATCCGATTTCAATAAAAATTCTTATACGAAAGCTTTGTTATAACATAAATAATACTGCATACCAAAATTTTGGAAAAAATAAATTTTGGATTTTTAAAAAAAGATTCAAATTTTTTTTAATTCGATATTTCAAAAAAGGGTTGATGAATTGTTTTTGAATTTCAGTTTTAAATGTGTATTAATATATACTCAAAAGTGGCATACCAAAAATCTTTTTAAAAAATGTTGCAAAAATTTTATATACAAAAAATTGGTTTTTAAGAAAACGGCTCCAACGATTTTTAAATTTTTTTTTACATATATTCAAAAAAATTTCAAGTAATCAAATAGCATACTTTTTTTTAAGCTCTAAGTTATTTATTAGGCTGTTTATACAATTAAAAGAACGATTTAAATGCTTTTTTATTCTATTTCTATAATTACTTGAATATTTTTTTAAAGTTCTTAAGTCCCACGCAACTTGAATATAAGAGCATTTTATTTATAATTATTTTAGGTCTTCGAAGCCAACTTTATTCGTGTCATTGCCAGACACAATTCTGGGAAAAGTGACCACAACAAAAACATAAATGTAAAAGATAAGCAAAGTACAAGAAACCTGTGCATAAAAAGTCAACCAAAAAATTATAGCTTAAAAAACTAAAAACATGCTCTTAGAGTTAATCAGACTAAAAAGTAAAAAATAATTCTAAACATGAGAATAGAATTACTGACGAGAAAATTCATGTTACTGTTCTACAAGCGTGGGGTGCCTCGTTTGACATTTTTAAACTATCCTGAAAGCCTGCATTTTAAAAGAAACTTTATTAAGTAGAGTAATATCGAAACAACTCGAAATCATGACAGAAATATGGTATTTAATGATTACTGGATTGAAATTTGGTGGGTTCACTGGTCAAGTTTTCATAACATTTTTAATTTATGATTAAGTGAGTAATTAAGAGAAAACTTGCCAAGTAAATCCACCAAATTTTAATCTGTAATCATTAAATACCAAATGTTTGTCATATTTTGGAGTTGTTTCGATTACTCTACTTAAGATATTTGATATTAAACTTCATGAACTTTAAAGTTGGCATACATATGTATATTTTAGATCTCATTATTTTTTTTTTTTTTTACTTTTTACGCACAGGTTTCTTTTACTTGGCTTGTCTTTAACATTTATGTTTTAGTTGTGATTTCACTCTTCTTTGCAAAGATTTTATTTTGCCAGCTGAAAATCAGGCCCTTCCACTCTCTCTCCATATAAATGAAATCAATTCTGAGAAAGTCACCCCTATTACGATTGCCAATTATCTGTCGCTAGTTTGTAGGACTAAAGGCTATAAAAAGCTATTTTGAAACGAAACAAAAATTGTTTCCATTGAGTTTTCATTTTAGAAAATTAAAAAAAAAAAGAATCACAGTTGGCTGAGAATCGATCTGGGTACGAAATCCCGAAATAGCAAAAAAAAAATCCTGAATGCCAAAATTCCGATTGACAAAATCCTGAATGGATGAATTCCCGAATGGACAAAATCCCAAATGCCAAAATCCCGAATGGCTTAGTACAATATTTTTGGTATCGTGCGTGCGATTAAACTCAATGGAAACAATTTTTATTTTGTTTTTGTGGCTTTATTTAGTCAGAGTAGATACCCAATCGTCAAAAGCATTTTGCTACAACTTTTAAGAAAAAAACCTTGGGGAAATGTACTAAAGCTGGAAAAGACGATAGTGAAACTCAAATCAATCTTAGCATTAACAAATCTGAGTATTTGAGGTGATGAGAACCAAAACTCTCCATATTCACGCCAGAAAATCTCGTCACAGGCAGATATAATTGCTAGATATCTTAAACGAAACAAATAAAGTTCAAAATCTATGATTAGATATAAAAATGATTTTCTAAGTACTCTTAATTAAAAGTTATTAAACAATTAAATTAGGTTACAGAGATTATTTTAACATGGATATGACTAGTATTTGTTCTCATTACCTCATTTCTTTTCCTTGCTGCGATTTGTCTGTTTTTCAGTCTTAAGTACCTTATAGTACGCATTCGCCACAATGAATTATTAGAATGAAAACCGAGTAGCTTATTTTATTTCAAAATAAAACTACGAAGTTCAGATTTTGTTTTTAGTTTAAGGCAACAATTTTACAGTTTTTGTGTTCCACACCATCTATTAGAAAACTTACTTTGAATTACGTTCACTTGCCACTTTATATCAAATATATTTTCTAAGTTTCATCTCAATCGGATTGTTAGTTTTAAAGTTTAAATCAACTTTGAGGTTTTGATATTCATATTGTAATAACTTTCCATATTTGAACTATAACGACTCCGAAAAGCAAACAAACGAACACAAAAAAAAGCTTACGGTCGCAGTGCAAAGTAGCTATAATTATAGCAACTCTCAAACGAAGGAAGCGCCATCTGCCGGATTATAGCAGATTTACCAGCTGTCAAATAAAAGCTTTTTGAAGGGAAATTATTGGGAAATTTCCCCTATGGAAAGCTCTGGAAGCAGAGACTAGAACGTTCTCCTTAGTTCGAGAGTTTGGAAAACAAGTATAAAAGGCACATGTTTGAACGGCAACGACACAGTTTGTTTTTAATCGTCAATGAATAAAGTTGGTTGTAATAAAAGTGAAAAGTAAAGTTTGTGAATTAATTCAGTGGTGAATAATAAATCGTTTTGTTTGTAGTAAAAAAGTAAAGTGTTTTATTTTGCGAAATAAATAAGTGGACGTTTTGAATAAAGTAAATAAGTTTTATTAACGAACCTGAGAAAATATTACATTGGTGTCAGAAGTGGGATAAAACTTATTTTATTTGTGCACTCAGTAAATTTATTGTGTGGAAAGTGAAAAAAAAAAAAGACAATGGGTAAATCTTTGAATGATTTAAATTTAGTGGAACTAAAGGCAGAACTGAATAAACGAAATCTTCCTACTGCTGGAACAAAGAATGATCTTATTATTCGTCTGCAAGAAGATTTAAGAAGATGTGGAAAAAACCCGGACACGTTTATATTCGACATTGAAATGGAAGAACAGCAAGAGCAAGTAAGTACGTTGGATATGACAAATCTTATGTCTCAGCTGCTCGCGAGCCAAAAGAACCTTCTTGAACGATTTGAAAAACAAGGCCAAGAACAACGAAATGAACAAAAGAATCTTCTCGAACGATTCGAGCAACAAAGCCAAGAGCAAAAGAATCTTCTAGAACAACAAAGCCAAGAACAAAAGAATCTTCTAGAACAACAAAGTCAAGAACAAAAAAATCTTCGAAATCTTCTCGAAGGTAAGTTAGAGGCCTTTGACAACAGAATTATTGCCCTTGATGAGCGTGTCGATAATCAATTTTCGACTATCGATAAACAATTGTCGACTGTCGACAAACAATTATCGACAATAGAAGCAAAGTTCGAAGATAAAATCGAATCCATTACAAAGGAGTTAGATAAAGTAAAGAAAATGAAGGTTCGAGAAAGTTCTGGTGACTGTCCAAAGAAAAAGGAGATGCACCCACCAACCTTCGATGGGCAAACTTCTTGGTCAATCTACAAGAAGCAGTTTGAGGCAGCCGCAGCAACAAATGGCTGGGATGAGGAAGACAAATGCATAGCTCTGACGCTTGCCCTCAGAGGAACTGCTGCTGAGCTGTTACAAAGCATACCATCAGATAAAAATGGCAGTTTCAGCGCTCTCGTTCAGGCCATTGACAAACGTTTTGGAGATGGACACATGCAAGAAGTCTTCCGCGTACAACTCAATTCCAGAGTCCAGAAAAGAGGAGAAACTCTGCAACAACTCCAAGCAGACATCGAACGGTTGGCGCATCTGGCATATCCGGCTGCAGGGGACGAAATCATCAACCAATTCGCAACAGAAGCCTTTGTTCGTGCTGTATCTGATATTAACCTTCAGCGAGCAATTCGAACTGCTGGCAAACGCACGCTTCCTGAAGCACTAGCATTCGCACTCACTATGGAAGCAGCAGAACAGGCTTCTCAAGGAGTCCATCGGGTAAGAGAACTAGAAATTGAGGAGTGTTCTTGCCAGAGAACTGCGTTCCAAAGAAGCCAGCGAGATGGACCTGCTCGATGCTGGAACTGTAACAAGACCGGACATCTTCAACGCCAATGCAGATTGCCACCTAGAAGACCTGCATGTCAACATTGTGGAAGCAGAAATTTCAACAACAACAATGTCAAAACTCCTACTCGCCCCGTTTCTCAAACGGGAAACGAGTAAGAACCAACTTCGAGGGGCAGAAGCTGGTTTCTGGTATCGATGGCCCCAGAACCATCATCCAAGTCTCACAGACGAAACGAAACAACAAAAGTCTGACTGTGGAGGCAACACTTAACGGGAAGAAGCAAGTAGCTACGATTGACACCGGTGCCACTGCCTCCATTGTTCGAAAGGACTTGGTGAAAATGACGTGGCTGCATAACACCAACGCCTACCGTCTGAAAACAGCAACAGGAGAGGCAGCCAGAGTGTACGGGGAGGTTCGTCTTACGATCCGTTTGGCAGAACTGGAGTTTTCACATCTGTTTCTGGTAGCAGATATATGTGATGAGTGCATCGTTGGAATCGACTTCATGAAAGAACATGGAGTAATTCTTGATATCGGGAAGCAAGTTCTTAAGTACCAAAATGTGGAAATTCCTATGGTTTATGGCAACGAAAACTCATCAACACTAAGAACTGTCATTAAGGAAGATATTTGCCTGCCACCTTCTTCAGAAGTGTTCGTTTGGACGAAAATAAAGGGTGATTTGGGAAGCCATCGATATCTAATGGTGGAACCAGACTCTGAGCAGTCTTCCCAAAACATCATCCTTGGGAAGACACTTGTGGAACCAAGGAACAACATGGTGCCTGTACGGATACTCAACATCAAACCGTACGAAGTCAAGCTTAGAAAAGGAGAAGTTGTTGGAAGGTGTGACTCCGTATCAGCAATAACTAAAATCATAGAAGCTGACACACACAAATCTGTGGACCCTGGGAAAGTGAACTCTATGAAGGCAAAAATTCTGAAGTCATCCAAATTAACTGAACGTCAGCTTAGTGTTGCTGGAAGCCTCCTTCACGAGTACGCTGATATACTATCGTCACCCAGTGGGCAGTATGGTCGAACACAACTGGTGCAGCATCGAATCGACACAGGAGACGCGAGACCTATTCGACAACCAGCAAGACGTCTCCCATTAGCCAAACAAGCCGAAGTTGCAGAGATGATATCGACAATGAAGAGAGATGGGCTCATCGAAAACTCTAAAAGTCCTTGGGCATCCCCAGTTGTTCTTGTCAAAAAGAAGGACGGAAGTACTCGATTTTGTGTGGACTATCGGAGGCTGAACGATGTGACAAAGAAAGACAGCTACCCTCTGCCAAGAATCAGCGATACTCTGGATGCGATGGAAGGATCTGAATGGTTCTCAACATTGGACTTGAAGAGTGGCTACTGGCAGGTAGAAATCCATCCGGAAGATCGAGAAAAGACGGCTTTCTCCACAGGAAATGGTCTGTGGCAATTTAAAGTGATGCCTTTCGGACTATGCAACGCTCCGGCAACATTTGAGCGTTTGATGGAGTGCGTATTACAAGGACTTACTTGGAAATCTTGCCTGGTCTATTTGGACGATGTCATCGTTTATGGTAAAACATTTGATGAGCACTGTGGAAATCTTAAGGCCGTGTTTCAGAGACTTCGAGAAGCAAACTTAAAATTAAATCCAGACAAGTGTGCATTTTTTAAGTCTGAAGTTAAATACTTGGGACATATTATCTCTTCCCAAGGAGTGAAGACTGATCCTGAAAAAGTTGACACTGTAAAGAATTGGCCAACACCACAGGATAAACATCAACTCCGAAGCTTTCTAGGTCTAGCCACGTACTATCGACGATTTGTGAAGGATTTTGCTGGAATAGCGAAAAGTTTGCACCAGCTAACAGAGAAAGGCAAACCGTTCAAATGGTCAAGCGAGTGCGAGAAAAGCTTCCGGGAACTTAAGCAGCGCCTATGCAATACACCAGTTTTGGCCTATCCGACACCAGGGAAACCTTTCATCATTGACGCTGACGCGAGTAACGTGGGAATTGGAGCCGTACTCTCACAAGTTCACGAAGGAGAAGAGAAGGTTGTCGCCTACTACAGCAAGGTACTCTCAAAGCCAGAAAGAAACTACTGTGTGATCAGAAGAGAACTTCTAGCTCTAATATCGGCTACAAAACACTTCCATAAGTACTTCTATGGACAGAAGTTCCTTCTTCGAACAGACCATGGCGCACTTAATTGGCTTTTGAACTTCAAAAATCCAGAAGGTCAAGTGGCGAAGTGGATCGAGAGATTGCAGACATACGACTACCAGATCCAACATCGAAGAGGAAGGTTGCACTCAAATGCAGATGCCTTATCTCGGAGACCATGCAAACCGGACTGCAAGCACTGCACACGTCAGGAAGAGAAGGAAGTTGCTGCTATCCAGCGATTAAGAGCTGATCCCATTTACGGTTGGAGTAACGAAGAACTGAGGACTGCCCAACAAGAAGACTCGGATATCGAACCCATTCTTGCGTGGAAGGAACACCAAGAGAAACCAGATTGGGGTGACATCTCCGATAGAAGTCCAACTCTTAAAGCGTATTGGGCACAATGGGACTCACTTCATGTACAAGAAGGAGTACTAAGACGAAAGTGGGAATCCACAGACGGCAAATCTTATGTGATGCAGCTAGTCGTACCTCGTTCCAAGGTTAATGACATTCTTCAGGAGATGCATGATGGAGCTTCCGGAGGACATTTGGGTGTCAATAAGACACTGGAAAAGGTAAGGCAGCGATTCTGCTGGCTACATGCAAGAGATGACGTCGAAAAATGGTGCCGAAAATGTGATAATTGTGCTGCAAGCAAGGGACCAGGCAGAAAAGTCCAGAGTAGAATGCAGCAGTATAATGTGGGCACGCCTTTTGAGAGGATTGCAATAGACGTTGCAGGCCCTTTTCCAGAAACCGAAAAAGGAAACCGATACATTCTGGTAGTAATGGACTACTTCAGCAAGTGGCCTGAGGCATTTGCCATCCCAAACCAGGAAACCAAAACAGTCGCGGATCAGATTGTTTTCAACTGGGTAAGCAGGTTTGGTGTACCTATGGAACTCCATTCAGATCAAGGGAGGAACTTCGAGTCCAAAATTTTTCAGGAAGTTTGTACACTCCTTGGCATTAAAAAGACGAGGACAACACCGCTTCACCCACAATCTGATGGGATGGTTGAACGATTCAACCGGACCCTTAAAGAACACCTTTCCAAAGTTGTAAGCGACAACCAACGAGACTGGGATCGGCATATTCCATTATTCTTGATGGCCTATCGAAGTGCGGTACATAGCTCAACAGGACATACACCATCAGAAATCCTGCTCGGGAGCACAATACGACTACCAAGCGAAATCAAATTTGGATGTTATACAAGTGAGCCACAAGGAATAGACGACTACGTGGACAACCTCAAAGAAAAGCTACTTGACATTCACGAAAGAGCGAGGGCGAATATAAAGCTATCGAGTGATCGGATGAAAACAAGATACGACGCAAAAGCCACAACGACAGGATTCCAAGTGGGAGACCTTGTGTGGTTTTATAATCCCCACCGTCGGAAGGGACTTTCACCGAAGCTTCAACAAAATTGGGAAGGCCCTTATACTGTTGTAACACGAATAAACGATGTCGTCTACCGCATTCAGAGAGGATTAAGGGGCAAACTAAAAGTAGTTCACAGCGACCGTTTACATCATTATAATGGTGATGGAAGTGATGGATTTGCTCGGGACGATCAATCCTAAGAGGGGGGCAGTGTAATAACTTTCCATATTTGAACTATAACGACTCCGAAAAGCAAACAAACGAACACAAAAAAAGCTTACGGTCGCAGTGCAAACATACCCTTAGTAGCTATAATTATAGCAACTCTCAAACGAAGGAAGCGCCATCTGCCGGATTATAGCAGATTTACCAGCTGTCAAATAAAAGCTTTTTGAAGGGAGATTATTGGGAAATTTCCCCTATGGAAAGCTCTGGAAGCAGAGACTAGAACGTTCTCCTTAGTTCGAGAGTTTGGAAAACAAGTATAAAAGGCACATGTTTGAACGGCAGCGACACAGTTTGTTTTTAATCGTCAATGAATAAAGTTGGTTGTAATAAAAGTGAAAAGTAAAGTTTGTGAATTAATTCAGTGGTGAATAATAAATCGTTTTGTTTGTAGTAAAAAAGTAAAGTGTTTTATTTTGCGAAATAAATAAGTGGACGTTTTGAATAAAGTAAATAAGTTTTATTAACGAACCTGAGAAAATATTACAATATCATTGCCATCTACTGTAGAACCCTAAAACTTTCAATAAAGGTGCACTTTTAGCTTCATAATAAAAATGTACTTATATATTTTCAGGGCATTTGGATCGGCAGTCTTCCAGGGTTCCAGGTATTAATTTTCAGAGTCTTTAAGTAAATTTATAATGATATTATTTAATAAGAAATTTATTTGCAATTTTTGTAGTTCTTTTCCAATATAACAACTAATAGTTTATTTTTAATTATTAACCTCTTGATAGTCTTTAATCAATGAGCAAACATTTTCGGATGCTTCTTTTAAGCTACTCTCTTCCATTCCTTCACTTAGAAAATGATGAAGGAATGCTCGTCTACTAAAAAGCTTATTGAATTTTATCATCAATCGACACCAAGCCTTTTCAATGGCAGTATTATTCGTTAAAGCTAATACAGCTCGGTTTGTAGCAGCAAGATCACCTCCTTCCACAAAACTCGGTGGCATCCAATTTGTCGTGATTTTAAATCCAGTTGGCGACCAATTAACGAAGCGAGCTGAGTTACCTGCTTTCAACGTATTTATACTGGAATTGATGTCTCCTTGTGAAATATCCCCTCTGTAAAGTAGAACGCAAGCCATGTACTTCCCTTCATTTGGATTACATCGAACCAAATGGTTTGATGGCTGGAAACATTGTAATGTTAGATTGTGTGTGGTAATTTGATCGAAGCAAGATTTAGTTAGACTGGTTAATGGAGCAAAGCTAGTCAAAGGAAAGTGAATCCGTGGATATGGAACTAGATTTGTTTGAAATTCTGCTAACGTAAGATTTGAACTTTCACTAAACCTTTGTGAAACTGTAAAAGATGAAACAATCTGAAAAATACAACAAGAACAATTAAATCGTTAGGAGATTCATTTTTGTATAAAATTGGCAACGTTTACCTGTGCAATTATCCGATTGAGATTTGTGTAGGTCGGACTTTTAACATCTAATTTCTGTGAGCAAATGTCGTATAAAGCTTCATTGTCCATTATGAAACTACAATCGCTAACATCCATGCCCATATGAGTTGATAGTAGAGCATTGTAGGATTCAACAATAAGTGGAGCCATTCTTAAAATTGAAGAAAAAATAATAAAAAACTTTTATAACAGGGCAGCTGACCTTAATTCGTTTTTAAACTTACGATGGTGAAGGAAACACTATAAATTCCAATTTTGGCATTTTTCCATAGTCCATTTCAAACTGCTCGAATATTAAATTTCCTAAACCTGAACCCGTTCCTCCACCTATTGCCCGAAACATAAGAAAACCTCTCAAATTATCACAAACTTCAGCTATCCTTCTTATTCTATCCATTGTAAAATCTATCAGCTCTAAACCAATCGTATAATAACCACGAGCAAAATTGCTCCCACAATCTTCTTTTCCGTTGATCAAAGAATCCGGATGGAACAAATTACCATACCAACCTGTTCGAATTTCATCTGAAATTTGATTGTATGTTATATAAATTATACCTACATATGTTCTGTATGAAAGGTATTTTCATATTTCAACCTATAACAGTTGGTTCTGAGTCAACTATCACCAAGTGCGGTACAACCTTCAAGGACTGTGAAAGAGAAAAGAAAGTTTTATAGGAATCATCTTCTGGGATCTGACACAAACATCCATTTGCATTGATGCCATGTTCTATGCAATACAATTCCCAACATGCATTTGCTATTTGAACACCAGCCTGCCCAACGTGAATCTGGATTATTTCTCCCTGAAAAATAATTGAATTAGCAACAATTTATACTAAATAAAGATAACAACTACAGAATTTGACATTTAACGAAGAATTTTGATTTTTAGTTCCAAAAGAACGATCAGGACTTGAAGTGACTGTTTTATCAAGGAATAATTTTAAGATTCTTGTAATCTAAAATTTGTTCCCAAAATAATAATGTCAATAAATAACAACACCACAACAACCGTATTAAAGTTTAACTTCGATTTTATTTTTCAAAGATAGGTAGTAGGGTTTATGCATGTAGTGGGCTTAGTAATAAAAGTTTTAAGTTTTTAGAAATGAATTTGTCTTTCACGTCAAAGTGGACTGTATCGCGTCGCGTCTTAATTTCAACTGCTCGTCTTTTCGGTCTTCTTCAATCTCTGTGTTTCTTGTGTACATAATAGTATCTTGGTGTTTGTCACTGGAAATTTTCCCCAACATCCTCCCCGGCGGTATTGGAGTCAGGAGATTCTTCAATACCATCCTGATTAAAATTGAAGACACACACTTTTGTTATTGGTCGTCGATATAGTCCTGTAGCTGTTCGAACTTCAACGACTCGCACCACTCCATCTTCACCAGGAAAAACTTGCGTCACCACACCTTTTGGCCAGGATAAAAGAACTGCATTGCTGTCTACGATGAATACCATATCTCCAACTTTGACTCCTTTACCTTTTTGAAGCCATTTGGTACGTCTGTTGAGAGTTGGTAGGTATTCTTGCCTCCATCTTCGCCAAAAGTTGTCTGCCAGATGCTGCGAAGCCCTCCAATGTTTTCGAAGGAGAAGGTCGGTTTTTGCGAAAACACCAATTGGAGCTGAAATAGATGATCGTCCCAGAAGGAAGTGGTTTGGTGTAAGCGCTTCTGGTTCATCTGGGTCCGTGGGCACGTCAATCAGTGGTCTGGAATTTATAATCGCTTCTATTTCTGTCATAAGTGTGTATAGAAGTTCATCGGTTGGATAATATTCGTTAAGGATGATCTTAAGTGTTGTCTTAACAGAGCGCACCAGGCGCTCCCAGCAACCGCCCATATGAGGCGATGCTGGTGGTATAAAATTCCACTTGATTTGGTGAGTTGTCATAAATTGTCTTATCTGGTCTTGATTTAGTTCTTTTAAGTTTGTTTGTAGCTCTTTGTCTGCTCCACGGAAATTGGTTCCATTGTCGGAGAATAATTCTTGGGGACATCCTCTTCGAGATATAAACCGCCGCAGTGCCATGATGAACACATCGGTGGAGAGATTAGTGGCTATCTCCAGATGAATGGCACGGACCGTCAGACAAGTGAAAAGAACACCATACCTTTTTTCGTGGCGACGTCCGACTTTGACCATAATGGGACCAAAATAGTCTATTCCGGTGAAGCAGAACGGTGGCATTCCTGATGTCACCCTGGCTGAAGGAAGTTGTCCCATCAATGTCGTACCGGGTTTTGAATTTAGCAGCTTACATCTGTTACATTCTCTTCTGATGGATTTCAACGTTGGTCGGACTTTAATAATCCAGTACTTCTGGTGTAACTCGTTCAATACTCGTTCGTGGCCGATATGATTGGCTTTTAAATGATGGTATCGTACAAGAAGTCTTGTATATGCGTCATGTCCGTGCAAAATAAAAGGAAATTTATAACAGCTTTCTTCTTCGTCAAGTTTTCGAAGCCTTCCATCTAGCACAATCGTCCCATTGTTTGAAAGCTTTGGTGAAAGTAAATACAAATTGCTGTTTTTATCCAGGGTTTGGTTTGCGAGTAGTCTTCTATATTCTTTTCCAAATGTTTTACGTTGGGATTGTCTTATCCAAAGGAGTTCCGCGTCACAAACTTCTTTTACGGTCAGTTCTCCTTGAAGTCTTTGCTGTTTTCGGTTACAATTCCGAACGTATCGCAACATCCAGGCAGTTGCTCGAATTAGTCTGGACCAACTGGAAAATTTCGTCACATCTGGTAGCTCATATGGGGGAATCGATGACTTTTCGGAAACTATTCCCATGAATTGCAGTTCTTCCACAGTTGAAGGTTGTATAAGTTTATTTACTGGCCAATTTGTTTCGGTGCCATATAAAAATTCGGGTCCTTGGAACCACCTACAATCTTCATGGAATTCTTTAAAGCCGCTTCGGGTTGCATCGTCCGCTACGTTAAGTTTTGTCGGTAGCCATCGCCAGTCTTTCACATTTGTCAGCTCTGATATTTCGCATAGTCGATTTGCCACGAACTGTTTATATCGTCTAGCCTCTGACTGTATCCAATACCACACAGTCGCAGAATCGGTCCAGAAAACAGTACGGGTAAATTTTCGTTCATGCTCTTGTTTGATGTTTCTTACTAATCGACTACCGAGAGCTTGCAGTTCTAGTCGAGGTATGGTCATATTTGGTTTAAGGGGTCTTACTTTGGCTTTTGCTGCAACGAAAGAAACATTAATTAAATTTTTGTTAAATATTCTTACGTATGTCACAGCTGAATATGCTTCTTCACTAGCGTCTACAAAACAATGAAGTTCTACGTGATCCGCATCTAAGAACATGTTAGAATAGCATCTAGGGATTTTGACAATAGAAATGTTTTTCAAATCTGTTAACCAATCTTTCCAAAGGTTGTGTAGTTCGTCCGGTAGCTCGTCATCTCAATCAGTTGCAGTCTTCCAGATTTTTTGTAATAAAATCTTTCCAACTACAACAAAATGAGCAATAAAGCCCATTGGGTCAAAAACTGACATGATGATCTTCAAGCATTCGCGTTTTGTTGGCATTCTGGTCGCATTCAATAGATTCGGGTCAATTTTGCAGAAGTAAGTACTAAAGGTGAAGACATCCTTTTCGGTGTCCCATGTGATCCCCAAGACTCGGCTGCTTTGAACTTTTTTGTCGAATTCAATTTTTCGGTTTGGATCTGCAGGCAGCAAATGTGTAGGAATAGACCTCAGGATCACCGATGATGATGAATACCAATTCCGCAACTCAAAGCCACCATGACTGTGAATCTTGATAATGTCGTTGATTAGGGATGAAGCTTCTTTTACATCTCTTGCAGTACCCAAATAGTCGTCCATGTAATGATTCTTCTTTATTGCTTTAACGGCTTCTGGATGTTCGTCAATGAAATGTTCAGCATTGCGATCTTTTACGTATATGGCAGTGCATGGTGAACATGTTGCACCGAATGTCATCGCAGTCATCTCATAAGTCTTCGGATAAGTTTCTCGGTCGTCTCCACGCCACAAAATAAGTTGACTATAGCTGTCTTCTTCACGAATTTTAACACGGTGGAACATTTCTTTAATGTCCGCGATGAAGCCAATGGATCCTTGTCGAAATCGAAGCAATACGCCTGGCAATGATTTTAGTAGGTCTGGTCCTTGAAGGAGCACATCGTTCAGAGCGATTCCATTACATTTCGCTGCGGCATCAAAAACAATTCTTACTTTGCCCGGTTTATTTGGATTTAACACGGGAAAGTGTGGCAGGTAGAATTGTTGACCACTACGATGATCTGAAATCGGTAGTTCTCTTAGATAGCCTTTCTCGAGATAGTCGTCAATGATGTTTTTATATGCAGATCTAAGAACGTCATCCTTATCCAACCGTTTTTCCAGCAACAGAAGTCGTTTAGCAGCCATTGTCTTACTGCCTTTGGGTAGTGGCACATCGTCTTGCTTCCACAAGAGACCAGACTCCCAACGGTTTTCGGAAATTCTTCGTGTCGTGTTTTCTAAAATCTGCAATGCTCGTTGATCTTCACGGGAAATCTTGCTGTCGTCATTAGCAGTCGCTGCATTGTCCAGAACCCAAAAAGATTTAACTAAATCGTGAAGTTCGTCGTCTTCGACCTTTGCAATGAGATTTGCACTGAAGACTTGGTTCATTGGGTGTCGTATTGTGCCATCATTTCCGCTAATTGTCCAGCCCAGCCATGTCTTGCTTGCAATTGGGGAATTCCACTTGTCGTGAATCAATTGGCGAGTGGATGTCAAAAGACCATTATTTTCTCCAATGAGAACTGTTGGCTGTCCACTGAAGCTTTCAAATTCAATTTTTTGTAGATAAGGCCATTTCTTTACAAGCGCTTCCCTGTCAATGGATTGGTGAACAAGTGGAAGTTTCTTAACTGTCCTCACGTCTCTGAGTTGATAAGATTTTGATCCGTCATGAGTTCCTTGGATCGTTGTCGAAAAGCAAATTGAGTCAGCTTCCTCAGCTAAGTCACCATTAAACCATTTAATTGAAAGTGGTGAGGAGACTCCCTTTACTTTCAAAATATCAGCTATATCACTTCTTATGAGCGTCAAGGTTGCTCCTGGATCGAGTATAGCCAGTGTCTTAACCGATACGTCATCATGTTTTAAGTAGATCGGCAAAATACGAAGTTTGGTTGAGATGTCTGTTGCCGAGCTATGGGCACATAATTCAGTAGCGTTTCTGATGTTCACGTCACTCTGAGGTGCTTTCCTGTCTGAATGTAACAAAGAATTGTCTTTTGGCGGCATTCAGATGTAGTGTGATTTTTCTTCAGACATGAAAAGCAAAGTGCTGCTCTTGTCACAGATTTCCATCGGTCGTCAATATTCATCTCTTGAAACTTCTTGCAGCTTGGGACATTTTTGCAATTTGAAGAGCAGATACAACATTTCTCTTCGTTGTCATTCTTGATGGTCACGGTGTTGACTCGTCCAATCCGTCGTTTTGGTTTTGCTCCTGCTGCTACTGATGTGTCTGCAAAAATCCGAAGCGAAGCTGCGTGGGATTTTCGATCTAGCCAGTTTGAAAAATCACGCAGATTATATCTTTCTTTTTCATAAATTGTGTCAGACCATAGTATGTGGAGCATAGGTGGTAGTTTTCTTTCGAGCTCTTCGATAAGTTGAGGATTCGCCAGATACTCTGGTCTGTCTAACAACTCAATCATGACGGTCAAGTTTTCAACAGCAGTTGCAAAATTGACGACAGATGACGGATTATCTTCTTTGGGGGAGTCAATGAGTTTGGTCTTGGAAATAAGTGATTTTATTATTATATCTGGACGCCCATACTTGCGTTCCAAAATAGTCATCACTTTTTCTGCACTGTTGGGCAGAATCAGTAAGGAACTTACTGTCTCAAATGCTTTGTCTTTTAAAGCATTCCTGAGTCTGCTCACATTTTCACCAGAAGTGAATTTGCCTGTTTTGGTGGTTCGGGTTTATTCATTTTTGAATAAAGGCCAGTTCTCTGGATTGTTGCCGTCGAATTTTGGCAAATCCATCTTGGATTGTCTGGCCATAAATGTTGTCATCAAATCCAAATAAGATGGTCGGGTTTCATCTTCTGATTCGGAATCTTCTTGAATATAATTATGTGTAGGTTTAGGCAAATTATTTCGTGTGTTTACTTTTTTTAATTCGTCAGTTAATTTTTTTACTTTATTTTCCAATTCAAATATTCTGGAATCGGAATTGAAACTTTTTTTATCTGCTTGGAACATTGTGGACTTTCGCCAGTTGTCAATTCTTTGGAAGTCAATTTCCAAGTCATGTTGTCGTCGTCTCTCTCGCACGGTATCCACATCGTTCATGCTGAAGCAGGCTGTCCTTTTTGTGTTGTCGTTTCTTTTGGTGTCTTCCATTGGTTATACACCTACTTCCAAGGAGTAGTTTCTATGTGTGGGTGACTGTTGTTGTCGTTGTTCCCCTGATTTGCCACCGTCAAAGATTTGTGTCTGGCACCGGTCATCATCACTTGTGCATATATCACCATACATACCGTCGTCGTCTGCATCTGCTTGTCTGTCGTACAAGCCAATTGCATTGGTATGATTCTGTAGTAATCCTTGTGATGTTGATGGCCTTCCTTTGGCAGCTGCAAAGGCGGCGTCATGACATGAGAACTTTTTGTCGATTCCTCGTTGCCGTTGAAACCAATGCACGTAACCAACGACGACGATCTTTTGCGAATGGCAGGGGTTGTTTTTTTACTGAGATCATGGTCTTTAAGGTGTACCGGCAAACGGCCTTTATTTTTGCGTTCGCTTTTACGTAACGGCGTCACCGACATTTCACAGGTTTTTTTAAATATTATTTTAAGGAACAACACTAACCACGTCCAGAGGGTTGATTCTATTTGGCTCGAAGGATCACGCACGAATGTAATCTAAAATTTGCTCCCAAAATAATAATGTCAATAAATAACAACACCACAACAACCGTATTAAAGTTTAACTTCGATTTTATTTTTCAAAGATAGGTAGTAGGGTTTATGCATGTAGTGGGCTTAGTAATAAAAGTTTTAAGTTTTTAGAAATGAATTTGTCTTTCACGTCAAAGTGGACTGTATCGCGTCGCGTCTTAATTTCAACTGCTCGTCTTTTCGGTCTTCTTCAATCTCTGTGTTTCTTGTGTACATAATAATATCTTGGTGTTTGTCACTGGAAATTTTCCCCAACAATTCTTAAACGGGCCCTCAAAGCTTAACATATCTAATTGCTTAATATCAAGTATTGCGTCATTTTCATTATCGAACGTGTAGAAATTGAAACTCATTCAAAAATAGTTTTGGCACAGATATCTAGCTTTGATATGAATTCAAAAGATGACAAATTGCTTGAATCGTGTGAAATCATTTTTGATTAGGGGGGCTGGCAGCGGCCACCTCTGCCCCCATATACGCCCTTGAGGCCACATTTTTATTTTTGGTTTTATTTCATTGGCCTTATTTCGCTTCACCTGATTAAATCACAGTTAAAAGTTGTCTCGATAGGTACCACTATAAAACTGTAAATAAATTTAAAGGAAAGGATTTTAGTAACAACTTTGTAGGTAATACATTTCTTTGGTAAAAACATGATAACTCTTAAAATAATTGTCCTTACGTTCATTTTACATGAATCTAGAGCCTAAACGAGCTGAGCGATTTTCTTTAATTATTATTCAGATAAAATATTTATAAAAATAATATGCCTTTGAAGAAAATCGGTTAACCCATTTAGGCTCTAGCGCATCCCCTTCTTCATTCGAAAATCGTTATAGTTCAAATGTGAAAGTCGTTACAATAATATAACTGTTGGACTCATGGGGTTATTTTGTTCACTTTTATCTAAAGAATAGAGCCGAGACAGAAAATGTATGCCTTTGGCCTTAGCCACCCGTTGGGTGACTAATTTTTCCTTAATAAATAAACCATAAGCTAAAATATAGAAAACAATATTTTTGGTTGCAAATGGTTTTGCATGCAAAAATAGTAAAAATTTAAATTTTAATGAAAATTTTAATTTTTTTTCGCATATAATTGTAAACTATGCTTAAAGAAAGGGAATTGGGTGTAAGAAAACATACCTACATAATATCAAAAAAGGCTACAATAGGAGGGTAATATGATTTGTGGATCAATCGACATGGTTTCATTAACGGATCTGAAACTTAAAATTCCGGAACGATCTTCAATATTAGGTATAAGAAAGTGTTAAATGATGATGAAGTGATTTGAAACATGATTATTAACAAGTTTTGTTTATAAAGGTACTGTTAATGAGGCCTTGTAGGGCCAGGGTCATCCGCCCAGAACTATTTTAAGCCACGACATTTTATAGAGTAAGTTGGGGTAATGTGGTATATGCGGGTAATGTGGCAGTTTTGTTTCAAAAACCTAGCATGCTTCTACAACGGTTCTTGATTCTGCAGACTGTGACTATAATAAAAAAAACAAATTGTTGAAATCCGTAATTGTGGGCAGCTGAGTTTTTTTTAGATGGAACAAAATGTGTTTGTTTGAAAAATTGTGTTCCAAGCCAATTTGTCAATGCAACTGAAGAATATATTAATCATTAACGTTACTTAATTGTTAGTTTTGTTTAAAAGTATTTATTTTAAATCTTATTTATTTTTTTGTACAAATATAGTTTCGGCTAATGTGGTACAGTATTCTAATGGGGTGTAGTATACCACATTACCCTACCAGTTTGTACCTGCGTCAACTGACTTTTGCGCTCTTCGTTTTGTTAAAATTTCCAAAAAGGTGAAACTAGAAAATGGGACTCGAAAGATATGCAGAGACCCACTTGTACTATGAGGAATGATGAAATATGCCTTCAAGACATTCGGAGGACCACTTGGTATAGTATACCAAATTAGACAGCAAGGTGTACCACATTACCCACTACTTTTCAAAGGTTATACATGAAATTGGAAAATAAGATTTATTTAATAAAAATATTCGAAATATTTCGATGAAGAATCGGTTTAAGTGGATTTCGATTTTGAACTCTACATTCGGATATCCTCTTAATTAAACTTCATATTCATAAGATTAATTCCGGATTGTTAAACACAACACATTTATTTCAATTATTTTCTTTATTTTTGCAGCATACACACACCATACGCCAGTTATTTTTTCCTTGCTCGCACTCGCAACTTGGTAGACAAACACAAAAAAGTAAGAAGCAAACATATATGTATATCCTGTTGTACATTAAATTTGGAATGTGTATATAATTTAGTTTTATATTTAAATATATAAAGAGAGTGATTAATAAATAGTTAGTGCTCTCCCTATTGCTATAAATTTTTTTTCTTTATCATTTTTTGGTTAAATAAAATAAATAAGTTTTTATTATCTTAAGTACTAAAGCTGGTCTTCTGCGATTCTATATTTTGTTCAAATGGCATCCTTTTTTTCCATCATGGGATTTTGCAAACTTATAGCAGAGATTGTTCAATCATAATTTTATCGAATCCAGGAGGTGGTCCAAATGTGAAATTGTCCAGAATTACATCAAGAATCGCTCCATTTCCAACTGAAATCGAAATAGTGCTGAATTTTTAAGCCTTCACTAATTGATTTTATCAGTCTCTTACCAAAAACAACTGGATACACACTGCCCTTGACATTGCGGAATGGCACCTCAAGACTTTTCCCATTAAAGAAGAAATTCAACTCTATATGGTCGAATGTGACGCCGATGATGTCACCATCGCCAGGAAACTCTCTGTCTTCTTGCTCCTGTGACGTTGCGGCTATTGCTTGATTGACTGTCAGCAAGACATCATCGGCATCCTCATCGATACCAATAAGTCCACCACAGGCGTTACCATTCCCCTGTGGCTGTGTTGTGACTACGGCTGGTCGAAATACCTCGTCATTGAACCGCGTTGAATTGTCCGAGCAAAGGCACCACGATTCTCGGTCGGTGCCACCGATTTTTTTCGAGAGATCAGTTTGTCTGGTGGCTAAGCCCACCGACCAGTTGCCACTTTGTTGGATTTTTACTTCGAAGTATGATTTTGATTGTACAAGCGGAGCAGTGGCCAAAGCGCCACCGGTTCCAGTAATACGCAGCTGATTCGACAATAGAATCACTTCTGGACCTATAAAGATATTCACAGGCGAACTTTATCAAGCAACTATAATAGTAGTTGAAGTGTCAGCTTACCCATAAATGCAGCATCCAGATGAATTTCAGGTTCTCTGGATCTGTGGTTAGTTGATCTTGGTGAGCGAAGATTTCCATTGAGGCAAGTCCTCAAACAGCAAAACATATTTCCGCTAAATTGGATTACTATTTATGTATTTATTGATATTTAATCTACTGATTTACACCAGACTAAATGAAATGCTTAATTTACTTTCATAAATAATTTTGTATTAATTTTTTGTCCATTGATATTGAAAAATAAAACAAAATTATCGTTAGATGCAGAATGAATGAAGAAAATTATTTTTTGCATGTACTTTGTACTACACATTTGTTTGACATTTTGGATTTTTTTTTATGACACAGGGCGCGTTCATTTTGCATCATTCCTTAAGCACGAAACACATTAGGCGCGCACTGCAAAGAAGGATTTAAAGCATGTTAGTCCCCTTTCACACGAAGAAACAAGTTGCTGGAGATTTTTTTGGCGTTTTCTTTTAATCTCCTTATAAATCTCTTGTACCTTTCATACGAGGAAACAAATCTCTAGGCAATTTTTGAAATTTCCTTTGAAAGTCTATGGGTTGAACACACCTTAACCTAGATGTGAAAGGAAATGTCAAAAAATCTCCTCAAATCCTCAACCGGGGAGATTCTGTTCGCCCCTCTTTCCTCCTGCCCTTCTCACCATTGAACTAAAAGTTGCTGGCAACTCAGTTTCCTCGTGTGAAAGGGCACTTACCTTCAGTAGGAGTCCTTATCCTTGTCCGGATGAGCTTGGTTGAAAAAAATGACGTCGGGGCATTGTATATAAATTCTATAGTAGCTGTGTTTTTTTGCATGTCCAAATAAAATTGTTTGAAAAAAACGACAACAAAGCAAAACTATTTACATGTTAAATACAACAACAACTATGTCCATATAGAGTTAGCTAAGTTCAGATAGTTAACTGGAGTTAACTTTTGTCCCGATAAAACGGTATTGCCAGACTACCATTGTCGTTGTGTTATCGATAATTTGTATAGAAATGTCAAATGTTTGTTGGTAAGATAGTTCAGAACAAAATGGCAGACCAAGGCAAATGTTGAAATGTCCCGATGTCGTTTTTTTCGCCAAACTCCATATGGACATACAAAAAAACGTAGCTAGTATTCTCATGAAGAAAAAAAGCTCGTGGCCATCTATGCGTCCAAATGTAATACTAATTTTTGTTAAGGGATCTCTGTAAGGCGGTCACAGCGAACCTATCGACCAAATGTCAACAAAATCGTGTTTCATGAGAATACTATAGAGTGGATTGGATATACAATGGTCGGGGCTACTAGTAATTTACAATAATTTGCAACTAATCCTCTTGGGGTTTAGCTAAGTCCAGACAATTTTCGTGGTTTAAGCCTAGTACGCAGATCGATACAAAATTTATCTCCCATATAAAATTTTATTTTATTTTTTTCATATGAGCTTTGACAGAACTTTGGGCTAAATTCGTAGAAATTCGTAGTTTTGGGAGGTACGCGAACAGACATAAAATTTGTCTTTGCTCGATCTGCGTACTAGGCTTTAACAGATAAAAACTGTGTTACTGGCACTAATTTCATACATGTTATCGATAATTCGCATGATGGAAGCTCCATTTCTTTCGCTAAGCTCCGATGTCCATACAGAGATAGCTAATGTTCAACCAAAAAATTCGATTTGTTTAGAAAAAATTCGATTTGTTTAGAAAAAAGATCGATTTTTCTAGGCAAAACCAAATCTTGGATTTGAGGCAAGATTTACACAGACTTGCACACACACTAGGAAGATTTGACATTTCTCTGGAGTTGAAAGTAGTTTGCCGCGGATTTAACAAATATTCTAAAGTGTTCGTCGTTCGTTTGAGTGGATTAAAAGCAAATATATTTATGAAAAAGTTTCTGATTGATTAAAAAATAGTGAATAATTAATAAGAAGTAATCAAAATATCAATAAATTTCAATTTCAAGTGCCCAAAGTCAATTTGTGATAAGAAGCACACGTTCGCCGATGTGTTCTTCGATTGATGTGTTTATCAATGGATTTTGGAATTTTTTTTTAACTTTAACGAGTGCACAACAATTTTCGTTTATATTTGCAACTATTCTCGAAAATATATTTGTTTTTAATCGTACAAAACGACACGAATAACTTATGAATTTGTATGCACATTAATTTGTTTACTTTTTGCCTCAAAACTGCTGTCAATTTGCACACATACAATCACAAACAAAAATTTCGACTTTTTTACAAATTCCTTCTACCCAAAAAAATAATCGATTTAAAATCGGTCTGAAATGGTGTAAGGAATTCGAAATAAGCCAGATAATTTACTGGAGTTAACTTTTGTCCCGATAAAAACGGTAATGCCAAACTAAAATTGTCGTCGTGTTATCGATAATTTATATTGAAATGTCAAATGTTTGTTGGTAAGATAATTCAAAACAAAATGGCAGACCAATGTAAAAGGTAAACAAATGTTGTAATGTCCCGATGTGGTTTTTTTCACCCAAGGACATGCAAAAAAACGCAGCTATACTTGAGCTTTTACAAATCATTGACATTTCTTTCTAATAGGACAATTATGTTCTGTGTGTGCGAAAGAGAAAAAAATGTGTATATTTTTTTTATTTCTTAAGCTATATAATCGAATCACAACAATCCTCACAAGGAGGAATCACAAGAGCTTGTGATTCCTCACATGGGAGAGAAAGAGAATCGGGGTGCTAGAGTGCCTGTCTACATTGTACGCTGGCTGCTTAAATTGAGAAATATTAGTATGTTTCGGTGCAAGCCCAGTTAAATCGGGCGAAACGAACGATATCGAGGCTAATACTATGTTCCGACCAAAGCGAAATCCGAGATTTCAGCAGAAAACTTTCGAGATTTCAAATTGGTGTTCACACTGCCAAAACCAAGATTTCGCCTTAAGCTAGAACTATAATGCTCGGAGGGGCACTTTAGTGGTCGAAAGAAAACAAGCGAATACACGGAAAGCATTTGACGCGACTATAATTGCGAAGTGGAGCGTTTCGTCAAGTTTCGTTCAACTTTGGTTACGGAAGTGAGGTGCGCTCCGGAGCGCACCTCACTTAAGTAAAACTGACATTTGGTGAAATAGGAGTGCCAAAAAGAGATAGATGATAATTACATTATGGGTGTGTTCCCCTTTTTTCGGTACGGAAAGCTACTTTTCGTTGGTTTTTGACATTAGCTTCAGTGCCCTTCCGACTATTATAGTTTTACCTTTATATCAACACAAACAACTACCATTGTGTTCTTATGTGTTTGTATTTCTCTCCACCCAAATATCAAATACAATATCACATGCTATGTTTCCACCTAATGCTATGTTCCCACCAAAATGAAATCCGAGATTTCGTTTGAAAACTTTTGATATTTCAAGTTGATGGAACAAGATTTCATGGAAATTTCAACGAAATCTCAATGAAAACTCTAGATTTCAATGAAATCTTAATGAAATCCCGCTCCACCAAGTCGAGAACTCCAAATTTTTCAGCTGAAATCTCAGATTTCGTTTTGGTGGGAACATAGTATAAGGTTTATCTCAGTTTAGATTAAATAAATCTTTTTGGTGTTCCACCGCACAAAAAGATTTAAAAAAGATTAAATCTGACAAAACTTTCAAAAATGCAAATGGCGCTTCAGTTTTTGTATGAAGTGCGAAAGAGACAGAATGTGTTATTCGTTTCAAACAATGAAGAACTGTATCGTTCAGCACCATGTTAAAATAGGTTAGTTCGATTTGTAAAACTAATTGTCCTATGCTATGTTTCCACCTGTGGTTTATCTCAGTTCAGATTTAATAAATCTATTTGGTGTTTCCACCGCACAAAAAGATTTAAAAAAGATTAAATTTGACAGCACCCTCAAAAATGCAAATGGCGTTCCAATTTTTCTTATGAAGTGCGAATGAGACAGAATGTTTGATTTGTGTGAAACAATAGGCGTGTTTTTTTGGGATTTTATATATAGTACAGTGAGAAATTTCCATAAAAACGCATCCGCAGCGGCCTATATTTTTGTATTTGCAATATGGTACGCCTGAACAGCTGTCACGACACAAAAGTGAATTTTGTGAAAGTTAAAAGTAGAAATAAACCAAAATTATTAACAAAAACTAACATATTTGCAAGTTAAATGGGAAATATAACTATATATTTATATAATTAATGTTTTAAATCAAATGTTTGTGTCCCTTTTTTCTTTATTTGCCATTTTCAGATACGAAAATTGATTTTGCAGCTATAAAAGAAAAGAAAAGGGGTAGGGGTGTGTTGGTAGACTATGGTCAAAGTAAAAAACTAATGATTTAGTCTGCTATTACACGAAGACTTTTTAGTTGAGATTTTTCGAAATTTAATATTGTGAAAGTAAAATCAAGTTTTGTTTTCTCAATTGCACTCATTTAATTTTGAAAAAAGTCATGACTCAAAAGTCGTCGTATAATAACAGGCTCAATACACATGGAGTAGATGACTTTATTAGCGATAATTTTATAAATTACAATAAGGACATGATTGTATGGCTAATTTTTATGCATTTACCTAGTTTTCCACTGGAAATTTTTTAACTCACCAATTTTACCGGATTAACTGAGTACATTAGTAGCCAAATAAGCCTGAACCTTCCTTGAACTTCAGTTAGTTTCAGCTGTACTAACTGGTTAAAAATTTGATCCATGGTTCAGCATTTGTGACTCATCGATTTTTTCGGATCTACTGAAGTGCAACGATGATTCCAAGGTTCAAGTATGTTGTAATAACAATTTCAAGCTTGACCCTTGTTGAACCTCAGTTAAACTGCCGAAATCAGTGAGCTAAAATAATTGAACCACGCATCAAAGCTTGAACCACGTTTGTACAAGTAGCCTTCCCACCAAAAGCATTGACTTATACAAACTGGCTATACAAACGGGTCCCTATAGACCAAAGGTTTACAAAAAGAGCTTTTCATATGAGCTGCGAAAAGTGAATTTTGAAATGGGAATGATCGTGAATTTTGACCTTCCATTCCCTTGAGTAATTTGTTTGGTTGCCTTTAGAAGAAAATGTGAAGAAAAAAAGCTTTGTGAAATGCGTCTTGATGTTGTGGTTTGCGAATTATCGTTTGACAGTCGGCAGAATATATCTTGTTTGTCACTTATAAATAAAAATGCAAAATTTTGCACTTTAAACTAATTTAAGGCAGCGTTTTTTTTTTAGCATAGCATAGGATAGGATCGTTTTTTCATTTTGTCGAAAAGTTAAAACAAAACAACCATGCACTTACAAACGACCCTGTTTAGACTGTAATTGCTCACTACGCCACCATGACGTAAATTTATGGGTGAAATTTTCGCTTCACCAATTTCTGCTACAAAAACATGGTCTTGACGAAGTGAAAAGTTACAGTCTAAACAGGGCCATTCATTCAACATAATTCTACTCTACGAACATAGCCATCGAGGATTCGAGAAACATAAAAGTTCCAGTCGTACCAATGACGACACACAAAAATCCTATTCAATTGAGTTCGATACTCGAACAAACGTCAAAAGTTTATCGGCAGCGGGATTCTACTTTAACTTTTATCGGCAGCGATTTTGCTGCCGATGTTGTTTTTGTAATTCATATAAAATTTCACTGTGCTGCGGATAGCTTTCCCAATAAAACACACCTAATGAAGAACTGAATGCGAGTCTCGAATGAATCGTTCAGCACCATGTAAAAATAGGTTAGTTCGATTTGTACAACTATTTATCCTAGGTAGATTTAACAAGATTAATTTCTAATCTTCAAGATTTACGAAATAAATTTGTATGGTAAATCTACGAGATTTAAAGGAGATTTAGGCCGTGTGCCAATTGCGTTAAAATCCTGGTTAAATTTGATCCCATGGCTAAATTTTGACATTACCGAGGTGAATATAGACTTCAAAATTTAACCTGCTCAGGAGCTCGATAAAATTTTAGTCGGTGGTTAATTTTTGACATGTCTATGGGCGCGTTCGGCTGCGTATCTTAAGCGATCCGGATTTGTTTGTGTTGTTGTAAACCCTTATAAAAAAACTGCTGAGGGAGATGAATGTAGATAAATATTTTATTTTGCTATCAAGAAGTCATGAATCCTATCGGGAAAGATGAAAAATGGAAAAAAAAAAACTAAAATTAAATGAAAGGATTAAGAAATATAGACAAAGACCTTATAATAAATTTAAGTATGTACTCAAGAAGAAGTTTGAATAACTTGAGATAAATCCTTGATAATGTAAAAGAGTCAATAAAATTTATTGAAATTTATTTATTATTCATTTTGCAAACTGATATGTTTGCGAACTATCATTACTGAGAAAAATGCAACAACAAAACTAATGGGAAGTGAATGTAAAAAAAAATCCCATTTAATCCAATTGACACAGCAAAAACCTTAAATTTTACTCACCCCTATAAAAAGGGATAACATTTAACTGGGATCAAATTTAACCAGAATTTTAACGCAATTTGCACACGGCCTTAAGGTTAATCTCATTAAGGGCGGTATTCACCGACGGCTCATAACTTATGAGGCTCATAAACCTATTCACCAAGCAAAAATAGTGAATATTTATGAGCGCTCATAAGACTTATGAGTGGTCCTGACCACTCATAAAGTTATGAGCGCTCTCTCCGAAAACTAATTCGAAAACCTTCGAAGTAACCCTTCAAAAAAATTCAGTTACTCATTTTGTCGGTACTTTTTGGATCCTTACAAAAATGAGTCTCGCACGCACACATATTGTAAATCCTTTTGTCTTCAGGAATTTTATTTTTTTGTTTCAATTTTTTAAGTTCTTTTTGTAATTCACGCTGTGAAAATTTGAAAAAATAGGATAGTAAAAGGTGTATATAATGAATCTGTTCCGGAGAGAAAATTACAGAAAAGTACAGGATTGTGTACTCCATGAGTAAAAACCTTGCCCAAGCTGTTCTTCATTCTATCACCATGATGTTTTTGAGAACAGTTAAGAACAATATTTCCTGCACCTACTTTTGTGGTCGAGAAAGTAAGTGAGAAATGTCGAAGTACCAGTACCAGTTGATTTGTTTGTCTGGGATAATAATAAGCAAAAATTTATTTCAGAAAAACTTTTTGCTTAAATCTGACAGTTTTGACAGTTTTCACACATTTATACTGTTCTGGGTTCCAATTCCGCAAGGGTGACTGATTTTCTGTGTACACATTCTATTCACACCCAAAACAAATGTAAATAAATTTTATTGATTGTGCATGCGTTATCTGTCAAAAACTTAAAACTCACTCTTGCCGAATCGCAAAATCGATGTGTACACGAATTTCTGTTTACACAGAAAAAACTCACTCTTGTGGAATTGGGCCCCTGATGTAGTTTTTCTTAATTTAACACAGCTAATATAAACCAACGTTTGACGTCTATCTCCCCTTCAAGCGAACGAGTCCATTTTGGATCCGCAAACGTAGTAGACAATGTACGAACGAAATAATTAGCGAAACCAAAAAGGAAAGTAAAAATATTTCCATATATGAAACAAACTAAAACGTGCAATGATCTTCACCCCGAGACAAAACTAAGAAAATAAGTGGAAAGAAATTAAAATCACTGTAGTCACAAAAAATTTATTTATGTGCATGCAACACTCATTTTTTCAAGGATCCAAGAAGTACCGGCAAAGTGCGGTCATTTTTGAAAACTGTTTGATTTCACAGTTTGGGGGTACCTGGGGAAGAGAGAGTTGTTCTCATTTTCGAACTTCGAAAAAGAGCTATGAGTGGTTGGTGAATAGCACAAATATAATTTGAGTTAGGAGCCTCATAAACTTAAGAGCCGTTTGTGAGTGCTCGGTGAATACCGCCCTAAATCTCAGATTAGCGTTAGGTGATGGAAATGTAGCAATACTCTCTCTTTTCGCCTGCTTAGCGTTGGAGTGAAAGATCTTAATTTGTATCAAAAAGCTTTTCACCTTTGTATGGTGAAAGCTGAAAATGGGTCTGTTCATAAGGAAAAGTTCACATCGGTACAAGATTTCATTGAGATTTCAACGAAATCTCGCATTTCGAAATCTAAAAACTGTATGGAGAAATGTGAAGATTTGGACTGAAATCTCTGAAAACCGAGATTTCACTCTGGTGGGAACATAGTATAAGCAATGCTATTACTTAAACAATGGAGTTTTCATACCAACAATCGATAACAAGCATGAAATTCATGCCGGTAATACAGTTTTTATCTGGGCTAAGCCCAACAAACATTTCAGTTTCTATTAGCTTAGAAATATCGATATGCTGCAAGTCTGGATATGTATAAAGCTTCTATAAAGCTTTCATCAAAAATAAATTTCTAATAGAAGTCATTAGCTGTGTTTTTTTGTATGTCCATATGGAGTTTTTTCGAAAAAAAACGACATCGGGACATTTCAACATTTGCCTTGGTCTGCCATTTTGTTCTGAACTATCTAACCGACAAACATTTGACATTTGTATACAAATTATCGATAACAAAACGACAATGGTAGTCTGGCAATTAGTGTTCCTTAAACATCGATAGTCTATCGATAGTTATCGATAGTAAATGACTATCGAAAACATCGATGGTTTTAATAACTAGTTAGTTTTAAATGATTTTTATTTCATGAAATTTTCAATAGTTTTGTCTAGCTTTCATTATATGACATGGCCTACGCCGTCTGCCAGTCAGCAAATAATACTTAAATAAAAATGTAATTTTAACAATGTTTTTTTTTTTTTATGTATGTTTTACCCCGAGGCCACACGAGCAAGTACTTGCAAGCAAGTTGCAATACATACACATTTGTTTACTTACACAAACAAACCCAAGCAACTTGCTTATCAACTGGCATGCAAGTTTTGAAGCCAGTAGTGAAGCAAGTTGAGAAGCAAGTTGGGAGACAAGCAAGTGGAATGCAAGTGGAAAGCAAGTAGGAGGCAAGTGGAATGCAAATTACGAATTTGACAGGCAGTGTATGTAGCCAACTTGCTTGCAAGTACTTGCTCGTGTGGCCTCGGGGTTAATAACTATCGCATATGTCATAATTGCTCTGTTTATATCAGATCAGAGCGCTCACTTGAGTAGACGAATCCAAATTTTGTTTACTAAATTTTTGATAGCAAAACTGGGGAAATTCTCTGAGCTCTCAGATGTATAAACTGGACAAATATATATAAGTTCTTAATTTCCCCTTTCATTTATTACTTAAAATTGAACAAGGGAATAAGTTTGGGGAACCCCCAAATAACAAATTTCATACTAGGTGGTGTTTGTTAATATTAGTGCCCTTGTCTTGTTTCTATATGGAATCGGTTTCAGTTCTGTCACACAATGATAAAAACAACTGAGGATTAAACGAACTGTTTTTTCTAAAGCAAAACTGTGCTATCTTTGAGAAAAAATATTTTTGTAAATATTTCTGTCTCCTAATAAGCATTGTCTAGTCACAGATTTTGCTAATAAAATGTCTCTTTGCGTACTTCCCAAAACTACGAATTTCTACGAATTAAGCCCAAAGTTCTGTCAAAGCTTATATAAAAAAAAATAAAGTTCGTAGTTTTAGGCAGTACACGAACAGACATACAAATTGTCGAACAATTGTTGTTTTTATTTTTTATATGAAAACTCTCGATAGACTATCGATACTATCGGGTGTTTTTTAAAAATAATCGTGAACTATCGCAAGTGCCGACTATCGATGTTTAAGAAACACTACTGGCAATACCGTTTTTATCGGGACAAAAGTTAACTCCAGTTAATTATCTGGACTTAGCTAACTCTTTATGGACATAGTTGTTGTTGTATTTAACATGTAAATAGTTTTGATTTGTTGCCGTTTTTTTCAAACAATTTTATTTGGACATGCAAAAAAACACAGCTATTATTTCAATAACTGCATCTTTAAAGTCACTTGAAAGCTTGATATAGAAAATTAAACGAGACTAGCGCCTTTGTTTCGGATAGACCTCTGTTAATAACATTAACGAAGAAACATGAAGCTGTCACTGTATAAAGATTGTATAGAGTAATTTAATTGAAGCTCCTGTCACTTTGTCTTCAAAAGGTTTCGGTTACAATTTGCTGGAAGCCTTATCGAATACTTCGCAGAGACTTCTCAGACTTAATTAACGAACCATAATAGAAAATGTTTTTCTGTTTACGACAAAACTTTTGGTTTCAGTACCGCCCCGGACAGAATTTTCTAGGGATGCCAAAATTTAATAACTATGCGAACTGCAGGGCACCTTCGGTAATCAGCAATATAGTCTCACGAATCAGTATTTCAATTCAGGGAGTCGTGAATGCGGTAATTGAAATTCAAGGCGTAGCCTTTCTAGTTAAGTTAGTACCTAACCCTGAGGCCACACGAGCAAGTACTTGCAAGAAAGTTGGCTACATACACTGCCTGTCAAATTCGTAATTTGCATTCCACTTGCCTCCCACTTGCTTTCCACTTGCTTTCCACTTGCATTCCACTTGCTTGTCTCCCAACTTGCTTCTCAATTTGCTTCATTACTGGCTTCAAAACTTGCATGCCAGTTGATAAGCAAGTTGCTTGGGTTTGTTTGTGTTACTAAACAAATTTGTATGTATTGCAACTTGCAAGTACTTGCTCGTGTGGCCTCGGGGTAAGTTATTAGATTTATCCGCCCCGTATATAGTGCCGCAAAATTTGCCACCCCCCATAAAGTGCCGCCCGGGGCGGACCGCCCCTCCACCCCCCCACACTACGCCACTGCGTATCGTCCTTGAACAGTCGATGGAATTTCAACTCAACGCTTCACCTCATGTTCATGGATTTTAAGGTATGCGATCGAGTTAACCAAAAATTTATATGGAGATCGTTGCTTGTTAGAGGAGTTCCCCCAAAAATTGTTGCCATTAGCTGCGTTTTATTATCTCTGGGTCTGGGTCGAGGTTATCTTTTAACATGTATTACAAAAACAACATGGGATCTAGGTTTCTATCGAGGTTAATTTCAATAACCCAGATAGAGGTTTTCACTCTGGCCGGCAGAGGGCTATTTACCATTGTGAATGGATGTCAGCGATTTGTCAGCAGTATAAAGAATAGAGAGGAAAAGAGACAAGTGCTCACATGAAAAACAAATAAACATAAGAAAAAAAGAGACTGATATACAGCACTGCTTTTGCACTAACCCACATCGTTTTATTTTCACGAGGTGAACCATATGGGTTATGAGCGATAATAAAACGCGGCTATTATTAGGGAGTCCTAACAACGTAAGGTGCCCGTTTGAAAGGCTCAGTCATAAAGACTACGCCGATACATACATATGTCTACTGGCAAATAACATCAGTGGGCTGAACAGGGTGTGCCAAACACTGCAGGTGAAGGGAGAGTCGATTGGTCTTAGAATAAACAGCAAAAAGACAAAAAATAATGCTCACAGGCCGCTCCACACAGCAGCGTATATTATCAGAGAATATGAAATAAAGAAGTCAATCCTCAGCTGTCAATTTGATTTGCCTACAAGCTGGAAGCGAACAGTTGATGTATTAGATTTGCTAAGTATTAGTGAAAAGCAGTGCAAAACGCACACATAGAATCAACTAGTCTTTCAGCATATCATTCAGCACAGGTCTTGTTGTTGTTGCAATTCACTTCTATTTCTTCGACAGGAAATGAAATTACAAATACAACAATGCAAACAAATGGGTTTTGGGGGGTGAAACGTACGAAGGATTGGCTTCCTTATTTGATATTCTCTGTATATTATTCTACAGACAACGCCAGTCGAAAAGTCGAACGGTTTAACCACTTTGGCAGTATTGTTTCTGTAAACGGCAGTACGGATCCGGACGTTAAAAGTAGAATTAAAAAAACTCGTGCTGCCTTCGGTACTCTGCGCCCAATTTGGACATCCAGTCAAATTTCCTAAGGCACTAAATTGAGATTCTTTCGAATCCAATGTCAAATCCGTGCTGTTATTATGCTTACGGAACCTAGAAAGTCACGCGTCTATCATTTCGAGGAAATTGCAGGTTTTTGTGAATCGCTGTCTACGCCACATCCTAAAGATTCGCTGGCAACAAATTCAAACGAGGAATTGTGGCGCCAGACAAGTCAAAAACGGCTGAATGTCGACACAAGAAAGCGTAAATGGAAATTGATTGGTCATACACTGAGGAAACCAAACCATGACATTGCAAAGCAGTCCTCAGTAGCGTTGCCGGACGTCCCGGTTTACCCGGGACGTCCCGGATTACCCGGGACGTCCCGTATTTCAAGCAAAAATTCAACTGTCCCGCCGGGACAACTTTTTTCCTGGGTTGTGACCTAAATTCATAAAAAATACCAAAAGGTATCTTTCACTAGTTTTCAAATAATTGCTGCATTTAAATTTTAATTAATCTTACCAAACTTAACGTAAAATGGGAATGAGGAAAAACGTAAAAAACGTACGGATGGAAACGTAAATAGTACAAAATTTGTTATTTTTGTTTTTGTGTAGGTACTGTTGGATTTAATGCAGTTTAAAGTTCTTGTGACCTTTAGTCCAAATGACATTTTGGCAACCTGACAGCTGCTGTCACTATCATTTAAATTGGCAAAATAATATTATAATAAAAACGTAGTACCTCGTGACATGATGGTTAGTGCGTAGGACTGTCATGTGGAAGGTGTGGGTTCGATTCCCAGCCGTGCCACCTAAAAACAGTAATGTTTTATTCGAGGTACTGCCTCTTGCGAGGAACTGACAGATCCTTCAAGAGTATACTTGTCATGAAAAAGTGGTTCTCATTTAGCCGTTCGGACTCGGCAAAAAACTGTAGGTTTTCTCCATTCCTGCCAACAAACACGCACACAGGAATGGTTGTGAGTTGTAACTTGTAAGTCACTAGGCCCTGGTTCTCCACGAGCTGTTGCGCCACCCAATTTATTTATTTATTATAATAAAAACATTTGCCAATTCGTTTCTGGATTCCAAAAGAATGTTACTTATGTCGTTTTCGATTGGATTTTATGACTGTTTTACTCCTTTTTGATTCCAATAGAATATGAAAACATCGTGTTGTCAAATTTTCACACACACTACTGAATGACGCCATATTACAAAATGGCTTCTTCAAGCATTCATCACTTTTGACAAGTAGTGCAACGAAAAACTGTATGTGTATGCGTGTGTTCCAAATCTACTCCTTCTTCAAATCGGGAACAGAAAAATACTCCGAAAACAGTACTCCGAACAGCCAATCGAAGGCTTTTGGAGTAGATGGAGTGAAAATGGAGTAGAAAAGGCGTACTCCGAACGTCCAATCGAAAACGACATTATATTTTTTGTCAGCTAAGTATACGGCTTTAAGACCCGTTTGCTGATACGAAACTTAAGTATTAATATTCTACTTAAAAAGCTTATGTTCTACTTTTTCCTCTGCGTAAACTGTCACATTAGCGCTTTTTTTACACTATCAGATCTTTGCCGAAGAGAGCTTAGTACAAGCAACATCTTGCGACCAAAGAATTGCCAAACACAAATTAAGTGCTTATCAGGCTCATCACTTAGTGTAGTGTTAGTAGTTAGTAAGCAACAAACTACTTAAAGACATACACTTTACAAAATAAAATAAAATTAAAAATAATAATTATAAAATAACAAATAAAATGACATTGAAAAAATTAACAATTACAAACATTTAAGAGAGTGGTACACTAGTCTTCAATGAAGCTTTGAGTCTATTCTTACTTATGTATATTAAAATCAAAAAAATTAGACTTCATATTCAGAATGTTGCACATGCGGGTAAAAGGCTCATGCATTCCATAATTGGTACGGTGTTGAGATATATGCATTAGTTCTAGACTACGAGTGTTGTGACCTACACCACGGTAATTAGGGCTAGTACAAGATAATAAATCAGGTGCATCAATAACGCCCGTTAAAAGTTGATGAATAAATACAATATCATTATTAATTCTCCCGTGTGTCAAAGTTTGAATCTGAAGAAGCTTAATCCGGTGTTCGTAAGGGGGAAGATTATAAGGATCGGACCACGGTAGTCCTTTCAAGGCGAAACGTATAAAATTACGCTGTACTGCTTCTAGTCTATTCTTATGGACATCGTAAAAAGGAGTCCATACCTGTGATGCGTATTCAAGATGAGGGCGAACAAGACTGTTGTAGAGAGCGAGGGTAACATAAGGATCCTGAAATTCCTTCGACCAACGTTTAACAAACCCTAACATAGAGTTTGCCTTGTTGACTATTAAATTGATATGCTTCGTAAAATCAAGATTAAAAGTAAAATGAACCCCTAGGTCTTTAAAACTATCAACACGACGCAATGTGTGCTGCGATATTTCATAATCAAATGAACTAGGAACTTTTTTTTTAGAAAAAATTATCGCCTGACATTTAATAGGGTTGAGATTTAAACCGTTTTTACTACACCAAATAACAAAACTGTTAATATCTTCTTGCAAAAGTAAATGATCACTCACAGATTTGACGCTTTTGAAAATGTTCATATCATCCGCAAAAATTATAATTTCACTATAACGTATATAGAGGGATACGTCGTTGGTAGCTAAGATAAAAAGAAGTGGGCCCAAATGACTACCCTGGGGAACTCCAGATTTGGCAAAGAAAGGGTTGGAGACAGAGCTCCTAAATCTAACTTGATAGGATCTATTATGGAGATAAGAAGAAACCCAATTGATGAGTTTAGGAGGGAAGCCAAACACCTTTAACTTAAACGTGATGATGTCGTGTGAAAGTTGATCGAAAGCCTTAGAAAAATCTGTATAGATGCAGTCTAGTTCTTGACCATGTTCTAACGCAGTTGAGCACTTGTGCAAGAATGCAAGTAAATTGGTTATCGTCGATCGCTTTTGCATGAATCCATGTTGTTGATTACAAATTATATTCTTACAGTTGAATGTCAAACTATCGCACATTACTTGCTCAAAAAGCTTAGGAATGCAAGATAGCTTGGAGATTGGCCTGTAATTGCATACATCAGATCTGTTACCCTTTTTAAAAACTGGTGTAATATATGCTTTTTTTCCAAATACTTGGAAATTTACCGGAGCTAAGTGATAGGTTAAACAAATGAAAGAGAGGGGGTGCTAATATTGATTTACATTTCTTCAAGATTATTGGTGGGATGCCATCAGGTCCAGACGAGTAATCATCATGAAGTAAGGACATATAATGTAAAATTTTTTCGATTATAATTGGGATATTATTGAAGGTAGTTTGTGGGCAGTCTTTTAAGTAGAGAAAAAAGTTCTCATCAACATCGACAGGGGTGTCAACGAAAGACTGGCGAAAGTTGTTAGCAAACGCATCACAAATATCCGGAGGACTATTTAAAATAATATTATTATAAGTAAAATTGACTGGATAACCATCAGATTTCTTTTTCAAGTTTACGAAATTCCAAAAACTTTTGGGGTCAAGCTTAAGGGAACTTTCCATTTTTTTAAGATATTCAGCGTATAAATTATTGGAGAGGTTTTTAAACTCATCAAACAAGGAAATATACAATTCTCGGTCCGCAAGGGACATACTTTTTATGAAGTTCTTCCAAGCTCTGTTTCTTTTATTACGAAGAATTTTGAGTTCTTTCGTATACCATGGATGGCAGAAGCTAGAGTATTTAGGTATTTTGTGTGGAACTATGTTATTAATACAGTTGGTCAATACTTGATAAAAGTATGAAACTGCAACGTCAATGTCGCCAGAAACTGGTATATTTTCAATACCAGATGCACTTAAATGCTCAGAAAGTAACTGAAAGTTAGCTTTCCGAAAGTCAAAAGAATATGAACAGTCTTGTGAATTACTATTATTAAGTAAATGCCCGTCCAAATCAAGAAAAATGTCAAGAGGAGGATGGTATTTATCTATGTTTGATATTGCAGTAGTAGACTCTACCACTACAGTACTAACAGCGTCAGATGAGAAAACTAAATCGAGTATTCGATTTAAAGAGTTTTTAATACAGCTTATTTGCTGTAAGTCCGTAGATATAATATGGTCTAACAGTTGAAGCTCCTGTTGAGATGAAGTCAACGATGCTTCAAAGTAAGACTCGTCTTCTGAAGGAATCCAGTCAATGTATGGAAGGTTAAAGTCGCCTAAGAGGGTAATAATACTATCAAATCCAGCAACGTCAATAATATAGTCGAGAGCAGGGGAAAGCTCAACATATACTGAAACTGAACTTTTGGTGGGGAATATAGACATTTAGAATGAATAAATCTTTTGAATGCATGGATATTTTGATGCAGACAAGTTCTATTGAAAGATTAAAAGGGAATATGATAGGAGTTGTGTTGAAATGATTTCTAACCGCAATTAAGGCACCACCTCCTACTGAATTTGTATTATCAACATGACGGTCTTTCCTGAAAACTATGAATTCTTGATCAAATAGTTCTGTGTCTAAGATCGTGTCATTAAGCCATGCTTCAGTGAAAGCAAATACATCATTAGGAAAAGCTAGGGAGTTTTGAAAGATTTTGGCAGTTTTACTGCGAAGCCCTCTTACGTTTTGGTAGTAGAGGGAGAACCTACTAAGTTTTTTGCATATAAATTATTATTGTTGTTTGCATACTTTCTTTGCCTAGGAGGGATTGTAAATTCTTTTACCAATGTATTAGGAGGCCAAGAGCTATTCAAAATTGATTCGAATAATGAGAAGGGACCTGTAATTTTGAACGATGAAACAAAACTGTTAGGTTTATTTATTTTAGAACATTTAATGGATGATACATTGGGTATGGATTTACAGGCAATGAGATGTTGCAAAATATCTTCGGGTACGATTTCCGGTAAAAGACGAGAGATGAATATTGATTTGGGTTTAGGAACCGATTCTAAAGCTCTGGGAGCAACAAGACAAATTTGAGGGATGGGATCTATAATATCTAAGTCAGAAACTAATTCTATAGGCTGTAGCACTGGCAAGTCACCAAGTACCGAGGGTTGGTCAACCTCGATACTTGAATCACCAGCCACTGCCAAACCTTCTCCTTGACTGATATTATGTTCTACTTAAATATTTAAGTTTCGTATCAGCAAATGGGCCTAAGTGTTTGATTATAAATTGATAAGAGCATTGAATAATGAATTCTTAAAAAAAAATGTAGGTACTTAATAACGTCAACGTTAAGTTTTGAAACAAATTGGTTTACAAAAAATATTTTGTTGTCAAAAGTTTAAGTTTGGAAATTATTTAAAAACAAAAATATTTACAAAAAACTACTTTTTCAAGAAATAAAATTAGGGAATGGATTTTCAACTTTAAAAAAAGATGGGGAAAATAGATCCGCCTCCCATACGACTTTCTTCTTGTCACGGTTAAATTTATTTTGTCCCGGGAAAAATTTGTCAATCCCGGGATTTTTCTAATTGTGGCCATATGTCCCGTCGAGCTTCGAGAACAATCTGGCAACCCTAGTCCTCAGGGTCCATTCCCACGGCGGGTTGGAAGACCAAGGAAGAACAACATTGACATCAACAGTTCTAGCAGAAGAATACTCCCAGAGAAAGACGTGGCCACAGTTAAAATATCTAGCTGCTGGCCGTGAAGGACAGAAACGATTTGTTGGCGCCCTATGCCCCAACGGAGTTACAGGACACCGATGATGATGTGAACAATTCAAGTAGAGATTTCAATTCCGTGTAAAAAGACTATTTATGCTTATGTTTTTATGTTGTACATATAGCACTCATTGAGACCTTTCCAATGATAAATACATATGTACATAGGTCAGAAAGTGTTTTAACCTATGGGACGAAATGCCCATTCTCCTTTGGCTAAGATACCGAGTTTTACCAAACATATTGAAAAGTGGCCGGTGTGACCCAGAAACGCAAGGTTGAATAGTAGCATTTTTGGTTTCAAGCATTTTAATACACCAAACAAACATAAAAACGGTATTCATTCAACAGCGTTAAGTCGTCGTAAACGTAGTAAAGTTGTAAACTGCGTAGTTATGTCTAATTTTCCATACAAGTTGTGACAGATTTACGAAGTTTAAAACTTTGCAAAGTTTACGACGGCTTTACGCTGTTGTATGAATACCCGTAATAATAAAAATCCTTGAACTTATGGTTATACTTCCATGTTCATACCTCTCATTTTCTGGTATACTCAATAGCCTACTAGAAGGAGGTCGAAAACCACCTGATTTGGTTCCTGTTAAATGTTAAGTTCCCGAACTTAATTGGGCACTACTGTGCTCTTTGATTGCTTTTTAGCAAAAACATCTTTAAGTGCACATTGGCGAAACAGGGCATACAATTATTTCTTTTTTACTGTTTAAAATATGAGGAATAATACAACAGCACCTATAAATATATTCTTACTCCAAAAAGTGTTCGACTGCAACTGTAATTTTATTTGGAATCAGCCAGGTGATCCTAATGCCGACTCTACTGCAATTTAAAAGTCTCTTTAAATTGGCGTTTCTCTTTTTAAACTCAGAGCAGATCACTGAACTGTCAAACAAAAATTCTGTGTTTCTTTTTTGGCTCAGACATATCAGAGCATAAAAAGTGTGTTTCTTTTCCCAATCGGAGCTAGCTCAGAGCTTCCTCAATTAGCTCAGGATTAAATGACCGAGCGAATCGAGCGAAATGCTGAGCGAAGCCAACTTCACTTATTTTTTTAGTGATACATAATTTAAAATGGATTCTCTGGACAGTCCCTAGATAGTCGCCCGTCAATTTTAAAAGAATTGCAAGAAATTTCACGAAATTTACCAGAAACACCTATGAAATGACAGTTCAGTGCTCAAGTGTGTTTTATAATTAAATCTGAGGAATCTGATCATAATCTGCTCGGAGCTCTGCTCTGATTGCTCAGCTTCAGCTTCAGAGCCAAAAAAGAAAAACGCCAAATATATCAAAACTCAAACGTTTTTGCTGCTGGTCTTGCAGTGAGGTAGTAATATATTCTTAACACAGTTACAGCTCAATAAAGTAATTGCTGAAAAAATACAAACGCATTTTTGTGTTTGAAGAAATTTATAAAAATATGTTTCAAATTGATTAGCTACTTGCCAAAAAAAACACTTTTATGAAAGAAGCACTCAAGTCATCGGTACCGAAGATTTTAGAAGATCTCTCGGAAGTTTTAATAAAACAAATTTATGTACAATTACACAAAACAATTTTAAAATTTCATTTATTTAATCATTTCTTAATTTTTTTTGTTCATATAATAATTATAATAATTAATTTTATTTAATTTATTTTTAAATTTATCTTTGATATCAACGTCATATCTCTCTTTCGTTCAACAAATATTTAAATTTCTGTTGTTGTTCTTTGTTGTTTGTTTTTTGTTCTTGTTGTTGTTGTTGCTGTTGTTGTAGTTACAATAATAATTTTCTTTAATTCAAATTTGTTGGATTTAATCAGTTGTTGATTTTATATAATTCACATTTTATAAAAAACTTGGTAAATAATAGCATTTCATAGACTGGTCATTATTACTATTTGTCTTAGGGAAAAAATTGCTTCATTTGTTTTTTGTTTGTTTCCCCTTGAATTAAAAATCTTGATTTGCCTAAAAGAGTATTTCCCATTAATAAATGTATATTTCCATTTCTTATTATTTATTTATGTAAGATATTTTGTAATAATATGTTTTATTTTTTATTTTGTTTCTGTAATAATTATTTAATTATTACTTTTATGTAAGAACAAGGCTAAAATACAATATTTTTTTTTGTTTAGTTTTATATTCCCATTTGAATTTAATCTTTGTTGTTTTTATCTTCAAATATTTCATGTAAGTTTATTTTCACCATTATATTGAAATTAGTATATAAAGGTATTTTTTTTGTTTGGTTTCTGTATGTATAAATAATATTATAAAACAAAAAATTGTTTAAAATATAAATATATTTTTTGTTATAATTTTATATTTTTTCTTGTAAATATGATTTAAATTTAAGTTTTTAAAAGATTTTGTTAAATAATGTCTCATTAAGTTTTTTACTTAACTTTTAAATATCAGTTGTTTAAATATTTTTTTTTTTTTAATATGATTTAATATTTTTGTTTTTTCTTTTTTTTCGTAATAAGTTAAATCGGGCACGAGTTTGATATGTTTTGAATTTTTCTTCACCTTTTTTATACTTAATTGTGTTTTGTTTAATTTTTCCTACTCTATTTTTTACTCTCTTATTTTAATTTTTTTAATTTTCTTGGTTATAAAATATTTTTTTATTTACCTTTTTTTTTAATTTGTAGATAAGATAAGTTTTAGTAGTAAGATTATTTTTTATTTTTTTTTTTTTTTTGTTATTATATTTAATATTTTTTTTTCAATTGCACTACTTACATTTAACATGAAAATTCATTTTACATTTTGTTAAATCCTTTTATTTTATAAATAACTTAATTTTTACCCTCATCAGAAATGGGTTTTTGTTTAAGAAAATTGTTTAGAATTACGCATATGTATTTTTTAATTTATATATTTCTTTCGATTTTCTAATTTAAAATTCGTTTCATGGTTTTTATATATAAATTAATTAAAAAAAAATCTGTTATAAATGAAATAAGACATTTTAATTTAAATAAGTAAAAAAAATAAATTAAATTCAATTAACTGTCACACTAACGATTTGAGGTAGTGGCTGTAAGTTACACAAAAAAAAGTTATAAGCATTATTAAAGAAAATCGGTTTCAGTAGAAGAGTCATAAAATATTGAGTTTTATTTTTTGAGGGTATATCGTCGTCACCATCACTATACAGGGTGGAGCAGAGAGGATCGAATTTTTTTTAAATTTTATTCACCAGAATAAAGGGCACATAATACAGCACTCGCAGGATTTTTTCCTGAGGTGGAGGGGGGTGGGGGTTTAAATCTTCCAGTGGGGATCAAATCATTTCCTGGCCTGCTTTGCTGATCGTCAATAAATTATAATCATCAATCACAATAGCTATATTTATGGTTCCTTTTCAAGGCTTATATCTTGGGTTTCAACGGCTGGATTTTTAAGGAAGGTTTAATGAAGGCAAAATATTAGGCCTAGGTGATACATGCTTCCTTTGCATAACGTACATCAAGTAAAAAGTTTTAAATAGTCAAATCTCTGCCGTTATAATATTTCCAACAAAAACTGTCAGTACGGAGAAGATAGGACGTCTGCCTCTCAGTCTATTTGCATTGACTTGCACGCATCTGTCTCAAGTTAAATCTATCACAAACCCTGTGATACCATACTTTGAACAATTATAAATTGCCGCAAGAGTGAATACAATGTGCATTATAAGAATGTATGGTAACTATTGTCTGATGATTTAATAAATATTTATTGCCTTTATCTTTCTTCACCACAAATTTTCTTATGAATATGATCACGTAATGCCCTGTGAATAATTCAAAACTTCGTGCTACTTTTCTTCTAAGGACAAAAATCCAAAAATTATTTTATTCAGAGAAAGCTAGTTCTGAAAATAAATTAACTCCGAGTTAACTTAATCAGAGTTAATTTAACCCCAAATTAACTTAGAAACAGTATTCAGTTTTTGTGATATTTTAATAGATTTTTAACACGCATCTGTCACTGTATCTTAGTTAACTGACCAAATTAATTAGGTACGCTCGGAGTTCAAGGCATCAAACTGACTGAAAAACCAGCTTCAGGATTTTTTACTCGGATTTAACCCTTAAACGAGGATTATCCCGTATTTGACACAAAACGGTCGAGGTAAATGTTGCATTAACGCTTGCGCAACACATTGAAACTGCGTAAATTGATTACAAAAATTATGAAATCCAAATATTCCAGTATGTGAAACGGGATGTATGTATGTTATTTTGTGGTATTTTTCTCTTAAATTCGATTTTTACTAATAACATTTGAGACCTCATATTATAGATAGCACGCGCCTTCTTGCCAACAAATTTGTGTGGTCCTTCACTTATTCCACACAAGTTTCTTTTTTTTGTTTCAGCTAAAATTTAAACAAATTAATGTAGAAAATAACAAAATGTTTCCTCAAATGTAATACTTTGTATTTAATAAATTTCTTTGGTATTTGGCAGAAACCTGATGATTTTATAAAATAATTTGCGTCTTTACGTCCAAGCTACAGCGAGCTAGAACTTAAACGGGTGAACTGATTTTCTTCTAATTTGAAGTATTTATGAACGTTCAAAATTATGTTGCAAATTTGAAGAAAAAAAAAATCGGTTAACCCATTTAGACTTTAGCTTGATGTAAGGTAAGTAAGTAAGAACGCAAGCAATTTAATGGAGCCATCAGGTTTCTACCAAAAACCCCAAATTTAAACTCTTTATATGAGAACATTTTCCTCAAAATTTTCTTCTTCGAAATAAAAGAACAAATCCAACTTAAGACTATCCCCAACTTACTTCCATTATGAGGGTACAAATACAAATACAAACACTAATTTGAGTTTCAATTCAAAACCTTTTTTAGAACATTGCTCTGCGCACACTTAAGTACCATCTGCGTACATTATGTATACCCCAAACGACTCATAAATAATAATAAAACACATAAAAATGAGTCCCGAAATTCTGTGAGTCTGTATGCGTTTATCTAGGTATGTATGTATATGTCTCTCTGTAACTTGATCTACCAGGCTAAACCATTTAAGCCATTACTTTCAAACTTGGGACTCACCTTCGCAGGTAGGTATAGTGACCAGGGCTGTCGAAGTACTGCAATTGAAGTATTTGTACTGCTTTTTGAAACTCCGTACTGCCGTACTGCTAATACGACCAAAGTACTGCTTTTTTGAAAATTTGTTCACACAACATTTTCAAATCATAATCATATCCAAAAAGTTTTAGTCCTTTTTATCTAATGTTTTCTTTTACAAACAAAACAGATAAAATTGTATAGAATACGCTCACTATGTATATAGATGTATTGAGAAAGATCTCGATTTCCATTTTTTACGAGTGCGTAGTTTGCAATATAGGCATAGCCTGTATATCACAAGTAAAAAACTCGTAATTCTGGAATTTTTCAGATTTTCCGAAAAAAGGAAGTTTGAGGACATTTTAATGCCATTTGGAACAAAATATTCCACACACGTCAAAATGTAGTTTTTTCACCCAACTGTCAAAAGCAATGTTAAATTATACTAATGGATCTCTAGCCCATGAAATTTAGATTTTAACGTACTTCGACAAAACTCCTACAAAGTTGAATTTTGGTGGGGCTTTGTTTTGACGTCTTGAGCAGTTTCCAATTTCTAAATTTTGGCTGCAAAAAAGAATTTTTGGAGGAGTAAAAAGTTGTAAAGTTCAGTTTTTTTTCTAATTTTTCGAAAACTATCAACTTTTTGGTATGAAATAAACAAGGTAAAAGTTGCAGCTTATTCAATTTTATAAAAAATACAAATTACATGTTTTTTTGATGCATTCAATAGTCTTAGAGTAAATCATTGAGCCAATTTATGGAGTGGCAAATTTTGTCAAAAAATTTATTAAAATTGCATTAATCGATGAGCAATATTTTTTGTACTATATGCGCTAAATCTTCTCATTATAAACCAAGTTATTGTGGTGCCCAGGGTAAGTAAGGCCATCAACTGGAAAATTTATTGGCTTTAATTTATTTAAATAATTTTGAGAAAAACGTGCACAAACACAACAATAGTTCTGTAGGTAATGAAATAATGAATACCACCATTGCAGTGCGCTAGAGTTAAATAGGTAATTGGCGGGTATGTGATAATTTTGAATGAACAGTATTTGCATTTAAACAAAATTAGATGCATTAATTGGTATATATTTTACTGCCGTACTGCAGTGTACTGCAATTTTTTTCTTCGAAGTACTGCTTTCTGTGAAATCGAAACGACAGCCCTGATAGTGACCCTGACCAGATCCAAACCCACGAAAAAGAGGAATCCTTTGAAAATTTCAAACAAAAATTGAAAAATGTTATAAATGTCGTCCATTTACATTTGTTTGTCTTTACATTCGATATTTGTCTGCAGTTCTTCGTTGAACGTACATTTATGCTTTGGCATTTTATTCCTCTGTTCATTTCTTTTTACATTAAAAAAGCATTCACGATAAACAAAACTAAATAAACCGCGCTGTATTAAAATCAAACAGAAAAAAAGAGATTGGACTGAACTGTCAAAACTGTGTTCAAACGACTACTGTTTGAAAAAAAAAAGATGGCGTTGTGTTCAGAAGTGAATGAGTTCAGGTACAAATATATTGTAGGTTGTGCTCACACTAGAAAGATGAAGAACATTTTTTATTTAGTGTTGAATAAAGTTTTTTGTATAGTTATGAGGGAACACCCCAACTAAAATTTAAAACAAAAACTGTATTTTTACGGATAGTAAAAACATTTACGGAATTGAAATACTTCATTGACATAAACAAAAACAGAAAATAGGAAATACAAAAAAAATTGCTAGGTTGTTAAAAGGTCTAAAGGCCAGTTGATGCAGATCTTCTTCATATTTTCTGGAGCACAATTGCTATTCAAGCTCTAAAACTTGAATTTTTTGCCTCAATATCGTGGACAAATTGCATATTTTTACTGCTTCTGTAATTTAGGGGGGGCTTAGCTCCCTTTCATATGACCCTAGAGGTTAACTTCATTAAAATTTGTTCATACATGAATGACAACATGGGGTCATGTGTCACCTCAGTGCATACTGCATTCCACCGTATTCAAAAACCACACACCAAAATAACGGTTCCTTCCATAGAACTGTTATGAAAATCTTATTTATCTTTAAAACAACTTTATCAATTTTGATAAAAAAATTGTATGGTCTATATTTTGGTAACAAAATAATTTATCTAAACCTGTTCTGTTATTAAGGGTACCTGCAACCTGTCATGATTTTCGACTGATTCTGGTTAGCGGCGTCAACAATATTTCAATCGAATTTTTGAAACAGCAGCTCCCTAATGAATTTGGATTATATAATAAGTTTTAGTTAACAAGCTATGCACAATCCAGAAGGCCTTAAAATGTCAGATTTTCATATGCTGTTTGGACGTTACCTATTCTTTAAATGCAAACAAAACAAAAAAGAAATGTTGAAGCCTTACTGCAAGTTTATAGCATGCTTGGTTCCTGAGGTACACGATGTGAACTGGTAACTTCACTGTAAAGTGAGAAAACTGCAACAAAAACTAATTACTGTCATGATCCCATTTGCGTAGGCAAAAGTTGCCCAGCTAACTTCACAGACGTCCTATTCACTCCGAAATAAAATTTGTGTGTCGAGCAAAAAGTCTAAAGTCTGCCTCAATTCACGCAATTCATTTTTAGGTTTCTTTTTTATCTAAATCCCACCTCTTGGTAGGAACGTGATGGTAGATACTACAATTCCACCATCTGGGTTGCCAGATTAAGAAGCACTTGTATAGTCTAATTTCAGAATTCTTGTAGCCCAAAATCTCACCGATTGAATGGAGACGCTGTTTCATCATTCTTTTTTAGTTCTGAGTAGAGCATGGAACAGAAATCACTCGGTTGTAGCTCTGAGCTCAGAGTATGATCAGAGCTCTCCAATATATTTTTGAACCACATCTAAGCAAGGGTTGCCATGCCTTGAACTAGTTTTTATTTCGTTTGCTTTCTGATTTTTATATTTATTTTGTTTTTCTTATAAAAATGGGAATTTTGGGAGCGAAAGATAAAGCGAATGATATTATTAAAGTGAAGATTGTTGCAGTTGATTTGAAATGTCAAGACCAATGAGTAAGTATATTAAATGAATAAAATGTGTTGCCAAATTGTGGAATGCGTTAAGGATATGTTTAGGGAGAGAAAAGTGATTTTTTATATGTATTATTTATATGAACAAAAATATTTCCCAAATTTGGGCAAATTTAGCCCAAATATGATTGGGCTGTCATACTGAAATTGTTGTCGACAATTTTCGAAACAGATAGCCCAGTTTCTGATTAATAGCCCAATTTGACAAGCCTGTTCCACCGTACCCTTATCAAATCTCAAAAGATTTATTTTAAAAATTTATTTCGTATATCTAGAAGATTAGAAAGTAGTGCTACATTTCCACCTTAATGTTATGTTCCCACCAAAATTAGATCCGGGATTTCGGTTGAAATTTTTTGATATTTTGAGCCGCTGGAACAAGGTTTCATAGAAATTTGATCGAAATCTCAATAAAAACTGCATTTCGAAGAAATATAAATAAAATTCTGCTCCACCAATTTGAAATCTCGAAATTTTTTAGCTGATATCTCGGATTTCGTTTTGGTGGGAACATAGCATTACGCTAATCTGAGATTTAATAAGATTTACCTCAAAACTTATTGAAATCTCGAAGATTTACCATACAAATATATTTTGTAAATCTTGAAGATTAGAAATAAATCTTGTTAAATCTTCCTAGGACAAATACTAACCTATTCTTGTATGGCACTGAAGGATTCATTCATTGCTAAATTCAGTTCTTCACAAATGAAACATTCTATCTCACTTCTTCTTCATAAGAAAAATAGAAACACCATTTGCATTTTTAAGGGTGCTGTCAAAGTAAATCTTTTTTAAATCTTTTTGTGCGGTGGAAACACCAAATAGATTTATTAAATCTGAACTGAGATAAACCACAGGTGGAAACATAGCATTATTTTGTGTATCTAAAAGATTAGAAAGTAAGGCATACATTTTTCAATTTTTTGAAAATTATTCATGCTTCACCAAGAGACAGGAGTGATATAAAAAAAGCAACGTCAAAATAAGTCGCGTGAAGTGAGGAAAATCTGAACACCGCCGGCCGGCGCGCGTCGTCGTACGTCACCTCAGTTTGTTCAATTTATTACCAGTAAACTGAACTAATATATAAAGTATTACTGTAATAAAATAAAAAATAATAAGCAGCTTCATTTAAATAGGGGTGAATTGCGTAAATGTATGACGGTGCTCACATTGGACAGACATGACTCCTCCGACTTTTTTTTGACGTCCCTGTACTCTATCTCACTCCCACTTCATGGTGAGAAAGAGATGGCAAAGACAGGCAGGATTTTTTAAATTTTTTGAGAATCTATGGACTTCTCAACTTCAAAGTGCGTCTGTTGTGTCCACATTAGTTTGTGTCTGAGCAAATGAAGTTGGATGAATGTCAAAATAATGTCGTTTTCACTCCATCTTTCACAGTTTTTCGTCGCATTGCTTGTCAAAAGTGATGAATGCTTGAAGAAGCCATTTTATAATATAACGTCATTCATTAGTGTGTGTAAATTTGACAACACAATGTTTTCATATTCTACTGGAATCAAAAAGGAGTAGAACAGTCAGAAAGTCCAATCCAAAACGACATAAGTCGGAGGAGTCAGTCCAATGTGAACAAGTCTATAGGAATGAGTTTTTTAAACTGAAAAATTAAGTGGCAGAAAAAGTTAAATGTGTGGAATAATAGCTGCGTTTTATTATCTCTGGGTCTGGGTCGAGGTTATCTTTTAACATGCATTACAAAAACAACGTGGGATCTTGGTTTCTATCTAGGTTAATTTCAATAACCCAGATAGAGGTTTTCACTCTGACCGTCAGAGGGCTATTTACCATTGTGAATGGATGTCAGCGATTTTTCAGCAGTATTAGGAATAGAGAGGAAAAAAGACAAGTGCTTACATGAAAAACAAATAAACATAAGAAAAAAAGAGACTGATATACAGCACTTCTTTTGCACTAACCCACATCGTTTTATTTTCACGAGGTGAACCATATGGGTTATGAGCGATAATAAAACGCGGCTTATGTCTTGGGACTTATAAGCTTATTGAAATCGAATATTTATTTTTTTTAGGAAGAACACTGATCTCTGGACCTTTGGCACCTCATATAAAGGAAATTTGATAAGAAAAATGCCTTCTTATTGGTCAGAAAACGTCAATTAGTCCTAGTTCCTAGAAATTGGTTAGCCCTGGATAACTTGTAATCAAGGCTAAAAGTTTCTCAAGGTCACGTGTGAGTTTTTGCACTTCATTTGTGGAAAATTCGCAAAAAATGTTTACCAAGGCCTTTCAGGTGGTATTAATTTTTGGCAAATTTCTCATAAATGACATGCCAAAAATCGCTATGATCTTGAACTTATTTTTTTTAATTCATAAAAAAAGCTATAGGTGACCATAGGGGTTTTAGTAAAACAACTATCGGGGTTTTAGTAAAACAACTATCGGAATAAGGGTGATTATTTTTTTCTTCAAATTTTCCATACATGAGGTGCCAAAGGTCTTGAGCCAAAACACTGATATCAAAAAGCTCTAGCTTATCTATGGTATGTTAACGAAATAGATTTTGTAGGTACATAAGTAATCTTGTTGTCGAAATCCATAATTATGACTCGGCGTGAAAATGCTATAACGAATATTTTAAACTTAAGATTATGAAAGTTGTTTTTATTTGTATAAAAAACAATAACTATTGTTATTATCAAAATGAAAACTTTGTTAAGATGCAAAAATTAAAAATGACATTTAAACTTTCTACCTAAAATATCAACAACTCAAGCTCTAAAGTTTAAGCTAACAGAAAATCATCGAGGTTTGCTTCAAGCTTTAATGGCTTGGAGCTCTCCTAAAATGAAAATCATCTCTTTCATTGCTAGTCTGTTTATATGTGTAAATCCTTGAAAAATCCTTCGAATTTGGATTACAACATTCAAGTCTTTTTTTTTTTTTGAATATTTATTGTTGAAAAGAATAATACTTGTATTTAGAACTACATGTTGAGACATTGTTATCCCACTGAGAAAACAGTAATAATAAAAAAACATTAAATAAATGAAACAGAACAAAAAATTATATTTGAAGAAGAAAATTTTATTAATTTATAATATTATAATTATAACTACCACAAAGAAAATAAAACAATTTCAAATTAAATAACATAAAATCTTATTTGAAATTCAATACAAAAGAATTAAAAATTCCATTAAATTAGTATGAGATTAGTTACATTTTTTTTTCAATAAAAATAAAATTATTAACAAAACAAGAAAAATATTAAAAAAAATTATTATTTCTATTAATAAAAAAAATTATCATAGATTGAATTGAAAATAAAGTAAGATAATAAATATCATGTTTGTTTTTTTCTTTTCTTTCTTGTAAATGGTTAAGCTTTTAAATTTATTTCCCTATTTTCTTTGTTAATTTATATTTATTATTATTTAATGTTGTTTTTTGTTTCTGTCTTTTTAGTAGGTATTTTCAATATTTCCATTCTGTATATTTAATAATTTGTCTAGAACTAAATTATATTTGGTTTTTTGCTTCGCTATGTTTTCATTTCATTAATTAAAAAAAAAAAAACTATTTCAAAGATGCGTTTTTTTGAATTACCGTTTTTATTTTGAAAATTTGATATGTAAAGATTTAATGAATGTTCCCATATTAAATGCTGTATATTATATTAATTTTGTATAATTTTACTCCAGCATTATGTTTAATATTTATTTTTTTTAATTTGTTTCTAATTTAATGTACACATTTTTTAGTTTAATAATATTTAACATCTAAGTTTCGTCTTTTAATGCTTTCTGTCTGTTGATATTTTTGTTTTTGTTAAAGTAAGGTATTTCCATTTAATGTATGTTTCTTACAGATTTAAACTCACGCAATATTTTCACTTTCATTATATCGAAAGCTTTTTTTAAACAATAAAGGTCTATATGGTTTGAAATACTACTTAACTTTTATGAGTTTCTTATGCATTGCAGGTCTACAAATTTGAAAATTTCAAAAAGCGAATCTTAAAAACAATAATATAATTTTATATTTGAATAAACCAAAGAGAGGCTAATTCAGCCTTAGCTGAATAGTGTTTAGGCTTCTGAATTATTATAATCCAAACACAATTAGATTTTCTTTACAGCGCGATTATTTTGAAAATACATTCTAACAAAGCTTCCGACTCCTTAATTATTTTTTCAATATATCTAGAGTAGAGATTGCTTACACGGACATTACTCTTAACTATATTTTTATTTCTATATATTTTTTACACTTAATTCCTAAAAAAAGAAATAAAAAAAGGCGCATTGAATGATATGCATTAGTATTTTATTTTGTTTAAATAAGGAGATCTTATAGCTTTGTTGAATGACTTTCAAAATAAAACATCCTTAAAATAAAAATAATAAAAAAAAAAAAATAAACGTGTCTCCTCTACAATGCATAATCATAAACACATGTTGTTTTCTAAGTATATTAACTAGGGAAATGATTTCAATTTTCTTTTTCTTATATCTCTTGGACGGAATATATAATATATAAATTAATTTTCATTAAATTACTTAAAAAAAATTAAATTGAAAATATTTAAATATAATTTTTAAATTGATTTAAATAAATAAGGAATGAAAATAAACTTTAAGATCCAATATTTACTTTTGTATAGATATTATATATTTCTGATTATACTTAATTATTAAATAAAATAAAAAATATTTCAATGAAAACTTTGGATTAAAATTAAATCATGCCTTTGGTATTTAATATATTTTTTTTTTATAAATTAAAACTTAAACTTAAAAAAAAAAAAATAAGGACAGCTTTGGTAATTGCTATAACTTAAAAACTAAGAAAATTTATTTCAATAATGCTACTTAACAATATCATATTTTTTATTTTGTTTAAGAAAAATTACAGATGATATAAAGATAAGTAACAATATAATGTAATGGACGAAAAGCTTTTCTGCGGGATGTTTATTTTTGTTTGTTTTTATTTAAGAGGATAAATTATTTTCAATTTTATACAGGAGACTATTGAAGCAAAACTTCTAGTTACAATGAAGCGCTGGATTATGCGTTTTAAAAAAATGAACAAAAAAAGTTTTCTTCTTAATTTAAAAATTTAACATTGCACTAAATTTTTACAAACCATAAAAAGAAATTGTACCAAAGAAAAATAGAATTGAGGTTATAAAGTAATACAGATTAAGTTTTAAGAAATAAATAAAATGAACAATTCCTTCTATTCGAATTTAGAGTTGCGCTGAATTGTTCTTAAAGCTGGTAAGCTTCTAAGCAATGCAAAATAATGGCATGTTTTCATATTCAGATATATGTATTGCAATAAATTAAGCTTCAAACATCCCGCTGAATAGCCATCTCATCGCAAAACACGGCCTGAAACATTTTTTCTTAAAACATAACTATTAAATAATTCTAATGTTTTTATTCGCTTCAAGTAGTTTTTTTTTTTATTTTATTTTTATGTTTTCAATAAAACATGGTTGTATACCTAGATATAATAATATATTATGTATATTAATGTTTTCTCTCTGTTTCTGTCCACAAATTTCTACGAAATATGATATGTAAATGATGTAATTCATTTTTTTGTTTACTTCTTGTTTTTGGGTTTCAGTTTCTCTTTGCTTTTATAGTTTGTTTGTTTCTCCAAGTACAAAATTGATTGTTCTTGCATTAAGTTTGGTTGCTTTTAAGATGTTTCATTGTTTTATTTTGTCTTTTAAAAATACTTTTATCAGTAAGTTGTTATTTTTTTCTTTTATAGTTTTAGTGTGTCTTGCCATTTTATTTATTTTATTTTTACTGTGGGCGGAAAACAGTTTTTTGTAGTTGTTCAATCAAGAGGAGGAAAATAGTTTCTGTTCCTATATAGCATTTTAACTATTTTTAAATATGATTTTAATTAATAATGTTTTCTATTTTAAAAGCCAGGAATAGAATTTACATTTTGTTTTCACTCAAGCATGAAAATAATATAGTTTTTTTTTTCTTGTTTTGCTTAAAATTATTACAATGTTTTTTTATTTTTGATAATAATAAATGTGAAACCCTTAAGTTCTTCTTTAACTTTCATTCACTTTTTTTTTGTTAAAATTAAAATTTTGTTAAATGTATTTCCTATTTTGCGTTGCATTATTTAATAATATTTTTGTTTTTTTTTTTTCATTTCTTATTATAATTAACATTTTTTATTTATAATTTAATTAATTAGCAAAAGGAAACAAAATTGTATCGTTGTTTATCCAGAGTTTTTTTTTGTTTTACTTTCTTTTTCTGTTTAACATTTTCTTTACAAGAAACTTTATACGAATATAATATAGAAATTATACAATTTTTATCCTATTAATTTGCTTTTTTCTTATTTTATTTATTTAATTATAAATTGTTTTAATTTTTTGTTTCTTTAAATTTTACTTTGTTTAATTTTTGTATTTTTATAAATCTAGAAAGAGAGCTATGTAAAGGGCACATTCGGTTAAGCTATATTTATATATATTTTATTTAAATATTTTCTTTTAATATATATATATATATATATTTGTATATATCAAATAGTTTTGTTACAAAAGAAAAAATATTTAAAAAAATACAATTCAGCTTATGAACTATAAAAATTAAATAAAAAAATGTATAAATTAACTGAGCTGAATTTGAATAAATTATGCCGATTGATTAACAAATGCACATAGAATAGACTTTTGTGTTCCAATTGACTTATTCAGCTCAAGTGATTTTAAGAAAAAAACAAAATATAGATGTACACAAAAATTTTGGTCAAAATGTTGTATTATAAGAAGTTTTCTAAAAATAATAAAATTATTAAAAGCTGAATTGCACTAACGTCACTTGTAAATTATTATAAATTCTAGAAAAAGTTCCTGTAAGATATTTTTTTAGGATTCTTAATTTGTTCCTTTTTCATTTTTTGTTAGATTAAATATTAGCGTTATTTGTGTTCTAATATCCTAATATTTAATTATTATATATAATATGTTATATTATAATTTTTTTCACAATAATATTCACAGTCATAAGAACTATGCAATTTATATTATTTAAATTACTTTCTGTTTCTTGTTTGTCTTTTATATATTATAATAATTATATAAATCTTGTTTTTTTTTTTGTTCAAAATAATATTTTAACTTAAGCTGAATAGGTTTTTCCTTTTTGCTTTATATTTTGTAAGCAGTTATCCTTTTCCTATGCATGAAATGTTTGCTAGCCGCTGATGAATTTTTTAGTAGGTATCTATTATGAAGAACATTTTTGCTCGTTAATTTTTTCGTTTTTTTTTTTTTGTATAATAAAATTTGCGCGCATAGTTAAACAACAAAAATAAATTATTAAAAAAATAAGTAATGTAAAGTTTGGTTTTAAGTTGGATAACAAAAATGCTATGCCGCTACATGTGATGCTGTTGGTAGTAAATAAGAGTACAATCCTCCTCCTGGTCCCGCCGCTCCTGGATATATTGCTGTTGTTGATGTATTTGACGACGTTGAAACGGGTCAAGTTGGTGCTGTCATTAAAAATTGATGATGAAGCTCACGTTCTGCCTTCTTACTGAGCAGATCATGCCTTGATTCCATACCCGCTCCTCTGTGAAATGAAAAGAGAATAAAATTGGAAAATTAGAAAATAAGAAAAATTTAATAACGTTCAAATTTTATATGCAATTATTTTTCAATATTTAAAAATAAAATAAAAAATAAGTAAGCAAGAAGATGGTGGTCGTTTAAGACACCATCTTTTCTCCATGTAAAGATAAATTTGTTAAAAAAAACAAACAAAATATTAGTATACTTTATACAAGTTCTATTCAATTACAATTGAATACCTAATGAGTTAAATAAAAAGAAATAATGTATTTTGTTCAAAAAGGATAACATGCGGTTGGAACAAATAGGGACAAAACAATTTGTTATGTACCTACATTTATTAAAAAAAAAATAAAAAAAAATGTTTCCTCCTGTTTAAATTGCTTTTCAAAAACAGAGTTTGCGTGAAAAGTTTAAAATATCGGAATTTTATACAAGAAATATTCGGCATTTTAATACTTGCAAGAACAAAAAACAAATAGATATAAAAGGATTTCAAAGGATTGGGTACGATATGTGGATTATCTAAATATTCTAGTCGACAGGACAATTTTTAAATCACGACAACAAAAATTAGACTGCTAGACCAAATGACCAACAAAATTAAAAAAAAAATAGTAAAACGATAAAATATCGATTATCAAAATGTTGACAATAAACGACATTTGATGAATATCACTACTCAAAGTCAATATTTTGAACAGTTCCATCAGATCAAACTATAGTTAATAGAATGATGTTTCAAGCACACGCTCGTTTTAAGACAATTTTTTCATTATAAAAGAATTAAAGCTTTTGTGAATATGACTTCAATTAGAGACTGCGACTTCAAATTCGGCAACCACCATTAATTTGACATTGAAATAGTTGCAACCATTTTTTCCCCATTCAGTTAGTATTCAGCATCAAATTGAATGCAATCTTTTAGGAACTCATACATTCTTGGCACTCATTTATATTTATTTGCATTCTTTGGTATTCTTTTGATTGTTTTTGAATTATTTTGAATTCTCTAGGAATCTTGTAATTCACATTAAATTTTCTCCTTTACCTTATTCGTTTATTGCTCTTTAACTCAAGCATGAACTTGAGACTTGAAAGAAGAAAGTTCATTAATTAAGAATTAAAAGGCAATAAACGAATCAGGTAAACGAATAAAATTAATGTGATTTAAAATACTATTAGGGAATTCAAAAGAATTTAAAAGCATTCAAATGATTGCAAGGAATGCAAAAAATTCACGAGTTCCTAAAAGATTGCATTCAATTGATTGCTGTAAAATGAATGAAAGAAAAAATTATTGCATTCATTTCAATGTTAAACGAATAGTGAATTTGAAGTCACAGTCTCAAAGTGAAGTGAATGAGTGCGCAATCTTTTGATTGTATTCAATAAATTATTTTTAATTATTAAATTCTCAAAATATTGCAATCTTTTACAACCCTGGACCGAAGAATGCTCTTTTTCACAATAATTCGGGACATTCGTATGAAAACTAAGTAGATTAAATGAAGTATTTTTTCTGGGATGAATTTGGGAATTCATAAAAAAATTACTTGGAAAACAAATATTTAAAACATAAGCAACACGAAACTCTCGCTCTCTTAAAATCACCTTTACCCGGAGAAGTAAGAAACTGAAAAATTCTAAATTTTTAGAGGTTTTTTAATCTATCGACATCGAAGCCATCTTAACATGGAATAAGACAGTTGATATCTTGACAGATGTTTTGACGGAGAAAGTGAATTTTGATCCTAATTTTAGAAATTTGTGATTTCTTAGAGTTTTTTAATCCATTGAAATCGTTTTTTAGTTTTTTATTCATCGACATCTTGATCGTACACGTCTGTCAAGTTAGCGGGGCAACTTTTACCCATGCAAATGGGACCTTGAAAGGTATTTGCAGTTTTTTTGCATTTCTTTGTGAATTTCTATTCCTGATTTTGCAGTTCGCCAAATAAGGGTGTAACTTAGTGACCTGCTTACTTCACAGTGAAGTTAGCAGGTCACATGGTGTATCTCAGGAACCAAGCGTGCTAGGAACTTGTAGTAAGGCCATTGTATATCCAATCTATAGTATTATCATGAAACACGATTTTGTAGGTAAACATTTGGTCGATAGGTTCGCTGTGATCGCCTTACCGAGATCCCTTAACAAAAATTAGTATGACATTTGGACGCATAGATGGCCACGAGCTTTTTTTCTTCATGAGAATACTATAGAATTTATATACAATGGTAAGGCTCCAAATTTGTAGTTTTTTTTGCATTTCAACGATAGGCTATTTCAAAATTTGAAGTACTCAATTTAAAAATTTCCCAAATTTGACTTCCATATGAAGTAAGTAGGTCTCATCATGTATCTCTCAAGCAAAGCATGCTCGCGTGTTCAAAAACTACTTTTTAACTTAAATATATTCTTAAAAGAAAAACCATCTAGAAATCCATTCTCAATTTAACTATGCTGTAAGTAAAGTAAATAGAGTAGGTGAAAATACACCAATTAATTTCTATTCCATTTTCAATTCCGTCTTCTTAGTAAAAGAAAAAACTAAATTAATTGAAAAATTGAAAATGTATATTTTGTTACAAAAATTTAAAAATTTACTACACCTTCTAATGGTAAGTATTAATATTAAGGTTTCCTTTTATTTTTAACCGTAGTCCCATTCCAATAAAGCACAAAAAAGGTTGACCCTCTTCAATTACACTTTAATGATAATAGCCGACAGGTTAATCTACTGCTACTAGGGAAGCGGATTCTAAATAGGTTAATATAAAATTTTTTTGATTGGGGTTTGCTTAAGGGCCATAAAAGAAAAGCCCTTAGAGAAGAAAATTACTTAAAGTGTTTTGTTAAATTATTGAAATATATGAACGAACTTGAATTCTATTTTATTTAATCACATTGACTAAGGTTACGATTGGTATGCTGGAACTAATTTAAAATTACCAACTGTGAACAGAGTGGCTCTTTATACTATTACTTTTGCTTTATTCAAGTTCTTGATATTTTCTAATGTATTACCATCAGTTTAAGCAGTAATTAAATATTCTGCAGAATTGATGAATTTAAAATACGTATTTGAAAAAGAAAACCATTAAATAGCATTTTTGTGCGAAAACACTTACAAATTTTGATAGTATAGGTTATAGGAACTTGTGTTGGTGGCATAGAACACAGAGGTTATAGCCTTTTCACACCAAACCCAAAACGCAGTTTTCACGAAAATAAAGGTTTTGAAGGGAAACTTAATCGAAAATAGAAATATTTTTTTTTGTAACTTCAGGTTTTCGTAAAACACAAGTTTTATATACCTAAAACCAGTCGAAAACTTCTTGGAATTCAGAGATGAGCAAAACAAAAAGTTCAGCAGCTAATGAAATGTCAAAAAAGAAACTGATGTAATGTTTTCAAAAGAAATAAGACATGTTCAGGAAAATGAGATCTCGAAGGCTTCAGCAAATCCAATACTTTTTTCCTCAGTAAGTTGACAGCAAAACTTCTGAAGAGTTGACGTTTAGACTGTCATTTGCGGGTTAATATTTTTGACGTATAAGCATCTTACTCGTAGCACCACGTATTAAAAAAAAACACAACAACTTAACATCAAACCGTTCGAAGCTAAGCAAAGAAAAGGGGAAATTATAGGAAAGCGACACCTATTTCACAACCAGCAAGACGTCTCCCATTAGCCAAACAAGCCGAAGTTCAAGAGATGATATTGACCATGAAGAAAAATGGGCTAATCGAAAATTCTGAAAGCCCTTGGGTAATCCCAGTTGTTCTTGTCAAAAAGAAGGACGGAAGAACTCGATTCTGTGTGTACTGTCGGAGGCTGAACGATGTGACGAAGAAAGACAGCTACCCTCTGCCAAGAATCAGGGATACTTTGGATGCGATGGAAGGAGCTGAATGGTCCTCAACATTGGACTTGAACAGTGGCTACTGGCAGGTAGAAATCCATCCAGAAGATCGAGAAACGACGGCTTTCTCCACAGGAAATGGTCTGCTGCAATTTAAAGTAATGCCTTTCAGATGAGCGTTTGATGGAGTGCGTTTACAAGGACTAACTTGGAAATCTTGCCTAGTCTATTTGAACGGTGTCATCGTTTGATGAGCATTGTGAAAACCTTTAGGCCGTGTTGCAGAGGCTTCGAGAAGCAAACTTGAAATTGAATCCGGACAAGTGTACATTTTTCAAGTCTGAAGTAAAATACTTGGGACATATCATCTCTTCCCAAGGAGTGAAGACTGATCCTGAGAAAGTGGACACCATTAAGAATTGACCAACTCCAGAGGAAAAATATCAACTCCGGAGCTTTCTTGGTCTAGCAACGTTCTATCGACGATCAGCTAACTGAAAAAGGCAAATCATTCAAATGGTCAAGTGAGTGCGAGAGAAGCTTTCAGGAAATCAAGCAGCGCCTGTGCAATACACTGATTCTGGCCTATCCGAAACCAGAAAAACTTTTCATAATCGACGGTGACGCAAGTAACGTGGGAATTGGAGCCGTTATATCACAAATTCATGAAGGAGAAGAAAAGACTGTTGCCTATTACAGCAAGGTACTCTCAAAGTCAGAAAGAAACTACTGTGTGACAAGAACAGAACTCTTATATCGCTTACAAAACACTTTTATAAGTACATCTATGGACAGAAGTTCCTTTCTCGAACAAACTATGGCGCACTTAATTGGCTGTTGAACTTCAAAAATCCTGAAGGTCATACGACTATCAGATCCAACATCGAAGAGGAAGGTTGCACTTAAAAGCAGATGTCTCATCTCGGAGACCATGCAAACCAGAGAAGGAGGATGCTGCCATCCAGCGATTAAGAGCCGATTCCATTTACGGTTGGAGTAACGAAAAACTGAGGACTGCCCAACAAGAAGACTCGGATATTGAAGCCATTCATGCATGGAAGGAACGTTCTGTAACTCTCGCATCGATAAAATCGTTCGAGAAACGTTGAAAAATGGAACAAAACTCGTGCATTTTGTGTCAATTTTCATCGTTTCTCGACCAGTTTTTTCGATGCGAAAGTTACAGAACGTAGACACAGAGTGGGGTAACACCTCCGATAAGAGTCCATCTCTTAAAGCGTATTGGGCACAATGGAACTCGTCTCATGTACAAGAAGGAGTACTAAGACGTATGTGGGAGTCCACAGACGGCAAATCATATGTGATGCAGCTAATCGTACCTCGATCCAAGGTTGATGACGTTCTTCAAGAGATGCATGAGGGAGCTTCCGGAGGACATTTGGGGGTAAATTAGACACTGGGTAAGGCAGTGATTCTACTGGCAAGGGACCAGGTAGAAAAGTCCAGAATAGAATGCAGCAGCATAATGTGGACAAGCCTTTTGAGAAAATTGCAATAGATGTTCCAGAAACAGAAAGCGGAAACCGATGCATCCTGATAGTAATGGACTACTTCAGCAAGTTGCCTGAGGCATTTGCCATCCCAAATCAGGAACCCAAAACAGTCACGGATCAGATTGTCTTCAATTAGTGAGCAGGTTTGGTGTACCAAACTTGAAGGAACTTCGAGTCCAAAATCTTTCAGGAAGTTTGTACACTCTTTGGCATTGAAAAGACGAGAACAACACCGCTCCATCTACAATCTGATGGGATGGTTGAACGATTCAACAAGACCCTTAAGGAACACCTTTCCAAAGTTTTAAACGTCAACCCATTAGACTGGGATCGACATATTTCATTATTCTTGATGGCCTTTCGAAGTACGGTGCATAGCTCCACAGGACATACACCATCAGAAATCCTGCTCGGGAATACAATACGACTACCAAGTGAAATCAAATTTGGATGTTTTGCAAATGAGCCACAAGAGATAGACTACTACTTTGACAACATCAAAGAAAAGCTAATCTACATTCACGAAAGCACAAGGGAAAATAAAAATCTATCAAGTGATCGGATGAAACGGATGACCTGATACCACACAAAAGCCACAATGACAGGATTCTAAGTGGGAGACCTTGTGTGGTTTTATAATCCCCACCGTCGGAAGGGACTTCCACCGGAACTTCAACAAAAATTGAGAAGGCCCTTATACTGTTGTAAAACGAATAAACGATGTCGTCTACCGCATTCAGAGAGGACTAAGAGGCTAATTAATAGTAGTTTACAGCGACCCGACTGGTTGCACGGTTATAATGGTGAAGTAAGTGCTAGATTTGCTCGGGACGATCAATCCTAAGAGGGGGTAGTGTAACCGCGTTCACATTTGACCTATATTAACTCTCGAATGAACTATGACTTTTAGTAAACTCTATAGTGCCATCTTCTTGGATATGAATTGTGGATGTTTTAGACAAATCTAAGGTGAGCTATTGGTGAGCTTTCGAATTCGAAATCGAATACCAAAGCTCAGAAATATCGAGAATGGTCGAGAAGCAGATACCAGAACCTTCAAGCCACTTCGGGAACCTGTGTAATAAGTATGAAAGCCCCTCTTTGACCGACAGAGGACACAGTTTGTTTTTAATGGTGAAAGTATAAAGTTGTGCTGTAGTAAGAGATAAGTAAATTATTTTCGGGCATTAGTTTCGGTATATTTTAGTGTCGAAAAATAAATTTTTTGATAATAAGAAAGCAAACTATTTCTATTTGCGAAATAAATAAGTGGAAGTTTAAAATAAAATAAATAAGTTTTATTTATCGAGCCTGAGAAAATATTACGATATTATATTCGAGTAAGAGGAAATTTCCACTTAGAGGATGGTTGTTGCATGGAAAATTGAGGGGAATGCAGAAATATGGCGAAAAAAGTCGATTTAGAGGGAAATTAGACTTAGAGGGAGTCGATTTAAGGTACTAAATATTAAAGTATAAAACAATTGTATTTGCCATTGTGCCACAATCTTGAGTTTGCAGTTTAAAAATGAACGAGACAGAGTTATACTGCGGTTTATTAAAAAGCCCTATTGAATTTAGCATATACCAGCATCGTGCACGTGTGAACTATTTTGAACAGGCTTCCCCTGTACAAATTACGGAGAATTAACAAAAAATTAAGGCAATTTGACAAACAAGGAAAAGGTCAGGAAACGACACAAGGCCAAAGTACATTAATTTACAGATTGACAAAAAGTAAAATAATTGGTCCTCTTACGAGTAGGTAAAGGGTGTTTTTTTTAGACGTGTGGTTTTCAATGTAATCTTATGGCCAAGAATTTAGCTTTATTATAAAGATAAGGGTTTGCCATTATGTTTTAAAAATGATTTCTGGCAAGTGGCCCCCGCGGCTGGCTCAAATAAATTCCAGCCGAGAGCCCAATTTTCAACCACTTTTTGCAGCAATTGGGGCTGTTTATCAGCAATAACGCGTTGTTGATTGTTTCGTTGGCTGTATGGCATGTAGCATCGTCTTGTTAGAACCAAAGGCCGTCAACATCAACATCCTCCAATTCAGACACGAAAAAGTCATTAATCATGGCTCTATAGCGTTCCCCATTGACTGTAACATTATGGCCGGCTTCATATTTCATCACAATGCGCGAACCGAACCATTATTTTGGTAATAAATTTGAACGATTTGCAATCGTTGTTCAGGAGTATAAGTCTATTTATTATGAAATGGCAATCCAAACTGAGCATAAATCAGGTGACAGCTGTCAAAAAGACCGACTCCGAAAAAGTATTGCCAGATTGAAATTTACACATCTAAAAAAAATACCTTTTATATCACGAAATTACCAACTTCTTTCAACTTTACATTTTTTTTTAATAAAAACTTTGAGTTTGCGAAGGATTTTGGATTAACTTTGTTAGAAATTGACACTTTCGAGATGGTAGGCAAACACACTAGTTGTGTGCCTATTTTATAAAAATAAGCGTAATAAAAAAAACTTAAAAATAAAATTCCTTAAAAGTAAGTTTAAGTCCTGTTTTGTATTTTTTGTTATTTGTTAACAATCGCATGTTATCCGTTAACCAAAATAAACTTAAAGAAAATTATAAACAAATAATATTTTAAAATTATTTTAGGTTATCTACATTTTGCATTAAAAGTAGGTAAAGGGTACATTTAAACGTCAATTTTTAATAATTATAATTTCCAAAAACAGTGAAATTTTGTGCAGTTAAAACAAAAGTAATTCACACAAATATACACTAAAAAAATACACATAGATTTTAAGAAAACAAGAATACTCGTATTATGCTGATAAATACACTCCTCGTCAACTGAATACGCACAAACATTTTTTAATATACTTTATCCATTTTTTCCAAACAGTGATGGTTATTATGCCATCTGTTGATGCTAACTATTCCCTTAAGATGTTAAGCAGATAATTCCCAAAGAATTATCCAAAAACAACCGTGAGTTTTTCTTCAACCACTTGCAAAGTGTTTTATATGCAAAGTAGGAGTTTTTTTTTTAGTCAACTGAATAGGTACAACGCCATTTTCTTCGTTGTTTATAAGTTTTTTGGAGTGCTTGACAGTTTAAATCAACGATTTTAGTGTTTTCAGTAAAATTTAATTCTTGATTTCAAATTTTAAGAAAAATGGGTAGATCTACGTGTCTTAACAGTGTTGAAAAAGCTAAAATCGATTTACTTAGAGACCAAGGCCTAACTGGACGTGCAATAGCTGATAAAGTTGGCCGAAGTTTTAATGTAGTTTATTCTTACTTGAAAAATAAAGATGCATACGGCAAAAACATGAAGGGAGGTAAGAAAACAGCAACAACAGCAGCTGAGAGACGAAGAATTTTAAGATATGCATCAAATTCTTCTGATTCTGTGGCAAAAATAAAACAAAAAGTCGGCGTAAACGCAAGTTGCTCAACAGTATTAAGAGTAATCAACAACTCAAGCCATCTTAAACGAATGAAACTTAAGAAAAAACCACCACTTGACGAGAGACGGAAAATGTTGCGATTAGATTTTTCAAGACTTCACATGAGTTGGAAAAAAGAATGATATCACGTGGTTTTTTCAGATGAAAAAAAGTTTAATTTCGATGGCCCTGATGGGTTCAACTTCTATTTTCACGACTTAAGAAAAGAAAAAAGATTTTTAAAGCGCCATCATAGTCGTGAAGGAGGTGTCATATGGGGAGAAGTTAGTTATTATGGAACAGTTGAGCTCGAGGTTGTAACATCAAGAATGACAGCAGCTGGGTATAAAGTAATTTTGGAAAGAAATTTTCCTAAATTTTCTAACATCTTTGGACTCATAAACTGGACCTACCAACATGATAATGCGCCTATTCACTCAGCGCGCATAATAAAAACATGGATAGAGGAGCAACAAGTGCAGTTGCTTCAATGGCCGCCGTACTCACCTGATCTAAACATCATAGAAAATGTCTGGGGATGGTTAGTACGCAAAGTTTATGAAGGTGGTCGTCAGTTCGAAGACAAAGAAACCTTAATTTCTGCAATCAAATTAGCGTGGAGCGAAATTTCGTTAAATTACATTAAAAAGCTATACGATTCCATGCCGGACCGAATTTACGAAGTAATTAAAAATAAAGGTGGAAGTACCCACTACTAAACTTAAACAAAAACTTGTTTCATTCCATTCCAATACCAATTTTAATTTTTGTACCTATTCAGTTGACTCAAAAAAAAACTTCTACTTTGCATAAGTTACACTTTGGAAGTGGTTGAAGGAAAAACTCACGGTTGTTTTTGGATAAAACTTTGAAATTCTGTTATTTATATGTTACGAAAATTTTTACCATCAACAGATGGCATAATAACCATCACTGTTTGGAAAAAATGGATAAAATATATTTAAAAATGTTTGTGCGTATTCAGTTGACGAGGAGTGTAAGTAAAATTAAATTGAAATAAAAATAAAACTAAAATAGAAATACATACGTCTCTAAAAAGATGATTTTGGTGCTGATGGTTTTGATGGTGCTGTAGTGAATTTACAACAACTGGTTGTAGTGCGTTACGATTATTGGTATAATTGTTATTATTGTTAAAATTTGTGGTTGTGGTGGTGGTTAAGATGGTTGGCAAAGTGCTGCAACTGACAGGTACCCCTCCGCCCATCATAAAAATATCATAATTCTGACCGTTGATGTATTGACGATGGCATTCATTTGGATTGAATACCGCCATTGTTGGATTAACTGTCACATTATTCATGCGTGGCATGATATTATTGGTGACAGATGATACTGTTGCTGATGATGCAACTGCTTGTCCTGTTGTTGTAGTCATATCGTTGACCATTTTAGTTTTGGCATATTCAATACGTATAGATCCACGGTCCGATGATAGAAGATATTTACCTTGAAGTTGGTTCATGGCAGCACTTGCACTTGCTGCATCATTAAATTCAATAAAAGCAACAGGATTGTTATGAACGGAATTTGAATTGTGGCTGTTGTTGTTGTTGTTGTTGTTGTTGCTATTGCTGACAAATTGTTGATTGATAAGATTTTGGTTGTTGATATTGTTTTGATTGATATTGTTCATAGTGATGTTCGGGTTGTTGTTGCTGTTGTTGTTGCCGCCGCCGACGTTACCACCTGTGCCAAGATTTGCAGTTGTAGTAGCAGTAGAAGTAGAAGAAGTTGTGCTGGTAGAAGTAGAAGTGAGATTGTGCGAACCTTTTGTGTGCATTCGGAGGCGACAAAAGCCAGGCATACTGTGCAATTTTTTTTGTTTTGTTTAATTTTGTTTGTTATTAAAATATTATTAAATAAATTGTTAAATGTATATAAATGTCTATAATAAACATTGTTAGGTCTTTTCAAAATTATTTTGATATTGTTTGCAGAATATTAATATAAAAAAAACAAGCTTTGAATAAGATTCAGCTTAATTCAGCGTGGAGTTTTGTTTAAGAGATTTGTTAGTAACGTTAAAATAATAACACAAGATATGAGATACATAATCTGTGTTTTTTATAATATGCAATACATAAATGACCGAACGTACAATAAACCTTCTTTATTTATTTATAAATAAATTAGTTGGGTGGCGCAACAGCTCGTGAAGAACCAGGGCCTTGTGACTTAAAACTCTCAACCATTCATGTGAACATGTTGTTGGCATTATTTATTTACTAAATTCTTGAAAATCCATATTAGTAGCTAATTTTATATGATGGTGTTAAGTTGATCAGAGCCCGTAGATATTTTTCTATAGAATATTATTATAAATCATTATAAATGGATGCCATTTATTGGTGTCTTTTTGAATTAATATTTTATTTTGAAACTGACAGTTCTTATACGCTAAGAATATTGAGAAAAAATTAATATTATTTATGTTTCCGCAGCACGAAATGTATCGATTTACGCTTGAACAACGTAGGAAAATGTTGCAATGTCACTTCCAAAGTGGGTGATATCCACTACTGTTCAATTGAATAGATTCAAAATGTTCGAGTTCGATTTACCGTTATAACTCCGAACTCTGTGGAATAAATGCATCTTTGAAAATGGCATTAGAGAAATCATCCAATTGAGGAGAGAATAAGAAAACACACAGTATCAAACTTACCATCATTACACGTTTTATTATCATTTCCTTAAATTCATATTGAAATCGTAGCACTTTTTTTCGTTTATTTGAATAGGTGCACCGCCTTTATCATCACTTTTGCTTTGAACTAGTTGGAGCTCAGACTTTTTAAAGCTATTTTTGGGCTTTATATCATGGTTTCTTTGATATGACACAAACAAATTGAGAACAAACGTAATGGGTGGAGGAAAAGCTCTTTTCGCGACTAACGGGACATCAAATTTCGGAAAAAACTTACAGAATCAAATCAAATGGCTTCGATAAAGAAAAAGATTATTTTAATGCAAATGTACAAGAAGAAATTCTTAATTGAATGATACCTAGATTTTAAAAAAGAGTTTTTTGATTAAAAAAATGTATTTTTTTGTTTGTCTAGGCTTAAGCCTAGTACGCTGCTGATGTGAAACGAAATATTTAGTTGGTCTCCAACAAGACAACGAAATGCTTACGAAAACGCAGCGAAAAAATATTCATTGACAGTTACACCAATTCAAAAATTCAAAACAAATGCAACTGAAAAAAAAGAGCACCGAGAGCCACGCTGTAATGAAAGAAACAACAAAAATACACACGAAAAAACACAAATGTCATTTTTCCGCACACAATAAATGGCCTGGGTAATTAATTGTGTGCGAAAAGAGTGTAGACTTCTCCAAAAAGTATGCAACAATTGTTCAGTTTAGTTCATCGAACAGCGTACTGCAGAACGAAAAGTAGAACTAAATTTTTAGTTTATGATTTCGTTGTGTCATTTTTGTATGGGATTTTTCGTTTCGCATCAGCAGCGTACTAGGCTTATAGTTCAACCTTTACATTTATTTATCGTCCCGAAACTCTGATTTCGCGTTAGTTCGGGAGAAGTTCTCCATTTAAAAATAACTTCGAAATCTGAACACGTCTAATCTGTCACGCTTTTGACGTTTAAGATTTGAAGTTTATCGAACTGATTTAACCAAATGAATAAAAAGGTCGTTCGTGCAAACGTTTGCGTAACCTTATCATTTTACACAATTTAAAAAATTACGACGTTGCATGAATAACCTTATTGATAGTAAAAAAATTGTTTTCATTGGGTACTATTCAATTGTTTTGAAACCCCACCCCCACCTATTCGTTCTAGTGCACGTTAACGCTCGATGTAAGACTGCGTGGGGAAGTGTCGAATTCGTTTGGGAAGTTGGTATTGCCACAATGGATTGTCAAGCGCTAAGCCCAGACTTAAACCCTATCGAACATTTGTGGGACGAGCTTGAGCGAAGGATAAGAGCCAGAAATCCAGCTCCTGAAGCAGTTAATGAACTTAAAGTGGCACTGCTAGACAAATGAGAAGGAATCCCCCATCAGGTCAATGCAGAATCGCTTAGAAGCTGTAATAAGAGGTATAGGGGGCAGCAAAAAAAAAAATACTAAGGCAATAAAATGTACTTGGTTTTGTTCTAAACGTTTAATTTTCTAGATACTTTATGTTTCAATTTCACTTAGTTATTCCTTAAATGTTTCAACTTTTTCGGTTATACCTCCTAAGGTCCTGAAGTGATTGCAATGGCTAATGCCTCGATTAAAAGCAAATGATTCAAGCCTCTTAACAAAACCACACAGTTTTATGGTTCTCAATTTCATCGCCAGCAATTATTTTCTTTAACTTAAGCAAGTAGGTGATTCCGTTTTCTTGCTCGAGAGTGTATACAACATTTTTTTTTATGAAAACTGCTTCAAAGTTCAAAGCACCTTGAACATAAGAGCAATTTCGTGCGATCCACTCGTGCATTTTATTTTTTTTATCAAAATCATTAGAGTTGTTTTACTGATAAATATGCTATTCCTTAAAAGTTGTATGGCAGGTACCAATATTTTTGGAGCAAAATAAAAATATCAATTCATTAATTTCACTCCACGGAATTACCAAAAAACCTTTTTAAAGAAAATCACATCAGGGGCTTAGTTTATAGGTCGTGGTACAGATACATATATAGGCAGAGAGAGGGAATTTCATGAATTACAATAAATTAAGCTATGAGAATTACACGGTTTATGACATTTCATCACAATAATATTGTAGGGGTTTTGTTTTTGTTGAGAACCAATAAAGCTTTTGATAAAACTTCCCGGAAACAGAATTTATTTTACCATTTGCAATATTATGATAAAATAAATACATATATTCCAAATAAACATTTCAGTTCACATCATCATGGACTTTGTTCTAGCTATTTATTAAATATAACAGCAATAGCTACTTGCAAATAAAAACCTTCCATAAATTTTTTAACATTGGTAAATAATTAAATCTCATAAAATATTCCACGCTGAATTCCGCTTAACCCTATTCAGCTACGTTATTAAAATCTTTCTTTTTTAGCAACTGGGAAACAATAACTTTTTTTCCCACAAATAAAGGTTATTATAAATAAAAAATAAAACAACAAAAAAATTAATTCCTTTTATAAAAAGAAAAATTAATTGCTGACACGAAGTGTGTGTTTGTGAATAAAATCAGGTGCTAGTAACAAAGTGCGTTTTTTTGTTTTTGCTTTCATTTTGTAAATGCATAAAACTTCTACAATGTGAATGTTTTCTATGATTTTTTTTAAACTGCAGCTGTTCTTGTATGCTTTTATAGTTAAAAATATTTAAGTGAGTGAGAGTATACAATGAGAAATTAAGGATGAATATTTTGTTTTGTTTTTCAATTTTTTTTTGTCAGATTATAGTGTTTTACTATGGTAAATGCATAAGTTTTGATATTTTTGAATGTAGTTAATTTTTATTTTTTAAATTAAAAATATAAATTAAAAAAAAGAACAAACAAAAATGATTAAATTTTTTTTTTACAAAATAAATTAAATGTAAGTAACTTCACTCTTCTGTAAATAATTAACATAATATAAACTATTGCTTACCTTGAAAAGACTTCTTTGAGTTCATGTTCGGAAACAAATTGTCCAAGATTAGCAACAAACAACGTTGAACATGGAGCATTTGCAGCCATTGGAGGATTAGATGAATGATTGTTACCGCCTGAGCCAACAGGGCTGGCCAAAGCGGGACTGGATAAAAAATGATGCCCTGCAGCGGTGGCACCATGCGGTAGACCAGCCGACATGTGCATCGAGGCTGGGTGTATTGCTGTTGTATGATGGGGCGGCATAGCCATTTGGGTCTTAAAAGAAATTCATCTAATTATTCATAAAGTAAAGCTTCGTTAACAGATTGGCTGCAATGGTAAAACTATAACTAGAATGGTAGGATTTCTTACAAATTTTGAATAAAATTTGCATGCAATAAAAAAAGAAAAGTTAAACAAAATTTTAATTTTTAATTATTATTAAAAGAGTTTGAAAACACTTGTATCCATACAAAAAATATAGGTATCCAGCGTCGTAGGTAGGTTTTTTTTTTTCAAAACCCAAATCCTTCCAACAACTTTTACTCTCACCTTCGTGTGGTGAATATATAAGGTTTCTAGTGCCTCAACATATATTTGGAAGGTGATTGGGGCTTGGGGGCACTAAAGTCAGAAGGTAAGAGGAACGTTTTCACTTCCATCCAGGCAGCAACATTAAATATTTAAGATAAGGTGAACTCTAGCCCATCTTCAGAGTATTTTTGCTGAGGAAAGTGTGTCTTCCGATGCATGTAATGTCAGTAATGGATACAAATATTCTCAACTGCATTAACTATAGAGGCAGCAGCCTTCTTAACATCGGCTATATCCGAACTTTTTGGATATCATAGTTGTTTGAACCTCTAAAACCGTTGCTCAGCTGATAGGTCCTAATCCTAACCAGTGTGACAACAGATCTTAGAAAAAGTGTCCCTTTAAGCATAGTTTACAGTTCCGATGCGAAAAAAAAAATCAAAATTTTCAAAACGATTTTCCACCTATTCTGCGCACCAAGTTGAATAATATTCAAGGCGAAAAACGTTTGCTTTGGCCTAAACCACCCATTGAGTCATAAATTTACCCTTAATTGACAAGCTATAGGCCTGAAAATGGAAAATAATTATTTTTGGATGCGAAAACCATTTGCATGCAAATATTGCCTTGAGGTGAATATATTTTTTTTTTCGGAAGTATAAACCGACCATCAAAAAAAAAATATTTTATTCACCACACTTTTTTTCGCATGCAAATCAATTGCCGGTCGATTGTTTTGCATGACATTCCATGACAGCATAGTTTTTTTTTTGCATGAAACTGTAAACCAATCATGCAAAGAATTAATTTTACATTTCACCTCAATTATTTTTGACATGCGAGAATATTTGCAAAGATTTTTTTTTCGCACGGGAACTGTAAACTAGGCTTTAGAAGGCACTTATTATCCCGGTTCTGGTATATTGTGCTGATGAGGCATGAACATTTTTAAAGGTGGATGAGACTGCTTGAATGATGTTCAAAGGGTAGACACGAAGCATTCAAAAGGACACAAACGTCCACAAGCTTTTCTTTTTAAGCGAGCCTCTGTTTATCAACTTCTACTCTCACCTCCCCGTGGTGAAAATCGGGTGCCTAGTACCTTTAACTGAAGATGGGGTTCCAATCCCTATGGACGGTTCTAGGAGGCAGCAAACGAGAGAGGGGGGGGGGGAGTGTTCCCACTAAGGTACCTATCCTTTATCCAGGCGGCAGCGGAAGAATTCACCAGATAGATTCAACGATGGCGTCTACAGTTCCGGTTAAGTTGAACTTTTAAGTTAACACCTTATACGGGCTACTACGACATATTCGGGGCTCAGTCTTATAAGGAGTGGTTAATCCGACTCCTCGCCCTTGGAGTTATATTAGAAGGGACTGGTCCTCCAGGTTGGGGGTCGTGCCGTCGGGGTGACTTATCGGCCACGTTAAGCTATTTAGTTGCGAAGTAACAACAAGCCTCGGATACGGACGGACTTACTGTTGACGAACCTAGCAAACGAAATAAGGACAACGAACTTCGGATCCTCACGTGGAATGTTCTGTCTCTTTATAGACCACGTGCACCCGAACATTTAACGGATGCCCTAGACTGCTACAAAGCAGACATCACCGCCATCCAAGAAAGGCGATGGGATGGGCGAGGCAAAAGAAAACTAAAAACATATGCGCGCATGCCCCCACAGAGGAGAAAGATGACTACACCAAGAATGAGTTCTACGAGCTCCTGGACAAGACATATTAGCAATGCCCTAGCTTTGATATTAAAATTGTCTTGGGTGATCTTTATGCCAAGCTAGGAAAAGAAGACGTCTTTGGTGGCAAATCAGAAGATAAAGCCAGTACGACACAACTTCCGATAACGGACTCAGGCTAATCGACTTTGCTGCGGGGCGAAACGTTGTGGTAGCTGGTACGCAGTTCCCGCATCTTGATATACATAAGGGGACATGGCGAATTCCTGGTCAATCAACCGCTAACCAAATTGACCACATTGCGTTCGACGCAAGGCACTCCTCCAGTATCAAGGATGTCCGAACGTTCCGAGGAGCCAACGTTGACTCGGACGACAACCTCGTTGTTGCAAAGGTAATGCTACGGATATCCAGACCAAAGCCAAAACAGGGAAATACTGTGAGGAAGTTCGACGTCGGACGGCTACAGTCGCAAGAAATCGCTAGGTCCTTTTTCGATCGAGTCTCTCGCGCCCTCTTAACTAGTCCTTTGCCGCCAACTGCAAACATCGAGAACCAGTGGAAAAACTGCCAGGAAGCCATAAGAGATGCCACCTCTGACGTGCTGGGCCTCGCACGACCACCACAACGAAACCCCTGGTTCGACGAAGAATGTCGGCAAGTAGGACCAGAGCTGCTCGTGAGCTCTACGAGCAGAAGAGGAGAGAGGAACACAAGCTTCTTAGAAGGAAAAAGAAAGAGCATGAGAAGCGAGCGATCGAGGAACTAAAGGGATGCCACTGCAGGAAAGAAGTTCGGAAGTTTTACCAAAAAGTAAAAAGAACCTCCCAAGGTTATAAGGCCCCAACCGAAGCCTGCAAGGACGATCAGGGGAACATCGTGGTGGAATCGCAGTCGGTGCTGAGGATATGGAAAAATCATTTCTACAAATTGTATAACGGCGGTGACGAACCGAATTCCGCTACCATGCAAATTGCACCATTCAACCTGGACAACGTAGACCAACAATTCCGTTCACCCGATCTCGACGAAGTAAAGACAGCTATATCTGAACTTAAGTCCAATAAAGCTCCTGGAGCTGATGGCCTTGCGGCTGAGCTTTTCAAAGTGGCTGGCGATGAATTGGTTAGGAGTATGTACCAGCTCATCTGCAAAATATGGTCGGAGGAAAGAATGCCCGATTAATGGAACCTCAGCATTGTTTGCCCAATCCTCAAGAAAGGCAATCCTCTGGACTGCACCAACTACAGAGGCATCAGTCTTCTTAATAACGTCTACAAGATCTTCTCTGCCGTACTTTTTGAGCACCTGAAGCCATTCATCAACAACCTGATAGGTCCAGATCAGTGTGGCCTTATGCCAGGGTAGTCTACCATCGACCAAATATTCACACTACGGCAGATCTTGGAGAAAACCCAGGAGTTTCAAATCGATACCCACCAACTTTTCATTGATTTCAAGGCCGCGTATGACAGCATCTATAGATATCAGCTACATAGAACAATGTCTAGTTTTAGCATCCTTGCCAAACTCCTCCGTTTGTGCAGGATGATGATGGAGAATGCACGCTCCTCCAACAAGGTCGGCAAAGACCTTACCGACACCTTTGATGCCAAAAAAGGCTTTAGGCAATGCGACGCGCTGTCATGCGACTTCTTCAACATCATTCTTGAAAAAATAGGGCAAAACTCTCACGTCAACACTAGAGGCACAATCTTCCAAAAGTCCGTCCAATTACTCGCTTACGCTGACGACATTGATATAATCGGACGAACAAAGCGTGATGTCAGTGGTGCTTTTGTGAGTATTGAGAAGGAAGCCAAGAAGATGGGTTTTTTTTAACACTTCAGATTATTTGTTGTAGTGAGCTTAGAGCAAGCTGCATTCTACAATCATAGTCTCATCATGAGTGCATGTTTTAGTGGTTAGTAAAATTAAGTAAACTAACAATAAGCACATTCACAAAAATACAGATAGTTTAAGAAACTAATTAATGGCCGTCAACAAGAAAGGACACCCAACACCGACGTCTAGGACAGAACGTCACTATAGACAGCTATAATTTTGAGGTGGTCAGAGACTTTGTCTACCTAGGATCCGGTATAAACTCAGCGAACGATACCACTGCTGAGATCAAACGAAGAATTACTCTTTCCAATCGCTGTTTCTTTTGGCTAAGAAGGCAATTGAGAAGCAAAGCCCTCTCTCGAGCAACTAAACTGTCCCTGTATGGACACTTTTAACGGTGCATGAGAACGCGTTAGGCTGTTTTGAGAGAAAAATTCTCCGGGTGATTTTTGGTCCCGTCTGCATAGATGGGGAATGGGGAAGAAGTAAAGCAACGAACTGCATGGGCTATACAGCAACACCGACCTAGCCACAAAAGTGAAAAGCCAACGACTAAGATGGCTGGATCATCTAGAGCGAATGGACACCAATGCTCCGGCCCGGAAAGTCTTTGAATCCAACGCAGACAGCGTAAAAGATGGCGCACGCAAGTGGAAGAGGACCTCAACCAACTTCGTGTGCGAAACTGGAGACAGAGCTAGAAACCGAGCCGGCTGGAAGAAGCTTGTTGGTTGAGGCCCTGGCGCCACCTTAAGTAAGTTAGTATATTAAAGTTTTGGGCGAATGAAGGCTTTGTAGATTACAGCCATATCAGAAGGAGACACAAATTTCTTGCACCTTCGAAGAAAACCTAAATACTTTGCAGCGCTCTTGGCGACGCACGTTGAATATGTGATCATTCCACAGAAGGTGATCTGTGATGCATATACCCAGAACGGGAAGCCGTTCAGTTTCTCGATGCAAGTACCTACCGCTCATGGATAGCGGCATTGATGGTGGGTTTTGCTTTAACGACAGCAATGGGTTTTTTGAGCATTAAATTCTGCGCGGTTTCTTATTCCCCGTTGGGCAATGCTGTTAAGATCAGAATTTAATTAGCTTATCATACACTGCCATTGATAAGTTTTTGTTGTTGATTGATTGTTTTAGCATTTTAGATATGGATTCTATCCTGTTCTCAATCCAAAAAGCAGTAAAAGTCTTATGATCCGAGGATCTCTTTATATAATAAATGAATATTTAAATATCTTAAATGTACATACACACGTAAATACATATATTTCAATACATTTATTTTGCTATTTATTGACGTCGAATTGGGGAACAGGCACTAAAAAAAACCAAAATGGTGGCAAAGGTCAATATGAAAAAAAAACACAAATGTCAAATTCCAAAAAGTTGCTCGGAAGTTGCCTAGTGGGCGATGGCCAGCAACTTTAGTTGCTCGAAATTGCCTGCAACTAAAAGTTTCCGGCAATTAAGTTGACCAGTAGGCGCCAGGCCTAAGAGAACTTGATGCCAAACTCTATCAAACGCTTTTGAAATATCAATAATTTTACTTTCTCCAAAACGATGTAAAGATTGGTTCCACTGTTCGGTGAGATGTACCATCAGATTACCAGGGGACCTTTTTCTTCTTAAGCCGTACTGCCGGTCATTTAGAAGCATCCGTTCTTCAAGATATTTCTTGAGCTGATAATAAATAATCAGCGTTTCAATGACCTTGGATACGAAGATTCATCTTTCTAAGGGACAGGTTGGACAAATGCTGTTTGTTTTCCATCCACTCGGGAAGAGACCAGTAGAATAGGACAGATGGAAAAGCTTACACAGTGGTTTTGCCAGCGTTCAAGGAGACCTCTTCAGAACAATGGGAGGGATACTATCCTGGCTAGCGGATTTGTGTACGTTAAGATCTCTTAAAACTCTTGCTGCCGTATGAGTGCGAAAGAAGATTTGTCCCATAAAATCATTAGCGCTTTCAAGTACAGGCAGAGTCATGAAACTCTCTGGCAGCGTCCAATCACCAGTAAACTGTGCTGCAAGCAAATTGGCGTTAATTCTCATTTAAAATCATATGCTATATTTCTGGCAACTGACTAGTCAAGCAATTGACATCGCAAGTGTAGTCCTAACCTTAGGCAAGGAATTCAATTTCGATTTTCCGTCGCAGCTATTAAAATATTTATCGTGGTTTAGAAGGATTTTTTTGCGTCATGTGCGTTCATTCACATTTATTTTAAACTCATGTGTTCTAGTTTTTGCGACTGAGAATCTATAGGTAGTTTTTGCGCAAGTGCGTTCCTAGCATTAATTGCTGCGATTTCACGACAGCATTTGCTCATGTTCTCATTTAAACTCAAGTTTCCTACTTCTTGCTATCATACGAGTCACACGATCAGAATCGCACCAAGTTCTTGCAAATATGTAGTTTCCGCATGTGGCTCCATCTTCATCTCTTAGTTTCGATTTATTAACTTCCCATTGGAAGTTTTTGTAATTGGTCCGATTTTCATCTTTATGTTTTTTTTAACGCTTTGAATATTTTACTATATTATCGAACAGTTTTTGTTTTCAACAAGTGTTTTCAAAATACTATTGCTAATGTTAACTACATTTATTAAAAATTTAATTTACGAAATTTAAAAATTTAAAATGGCATTCATATTCAAAACATGCAATATTGATCCATTCACAATAGTTACTTACTTGATGCATAGGTTGTTCTAATACTTTATCTGTATTTAGTCAGAGATAAGATCTGACCGGCACTTGAGGGTGCAGAGCCGGATGGACTAATGTCGCATGCTGCAAAGCCGCAGCTCCAGGTAAATCAGCAGCTGCAGCTGAATACGCTAATGGGTGATGCCATAGCTCCGGTCCACCGGGAAAGAATGGTCCACCCAAGTCTAAATTTGTATAAAATAATTTATTTTTTTGTTTGTTGTTTAATAAATAAAATATTTTTTTTTAAACAAAACTAGTTATTGACAAAAAAGCGCAGAAAAGTTTTATTTTTTATATAAATATTTTTGTTTTCAACACATTTTAACGACAAAGGATATTCTGAAGGGTGAATGATTTTTTTGTTTTTGCTTTTTTTGTATTATAGTTTTTAAACACTGCAACATGCGCCTATACCACATAGCCTAACATCCTTAAAAGAGAAATTGTTTTAATAACTTAGTTGTGATTTTTTTACAAAGAAATTAAAAGAAAGACACACTTTTTTGGATTAACTTTGGACTAATATGAAAAAAAAAAAAATCTTACAATTATTGTTTTTATAAAAGTTACAAATTTGTGAAGGATTTTTGTGAATTAAAATATATTAATAGTTTTTTATATTTTGTTTCCCATTTATAGTGTGATTGGTGTATGTGATATAGTGCGGCATATTGCTGTTGACCGGGGAAGTGGATGTGGGTGATGGGTGGTGTTGGTTTCGTGCTGTATAAAAGCGTTATATTGCTGGTAACATGGATATTTTTTCTTATTTAAATACAATTTCAAAATTTTTACTGTGCGCTGTTTTGGTTTTAACTAATTTACAATATTGTTTTTTTTTTTTAATTTTTCGACTACTTTGATGGAAAGAAAATATATAAAACAAAAAAAAGTTAATATTTTCTGATAATTTTTTTGATTTATATTTTTTGTTTCTTTTTCTTTTACTTACGTCCAGTGAGTGGGTGCATCAATGCAGGATGTGAGGCTGTTGTCGCTGTATTGGGCTGTGGTTTGGGTTTGCTCACTTTCGTGTTACTCTTGGCGAATTCCAAGCGAATTGTTTGGGGCATATCGGGATCGAAGCGTACACCCTGCTGCAAATGAGCGGTAGGTATACAGCGGATAGTTTTTTTTTTTTGGAATTTTGTATTTTTTTTTACTTAAATTTATTAGGTATTTTAATCAGTTTAAAAAAAAAGGTTTCTGGACAGATTTAAAATTTTATTTAGTTTTTCGTTTGAAGATTTTACATCCCTCAAGAGAAAGGCAGTCGTTTTTTTTTTTAGTGGAATAAAAAATTTGTGTTTTTTTTTCTTCAAAATTAAATTAAATGAAATGGTAAAAGAGACAATTAATATTTTTGTGATAATAGATTCCTATCATAAGAAATATTTATTCCTCTTCAAGAAGGAATTATTACTATCTATTATTTAATCCTAATTATCACAATTCACTTCCAAATTCAACGAAAGATATTCCTTCCTTTTACTATTAATTAATTGTTAGTAAAATAGTCCAGTCATATTGTGTTTTTACCATGCAAATAATGGGGTAGTTTTGATTTCCCCCCTCATATACATATGTTTTCGTTGGTGCTGAATCCTAATCTGAGGTTTGCGACTAAAATTTCATGACGCAACGCAAGATGCAAAAAATGAGGCAATGATGGAGTTTTTCACTTATGGCTCGAAAACTGCCAATTATTCGTAAATTTCATCAAAGTACCACTGAAAATGTCCAACAATTCTCTATCTAAGGTTTTTTTTTTGCGATAGCCAATTTGGACTGAAGCGTTAGTCCAAAACTGACGTATTTTTAGTGTTTCCGAAAATCCAATCGAAAGCACTTATTATAACTACTTTGTATGACAAAATTGGAATTTAAGTATCTAACATGAACTAAACATACTTTTCTGATGGATTTTGATGTGTTGAGATCGAATCTGACCATAAAATTTCTCTAACTCGTCACGGTTTAGAGGTATTGGAGTTTAAAAATTAAAAAAAAATGCGTTTTTTATGCAAGTTTGGGGTTCTATTATTTCTCGAGGGAGTTCGAATAATTTATTTTGAGACGGAGGCTAAGATCTAAACAAGGAGCTCTCGAAGATAAATGAAGGTATGTGAAAGATTCAAAAAGAATTAAAAAAAAAAAAACAAAAATTGAAACTGAAGAATGACCACAAAAATTTATTTGAAAACAAAAAAAACCTCGAGAAATAATATATGTAACCCCAAATTTGCATAAAAGATGCATTTTTTCAAAATTTTAGATTCAAATACATATCTCAAAAATTTGACGTGGTAGAGTAATTTTGGGGCCAGATTCGAATTCAGGACATCAAAGACCATCAGAAAGGTTCATTTTAGAAATTAAAATTCAAATTTTGTCTCACAAAATAGTTAATTAGTGTTTTCTAGTGGTATTTCGAAAACAGTAAAAATACGTCAAATTGTAACTAACGTTAAGTCCAAATGTGTTGTCGCAGAAAAATTCTTAAAAAGAGATTTGTTGAAAATTGTGTATACTTTCAATTGATCGCTGATTGAGTGCAAGAACAGTACAAATCCTGGGATTTATACTGTTCTTTCACTCAATCACTGCTGTCTGGAGTTAATGCTCAATTCTTAAAGCAATCAATTACAATATTACTAACAAAAATTATTGATGACATGACACATGACAGGTTTTGAAGAAAGACTAGTAAGCCAGTTGACAAATTATGTAAATAATAGTTTTTGGTTTATGCTTCCGATGTATCAATTTGTATGGGACTTTATGTTTTGTACTGAATATATGACTTTATTACAACAACCTATTTCATAGGATGTTCTGTTCTTACTTAAATTACTGAATTACTTAAACCAAACAATTATTAAACAAATTAAATAGCAGCTACCAACTGCAAGATTTAAAGAACCATTTTCTATTCATAAAAAATAAAATAAAAAAATTAGAAATTAAGAAAATAATGCAAAATATTATCTGGAGGCCTTGGAGTTTTACTGCCATATACATTATGTTATGAAAAACAACAAATTATGATGCTCCAAGCTAATAGAATTGCTCAAAGAACTGTCATTTTGTGTTTATGAAGATTTATAAAAACAATAAGACAGTGACCCAAAATTTTATCCGTGCTTTTTTCATATTGAGTGAAAGAACAGTACAAGTACATTGTCTTTCCGTCTCAATACTACTTTTCTCTATACACTTTTATGAATTATTCTTTCATGCAAATATTGAGGAACTCGAAAACTTTAAATCCCCCATACAATATTGTACCAATATATTAATCGTTTTTCTGTGAAATAGTTATAAGGGCCGACAAAATTCTACGTACGACCACTTTTTTCCCAACATGAAGAGTTCAAAGCTTATATCAGCAAAGGTAATGCTACAGTTTTGTTTTAAATGTCTTTTTATAACATAATACAAAAAAAGAACTGAATTTTTTAGGAACTCAAAATTTTATTCTCAAAAAATAAAAAAAAGTGATTGACAAAAGTTGTCCATTCAATGGAAGCTAGCGAGTAGACCTCTTTTTTTATCTGGCAATTTTGTGACACTTGTAAACGACCAAAAAAGCATTAAGAAAATCCGTGTTTAATTTAAAAAAATTAATTAAACAAAATCCTACAAATATACACGAAAATCTTTAGTGCAAGTCAAAGATAAACATACAAAATCAAACAAAAACCAAATTCTTTTTCTAATTCGCCTTTGAAAAAATTATCAAAAATCATAAGAAAAGTAAAGAAAGAGAAAGCGATACTTAACTTACTGTGCCAATTTCAAATCGTTCTTTTTATTTTGTGCTCTTGTCATAAGTTATAATGTCTCCCCCACCGAAACGCAATAATTCGAAGTCCCGGTTGACTTGCCATAACTCGCAGAATAATTCCCCCTCATCGCCGAACCGTAAAATCGCAAAACCCATGGACGAAAACAAAAATTGGGAACAAAAAATGGACGAAAAATTACGCATTCAAAGTGAGTTTATAATTTCTTTGCTTGCCGAAAAAATGTCGTTGAGTGAAGCAAATATTACTAAAAAAATTGATATTGAGATCAGGGAAATAAAAGAAAACATTTGCGGTATCAACAAAAAAGTGAACAATATGGAATCTTCTCTCGCAATTACTAACACAAACATGCATTCAGTTAAATCCGAACTCTCCACTGTGCAGGCATCACTCTCTAATGTCAAAAATGAACTGGCCGGAGTTAAATGTGAGCTTGCAGACAAAATCACTGACCTTACTGAACTGCATAACAGTTTCGATATTGCCTCAAATGAACTGAATGAAATTAAAAACACACTTCACTCACAAGAAAACCGTTTAGTTGCAAACGATGCATTTTTATTCGGTATCCCGCACTGTCCCGATGAAAATCTGAAGTTGGTTTTCAATTGCATCTGTACCACAATAAACATTACGCCCCCCGCTCTTCAGAGTATTTTCCGCACCCGTCCCAAAAATGCATCAAACGACACTGCTATAATGATACGATTCTTCTCAGCGTACGACCGAAACTACTTATTAACTTCTATTGCCGCATTTCGCAAATTGAACAATCGACAACTGACTTTACGTGACGCCGGATTCGCTTCTGATGTCGCAATCTACTTACGGGAAAGCTTATCACCGAAAAACAAACTCCTCTTACAACAAGCGCTCGCACTGAAGAAACAGAAACGATTAATGTCAGTACATACAGCACGAGGATATGTTTACGTTAAATGTAACCAAAACGATTCAGCTATTTTAATTGACTCAACCGAAAAATTGGAAGGAATTGCCAGATCACCAATATGAATATACATCCAAATTTATTAATATAATTACCTTGCTTTTATATTTGCTATTACTTAATTTTAAGTTTTCTATAATTTGATATATTTTTCTTTTCTATTTATTTTTGAATTATTTTGTTAAACCTTTTGCTTTTTATAAATAGAATCATTTGTATATTCAGTTTTATATTTTATACTATTTATTTTTCTTTTTTTTTTAATTAAAGATATTAAATTTGATTAAAATTTGTACTCCAAGTTCTTGTTTCATCTTTCATTCATTTCTTTTTTCGTTTTTCTTCCGTTTCTCTTGCTCTATTCTTGAGTTTAACTTTTCTCTATTTACAACACAAAATTTTAAAAAGAAGAAAAGAAGCACTGGGTAAAGGGAATTATTGATCTAATCATCTTGTGCTCTTTTTGTTCTCTCTTATCTTATCTTTGTCTATATCTTTTTGTATCGTTTATTTTGTTTAAATACACATTATTTATTCATTTTTATAGTTATTATTAACGTCATGGATGGAAGTGGGGCATTGCGTACTATGATTAGAGTCTTAAGCTGTCAAAAAGATGGTTTTAAGGTTTGTCACCTAAACGCGCAAAGTTTGATGCCGAAAATTGATGAATTTCGCGATATTTTTGTGGGGTCAAATGTCGACGTAATATGCGTGACTGAAACTTGGCTAGTTGAGAGTTTGAGTGATAATTTATGTAGCTTACAGGGGTACAAAATCTTTCGTGTTGACAGAAAAGATCGTGTTGGTGGTGGTGTCGCAATCTATATCAAAGATGGCATCAGATGCAAGTTTAAGTACCGATCCAGTCTCGATAGTGCTATAGAATATGTTTTTGTTGAAATATTAGGTGTGGAGGATAAGCTTTTAGTAGGTAGTGTATACAGGCCAAATAAAAATATTGACTTTTCGAGTTTCATAGCGCAAATCGAAGAAATCTCCTTAACTTGTCCAAATGTTGTTGTGTGTGGTGATTTTAATTGCAACATCTTAGTTGATCAATCCCTTTCAAATGCAATGAGTGCCTTTAACTTAAGTGCAGTTAATACTACTAATGCAACACACTTCTCTAATCATCTTCCAACTTTACTGGACTTGTTTTGGGTAAGCAGTCTGGAAAAGGTAATACTATACGAACAACTTTCAGCTTGTGCTTTTTCCAAGCATGATCTGATATATATGACATTTGATTTTAAAGTAACTTCAGAAATTCAAATGATTCAATACAGGAATTTTAAAAGCATTGATCATGTTGTTCTAGAAGAAGATGTTAGAAATATAAGCTGGGACACAATTTACTACCTATCTTTACCTGATGAACAAACTAGTTTTTTAAACGAAAACGTGCTCAAACTTTTTAATAAGCATGTTCCATTGATTTCTAGAATTTCGACATCTCCTGCTAAACCATGGTTTTCTAAACAGATACGTTCACTCATAGTCAAACGTAATCAGCAATATGATCGTTGGAAACGTTTTCGTCTAGCCGAACATCTCTGCATGTACCGATTGCTTCGGAATCAAGTCGTTATGGCAATACGCAAAGCTAAACGCCTAATGTACTCTAATCAATTAAACTCCGAGTTGAGCGGACGTGAACTTTGGAAAAATCTTCGCCAAATAGGAGTCGCAAAGGGGAAAAACTGTTTAACTAATGAAGTTAACTGTAATGAACTGAACAGGGGGTTTGTTTCTCTTCCTGTACCACCATTACGTACCATTAACTTAACTGAAATTGATACAAGTGACGATATTAACTTAGGTTTCACCTTTAGAACTGTAGATAGTGCTGAAGTAGTTGAAAGTCTACTCTCGATCAAATCAAATGCGGTTGGATTTGACGAGATGCACCCCTTATTTTTAAAAATACTTTTACCAATCCTATTACCGTATGTTACTTATATTTTTAATAGCATTATCACCACAGGTATATATCCGTCGCAATGGAAATTGGCGAAAATAATTCCAGTACCCAAAAATTCTAAATCTGATGAATTTAGGCCAATTGCTATCTTGCCTTTTCTATCTAAAGTCTTCGAAAAAATCGTACAAAATCAAATGACAAGTTATCTTAATGCCTCAAATTTGTTAACTTGTAAGCAATCTGGTTTTCGGAAAGGCCACAGCTGTGTTACTGCCTTAATAAAAGTAACCGAAGATATTCGACAAGATATTGATAAAGAACTCATCAGCTTCCTTGTCTTGTTAGATTTCTCTAAGGCATTCGATATGGTCGATCACCATCTTTTATGTGATAAACTTCTGCGATACTTCAACTTCTCAACTTGCTCTGTAAGGCTTCTGTCTTCCTATCTTAATGGTCGAAAGCAGGCCGTTCAGGTAAAAAACGACTTGTCCGAATTCCTTCCAACATCTCGTGGTGTTCCACAAGGATCAATTCTAGGTCCTCTCTTGTTCTCACTTTATGTCAATGAATTGCCGTCTATTGTTAATAACTGTTCAGTCCATATGTATGCTGATGACTTGCAAATGTATTTGAGCTGCCCACTTGGTCTTCTCGAACATGGTGTAAGTTGTGTTAATGAAGATCTCGAAAAAATTGCAAGTTGGTCTCAGCAAAATGGACTTCTATTAAATCCTAAAAAGTCAACGTCTATTGTAATCTCAAAAAAATCTGTCGACCTCTCATATTTCCCTCCTATAAGCCTTCATAACACTCCAGTCAAATATGTTGAAAGTGCCCGAAATCTTGGGGTGGTATTTAACCGGACCTTAACATGGGATAACCACATAAATTCAGTTATTGGTAAAACTTATGGGATTCTCCGAGCTCTGTGGGTCGCTCAATCTTTCACCCCTATAGGAACGCGTGCGCTTCTAGCAAAGACGCTTGTTATACCTACTTTAATATATGGGTGCGAAATATATTCAGATTGCAATTCTGTTAGTAAGAGAAAACTCAATGTGGCTTTTAACAGCATAACAAGATACGTTTTCGGACTAAGAAGATACGACAGAATATCCGCTCACTCCAAACTTCTCCTCAACTCGACATTCGAAAACTACCTCAATTATCGAACCGTTTCTCTTCTCGCTAACATCCTTTTAAGTCACACACCCCAATATCTCTATGAAATGGTTGCCATTTCATCTTCACAAAGGTCGCACATGCTAGTCCATCCACGCTATGCCTCTCTTACGTCCGAACGTCAGTTTTTCGTTCATTCAATTCGCTTGTGGAATTCACTTCCAAGATGTATAAGAGAAATTAACGATGCTGGGAAGGTGAAAGATAAAATAAGGTTACATTTTTCCGAATAAAAAAAAAACAAAAAAAAAAAAAAAAAACTTTTCCTCTTTTCCTTTTTCTCTTTCTTTTTTCTCTTTCTTTTTTCTCTTTTACTTCTTCCTTCTCTTTAATGACTTCTTCTATATAATAATATTATGTATATATTTCAAACATGTATTTATAAATGTATATATTGAAAATTTTGTCTAAATCTAGCTTTCATATTGTTTAATTGTAGCTTATGTCTAACTTATAAGTCAATCTGTCTTACAGTACATAAGCATTATTGAATCAATAAAAAAAATAAAAGTCTGCGTACGATTTGTACTATAACATAAATATTCTCCTCATCTATTAAACGTTATTGAATTTTGATTAAATTAATACTTCGTTAGACCACCACGGGTGTCTATAACTGCAAGTAATCGTCTGGGCATCGAACAAACTAAATTTTCAAGTTCAGCGGACGTAATAATTTGCCATTCTTCTTCAAGCTTCTGTTTTAGCATTGGAGCACTCGTAATTTTATGTTTTCGGATCTTTCGCTGTAGAATCTCCCACACGTGCTCAATAACATTTAAGTCCGGGCTTTGAGGTGGTGTGTACAGTTGTCGCGGAGCATGATATAGGAGCCAATCTTTGACGATAAGAGCCGTATGCTTCGGATCATTATCTTGCTGAAAAATCCAACTTTGGCCAAGATTTAAGCATTAACTGATGGTTTCAAATTTTGTTCCAAAATAGATTTGTACTGAAAGCGATCCATATTACCCTCAATAAACACCAACTTTCCTACTCCAGACGCAGCGACAGCACCCCAAACCATCACGTTGCCTCCACCATGCTTAACAGTTGCGATAAGTTCTTTGGATCCATTGCTGTATTTGTTTTGCGCCACACTTTTTCTCTCCCATCACTTCCAAATATGTTGTACTTCGATTCATCATTGAACAAAACTCGTTTCCTGAAATCCATGTCCTTTTCTATTTGCTTTTGGGCGAATTCCAATCGAAGTTTTCGATTTTTATCGCTTATAAGGGTTTTTTTTCGACGAGTTCTGCTATGGTAACCATTATTATTTAAGGTTCTTTGGATAGTTCGTGGATGTAGAATAATTCCCGATCTTGCTGCGAGGTCTTGGGCCAATGTTGTGGCATTAACTTTCGGATCTTTCTTTACTTCTTATAAAATAAAGCTCACTTCTCTACGATTAAGCTTCTTTGGACGTCCACTACGCGGCATGTTTTCAACTGTACCAGTGGTATTAAAGTTACTTAATATGGTTTGAACAGTAGACTTACTTAAATTCAAAAGCTTTGATACTTCACCAAATGATTTTCCTTCGTTTCTATGCTTAACAACCAAATTTCGGACATCAATTGAAATTTCTCTACGAGAAGCCATTATAGAAACTAAAATCTTATTCAAACTGTTTAAACTTCGACACAAGACTAATGTGTGCAATGCATTGGTACAACAAGAAAATAAAATAAATAAATAACGGTACTTTCTGTTCAGTAGTCACCAACAAAAACAGTGCTGTCGGTCGTATGTACACTTTTGTCAGTGCTTTTTAATTGTTTTTAAATTATAGTTGTTAAAGTAAAAAAAAAATCAAATTTTTTTTTTGTGTAGATGTATTAAAAATAAATTTAAAAACAAACTGTATCATTATTTTTGTATTTAAAACTTTTGGTTTTATAAAATGGCAAAATTAAGGGTCGTACGTAGACTTTTGTCGACCACTGTATTTCTGTTTTTCTCAAAACTAACATTTTGTACTTGTACTGTTCTTCCTCCACTCACCGATTCAATTGTACTTTGATGAAATTTACGAATAATTTATATGTTTCGAGCCATAAGTGAAAAACTCCCAAAAAATGCATTTTTAAATTTGTTTCCATGTCTCTACACGACATTTGAGTCGCAAACCTCAGATTCAGTGCCCCGAAAACATAAAGCAGGAGTAAAATCAAATTTACCCCACAATTTTCTTGCAAAGGGCCCTCTTGGGCACAAATTGACTGGACTATAACTATACATGCCCAACTTTAACAAGTTTATGCAAATATTCTATCTTAAACCAATCTACATATCGTCACCTGATTGCAAGAACTAGGGAACTTACTTTCTAAAATGTTTTAGATACCAACGTTCTTATAAGGAATTCACATCCAAAATAAAATCGTTCCTCATCGTTTTGTTGAAAAGCTTCTATGCTTTAGAAAGAGTGATTCATTTCGAGCGTTTTTTTTTCAATATGTATTTTGGAAGTAAAAATCTGTTACTAGCCTACTAGTGACCAATTACTAAAAATACAAAGTTTTATAAAACAAAGTGTCTGATGAAAGTAAAAAAAACCGGTCTTATATATAAAAAAAAAGGTTAGCAAATGACTGGTTTTGTTCAGTTCGGAACACTCTAATCGCGCGACTATTCAATGTCCAGAAATAGAACACCTAAATTTTAATTAGAATCAACACATATTCTACCGAGAAATCACGACGATTAAAAATCGAAAATTTGTTCCATTTTCTGGCGATGCGATTGCCGAAAGTTAAAATGAATCAAACGCATTTAGATGTCTGTTCTCACATTAGCGATTTAAAATGGAACTACAATAGTAGGAAAAAGTATTTTGACAAACAAAATATTTCGCTTTTTTCTTTATATCTTTCTTTTTATTGATAGAAAAAATCTGAAAAAAAAAAATATATTATAATGATATCAAGATGAGATTCCAAAAAAACATACAAAGTTAGATTCATAATTATAAGCTGTGTTTTTTTGCATGTCCAGATAAAATTGTGTGAAAAAAACGACAACATAGCAAAACAATTCAATGTTAAATACAACAACTATGTCCATATAGAGTTAGCTAAGTCCAGATAATTAACTAGAGCAGTGTTTCCCAACCTTTTTTGTGCTATGCCCCACCAAAACTTTTTCATAATTGGTAAGTCCCCCCAAAATTGTATTTATACGATTTTTAACATTTAAGAAATTGTTCACTAAAAAAAGAAATCACCAGAAACAAAAAAATCTTTCTTTTGAGTCCGGCGATCAATTTTCCAGATGTTCACATTGACGGCTCACTCTGATCTCTGGGAAAAAAGAGATGGCCAAGTGAGGCAGAGATTTTTAATTTTTTTTAAATTCCTGCCGCACCTAGGAATGAGCAAAAAAAGAGAAGTCAAAGTGAGTCAACTTACTTGGCGCTGTTCTGAACACCGTCCAATAAATCATCGGTTCTCCGTCAAAACCTCGCAAATCTTTGAACGCCATTTTAATGTATTTCCGATCAAAACAAATCATTAAATATTCAATATAATTAACGCCTTAATGACTTCACCTTTATCGTAATGCACTTTATCTTATGAAATAAAACACATTAATTTAATTTGTATGCATTTCGGCAATTTCGAATGCCATCTTCAGCAATTTTTCTTTTTATTGACTTTAAACTAATTTACTTGCGATTACATTTGTTTTGACTTATTAGACAGAGAAAGATAGGAGGTATAAAATATGCATGTCATCATTTTTGATTTTTACATTAAAACATTTAACATTTAAGTTACACAATATTAAGTACAAACGTTGAAAAGAGATGACCTAATCGGAGCTTCCATCGTATTCATCATTATGTTTTTGTTTTTATGCATGTAAATGCTTTCATAAGCATCCAAGAACCTTTCATCACATACATGCTTAACGAGTTTCAGATTCTCTTTTGTTATATTGTGATCATTCTCCAGTACATGTAAGGCCACAGCTGATTTATTTGGTCGATTGAATTTCACATTGGTTAGGTGCTCTCCGAATCTAGTTTCTATATTCCTTTTTGTTTGTCCATAATATTTTTGTTCGCAGTCATTGCATGTTATTTCATAAATCCCTGATTTTCTCAAGTTGTCAGTTTTATCTTTTATAGATCCTAATTTGTTTTTAAGTTTTCCGTCTGATGAGAAAACCAATTCAATATTTTGTTGTTTGAATACCTTCTTTAGTTTGTCGGTTATAGTAGGAGCAAAGTGAATTTTTAAACGTCTCTTTTCTTCGGTCTCTTTTGATGTTTTTAGTGTTGTTAAATTACTTCTCCTCAATGTCTTTGATTGTTTTTCTACCATTCTGGTGATCATATTGTTGTCATACCCATTAAGTTCTGCAACATATTTTATGTAATTTAGTTCTACCATGTAATTTTTGGCATTCATGGGAACTGAGCATAACCGGTACACCATACTATTAAACGCCGCTCTTTTATATTGCATCGGACAAAACGAATCGTTTGGAATATACCGAGGAATGTTTGTAGGTTTTCTATAAATCGCAAATTCAAGCTTGTTCTCTGTATTCCTGCTTACAAGAAGATCCAAGAAAGGCAACTTACCCTCTTTTTCCATCTCAAAGGTGAACTTTAATGTGGGCCATTTTGAATTCAAAAGTTCTACGAAATCAGGAACTTTATTTGGATCCATGCATGAAAAAATATCATCAACATATCTTATCCACACCTTTGGTAAACTTCCTTCTTCTTCGATGGTGTTCTCAAAGGTCGACATAAACAAATTTGCCAAAAAAGGAGATAAAGAGTTTCCCATTGTTGTACCTTCAGTTATTTTATAGAATTTGTTTAAGAATTGACAACAATTATATTCCATGCATAAACTGGCAGCGTCGTAGTAAACCTTTTTCTTCTCTTCATTGTCTTCTCGTTCATCTAGCCATTTTTTTTAATAATTCTAAAGTTTCTTTCATTGGAATACTTGGGAATAATGCCACTACATCGAAGGATACTAACGTCTCATTTTCTTCCAGCTGAATGTTTTTTACTTTGTCTAGAAACTCCGAGGTACTTTACTTTACTTTAGATGGCGCTTACAGTCCAGGGTGGACTACGGCCTCAACCAACAAGCCTCTCCAGCCAGCTCGGTCCCTAGCTAGCTGCCTCCAGTTACGCACTCCAAGTTGGTTGAGGTCGTTCTCCACTTGTGTGCGCCACCTAAGGTGGGGTCTTCCTCTGCTGCGTAGACCATCAGGGGTAGATTCGAAGACTCGTCGGGCTGGTGCGTCGGTGTCCATACGCTCCACGTGTCCCAGCCATCTCAGCCGCTGTATTTTCAGCTTTTTGACTAGGTCGACGTCGCTGAAAAGCCCATAAAGCTCGTTGTTAAATCTTCTCCTCCATACTCCATCGATACATACTGGACCGAAGATCACCCGAAGAATTTTCCTTTCAAAGCACCCAAGCAGATTCTCATCCGTTTTTGACAGGGTCCATGCTTCTGCCCCATATAGCAGAACCGGGATGATGAGGGTCTTATATAAGGTCTCCTTGGTTCTTTGAGAGAGGGCTTTACTACTCAAATGCCTTCTTAGCCCGAAGAAACAGCGGTTGGCAAGAGTAATTCTTCGTTTGATCTCTGCACTGATGTCATTTTGCGATGTAATAGTGGAGCCCAGGTAGACAAAGTCCTTGACGACTTCGAAGTTGTACCTATCCATCGTAACGTTTTGGCCAAGTCGACGATGTTGAGATTCTTTTCTCGATGATAGCATATACTTCGTCTTGTCCTCATTAACAGCTAAACCCATTTTCGCCGCTTCCGATTCAATACTTGCAAATGCGCCGGTAACAGCTCGCTTCGTTCTCCCAATGATGTCAATATCATCTGCATAAGCAAGTAGTTGAACTGACTTTTGATAAATTGTACCTCTGTTGTTGACTTGCGAGTTGCGTACAATTGCTTCAAGTACGATGTTAAACAGGTTGCATGATAACGCATCGCCTTGCCTCAAACCTTTCTTGACATCAAATGGTTCGGTGGTGTTCTTGCCGACTTTGACGGAGCAGCGAGATTTCTCCATCGTCATCCTGCACAAGCGGACGAGTTTGGCAGGGATGCCAAGATGCGACATGGCTCTGTATAGCTCGTCTCTGTCTACGCTATCATACGCGACTTTGAAATCGATAAAGAGATGGTGTGTATCGATTTGGAACTCCTGGGTTTTTTCCAGAATCTGTCGAAGTGTGAACATTTGATCGACGGTTGATTTGCCGGGCCTAAAACCACACTGATAAGGGCCGATCAGATCGTTGACAAACGGTTTTAAGCGATCACACAGCACAGATGACAGGATTTTGTATGCGACGTTGAGGAGACTTATACCTCTGTAGTTGGCGCAAGTCAGAGCATCTCCTTTCTTGTGGATGGGGCACACTATACCGAGGTTCCATTCATCGGGCATACTTTCATCCGACCAAATTTTGGAGATAAGTTGGTGTATACTCCCTACCAAATCATCTCCTCCTGCTTTGAATAGCTCGGCTGGAAGGCCATCTGCGCCAGCAGCCTTGTACGCTTTAAGCTTGGTTATCGCTAACCGCACTTCATTTAGGTCGGGTGGACGGAAATTTTGACCATCATCGTCCAGGTTGAATGGATTATTCTGTCTAACAGCGGAATTTTGGTCATCTTCGCCGTTTAGCAGTCTTGAAAAGTGTTGTTTCCAGATCCTCAGCACTGACTGTGTGTCTACTACCATATTCCCACTCTCGTCTCGGCAGGCTTCTGTTCTGGCCTTATAGCCCTGGGTAGTTTGCCTCACCCTTCGGTAGAACTTTCGAACATCCCCCCTACCGCAACAGTCCTCAATAGACTCGACCGCCCGCTTCGCATGCTCTCTCTTTTTCCTCCTGAGAAGTCGGCGCTCCTCCCTTCGTTTTTGCCCGTAGAGCTCCCGGGCTGTTCTCTCAGCAGCTCTGGTTCTAGTTTGCAGCATTGATTGGTAGGCCTCGTTCTTGGCTGCATGCGCCAACCGGCATTCTTCATCGAACCAGGGGTTTCGTTGTGGTCGCCTAGTGAAACCCAGCACATCAGTGGCGGCACTTCTGATGGCTTGTTGGCAGTGCTTCCACTGGTCCTCTGCAGTTGGTGCTGGTGGCGGAGTTGCTGAAAGGTTCAGAGAGACTTGATCAGCAAAGGTCCTGGCAATCTCTTGCGATTTAAGCTTCGCGACATCATATCTTCTAACAGCATCCGCTCGGTGTTGTGGCGTCATAGATATCCGCATACGTACTTGAGCTACAACCAAGTAATGGTCCGAGTCAATGTTGGCCCCTCGGAACGTTCGGACATCCAGGATACTGGAAGCATGTCTGGCGTCTATCGCAACATGGTCAATTTGGTTGACGGTTCGTTGATCCGGAGACCGCCAGGTCCCTTTGTGTATATTGAGGTGTGGGAATCGAGTGCTGGCTATGATGATGTTACGCCCTGCCGCAAAGTCAATCAGCCTGAGTCCGTTACCGGAAGTGTTGTCGTGCAGGCTGTGTCCTCCGACTATAGAACCAAAGATGCCCTCCTTTCCGATTTTGGCGTTAAAGTCGCCAAGAATGATCTTGACGTCGTACTTGGGGCACCTATCATACGTGCTCTCGAGGAGATCGTAGAAATCTTCCTTGGTTGAGTCATCTTTGTCTTCCGTTGGGGCGTGGGCACAGATCAACGTAACATTTTTGAATTTTGCTTTGATGCGGATTGTGACCAGGCGCTCGCTTACATTTCTGAAGCCCAAGACTTCTTGCCTAAGTCTTCCCCTTACCACAAAACCACAACCAAAGAGTCGCTGACCCTGCTCCTTGCAGCACTCACCGAAGTATATGTCACACGACTTCATCCTTCGTATGCCCTCTCCATCCCATCGCACTTCCTGGATGGCTGTTATATCAGCCCTTAACCTATCCAGGTTCTCCACTAATTGTTCGGCTGCACGTGGTCTGTTTAAGGTCCGGACATTCCACGTGCAGATCCGAAATTCATTGTCCTTGTTTCGTTTGCTGGGGTCGTCAACATTAAAATCATCCATATCCGAGGCTTGTTGTTGTTTCGGAACTATTGTTGTTTTCCGTGGTAGAGAAGTTACCCCGACGCACAACCCCCAACCTGGAGGACCAGACCCTTAGTATAACTCCAAGGGTGGGGAGCCGGATAAACCGCTCCTTATAGGCCTGAGCTACAAATATGTCGTAGTAGCCCATATAAGGTGTTCACTAAGTAGTTCAACCTAACTGGAACTGTAGACGCCACCGTTGAATCCATCTGGAGAATTCTTCCGCTGCCGCCTGGATAAAGGAGAAGTGCCTTAGTGGGAACACTCCTCCCCCCCCTCTCTCGTTTGCTACCCCCTAAAACCGTCCACAGGGATTGGAACCCCATCTTCAGTTAAAGGTACTAGGCACCCGATGTTCACCGCGGGGAGGTGAGAGTAGGAGTTGATAGACAGAGGTTCGCTTTGAAAAAAAGCTTGTGGACGCTTGTGTCCTCTTGAATGCACATGTCTACCCTTTGAACATCAGAAACTCCGAGGTATTGCTTATGTTTTTACTTTCCATCTGCTTGTATTTTTGGAACTCAGATACCAACCATTTTGCAATTTTTTCCGACAAACTAAAGAAGGTATTCAAACAACAAAATATTGAATTGGTTTTCTCATCAGACGGAAAACTTAAAAACAAATTAGGATCTATAAAAGATAAAACTGACAACTTGAGAAAATCAGGGATTTATGAAATAACATGCAATGACTGCGAACAAAAATATTATGGACAAACAAAAAGGAATATAGAAACTAGATTCGGAGAGCACCTAACCAATGTGAAATTCAATCGACCAAATAAATCAGCTGTGGCCTTACATGTACTGGAGAATGATCACAATATAACAAAAGAGAATCTGAAACTCGTTAAGCATGTATGTGATGAAAGGTTCTTGGATGCTTATGAAAGCATTTACATGCATAAAAACAAAAACATAATGATGAATACGATGGAAGCTCCGATTAGGTCATCTCTTTTCAACGTTTGTACTTAATATTGTGTAACTTAAATGTTAAATGTTTTAATGTAAAAATCAAAAATGATGACATGCATATTTTATACCTACCTATCTTTCTCTGTCTAATAAGTCAAAACAAATGTAATCGCAAGTAAATTAGTTTAAAGTCAATAAAAAGAAAAATTGCTGAAGATGGCATTCGAAATTGCCGAAATGCATACAAATTAAATTAATGTGTTTTATTTCATAAGATAAAGTGCATTACGATAAAGGTGAAGTCATTAAGGCGTTAATTATATTGAATATTTAATTATACTGGACTTCACGGTGTTCTTGCACAAATCAAGAATTTTTAATTTTTGGTTTGATTTTAGCAAAACAAATCACTGAATTCAAATATCAATGTCTCGTAATTTAATTGTGTTATGGTTTCCTTTGGTTCTATCAACCAGTTTTAAATAAAACTTTTAACGACCAAAGAATTCCATTTTCTTACATTTTTAGGCCGTGTGCCAATTGCGTTAAGATCCTGGTTAAATTTGATCCCATGGCTTTATTTTTACATTACTGAGGTGAATATAGACGTCAAAATTTAACCTGCTCAGGAGCTTGTTAAAATTTTAGCCGGTGGTTAATTTTTGACATGTCTATGTTCATGAAGAAGTGAGGGAGATGAATGTAGATAAATATTTTATTTTGCTATCATGAAGTCATGAATCCTATCGGGAAAGATGAAAAATGGAAAAAAAACTAAAATTAAATGAAAGGATTAAGAAATATAGACAAAGACCTTATAATAAATGTAAGTATGCACTCAAGAAGAAGTTTGAATAAAGATTAGTACTTTCAGATATTTTCGCAAAACTTGTTAAAAAATAATGATTTCTATATGTTAAAAGGCTTCAAAAATAGAAAAAAAAACGATTTTTGGTCATTTTCTAACGGGAAAAAACCCGAGCTGATAGCCAAAAACGGATGACGGATTTTAATTCAATATCCAAAAAAAAAAACTAAAAACCAATCCCCACTGCCTGCACTAAAAAGTAAACCGGTATTTACAAGCCTTTTAAGTTTTGTCAAAATACTTTTTTCCCTACCTATACGTTTTTTAAATACAATTTTTATTTTCGAAACAATAGCCGCGTTTTTTTGCATTATATGGAGTTTGGCGAAAACAACGACATCGGGACATTTTAACATTTGTTTACCTTTTGCATTGGTCTGCCATTTCGTTTTGAACTATTTACCAACAAACATTTGACATTTCTATACAAATTATCGATAACAGAACGACTATCGTAGTTTGGCATTACCGTTTTTATCGGGACAAAAGTTAGCTCTAGTTCAGTGTTTCCCAACGTGGGGCCCACGCCATTTGATGAATGTATGCGTTTGGCATATTTTACCATACACGGTTTATTTTACATTAAGAAATATCGAGTGAAGACTAATATCTTGCTAAGAATTTCTCGGAAAGTAAGTGAGATATTGAAAAGATTTATACTGATATTTGAAGAAGAAGATTAGTACTTTCAGATAGTTTCGCCAGCTAATAAAAAGACCAAGCGTTAAAAGTAAGATAAAGTATAGGTGATCGTTTTCAAAGTGTTAAGTTCAAATGCCAGTTATTGCCAGTAATTTAAATTAAAAAAAGATCTCAATCTAAGTAAATTAATAATATATTTTGTTTTCATTTTTCTTTAGTTTCTTCATACCAAGACTAGACTTTCTTAATTGTTATTGTGGGTTACTTTGACACCACATTTAAATAGTGTGTACTAATATACACTCCTCGTCAACTGAATACGCACAAACATTTTTTAATATACTTTATCCATTTTTTCCAAACAGTGATGGTTATTATGCCATCTGTTGATGCTAACTATTCCCTTAAGATGTTAAGCAGATAATTCCGAAAGAATTATCCAAAAACAACCGTGAGTTTTTCTTCAACCACTTGCAAAGTGTTTTATATGCAAAGTAGGAGTTTTTTTTTTAGTCAACTGAATAGGTACAACGCCATTTTTTTCGTTGTTTATAAGTTTTTTGGAGTGCTTGACAGTTTAAATTAACGATTTTAGTGTTTTCAGTAAAATTTAATTCTTGATTTCAAATTTTAAGAAAAATGGGTAGATCTACGTGTCTTAACAGTGTTGAAAAAGCTAAAATCGATTTACTTAGAGACCAAGGCCTAACTGGACGTGCAATAGCTGATAAAGTTGGCCGAAGTTTTAATGTAGTTTATTCTTACTTGAAAAATAAAGATGCATATGCATACGGCAAAAACATGAAGGGAGGTAAGAAAAAAGCAACAACAGCAGCTGAGAGACGAAGAATTTTAAGATATGCATCAAATTCTTCTGATTCTGTGGCAAAAATAAAACAAAAAGTCGGCGTAAACGCAAGTTGCTCAACAGTATTAAGAGTAATCAACAACTCAAGCCATCTTAAACGAATGAAACTTAAGAAAAAACCACCACCTTGACGAGAGACGGAAAATGTTGCGATTAGATTTTTCAAGACTTCACATGAGTTGGAAAAAAGAATGGTATCACGTGGTTTTTTCAGATGAAAAAAAGTTTAATTTCGATGGGTTCAACTTCTATTTTCACGACTTAAGAAAAGAAAAAAGATTTTTAAAGCGCCATCATAGTCGTGAAGGAGGTGTCATGATATGGGGAGCAGTTAGTTATTATGGAACAGTTGAGCTCGAGGTTGTAACATCAAGAATGACAGCAGCTGGGTATAAAGTAATTTTGGAAAGAAATTTTCCTAAATTTTCTAACATCTTTGGACCCATAAACTGGACCTACCAACATGATAATGCGCCTATTCACTCAGCGCGCATAATAAAAACATGGATAGAGGAGCAACAAGTGCAGTTGCTTCAATGGCCGCCGTACTCACCTGATCTAAACATCATAGAAAATGTCTGGGGATGGTTAGTACGCAAAGTTTATGAGGGTGGTCGTCAGTTTGAAGACAAAGAAACCTTAATTTCTGCAATCAAATTAGCGTGGAGCGAAATTTCGTTAAATTACATTAAAAAGCTATACGATTCCATGCCGGACCGAATTTACGAAGTAATTAAAAATAAAGGTGGAAGTACCCACTACTAAACTTAAACAAAAACTTGTTTCATTCCATTCCAATACCAATTTTAATTTTTGTACCTATTCAGTTGACTCAAAAAAAAACTTCTACTTTGCATAAGTTACACTTTGGAAGTGGTTGAAGGAAAAACTCATAACTCACGGTTGTTTTTGGATAAAACTTTGAAATTCTGTTATTTATATGTTACGAAAATTTTTACCATCAACAGATGGCATAATAGCCATCACTGTTTGGAAAAAATGGATAAAATATATTCAAAAATGTTTGTGCGTATTCAGTTGACGAGGAGTGTATTTATGTATTTATTTATTAATTTTTGTGAATAAAGGCCTGATGATGAGCATAATCATGCTCAAAACGTCGCTAACTAAGCTAATATAACATATCTTTATTGACCTAAAGCCCACTAAGTAATTCCACAATTTATTAAAGTATACAAAGGTCACTTAAATCATTATTTATTATTTTTTTAAATGTAAAATATTTTCACATTGCATTAAAATTTTATTTTTAATAATAGAAATTTTAACAATTCTTGCTATCACTCACAACCAAAATCATCTGTGGGCTAGAGGTCTATGATAAATTAATATCGCTATGTCTTGATTTTCCAAAGAATATCTACTACACTTAGCTACACGCTGAGATTGCATGTTTCTGAAAGCTAGCACGATCAGAATCTGCACAAAGGGATCAATTTTGCTTCTCTAAAGATATACTCAATAAACCATTTTTTTAACAATGATTAAGATCAATAAAATAAAAGGAAAATTAACCGCGGGCTTATTTTTCTCTTTGAAACTTTGAATTTGCAACAAAAAATGTTGGTTTTAGTTCCTTTTGTTTGTGGAATTAAATAACACAAATTATAAAATTCACCATTAATAATTAATAATTACCATAATTTTGAAGGCTTCATGCATTACGTGTTAACACATTTGCACTGTCCATACAGGCGCTTATCTGCTACTGAACATACATACAAACCCTAAATGGAGCAACGTGGGACATAATCTTGCTAAATATAGCTTAAAAAATGCTAAAAATCACAAAAAAGTATTGGGAAAATCCGCTAAAAATAACGCAAAGCTATCAAAATACCGCTTTTGTTAACCCATTTGCCACTCACAGGTGGTTTTCAACAGAATAGCTGACAAGAATCACACGATTTTTTGAAGCTAAGTATTCTGTTACTTATCTCATGATTGTATGAGGATTGTGTTGTTAAACATCTTCGAGTAAAAGAATTGCTGAAAAAAATGACGCGATTTTTGTCAGCTATTCTATTACTTAAAAGCAACACCAATCACTCTGTATGTAATGGATGTGAATGGCACACTTTTGGTATCAATTGAGGATCAGCTACGCAGATGTAAGGACAATTTTTGTGCCCTGCTAAATGAGGATTCAGTTGAGCAGAGTGCTGAAGTGCCCCAACTAAACGAGATGCGCAAGTACTAAAGAGGTATTGACATCGAACCCCTGTCAGAATCGGAAATCCAAACAACAATAAATCTCTTCAAACACAACAAGGCAGCTGGACTTGACGGAATAACAGCTAAATTTCTGAAAGCCGATCCCGTAACAGCGGCTAGTATTTAACATCCGTTGATACAAATCATTTGGAAAAGTGAAAGCTATCCCAAGGACTGAAAGGATGGTGTGATTGTTAAGCTGCCAAAGAAAGGTGACCTTAAGAATTGCAACAGTTATGCGTGGTATCACCGTTTTGTCCGTTTTCCCAAAACTAATGGCAACCATCATTCTCGAGCGAATAAAGGATAGAATCGAGTCTTCACTCAAGAGGCATCAAGCTGGTTTGCGCAGTGGTCGATCGTGTGTCGACCATATCAATACCCTGCGTATCGTCCTCGAGCAGTCGATGGAATTTCAATCACCGCTTTACCCCATGTTCGTGAATTTTGAGAAGGCCAGCGATCGAGTTAATCAAGAATTCATACGGAGATCGTTGCTTGGTAGAGGAGTTCTGCCAAATATTGTTGCCATTATTAAAGAGTCTTACAACAACGCAAGGTGTTTTGTTTTACATAATGGGCAGCTATCCGACTCCTTCGTAGTGCAACAGGATATGAGCCAAAGGGATGTTCTATCGCCAATTCTCTTCCTGCTGGCGATGGACGACGTATTGACAGCAAATAACATCAGTGAGCTGAACGGGATGTGCCAAACAGTGCAAGTGAAGGGAGTGTCGAGTCATCTAAGAATAAACAGCAAAAGGTCAAAAATAATGCTCACAGGCCACTCCACACAGCAGCGTATTATTCTACAGGAGACGCCATCCAGTTCAAGAAGTGGAACAGTTTTACTACCTTGGCAGTATTATTCCTGCAAACGGTGGTACGGATCTGGACGTTAAAAGTAGAATAAATAAAGCTCGCACAACCTTCGGTACTCTGTCTCCAATTTGGAAATCCAGTCATATCTCCTTACGCACTAAGTTGAGATTCCTCGAATCCAATGCCAAATCCGTGCTGTTATATGCTTGTGAAACCTGGAAAGTCAAGTCTACCGTTTAGAAGAAATTGCAGGCTTTTGTGAATCGCTGTCTTCGCCACTTTTTAAAGATTCGCTGGCCACAAATAATATCAAATGAGGAATTGTGGCACAGGACAAGTCAAGAGTGGCTGGAAAGCGTAAATGGCGTTGGATTGGCCACACACTGAAAAAACTAAACGATGAAATTGCAAAGCAGTCTTTTGAATAGAATCCTCAGACCAAGAACAACGGAAATCAATAGCCTTAGCGGAAGCAGAATACCAGAGAATAGACGTGGCCACAGCTGAAGAACCTAGCAGCAGACCGTGAAGGATGGAGATGTTTTGTTGACGCCCTATGCCCCAGCCGGGGTTATAGGACGCGATGTTTTTATTACTAGCTGTTGCTTTTCAAAATTCTGTTACTCGGTGATGGGTTTCAACACGATCCTTATATTGAAAAGCATCAGTAAGTTACAGGATAGATGAAAATAGTTTTCGCACGTGGTTGTGTAGGGACAGTGCACCAACAGCGGTAACTTTATCATCTTGAGATTTTTCAACTGAAATATACTGACAATCAAACGCAAAAAGTGAAACATACCTTAAGTGTGGGCTTTAATGCCAAATCTCAAAGGCAATAACACCCGTGGCTCTTATTTCTTCTTTTTCGTGGGTCTTATTGCTCTTCCAAAAAGCATTTCTTTTATCTTGTGTAAAAAGACCCACGGGCTTTATTTCCGCGGGTCTTATTGCACTGCACCTAATTTAACAGCTGACAGTTTAGGGTAACTAAAAAAAAACTAAAAATGGAGCATTACACGAGAGAACAACCTGTTTTCATTATTGAAAAATATTCAAGGTTGAAGTTAGCCACCATTTGTGCAGTAAAGTTTTGTCAATCAATACAGTTGACAATTTATTTACAAATAGTAAATATGCAACGTACCATAATTCAAAAATAATGAACAAAATTATCATTGACAATTTCGACATAATCGAGTGCGTATATGCCAGCAAAGCCGTGGAGGCCATTGGTCCAATATGCTACTCCGTTAGAGATACCTTATATTTCAATAATAGTAACAATCTAATGAGAAAACTATGTTTTTATTTAATTAAAATCTTGCTTCAATTTTCGGACACCCTTTCGAAATGTGGCCACCAAACTTTCATTATTTTTGAAGTCTAGCTCAACAACGTCTTTCTTTCGTGTAGACATGAACGATGCCCAACATCCAAGCCACAATCCAATCAGCAGTCTGATTTGTATGGATATGTCACTGCTCGGATATGGATTTTTGAGGCTCCAATGGTTTGTTTCAAGACATGTTCATAGTCCGAGCATGGCTCATGTCCAATGGAGCCGGCATGCTCTGCTATTGTCAGGCTCTTGTTTTTGTATTTGGGGGCCATTAATCTTAATGTGACCCGCCTGGAAAAATGGCAAGTTTTTGTCAAGTTTAATCGAGGCACTGGAAAGGCTTTGGTAGGGTAAATCTAGACAAGGAATACTTGTCAAATACTTGAGAGGCCATCGCTAGTAAAAATATTTTGGATAGGTCTTGTTATCCCATCACAAATACCCCATATATGACAAAAACAAAAAAAAACAAATATTTTATACCCATCATACAATATACACTAGTCAACAATATTAAAGGAACAAATTTTTTTTCAATTTTTGTTAGCGTTTTTTGAAGAGCTGTATCTTTGTGACGAGTGGTCGTATTGAGTTGAAATAAAAAGCATTTTACAGCTTTATGTTTTTTGTTTCGAGATTTGTTTGCAAACAAATTTTTTTGAAGTACCGTTATTGCGTTATTGCAAAAAATGAGACGAGACAACAAAATTATTTTGTTTTTATTTTTTTTGAAGGTCCTCATTTCTATGGATACATTTTTTTGAGTCAATTAAATTTCATGATCAGATACCTTGTTTATTCAGCTTCAATTCAGTTTTTTTGTTGTTTTCGTACGATTTTTTTTTTGACATGGTTTATCTGACTTTGAAAGAAAAAAGATACTTTTAGCCTTGATAACCAATATCTCAGCAAATAATGATGTTATAAAAAATTCAAAGACAGTTTTGGAAATTTGAAAAAGCGTTTTACAAGATTTTTTTATGATTTTGTTGAAATTATTTTTTTTACCGTTCACCGTTAGTTTAAAAAAAGTACTAAAAACCGACGTTTTGTGGTCTTTTCGTAAATCTTTTTTTTTCGTTGCAAATATTGATTGCATGGCTTGCGTTGGTATGCAAATTTATAGACTTTTAAATCATCAATATTCTTGTAAATTTTTAAATTGATTCATCGAACCGTTTTTCCTCACCAAAACTTCAAAGTCTTACAAACCAGGTAAAGGAACAAATTCTGGTGTTCCTAAAAAATGCGTAGTCGTCATCAAAATGACAAGAAAACCGCAATTCCAGTGGATTTTTTTTTCACAGTCTTGCATTAGTTAGATACTTTTTTGAATTGAAATGAAATAAAAAGTACATTAAACAAAAAAAAAATAAAAAAAATTAATTAAAAAAATTTTTCAAATAAAAAAACTTGATTTTTTAATTTTTTTTTTTTTTTTGAAAATGTAATTTTTATTTCATTTCCATTCAAAAAAGTATCTAACTAATGCAAAACTGTGAAAAAAATCCACTGGAATTGCGGTTTTCTTGTCATTTTGATGACGACTACGCATTGTTTAGGAACACCAGAATTTGTTCCTTTACCTGGTTTGTAAGACTTTGAAGTTTTGGTGAGGAAAAACGGTTCGATGAATCAATTTGAAAATTTACAAGAATATTGATGATTTAAAAGTCTATAAATTTGCATACCAACGCAAGCCATGCAATCAATATTTGCAACGAAAAAAAAAAGATTAACGAAAAGACCACAAAACGTCGGTTTCTAGTACTTTTTTTAAACTAACGGTGAACGGTAAAAAAAAATAATTTCTACAAAATCATAAAAAAATCTTGTAAAACGCTTTTTCAAATTTCCAAAACTGTCTTTGAATTTTGTATAACATCATTATTTGCTGAGATATTGGTTATCAAGGCTACAAGTATCTTTTTTCTTTCAAAGTCAGATAAACCATGTCAAAAAAAATCGTACGAAAACAACAAAAAAACTGAATTGAAGCTGAATAAACAAGGTATCTGATCATGGCATTTAATTGACTCAAAAAAATGTATCCATAGAAATGAGGACCTTCAAAAAAAATAAGAACAAAATAATTTAGTTGTCTCGTCTCATTTTTTGCAATAACGCAATAACGGTACTTCAAAAAAATTTGTTTGCAAACAAATCTCGAAACAAAAAACATAAAACTGTAAAATGCTTTTTATTTCAACTCAATACGACTGACCACTCGTCACAAAGATACAGCTTTTCAAAAAACGCTAACAAAAATTGAAAAAAATGTGTTCCTTTAATATTGTTGACTAGTGTAGTATAAAAAATTTAAGTATATAGTTTTTCGTTTTCAACATTATACAACTGTATTGCGAAATGGCTCATAAGTTAAGGTATAGGACTGTTAATCAGAAGATTTCAGGATCGAATCTCAGTAGTGACAACTTTTTGTTTTTTTTTTTGCAGCCGCTCGAGGAAAAAGGTTACTTCACTGGCGAGGCCCAAGAGAATTTCTAGAGTTACCCTTGCTCGGCCCTTGCTAGTATTTATGTACAACTTTCTAGCCCCTCACCAAAAATTAGATTGTTTTTCCAGCCGGGGATCAAAGTTTCATTATTGTGACGTAAGAAAATCCATCCCACCTGGAAAACTGGCAAGTTTTTGTCAAGTTTACTCAAGGCTTTGGTAGGGGAAATCTAAACAAGAAAACTTGTTAAATACTCGTGAGATCCTCGCTAGATAAAACTTGTCGGATAAGTCTTGTTATCCCATCACAAATACCCCATATGACAAAAAAAGCAAATAATTTATACAATAAATAAGAAAAATTTAAATATGTATATAGTTTTTCATTTTTAACATTATGCAACTGTATTGCGAAATGGCTCAGTTGACAGCGTATTGGACTGGTAATCAGAAGATCACAGGATCGAAGAAGATAACTTTTTTTTTGTGTTTCTCGAGGCAAAAGGTTGCTTAACTGGTGAGGCCCTAGAGAAAATAGTTACCCTTGCTAGAGCCTTGTTAGGGTCAATGTAAAACTTACTAGTGCCCCGTTAAAAACTAGATCTTTTTTCCAGGTGAGATTTCTAGCTCTTGGTCAAGCAGACATCTAGGCCCTCACTAGTCAAAGTCACTGATGAATACAAATAAGATCTCAAGAATGAAACACCGATTTATGTGTACTAAAAGCTATTTTGAATAATTTTTTTAAATGCAATCAGAGCTTCGTCAAAGACATCATATTATTAGGAATGAGTATCGTTAGTAAATGTGATTTTGCATCATAATATTTAATTTTTATCTAGAAAGTGCATAAAATCTCACTTATGTAGAAAGTCGAAAATAACGGCCCCATTTTTCTTTAGTACCCATCAAGTTTTTTAGTGGCTGAAATCAAGTAGTGTGTTTAACGTACCTAATTAGGTTGAATAAAATCAAAAACTAATAGAATTGCATTGAAATATCCGGAAAAACATCATGGACTGTCGCATCGGACAGGCCAGCTCACTATTACTATCACTTTATGGATAATCTGGCACGTAGTTTTCCTCGCATAAAATCCATTAAACCTTTTTTTTTCGCAACATTACAACACAAAAAAAAATTATAATCTACAATTTTAATGCAATTGTTATGCGAAAACCCTATTGAGTATCTATATTTATAAACCCTTGCTAACCATCTTTTTTGTTCACGTACTTTATACACGTGCATATTCGTGCTGTTGTGTGCTTATACAAAGTACATTTTACTCGTAACATTACTATACCGTTATTATCTCTATTTTTTTTTAAATTTAACATTTAAAATGTTGGAGCATACAAAATATCTACAGAATTTCGCGTGCGGAGTAGGTTCACACAAAAAAAAAAAGTTAAAGATAGATAGATAGATAACTATGCGATGATAATTTTTCTATTCTATAATTTTCATTACATTTCTTTTCTTGGGGTCAAGTAATGGTTTTGCAAAAAAAAAAAAATTTTTCTTTTGAGATTTTATTTTGAATACTATACGATGATGGTTAACATAAAAGCTTACAAAAACCGGTTTTTCTTCAAAGCCCTAACATCAGGATTTCCGCGTACAGTTTGTATCAACTCCTCACATGGGAAGACAGTGATTTGAAATAATACGATCATTATTTCATCGGCTGTGTGGTAGACTTTCACTGTATTAGGCGTGTTCAGCTGAAGTTTACTAAGAAAATATATTCAATACGAGTTACAAATTATTTAAAGCTCAGGACACCCAGGTAATTTAAGAAAACCAAGTGTCTTGAAAATAAACCGTTTGAAATTATTCCCCATGTAGTAGATGTTTAGTTATTTTGTAAGTTGACAAAATTCATACAAATTGATAAACATTAGCTAAAACTTTCCCACAAATTAACTACGCAGCAAGAACGTGCGACCTAGTTGAACATTTAAGTCTCCTTCAACTTCCTATTACGACTTAAAAAAATTTATACAAATGCACACGCTATGGATCTTCTGTATTTTACTAACAACTAGGTATAATACACAAACTACAAAAACCTCCTCCAAAACCACAATATTCCTTTGATTTCAGAAACTTGGAGGAGTGTATTTTCGCATTTTCCTGATTCACTTGACTTGGGCGAGTTTTCTATTCGTGTATTTTTTTTAAGGTTTGGTTCGACCTAAATTCATCGTTATATCATTCGAATTCTTTTTTTAATGATTATAGTTGTTTGGCATGCAACCATGAGAATAAAAGGAAAATATATATTCCTAAGTTGAAGCGAAGTTTTCATTTACTTAAAAGGATATGTGTTAAAAAAGGATTTTTGGTTTTATGGTAGAGGAAATAGATAAAACGACTGCCTTTCTTCTTAAGTCTGGTTTTTAAAATGAAAAGTATAAAAAAAAAATAGTTCGCCAAAAATACCGCTTTATTTACTTAAAAAATCCGAAATTCTTTCTGAATATTCATTCAATAAAAAAAATTAAAAAAAAAATCATTTCAAAACCAATGCAAGGGATAAAAACTGAAAAATTTTGCTGATTTTTTTTTTTCTTATCAAAGATAGAAATGAAAAGCTTCCTGAGAAAGTTATTTGGTTTTTGTTCTTTTTTGTTGAGGTGAAGAGAGTGGAAAGCCACAAGATATAGCTTAAGGTTCGGTGCTTTTTTTTTTATATTCAAGTTTGGTTTGTGAAATTATTGTGTGGATATTTTTCTTTGGCGGTATTTTTTTGATTTGTATAGATAAATAGATATTGTGATGTTTGTGTCACATACGAAGGACGTATGTTGGTTTCGATATAAACAAAAAAAAATATTTATATTTTCTACGAAGGAGTAAATAGTAAGAAAAAAAAAGTACTATAGACTGAGGTTAGGATTAAATCTCAAGTCAAAAATTTTGTTTTGGAAGGAAATTGAGAGAATATTATATTGTGGATTTTTTGTGAATGTGCAAACACAATTTTTTTTTTTTGAATATTTTGATAAAACAGAAATGCAAAAATATATAATATTTATAAATGTATATATATATATATTTATACTTTATAGATATAAACAAGGGGCTGTGCTCATGCAATTTTTAAGAAAATTAAATTTTAATATTCTACTATGATGGTATTGTAATTAGTACTTTAAAATATTTATTTATTTTAATTACGTTTTTTTTTTAAATAATAAATACAACCCAAAATCTTCAAAATAATTCTACAATAGGAGTTTTCTTTATAGAAAAAAAAATATTAAAAGTTATGTTGATAGAAAACTCGTAGTTCAGCTCGATAAAATTGTTTTTGGTAAATAAATTAAAAATATAATTAAATAATTAAAAGATATTAATAATAACGTAAATATTGAAATTATACTTTTGAACTTAAGCACTGATTTCAAATTTAAACTGATTTTTATCACTTTCTCGGACGGAAAATTTTAATTCCAGCTGATGTGATAGCATTTAATGTGATTGATAAATCATTTCATATTTAAATCATCTCAGCCAATTCCACCTCAGAAAAAAAATAAAAAAAACTTGAAATTGCATCATAATGAAGACATAAACACTATCCAGCGCTTTATATTAAATATCCGAATAAAGCAAAAAATTGTTTCGAAACTCATAAATAAAACTACTTAAAGTTAAATAATAAGAAACTATAATTTATGTTTTTTTTTGCCAGATTATAACGGGTGATTTTTTAAGAGGTTTAGAACTTTAAAAAAAAAAAAACACAAAAAATTCGAAAAAATGAATGAAATATTTATTTGAATCGATAGTTTGAACCTTGCAATTTAACGTTTAAAGATAATTTCATGCAAATGTTGACCGCGGCTGCGTCTCAGGTAGCCCATCCGCTGAGTCCAATTTTGGCATACTCTTTCACACATATCGGCCGGTATCTCACGAATGAATGCATGGATGTTGGCTTCCAGTGCGTCAATCGAAGCGGGCTTGTCCCTATAGACATTAGCCTTGACATACCCCCACAAAAAATAATCTAATGGTGTCAAATCGCACGATCTAGGCGGCCAATTGACCGGCCCGAAACGTGAAATTAACTGTTCACCAAACTCGCCTCGCAATTGCGCCATTGTTTCGCGTGCTGTGTGGCATGTGGCACCGTCTTGTTGAAACCACATATGCAAGTCAAGAACTTCCATTTCGGGCAAAAAAAAGTTTGTTATCATCGCTCGGTAGCGTTCACCATTGACAGTAACTGCTGGGAACGGCGCCGAATCGACATTTCGCGGTCTTCTGTCACACTAGCTGATACGGCCGCAATATTTTCTTCACTACGCACAGTACGTAAACGTGTTGGTGGTTTAATGTCCAACAAAGTAAATTTGGTGCGAAATTTGGTCACAATCTTCCGAATAGACTGCTCAGAAGGTCGAGAATGCCGACCATAAAATGGAAGCAGCGCGCGATGAACATTTCGAACCGAGCACGAATTTTGATAGTAAAATTCAATAATTTGCAAGCGTTGTTCATTTGTAAGACGATCCATGGTTAAATTGCAAACCAAACTGAAGCTGTTTGACAGTGACACAAGGTACTAAACACACGTCAGCTGTCAAAACCAGTGTTGCCAAAACCAAACCAGCTAAAAAATCACCCGTTAGAATTAGAAAAATTATATTTTAAAACTATATATCTGTTCAGAATTAAATTTTAATTGATTTTTTTGAGATAACGCAGAGCTAAAACAATTTTTTATTTAAATCATAGCATTTTTAAAAATTGCACTTGCACATTTCCAAAAAAATAAAATAAAATTAAATAAAACTTAAATAAAAATTTAAATAATAATTTGTAAATCATTGTGTCATATCGTGTGCCTGTTTGTGATCATATTCATATTTATATATAAGATAATATTTATAACATTCCTTTGTAAATATTTTTTTGTTCCAACTTTCAATTATTTATATATATTTAATAAATAGTTTCATATATGCTATGCGGTTTTACTAATTAAAAAAAAATATTTTTATTTGCAATAAATATTTTTCAAAAAAATATATTTTTTTTTCAACAAACATCGATTGAATAAATAGCTTTTAAAAATTTAAGAATAATTTTATATGAAAATTCAATTTTACCTGCAAGTCCTGCTTAGCTGCTTCAGCTCCGGCTCTTGTGTGGAATGTCACAAAACCAACTGGCTGTTATAAGAAAAAAAAATACAGAAAATTTAGTAAGCAAATGGAAATATTATAATTTAAAAATATTGAGTTGCGTAAAGTTAGAATAACAACTTTGGAAAAAATAACTTTTGAGTACGACGTGGAAACAAAAAACTTGCCGTTCTTAAGGTTTATTTGAATACGCCATTAATTGCCGTAAATATGCATCGAAAGCCAAAAATTTCACATTCTTAATACATATAAGGTTTTACCATTAAAAGGGCAGTTACATTGATTTTAGGTGAGAAGTCAACATTACGCTTTTTATTTTTGGTCAAAAATATCTTTTGAATATGCTATAGGTTTTCCCAAAAATTATATTAACTGTTCTACTGAGTTATTAGTCATGTCAGGAAACCAAATCCCGTGCGTTTTTTGGCGGGGACCTTTTCTTATAACTGGAATTCATTCCTTACACATTCAGGATGAAATTAAACTTGGAACTGGAAGTCACTTTTGTAATCCTGTCGCCTTGACCTCATTTTGAGAAATGGCGCCCAATCTGTTGTCCAGTCAGGAAACTGAAATCCCTGCTTTTTTGTGGGGAGGACACGGAAAGAATTCTTGGATCAGATCACGAAAAATAAGCTGCAAATTACGAAAAATGAATCCCGATTTATACCTTGACTCAGGATATCGTAATTTACGACTATTTGTTTGCAATTTGCAAAACTGATCAAAATGAAGATATTGATACTTAAAAATCGTAAATCAACACTCTTTAAGTATCAATAATTCTATCGAGAAAAAACAGTAATTGCGAACAACAAATCACAATTTGATCCAAATATTCCTCAATCGCACAATTTGTAAAATGCAAAAAAGATTTGTGATCACCAACTTTTATTTCGTGATATTGCTACTTGAAAGATCAATCTTGCTCTACCCTTTATTTTGCAGGTATACATATTTAATTTAATTTATTTGAAATTCATATTTGACGCTACTCGGATTTGAACTCGCAACCAGGGCTACCTTCATGGCTCTAAAGAGCCACTTTGGCTCTTTTTTTCATGTATGGCTCTTTGGCTCCACTTTTCTAAAATCATCCAAAATTGGCTCTTTTTGAGATTTTCGTGGCTCTTTTCACTCTTTTTTAAAATAAAGGCTTAACTACATTCATTTCACTTTTGTACAAAAGTGCAAAAGTGAAAAATACAAATATATTCTCTTGACACCTTCCTGCGAAAAAGCATATGAGATTCGAGTGGAGCTGAATGCATTCAAACACGGAAAAGGCTAGAGCTGGAACTATAATGCTCGGAGGGGCACTTAAGAGGTCGGAAAAAAACAAGCAAATACAAGGAAAGCATATGACGCAACTATAATTGCGGAGTTGGGCGTTTCGTTCAACTTTGCTTTGTAAGTTAAATGACATTTGGTGAAATAAGAATGTCAAGAGAGATAGATGATAAGTACAAACATTATGTGTGTGTTCCCCTTTTGACGCTACGGGAAGCAGCTTTTCGTTGGTTTATGACTTAAGCTTCAGTAGCTTTCTGACCATTATAGTTCTACCTTAGTTCAGCATCTATTATCGATGTCAGTGACATCTATGAGTTAGTTTTTTTTACTATTTGCTTAGATGTAGTTGTGTTTCACTTTTCTGCAATAGTAAAAGTTAGGAACGCTCTTACTTTGGGTTGGCTACGAAATCTCGCAAATCAAAATCTCGCATTCGAAATCTCGCATAACGAAATCTCGCATAACGAAATCTCGCAATTACAAAATCTCGCTTTTCATAATCCCGCAATTACAATATCCCGCTTTTCATAATCTCGCCATAACGAAATCCCGCAAACTAAAATCTCGCATATCAAAATCTCGCAAAATTGAATTGCATTGCAACAAATACATTTTTTTAATCAAAATCTCGCAAATTGAAATCTCGAGATTTTAATTTGCGAGATTTTGATTAAAAAAATGCATTTGTTGCAATGCAATTCAATTTTGCGACATATCCTACCTACTGCAAAATCTATAATCCAGTGTCTGGGTACTTTTAAATTAATAAACAACAGTGTGGTCTGTTATTTATTATTTTGCGCTTTTGATTTTTCAATATTATTGTTCTCAAAAGAACAAGAAGGAGAGAGAACATAGAGATCGTATATCCAGTTGTAAAGTGTTATGTGCAAATCGCATTACTGGTATTTGGCCTTGAACTAGAAAATACTTTTCCATTATAAACGCGTAAAAGACAACCAAAATGATTATAGAGGTTATTAACAGTAATAAAGGATGTACAATTTTTTTGTATTGACGGGTATAGTTATTAGTTGGAAAGAAAAATTATCCAAAATGCTCTTGTTCTCAAAAAAAAAAAAACAAATTTTTCTAAAAGCCGTGTGCGATTCGTTGCTGTGAAATTTGAAGTTGCGAGATTTTGATTTGCGAGATTTTAAATTGCGAGATTTTGGTTGAAATTTGCGAGATTTTTAGGTTCAAGATGTAAATGCGAGATTGTAAGAAGCGAGATTTTGTAATTGCGAGATTATGAAAAAAAAAAAAAATTTAATTTGCGAGATTTCGTTATTCGAGATTTTTAAAAAAATGCGAGATTTCGTTATTCGAGATTTTGGTTTGCGGGATATCGTAGCGCTCCCTCTTACTTTTACTTTTGTAAAACTTGAGATAAAAGATAGGATTGAGCAGTTTATTGGAAAAATACAAGAAACTTTTGTACAAAAGAGAATTGAATGTAGTTAGGCCTTAATATTTCTATCTACTTAAATTTCCTTTTTCAAAATTTTCGAATTTCCCTCAAATAAAAAACTTCTTGGAAATTCTTCCTCTGAGTAAAAAATTCTTTTTAATCTGAACGCGTTCATTTTCATAAAAAACTAATTTCTTTCATTAAAAAATCGATGTCTATTCTTGAAACACAAACTAATTCAAAATATTAACTACGCAAACGAATTGCTCGTTAAAAATTTTGAAGATATTGGCCACGAAGCTGAAGCTTGTTTGAAAAAAGAAAATGTTTCCCATGATGATTTTGTTGCTATAAGAAAATGTTTTACTATACTATCAGACAATCTGCGATGAAATCACGTTAAGAATTTATTTCAAATATAAATAGACCGAGAGCCCACAGCAGATTTTAGGTGTGAACGATAGCAAAAAAAGAAGTATAGGCGTCGAAAGCTTCATTAAAGACTATTAAAAACATCGAAGTCTTGCAGTCCACAACTGGGGCCTTTGCAAAAAAGAGTGCATCGAAAAAAAAATATGAATGCAACTTCGAGGAAAATCGTGTTAGCCGAAATTGGTTTTCACCCCTCCCTAGATAAGCTCCGCTGATCCCATATCACGGAATTTGAGATCATTTGAGTGTTTAATTCGCCCTGCCAAACTGTTTAAAAAAACCGTTTTTCACTTTGAATTTTGAATTTTTTAAACGGTCTGGTAGACCCAACTGTACACTCAAATGGTCACAGATTCCAGGATATGTGATCCGAGGAGCTTATCTAGGGAGGGGTGAAAACCAATTTCGGCTAACACGATTATCCCCGAAGTTGCATTCATATTTTTTTTTCGATGCACTGTTACTCGCAAGGGCCCCAGTTGTGGACTGCAAGGCTTTGATTTTTTTAATAGCCTTTAATGAAGCTTTCGACGCCTATACTTCTTTTTTTGCTATCGTCCACACCCAAAATCTGCTGTGGGCTCTCGGTCTACTAGGAGAATGCATAGAAGAAACTTTTTCTCGATTTTAGTTCTTTTAAATTTTCTCAAAAAAGTTAGTTGAAAGGGTTCTGAACTCGGTCATTTGGATTCAGCAAGTTTTGGAAAGACATCCAACAACTTGCTGAATCATTGAATGTGTTTTTGTGGTTTTGAGAAAAAGTTGTCGAGAAATTTTAAAGAAATGAAAATTTAGTGATTCGATGCGTAGAAGTAATAAGCAGGAGGCTAAAATATTCGAGGTGATACCAGGAAAAAGGTGGATAAGTGATCCGCAGACAATTATACAGAAAAGATGAGTAGAGTGGTTTTTAATAATTTGATAATTTGTGCGTCAATTCTGGTAGAATTGATTTCGTTTGTTGTAATTCGAATTTTATCCCGGTTTTGTGGGACACGGTATTTGCTTGTTAACGGTCCATTTTAATTTTCATTTTCTTTGTTTTTGCTCGCGGCTTAACGTTTCACCGTAAGCCCTTTAAAGGACCCCGCACATTTTGTATGAAAAAGTGGGCCCCCGGTTAAATTGGCTGAAATTTTGGTATGTTGTTGGGTATTTGTTAGTGACTAAAAGTGACCCTAGAACTTGGGTCTGAAAAACATTCCTTTCCAAGTTATAACGGTTTTAATGGGGGCGCTTGGTGATGGCTGCAAAGCAATACACTCAACTGATATGCTGAAAAACAGCTACTTTCATGAAAAGTTTATAGGCAAAATGAACCGAATGGCTTCAGGGTGTTCTCTACTAATATTTTTGACATTATGGACTTGTAGAGAGGAGTTATGTGTGTGTACGTATGTGTGTATGTGCGTGTGAGGCTGTATGTGTGTGTCCGTGTGTATACATATGTATTGTGTGTGTGTATATGTGTGTATGTATATATAAGCTATAGTGTTCCATAGGATCTTTAACATTCACTTACACTTAATTAAACTTGCTTCCGAACTCCTACACCCACTCACACGCACATACATACACACGTACACACACATAACTCCTCTCTACAAGTCCCAAATCAAGGAATTTCTCCGTAAATATGGGGAAGGGAGAGGAAGTGAGGGGGGGTGCATGTCAAAAATATTAGAAGAAAACATCCTGAAGCCATTCGATTCATTTTTCCTGTAAACTTTACACAAAAGTAGCTGTTTTTATTGCATATCAGTTGAGTGTATTGCTTTGCAGCCATCACCAAGAGCCCCCATTAAAAACGTTATAACTTGGAAAGGAACGTTTTTCAGACCCAAATTCTATGGGCACTTTTGGTCAGTACCATACCAAAATTTCAGCCAATTTAACTGGGCCCACTTTTTCATACAAAATGTGCGGGGTCCTTTTGTAATCTTTATTATCTTTGATCGTTGAGTAATTTCAATGAAGTTGATACAGGTTATAGCTGAGACAGAATTAGAACAGAAAGAAATTTGTCAAAAGCATCACCATCACCTTTTTCAATTTCATTGAAATCGCTCAAGGAACAACGCAGTTGCAAAATATTGATATATTTTAGAAGTACATACCTTGTTTTGAAAATACTTTTTTTTTTGACTGTGTATCAGCCATCACCTATGTTAATTTGATTGAATCACAAATAGGAATAGCGAAGTTTCGAGGATTTCGAAACTTTTTTTTTTGACACTTTGTCCTTCGATATTTTATCTGGGGTAACTTTGGCTTTTCGAAACTTTCTCCTTTCGCCAAATAATTTTTTTGTTCTATCTGAACGGTTCATGAATGGTTCTCCAAAAGTTCTCGCATGATTAATTCGGGAATGAACCATATTTTGTAGATCCTCGCAGATTTGTTTCGATTGTGAAAACGAATATCGTTTTAAAGGAACCAAAAAATAAGATTCCCTATCGAATCAATAAAAATCATCCGATCATAATTTTTCACGAGAGAACGAATTATATTTTATAGTTCTACGAACCGTGATTTTTGTTAGGATTCGCATATACTTTTGAATTTTTTGGCCATCCCATAAAAAGAATAAAAATCTTGACAGAGCCTGTGAAAACTACACACCTGATCTATAGAAATATGCTACAAGAGCAAACAATTTCTTTGAATTTAAATCAATTAAAATGCCTCTGCGAACTAAGTCTTTTAATAATTTAGTGGATAAAAGGTATGCTCCAAAAAAAAATTCATCTAAATCGAAGCTGCACTTTAATAATTCGAAAATCTAATATTTTGTGTGCTTAATTGGCACGACTATTCCTATCTATATATGTTTCTACATATGTACATATATCAATGTTCGTATATTTTAAAAATATGTATGCATACTATGTATTCAAAAAAACATAAATATCTTACCGATGCAGTTTTTCCATTTTTACTGGTCACTTTCAGTAAAGATCCTTCGTAACCCTACAAATTACAAAGGATTATAAATTTGTATTACTGAATTTATAATTTCAAAAAAAAAAAATATAGGTAGTTATAGAATCATTTGAAACTCACCTCATAAGCTCTGAATAACAGATATAATTCTCTAGGCTTAGCATCCATTGGTAAACCACTCACAAAAAGCGTCCGAACCTAGAACAAAACAAAAACAAAAGTAATAAAATTAATTCAAAACCCATTTCACAGTAAAATTTGATGTTTTTATTATAACAACAACCGCAACAACAATAAACCCCTTTAACATTTTATTTCAAGTGGGTATGCAGCTATATACATATAGTAGAAAGCCCCAATAATTTAAAGTGAGATTAAAGGTGTAACACCTCTTGAATACCGTTATTATCGCTTCAAGGAAATAAAGGACTAAGATAAAAAACATGAATCTCCTCTCTTTGTTGTATGCTCAACACCCAGAATAATAAACTTTTTTTTTTCAAGAATCGTTTACACCTATACTGACATAAGGTCGAGTCAACAAATTTTTCTTTTGTCATTTATTGCATGTCGAAGCAAAAAAAAAAAAAAAACAGAAAAGATCTTTATGGGTCGACATAGCCATATTCTTGAAAAGGATCAACAGACAGCACATTTTCCTCTCAATCTTAACCAGCAAAGAGTATCTCATTCACATAATGTTAATGTATGATATACATACTTCAAAAAATCCTGGGCTATCATTATCCATAAGATATAGGTTCAGTATATAAATGTATAAGTATATGTATATGAAGCTTAGCTACTGTTGTAAAATTATGTGGAGCATATTCGTTGATTATTTCTCATTATCATCCGCACATAATATCCTTGTTGTTATATTGTTCCGTGATGCGATTTTTATGTTGAAGCTTAGATGTTATGATTAAGCAGAATTTGAATATCCAGTAGCGGATTAACTTTTGTACACTAATAGGGCCGACATTTTTTTTTTTTTACTTCTTTTAAGTAATATTTCTTATTTTTATTAGATTTAATGAAGAAACCTCAAGGTTTTTAATCAAGACTTACATTTTAAAAAATCTATTTTAAGATAAAATGTAACAATTGCAATTGCTTAAAAATAAGTCTTTAGTCTTTGTTTACTACCTCTTCGGAGTAAGTATTGGCTACGTGTAGTAAAAGTTGAGTTTATAAACATAATTTCTTTGATACACTTCTTCTAAGAAATACTGCCAGTTTGAAGGCCTTTCCTTGGTCAAATTACTATCATCGTTCAATCCAGCCTTGTGATTATTTGTTTGTATATATTTACAATAATAAGAAAGAAGTGGATGAAAGTATAACGATTAAAACGTGCTCTATCAGAAAATCAAAGTTGTGAAGATATTTATGTAGTATTTATGCAAGTAGTAGGTATATATGTATATATTATATTGACAGGATAAAATGAATAATAAATAAGATGTTACAAAAAATAACACACAAGATACTTTTCTAATAGATGACATAAAGAGGGTCACGTGATAAAAGTGCTTTTGTTCAAGTGACAGGAAAAGAAAACGAATGTTGGTATTTCCTTAGTCCTTGGGTTTGGTTTGGACATATACATACCTACATATACCTACCTATACCTATACTATAACACATGATAAGGTGAAATTTTCTTTTATTATATATAATTATTATCATTGCTGATTGTGTTTTGGTTCAATAATAGAGTAAAGTCGGGTAGTGTGGACCACCAATCTTATTTTATATATAAGCACAAACGGTTAAAGTTTTCTTAAAGATTTTAAGTTACAAAATTATGCTATGTTTCCACCAAAGGTTTATCTCAGTTCAGATTTAATAAATCTATCTAGTATTTCCACCGCACAAAAAGATTTGAAAAAGATTAACTGTGACAGTACCTTAAAAAATGCAAATGGTGTTTCATTTTTTCTTATGAAGAGGAAGTGAGATAGAACGCTTCATTTGTGAAGAACTGAATTCAGCCATGAATGAAACCTTTAGCGCCATACAAGAATGGGTTAGTTCGATTTGCAAAAGTATTTGTCCTAGGATGATTTAACAAGATTAATCTCTAATCTTCAAGATTAACGAAATATATTTGTATGGTAAATCTCCGACATTTAAAGAAGATTTGGGGTATCTTATTAAAACTCAGATTAGCGTTAGGTGGAAATGTAGCATTCGATACATTCATTTTTATTATCAATCTAGCAACAAAAAGAACAATTCACTTTAAACAAAATTAACAAAAATAAAAAGTAAAAAAAGTCAAAAACGTGAAAAATAAAAAGTGGTGGGTAATGTGGACCACTACTTTAAGGAACATAAGAGGTACAAAACTCACATTTAAATTGAGACCCAAATATGACACGAAACGTGCTGGATCTATACTTCAAGAAATATCATCGTCAACTAAAGAATTTTAAGTGAGCTCTACTCCATAGATTGCGTTTCGCCCAGAAACGAAAAAAAAACAGAAGAATATTATTTTTAATTTTCTTCAAAATCATTATAGTACAAGAGCCGACTGCAAACTTTGGGAGTGGATGTATAACCAAAATATGAGTACATGGTTATATAGATTTAAGCATCGTGATATGGAAAACAAAAGTCTGGCAGGGTTTACTCTCAGCTTTTGGGGGTGGTGGGTGGTTAAAATCTGCGATTTTTCCGATTTTTGTGTGAGGGGTATAACCACTTCAATTCATATATAAAATATAGGAAATGACCTGCTGATCTCAAATAATTAATTTCCAGACGTTTCCCTTTCAGCTTTCTGCCCGCTAGAAGCGCATCAAAGTGGGCTAAAAACCAGCTTTTGATGTCAGGGGTATAACCAAATGTGCGACACATCAAAAAATCAGGAAAAATCTCATGATTACAAATATATAGGTGCCAGACTTTTTACTTTCAGCTTTCTCCCTGCCAGACGCCCCCAAAGTAGTGGAAACCCCCTTTTTTATTCCAGCGCTATAAACAAAAGTGTGGTATACCAACAAATCATAAAAAATCTTCTGATTAAAAACATACCAGTCCCAGACTTCTACCTCTAAGCTTTCACCCTGCCAGACGCCCCCAAAGTGGTGGAAAACCCCCATTTCGATGCCAGGAATATTACCAAAATTGTGGTACACCAAAAAATCATAACAAATCCCCTGATTAAAAATTTGTCAGTCCCAGACTTCTACCTTTCAGCTTTCACCCTTCCAGACGCCCCCAAAGTGGTGGAAAACCCCCATTTTGATGCCAAGAGTATAACCAAAAGTGTGGTACACCAAAAAATCATAAAAAATCCCCTGATTAAAAATATGTCAGTCCCAGACTTCTACCTCTCAGCTTTCACCTTGCCAGAAGCCCCCAAAGTGGTGGAAAACCCCCATTTTGATGCCAGGAGTATAACCAAAATTGTGGTTCACCAAAAAATCATAAAAAATCCCCTGATTAAAAATTTGTCAGTCCCAGACTTCTACCTCTCAGCTTTCACCCTTCCAGACGCCCCCAAAGTGGTGGAAAACCCACATTTTGATGCCAAGAGTATAACCAAAAGTGTGGTACACCAAAAAAATCATAAAAATCTTTTGATTAAAAATTTGTCAGTCCCAGACTTCTACCTCTCAGCTTTCACCCTGCCAGACGCCCCCAAAGTGGTGGAAAACCCCCATTTTGATGCCAGGAGTATAACCAAAAGTGTGGTACACCAAAAAATCATAAAAAGTCCCCTGATTAAAAATATGTCAGTCCTAGACCTTTACCTGTCAGCTTTCACCCTGCCAGACGCCCCCAAAGTGGTGGAAAACCCCCATTTTGATGCCAGGAGTATAACCAAAATTGTGGTACACCAAAAAATCATAAACAAATCCCCTGATTAAAAATTTGTCAGTCCCAGACTTCTACCTCTCAGCTTTCACCCTTCCAGACGCCCCCAAAGTGGTGGAAAACCCCCATTTTGATGCCAAGAGTATAACCAATAGTGTGGTACACCAAAAAATCATAAAAATCTTTTGATTAAAAATTTGCCAGTCCCAGACTTCTACCTCTCAGCTTTCACCCTGCCAGACGCCCCCAAAGTGGTGGAAAACCCCCATTTTGATGCCAGGAGTATAACCAAAAGTGTGGTACACCAAAAAATCATAAAAAATCCCCTGATCAAAAATATGTCAAACCTAGACCTCTACCTGTCAGCTTTCACCCTGCCAGACGCCCCCAAATTGGTGGAAAACCCCCATTTTGATGCCAGGAGTATAACCAAAATTGTGGTACACCAAAAAATCATAAACAAATCCCCTGATTAAAGATTTGTCAGTCCCAGACTTCTACCTCTTAGCTTTCACCTTGCCAGAAGCCCCCAAAGTGGTGGAAAGCCCCCATTTTGATGCCAGGAGTATAACCAAAAGTGTGGTACACCAAAAATCATAGAAAGTAACCTGATTAAAAATATGTCAGTCCCAGACTTCTACCTCTCAGCTTTTACCTTGCCAGAAGCCCCCAAAGTGGTGGAAAACCCCCATTTTGATGCCAGGAGTAAAACCAAAATTGTGGTACACCAAAAAATCATAAAAATCCCCTGATTACAAATTTGTCAGTCCCAGACTTCTACCTCTCAGCTTTCACCCTTCCAGACGCCCCCAAAGTGGTGGAAAACCCCCATTTTGATGCCAAGAGTATAACCAAAATTGTGGTACACCAAAAAATCATAAACAAATCCCCTGATTAAAGATTTGTCAGTCCCAGACTTCTACCTCTTAGCTTTCACCTTGCCAGAAGCCCCCAAAGTGGTGGAAAACCCCCATTTTGATGCCAGGAGTATAACCAAAAGTGTGGTACACCAAAGAATCATAAAAAGTAACCTGATTAAAAATATGTCAGTCCCAGACTTCTACCTCTCAGCTTTTACCTTGCCAGAAGCCCCCAAAGTGGTGGAAAACCCCCATTTTGATGCCAGGAGTATAACCAAAAGTGTGGTACACCAAAAAATCATAAAAAGTAACCTGATTAAAAATATGTCAGTCCCAGACTTCTACCTCTCAGCTTTTACCTTGCCAGAAGCCCCCAAAGTGGTGGAAAACCCCCATTTTGAGGCCAGGAGTATAACCAAAATTGTGGTACACCAAAAAATCATAAAAAATCCCCTGATTAAAAATTTGTCAGTCCCAGACTTCTACCTCTCAGCTTTCACCCTTCCAGACGCCCCCAAAGTGGTGGAAAACCCCCATTTTGATGCAAAGAGTATAACCAAAAGTGTGGTACACCAAAAAATCATAAAAATCTTTTGATTAAAAATTTGTCAGTCCCAGACTTCTACCTCTCAGCTTTCACCGTGCCAGACGCCCCCAAAGTGGTGGAAAACCCCCATTTTGATGCCAGGAGTATAACCAAAAGTGTGGTACACCAAAAAATCATAAAAAATCCCCTGATTAAAAATATGTCAGTCATAGACCTCTACCTGTTAGCTTTCACCCTGCCAGACGCCCCCAAAGTGGTGGAGAACCCCCATTTATGCTAGGAGTATAACCAAAATTGTGGTACACCAAAAAATCATAAACAAATCCCCTGATTAAAAATTTGTCAGTCCCAGACTTCTACCTCTCAGCTTTCTCCCTGCCAGACGCCCCCAAAGTAGTGGAAACCCCCTTTTTTATTCCAGCGCTATAAACAAAAGTGTGGAACACCAAAAAATCATAAAAAATCCCCTGATTAAAAATATGTCAGTCCTAGACCTCTACCTGTCAGCTTTCACCCTGCCAGACGCCCCCAAAGTGGTGGAAAACCCCCATTTTGATACCAAGAGTATAACCAAAATTGTGATACACCAAAAAATCATAAACAAATCCCCTGATTAAAAATTTGTCAGTCCCAGACTTCTACCTCTTAGCTTTCACCTTGCCAGAAGTCCCCAAAGTGGTGGAAAACCCCCATTTTGATGCTAGGAGTATAACCAAAAGTGTGGTACACCAAAAAATCATACAAAATTAAAAATATTTCAGTCCCAGACTTCTACCTCTCAGCTTTCACCTTGTCAGAAGCCCCCAAAGTGGTGGAAAACCCCCATTTTGATGCCACGAGTATAACCAAAATTGTGGTACACCAAAAAATCATAAAAAAATCCAATTAGGAGGGGTCTGGCAGGGTGAAAGCTGAGAGGTAGAAGTCTGGGACTGACATATTTTTAATCAGGGGACTTTTTATGATTTTTTGGTGTACCACACTTTTGGTTATACTTCTGGCATCAAAAGGGGGGCTTTCCACCACTTTGGGGGCGTCTGGCAGGGTGAAAGCTGAGAGGTAGAAGTCTGGGACTGACATATTTTTAATCAGGGGATTTTTATGATTTTTTGGTGTACCACAATTTTGGTTATACTCCTGGCATCAAAAGGGAGGCTTTCCACCACTTTGGGGGCGTCTGGCAGGGTGAAAGCTGAGAGGTAGAAGTCTGGGACTGGTATATTTTTAATCAGAAGATTTTTTATGATTTTTTGGTATACCACACTTTTGTTTATAGCGCTGGAATAAAAAAGGGGGTTTCCCCTACTTTGGGGGCGTCTGGCAGGGAGAAAGCTGAAAGTAAAATGTCTGGCACCTATATATTTGTAATCAGGAGATTTTTCCTGATTTTTTGATGTGTCGCACATTTGCTTATACCCCTAACATCAAAAGCTGGTTTTTAGCCCACTTTGATGCGCTTCTGGCGGGCAGAAAGCTGAAAGGGAAACGTCTAGGAATTAATTATTTGAGATCAGAAGGTCATTTCCTATATTTTATATATGAATTGAAGTGGTTATACACCTCACACAAAAATCGGAAAAATCGCAGTTTTTAACCACCCACCATCCCCAAAAGCTGAGAGTAAACCCTGCCAGACTTTTGTTTTCCATATCACGATGCTTAAATCTATATAACCATGTACTCATATTTTGGTTATACATCCACTCCCAAAATTTGCTGTCGGCTCTTAGACTATTATCATCGTCAGCTGCTAGGAAATCATTATCACTGAAAATGTTTCTGTCAACTGGGTAGATTCTAGTGGCCTTGAAACCACTCGTGGCTATTTCTCCACTTTGGACTCTGAGATATGCTTTGCCAAACAATTCGTTTATATCAAAATGCATAAATGGTATAGGACATTCATCATCATCCAGATACGATTCTCTTCTGACAAATACTTCTTAAGGGAACCCATAAACGTCTTATAAAGAGGCTGCATCTAATGGATGGAATGAGGAGGATTAGAAAGCAAGCAAACGTTCTCCTTTCTAGCCATATCAATAAGTTTGATATTACAGGTATGACTATAATGTCCATCTAAAATAAGAAGAACTTGATTGATTGATTCAGCTAATGGCTTCACAAAGTCTATAAAATACTGAAACCATATATGGCAAATATGTCGGTCTGAACCCATCCAGAAGGATGACATTCATACGTAGTTCCTGAAGGTGCTACTTTCATAAAGGGGATAGCGTTTTTGGGGTGGAAATATTAGCAGAGGCATGATGTAGTACCTCGTGGCATGATGGTTAGTGCGTAGGACTGTCATGCCGAAGGTGTGGGTTCGATTCCCAGCCGTGCCACCTCAAAACAGAAATGTTTTATTCGAGGTACTGCCTCTTGCGAGGAACTGACAAATCCTCCAAGAGTATACTTGTCATGAAAAAGTGCTTCTCATTTAGCCGTTCGGACTCGGCAAAAAACTGTAGGTCCCCTCCATTCCTGCCAACGAACACGCACACAGGAATGGTTGTGAGTTGTAAGTCACTAGGCCCTGGTTCTCCACGAGCTGTTGCGCCACCCAATTTATTTTTAATTTTTATTAGCAGAGGCAGTACAAATGCGCTGACAGCTCTCATGTAGACAATAGTGGTGATGGTAGAGCCTCTTTCTGTTGCAGTAAGTGCACCAATTTAGTCGCTTTCCTTTAAACGACAGGACTTTGTGTTGCTTTAGAGGTACCTACGTTTCAGACCTTTGAAGCCTTAAATTAACCACATTCATTTGATCTCAATTGCTCTTTTGGTTCCATGTTTTGTGATTTTATTTTCTTGTGTTTTCATCCATGATTTTAAGAGTAAAAAATGCAATCAGATTTCTAATAATAAAATAGCGGCTAATATGGACCACTGGTCCACATTAACCTCGTCTCGAGTGGTCCAAATTACCCGCATCATATGGTTTGGAGAAAAAAATGTATAACAAAAAAATACAACTCTTTAATAGAGTTCTGTTAAAACAAATATTAGAACTTATATTCACTTTTTATTTTTAAAAGGGATGGCTAAAAACGATATATTTAACTAAAGAAAAATGGAAAAACACTTACACAAAAAAAATGATCAACACTTTCGACTTTTTGTTCTGCGCAAAACTCGGCGATTCGCGGCTTTAGAATGCTGAAACTTCACTGAGATAAGTTTAAGCAGATGGCGCAAATGCTCAATTGATTCTCACCTCAATTGCATTTCACAGAAGCGAGAACAGCTGGTGGTCCACATTACCCGACTTTACTCTAAGCTTGAAATAGAGAAACTATGAACGAAAACAAGAACTTAGGGTTTTCTGTCCATTTCTTCATCAGGGCGGTGGCGTAAGGGAAGAAGACAATGCAAATAAATATATAATTTATTTATTATTGTTATAAATTATTTAATTCATTTTGAAATAATATATTTCAAAAAAACATTTAGAAATATATGATTTTTACTTGCGATTGTATGTAGGTTCTACACAGATGGCAAGTTATGCATTCGTAAAAAAAATCGAACTCGAGATTTTGATCAGGCTTTTCAGTACGATGATAGGGAAGACGAAAAAATTGCGTCTCACAATTCCATTTTTTTACCAATTTTACAAAATCTCATTTTTCTACGAATGGTTCCACAACTTTTCTTACAAAAGGAAAATTAATAAATTCCTTTTAGTAAAGGCTTTTATTAGATAGGTTATTAATGGTACCTTCCAAAGTACCATTTTTCTTATTTTCAATTTTCTTCAAAATAGTATGATTGATTTCAATAATTTTATTTTCATACAGAAGCTTTTAAGAAATATAAAAACAAAATGTTTTCAAAATTTTCAAAAAATATTTTTTGGATTTTTAAAAAATGTAAATTTTTTTTTTGAAAATCCTTTATTTTAAAAACTACATGGTGTTTTTTTTTGAAAATCGGTATTTAAGGTTTTGACACTTTGAAGAATATTTTAAGAGAAAATTTAAATTTATGAAAAAATAACGGTACCTTCCATACAGATGTTAAAATACCATTATGAAAAGTATTTTTTTGTTCAAAAACGGTTCATATAATTTTTATAAAGCTTTTTCTGTACGCTTAAATCGATATACTAACAAGAATTATAAAAATTTTAAGTTATCAACTATTAATAGTGCCTGCAATAGATTTTTTTACTGTGTATTTTCTGAGTATTGGCCAGTTGGTCTAGAGTATTTTTGTATAAACAAATTTTTATAAAGTTCAAATAATAAAAATTATCAATCTTATTTTTTTTTTTTATTTTTTAAAAAAGTTTAAATCTTTAATTGGAAAATCCGATATCTCGAAAGCTGTTAAAACTGTTAAAAGAATAGTTATAGCAAATTTAAATATCATATCATGCTTTTAAACATTTTTCTCTCATAATTTCCATGTATAATTATAATTTTTTTTTAAACCCGCATCATCTTGAACATATGTATGAGCAAGTACGTGCGACCAAGTTATGCATTTTATTTTCATCATTAGAGCCATTTTTGAGATGAAATAAGCTTTTCTTTGAAGATTGTATTGGAAGAACCGTTATTTTGGAGCTAAACAAAATTTAATTTCTCCTCCAGGGAATCACAAAAAAAAAAATTAAAAATTTGAAGAAAATTGCTTCAGTAGTTTAGGTTTTAGGTCGATAAACAGACAGGCAGAACTGTGCCACAAACTTTTTTCGCCTTGTCATGTTTGTCTCGAATATTCGTGAACAATCCAAAGCAGGTTACGGAAATGCTCAAGCGCACTCATGAGAACTCATTTCTAGCTCTCTGCTCATAGTTTGCTCATGATCATGAGCAGTTTCCATCAAAAACTCACTCACAGAATAAAAGCAGAATTATTAAATGTCACTTCACGAACATAAACAGTTCTGCATGGAGAGTAAAAAATCGGTCTTTCCAAACAACATGCATTTCGGGCTCTGTCAATATTTATAGCAAATTTATTGTTCCTTTAGCGATTTGAACGAATTTGACATATGTAGGTGGAAAGATGATATGAATTAAAAAGAACCAAAATATTTTTTAAAACAGACTGTTTCAAAAATGTGTTAAAATATTATGCAGACATATTTTTAAAACACACTGTTTTGAAAATATCTGTGGTGTTTGCTAGAAACATGATAACTCCATTTAAAATTTGCCTCTTTTCGTCCACTTTACATCAAGGTGCCTAAACGTTTTTACCGATTTTATTCAAATTTGGAATATTTATGGAAGTAATCTTTGAAAAAATTTGTTTTAAATTTAAAGAAAATCGGTTCACCTGTTCAGGTTCTAGCTCGATGTAAAGTGATGTATATAAAGTTAGTAGGACACTTTTGGAAATTCATGTTAAAAACTATCCTATCATTAGTTGCTACTTAAATGCGAATAAGTTACGCAAAAAGAAAATTAATTGCATTTTTGGTTTGCGAAAAAATGGGTGTCCTGCTAACTTCATATGAACCTAGCAGGACAACTTTCTCAAAAATGAAGATAATCGAGCTGTAAAAATTTGGTAGTTGTGATTTAATTAATTGCGAATTAGTTACACAGACAAAAATTTTATTGCATTTTTGGTTTGCGAAAAAACGGGTGTCCTGCCAGCTAACTTCATATGAACTTGGCAGGACACACATTTTTTCGCAAACCTAAAACGCAATACAAATTTGTTTTGCGTAACTATGTAATTCGCAATTAATTAGTACTCAACAACCAAATTTTTTCAGCTCGATTATTTTCATTTTTGAGAAAGTTGTCCTGCTAGGTTCATACAAAGTTAGCAGGACACCCATTTTTTCGCAAACCAAAAATGCAATTAGTTTTTTTCTTGCGTAACTAATTCGCAATTAATTAGTTCTCAACAACCTAGTCTTTTCAGCTCGATTATCTCCTTTTTTGAGAAAGTTGTCCTGCTAAGTTCACGTGAAGTTCGCAATACGCCTATTTTTCGCAAACGAACAAAAAATTCATTTTGTTTCTGCGTAACTGATTCGCAATTTATTAGTTCTCAACAACCAACTTTTTTCGGATCGTTTATCTACATTTTTGAGCAAATTATCATGCTAGGTTCATATGAAGTTAGCAGGACATCCATTTTTTCGCAAACCAAAAATGCTAACTAATTCGCAATTAATTAGTTCTCAAAATTATTTTTTTTTTAATCGTTTATACAAATTTTTGAGAAATTTGTCCTGTTAAGTTCATATGAATTTAGCAGGACACCCATTTTTTCTTAAACCAAAAAAGCAATTCATTTTTTTTACGTAACTATTTTGCAATTAAGTATCAACTAATGATAGGATAGTTTTTAACATGAATTTCCTAAAGTGTCCTGCTAACTTTATATAAATTGTAAAGTGGATGTAAAGACGCAAATTTTACAATCGAGTTATCATGTTTCTCGAACTAGAAACACCACAGATAGTTTTTTTCTGCTATAATTCTGCCTCAGGTATCACCTGTGTCAATTTCATTGAAATCATTCAAGGAACAAAGAAATTCCGAGGCTTTCGAAAAATTGTCCTTACATGCAGGATGATAACTACCTACTAAATTCTAAAATAATAATTGCTCACGACTTCATGGGGAGAGTATAATCACACTCAAGCACTCCCGCCAGCATGAGCTAAAATTAAAAAGGCTCACAGTTTATACATAACTCATTGTTAAGAGCCTATCATAAGTAAGCTCATTTTGTTCTTCTCACCCATAAGCAGTTCATGAGTGAGCATTTCTATACCCTGATTAATAGTAGCTACATACCAGGCACGAGGCGTGACTTTTTCGGAAGCGGAAGCACACAACTCAAAACTCAAAAAATAAAAGTCCTTTAATTTAGAATTTATATCATACCGCTTTTTTGCGCATAATAATATTATAAAGAGTATAAAAAATGTATTTCCTCTAGCCGAAATAATTAATTTGAAACACTCTTTGCTATGCATTTGCAGGTACTCATAAGCATTAAGCAAAACGCCAAAGCAATCACAAACAAAACAATTCGCCCAAAAAACTTAATCAAATCGAAAAAAAACACCAATCAATGCATTTCTTATGGATGAAACACTATATACGATTTGCATTCACACACACACAATCACAACACCGAAGATCCAAAGTATAAAACTAAAACTACCCCTTTTTCAATAGGAATGTGCGGCAGGAAACGACTCAATACTTCTTTAGTTTTGCTATTGAATTTTCGTAATGAATTCACTCAACTCATTCTTCACACGTTGGGCAAACAGAAAGAAATCATCAGATTTTACTTTGAATTTTGGACGGAATTTGAGTTAAGAAGGTAAAATCAGAGAATGCCAAGCTGTTGCGCATTCTAGAGCAAAAACTCTCGTATAGTATTTTATAATGGAGAATGGAGTGATGTTACGCATTGGCTTGGCTTGGCGTATAATGGAAATTTGTGGGTTTGGTTAGATGATGTGCGGATTTAAGCGTTGTTCTCGTGAGTGATTTTATTAAAAGATAATAATCATTTCCCGTGATATTTAATACCTAATATTGGAAAATAATTAATTAATATAAGAGATAATTTATTAATATTAGATATCAAGAAAATATAAATCGTTGACATACTATAATAATAGGTCAGTGATGTAAATGTATTTAATGTATCTACAATTTGAATTTTCGAATATTAAAATTTTTTTGCTATGAGCATTTTGTGAACGGTCTTACGGAAGCACTCATTCCACTCAATATATGGACGCTTCGTCACTGCTACATACATACTTCATCTTCACTAGAACGCAATTTTTGATTTTGAATTTTTTCAATATTGGCTGATCGAATTTAAATATATTTTTTTTTAATATAAAAACTTCCAAAAAGATTAAATAATATTGCTTAAGAAAACTTTTAAAAAATTATTTGGGAGTTTTACAAGATAATTTCATTTTGTTTTAATTCGATATCAAAATCGGGATGATTTTTTTTTTTGGAAATTTATTTTATATTTGCATACTAAGCCTTATTTACATTACAGTTCCCATGCGAATAAAAAAAAAAATTCAAAACAATTTTCCACCTATTCTGTGCACCATATTGTATAATAAATATTCAAGGCAAAAAATATTTGCCCTGGCCTAAGCCACCCTAATGTACATATGTAGTCAGGGACGTGCCGTGGTGATTTCAGTTAGGTGTGCGCTAGCTTTGCACACAGTACCAGCGTTCCAAAGCAAGCCTGTTTTCGGACACTTAGGCGCTGCGAAAAACAAGCAGATACTTCAAACAACCATTCCAAGCGGTTACAAGACTTTTTCACTATTAGTTTAATGAAAAAAGTAATCACGGTCAGCAAAAGTACAACAGTGCAACAGCGCCAATGAGAATAGGTTACTACGAAGCCAATGCTTCAACTTATAGTTTGTTTTGTAAAAAAAATTAAGGACCTTGGAACTGTAATTCAATTACTAGAGAAAGAGTACTTTTTCATTTAATAAAATCAAAAAATAAGATAATGTTTGAAGTTATTCTAAGCCTCTTTAATAATTGTTTTGTCAGTTGTATTTTGTTTTAAATAATTCTAAACATTTTGGGCCAATAAATAATTCTGCGTGTTAAATTTTGGCTACTTTAATTAATTGAAAACGAAAACTTAATACATTCATCTGCGAAGGTGTTAACCAAGCTATATTATTCCTTGAAAAAAGCATAACATTTATTGAAAACAAAAATCAAGTGTTAAAAGTCTAAATAAGTTTCAATATACATATTCTTAAAGCAATTATGGTATTTTTCACTTTATTTGCTATTTTGCTTTTTTATAATTATAATAAAAATGTGTATTAATTTTTTTTATAAATACAAAATTATAGATCAAAAAATCAGTAGACTTCACTCTCTTTCTAATTTTTGATAAAAATTCCCAAACAAAGGAATTTTTGTCATGATCCTCCAGCACTGTAATGTGAATATCACCATCCATCACCACTGGCGCAAAGCAACGAAAATGAAACAGATACAGAATTTTCTTCAGCGAAATGCAGAATGAAGGACCGTGGTGCGCTCGATGAAGTTGAACACCTTGCTATGTAATTTTCTATGAGGAAGAATGAACTTTGTGTTGTTTTTTTTTAATGTTTGTATGTGGATTTGCTTTACCTCGGTGTCGGTGCGCTTAAGTTAAGAGAACACCTTGATGGGTGAATTTTTGGTTTCTTTGAGAGGAAATGAATTTGCGTCGAGATGCCGAATAAAGAACGAATGTGCGCTGGATGAAGTTGAACACCAAGTCATATACATAGATAAATAAGGGTAGGTATAGGTATAGGAGAAAAAACTTCGTGTGGGTTTTGTTTTGGATTATTTTGTGTGTAAATTTGCTTTGCCTTGGTGCGCTGAATTTTGAGAACACCTTCTCTACATGGTGTTTCATTTCTTTTACTTTCACTGGGTTGAAGCATTTTATTTTGAATTCGGTTTGTCCATACTTTTGTTTGGGATGTTGATACAGGTAAAATATTAAAAAAGACAACTGCGTATGTTAAGATTTTGATAGGGTGTGCGGAGCACACCTGCGCACCTTCGAATAAACGTCACTGATATGTACCTTCATATTTAGTAGTATAGCAGAAAATTATGTATCAAAATCGTTAGAGCCATTTTCGAGAAAAATGAAATTTTACTTAACGGTAGGTACCTACCATTATCTTTGCAAAAATATTTTCTTTTTTAAATATGTACAAACAAAAAATTGCCGTTTCGTTTTGGAATTGTGTATTGAGCTTAAAAAAAAGTTGAAATATGTAGTTTTTAAAAATCCAAAAAGTAATTTATTTTTGAAAATCTTGGGGCACACTAGGTAAGGTACCTACTTTTTAAATTTTTTAGAATCTTTGATTGGTTAAAATGCTAAAAAGAATTTATCAACTCAATTGATTATGAACAAGAGCTAATAAACTTGATGTAGAACAAATATTATGATTTTAACTCCGACCAGCTTTTCTAATTACATTTGAGCGAACATTTCAAAACTTTCCTCACCAAAATAGAACAGAAGATACAAATAAACGATGTCGAATGATCTATCACCAATTAAAGTCTTTTTCTATACACAAAGCCATGGCCCTTTCTAAGTCCTCTTCAACAATTTATTAACAGAAAATAACAAATAGCCCACTGAAAAGTGTCAAGAGTGTCAAATAAATTAATTGTGCACTTGTGAATTAAATTGTAAAAATTATTCCCACCCCAAAGTGAATTTTTTTCTTAAATGATTTCATCTCAATAATGAGATCAGCAAAATATCTACCTCAAACAAATTCTAGAAATACCTTTTCGCCAACACAAATTATCACACATCATCCTTAAATCATTTTCATCGATATATTCGACACTGACTAATTAATACATAACTTATAAAGTAATTTCTGTATGGAAGGTAGGTACGATTCAAAAACCTGCTTCAAATATGTGCAGGGGAATGTCAATTTCTAGCGAATTAATTTGTATCATAAAATAGAGATAAAAAGGGAACCCATCAAACCATCATCAGGGTGAAGAACGAACAAAAGATGTCACCAGTGAAACAATTTCCCGCCATAAATATTTCAAATTGTTCTCTAGAGGCGTCCTTCATAATTTATAACCACGCACCTATCTAAAGGTTGCTTATATGGATGGTCCACATACAATCACAAAATAAGTCGCAGTCTGTGAGAGACAATTAATTTACCGCTCAATTCATTTCGAAATTCCTATTTCAGAAGAATTTTTAGTTTTAGCAAGCATATGGTGCGATGGTGCCACAGTTGCTGCTGTTAACGCTTCTGATACCTCACATATTTCGATGACAAAATTCATTTCATTTCGTCTCGTCTCTTTGGTATTTAGCAAATATATGATTGCAAATGGGTGGTACTTATATTGTTTACTGCTCATATCGTACAAGAAGCAAGTACTTACCCTACGTTCACAGATCACAGCACATATGGAGTATTTGCATTGAAAAATTTGGCGAAAAGTCATTTATGAGAGACGCAACAAAAATCATTTTTAAGGGTAAAGTTTAGGGCGCATTGAATTCAAAGTTATTATGCTTTTCATGGAAGATGTTATTATACCAAGACCATTATTGCTCCGAAAATGTGATTTTATTGCAATTGGGTGATATTTGGATCAAAATATACTTTTGCCATCAAAATATACAAAGTTCGTTCCCCATATGTCAAGCCATCAATTGTCAAATTCCATGGAAGGTTGGCTGAGATGTGGATAGATTTAAATTCTCAAAAAAATACAAAATGTTCGAAATTGAGATAAAGGACAATGTAGGCTAAGTTGGCATGGAAGAAAATTCTGCTGTGAAGTCAAGTTTAGGATACAGTCAACGCTCAACAGAGCAGTTGTCAGTCTTTCAGCTTACGAAAATAATCAATAAACCGTAGCTTTACGCCTTTTTTCAAATATATTGCTACAGTTTGTCCATATTCGAAAGGATTGAAACAATCCAACCGAAAATTAAATTAGTTTCCAAAAGATTCAGTGGCAAAAATGGAGTGGTTCGTCGAACAGGATGCTTTTCATGCCAAGACATACTTTGCGAAACCTGGCTTTGTAGTTTGGCATTGGACAACTTGAATTATATAGATATTACTAATCATCACAAAAGTTTTGGAACTGGATGCACTGGATGCAAGGGCGTATGCAGGATATGATCAAAAATTTTCTTTCTGGATCTGCCCTTGGAACCAACTAGCTCCATCAGTCAAAACCGTAATAGCTATGAAGGGAAACAAAAATGGACTGACAGAACTTGTTGGTACTTTGAATTTTGCGGGAGCGCTACGATATCCCGCAAACCAAAATCTCGAATAACGAAATCTCGCATTTTTATTTATCTCGAATAACGAAATCTCGTATTTTTTTTAAAATCTCGAAAAACGAAATCTGGCAAACTAAAAATCTTGTTTTTCATAATCTCGCAATTACAAAATCTCGCTCTTTACAATATCGCTTCTTACACAATCTCGCATTTACATCTCGAACCTAAAAACCCGCAAATTTCAACCAAAATCTCGCAATTTAAAAGCTCACAAATAAAAATTTCACAGCAACGAATCGCACACGGGATACACGTTATACGAGATTTCGAATGCGAGATTTTGATTTTCGAGATTTCGTAGCCAACCCGAATTTGTTCAATACATATGCGTTCGTTTAAGAAAAGAGATTAATAGGTATGTATTTAATTTTTAAATTAATTTTTGTGTCTTATAAATTGTCCTTCAATCAAGTTCGAATGGGTGGGCGTATTAATCCGGCCAGGAAACAGTATCCTGTGCGCTATTTGTCGGGGACCTTTTGGATGAAATTTAGCTTGAGAGTCATTTGTATTTGTAATCGTGTCGCTGGAGCATTTCCAGCAACTGCTTAAGGGGCATTATGTAGAGGAGGCAACAGAGGAACAAAGAAGCATACAACCAGTCAATGAAGATCCAGTCCCAGCGCCCAGTACTGAAGAGATTAAGAAAGCCATCCACAATCTTAAGAACAACAAATCCGCCGGCTCGGATGGCCTACCTGCGGCTCTTCAAATATGGAGGAGATGTCCTGGTAGGGGAAAATATGCCCGACGACTGGTTGAATAGCTCCATATGCCCAATCTACAAAAAAGGCGATCCTATGTTCTGCTAGAACTACAGAGGCATATCCCTGCTTAATGTTGCCTACAAGATCCTATCCAACGTACTATGTGAGCGTCTAAGAATTTTCTGCAACACTATGATCAGCACGTACCAATGTGGCTTCAGACCAGGCAGATCAACGATAGACCAAATCTTCACATTGAGGCAAATCCTGGATAAGACCAACAAATTTCAAGTCAAGACCCACCACACATATTCATCGACTTTAAAGCCGCATATGATAGCATAAGGCTAGGACCGCACTTGCGATTTTTAGTCGGTGCGATTAAAAAATCGGTGTCGCAACAAATAATTGCCATGCACTCACTTGCGGCTATCTATCGTGCGATTTTTTAGTCGCAAGAAATAGAACATAAAGCTTCTAATATGAATGCACGCACATGCGTCTTTTTAATTTTGCGACAGAAAAAACGTTCAAAAAATAGATCTGGTTTAATTTTTTTAATCGCAGCGATTTAAAAGTCGCGTATGTGTGCATTCACATTTAAAACCATGTGTCTCATTTCTTGCGGCAAAATAATCGTACGTTTGAAAATCGCAAGTGCGTGTATAATTTTTTCTAGTTGCGACTACGATTTTTTAATCGTGCTATTTTAAATCGCAAGTGTGAGCACAACCATCTAAGTCCATTTGTTTCATTTTAACTTTCGACAATCGCATCGCCAGAAAAATGGAACAAATTTTCGACTTTTAATCGTCGCGATTTCTAGGTCGCATGTGCGTTCATTCTTATTCAAATTCATGTGTTCTATTTCTGGCGACTTAACAGTCGCGCGATTGAAATCGCAAGTGCGGTCCTAGCCTAAGTCGCCAAGAGCTTCTATTGGCGATGTCGGAACTCGGGATCCCGACAAAACTGATCCAGCTATGCTACATGACGTGACAAAATACACGGTGCAACGTGCAAATGGGTAACATCTATATCCGAGTTATTCCAGACGTGTTCAGGGTTCAGACAAGGAGATGAGCTATCATGTGATTTCTTCAACCTAGTCCTGGAGCAGATAGTGCGCAAGAGTGGTGTTAACATGGAAGGCACTATCTTCAACAGGTCTTCTCAACTGCTTGGCTATGCGGACGACATTGACATCATCAGCCACTCTAAGAGAGCTGTACTTGAAACATTCACAGCTATTGTATAGCAAAACGCGTTGTTCTTAAAGTGAATGAGAACAAAACAAAGTATATGCTATCAACCAACAAAGCCTCATCTGTCCATCGCCTAGGACAAAACGCCACTGTTGGTAGCAGTAATTTCGAGGTAGTTAAGGAGTTCACCTACCTCGGAACAAACATCAATTCCACGAAGGACACCTTAATGGAAATCCGACGAAGAATTACCCTAGCGAACCGCTGCTACTTCGGTTTGGCCAAACGATTGGGTTCAAAACTCCTTTCTCGAAAGACAAAGTGCACGCTATACAAAACTCTAATTTTACCAGTTCTACTCTACGGCGCCGAGTGCTGGACGATAAGTAAAAAAGGGGAATTGATACTGGGCACTTTTTAGAGAAAAATTCTTCGGTGGATATTTGGTCCTATATGCGAAGAGGGCGATTGGAGGAGAAGATTCAATCGTGACCTGTACCAAGATGTGGATGTAGTCCAAAGAGCCAAAACACGTCGACTAAACTGGCTAGGCCACATCGAGCGAATGGACAACAGCGCTCCAGCCAAGAAAATCTTCGAATCCCAGCCCACAGGCTCAAGACGACCAGGAAGACCGAACCTCCACTATAGGGACCAGGCGGTCTCAGGCGCAAGAGCGCTTGATCTCGACGACTGGACGGAGCGTGCGAGGGGCCGCAACCGATGGAAGACCGCAATATCTCAGGCAGAGACCCTTCATGGAGCGGGAGCCGGATAAGTAAGTAAGTAAGTCGCTTGGACGACATTTTGAAAAATGCTCCCCAATCTTTGGAAAATGGTGAAATAAAATCAAACTCGTAAATAACTTAAAAGACACATGTTAAGTTATCGCACTTACTTTACTTTAGATGGCGCTTACAGCCCAAGGTGGACTACGGCCTCAACCAACAAGTTATCGCACCCTAGGATAAAATTTCAGTGCTTCCAATTTTCGAGAACATTTACGTTTCTTACCATTTCTTTAGAAGTTTATAATATTTTTAACATGAAAAATGACGCAAAAACGCCTCCAGATGCCAAACACGTTGGGAAAATAAGTTGGCAAGCTTTTCCTTGTTCAAAATATAAAGAAATACTAAATATTGGAAATCCCACCCGTTGACATCAAAAAAGTATTTTCCCGAAAAGTTGCAATACGGACAATTTAACATTTAAGGCGTCAACTGTTATTTTCTCAATACGCGTTTGGCATACGGAGGCGTTGCCGCAACATTTGTTTCTTTATCTTTGGCCTATGGAGGCGTTTCCTTTACTTTTTTCACGTTAAAAATATTAAAAATTACCAAAAAAGCAACATTGACATTTTAACCAAAGGTGTGTATACTCAATACCTATTTTTTAAGATACCAATTGTTATTTTTCAGCACGAATTTGGCATCTGGAGGCATTATCGCTATTTTTTTCATGATCGAAATATTAGAAATTCTCACAAAAGAGGAGGTTCCGCCATTGACATGAAAAAAATATGTTCTCGAAAAGTGGCAACACTGAAACTATATCCGAGTGTGTGTCTACACAACATCCATCTTTAGAGACATCAATCGTTATCTTTATGAAATTTTCCAAGTAATTTACTAGTTTTTTTTGCATTTTACCATTTTCCACATATTAGATTGGGCACCATTTTTCAAAAGAGCGATTACAAAAATGACTCCAAAAGTGAATTCCCCCCACATATTTGTGTAATATATGTGCATAGGTACTATAATTCAATTTATAAAAAGCTAAATTTTTGCAAATATCCAGCCTTAAAACCAAGCTTTAAGTTGTTTTCAAAAATCTAAACAAATATCTAAGAACAAGAGCACCCACCACCTACAAACAAAATAGATAGAGTACATCCTACCTATGAAAAAAACGAAAATGAGCCAAATCATCGATGGAAATACCCCACTGTTATTCGCTTGGCAGCCACACGAAACACGATCAACTATATATTTCAATCAATTATCATTGTGAATTTTCTATTTTCACTTTGCCTTTTAGTGAGGAAAAGAGAGATGACTTCACTTAGTATAGAGATGCAACGACGACGACAACAACGCGAAATGCGATGAAATTTTTGAATTATTTTCTATCCTATACGAGCTACGACGACGATGGCAAACGGCCGGCGAACGCCAAAAAACAAAGGATAAATGATGCAAGCAGTGCCCTCTATGCGTCATCCATAAATAATAACGAACAATATATTCGGCATCACATCACGAGGCATCATATGTATATGCACAGCGAATGTACATTCTAGGTTCAGTGAAGAATCAGGGTAAAGGGGGAGGTAGATAGTATAGTATGCATGAACTTTGCTGGCAAATGATTTCATTAGCATGGCATCATGGCAGAAGACTTTCATTAACAACAGAAGCAAGCAGAGCAATATACAGTGTTGGTACCAGGAGTGTTACCTCATTCCATTCGGATTTTGATGAAATACTTTGAAGAACAGAAATGAAAAAGAGTGATTGTTCTGACGAACTCGTTTAGCTTCTGACGAACAGCTAATTGCTTTGTAAGTTCTGACGTGTGTGTCATGGACAATAGTTGATCCTAGTTTGTATAGTTCCACTGCACTGTAACTTGTTTCTGAGAATTCTGTGTGTGTATATTTTTCTTGCAGCACATACTGTATCAGCTAGACAGACAGACTAACAACGGGTAATGGAAAAGATAAATAGAATTACAAAAATCCATCAACATATTTCACGGCAGCAAAATTATGTTTTACGCTCAGCGAGCGCACTGATGACAGAGCATTGTGTGAATTTGATACAGCGTTCGACTATTAGGGCTTCATATTTTGACATCTGGTGCTAGATTTATTCATCGTCAGCGGTCAGCCCGTCCAAAATACGGACACAACTCAACACAACCAATTTTACTTTTCACAATAGAGGCATATGAGTTTTTAAGAAACTTAAAATTTCTAACCGGAAATGACCAATATTTGGTGCATGCATTGAATAAGGGGCGTTTGTCTCATTCTGCAATAGTTTTGCATTCTGGATAAGGTTTTTTTTTTTTAATTCGAATTGGGTACATATTTTCTAACTTATAAATGTAAGCAAAACCATTTTTTATTTCTTCAGAATAGGCTGTGACAAACTTGCTCTTTTAAACTTAACAGCAGTGTTTTTTTAGCATGAAACTATAAGCCAATCACGCAATAACAATTATTTTGTTTTTCAACCCAATCATTTTTGACATGCGAAAATATTTGCATAGATTTTTTTTTTCGCACGGAAACAGTAAACAAGGCTCTTCAAAGGGTAGACATGTACATTCAAAAGCACAAAAGCGTCCACAAGTTTTTTTTCAAAGCGAACCTCTGTCTATCAACTCCTACTCTCACCTAGTACCTTTAGCTGAAGATGGTGTTCCAATACCTGTAAACGGTTTTAGGCAGCAGCAAACGAGAAAGGGGGGGAAGAGGGTTCCCACTAAGGCACTTCTCCTTTATCCAGGCGGCAGCGGAAAAATTCTCCAGATGGAATAAACGGTGGCGTCTACAGTTCCAGTTAGGTTGAACTATTTAGTGAACACCTTATACGGGCTATTACGACATATTCGGAGCTCAGGCCTATCAGGAGTGGTTGATCCAGCCCCCCGCCCTTGGAGTTATATTGTAAGTGTCTGGTTCTCCAGGTTGGGAGTCATGCCGTCGTCGGTGTGACCTCCCGGCCACGTAAAGCTATTTAGTTTTTAGTTGCAAAGCAACAACAAGCCTCGAATACGGACGGATTAACTGTTGACGAACCTACCAAATGAAATAACGACAACGAACTTCGGATCTGCACGTAGAATGTTCTGTCTCTGTATAGACTGCTAGAAAGCAGACATCACCGCCATCCAGGAAGTGGGATGGGATGGGCCGGGCAATAGAAAACTGAAAGACACCTATATCTACATAGGTGACTGTTACCGGCAGGGCAGCGTCTCTTTGGATGTGGATTCATCGTTAGAGGCAGACTTAGGCAGGAAGTCTTGAGTTTCAAGGCTATATTTGCCAACATTAGCCGCATATGCGGCTAGTTCGCAGTTCCCGCATCTTGATATACGAAAGGAGACATGGCGAGTTCCTGGTCACTCAACCGCCAACCAGATCGACCACATTGCGATCCACGCAAGGCACTCTTCAAGTATCAAGGATGTCCGAACATTCCGAGGAGCCAAAGTTGACTTGGACCACTACCTCGTTGTAGCCAAGGTAATGCTACGAATATCCAAGGCCAAAACGGGTAAGTCTCCAGGTCCTTTTCCGATCGAGTTTCTCTCACCCTCTTAAATAGTACTATACCACCAACTTCAAGTATCAAGAACCAGTGGAATAACTGCCAGGAAGCCATCAGAGATGCCACCTCTCACGTGCTGGGCCTCGCACGACCACCACAGCGAAACTACTGGTTTGATGAAGAATGCCGGCAAGTACAAGCGGCCAAACAACAGACATACAAAGCGGCGCTGTATAAAAGACCAGAGCTGCTTTAGAGCTCTACGAGCAGAAAAGGAAAGAGGAACACAAGCTTCTAAGAAGGAAAAAGAAAGAGTATGAGAAGCGCATGCTCAAAGAATAAGAGGGCTGCCAATCTAGGAATGAAGTTCGGAAATTTAACCAGAAAGTAAAAAGAACCTCCCAGGGTTACAAGGCCCGAACCAAATCCTGCAAGGATGATCAGGGGAAAATTTGTTAGGAGTATGCACCAGCTGATCTGCAAAATATTGTCGGAGGAAAGCATGCCCGATGAATAGAACCTCAGCATTATCCCCGATCTTCAAGAAAGGTGATCCTCTGGACTGCACCAACTACAGAGGCATCAGTCTTCTTAATATCGCCTACAAAATCTTCTCTGCCGTACTTTGTGAACGCCTGAAGCCATTCGTCAACAACCTGATAGGTCCATATCAGTGTGGCTTTAGGGCACGAAAATTCACTATTGACCAAATTTTCGCACAACGGCAGATCCTGGAAAAAACCCAGTAGTTTCAAGTCGATACCCACTACCTTTTCATCGATTTCAAGGCCGTGTATGATAGCATCTATAGGGACGAGCTATTTAGAGCAATGTATAGTTTTGGCATCCCTGCCAAACTCGTCCGTTTGTGCAGGATGACGATGGAGAATACACACTGCTCCAACAAGGTCGGCAAAGACCTTACCGACACTTTTGATGTCAAAAAATGCTTTAGACAAGGTGACTTGTTGTCATGCGACTTCTTCAACACTAGAGGCACTATCTTTCAAGAGTCCATCCAATTACTCGCTTACGCTGATGACATTGACATAGTCGGACGAACAAAGCGTGATGTCAGTGGTGCTTTCGTGAGTATTGAGAAGGAAGCTAAGAAATTGAGTTTAACGGTGAATAAAAGCGAAAAGAAATATATGATGTCAACAAAAAAGGACACCCAACATCGACGTCTCGGACAGAACTTCACTATAGGTAACTACAATTTTGAGGTGGTTAGAGACTTTGTCTACCTAGGACCCGCTATAAACTCAGCAAACAATACCAGTGCTGAGATCAAACGAAGAACTACTCTTGCCAATCGCTGTTTCTTTAGGCTTAGAAGGCAATTTAGAAGCAAAGCCCTCTCTCGAGCAACTAAACTATCCCTTTATAAGACACTTATCATCCCGGTCCTAATGTTAATGCAGAGGCATGGACACTGTTAACGGTGGATGAGAACGCGTTAGGCTGCAAAGATGGGGAATGGAGAAGAAGACACAACAACGAACTGTACGGGCTGTATAGCGACACCGACCTAGCCACAAAAGTGAAAAGCCAACGACTGAGATGGCTGGGTCGTCGGTAGAGCGAATGGACACCAATGCTCCGGCCCGGAAAGTCTTTGAATGCAATCCCGTGGGACGGCGCAGTTGAGGTGGACAGCGTAAAAGGAGGCACACGCAATGGAAGATGATCTCAACCAACTTGGCGTGCAAAACTGGAGACAGCTAGCTAAAAACCGAGCCAGCTGGAAGAAGCTTGTTAACTGAGGCCCTTGTCAACCCCGGACTGTAGCGCCACATTAAGTAACAAACTCAATTAAGCAATAAGCACTCAACTCAATCTGAACTTTTTAATGAGTTATGAATAAGGCCTTAAATGTATTTTAATACGCATTTAATCCCTATGCTCTTAATGTTCTTAGCCTTTCAAATCAAATTTTGAAAATATAATGTTTTCGAAATATAATTAACATATTTTCAAGCTTTTATAAAACGAATACATTTTCTAAGTATTAACAGAATAAAAAATATAAAAGTTAGAGATTTTTAGAACCACTCTATTAAGTCATCAAAAGAATTTAATTTTGATTTATTCCTTACGTTTAACTAATATCGTTAAAATTTTCATATATGTACATTTCTAATTATGATCCCAATCAATTTCGTTTAATTTTCTTCCACTCAAGTTTGCCAAAATTGCTCTTATACATAAATGAATATACCTACACACTTTTTTTTATATTAAGGAAGAGTGAGGTGTACAAAAACAACCTGACACAAGACGATTTTCTTCAATCAAATTATCGCACATAATTCATAAACCGCAAAAACTGAAATTAATTGAGCGTAAATAAAGTGAAATGAGGGAGATCAAGACATACAACAGGGAGAATAGTAAATTAAGAAAAAAAAATATTATCGTGTCAAAACAAACGAGAGACGATGCTGAAGATGTCGACGCAAGATGTTGAGGTAAAGGAGGAGCATGAACTTACTTTATATTTGTAGGATAAAGATACTTAGTTCTGGACTGTTTCGTTTGTGACATCAATTTTTTCAATGATGCACTTATGGAGTTTCTTCTCAGGCTATGCCCTAACATCTTCTCATTTTTAGGTTTAAGATTTATTTAATGTGCCTCAACATTATCATTTCTTTTTTTTTATTTTTATTTTTTAGACACAATTTTAAACTCGGTATTAGTCACATATACATTCATATCTACGACTACCATGTAGGTACTTTATAATGAGTTAAATTTAGCTCGTTAATTAGTTGATAATTTATGACTGTGCATGCAATTTGTATGTAATATTCGTGAGTTAATGATGATGCTGACGATGTACATAGATGGTAGTATTAACTTGTACGAACACTTAGTTTAACTTGTAAATAGTATGGAAGATTGCGTTGCCACAATATTAAAGAATTTCTACTTGCTCTAAGAAGGGAAAGCATTGGTTTTGTGTAGAATAGATTCGAATTTTAAATAAAACTGAACCTACTCGTATTGCGATGGTGTCGCTATTTTTGTTATTATTATTTTGAAAGATGATTTTATTATTAAAGATGATTATATTAAGACAAAAAATTATTAATTTCTAGTTAAGAAAAGAATCTGTGAGTTTAAAAATGATTCACTAAGTAGATTCCTGAATAGTCTGACGGCGGATGCTTCTACTGAAAACTCCTTATGGAAAGCAGTTAAGTGTCCAAAAAAACCACAGATACAAAATCAGCCAATAAAATCGCAAGATGGTAAATAGATCGGAAACCCGAAACAAAAGGCTGATCTCTTCACTGAACATCTTGCGAATGTTTTTAAGCCTTTCCCAGCAAATACAGCTCCCTTACAGTTTGTTGATAAAAACGAAGAATGAGAAATTCCTTTTGTCAAGCTCTAAGATGTGAAAAGCACGTGTCAACATAAGTTCTCTAACAAAACATCACCAGGGTAGGATCTAATAACTGCTCAGGTTCTTAAAGAAATGCCTTCAATAGCCTTCAAAAAACTTCAATTTATAAAAAATGCATGCCTTAAACTAAGATATGTGCCACATCATTGGAAAATTGCAGAAGTCATTGTTTTATCTAAACAAGGTAAACCACCAACACAAGTAACATCTTACAGTTTACAGACTTATATCAATCATGGCAAAAGTTTGCGAAAAACTGCTCCTGAAAAGGTTTAGCAAAAAAATAGAAGAAAGAAGACTTAGTCCGCGCCATCAGTTTGGATTTAGAAATAAACATTCCACGATAGACCAAGTGCATCGGATTACGGATGTTGTGGAAAAGGCACTTAAAGAAAAACAAGTATGTTCGGCTATATTCTTAGATGTTGGTCAAGTTTCTGACAAGGTTTGGCACTTGAGACTTGAGTACAAACTGCATAGGGACCTTCCTGAGCTGATGGTCTGAAAGGTATGGAAAAGTGTCATTTGTCGATACTTTCTGGTTGGATGTTATAGGAACTGGAGGCCTCGAGCTGTATCTTTTCCTTCACATCAAGTGCCTGCAATACTTCCAAGTGGGTAGCCACGAGATACTGGTCATGGCTTTATGTCTTGACTTGCTAAACTTGTAAGTGCGAATGTTGATCAAGGAAAGAATCACAACATTAAACCCATGGCCCTACAGATTGGAGGTTAGTGCGTTGGGCTAACGACCCAACTACAGTAAAAAAAAAACCAATTGTAATGAGAGAGACGCATGAAGCCTCGGATAACGACCCCCCTCAAATGGCAACCAGACTCGGAACGAACTATGACCTATGAGTATGCACCTGGAATGTAAGGACACTCTATACGCCAGGTTCTACTCAAAAACTTGAATCTGTACTCTCGCGGTACAAGGCAGATATTACCGCGATCCAGGAGATACGATGGATAGGATCAGGTATAACGAAAAGAAAAGATTGCGACATTAATTACAGCTGTCATCAAAGACTGTACATGCTAGGATGCGGATTCGTCGTGGGAAATCGTTTCAGATCGGAAGTCATCGATTTTATGTCGATTAGCGATCGCTTGGCTGTGATCCGCATCAAATCTACCTTCCAAAACATCAGAAAAATATGTGAACACGCCCCTACCGATAAAGCTGAGGAGTCTAACAAGGAGGAGTTTTACGACCTTCTGGACGGAGCCTACGGAGCCTGTACGGAGAACGATGTCAAAGTCGTGCTCGGAGACTCCAATGCTAAAGTCGGAAAGGAAAACATCTTTGGCGGATTAGTTGGAAAGCACAGCCTCTACGAAACGACAACAGATAACGGCTTTCAACTAATCGACTTTGCTGCACTTCGTAATGCGGTGATAAGTAGCACTAGGTTCCCCAGGCGAAGGATACACACAGGAACCTGGCGATCTCCAGATGGTCGAACCGCCAACCAAATCGACCACGTGCTAATTGACGCCAGTTACGCATCGAACATCTTGGACGTGCGAACTTTCCGAGGTGCAAACGTGGACTCTGGCCATTTTCTTGTTGTGACAAAGTTCGGCTGTCCAACGAAAAGAAAAGAAAGACCGACCAAAGGAAGAAATTCAACATGGCATGCCTTAGCACATTTGAGAGAGCTAGAGACTATAGTGAGCATTTGACCGGGAAACTCTCTGCTGTACACCCAGCCACAAGCGTCAAAAACCAGTGGAACCAATATCGCGACATCATTAAGGAGAGAGCCGAGACCACCATAGGCTATCGACCACCCAGAAAAAATAACCCGTGGTATGATGATGAATGCGCGGTATTGAAACAGGAGACGGAAAATGCACGAAAGCAAATGCTGCAGCGGAAAACAAGAGCAGCAAGAGAGGAGTACCGTGAAAAGAGAAGGAAAGAGAAAAACCCCTGCGCAGAAAGAAAAGAGCGGCCGCAGCCTCTCAGCTCAAGTATCTCGAGGAGTCCTCCACCACCACCAACACCCACTAGTTCTACAAAACAGCCAAGCAACTGGCACGCAAGCTCTTCGAAACAGCGAAGGGAATCTATCCGAAGCATAGAGAATTGGAGACGTGCTTAAGCAGCATTTCCAGCAACTGCTTAATGGGCTTAATATAGGGGAAGCAACAAGAAGCATGAGACCAGTTAATGAAAATTCAGTCCCAGCGCCCAGTACTGAAGAGGTTAAGAAAGCCATCCACAAGCTTAAGAACAATAAATCCGCCGGCTCAGATGGCCTACCTGCGGAACTTTTCAAGTATGGAGGAGATGTCCTGGTAGGGTGCATACACCAGCTCATCAACCAAGTGTGGGAGGGGGAAAGTATGCCCGGTGACTGGTCAAATAGCTCCATATGCCCAATGTACAAAAAAGGCGATCATATGTCCTACTAGAACTACAGAGGCATATCCCTGCTTAATGTTGCCTACAAGATTCTATCCAACGTTCTATATGAGCGTCTAAAACCTTTCTGCAACACTATGATTGGCACGTACCAGTGTGGCTTCAGGCCATCAACGATAGACCAAATCTTCACATTGAGTTAATTCCTGGAAAAGAACGACGAATTTCAAGTCGAGCTCCACCATCTATTCATCGACTTCAAAGCCGCATATGATAGCATAAGTCGCCAGTAGCTTCTATTAGCGATGTCAGAACTTGGGATCCTGAAAAAACTGATCCAGCTATGCCGCCTGACGTTAAAAAATACGCGGTGCAACGTGCAAATGGGTAACAGCTCATCCGAGTTATTCCAGACATGTACTACAGGGCTCAGACAAGGAAATGCGCTATCATGTGATTTCTTCAACCTAGTAATGGAGCAGATAGTGCGCAAGAGTGGTGTTAACATGGAAGGTACTTTCTTCACCAGGTCTTCTCAACTGCTTGGCAATGCCGACGACATCGATTATCGGCCGCTCCAAGAGAGCTGTACTTGAAGCATTCCAGCTATTGATGGAAGTGGTCTTGAAGTGAATGAGGACAAAACAAAGTATATGCTATCAACAAACAAAGCCTCACCTGTCCATCGCCTAGGACAAAACACAAAACGTCACTGTTGGTAGCAGTAATTTCGAGGCAGTCAAGGAGTTCACCTACCTCGGTACAAACATTAATTCCACGAAATACACTTTAGTGGACATCCGACGAAGAATTACCCTAGCAAACCGCTGCTACTTCGGTTTGGCCAAACAAATGGGTTCAAAACTTCTTTCTCGAAAGATAAAGTGCACGCTATACAAAACGCAGATTTTACCAGTTCTACTCTACGGTGCCGAGTGCTGGACGATAAAAAGGGGAATTGATACTGGGCACTTTAGAGAGAAAAATTCTTCGGCAGATATTTGGTCCTATATGCAAAGAGGGATTATCTATTAATTCTACTAAGACGACGATTATACCATTTACTAGAAAAAGACTTCTGCCACGCATGAAACCAATCCGATTGGGGGGCGAAGTAGTCCAAACAAAAAGTGAGGTCAAATATCTAGGAATCACACTAGACAGTAAGCTCCTATGGAATAAACACGTAGAAATAACCGTCGGGAAAGCCACAAAAGCCCTCATGATTTGCAAGAGATTAGCAGGCAAATCATGGGGCTGCAAACCAACTATCCTTAGGTGGATGTACATCATGATGGTAAGACCCATCATTACCTATGGTGCGGTTGCATGGCACAAAAGAACCGAATTACTTACAACTAGGAAATCACTAGAAAAAGTACAAAGGCTCGCATGCTTATGCATAACTGGAGCAATGAGAACTTGCCCTACGGCAGCAATGGAAGTTATCCTTCATCTATCCCCATTACATGAAGCTATAGCAAGCGCTGCAAAGGCAGCTATCATGAGGTTTGCCAAGGAGGGAACCGGTACTGGCAAGTGCATTAGTCTCAGGGTTAAAGATTGCATTCCAAAGTCAGCGGTAACAGACCTTATTGACATTCCAAGAGATGGCATGATTAAAAAATACAACTTCGAGAAAAACTTTCAAACGGAGTTTAGTAGCAAAAAGGATTGGGTAGGTGAAACAGTAAACTACAATCTCAAAACTAATGCCATCAAGTGGTACACTGATGGATCGAGAACGACTGAAGGGACTGGAGCGGGAATCTTTGGGCCTAGAACCAAACTTTCTATACCGATGGGACAGTCTACTAGCATCTTTCAGGCGGAAGTTCACGCCATAGCGAAATGCGCAGATCGTAATCTCGAAAGAAATTACCGAAACCAAAACATTGCCATTATGTCAGACAGCCAAGCCGCACTCAAAGCGTTGAGCTCTTACACCATCAGCTCGAAGGTAGTTTGGGAGTGTGTGAACAGGCTTAATGTCCTTGGCAAAAGCAACAGTGTCACATTTCATTGGGTACCTGGTCACGTTGGTGTCCAGGGAAATGAAGAAGCAGATTCCTTAGCGAAGATAGGGGCAAGTACTCCCTTAATGGGGCCTGAACCCTATTGTGGCATAGGAGAAAATGTGATAAAAAACAAAATAAGAGAACAAGAGGAGGTTTAAAGATCCAAAAACTGGAAAGAACTCCCAAAGCTGAGGCAGGCTAAACTATTGCTTGGTAACTACAACCGAACACGTTTTAAAGACTGCATCAACCTAAGTAGGAACAACCTAAGAAAAATAACTGGTCTCCTAACTGGCCACTGCAGACTAAATAGACACCTAAACATTCTTGGTCTAGTAAGCAGTCCAACATGCAGATTCTGCTGCGCACAGGAGGAAACACCAGACCATATATTGGGAAATGAAAATGAAAACGAAATCATGCATCAAAGGAAAAAACACCTGGGACACTACCAGGTGGAAGAGGGTGAACTTTCCTCTCTAAAAGTCCTCCAAATACTCAAATTTATGAGAGAAATTAAGGTGGAGGAAGAACTGTAAGATCAGCAATCTCATCCAGTTTTTAGGTGGGGGCACAATAGATCTTAAGGTCGCAGTGCGACAACCCCAATTTGTCATTCATTCATTCATTCATTCATGCAAAGAGGGCGATTGGAGGAGAAGTTTCAATCGTGAATTGTAGGAGCTGTACCAAGATGTGGTTGTACTCAAAAGAGCCAAAACACGTCGACAACACTGGCTCGGCCAAATCGAGCGAATGGACAACAACACTTCAGCCAAGAAAATCTTCGAATCCCAGCCCCCAGGTTCGAGACGACCAGGAAGACGTAACCTCCCCTTGGCGGAGACTTAAGAGCGCTTGGTCTCGTCGATGACTGCTGGGAGCGTGTGAGGGACCGCAACCGATGGAAGACCGCAATATCTCAGGCAGAGACCTTTCATGGATCGGGAGCCGGATAAGTATGTAGGTAAGATTAAATTGACGAAAAAAGATCAGCCGCAATAGTGCAATTGCAGCAAAGTGGCAAAGCTGGACGGAAGCGATGAAGATGGTCAATGAGACCAAAAGTATGCTTTCATAAAGAAAGAAACGTCACCATAACTTTGTCATAGTTAGGGACTTGGTTTACCTGGGGTCCACTCAAGAATAAAAAAAAGTTTCAAGAATTGAGATCAAATTAAGAGACAATTTTGCAAATCAGTGCTTGCTTAGGTTAAGAAGGATATTGAGTAGCAAAACTCAACCGGGCTACTTAAGTGTCCCTTTATAAGAGACAGACACTAATAGTCCTGGTAAAGATATAAGATGCAGATGCAGAGGCATTTGGCAAAGGTGGAAGAGAAACTTAAGGCTGCTTTGAAAGGAAAATTGTAAGGCTAAGTTTTGGTGTGTGGAGATGATTTAACAGTGAACTTACTCTACGTACTGTGCAGCGACACTAACCTTAGCAAAAAAGAGTAAGTCAAACGACGGTGCAGGGAATTAACTTCACGGGAACTATCTTCACATGGGAATTTACCTCCCTGATTATTCGCCGTAATGCTTGCTGCTAGCATAAATACAGTGCATAAAAACAGTGCTAGCAGGAAGCATTACGGCGAATAAAGAGTGTGGTATGTATGGGGGGGCATGCTGCCCCCCTTCAACCCCCCTGCTTGGGCCCATTATAGGACTTGGGGTAGGTGCGAGGCTGCGTCTATGCAAAGTTTCTTTGGCATTTAAAGAATCTGGATTTAAAGAAACGCACATTAAAGTGAAATTAATTCCCACAAAAAAGTGAAATTATTACTCACTTTCAGTGGGAAGTAATTTCACTTCAAAAAAGTGAAATTAATTCCCACTAGTGGTGAATTTAATTCCCATGTGAAGGTAGTTCCCGTGAAGTTGATTCCCTGCACCCAAACGACTGACGTTGACGTGGCTGAGTTTGGTTATGATAGAGCGGATTAACAACAATTCTCCGGACTAGAATTTGAGTCCAAACCTTAGGTACCTCAGGGGGCACACATAGGTAAGTAGAAATGGAGCTCAACCCACTAGGCGTGTGAAACTACAGAAAGCTATTGAAAGAACGGGCGGCACCGAAGATGGCTGCAAGAAGCTTAATGGTTTAGCACCATCTTATTTTCATTTCAATTTTAGTGTTTCCTTTTTATTTTAATTCACAAAATGTTTTTGTTCTCTGAAACTTTCAAAAATGGATTTCTTCAACAATAGTTAAGACTTTCGAAACAGACTGATTTTAAATTTTAAAGTTTTTTTTTTTATAATTTCAAGCTCCCCTACCCAAAAAAAATCTAGTTCACGCAAACCGCTGTTGAAGAGATCTTATATCTTTTGCATTATTTTGCAACCTATCCACCTTATGAGCCATTACACTTTGTGGTCCATAAACCGTTTCCATTGCATAAAAAAACCATAAACCATCCAACACCCATCCACCTAATTTCTCTTGTAAATTTACCATCAAAAGGCACCAAGATAAAACTATTTTTATGATGCACCATCGCAGGTTATGTAAGGGCTCATAACAAATTTGTATTCCAGTTTTAGTCTGTTGCCGAATTTTAGTTCCTAAGAAAGACACTATAACTTGGTGTATCTACATTATTAAAGATTCATTCATATAAAGTATGAAGAGTGGATGCGAATGAAATTTCCTGTCCCAGTCCCCATGGAAGTTATACAAATATACACTGCGTGTCTCTTGATATGACCAAATATATATATATATATTTTTTTTTTTTAATGGAAGGCATGAAAATTAGTTTAAAAATTTATATTAGGCGTAATTTTGAATTTTTCTTTTCATTGTTTCAATGTTGTTGGTTTTTTAACAAATATTATAGGAAAAATTTTGAAAAACTAAATAAACAGGTAAAAGAGAAGTAACATGTCAAAGAATAAAATTTGATAGTAAGAAATCAAAAAAAGTTAAATCACAAAAATAGACTTTAATTAATTGATCCAGAGTGTAAATTTCAATAAGAAGGACAACATCACGAAAACAATATACTCTTGTAGCTTTTAGTGTTAGCTTGGTACCTATGTTCTGTGGTAAAATTTATGGTCCCACATGTTGATTTTTCACCTTTGACGTAAAGTGCAGTCCATATAGAGGTCCACCCATACAAGAATATATTATGTAGCTATGTTTCGTAGAGAAAATTGTTTCACTACATTTGGCAACCAATCGGATGAATGACTTTTGAGCCGCACCACCACATTTCGTTCCGGCTATGCTTCTCTAAGTATATGTATCTCTGGGGTGGTGTTAATGCGGTATAGTATAGTAGGTACTATGGTACTTGAACACCATAGTAGAAATGGTTTGTGTAATAATTTCCGACGACGAAAGATACGTTATTTGAAATTCCATTCATAAAACATCAGAGTCGAAGGACTTAACTTGACTTGAAGTCAAATCGAATGTGGAATTTTTGAGGGCACAAAATGGAAAACGCCAAGTGATGCAGTTTGGTCATGAAGAACAACCCATTTAATGTGTGTAGTGTGTCGTCGTTGTCGTGTTCGAAGAAGTGTTGTCATCATCATTAAAGTCCTATAGTCTATATGTGGCTGTCATCATCAGTATCAGCATTTTATGTGTAGAAAGGAAGAGCCACTCATTCCCATAGTGAAACAAACCATTGAAGCATAATTTGGCAATGTAAAGTGGAACGTTGCGGCTCAGATAGAATGGAGGAGAAGTTGTGATGTGCCTCATGCATCTACTATCAACAGAAGCACAATTATTCCACTTCATTTAAATTTGACTTTAAGTGGATGTTACTATGTGAAGGTGACTAAGGAGGAAGGAGACCATAGTGGTGGGTGATGGTGAAGGCGTTTATTTAGTTCTAGAGCCCTTTTTTTGAAGTTTTGGTACATTCGTTATGTATGGACTTACATTTTTTGGATTCCTAAGGTGAAATACCTGATAGAAGCTTTGGGGGTAGTAACGAGTTAATTATAGTTATTAGCAGATCTTAAAAAACATCTGTTAAGTTGGCATAACAATTTTCATTTAGATCAATGAGACGACGACAGGAATTTGCAGTTTTTTTGCATTTCTATGGCGGATTTTGCAGTTCATCAAATAGTGGGTGTAGGGTAAGTTGAAGCCAAGGTAATGCAATGGATATCCAGACCAAAGCCAAAACAGGGAAATACTGTGAGGAAGTTTGTCGTCGGACGGCTACAGTCGCAAGTAATCGCCAGGTCCTTTTTCAATTGAGTCTCTCGCACCCTCTTAAATAGTCCTTTGCCGCTATCTGAAAAAAATCGAGAACCAGTGGAAAACTGCCAGGAAGCCATCAGAGATGCCGCCTCTGACGTGCTGGGCTTCGCACGACCACTTTCGACGAAGTTCGACGAAGAATGCCGGCAAGTACATGCAGCCAAACAACAGGCATACAAGGCGGCGCTGCATAGAAGGACCAGAGCTGCTCGCGAAGCTGCTTAAGAAGGAAAAAGAAAGAGCGTGAGAAGCGTGCGATCGAGGAATTAGAGGGATGTTATTGCAGGAATGAAGTTCGGAAAATTTACCAAAAAGAAAAAAGAACCTCCCAAGGTTACAAGGCCCGAACAGAAGCCTGCAAGAACGATCAGGCGAGCATCGTGGTAGAATCGAAGTCGGTGCAGCGGACATGGAAAAATCATTTCCGCAAATTGTATAACGGCGATGATGAACCGAATTCCACAACCATATACAGATTGCACCGTTCGACCTGCACGACGCGACGTAGGCCAATAATTCCGTCCACCCGATCTCGACAAAGTGAAGAAAGCTATATCTAAACTTATGTCCAATAAAGCTCCTGGAGCTGACGGCCCGTAGCTGAGCTATTCAAAGCGGCTGGCGATGAATTGCTTAGAAGTATGCACCAGCTCATCTGTAAAATATGAATGGAACCCCAGCATTGTTTGCCCGATCCTCAAGAAAGGCAATCCTCTGGACTGCACCAACTACAGAGGCATCAGTCTTCTTAATATCGCCTACAAGATCTTCTCTACCGTACTTTGTGAACGCCTGAAGCCATTCGTCAACAACCTGATAGGTCCATATCAGTGTGGCTTTAGGCCAGAGAAGTCCACATTCGACCAAATATTCGCACTACGGCAGATCTTGGAGAAAACCCAGGAGTTTCAAATCGATACCCACCACATTTTCAGCGATTTCAAGGCCGTGTATGACAGAATCTATAGAGACGAGCTATATAGAGCAATGTCTAGTCTTGGCATCCCTACCAAACTCGTCCGTTTGTGCAAGATGACTCCATCAAGGTCTGCAATGACCTCATCGACACCTTTGATGTCAAAAAAGGTTTTAGGCAAGGCGACGCGCTGTCATGCGACTTCTTCAACATCGTTCTTGAAAGAATAGTGCAAAACTCCCACGTCAACACTAGAGGCACAATCTTTCAAAAGTTCGTCCAATTACTCGCTTACGCTGACGACATTGACATAATCGGACGAACAAAGCGTGATGTCAGTGGTGCTTTTGTGAGCATTGAGAAGGAAGCCAAGAAGATGGACGGCGAATGAAAGCAAAACGAAATATATGCTGTCAACAAGAAAGGACACCCAACACTAACGTCTCAGACAAAACGTCACTGTAGACAGCTATAATTTTGAGGTGATCAGAGACTTTGGGTGATATGAATAAAACAGAGCACCTGCTCAAAACTCAACTTTTTGAAGGAGGTGCTTCATTTGGTATGAATAAAATACCTGAGAAGGTGCTCAACGATTGAGCATCTCCATGTTTGATGAGAACCTTCTCAGGGTAAGCACCTGCTCCATTGTATGGAATGAATAAACCGAAGCACGTGCTCTATCGAGACGAGCACCTGCTCCTCATTTGTAAGTTAGATCAGTTCGTTGCTCAGCGTTGAAGTAAATAGCGTTTAATACCTTTTGCTTCATGAATGGGGAAGTTTATACTAATTTTTAATCGCAAGGTTAAATTTTATAAGAGAAAAAGAGAAGGATTAAAAAAAATACTATTGCATTAGTCCAGTCAATTTGTGCTCAAAAGGGCAAATTGTGGGATTTTTCGAATTAGGTAGTAAGACGAAAACCAACGATTTCTCGAAGGCGAATGGAGGTATTTGAAAGATTCAAAAAGAATTTTGAAGTCAAATGTTCATACTTCAGAATGATCATAAACATTTTTGCGAAAAAAATTACCTCGAGACCAAAAAAAAAAACCCTAAATTTATATAAAAAATGCATTTTTTTAATTTTTAGATTCGAATATCTCAAAAACGTGACGTGATAGAGCAATTTCAAGGCCAGATTCAAACTCAGCGCATCAAAGACCATCAGTATATCTTGGTTCAAGTTACAGACAAAAATTCAAATTTTGTCACACAGAGTAATTTCTTAGAGCTTTCGATAGCCTTAGTCCAAACATTTGAAAAAATTCTAGTCGGACAAGGCTTTTCTGGTCGCAATGGTTAGAAAATGCACTTTTCAGGTTGCATTTTTTTATAAATGTACAAATAATTTAAGCAATTTCTATAAATGGGTTATCAAATGAAAGCTAAGGCTGTCCTCTATACGATACCAATGGTCGAACAGACTTTTTTTGGATGTTGCGACCAGTCCGACTAATTTTTTAAAAAATGGTCGTTTCTTAATACTTCATTTTACATTAAGAAAAACTGAGTAAAATCATATTAATTAGCTAAGAAAGTGGCCTTAGCTACTTTTTTCTCATTTTCATCCAAGGATGCACAAAATCCCTAATTTTAGAAAAGTGGTCGGACTCGTGGCAAGAGCCAAAAAAAGTTTATCCGACCATTGGTATCGTGTAGAGGACAGCCTTAGCTTTCATTTGATACCCCATTTATAGAAGTTGCTTATATTATTGGTTCATTTAGCGGAAAATGCCACCTGAAAAGTGCGTTTTCTAACCTTTGCGACCAGAAAAGCCTTGTCCGACCAGTAGTTTCGAAAGTGTTTGGACTAAAGCTATCAGTTGGCATCCAATTTTTGCGTGGCCGCGATGAGATACTGTAGGTAATCTTACGGTCGGCTCCCGGACTAATATCTCAAAAACACAATTGAAGACCCTTTGGTGTTTTTGAGAACCGAAAAACCCATGTTTTTTTTTGACAATTCTTGGGGCTGTCAAGAAAACCTGGTTCAACCGTGTTTAAACTTCAACGAAAAAACCTTTTCACAAAAAATGCGGGTCCAAAAAGAAAAATTTTCATATTTTAAATTATTTTTGTATTATAAATCATCGAAATTAATTCTAAATGTCAAAAACAATATAATTTGGTTTGAGGTATTAGAGAAGCTACTCCGTTTGAATGAGGAGGTGCTCTCGAGTTTGTTTATAATTTTATTCATACGAAATGGGAGCAGGTACTTTTTTTATTGAGCACCTCCTCTGATTCTCATGGAGTACCTGCTCTGAGTACGTGCTCCGTTTTATTCATATCACCCTTTGTTTACCTAGAATCCGCTATAAACTCAGCGAACGATTCAACTGCTGACATCAAACGAACAATTACTCTTGCCAATCGCTGTTTCTTCTGGCAAAGGAGGCAATTGAGAAGCAAAGCCCTCTCTCGAGCAACTAAACTGGCCGTGTATAAGACGCTTAGCATCCCGGTCTTGATGTGTGGTGCAGAGGCATGGACACTCTTAACGGTGGATGAGAACGCATTAGGCTGTTTTGAGAGGAAATTTCTCCGGGTAATTTTTGGTCCCGTCTGCATGTGAAGGGGACAGCGCAGTAGAGGTGGACAGCGTAAAAGACCTTTGGGGTCCACTAGACTACTTTTAGTTTGACAGGTGTCAAAAGTTTTGGTAATATAAGATGCCTTCAAGATGTCTTTGAGAGAGCAAGCTAGTAAACTCTTAAAATACTCTTATTTTTAAGAAGGTAAAGAGGTTTTGAAGAAGTTACATAAAGAGATATGAAAAAATAACTTGAAACAGGGGTCTATAAGATGTCTTATTAAGATGTGTTTTTAAGTATTGGCTTTAAATTATCTTTTTAAGAATTCATAAAGTGCTTTTTAAGTGCAATGGTATCAGTGCCCTGAGGATGTCCTAACCAGACGAAACGCGTCGGCCAAATTATTAAAATAAAAAGTTTTATAAACCGTGGAACAAAAATACAAGTGTTTTATCTTTATATTCTAAGATGTTATTGTTCCATCAAGTGCCTTCAAAATGCTCTGTTGAGCTTATCAAAAAAAAAAAAAGGTATCAAGAAGACTGAACTAAGATGCCATTAAGAGCTGATAAATTTATTTCAAGAACTCTTCAAGAGTTTTTGTGTTGCTTGGGGTTGCGCACCCAAGTGGAAGACGACCTCAACCAACTTGGTGTGCGAAACTGGAGACAGCTAGCTAGAAACCAAGCCGGCTGGAAGAAGCTTGTTGGTTGATGCGCTGGCCCACCCCGGACTGTAGCGCCACCTTAAGTAAGCAAGTAAGTTACGGTGTAGGGCTAGCCACGTTAGCAAAAAAGTCTCGGTCTTCTTTGGATTCAGTATCGGAAATTGAAACGAGACCGAAACTATACCATACCAGCTCATTAAAACATCCCAAACGATACCAAGAAGATAACGAATTTTTGGACCAATATTAACCAAAACTTTCGGTGGTATCGTTTAGTAGAGGCAGATTACATTCCAAGAAAACAATTCTATTAACTGATAAGTCCATGGAGATCGCTGGACGAAACGGTAAGTAGTAGGACTAAATACCATTAAAAACTACTTTGAATCAATTTTTGTAATTGGTTAACGGAAACGGCTCCAATGATTTTGATAAAATGTTTTACACAGTCTGTTCTTATTAGCATTGAAAAGGTTTAGGGCGGAGTTTTTGTAAATACCGCCCACTTCCATGCCCATTTTTTATGGTTGGTATTTCACGGTAACGTCTTCAACGATTTTGATGAAATTTTAAGTGTTGGTTCTCTTAAGCTGGCTAGGGTTATGATATAACTAAAATCCACCCAATCCAATGCCTAGTTTTTGTATATCCTGGTTTCTTGGAATTGGGTCTAAAGATTTTTGTGAAAAGTCAACCATACTCATTATTTGAACCAGTACCGTCCATACACAACGGGTTTTTTTTTTTTTTTGATTTACTCATTAAGTTCTTAGCTGATATAGATCTAACTTCTTATATATGGCTTACCCTGAGACCACACGAGCGAGTAATCGCTAGCGAGTTACTAATACATCGAAACTTTTCCTACTCGCTAGTCAATTGGCCTACCTTTTTTGAAGCCAGTTGAGAGGCGAGTAGAGCACCCAATTCGCAAGCGAGTACTCGCTCGTGTGGCCTCCGTGCTAAAACCTGTTTCACCATATCCAAGTGAAGTTCTGATTAATTATCTGACACACAAATTACGAGCCAGGGTCATAAGTCCATAATTTTGTTTGTTTATAACTTTTTCAGGCTCAGGCTCGTACGTGCAACCATGTCATGCATTTTATTTTTCTTCCTTTGGAAATCGATTAAAAGTGTGACGAGAGTGAGACGAGCCCGAGACAAGACCGAGACGAGACTGAGACAAAACAGAGACGAGATGGAGACAATATCGCGACGAGATCGAGACGAGACCGAGACGAAGCCGAGACGAGACCAACACCAAGACCATGACTAAGACTAAGACCAAGACCAAGACCAAGACCAAGACCAAGACCAAGACCAAGACCAAGACCAAGACCAAGACCAAAACCAAGACCAAGACCAAGACCAAGACCAAGACCAAGACCAAGACCAAGACCAAGACCAAGACCAAGACCAAGACCAAGACCAAGACCAAGACCAAGACCAAGACCAAGACCAAGACCAAGACCAAGACCAAGACCAAGACCAAGACCAAGACCAAGACCAAGACCAAGACCAAGACCAAGACCAAGACCAAGACCAAGACCAAGACCAAGACCAAGACCAAGACCAAGACCAAGACCAAGACCAAGACCAAGACCAAGACCAAGACCAAGACCAAGACCAAGACCAAGACCAAGACCAAGACCAAGACCAAGACCAAGACCAAGACCAAGACCAAGACCAAGACCAAGACCAAGACCAAGACCAAGACCAAGACCAAGACCAAGACCAAGACCAAGACCAAGACCAAGACCAAGACCAAGACCAAGACTTCACAGTGAAGTCATTATAGGTACTTACTTTTTAAATGAAGCGAAAGCATAATTTTTGAAAATATAAAACTTAAAATACCAAATAATAGCTGCAAAACTTTTAATTCAATCACAGAATTATAGTCGTTTAAACAGAAACCCTACGATAGAATAATAAGCCGTATCGTTTCAAAGTTAATGTATTCAATCGAACAAATTTCACACCAATGCAGCTTCATAAATTTAATCAATTTCAATTTTCAGTTCAATTTCCAATTCGTTCATATATAACTCCATTGACCACAATTAATCTTGTGTAGCAATTTCCATTGCCATCATCAATGGCAGCAGAATAATTCACACGACCAACAATGGTAATACTAAAGGTATCAAGCTGAAGTCATTGAACCGCCCAAACCACAAACCGTATCTTTGCCAATGTCCTTAGTTACTGCCTTTTGGCAGAATGAACAGAATGTCGTTGCTATAAACTATACGGAATGTATACATAGTATACAAAGATCCAGTATAAAATCTGGGTGAAATGTTAATAACACTAAACATAAAGATCCCCGTTCCCCTCCACCACTTAACATAGACGCACAACAGCTATATTAAACCAGACAACAGGTCGATAACTTGGCTATGACACTTGGTCCAAGCAACATTATACCCTTTTTACTTCTTTTTCTTCTGCTTCTACTTGTCATGGTGATGCTGATGCCGTTATTTCTCTATTCATACATCATGCTATTGCTATAGCCAGCCACAGTGCCTTGCGGCTACTTCCTTGACGGTTTTTCTCCTCTGTTTCTGTCTTTATTTTAATGTTATTGCTGTTGTTGTTGTTGTACTTTGACTATTCGGTAAAGTTGACAATTTTGGGTTCTCGCAATCAGAGGCGGATTGTCGCACTTATGGCAGTATATTTGTGTTTGTGGTAATTATGACATTTTATCCTTGGGGGTTCTTTGATTGTCAATCATATACAGATTTACAGTGCTGTGCAAATTATTTTGAACATTTATAATTTGAAAGTTAAAAAGTGCGTATTATGTTCAAGAGTAGACTCGGGTTCATCTAAAGGTAGCAGCCTTGAGTCAGCCATATAACACCAATTCACGGCAAGGCTTTTTTTATTAACATAAGTCTTATTTTATGCTGACGACACGGTCAAAGATGGTTTAGCGAGCTCCTCGATCTACGAGAACTTAGTTAATGACATTCAAATCGTTTCTGCCAATCACAATGGGTAGAAATATTCTAGTTAGCAGTTTTTAGACCTTATTTGTTCATTCAGTGAACGTTGTTATACTCAAACAACAAACAACGAACAAAGTTCACCAACAATTCAAAAAGTCTATGAATTTCTTCGTTGTTCGTGTTGGTGTTATCATTTTGACCTTGTCCCACGTACGCCCAACAACAAACAACGTACACCTACACGGATGATAAAACCGAATGCCTAAATTCAGCTTAAAAATCTAACCTTTAGGGACGCTATCCAATAGGTACAAGAAAAACTCACTTAGGGTAGCATTGTACAAGAGCATTGACAAATTAAGCAGTTTGTACATTTTTGATTAACAAATCTGTTCAACCGCTAGGGTATTAGATATGTTACCAATCAACGTGCCGTAATAGAGTTTTTTGGGCGAGGAGTGTTAGGAAGAAAGGGAGAGCTGATTCTGTTCTTAGTCGACGTCAAAACCCGTCGACTGCTTTACCTCTGTCACACCGACGAAATGGACAACAACGCTGCAACCAAGAGAGGTTTTGAACCCCAAGCCCTGCGTTTGAAAAGAAAGACGGAGGTTAGGTTAGGTTGAAGTGGCTGCCAGTCATGCAGACTGACACACTTAGACCATGAGTTGGTCCATTGTGATACCACATGAATCTAGGAAACCCTTTTCCTTACTCGGTGAACCATTTGGAGCTTCTTATGAAGCGTAATAGACTGCCAATGTCTAAGTTTATCAGATCACTAGGATCATTGAAGTAGAACTCACCAAGGTGAAGTCTTCGTCTATGAGATAGAGCAGGGCACGTGCATAGAAGGTGAGGGATCGATTCTATCTCTTCCTCATCCATACAGCTTCTGCAAAAATCGTTAGCGAATATGCCAAGACGCATTGCATGCTTGCATATGAGGCAGTGTCCGGTTATAACACCAATCATGGAGCTGATGTGCAATCTGCTTAGAGATATCAAACGCTAAGATCGTTTTAAATCCATTACTGGCCAGATTTGTTTTGTTGCCAAACAAGTGGTGATATCATTCCACCTAAGATTTGTTCTCTCTAAGGCATCTTGCTTCAGCAAAAGTTTACATGTAGCGATGGGTATACCTATTTCTGCCTTACTAGGTAGAAGAGGTAAGGTTGTACCATTTTTAGCGAGTTCATCGGCCTTACAATTATCTGGGATGTCCCTATGCCCCGGCACCCAACACAGGTGAATATTAAACTGTTGTGCCATCTCCAACAGAGACGAACGGCAATTTAGGGCTGTTATAGAGTTAGTAGAGACCGATTCCAGAGATTTAATAGCTGCTTGACTATCCAAGAAGATGCGGATATCAGTATTTGATATCACGTTTTCCTTCAGCCAAGATAAGGCTTCTTTAATCGCCATAAGTTCCGCCTGGAACACACTACAATGATTAGGAAGACAGAATGAGAAACTAAATTTAAGTCTTTCTGAGTACACACCGCCACCCACCCCTTCATCAGTTTTCGATCCGTCCGTGTAGATATGAACCGATTCATCTTCCAAGAAAGCCATATCCTCCCAGAGGGTTCTAGAAGGAATGGTGACTTGAAAGTTTAAACCGAATTGTGGTTTTGGGATGGTGTAGTCAATGTGACTAGGTAGTGACCTGAATGAATTCAGAATGATGGAATGGCCAATATTATTGTTGTACCATTGTGAGGAAGCTTGTAGGCGTATGGCTGTATTTGCAGCCACCTGTTTGCTAAATATATCGAGGGGAGTCAGATATAGCAGAACGTCTAGAGCAGCAGAGGGTGTCGTGCGAAGCGCACCACTTATGCATAAACAAGCCGAACGTTGTACCTTGTTTAGTCTGTCACAGTTTACCGCTTTATCTAGAGCAGTCCACATACTGCAACACCATATGTGAGAATCGGTCTAATCACCGATGTGTATAGCCAATGAGTAATACGAGGTTGAAGGCCCCATTTGTTCCCAACGGCTTTTTTGCATGAGAAAAGTGCCACTGTGGCCTTCTTGACTCTTTCTTGTATATTAGGTTTCCAACTTAACTTTTTGTCTAAAATAAGACCCAAATATTTTGCCTGATCAGTGAATGTTAATGGAACACCTTTAATAGAGGGAGGATCTACATGAGGGATTTTATATTTCCTTGAGAATAGAACAAGTTCTGTTTTATGAGGGTTGACGCCCAGACCACACCGGTCTGCCCAATTGGTTAGCCTATTTAAAGCGTTTTGTAAGAGTTCTTTTAAGGTGGTAGGATGCTTTCCTGATACGGCAATAGCAACATCGTCCGCATAGGCAATCACTCTGTAACCCTCCTCTTCCAGGCATATTAGCAGCTCATTTACCACCAAGTTCCAAAGAAGGGGAGAAAGGACACCGCCTTGAGGCGTACCTCTACTAACATACCTTCTAAGCAGAATAGCTACCTAGTTTTGAGTTGATAACCCTGCTCGTCAGCATTTTGGTTAATCAATTCTCCAAGCGAACCATCTACCTTCAGAGATGTCAGCGCAGATGCGATTGCAGATGCGTCGACATTGTTAAAAGCGCCTTCTATATCTAAGAAAGCAACCATGGTGTACTCTTTATGATGGAGGGAATATTCAATGGTTCTTAATAAACTATGTAAGGCAATTTCTACAGATTTCCCTTTGCAGTAAGCATGTTGACTCGTAGACAAAAGTCGCGTGTCAATGCATGATCGTATGTGGATATCAATCAATCGTTCAAATGTTTTTAGAAGGAATGATGATAGACTAATAGGTCTGAGATCCTTTGGGTTTACTTGGGAGCACTTTCCAGCTTTGGGTATGAACACAACCCTAACCTCTCTCCAAGACAGGGGGATGTATACTAGTGCTAAGCAGCTAGTAAAGAAAAAGATAGAGTCCAGAATTGGCAGAATTAAATCTTTATTTTTATTTGGAGTTCGGCTGGTATTATGCCATCTGGTCCCGCAGACTTGTAAGGCTGAAAGCTATCGAGCGCCCATTGCAGTTTTTCCCTTGTGATCAGACCTTGTGGATAGCTTGGATTCATATCAAACCTATTACGGTCGAAGCTATTAATGTTTTGAGAGCTACCAGGGAAGAAAGACGGAAATTTTGGGCTAAATGCCAGGGTGGAACTGGCTAAGGTGATTTGTGATAGTTGACAGTCACAAAACAATAGCAAAACTATGGTAATGTGAGTGCCAACTATCACAAATCACATCACGGATCACGAATAGCAGAGTGCTTATTCTGGACTCTGCATCACTGAAAATAGCGTGCTAGGGATTGTAGAGGATGGAAACTGCCACGTCACACAGTGGTTCAAATTTTATTTCACCAAAATACAATTCAATACACCACAGGTATGTGACGTCACAGGAAAATCAACACAATAATTATTTTTTATTCATCCTCGATACAATTCCCACTCGGTCTTTACCGTAAATAAAACAAGTGGACCAGCTGGAATGAACGATAAGCACCCATACTTAACGTTATACGGAACTTTAGTTAGCCTGGTCCATAATACTTCGGCCGCAGACAAGTCAAGTCGTTTCGTTCAGCTAACTTTTGGCTTTCTTGGAGCTTCCCCCCACCAGTGGTAAGGGGTTTCGTTTGATAGACCAATTTAGGTAGGAGGGATTGTCCAGCTTTTCTTTATTAAGGCTTCTCCCACCAGAGGCTTCGGTACATGCTGATCTACCAGAGCGAAAGCTTGCCGTGTCGAGGGCTACCAGGAGCCTAGTACCTACTGATTGAGTGCAACCAGGGGCGTAGTACATGCTGATTAGTTGCCAATCGGCCGCAGACGAGTCATGTCGTTTCAGTCAGTTAGCTTTTGGCTTTCACGGAGCTTCCCCCACCAGAGGTAAAGGGTTTCGTTTCAAAGACCAATTAAGATAGGAGGGATTGTCCAGCTTTTTCTAATTAAGACTTCCCCCACCAGCGGTAAGGGGCCTTAGTTCGAAGATGCATGTCCCAATTTCCACCAGAGGCTTCGGTACCGGCTGATCCACCAGAGTGAAATCCTGCCGGGTCAAGTGCCACCACCTGCCTAGTACCTGCTGATTGAGTGCCACCAGGGGCATAGTACATCCTGATTAATTGCCACCAGAGGCAATGCTGATCTATCAGAGCCAAAGACTTTTGTGTCGAGTGCTTTCAGGGTCGTACTTCCTGCTGAATAGTGCCACCAAGGGCGTTGTTCTTGCTAAATAGTGCCACCAAGAGCGTTGTACTTGTTGAAAAGTACCACCAAGTGCGTTGAACTTGCTAAATAGTGCCACCAAGACCATTGTACTTGCCGATTAGTACCTTCAAGGGTGTTGTACTTGCCGATCAGTACCACCAAGGGCGTTGTACTTGCTGAAGAGTGCCACCAAATGCTTTGTACTTCCTGATTAGTGCTACCAAGGGCCTTGTAATAATGCCACAAGGGGCTTAGACCCTGCTGACGAATGCCACTAGGGGCGTTGTACTTGCTGATTAGCGTATTAAACCACAACCGTTCCAGACGCAGTCTCAAGTACAAAAAGTCAGTTTTCCAGTACAAGAACAACCTGAACTTGAACGCAGAACAACCAACGCGAGTGCACCACTCATAACCAGTGTTAACCAAAATACCAGAATACAGATCGAATAGTATTGCTAGATTTCACGCAGTGCAAACATATTCAATGGTTTCGTCGTGAAATTCCAATAGGTTTGAAACCGATAATCTAAGGTTTTGCAATTGATAGGGAAGAATGTTGATTTGACAGGGTTAAGGCATTCTTTTAATACCACTGCGAAATGCGGAGCAGATCCTCATTCATTAAAGCTACGGCATAATTTTTCGCCCCGAAGGATCGAATTATCAGAAGCTGCACATCATAAAGATGAATCAAACAATGTTAAGCAACTTGTGGTAACTCATTTATGTAAAGGGAGAAGAGGATCGGTCCAAGGATAGATCCCTGTGGCACTCCACCAAAAACATAGAGAAAGGTGGATGAGGTACGAAAGAACATACTTTCAGGACTCTTAAAAATCCAAAGTGAGTTCGCAACTTACTACAAAGAATTTAGAGGGTGGTTTACAGTGACGACAGCCTTTAAATAATCTAACAGTTTTAGCAGTTACTGTCCATTGCCAATCATTTTACATCAGTGACAAAAAATAAGGCGGATTTGTAGCTGCGTTAAGGTCGAAAACTAGACTGACAGGTACATAACAGGTTGCTGATCGTTAGATATTTTTGAACCTGCTTCAGAATGGTTTTCTTAAACACATTTGAAAGAAACGGAAGAATGGCAATTGGCCGCAATTCTGTAGCAATACCTGATGTTTACTCTTTTGGTATGTGGATAATCTTAACCTATTTTCCATTATAAAGAAAACTTGGAAGTAGTTAAAATGCTATTATGTAAATATGTGGGCTGTGTAACGCAGTATAAATGGAAGCCACAAATTTTCCTCTTCAATAAGGGAATTATCGGCGTGTGCAGCAACGTTTAAGGGCAATGGCATGGGTGTAATTTTTTTGTTGAGAGCATCAAAATCTATGTCGCCAACTGGCTTTTTAGATTGTTTACCAATAAATTTCACGCAGGTTTTTCCATAATTTTTGCCAGGGGTTAAAGGAAAAGGTTTATTTTCGTAGTAAAGTCTGTTTGCCGTTCTAACCATTATTAAAACATGCTTGCGCAGTCTTCAATACGATTTGTAAAAGTCCTCCTGTTTGTAACGCCTCAATTGATTGTAGGTGGCATCTCGTCGTGACATTAGAGCAGAAATGTCACTATTCAGCCAAGGTAGAGGTATGCCCAACTAAACGAACTTTAAAAGAAACATAATATTACATTAGACTCGAAACAGGTTTTAAAAAAGTAACCTTAAGCTTATAGGGCCCATACACGACACAGACACGTCGCTGCACAGCTAATTCCGTGCAAACATGCCTTTGTCACACACGGTGCAGACAATCTGCACAAACATTAGTTTGTATCGTTTAATCGTGGTGGTCGGGTGGGAAAATGCTGCTTATGCTAATCTAATCATTGCTTTGAAAACGAATATTTTTCTCGCTCATCTGTGCCTTAATCCACATACACCATACAGACATGTCGTTGCAAAATAAGAAAATTCCAAAAATTTTGAATTCAAGCAGACGGTCGCTGCAAACAATCGAATTGGATACGCACGACACAGGCGGTCTGCGCAGATATGTGCACAACAACAAAATATATTGGTCAGCAGCGACGTATCTGTGTCGTGTATGGGCTCTATTAGAATTAGACTTTACTCACTATGTCAAGAAATCTGTCAGTTTTAAAGAGACTCTCTACAATACTTTTCTTAAATAGTAATTTAATACATACAAAGTATGCACAGCACTGTCTGGTAGTATGGGTCTTCTTAATTTTAAAGTTGTTCATGTGCATCCAAACATACTGCTCGAGCAGCTGTTAAGAAGAATTCGCAGTGATTTGATGTTTTTTTTTTGTTGTTGTTGAAATTTAATATGTATTGTGTATTTGACCGAGAAAATATGGGCTACCAAAACGGAGGTGATATAAATTGCTTTGGGCAAGTGAACCGGACATGAAGAATTTACCAAAATGGAGTTTGGTTGGATGCCATTTTAACATTCACTTCACGTCTGCATTATTTCTCAAATATGGAATTTGTTGGCTTAGAGTCAAACTGTGTTACAGGAATATTATTACATACATACATAGATGTTTGCCTCATGGTGAAGGACGTAATCATTTGGACTTGACAACATATAGCTTCTAGAGTCTTAAAGTTCATTGTCGAAATAAAAAAAATGATTGCAATTTATCCTGAAGCTGATGGACTTTGATAGTAATTAGCTTTTTGGTCAGTATAGATGGGAATGTGGTTTGTAGACCATACTTTAGGTATCTGTGAAGGATTTTGATATTTCAACTTTGATTTGAAAGACTAAATGCTATAGAAAGCTTAAAGATTGAAGTGATTTTAATAGGATATGGTTTCATTCAAGTATGTTTAGTATGGTAAGAAGGTGCGGAAGAAAAGTAATTGACTTTAATAATTCTAAATATAAGTATCTGAGAAAGAAAGTAACTTAATCTTTCAAGAACTTTTGAAAAACCTACAGAGATAAACGGCGAGAATGGCCAAAATTCCGCTGTAAGACAGAACACTTCATTCAACGTGGACGATGATGGCCAACATTTCCACCCGACATAAATGAAGTGTGGTAAGCGATAGGAACGCATATAGCATACAAGCCTGCTGGTGTGGATGGCCTGTAAGCCGAGCTATTTAAAGCAGGGAAAGATGACTTGGTAGGGAGTATATACCAACTTATCTCCAAAATGTGATCGGATGAAAGTATGCCCAATGAATGGAACCTTGGTATGGTAGGCCCCATCCACAAGAAAGGAGTGCTCTGACCTGTGCCACCAACTACAGATGTATAAGTCTCCTCAATGTCGCATACAAAATCCTGTCATCTGTACTGTGTGATCACTTAAGACCGTTTGTCAACGATCTGATCGGCTTCTATCAGTGTGGTTTTAGGCCAGGCAAATCAACCGTCGATCAAATGTTCACACTCCGACAAATTTAGGAAAAACCCAGGAGTTTCAAATCGATGCGCACCACCTCTTTATCGATTTCAAAGTCGCATATGATAGCGTAGATAGAGAAAAACTATACAGAGCCATGTCGCATCTCGGCATCCATGCCAAACTCGTCCGCTTGTGCAGGATGACGATGGAGAAATCTCGCTGTTCCGTCAAAGTTGCGGTAAGAACTTCACCAAACCCTTTGATGTCGAGAAAGGTTTGAGGTAAGGCGACGCATTATCATGCAACCTGTTTAACCTCATACTTGAAGCAATTCGCAAGTCAACAACAAAGGTACAATTTTTCAAAAGTACGTTCAACTACTTGCTTATGCAGATGATATTGACATGATTGTCGTCAAGGATTTGTATACCTGGGATCCACTATTACATCGCAAAATGACATCAGTGCAGAGATCAAACGAAGAATAACTCTTGTCAACCGCTGTTTCTTTGGGCTAAGAAGGCATTTGAGTAGTAAAGAGGGCTTTTACTCAAAGAACCAAGGAGACCTAATATAAGACCCTAATCATCCCGGTTCTGTTATATGGGACAGAAGGATGGACCATTTCAAAAACGGATGAGAATCTGCTTCGGTGCTTTGAAAAGAAAATTCTTCGGGTGATCTTCGGTCCAGTATGTATCAGTGGAGTATGGAGGAGAAGATTTAACAACTAGCTTTACGGGATTTTCAGTGACATCGACTTGGACAAAAAACTGAAAGTACAGCAGGTGAGATGGCTGGGACACGTGGAGCCTATGGGCACCGACGAACCAGCCCAACGAGTCTTCGAATTTTCCCCTGATGGTCTGCACATCAGAGGAAGACCGCATTTTGGGTGGCGCACACAAGTGGAAAACGACCTCAAGCCACTTGGAGTGCATAACTGGAGGCACTAGCTAGGGACCAAGTTGGCTGGAGGGGCTTGTTGGTTGAAGCCATAGTCCACCCTGGACTGTGAGTGCCATCGAAAGTAAGTAAGTAAGTAAGTACAGAGATAATTTCACTGGCCATTGGAATACCTATACAATGAAAAGTAAAAAAATAATCACTAAACATATAGAATTAGATATAGGGTCATCTGGCAGGTGGTGTCATCTTATCATGTTAATCATTCCCACTCGCCATCTTTTTTTTGAACTCTTGCCACTTCTATTTCCGCCTGTTTTTGAAGACATATGTACCTCCTTTCTGACAATAGAAGATCGATGGGAGTTATTCCTGTAACTCGCTATTTTGCTGAAATAAAGCTCCACGTAAAGTTCTGAGGATAGTATCTCCTATCTCCATCGAAATTTTCCAGAGGTCGGTCCCTATGATTAATCACTTCAGTACTCCGGAGGTGATTTACTTTTTTTGTATTGGCCTTCAGCGGCCTTGATATAATATTTTACCACCAAATGATGCACTTTCCAGTTCAAGTGGAAGATCCCTTCTTCCAGACAGCTGTTATGTTCATGTTCACCAGAATCTAAAAAGGCATGTCCGGGCAGCGTTTTGCCAAAATGTATTCCACAGCAAATGGATGATGCTCACCAAAGTTAACAGCATTTTAGAGAAAACTGCATGGCATTAAAGAGTGCTCTGAGATGACATGACGGTTGTTTGAAAATTACTAACAAAGCTTCAGAGAACCATATGCTACAACATATCTAAGCGGGCGGCTGAAGTTAGAATTACCCAGGCAAACTGTTGGTGCGTGCCAGATTACCTTACATATCCTAAGCGAAGCAACAGCCAACAGAGTTGCGAGAGTTGTAGAAAGGACCAAAAAGTGAAGTTGAACTACTAGGAATCAGCAAAGTGGGCCACTAAACGTGCTGTTGCCGAAGAAAACTGTTGACATTGACGCCTGCCTGGTAATTTTACAAACCCTAAGCAGAGCAACGGAGTCACGTGAGGGGCATTCAGAAGATCAAAACAGGGAAGTAAAATCTTGAGAACCTGCGGCCAACCACGGTAGTATGTTGCCCAAGAAAACTGTACATACATTTTGCTTTGAAAACTAAGAGCCAAGAACCTGTGAATACAGAAACTCCATTAAGATGCGTTTTGCTACGATTTGGAATTCCAAATGAAGTGTCTCTAGTCACAGGGACTTTGCTCTTAGAGTATGGACCATTGGCATCATGTAGAGCAGCGGTTCCCAAAGTGTGTTCCGCGGAACCCTGGGGTTCCGCGGGAGAGTTTTCAGGGTTCCACAAATTTCTTGAAGTATAAACAGTAAAATACAAACAATAAAAGAAAAATAATTACAAATTTCCACAAAAAAAAATTGAACAATTTATTTTTTGAAGCTTATATTTTTTAATCGAAGTCTGAACTTCAAGGTCATAAACTGTTTCATGAGTAAACACATCATTAATGGGGGAAAATGTATTGATATATGAAGCTGCGGAGCCGCAGCAATGGTAGGAAAGGTTAAAGTGGTTGTTTCAAATATTAAAAACTTTGCTCCTAGAAGTACCAGCAGTCATTGTATTTTCCATCGTTATGCATTTGAAAAGAATGCCAACTGATTTAAAAAAATGTTCTCGATGAAGCTGTGAAAATAGTAAATTTTGTTAAGAGTTGTCCTCTCCAATCGAGATTGTTTAAATTAGTGTGTAAAGATATGGGCAGTCAGTATGAATCGCTTCTTCTTCATACTGAAATCCGATGGCTTTCCAGAGGGAAAGCTTTATCCTGGTTATTTCAACTTCGTGATGAGTTGAACGTGTTCAAACTGGAAAAAAATTTGTCCTCAACTGCAAACCTCTTTGATGTATTGCATGATGATTAGCTTATCTTGCAGACATTTTCGAGAAGATCAACGAAACTGCTACAGCTCTGCAGGAAAAATCAATTACAGTAATTTTAGAAGAGACAAACTGGCAGCTTTGAAAAGAAAAATTAATTTCAGGCTCTTAGCCCAGTTAATTTGTGCTCAAAAAGGCTCTTTGCGAGCAAATTGTGGGGTACATGAAAAAAAACGCAAAAAATTATGCAAAAATGCATTTCTTGGGAGTTTTTCACGAATGACTCGAAAACTGCCAACTATTCGAAAATTACATCAAAGTACCATTGAAAGTATACACAATTTCCAATATATCTCTATTCAAAGTTTTTTCTGCGACAACCCACTTGGACTCAAGTGGTAATCAAAAATTGACGTATTTCTACTGTTTTCGGAAATCCACTCCAAAGCGCTAAGAAATAACTTTGTGAAAAATACCACAATTTGCCCTTTTGAGCACAAATTGACTGGATTTTTCGAATTAGTAATTAGTAAGACGAAAACCATAGATTTCTCGAAGACGAATGAAGGTAGTTGAAAGTTTCAAATAGAATAAACATTTTTTTTAAAAAATTACATCGAGAAAAAATCCCCAACTTTGTATACAAAATGTATGAATATCTCTAAAACGTGACGTGATAGAGCAATTTCAAGGCCAGATTCGAACTCAGCGCGTCAAAGATCATCAGAAAAATATATGTATCTTTGTTCATGTTACAGACAAAAATTCAAAATAATTTCTTAGCACTTTCGAGTGGATTTTCGAAAACAGTAAAAATACATCAATTTTTGACTAGCGCTTGAGAACAAATGGGTGGTCGCAGAAAAAAACCTTGAATAGGGTTCATTGGAAATTGTATATGCTTTCAATGGTAGCTTGATGTAATTTTCGAATAGTTGGTAGTTTTCGAGCCATTAGTGAAAAACTCCCAAAAAATGCATTTTTGCATAATTTTTTGCATTTTTTCCATGTTGCGTCATGAAATTTTGTTGGCAAACCTCAGATTCGGATTCAGGACCCTCGAAAACATAAAGGAGCGAACAAATCACCGTACCGTCAGAAGGGGAACGCTATCTCTTTTTGGCATTCCTATTTCACCAAATGTCAGTTTTACTTAAGTTACCAAAGTTAAACGAAACTTGACGAAACCTTCCACTCCGCAATTATAGCGGCGTCATATGCTTTCTGTGCATTCGCTTGTTTTCTTCCGACCACTTAAGTGCCCCTTCGAGCATTATAGTTCTAGCTTAAGAATGAATACCCTGAGCTTGCCAAGAAAGCTATATTAAATTTGCTACCTTTTGTTACAACGTACCGCTGCGCTGTGCTGCCAAGTAGGCTTTTCAGCGTATACTTACACAAAAACTAAATACAGATCGAGACTGGACGCTGCCAGATATGCGAATACAACTTTCGGACGTAGAAGTTAGTTTAAAACAATTATAAATCAAACAATGAAACAGATTCATTCCTCACACTAAATAAAAAGTGATTTTAAAACGTGTTGTTTTTCATTTTTTGCTATTGTCAGGATGGGGTTCCGAAATATATTAAGGCATTGTTTAGGGTTCCACAGCTTAAAAAGTTTGGGAACCGCTGATGTAGAGGACAGTCTTATCTTTCATTTGATACCCCATTTATAGAAGTGGCTTATATTATTGGTACATTTTCGAAAAATGCAACTTGAAAATAGATAGAGCTTGTCGAACCAGTAGTTTTGTAAATGTTTGGACTTAAGCTATTGGTTGGCATCCTCGTTTTGCGTGGCCGCAATGAGATAGGTTATCCTACGGTCAGCTCCCAGACTATAAGGCTTAACAAGAACCTGGGTTTCCAGGTTTGGGAGATGTGTCGTCAAGCTTACTTCTCTTGAAAAATTTCGGTACTGAGAGAGGCACGAGGAGCCTTGGATAATGATAACTCGGAAATAGGCAAGAAGTATCGAGGTATATGCCTGATAAACTTCGTATACAAGATCCTATCCTATTTACTGTGTAACCGTCTTAAGCCATTCTACAAACACTATAATCAACAAGTACCAGTGTATCTTCTATCCAGACAGATTGAGCATATAGACCAAATATTCCTTCTCAGGTAAATTCTGGAAAAGACTTACGAATTTCAAGTCGAGACTCACCATAAATTCATCGACTTCAGAGCCGCATTTAATTGCAGTCATCGTTAGGAGCTCTGTATGGCGATAGCTGGACTTAGGATTAGTGGTATCCTGCGAAAACTTATCCAGTTGTGCTACGTGACATTGGAAAATTCGCAATGCAATTCGCAAATAGGCAAAAGCTCGACCAAAATATTTCAAACATACACAGGTTCTCGGCAAGGAGATGCGCCATCATGAAATTTCTTCAATCTTGTTTTGGAGCATATAGTGAGCAGGGCAGTCGTTAACAATGAAGGCACTTTTTTCAACAGATCCATCCAACTTCTAGGGTGGGCTGATGATATTAACATCATCGGCTGCTCTAAACAGACCGTTATAGAGGCCTTAACGGCAACAGCTGAAACTTGGGATTGGGTACGATATGTCGACTTTTAAAATATCGACTCCATAAGATCGACTTTTTAAATCTCGACTGGTTAAAAGATCGAAAGATCAAAATATAGGCACAAATTTGACCGACTTTTTAAAATGTCGATTTTTCAAATTACCGATTCTCAAAATGTCGACAGTGATCGAGATTTTATGAATCGAGATTTCAACATTTTAAAAGTCGACATTTTGATCAGATCATAGTTCAGGGAATGATGTTTACAAGCGTCGATTTATATTTTATATCGACTTTTATGTATGGGAAAAATACCGACAAGTCTATATTTTTCTCGACTTCTATCAGGGCAGTGGACTTTTTGTCAAATCGACATTTCAAACTGTCGACATTTTTATAAGTCGGTAAAAACAAAGTCCGGTATTTTAACTTACAGAAAAGTCGATAAAAGTCGACATTTTAACCAGTCGACATTTCTTTGTCGGTCATTCATACGTAACCCGAAACTTGTTGGTCATCAAATTAACGAGGACTGGGCTAAAAACATGCTGTCAACAAACAATGAAAGATCTGTCAACGAGCAAGGACAAAACATCGCTGTTGTTAGTCGACTGACTGCATTGGCTTTGCTGCATCGAGTGAATGGACAATAATAATCTATCTAGCCAAGAGTCTTCGAATCCCAGCCTCCAGGTATGTACAAGCTATTGCGGATGCCAGAAAGCTTGGTCTAGATGACTGGAATGCGTGGATCGTAGAGGATGGAAGGCTGCCATGTCTCAGGATGCGACCCTTCATAGATTGGGAGGATTAAGTCCGTTGAAGTTCAACTTTCCTAATCTAATTCCTGATACACCAATCTTAAGACAATTAAGATCAAACAATAATTAACAACTCAATTTTTACCTTAAATTTTGTGCCGTTGTTATTCATTACACTGCATATTTTAATCACTATCCGTTAATAATTATTATGCTTTACTGCCTCATCTTATCTTGTTATTTTTTTGAAGTAGTACAACATCCATAACAATTAAAAAAGCTCCTTTAAATATGTTAATTAAAGCCTCCTTCACTTCATACTGCGCAAATAATATTGAATTTATTATTCAATATAAATGTTCTTCCATATTTCTTTGAACCTGAAGAAAACGAAGATGACGTCGCTAACGCCACCGCCGAAACGATGTCGATGAAGACGATGACGATAGCAAAGATGACGCTATATTTTAACTATGTTCATAATATATAAAGAAGGATATCATCATTAGCCTTCAACCGCATTTCAGATCTGCCAATAAGTCGTTTTGGGGAATTTCCCTAGGGAGAGCTTATTTATATACGTTGTACATAGGTATACTCATATAAAGTGAATTTTCCACTTGAAGTGATTTCGTATTCACTCAAGAGGAAGAAATGTTTTGCGATTATACTATAAAGCGTCAAGGAAACCTATGTATATCTATGTAGGATTACACTATATAGTATACATAATAGGTGTATCTTCATTTATTTATGAAGACAGAATGCAGAAATATAAATTAAGGGAGTTAAGGTACCCTTAAGGTATCAATGTGTGTATGTATATATTTTAAGGTTGAAATTATATTATGGTTTGTCGTATGGTGTTAAAACTAATGACAACTTAAAGCCTTTGAAAATTCAAAATTGCTAATTAATTAGGAAACCAGCTAAAGGCAGCATTTCACCATATCAGTTACCTTCATAGTATGTAAAAGCTACAAGGTGAAGGCGCTAACCTCTGCCTTATAACTTCTATAAACTTTATCATCAAAAATAGAATTATTTTATGTGAGCTTGAATCTTGACTGGAATGGGAAGACCTCCTTAAGACCTCCTTCTTTGATGATGTAATTTACAAAATGTAAAACACTTAAACCAAAATCCAACTAAAATGCATACGTTCTGCCTGTGATGTAGTAGATGATGTAGATATAGACGATGTGATGATTGCATCTTCTATTCTATAGAGAATTATACAAAAGTATAGGAAAGACTATATTGCAAGGATGAAGAGCTGTATAGCTGTAGGTAGCTATGTAATCCCTATCCGTGTCAATAATTAAAACTCATTAACACTTGCGCAAGAGTGCGCTCTAATTAGCTCATCATCCTACATAAATATCTGACACCAAATAATATCCTTTCTTACAACACCCTATACTCTAATGCTGTATATAGTTGCATTCCCATGGGTCTTCTTGGTGTGTCTTTATTTTTAGTTTTTGCATCTTTGTTGAGATTTGTCTTGCTTATTTTTCATTTTTAGAATGAAAATAAACGTAACTTAGTAAATTGGGGGAATAAATGCAAAGGAATTTGAGGAGGGAACTCAGAAATCAGAGAAATAAAAGTTTTGATTGTAGGTGCAAGGGGATTTCTAATTGGGACGGGTAGATTTTGACAGCTTATGATGGAGGTCCATGGTGATGTTTTGTCTGGTTTTAATTTTGCTCATTTCTATTTCAAATACGAAAGGAAAATCACAACTACAGGCTAAGGGCCGAGCAACACCAGCAATTTATAAATAACTGGATTCTGGAGTAGTTGGAAGCGGATCCTGATAACAGCAAACAAAAAATCACATTTAAAGACGATGTCCATTTTTTGATTAACGGGTATGTCAACAAGAAAAATTTACGTATTTTGGGAGGAGATGTCAGTCCACACGAGGTGTCCCAAGTGGACGCAGACATTCATAGTATGGTGTGGTCTGGGGGCTGGCGGCATCATCGGTCCGTGCTTCCTGAAAAGCGTCCATAGCATTGCCTTTACCATGAAGAGTGCTACCGAGCAATGATAGCCTGAAGCCAATTTATGTGGGCTCAAATAGGATGATATGGATGTGAACGACGCACGTGTTGTTTCTACAGGACTATTAAATTAGAGGGTGCATTTTGGAGAGGGGGTGCAAAAGCACCCTTTTTGGTTTTTTGCATATAACTCGAGAACGAAGCAAAATTTCGATATAATTCTGAAAATCTATTTTGTAGAGTAGGTTTCGTTCAAAAATCCGTAACGACACAATTATTCAGTGCTACGCCCCCACAAATGAAGCGACCGAGGAAGACAAAACCGCGTTCTACACTCATCTTAACTCGACTTACAGTAGTGTTCCGAGAGCCGACATCATAGTCGTTATGGGAGACCTTAATGCCCAAGTCGGTTCACACAATTACGGACTGGAACGCGTGAATAAAAATGGTGACTTGCTTGTCGATTTTTGTAATGCGAATCGTCTGGTGATAGGTGGGACTGTATTTAAGCATAAGACGGGCAACAAAATTACCTGGGTGCATCCAGATGGTCAAACCGAAAACCAAATTGATCATATCATGATTCAGCAGCGATCATGGAGGAAGTCTATGTGTGATGTCCGGAGTATAAGAAATGCCGATGTGGGAAGCGACCACCATTTGGTTCTGATGAGTCTCAAACTACGAACCGCTGCCGTACAAAAACCAGCGCAGGATGCAGCAAAGAGCTCAAAATTCACTACTCATGCTTTAAATGACCCCAACATATGTCGAAACTATGTCACCACCCTTAACGACAGAGCCTCGTCATTTAACGTAATCCAGCATTCAACAATTGATGAGATGTGGGGTGAAATTAAAAGTGTTTTTATGGAGGCTGGATTCGAAACTGTACCCAAGCGAACGAGACGTAGAGACTCTTGGATATCCCAAGACACCTGGGATAAGATCAAACTTCGCAAATCGTTGAAAATCCAAATAAATGGCGAAGCAGATGTTCAACGAAAGGCTGAATTGCAAAGCGAGTATCATAAGATGGTCTATCGCTGTGTGAGACGTGACAAGAGAGTGAGGTTAGATGGACTCGCAGATAATGCGGAAATCGCAGCTAGAAGAGGAAATATCCGAGGATTGTACCAAATAGCCAGAGATGGAAAAAAAGCAGCACCAATCATCCTGTAATGGATGTGAATGGCACACTTTTGGTATAAATTGAGGATCAGCTACGCAGATGGAAGGACCATTTTTGTGCCCTGCTAAATGAGGATTCAGTTGAGCAGAGTGCTGAAGTGCCCCAACTAAACGAGATGCGCAGGTCCTATAGGGGTATTGACATCGAACCCCCGTCAGAATCGGAAATCCATACATCAATAAATCTCCTCAAAAATAACAAGGCAACTGGACTTGATGGAATACCAGCTGAATTCTTGAAAGCCAATCCTGTAACAGCGGCTAGTATTTTACATACGTTGATACAAAGCATTTGGGAAAACGAAAGCTATCCCAAGCACTGGAAGGATGGTGTGATTGTTAAGTTGCCAAAGAAAGGTGACCTTAAGAATCGCAACAATTGGCGTGGTATCACCGTTTTGTCCGTTTTCCCAAAACTAATGGCAACCATCATTCTCGAGTGAATAAAGGATAGAATCGAGTCTACACTCAAGAGGCATCAAGCTGGCTTCCGCAGTGGTCGATCGTGTGTCGACCATATCAACACCCTACGTATCGTCCTCGAGCAGTCGATGGAATTTCAACCACCGCTTTACCAAATGTTCGTGGATTTTGAGAAGGCCTTTGATCGAGTTAACCGAGAATGTATATGGAGATCGTTGCTTGGTAAAGGAATTCCCCCAAAAATTGTTGCCATTATTAAAGAGTCCTACAACAACGCAAGGTGTTTTGTTTTGCACAATGGGCAGCTATCCGACTCCTTCGTAGTTCAACAGGGTGTGAGACAAGGGGATGTTTTATCGCCAATTCTCTTCTTGCTGGCGATGGACGACGTATTGACGGCCAGTGTTGGTACAGCTGAGTGACAGGGCATTCAACGGAGATCGTTCAAAAGGCTCAGTCATTTAGACTATGCCGATGACATATGTCTACTGGCAAATAACATCAGTGGGCTGAACGAGATGTGCCAAACACTGCAAGTGAAGCGGGATAGTCAAGTGGTCTAAGAATAAACAGCAAAAAGACAAAAATAATGCTCACAGGCTGCTTCACACAGCAGCGTATTATTCTACAGGAGACGCCAGTTGAAGAAGTGGAACAGTTCAACTACCTTGGCAGTATTGTTTCAGAAAACGGTGGTACGGATCTGGACGTTAAAAGTAGAATAAATAAAGCTCGCGCTGCCTTCGGTACTCTGTCCCCAATTTGGAAATCTAGTCAAATCTCCTTACGCTCTAAGTTGAGTTTCTTCGAATCCAATGTCAAATCCGTGCTGTTATATGCTTGTGAACCTGGAAAGTCACGTCTACCATTTCGAAGAAGTTGCAGGCTTTTGAGAATCGCTGTCTTCGCCACATCCTAAAGATGCGCTGGCCACAAATAATATCAAATGAGGAATTGTGGCGCAGGACAAGTCAAGAGCGACTGGACGTCGACATAAGAAAGCGTAAATGGCGTTGGATTGGTCACACACTGAGGAAACCAAACGATGAAATTGCAAAGCAGTCCTTTGAATGGAATCCTCAGGGTGCACGGCGGGTTGGAAAACCAAGAACAACATGGAAATCAACTAAGCAGAATCCCAGAGAAAGACTTGGCCACAGCTTAAGTACCTTGCAGCAGATCGTGAAGGATGGAGACGTTTTGTTGACGCCCTATGCCCCAGCCGGGGTTACAGGACACGATCATGATGATGATGATTTTTTAGAGAATAAAATTTAACATCGAAATGGATTTTTGAGAACAAAAATTGAAAAAATTTTAGTAAGTGAAATTTATAAAAAAATCATTGCCCAAAAATTTGGAAAATCGAATTTTTTGTTTTTTTTTTTACTTATTTGCTTATCACTTTTTTATCACCAGAAATAGGTATGTATAGGTATTGCATCATATAAGAGAAAGATAATTAAATATCCTTTAAAATGAATTATTCAAAAAAACTTTTTAAAATATTTTTTTTCTCATCCATATGAAAAAAGTCTGAAAATTTCAGATCAAATCGTTTGAGCCATTTTCGATAAACCAATAAAGAATAAATGTGGGCGTGGCAGTAGGCGGATATTCCTATAACCATTTTTACAATTTTTTTCCTTCTTATGGTAATAAGCTCTGAACATATAATTCAAATAATTTTAGGCGATTTCGAGAAATAGATCAAACAAAGCCATTTTCTAGAAACTAAGAAAAGTGGGCGTGGCAGAGGGCGTATTTTAGTAAAACTTTTTTCATTTTTTTTTTCATCCATAAGAACAAACTCTGAAAATGTCATCCATATATATTTACATACAAGTTTAGCTCGTTTAAAGTAATAAGATTTAAGAAAATTGTTATTTTAAAATAAATTAACAGAATTTTGATTTTTTTTTTGTAATAGGTACATATCATACAAAGATGAAAGGTTTTTTATTTTGTACTAATGATTCTTGAAAATACCGTTATTACTGATCTGACAGGCCTGCTAGATTGGTTTAAATTTTCTTGCGGGTGACTTGTAAATGCAAAAAGTCCCATAAGTATGGCATGGAGCTATCAATTCAAAAAAATTAAATGCAGAAATATTGTTTTGCAATAAACTCAATTTCGATAAAATTGCAGTAAGGCCACTATGGCTCTCACTGCCTCATTTTGGCTCAAATACATGATGACGATTATACACCAAAACTCTGTCTGGAAAATCTTTACAGCCTGCATTTCTTTATTCTGATTGATCAAATAAATCTAATTTTTCAATAGGTATAGTTTTGATTTTTTTTCAGAGATTCTCTTTTGACTATTATGTCTATAACTTTACTTTTGAACAATTAACATCTTTATCTTTTAACCATATGTTCAAATATAAGCATTGCAGACTTGAATTTTACATTGTTTTTCAAATACAAAGGGATAATGTTTTTTTTTCAGATTTATTTCCTGAAACTTGCATTTTCCAGCTGAAAACAAAAATGAAGAAAAATGTAAGCTTAAACTAAATCATCTTCCTTTTTAGAGATCCTTAAAAGTTATTTTCAAAATAAAAGAAAGCTAGTCTAATCTCTTCAACTTCACTTATATGACTTATACAAATATAGACACAACTACCTACAGAAACTACATAACTACATACATACAAAATCTATAGAAAACAACAATTGGTAGAAAAGATATAAAAAAAATAAACTGCCTACAAACTATATCACGTCCCAATTCTCTCTGAACCTAAATCGATTCCTGTTTAAGATTCACTTCACAAATTGAAGAACAAATTCGTATTCCTCTATTCAATTCGATTTGACCTAAAAAAAATATGTGTATGCGTTTGTATCTAGGTAAGTTCAAATATATTAAGGAATGTTTTTACACAGAGGAGTTGTTAGTTTGAAGTGGTATACCTATACTTCTATACTTCTTTTACTTACGTTGAAGGAACTATAAGGACAAGAGTGTATATTGAGGGGAGATTCATGATTAAAAATTTACTCAAGACTTTGCCAAAACCTTAACATATATTTAAAGCAAACCGGATAGCCTTAAGGACGAGACGAATTTTCTTGCAACTTACATGCTCAGGGTTTATAACATAACGGATATGCTTTTTATTTATTTTTAGGTTTAAAAATTAAATCCACCACAGGTACAAATTAGTATTATTGGAAAATAGGGTTCGTTATTGCAAGACTTTGAGTTTTCGGAATTTCAGATATTTAAGATTTTGGGTCTTCCTTAAATTTGAATTTTCGGCATTTTAAAATTTAGGGATTATTGGATTTTATAATTTTTCAAGAGCGTAATCGTATTAGCCGAAATTGGTTTTCACCTGTTCCTATTAAAAATGCTCCTCTGATCACAGATCACGGAATTTGAGACCATTTGAGTGAATAGGTAGCCCTGCCAGAGGGGTTAGAAAATTCACTGTTCAAAATGAAACTAAATACTCAAATGGTCTCAAATTCCGTAATCTGTGATGAAAAGAGCATTATCTAGGGAGGGAGAAAACCCATTTCGGCTTACCCGCTTACCCTCAAAGTTGCATTCATATTTTGTTTTCGATGCACTGTTTAATCACTAAAGCTAAAGCCCCGGTTATGGACAGCAAGGCTTTGATTTTAGCGATTTTGTGTTAATTTTTTTTGGGGGGGTTCCGGAGTTTCCTGTATGTGTTTGGGATTTAAAATTTTTGAGATTATAAGATTTCGGTCTTTTCGTTTTAGATACTAGATTTTTAATAGGGCTGGCCACGATACCAAACCAAACGAGACTTTTATTGGTATTGTCTCAGTATCGTTTAAATTGAAAAATGTCGGAATCGGTCTAGGTCTCGGTCTCTATAACTAAGTCTCGTCTCCGTATCGTAAGACTAAGTTTAGTTTGGTATCGGTCTCGGTCTTGGTATCGATCTTGGTCTCGGTCTCAGTCTCGGTCTCGGACTCGGTCTCAGTCTCGGTTGCATTCAGATTATTAAAGTAAAACACTTTAAAAAGTCATCATCATCATCGTGTCCTGTAACCCCGGCTGGGGCATAGGGCGTCAACAAAACGTCTCCATCCTTCACGGTCTGCTAGAAGGTACTTTAGCTGGGGCCACGTCTTTCTCTGGGATTTGCTTCCGCTAAGACAGTTGATTTCCATGTTGTTCTTGGTCTTCCAACCCGCCGTGCACCCTGAGGATTCCATTTTAAGGACTGCTTTGCAATTTCATCGTTTGGTTTCCTCAGTGTGTGACCAATCCAACGCCATTTACGCTTTCTTATGTCGACGTCCAGCCGCTCTTGACTTCTCCTGCGCCACAATTCCTCATTTGATATTATTTGTGGCGCGAATCTTTAGGATGTGGCGAAGACAGCGATTCACAAAAGCCTGCATTTTCTTCGAAATAGTAGACGTGACTTTCCAGGCTTCACAAGCATATAACAGCACGGATTTCACATTGGATTCGAAGAATATCAACTTAGTGCGTAAGGAGATTTGACTGGATTTCCAAATTGGGGACAGGGTACCGAAGGCAGCACGAGCTTTATTCATTCTACTTTTAACGTCCAGATCCGTACCACCGTTTACAGAAACAATACTGCCAAGGTAATTGAACTGTTCCACTTCTTCAACTGGCGTCTCCTGTAGAATAATACGCTGCTGTGTGGAGCGGCCTGTGAGCATTATTTTTGTCTTTTTGCTGTTTATTCTTAGACCACTCGACTCCCCTTCACTTGCAGCGTTTGGCACATCCCGTTCAGCCCACTGATGTTATTTGCCAGTAGACATATGTCATCGGCATAGTCTAAATGACTGAGCCTTTCGAACGGTCTCCATTGAATGCCCTGTCGCTCAGCTGTACCAACACTGGCCGTCAATACGTCATCGATCGCCAGCAAGAAGAGAATTGGCGATAAAACATCCCCTTGTCTCACACCCTGTTGAACTACGAAGGAGTCGGATAGCTGCCCATTGTGCAAAACAAAACACCTTGCGTTGTTGTAGGACTCTTTAATAATGGCAACAATTTTTGGTGGAATTCCTCTACCAAGCAACGATCTCCATATACATTCTCGGTTAACTCGATCAAAGGCCTTCTTAAAATCCATGAACATGAGGTAAAGCGGTTATTGAAATTCCATCGACTGCTCGAGGACGATACTCAGGGTGTTGATATGGTCGACACATGATACCAAAAGTGTGCGCATCCACATCCATTACAGGATGATTGGTGTTGCTTTTTTTCCCGATCACATCTTTGGCTATTTGGTACAATTCCCGGATATCTCCTCTTCTGGCAGCGATTTCCGCATTATCTGCGAGCCCATCTAACCTCACTCTCTTGTCACACAACGATAGACCATCTTATGTGCAATGCAGTACTCTCTACGCAAGCCAGCCTTTCGTTGAATATCTGCTTCGGCATTTATTTGGATTTTCAACGATTTGCGAAGTTCGATCTTATCCCAGGTGTCTTGGGATATCCAAGAGTCTCTACGTCTCGTTCGCTTGGGTACAGTTTCGGATCCAGCCTCCACTTTTAATTTCACCCCACATCTCATTAATTGTTGAATGCTGGATTCCATTTAATGACGAGGCTCTGTCGTTAAGGGTGGTGACATAGTTTCGACATATGTTGGGGTCATTCAAAGCATTAGTAATTAATTTTGAGCTCCTTGCTGCATGCTGCGCTGGTTTTTGTACGGCAGCGGTTCGTAGTTTGAGACTCATCAGAACCAAATGGTGGTCGCTTCCCACATCGGCATTTCTTATACTCCGGACATCACACATAGACTTCCTCCATCGCTGCTGAATCATGATATGATCAATTTGGTTTTCGGTTTGAGCATCTGGATGCACCCAGGTAATTTTGTTGCACGTCTTATGCTTAAATACAGTCCCACCTATCACAAGACGAATCGCGTGACCCCAAGCCATTTCTTCCCATCACGCGTTCCAGTCCGTAATTGTCTGAACCGACTTGGGCATTAAGGTCTCCCATAACGACTATGATGTCAGCACTCGGCTCTCGGAACACTACTGTAAACCGAGTTAAGATGAGTGTACTTTAAAAAGTAAAAGAAGAAAACTATTCCTCACGTTCTGAGGGTTAAGATATATGTTATCTAGTTACCCCAAAAATTTCAAGATTAATTGAGCTGTATTTGTATCAATGGTCATCAGGGGCCTATTTCTGCGCTACTACATCAATTACATCAACTACATTTTACAACTTCATCTTACAACATCAGTTACATTTATAATTTTTTAAACTTTTTTGTCTTTTATTTCATAACTCCAGTTGTATGTTTGAATCAGACAGACAAATTTAACTGATTTAGTTGGGAGATTTAGATTTACGATGTAGTTGATGTAGCTGATGTAGCTCAGTTGTAGTAGCGCTGAAATAGGCCCCAGTTGTAACAAGGCATTACAACAACACAAGGCCACCCGGATAGCTGAGAGTAAACATAGGAACGTGTCCATTTTAATTACATTTGGACAACTGTTGCGTTTGTTCCTAACAAATTTAAAACTTAATTGGAGAATTAAGAAAAGTTTACAAAAAACCATCTTGCTGTTTAAGTAGTTGCAGCCAAATTAACATAAAGACAGAAATGCGTGATCCCCTTTTTCATAATCTCTCGCATCGTAATGCAGAGTCTAATCAAAATATCGAGTTCGGCTTTCAAACTAACGCATAACTAACCATAAAAGTACCTATAGTCACAATTAGTAAAAAAATAACCAAAGAAACAAAACTATTTCTAATTAAAAATTTGCTTCTTTTTATTTATTAAAAAAAATTCAAGACAGCCAGGAATTCAAACATAATGTTGCTCTTACAGATTCGTCGTTCATGAAGCTTCTTAATTTAGTCATCAGATCTGCAAGAGAAAACAATCTTTCAGCTGGCACTTTGTAGCCATGATCGAAAATAAATCTGTCGCCATAGTGGCGAGAGTTAGGAAACTTCTTTCAATGCAATACCACCACTTAAGGATATCTTCCTCTCTGTCCGCTCTTTCAGCGGCCAAGTAAGCGCTTAATTCAGTTTCAGGATTTGTTTTCTTAGACCTCTTTGCAAATTGTCGTAATATCGATGTCATCATCAGAGTTTATGAATTTATTTAAAGTTTGTTCATCGAATTGCTCTTCGGTTTATTCAATTAGACTGTTCTCTAGGCAATATTGTGCATAAACTTTCTTGAATTATTCCATTGAATTTTTCTTCAAATCACGACCCCATGATGTTGATTCAAATGTTTCTATTTTATGGCGTGGGTCTAGCACCAACATCACAAAACAATAAATACAGTTTGTAAGCTTGTAGTGCTGGAGCATTTTGTCTCTTGCTGCTTGAAAGGCTTTGATAAGAATTTCGTCAACCTTGGTCCGGCCAGCCTTGGGATTTTACTTAAGTGTCTTTTTAAATATTTCCCCTGAAAAGAACTTATTCCTAACATTTCTTCCAAATCACTTAAAAGCCGTTTACGAAAATTGTGAAAATTTCATCCCTATCGTATAAGCCGTTCCCGAGAAACGAAGATATAATTAAAAATAGGCGTGGCAGTGGGTGCATTTTATTTAAATCGCTTCCTTAGCCTTCCTCTAGCTAAAAATAAGTAACTTGGAGAATATCATGCAAATCGTAAGAGCCGTTTTCGAAAAACCAAGAACAAAAATTATTATTTAATAATAATATTCAAAAATCCATTTTTTCTGCCGATACCAAACGATACCACCTGTAAATTTCGTTTCGGTTTCCGATACCGATACCGAGACTTTTCTGGTATCGGGGCCAGCCCTAATTTTTAAGATTTTGGAAATATTAGTCAGTAAGTTCTTTTGGTTTGGATCTTGTACTTCTTTAAAAATCCCGAAAAAAATGTTAATTGAAAGCAGATTTTGGTATTTTAAGGGTTTTGAATTTTTGGATTTTAAAGATACCTGGTTCTAAAGATTTTATGTTTTACAGATTTTTAGTTTCTTCAATTTTGTGGTTTCAGCATTTCCAATGTTTGGGATAATGTTTTGTTTTTACTTGCGATACAGGTACTATAAGGCAAGTTTTGGATTCGTGAAAAAAAATTTTGAGATAACAATCAAACACGATATTACGATGATAGAGAACACCAAAAAAGTGGGTGGCACAATTCTGTCTGTCTGTCTGCCTGTCTGTTCGTCTACAGCCTAAACGGCTCAATCGATTTTCTTCAAACTTGGTACATAGAGATTTTTGTTGACTATGGCCACACATTTTTTCATGTTTTTTTAGAACCAAAAATAATGCTACCTGCCATAAAATTTTTTAGCAATTTTACATAGTTGCATTTTTCTCAAAAACGGCTCGACAACTTTTCTTAAAAAGACTCAATAAATTTATTTTAGTAAGGGCTTCCTTTGGGTGGAAAACCATTTATCAAAAATGGATATTAATGGTACTTCCCCAAGAACCATTTTTTTAATTTTTGATTTCCTTCAAAACGGTACGACTGATTTCAATTATTTTTTTCTTATACGGAAGCTTCCAATAAATATAAATAGTTTTGTGTACTAAAATTTTTGAATAAATTATTTTTGGATTTTTAAAAAATGTTTCAAATATTTTTTTTGGAAAATCAATTATTTCGAAAATGACATAATCGATTTTTTTTGAAACTCGATACTCAAGAGGTTTTTAGTTCTCTATAAAATATTTTTAGACAAAAATTTTAATTTATGAAAAAATAACGGTACTTTCCATACAAAAGTTAAAAGCGCAAAGGAAAATATTTTTTTGTTTAAAAACGACTCCTACACTTACCAACAATTAATAGTACCTATCATAGAACGTTTTTTTTATTTTGAATTTTCTCGTCATCGGCAAAACGGATTTAGATGAATTTTTTTTATACAAATTTCAGTTAAGATAAAATAATATCGCATATCAAAATTTTCAAAAAAAAAAGTTTTTGGATTTTTAAAAAAAGTTTCAATTTTTTTTTTTGAAAATTCGGTATCTCAAAAACGGGTTGACAATTTTTTTTTCAATTTTTTTGTATATACAAATAAATATATACTTCAAATTTGCATACCAAAATTAGTTCTTAAAAATGTTTTAAGAATTTTATATATAAAAAATTAATTTTTTAAAAAACTGCTCCAACGATTTAAAATTTCCATGGAATCATATTCAATTAAGAAGTAAGATGGCATTCTTTTTTTCAACCTCAAATTGTCAAAGGAGTTGTTTTAGCCAATTTAAATATCGTATTTCATGCTTCTCTACATTTTTCTCTCATAATTTCCATGTTTTTATATAAAATTTTCTTAAACCCGAAGTGTCTTGAACATAAGAGCAGGTACGTGCGACCCAGTAGTGCATTTTATTTTGTTTAGATAATGGGTTTTTGTGGGTACTCGGGTTTTGTCTTTCGTTTTTTGTAATTCTCATCAACTCCCGAAAAATCGATTTTAATTTATTTGTGTTAAAGAAAAAAAAATGATAGATAGAGGTAGATGGTGTAAATGTGGAATAGGGTTTGGTATTTCGGTATTTCAGGTTTTGGGCATTTTCGTTTTTAAAGGGTTTGCTATATTAAAAGGATTTGGCTTTTAAAATTTTGGGATTATTTAATTTCGTTTTGTTGGGTTTTCGGTAGGAAACGGTTTTTCAACGTTTTAGACAAAAGTTTTTTTTTGGGGATTTTGTAGTTCTGTCCGACTCCTGAAAAAGATTTTCTTTTATTGGTTTATCTTGTTTAAAAGATTTTTACCATTGAAAGAAGATGGTGTTAATGGAAAACTGAGTTTGGAACTTTGGGGGTTTTTGATTTTCAAAATTTTGGGTCTTAATGCTTTCAAACCTTAAAAATTTCGGTTTTTCGGGATTTCAAGTCTCTGGAATTTTGGGTTTTTCACGCCTTAAATTATCGGGGATAACGGATTTAAATGTTTTGGGTTTAAGAGGAATGGTCTTTAAGGATCCTGGCAACTGTGGATTTTGGATTTTTTGTTGGGTTTTGGATTTTGTAAATTTGGTTCTACTCAAAAAAAAAAAAATAATTTGTCTCTCTCTGTATAATTTACCTTAGAAATAAAAATAATGAAATTTTGCCATAGACATAGATATATATGTATATATAGGAAGAAAACATCAAGGTTTTGATATTTTGTGATTTTTAGTTATTGGGGTTTTCAAGATTTTGTTTTTCTGGGTTTTACGGTTTCCTGGATATAAGAGTTTCATTATGGGATAGTGACTTTGATAAACTATCAGAGATTATGTTGTGCGGTGCTGCTGACAACTTTAGCACACTTCTTATTGGGGATCTTAACGCAAGAGTAGGTAATAAAGGAGGAGTAGAAAACAATTTAGCGGGTATTCAGCGGAACTCAAAAGACCAAATGAGTAATGTAAGAGGAAACAAACTTATGGAACTGTGTGACTTTGTTGGATTACGACTTCAGAATGGCACCAGTGAGGGAGACCGAGCTGGAGAGCTAACATTTATTGGGCGTCAGGGAACCTCAGTTATTGACTATAGTTTCCTGGGAGGTGAATGGACTAACTATGTCACTGACTTTGCAGTGGAACAGGTTCCATTTTCTGATCACATGCCTATAGTCGTAAGTTTTATGGTCAGAAAAGTTGAAAATGAGCCAAATATAAGAATGGAACTGCTACCCAAAATTGTATGGAATAACACAAAAGCATGTATATATAAAAGGGGCCTAGAAACACACCTTATAAATCAGGAAGTCGCAAACTTTGGTCAATTAGAAGAAATAATTAAGCTAGCATATCCAGTACCCAACATCGTCAATAAAATATCTCCAACCTTCAAAGAACCTTGGTTCGATGAAAGTTGCAAGAAAGCAAGGGACACATCAAATGCGTGGCTTAAACGGTTTCGGAAATTCAATGATGCAGCAGCAAAAAACTTATATCTTGAAGCCAACAAAAAATTCAAAATCCTTGTCAGCATTAAGAAGAAAGAATTTTACGAGAATGAGGCTCGTAAATTGGCTCTTAGTAGGAGCAGCTCTGAGTTCTGGAACCTAGCTCGTAAACTTAATGGAACAACTCATATTATCAATTCGAGTCTAAGCCCACAGGTACTGCAGAAACATTTTGAACAACTTTTAAATCCAGCAACAATAAATCCGGTTCAATTCTTTTATGCTGCACCTCGTTTTTGTGATGTCATTTTGGACGCTCCCTTCTCGGAGCGTGATGTGAAAGCAGCGATGGAAGGACTTAAAGATGGCAAAGCGGCTGGATCGGACAGGATACCTTCCGAATTATACAAGTATGGAACAGATAGCCTTATTACAACACTGACTTGCCTGTTTAATAACATTTTTGATTACGGAGTCATACCGGACCAATTCAAGGAAGCTCTAATATTCCCCATCTATAAAAAAGGTTGTACAGCTGACCCTGCCAACTACAGAGGCATTTCATTTTTGAATGCATCGTATAAAATTTTCACTGCAGTGTTACAAAGTCGAATTAAAGTGTGGATTGCAGAAAACAACCTTTTGAAGGAGTTTCAGGCGGGTTTCCGGGCAGGATACTCCACGATAGATCACGTCTTTGTACTCAAAAGTATCGCCGATTCATACCTCACACGAAGTAAAAAGCTCTATGTTTTCTTCGTAGATTTCAAGGCAGCATTCGATACGGTAGACCGCAGTGCATTATTGTACAAGCTCTACGGGATGGGCATATCACATAAAGTTGGACACTTAATTCAAAACCTGTATGAAGATACAAAAGCAGCTGTGTGGAATGGTGATCTTAGATCAGACTGGTTTCAAACAAAAGCAGGAGTAAGGCAGGGTTGTACACTCAGTCCAAGCTTATTTGCTCTCTTTTTGGAAGATCTTATCGACTATTTGCCAGGAGGCATTGAATACGGAGGAATCCAAATTAAAGCCCTTTTATTTGCGGATGACGTAGCACTGATGGCTAACTCACCTGGAACTCTACAATTGATGATAAATAAACTGTATGAATATTGTGTCTTATGGAGTCTAGTGGTCAATCTGGAAAAATCGAAGGTGATGATCGTAAAAAAAAATGGAGGTAGAACCTGTGCCAGTGAAAAATGGTTTTACAACGGTGATATTATCGAGGTTGTCAAAGAGTACAAATATCTTGGAGTTTATCTGACTAAAAATATGAGTATGGAAAGGCATTTGAAAGAAAAGCTTACCAAAGCCAATAGTGCTATAAATATTACATGGAAATCTTGCATGAACAATAAACATGTAGCGCATAGCAGTAAATATCGGGTGTTGGAGACAGTTGCAGAGTCGGTACTTTTGTATGCTGATCAAGTTTGGGGAGGAAGAAAATATGAAACTGTAGAAAAACTTCTCAGGTTCTACGTTAAGAGATTTTTTCATCTTCCACCTAACTCTCCGAACTATATGGTAATGATCGAGACAGGACTATCACCACTGTTTATTAAAACGCTTAAGCTCCAGATCGACTATATCCTTAAAGTCATGCAAATGCCTAATCATCGACTACCAAAAATAGCAGCAACACAAATGTTCCAAAGCAAATCAGGGTTTTTTAAAGATTGATTGGACTTGGCTGCAGAATGTGGAATAGATCTAAATATTGTTCTGGAGGATACAAGAAATTGGAAACAACAGTTGTATGAACTTATTGAGCTTGTGGATTCGCATTCAAGAGCAAAATTTCAAGAGGAAGCTTCTGGTTCCCTTCACCGGACAATTTATAGTAAGCTAGAGTACTCCCTTAATCAAAAAAACTACTTCAGAGATGAATACAAGGTAGAGGAAATAGCTATGATGTTTCGCTTGCGAGGAGAACAACTGAACCTAAATTACATACCACACAGGGAAGACCTGCCAATTATATGCAGTTTGTGCAATTGGAATGAACGGGAAGATGTGTTTCATTTCCTCGGGCGGTGCCCAATTTTGAGGGAATTCAGAAGAAATATTTTTGGAAACATTACACTGACAGATGAAGAAGTTATAGGACTATTGAATGAAATCGATGTTATCAAACTGTGTAAATTTTGTAAAATTGCATTATCTTATAGAAACCGAATACTTAATGGTGATTTTTAATTAATGTTTGATTTAATTGTTTATATAAAATCTTTTATTTGTTTAAAAATAGAATTGTCAATCAGGCAGACGGCAAAGCCATGCTTTATAGATTTTTGTAATTTTTATGTCAATATTTCTTTTTTTTTAAATGTAAAAATAAAAAAATCTCTAAAATCTAAAAATCTAAAATCATTATTTCAAGTTTTGGGGATCATCATATTTTGTGTTTTGGATATTATGCAGACAATGTTTTTAACATTTTGGCAGTCATGGATTGTTTCTTGTTGGATTTAATAATAACCAAGCAATACTTGCCGTAGATAGAAAAACGGATTTTTAAATCAAGCACGGAACTTCAGGAATTTGGGATTTCAAGATTTTGTGATTTCGGCATTATAAAGTTTTGGGAAAATCGTAATTTGGTGTTTTTTTCTGTATTCTGGTTTTCTGGGTTTTGAAGATTTTTAAAATTCTGTTTTTTTAGGGTTTGTATTTTATAATTATTCTTAACTTCATTTTATCAAAATCTTTAATATATAGTTTGTATTTTCCATTGAATAAGTTAAAATTATGTTAAGAAATTCGCAGAACCTTCTGAAACTTGTTTACACAACCTCGGGGTGTATTCTTCTTTCGTATATGTTTGGATGACTTGATTTTGAAAGATGTATGTATTAAAGATAAAGTCAACGAAAAAAACAATCTTCTATTTTCCCCGTCCGCATTGCAGAAAGAATACAAAATTAAATATCTTTCTTCAACATTTCCACATTATTCACACATTCACAGCCAGTAAAGTCGTAAAAGTTCGAAAAAAATGTCAGATGTCAGAAGGATACAAAAAGCTTCCATCGACTTTGTTTTTTTTTTTTTTTGTCTTGATAATTAAATTAGGCGATTTGGTTTATAAGATTATTTCAGTTAAGACTCCTGCTACTTTATTTATTAAAATAAAATGAAAAAGAAATAGGAAGGATCAGTGGGAGCAGCAGCTTTGGATTATCCTCAAGCCTTGCATTAATCGGGTTCATGCTAACGCGTTTCTACAATTTAATGCTTCTGATAAACAAAGATGTGTATTTAAGTTAAGTAATAAAACCGTTATCCTTGTTCTAGATTGCCCGTGTTGTTTTTCTTGGGTGTTTATAAAAAATGCAAGACACACTTGCAACAAAAAAATAAAAGCACAGAAAAAGATAGTGGGGCGTTGTAAAAAAAACAACCAAACAGAAGTGCAGTTTGCAAAAGAATTCACCCGAAGGACAACGAATACGGATGTCTGCAGAAAAAGTATACTAGTGCATAGTTTGTTCTTTGTATTTATGTATTTTGTATACTAAGAGTATGTACATATAAACGTGTGCTTTATGTATGTAGATATGTAGAATGTAGGTAACATTACGACAAGAGTATTATAACAGCAAAATACTTGTCCTAATCCTTGAAACGATTCTCTAATTAGTCATTGTTGTATTTCAGTTTGTTCTGTGTATGTCCACAACGAATTATTCATGTTATCCTTATTTCTACATGATATAGAGGTACCTACCTACCTACCATATATGGATAGAAGACGTTAACACAGAAGAATCATATGGATGTTAAGGTAGGATTAGTTGAAACAGAATTGTTATATAAGAGATTCCAGGTCGTCAAGATATACCTACCTATCATATATAACAACAAGGACGACGCGACGTTCATTCTTCATAATGATGTAAGAATGTCAAAGAGAATTTTAATAAAATATGTATGTATGTGTATTGTGTATGTTTGTGACATTACAATAATATACTAATCCTAAGGAATTATTGGATTTCTGCAATTTGCACTTTATTTACCCAATTATTTTTATTCTGTTTTTTTTTTTTTTTTTTTATTTCTTTGGAGGGAGATGGCTTTTGTATGCTCAAATAAAAAGGATAATTAAATATTTATTCACAATCCAAATACAAAGTACTCTGTTTCAAGTTGAGAGCTAAGATATCCGAATCGAAGAGCATGTTATCGAATTTATAAAATTAATCAAATCTGAGCCTTGATAGAGTACTATTGTATTGACTTCTTTTATTGACAAAAAAACTTGCAAGTCGGATAAGTCTGAATTTTTTTATTATTGAATACCTAAATGTAAAAGTGATTTTTTCTTCGATCCATTTCCACTTTTTCCAAAATCATTTAATTGAAGGTTTTTTTATAAAGGTTCAATAGATCTCTGGCTCAAAAAAAAAAAACTAACAGAAGCCCTTTAGTACCTCTCTCTAAAAACTGCGAAAAAATGAACGTGCATAATGGATGATACATATATCTTCCTACACTAAGGCCTTATTACTTTTCGGGGGTGATAGGGAAGCAAGAAATAAGTACCTACCTACATCTTTTCTTAATTTACGTAAAAAGATTTTTTTGGCTTTATTATACTTAGCTTACGTTCTTGAGGATTATTTGTTATCTTTTAATGGAATTAAAACCAATATTGTGTAGGTTAGTTCGTGGAAGTGAATAAAATGTATTGCAAAGCTAATAAATTTCTTGTAGGAGCATTAAGAGGAAAAAACTTATTTCTTTTTGAAAGTTCAATGGAGAACTATTTTAAGCTGACTATTAGTTCAACGATAAGTGCCATCCTAGAACCTCATCCGGATCCGGAAAGATGTTGCCACACTGAATTTAACATTATGTGGCTAAAGCAATTCTATAAGCAATTCATTCATTATTGTTTCGTTTATCGAAACCCCAGCTTAGATAGTACGACAATTTTAACCAGTTTGATGCGGTGTTGGACTGCATTCAAGCAATAGTGTCCCTTAATCTTCATACTGAGATCGTCTTAACCAGTGATTTTAATGTGCATAATTCGGATTGGCTTCGCCATTTAAGTAAAACAACAGCGGAAGGAAGGTATGCAGGGATCTTTTCAGAATTAAACAATCTGATTCAGCTGTAGGACGAGCCCATGTCAAACCCCTAACACCCTCGACTTGTTCTTCACATCTTATCCCGAAAAATATAATTTGTGTATTTTGGCTGCCTTCGACACCTCTGACCATTGCCTAGTATCGGCTTCTTTTCCATGTTCAAACCCCCCAGTTTAAGAAAAAATACCGAAAAGAACAGTTTGGCAATACGAAAAAGTCAACTGTGAAGGACTCAACAACTTCTTTCGTGTTTTTAACTGGTTAATCTGTTTTTTTTAGATGGAGACGTTGATGCTTGTGCAGTTTCGGTTATAAAAAAATAATGCCTCTTGAGGAAAGCCGAGCAAAATCTAAAGAAACCCGAATTTCCTGCAATGCCTTGATTCTAAGAACTAAATTTTTACATGAGCAAAAACTTAGGTTAAAAATTCGGCAATGTCCTAAGCGCAGTAAAAATTTTTGGCCATTCGTTAAGAATATTAATAATTCAATATATTCATTGGTTCCCACACTCATCTTCAACGATAATCATGTCATTAGCTCTCTATGGATAAGGCCAATGTGTTTGTAGAACAATTCACCGCAAGCTCTACGCTGCCATATAGTGACAGGGTCCCACCTGTTCTTGAGAATGTCCATTCTTCTTTGCGACTAATACATTTTCGTACCCGTAAGTTTTTTAAGTTTCCTATTCCTTAGGCTACTTTCTCTCTGGGTGAAAATAGACATTTGTGCAGCCAATCCCTTAACTCGACCAATTGCTCTGAAATCCATTCTTTCCAAGATCATGGAAGCGCTGATCAATCACCAGCTTATGAAATATCTTGAACAAATGGAGCTTCTCAGTGACAGTCAATACGGCTTTCGATGCAACAAATTCCTTGGTGATTTGATGGCTTTCTCACCGAAAAGTTGAATCAATCATTTGCATCGTTTTGGTGAAAATAAAACTGTCGCCCTCGATATTTCAAAAGCATTTGATAGAGTTTGACATCAAGCTCTTTTATCGAAAATGTATGCTTTTGGTTTCAACGAATCACTTCTTTGCTGGATTAGTAATTACCTTTCTGACCGTTCAATCCAAGCTTTTTCTAGACAGTTTCAAGTCTGAAGTTAACAAAATAAGTGCTGGTGTACCCCAGGGCTCCGTATTGTCTCTGACAATGTTTCTCTTGTCTAAAGCTACGAATTAACTCAACTGTTTTGCTGATTTAACAGCATTGTCAAAAAGGGTATTAATAATTGCGTGGAGTTTAATGCATCAAAAACTCAAAGCTGCCTTCAGTCGTTAAAGCGTAATATACCCCTTTTACCATTATACATGAACTTGCAAGCGGAAACTGAAAAGCTTTCGATTCTACGTATGTTCGTTACTGATCAACTCTTGTGGAACGACCACAAACAAGATATTGTTTAAAATGGAACGAAATGCTTAGGTTTCCTAAGACGATCTAAGAATTTTTTTCCCCTTCTGATCTAGCAGCTATATAATAAAGAATACAAACGCCCAAAGCTAGAGCATAACTCTCATATCTGTGCCGAGATTCAGCTATTTCAGTGAGTGAGATGAGATGACTCGCCTTACTCGCCGACTCATCTCACTCCACTCGCAAAAGTGATTCAGCTATTTAAGAGAAATGAGTTTGTTCGAATTTAATTTCGAACATGAGACAAAGAAGAAATATAAAAGAGCCAAATTCTACCTCCTTGTCACACTCGTTATGTTTGATATTCTGTTTAACATCACCACAAATGGACGCGAAATGAAACAACAAATACAACAATGTAAACATTGAAATTAATAATGGAGTATCTTTTGTACCAATTATCTTTTTTGTCGTTATTAAAGTTGATTGTGAGTTTTCACCCTTGAAAAATAAAAAGTTTACTAGTGTCGAAAGTGTAAAACAGAATATAATTTTACTGTGCGTATGATAATAAAATAAGATTTTACAATCAATAAAAGGGTAGTTGTTTTTATCTAAGTTGTTGTTTTTTATTTCATTTCCTATCCATGAATTGGAATTCTTGAGGAAAGCACACATACCTATCCAAAACTGGAAATTTACCAACACATACACCAAGTCACTGTGAAAATATCTGGCGAGTAATCTGACATTTCATTTCACTCGCTCACTCACTCACTTTTGCTAGCTGAATCGATTTTCGACGAAAAGTGACTCATCTCACTCACTCCTTGTGGTTTCGAATTAGCTGAATCTCAGCACTGGTCAGGCGCTTCCAAAGCATCACTGCACTTACTGGATAGAATCCAAAATAGAGCTTTAAAACTGATTGGTGACAGATCAATTTCGGAAACATTTGTTTCGTTGGAACAACATAGAATATTTCTTGCTTCATCACTGTTTTATCACAACTTTTTCAAACGTTGCTCTTTAGAAATAGCTAGCTGCATTCCTCCTCTTGGCTTTGGGTCACGGAACGAAAATGGTGACTTGCTTGTCGACTTTTGTAACGCGAATCGTCTTGTGATAGGTGGGACTGTATTCAAGCTTAATGCTACATTTCCACCTAGCGCTAATCTGAGATTTAATGAGATTAACCTTAAATCTCCTTTAAATCTCGTAGATTTAACTTTATTTCGTAAATCTTGAAGATTAGAAATTAATCTTGTTAAATCTTCCTAGGACAAATAGTTTTACAAATCGAACTAACCTATTTTTACGTGGTGCTGAACGATTCATTCGAGACTCGCTACAGTTCTTCATTGTTTCACACGAATCAAACATTCTGTCTCATTCGCACTTCATAAGAAAAATTGGAACGCCATTTGCATTCTTGAAGGTGCTGTCAAATTTAATCTTTTTTAAATCTTTTTGTGCGGTAGAAACACCAAAAAGATTTATTAAATCTAATCTGAGATAAACCTTTGGTGGAAACATAGCATAAGACGTGCAACATAACCACCTGAGTGCCACAAACCAAATTGTGATGTCCGAAGTATAAGAAATACCGATGTGGGAAGCGACCACCATTTGGTTCTGATGAGTCTCAAACTACGAACCGCTGCAGTACAAAAACCAGTGCCAGTGCAGGATGCAGCAAGGAGCTAAAAATTCAATATGAATGCCTTAAATGACCCCAACATATGTCGAAACTACATATGTCACCACCCTTAACGACAGAGCTTCGTCATTAAGGGGAATCCAAAACTGTACGCAAGCGGACAAGAGTTAGAGACTCTTTCTTAGGTATCCCAAAACACCTGCGGAGTGGAACCCGGAACAGCGGTAGTTTTTTACATCCGTTAATAAAAATCATTTGGGAAAACGAAAGCTATCCCAAGGACTGGAAGGATGGTGGTGTGATTGTTAAGCTGCCAAAGAAAGGTGACCTTAAGAATTGCAGCAATTGGCGTGGTATCACCGTTTTGTCCAGCAGTCGATAGAACTTCAATCACCACTTTACCTCATGTTCGTGGATTTTGAGAAGGCCTTTGGTCGAGTTAACCGAGAATGCATATGGAGATCGTTGCTTGGTAGAGGAATTCCGCCAAAAATTGTTGCCATTATTAAAGAGTCCTACAACAACACAAGGTGTTTTGTTTTACACAATGTGCAGCTATCCGACTCCTTCGTAGTGCAACAGGGTGTGAGACAAGGGGATGTTGTCTCTTCCTGCTGGCAATGGACGACGCGACGGACGTATTGACGGCCAGTGTTGGTACAGTGTTGGTAACCAAATTGATCATATCATGATTCAGCAGCGATGGAGGAAGTCTATGTGTGATGTCCGGAGTATAAGAAATGCCGATGTGGGAAGCGACCACCATTTGGTTCTGATGAGTCTCAAACTACGAACCGCTGCCGTACAAAAACCAGCGCAGGATGCAGCAAGGAGCTCAAAATTAATTACTAATGCTTTGAATGACCCCAACATATGTCGAAACTATGTCACCACCCTTAACGACAGAGCCTCGTCATTAAACGGAATCGAGCATTCAACAATTGATGAGATATGGGGTGAAATTAAAAGTGTTTTTATGGAGGCTGGATCCGAAACTGTACCCAAGCGAACGAGACGTAGAGACTCTTGGATATCCCAAGACACCTGGGATAAGATCGAACTTCGCAAATCGTTGAAAATCCACATAAATGCCGAAGCTGATATTCAACGAAAGGCTGACTTGCGTAGAGAGTACCGCATTGCACATAAGATGGTCTATCGTTGTGTCAGACGTGACAAGAGGGTGAGGTTAGATGGGTTCGCAGATAATGCGGAAATCGCTGCCAGAAGAGGAGATATCCGGGAATTGTACCAAATAGCCAAAGATGTGATCGGGAAAAAAGCAACACGAATCATCCTGTAATGGATGTGGATGGCACACTTTTGGTATCAATAATTGAGGATCAGCTTCGTAGATGGAAGGACCATTTTTATGCCCTGCTAAATGAGGATTCAGTTGAGCAGAGTGCTGAAGTGCCCCAACTAAACGAGATGCGCAGGTCCTATAGGGGTATAGACATCAAACCCCCGTCAGAATCGGAAATCCTTACATCAATAAACCTCCTCAAAAACAACAAGGCAGCTAGACTGGACGGAATACCAGCTGAATTCCTGAAAGCTGATCCTGTAATAGCGGCTAGTATTTTACATCAATTGATACAAAGCATTTGGGAAAACGAATGCTATCCCAGGGATTGGAAGGATGGTGTGATTGTTAAGTTGCCAAAGAAAGGTGACTTAAAGAATTGCGACAATTGGCATGGTATCACCGTTTTGTCCGTTTTCCCAAAACTAATGGCAACCATCATTCTCGAGCGAAGAAAGTATAGAACCGAGTCTACACTCAAGATGCAAAGCAGTCCTTTGAATGGAATCCTCAGGGTGCACGGCGGGTTGGAAGACCAATAACAACATGGAAATCAACTGTCTTAGCGGAAGCAGAATCCCAGAGAAAGACGTGGCCACAGCTAAATTACCTTGCAGCAGACCGTGAAGGATGGAGACGTTTTGTTGACGCCCTATGCCCCAGCCGGGGTTACAGGACACGATGATGATGATGTTGGTACAGCTGAGTGACAGAGCATTCAATAGAGACCGTTCGAAAGGCTCAGTCATTTAGACTATGCCGATGACATATGTCTACTGGCAAAATAACATCAGTGAGCTGAACGGGTTGTGCCAAATACTGCAAGTGAAGGGAGAGTCGAGTGGTCTAAGAATAAACAGCAAAAAGACAAAAATAATGCTCATAGGCCGCTCCACACAGCAGCGTATTATTCTACAAGAGACGCCAGTGGAAGAAGTGGAACAGTTTAACTATCTTGGCAGTATTGTTTCTGCAAATGGCGGTACGTATCTGGACGTTAAAAGTTAATAAGGCTCGTGCTGCCTTCGGTACTCTGTCCCCAATTTAGAAGGCCGTCAACTGTCTTAGCAGAAGCAGAATCCCAGAGAAAGACGTGGCCACAGTATAAATAGCTTGCAGCAGACCGTGAAGGATGGAAAAGTTTTGTTGACACCCTATGCCCCAGCAGGGGTTACAGGACACGATGATGATGAGTTTTTAAACAAACAATCTGCATATGTTGGTCACCTTGTAAGATTTTGATCCATGCACTGGGGCACAATGTTTTATTATTCATTTCTTGGGCATATAGTACAGTCAATTTGTGCTCAAAAGGGTTCGAAGCGAGAAAACTTTGGCGTAGTATTGATTTGTTTTGTGCATATAATGTTTTCGGGGCTGCCGAAGCCGAATTTAAGGTTTGCGACTAAATTTTCTTGAACACAACATGGAAAATAATGGAAAACTCGAAAACTATCAATTATTCGTAAAATTAATCAGAATACAAATTCCAACCTCGTCAGTTCAACATATTCGCTGGCCATTTTGTCGCGACACTGGTGTAGCTTACCAATGAAAAATTGTGTTATTGTTCTTTTCCGTTTTTATAAGCTGAATAACACTCGAAACTTAAGGGTTTGAGCTTAACGGCTATATAATTAAATGAAGTTTTCATAAAAATCTTTTCAGCGATGTATGACAAATGCAGACCGTGAAGGATGGAGACGTTTTGTTGACGCCTTATGCCCCAGCCGGGGTTACAGGACACGATGATGAAATATGCCACTACCAATAAAGAATTGCATTATTTTTCTATTTGCCTTTTTTTATTCCAAATATCTCTCGAACCACATGGTCTAGGTACAGCTTAACGGTCGTATAGTAAAATGAAGTACATGCTATAACCTTTACAACGATGTACGACACATTCATAATGAATAGGAAGACAATGTCCAAATGCGGAGTTGTATATTATTTTTCTTTTCGGTGCCTTTTGAAGCCAAATATCACGTAAACCCCATGGTTTAGAGCTTCACGGCCCAATAATCAAATGAAGTGCTCATAATACCTTTTTTAAAGATGTATGACACATTCGTGTTGAGAAATGGACCAGCTCCCAAATATTTTTGCTCATTATCCTTTGTATGATATGATCATTCTTAAGTATTAACATTTTTAAAAAAAATTTTTTCAATCTTTCAAATACGTATATAGCCTATTGAATAGACCTTTTAAAAAGGAACAATTACGTGCAAGGGGGTTTTTATAATTGAATATGTTTTTTTTGGCCCATAATCATGCTTAAAACCGAAAATGCTACCAAATTCACCCATGCGTTTCTGAGAGAATGGTCACACTGGCCACTTTTCAGTATTTTTGGTATAACTCGAAAACTAAGCCGAATTTGACAATTTAACATATAAAACTTTTAGTTCAAAATTTAATTTTCTAACGATATGGATAGTTTGGAAAATTTCTTAAACAAAATTAAGGAGGAAAAGTAAACAAAAACCAACATAAAAAAAATCGAAAAATCAAAGATTTTTAAATTTTTTTCTAAATTGCGCATAACTTTTTTCGGAGCAAAGATACGCTCAAGGCATGCATGAACAAAGTAAACTAGGGTCTTAAGGCCTTAATATGGCATGCTAAAAAAGCCATCTTGTTTGGAAATCGACAGAGATATAGGCATTCAAACTTTACCATTTTCGCAGTTTTTGCCCGAAAGCCAATTTGTTGGTACTTTATGACAAATTTTACATTTCTAGCACCTAGTATCAAATCTTATGTTAATCGGACCAGCCGTTCGATCTGTAGGTCTGAACGCATTTAAAAACAGCCGAAAAACGAAATTTCGAACTTACATACTTTTTAAAAATTCTCTATATTTGTAATGTCATATTATATCAACATTTTGATTTCGACTTTTTTAACTTTTCCTGCTTAAATTTTTTTTGTATAATTTTTTGAACTATCCATTCCAATAAAAAAATTAATTTTGAATAAAAAGTTTTAAATTTAAAATTGTCAAATTCGGCTTAGTTTTCAAGTTACACCCAACATATTGAAAAGTCGCCAGTGTGACCATTCTCTCAGAAACGCATGGGTGAATTTAGTAGCATTTTCGGTTTAAAGCATGCTTATGAGCCAAACAAACAAATTCAATAATCAAAACTATTGCACGTAATTGTTCCTTTATACCCTTCATTTTCCGGTCTATTCAATAGGCTAATATTCATCTTCGAAAAATCATTATCTAGCTGTCAGCCTTCATCTTAAACTACCTAATGGGGTCTAACGATTTTTTGGTTTTCTACTTAAGTATGTAATGTAGGTTCATATCTCATGCATATGGGCTTTCAAAAAATCAGTTTTATTTTGAAAATTTCTCAAATTCACATATTTTCTAATTTATTTCTGGTTCTATATAAATTCTTCAAGTTTTGTGTTAAATTTTAAGTTAAGATATCAAAATTTTTCGTAATACCTCGTGACAATATGTTAAAAACGTTGAAATCTCAAAAAGTCTGGCAGTTGATTTCCATCCTCTGCGAACTAAACATTTATTTATTTTGTCTTAAACTTTGAGATTCTGAGTTTAAGAAATTGAGTAGATACTACGCCCTTAAATTAAAACTCATAAATATCAATGTCTAGTAATTTATGGAATAAACAATAAATTAATCGAAATGTAATATTATTCCCAATTGGTAATATTTGATGATACAATAATATTATCAATGTCATAAAATTATACCCATTAATCAATGAAAAGTTAAGCCTCATATCCGCATCCCATATATTATCGTAATATTTTAGCAATCACATTATTTATTTTGCAAAAACAAAACAACTAAAGACATTACAAAAACATTATTCAAAAGTTGTTTTAAAAGATATTTCACGTTAAGATAAGACATTAAAATCATATCAGAAAGGAAACAAAAAACAATAACATTTCGCTATAGCAACTTTCAAGGAACAACCATTGTGAAATAAATTCAGCCATATATGTATGAAGGAATACAGAAATATGTGCTTCAAAAAAAAAAAAAAAACTTTTCTACTTTCTCATATGATTGCAAATCTAATTTATTCAGAAGATTTAATGTTTCCACAGAGAAAAGTTGTTTGACAATGTCAACGAAAATCCATTCTTAAATCACAAGTAGGTATCTGCTGTTTCCGTATTGATTCATACAAAACATATATTATGTCTCCTTGATTTATCCACCAAGCATAATGTACATACCAACATATGTATATATTTCTTTAATTATTTATTGGCATCGTGTGTACCTAATGTCATCAAATCATCTCAATCTCAATGTCTTCATAGTCTCCCTCTGAGCTACTTCTGCATAATTAAATCAACTTTGTTATTTATCGAATTAGAATTTCAGTATAATGTAGGTATGTGTGTGTGTATATTGTTGTTTATTTGACATGATGTATGAATGTATTGTTCAATGAAATATATCATTAGAAGTTATTCATAAACATTGCTGCTGTTAAAAAATTATTGTTCGTGGTCGATTATACGTTGCAGTGCAGTAAGTGCCATGCCCAAGCATTGTTTAACAAAAAAAAAAAAATAATCACACCCACGTGCTTTTAGTCTTTTTTCAAATGAAAAAAAGCTCCACCACTAAAAATCATCAAAATCCATGGTTACTACAGTCATTCAGAAGTGGAATTTAGGCCCACACTTGATTATGGCTGCAGGTGATCTGAATAAGAACCCAACGAGATTTTTGCACATTTTAAATGTTTCGTTTATATTTCTAAGGCAGTCCCACAGGACCAGGGTCTATACTTGAGTCACAAAAGCTCTTTTTAAATCTCGCAAACAACTTTAAAAAATGTTTGCTTTGTTCGTAGACGTAAAAAAAATAAAAATAAAATCGTGGAACACCAAAAATCCTTTCATGGCTGCCTTGTTAAAGATCGATGTTTTAATGAAAATGGCCACTTTTCCATAATTCACAGAATATGCTTGCGGATTTTCAAGCTGTGCATCCGCTTGAAACGCTCCATTCATCTTGTTCCCAAGAACCAAGCGCACCACTTGCATGTGTGTTTCAAAATCATAAAATTTTCTGATTCACCCATCCATCATAAGTGTTGTGGAATTCAGTGTCAATAATCTCTCTTCTTCATCAACCCGTAAGCACACCTTACATAATATGAATATTTAATTAACTGGCTGAAGATTTTTGAATTTACTTTTAACAACTCATAACTGGAAAGACAACTCGTGCGATGTCCTTTTTATATTTTATATCAATAAACAAATATAATTTTAATTAAATGTGCGCAATTGACTGACAAAAATTACAGACCAGAAGCTTGAAATGCCAATCAGCTAGAATAGTCACTCAATCATTAAGTCATTCAGAATGTATGTACATTGGTACCAGGATGGCACAACATCAATCAGTTAAGCAAACAGTCAGTATGTAATTAAATTTTAATTGTTTAATGTAAAAGGACAATAACATTATGCAAATATAACTGCTCTGTGTTCCTGTGAAAGTATAAAAAAATGTAAATATTTTCGAGTTTTTTTTTTTTTTTTTTTGCTTTTTCTGGGGGACTGGGCAATTGGGCAAGCCAGGAATATTGTTGTCCTTGATAAAGTTTACTCATACTTATATTGGTGTTGTGTCCTAATTTGTTTTTAAATTCAAAGTCTTTGTGGTCTTGTAGGTAAGTATGGAGAATGTTTTGAAGAAAATTTAGGTATATTTTATGCAGGAAGTGAGTATAAATGAATGTTGAAACTTTGATTGGAATATCAAAACCAACAACTTTGTGTAGATGTCTTTGTAAAAATTTATTTGGGGGAAAGTAGGTACAGATTTTATACGCAGGAAAAAGGGAGCAAGGTGGTTTTTTTTTTTTTTTTTAGACAATATTAGATTTTAAATTGCTTTTCGAGTTCTTGAAACGATTTTTTTCTTACTTTTTTTTTTTGGAAAAAATTGTCTTTATTTGGGTACTTTTCATATTTTTCGTTGATGATTCAACATATTTTGTTGAATTTTTGTGTGTTTTTTAATTAGCAAAACAAAAAAATCAAAACAGATTTTTTTTTAACAATATTTTGGTATAAAACAGTGAAAAGGTAACTTTATATTTTCAATTCTTATTCTTGCCTTGTTTTATCCTTTAATCAGAAGAGAAAGTTCATGCTGAAACAGATTAAGTCAGTCGAAGAAAATTACAACTAAACTTAAGCGATAGTAAGAAAATCCAAGAGAGATTAGCAGGTTTTTTGTTTCACCTCTCTTGTCTTTATTTTCAGGATTACTTATGTCAAAGCATTTATAATACTGAAGTAAGCTACGAATTTACTGACCTTTAGGGTAGGTACAATTGATGAAAATTTGGTGAGAGAATGATTTATTGCCAGCAAATAGAAAAACGATATTCATACACTCCGGTTCTAATGATTAGGTTTTGTAAAAAAAAACAGGAGTTTCAAATCGATTCTCACACCCTTTTCATCGATTTCAAAGCCGCGTATGACAACCTCTATAGAAACAAGCTATAGAGAGTAATGTGCAGTTTTGGCATCGCTCCAAAACTTGTCCATTTGTGCAGGATGACGATGGAGAATGCACGCTGCTCCATCGAGGTTTGCAAAGAACTCAACGATACATTTGATATCAAAAAAGATATAAAAAGTCATGCGACTTCTTCAAATAAATAAAAAAAATAAATTGGGTGGCGCAACAGCTCATGGAGAACCACGGCCTAGTGACTTACAACTCTCAACCATTCCTGTGTGCGTGTTGTGTTGTTTGGCAGGAATGGAGGGGACCGACAATTTTATGCAGAGTCCGAACGGCTAGATGAGAAGCACTTTTTCATGACAAGTAATACTCTTGGAGGATTTGTCAGTTCCTCGCAAGAGGCAGTACCTCGGATAAAACATTTCTGTTTTTAGGTGGCACGGCTGGGAATCGAACCCACACCTTCGGCATGACAGTCCTACGCACTAACCATCATGCCACGAGGTACTACTACTACTACTACTTCTTCAAAATCGTTCTTGAAAAAATAGTGCAAATATCTCACGTCCACACAAAAGGCACAATATTTCAGAAGTTCGTCCAATTACTCGCTTACGCCGACGATATTGACATAATCGGACGAACAAAGCGAGATGTCAGTGGCGCTTTCATGAGTATTGAGAAGGAAGCCAAGAAGATGGGTTTAGCGGTGAATTAAGGCAAGACTAAATATATGCTGTCAACAAGAAAGGACACCCTACACCAATGTCTCAGATAGAACGTCACTATATACATCCTTAATTTCGAGGTGGTCAGAAACTTTGTCTACATAGGCTCCACAATCAACTCAGCGAACGATACCCGTGCTGAGATCAAACGAAGAATTAACGTTGCCAATTGGTGCAGGGAACTAAGTCCCTGGGAACTTATTCCGCCGAGAGACTCAGTTTTCATTAATTGGGAACTAATTCCACTTTAACGAAGTGGACTTAATTCCCAGGCAAGGTGAGAAAGTAGTCCACTTCCCTAGGAGAACTAAGTATACATTTTGAAATATGAAGATGGAGCTAACTTTCAACGATAAAAATTACAAAAAATGTTAAATTGCGCGAAAACTTTGCATAAGCCCAGCCTCGCACCAGTCCCAAATCCTAAAGTGTGCCCAAGCAGGGGGGTTTCATGGGGGCAGCATGCCCCCCCATACATAGTTCACTGTTTATTTGCCGTAACGGTGAATAATCATTGAGCTGCATAGCCCCTGCTTGGGCACATTATAGGATTTGGGGTAGGTGTGAGGCTGGGTGTATGCAAAATTTCTTTTGCATTTGAAGAATCTGCATTTAAAGAAAAGCAATTTTGCATTTGTGTAATTTTTATCGTTGAAAGTTAGTTCCCTTTTTCCCTTTTAATATTTCAAAATGTTTACTTGGTTCTCATAAAGAAGTGGACTACTTTCTCACTTTACCTAGGAACTAGGTCCACTGCGTTAAAGTGGATTTAATTCCCATTAAATGAGAACTAAGTACCTTGGTCGACTAAGTTCCCAGGGACTTAGTTTCCTGCATCTTTTTTTCTCGCTGAACGTATGAAACTCTTCAACTTTATGGCTTATCGAAGGAGATTATCAGATTACTCACTTTTATTTCTTGCATTGCATTGATGTCGCACTTGTGAGCGAATAGTTAATTAATTGGCCTAACTTAAACAATAACAATAAAATCAAATATGCGAGTGTAATAGTGACCTATAAGTGAGATAGGCCACTTTTGCACTAAAGCCTAAGTACAAAAGTCCTGTAACTATGAAGGCGTCAGTTTGAAACAAGGGCGAGAGAAATATTTTCGTTATGTGAATATAAACTGTAATATTAAAAGCCGTTTGATTAAAATTATTTCTAAAATAACTGCGTGGAGGCAGGGCCGTAGCCAGGATTTTGTTTTGGAGGGGGCTTGCTTCCAAATTTTACGAGAAATTCTTTAAACAAAAAACTAAAATTATACCAATTTATTGATTTTTATTAGTTTTTAAATAGAACATACTTAAATATTTTTTCTGTACACATTTTCTTAAGGCAGAAGACGTCTTGATTTTTTTCACATGACTTCAATCACGTTATCTGGATCCACATTAATATGCGAATGAACAGATATCAGCAAGAGAGCTTAATTTTTCATTCCCCATAACGCTTCGGGATACTATTTTAATCCTTTTCATAGTTGAAAAGGTTCTTTCAACACCAGCTGTGGTCACTGGAAGCGTGGCCAAAACCGTAAGCAAGAAGCTTATAACTCTATAGTAAGGCTATACCTATATATCAAGCAATTTCAAAACTTCGGTAGAAAGATCCCTCGCCAATATTTTTCCGCACCAAAGAATGTACTCAGCTTTCACAGCTGACAAAGAAATTGTATTATCAAAATCATATGTTAGTTTTTCTATTTCGTTCACTCGCTCAACTGCGGCAAAACCTGGGAGAAGAGCTTGAAACGATGCGATGGTAGAACGTCTTCGTTGTCCATGAATCTGTCCGTAAGATTTTGTATTAACGAATTTTTGCAATGAATCAGTTTAGACACTCTAAAATAGGCTTCAGTAGAAGAGGTTTCTGGATTGGATCGCAGTGTTTGTTTCAATAAAGTTCTTGGAGCTCTTAATTGAACTTCAAATAAGTTTTCGGCAACTTGGGATATGCGGATTGAAAAGCCTCTCTGAAAAAATTTTCGGCATTTTTTCTTATGTTCTTAAGAGAACTCCAAACTTCTTTTGTGCGGTCGATTGCAGAAATAGCTCTGTAGGAAAACTGATAAGGGCAGCGTTAAACAGAATAGTTTTTCGCACACAATGAGGCTTACTAGGAAATCACTTCTTTGGATCGCTGCCAAGTGTTGATGCTTTCGAAGACATATCGCCCACGTTCTACTCGTTATTTCTTCAAAACTTATTGAGATGCATTTGAAAAGCTCAGTTAAGGAAATAAAACTGTCATGCATTTCAATGACTCTTGTTTCACAAAGGCGTAGAAGTCGAGTTTTTCGGCTCCCGGTGCGTGTTTTTTAATGACAGTTAAGAAAGTTATATTTGCATTTGAATGGTTGTGGAAGAAATTAGCTATTTCACTTACTACACCAAGGCAATTTGAATTGCAGGACTTGACATGGCATTAGACAGAGCCAGGTTCAAGCGATGGCTTGCACAGTGTACATACCAAGCGTTTGGATACTGTTGCATGCCTTATCCTGCACTGTACTCCACTTAAGTGACCTGCCATATTTGCGGCTCCATCATAGCCTTGGCCAAACACAGTTCTTCATATTAAGATACAGCTCTTCACATCGCTGCAGTATGGTATTTGTCAAGTTTTCAGAAGTTTAGTCATCAACAGGAACAAAACCTACAAAATCTTCCCGAAGCATACAACTTTTGGGATCTGTTAAACAGTCGATATATCAAAGGCATATCGAAAGTTGTTCACAGTCGATATATCAAAGGCATATCGAAAGTTGTTCACACCCAGTAACATCCATTGTTTCGTCAGCAAGGATACTGATACAACTTGAACTTATACCGTAACAAAAATATCAGGTAAAATTCAAAGTTCGTGAAAATTCACCCGAACTATCCCCGGGTTCATAAAATACATTTTACTATGAGAGCTTATACTTTTTTGTGGGATTCTTCCGTATGTATTGCGTAGGGATCTGTGGTTGACCATCTATTCAAAAATAACAACTTACCACATTCACGGGTTTTTATTGTAAACAACTTTAAATGGATCACTAAAGATTGGAAAGTATTGGAGTGCTTTTATATTAAAGGGTGCAATTGTGAGAGGGTGGAATGGTGGGGAAATTGACCATATCCAATCATTTGCAGCAAAACTCTTCATATCCAAATTTTATTGTTAAATATCTCTTAAACGGAACTTCCAATATTTGTTTGCTCTTAATCATAACATATAAATATAAAATTTCCGCAAGCTGAAAGTTATTTTAAATCATTTGTTTTGGTAACGCGCATATCACTATTTTTATTTATTTTGGTTTGTTTTACTCTGAAATCTTATAGAATTTGTGGTTAGTTTTAATTTGCAATTTTTTGGCAATAACTGAAGTCGTTTACTGATCCCAATTCCAAATAAAATAAAATGTAGGTATACATATGTAGAATATTCTCCTCATTTTAATAGCTTTTAGAGTTAAATAAAATACCTAAAGAGTCTTCAAAGTTCAATACAAAATTTTAAACATATCTAAATAGTCTCTTGCTTTTTAACGAAGTATTTTCAAGTAGTTGAGAACTTTAGCTAAATTCAAATAAACTATTCCTACCTGGATAGTCTCCTTATTTTTATAGATTTGAATTTAATATATTAGAAAGGTTTAAAGTTTTGTTTAGATTTTCGGGTGGGGCTTCAGCCCCTCAAGCCCCCCCTCTGGCTACGTGCCTGTATAAAAAGCCTGATAAATAACTACGAGCTCAAAAATAGTATGCCATTTGGTAACTGGAAAAAATATGAGTATATACAAAAAAAAAAATTAAAATCGTTGAAGCCGTTTTCTTAAACAAATATTTTTTATATATACAATTTTTTAACATTTTTCAAAAAAAATTTTGGTATGCCAATTTTGAGTATATATTCATATAAACTTAAAACTAAAATTTCAAAATAGTTCATCAACCCATTTCTGAAATATTGAATTTAAAGAAAAAAAAAATGAATCTTTTTTTAAAAATCCAAAATAATTTTTTTCCAAAATTTTAGTATTATTTATAATGTAAGAGAGCTTTTGTGCAAACAAAAATTATTGAAATCGGATGAGCGGTTAATGAGGAAACCGAAAATAAAAAAAAACCGTTATATTGCAGGTACAGTTAATAAATGAGGACCGTTTTTTCAAAACTCAACAAACGCCAAAAGTCCGAAAATGAGTTATGGTATACAAATGTTTGGCTTCAAGAGACGCAGAAGATGGTGAAATAAAAAATGAGAAAACGGTACAGATTTTATTCCAAAATTTTTGGAAAACTGAGCGATTTCGCAAATCTCAACAAACGCCACTGAGTTCTTGCAAAACTCAACAAAACAAAAGTTTTTTGTCTTAAGCGAACGGTTTGCGCCTATTACTTCAGTTAATAGTAGAATGGACAAAATTTGACATTTACCTTACGAAACACATTGAGTTTTAAGTCTTTATTCAAAATGTCAGCAAAAGTGTACAAAATTATGGAAAATCTTTAACCCTCATGGTTTTGCTTTTTTTTTCTACTTTCATCATACCTCTTCTGAGAGAATCATAGTCATAGGTGTCTGGAGGGGGCAAGGGAGGACATTTGCCTCCGAGTCCTCGAAAATACCCCCTATTTTTTTTTAAATTTTAGCTATGAACTTTTCGCAAAGACTCGTATTTTTTCTATCGGTATCCATGATTTCTCCACCCCCCTTTTGGGAAAAAATGCTCCCCGTGAAAGATTACCCCAACCCCCTCCCCACCGGGAAAAAATTTATGAGTGCATATGCATCGAGGTACAACCAAAGACAGTTTTCAAGCGTTTTCGAAATCTGTAAGTTCGAAGAAATCACGCAAAAATAAAACCCAGAGCTTATAGATGGATAATGTCGAGAAACTGATACATTTTTTGTTTATTTTAGATAATGCTTACAAGTTCTACAAACAAATAATAACAACGTAAATAAGTCTCCTGAAAGTATCAAAAAACAGTTTGACATTCCAAAAACTTTTTGTATTTATGTATTTTACCAATTATTTGAAAAGAGATTTTCACTTTATTATAATTAATTCATTTTTCTTATATTTATTTTAACGTTAATATACTTATATTTTGTTTCATAGATTTTATAATAAATTTTGTATTTATTTATTTTATATGAAAATTAAAGGTTTTTGCAAGACTCAAAAAAGGCATGAATTTGTTTCGTTTAAAAAAACGCACGATTTTTTGGAGTCAAAATGTATGTGAATGCTTTGAAGAAATTCTAACGGAAATGAACCTGCTGATGAGATATGCAGCGAAGAAGAGACCTGCATACTTTTCTAGTTTTGTCATTTTTATTCAAATAGGAAAGAAAAAACGTTCTCTCTTTGCAAAATATGGATTTGTTGAGTTTTGCAAAAACGGTCCTCAAATATTTTTGGTAATTTTTTTTCTTACCAGAAAGTACTCTGTATCTACAATAATATCGTTGGAGCCGTTTTTCCCCTCTAGAGAGTTACAAAAAAAAAAAACTTTAGTTCAAAATTTGAAGAAAATCGCATCATTGGCTTAGGTTGTAGATCCAGATACAAACACACAGACAGACAGAATTGTGCCACCAACTTTTTTCGTGTTCTCTATCATCATAATGTCATGATTGATTGTTATCTCAATTTTTTTCTTTTTGCACGAATCCAAAACTTGCCATATAGTAGCTACGTATATCGCAATTAAAAAGTGCATGGAAACAAGTTTTCAAAAAAAAAACCTATGATTGTTTAACAGAAAGCAAAATATTCATTTAACCATCGATATTTATTTGATCTCATTTTAAATGGCCCCATTTTTACAAAACAATACGCGAGAATTTCCTGAAATTTTTCTGAAGTAGCCAAATTTTTTAAAGAACTTTCATTTTTTGCAACCGAATCTACGGTTTAAAATGTAACCTCCGTATTCCGATCCGATCCCTAACTTAAAAATTATAATTTTTCTTTATTTCTTTATTAAACTATATTAATTTCTATGTTTTCGAGCGCACAATTAATTCGAAAGGCATGATTACAAAATATGAAGTTATACTGCAGTTTGTTTTTACGTTTGAGTTTTAATGTATTAGTGCTTTTCGAGTGGATTCTGATTTTCAAATCGAGAAGCAAAATTCTCTTCTCAGAATCGTCAAAAGAGTATTTTTGTGTCAATGGAATGGTTTCAGAAGGCTCCCGGACGCTTCGGAATTCTACTGAATGCCAAATGGAAATCGAAATAAAATGTCTGCTTCAAGGTACACACTCGATTGAAAACAAAATTCATGAAAGGATCTGTAGGCCATCCGTCTGACATTGCCTTTACAAAAATTAATGGCCTTTTCCATTCCCTTTTCCATTGAACTAAGCGTATTTTCAAGAAAACAAAACATCATATTAAGGATTTCCAAATATTTTGTTATTTTTCATTTTTATTTTCAAATTATGGCTGGGAGAGATAAAAGATTACCCCTGCATCACTAACAATAACATTAGTCTTCTATCAAAATGTGCTTCAAATTAGTATATGCTTTGTCATCCATTGACAATCAGTTAAGCTTATTTTCATTCATTTATTTTGTATTTACAAAAACTTTTGGTCCTTCCCAGAATTGCTAATTTACGAGAGCTGTCTAACACAAGAGCCTTAACAGTCTTTTCGATAGAAGACTTTTCTCCAATTCACAAAAAAAAAGGAAAATAAACTTCATTGTAAAATATGACAAATAAAATCGCTGAGCCAACATTCTTTTTGTCATAGCTTCATCCTGCATGATAATGCCACTTCTAATTAAATCCATACATTTATAATTCATTTTTCTTCTCTTCCATTTTGTTGGCATATTTGCTAGTCTACGTGATAGGGATAAGATAACGAGAATGACAACAATGCAGAGTTTTATACAACGTATCATCATCATTATTAAACCTTACGAGAATGAGTACAACAAAAAAAAAACCCTTTTCATAAACGAACATAAAGGTGTGGCGTTTATGATATATTAGCTTATAAGGGATAACAGTTTGTTGACTGTGTCGTCGTCAGTTGTACTCTTTGTTGCCTTTTTTCTAGTCTTTCGAATGCTAAATGAATGGAACAAGTAACTCATCCTGACACAAGACATACAACAAAAAAAAAAAGATGATGATTCTACATTTCCTAGTTCAAATAAACGACTGACCTCCTGTCTTCCTGTGTTATCACCATTGTCAGTGTGGAGTTTTTTTTTTTGTATGATCCTTAATATGATGTGCGCTAACCCGACAAACAGTGATTTCTTTGTTTGAACACTGAAATTGCATCAGAAAAGAAGCAGTCAACAGAAAGAGAGGCACACCATAGGAAGATTCACTCTTTAGAACTTTTAATGTGAGAGAGGATACCTTAAATAGAATATTTTGACTGCAGATTATAATTTGTCCGCACTATCTGCACATGACACACATATGCAAAAAGGATCCGTTGTTATAGCTTCCATCCTGCCAGTCATTTGTTTCTTTTTCTTGTTTTTTTGTTCCTGTGTTCTACAAACACACGATATTGCTTCAATATTGTTGGATGCTGACTCAGAAAGATTTGGCTTGACTGGTGAAGCCCCACAAAAAAAACCAACAACACACAGAGAACAGATGGTGAACACTTATCACCTTTGAACCTGACCAGCTGACAAAAAAAAATCGAAATGAAAAACAAACAAAAAGAGCGCGATTATAGGACTGAGTCCGCGATTTTGCTGGAATGTGTTCACTGGGGCGTATTAGTACTTTTTTTTTTTGTTGGACTTTGCAAAGTATTTGAATGGAACCGATTCTTTTTTTTGTATTAATTTATTTGTTGGCACTGTAATGAATGTGAAGCGATGACAAAGTCCTTATGAAATAAAGTTACCAAATTGCCTAGCTTGGCGTGCGGCGGCGTATTGGTTTTCAGCGTGTGTGGGATGATGATTCTGTGATGATTGTCTGTTGACTTTTAGACACTGCTGACGTTTTGATGTGTTAGCTTTTGTCACTGTAGCCCATTTTGATTGGATTTTTTTTCTAAGTTTTGTCCCTTTAGTAAATCAACAGCTTTATTTGTCAGATTTTAAAATTAAATTGGCTTCACTAAAGTGGTTTTGGTATATAGAAGGGAGTTAACAGTTACATAGTATGTACACATGTGAATTTTTATTGGATGGAATTACTAATTGAAACATTTGAATGTTTTTTGAAGTTTTAATTGAAGAGTAGTTTGATTTCAGAAAAAAAAATTGGTAAGCTGATGAAAAAAGCAATACAAATTAAAACATTTTTAGCAGTTTTCAGAAATTTTCATTAAAATCATGTTAGAATTTGCAATAATAACTGTATTCTTATATTACTACATAGCAATTTGTTTTTGGTTTAACAGAATATAAATAGAGTATCTTCTCAAATGTAGGCTATTTTTTTATATAAAATGTAACAAATTGGGGGATTGCTTCTACTCTTGTGGTTCAAAGTCATACACATTCTAAATATTGAAGATGTAATACAAAATTATATTCAAAAGGTAGACATGTGCATTTAAGAGGACACAAGTGTCCATAAAAGCTTTTTTTTCAAAGCGAACTTCTGTCTATGAATTCCTACTCTCACCTCAAAGTGGGGAACATCGTACCTTTAACTGAAGATGGGGTTCCAATCCCTTTGGACGGTTTTAGGGGGCAGCAAACAAGAGGAGGGGGGTAGAAGAGATGTTCCCACTAAGGCCCACTTAGGCACTTCTCAGATGGAATCAACGATGGCGTCTACAGTTCCAGTTAGGTTGAACTACTTAGTGAACAGCTTATATAGGCTACTAGGACATATTCATAGCTCAGGCTTATAAGGAGTGGTTTATCCAGCTCCCCACCCTTAGAGTTATACTAAGACTCTGGTTCTCCAGGTTGGGGAATGTGCGTCGGGGTAACTTCTCTACCACGGAAAACAACAACGGTTCTGAAACAACAACAAGCCTCGAAAATGGATGATTTTAATGTTGACGCCTCCACCAAACGAAGCAAGGACAATGAATTTCGGATCTGCACGTGGAATTTCCGGACCTTAAATAGACCACGTGCAGCCGAACAATTAGTGGAGAACCTGGATAGGTTAAAAGCTGATATAACAGCTATCCAGGAAGTGCGATGGGATAGAGTGGGCATACGGAGGATGAAATCGTGTGACATCTACTTCGGCGAGTACTGCAAGGAGCAGGGTCAGCGACTCTTTGGTTGTGGTTTTGTGGTAGAGGGAAGCCTTAAGCAAGAAGTCTTGGGCTTCAGATATGTAAGCGAGCGCCTGATCACAATCCGCATTAAGGCAAAATTCAAAAATTTTACGTTGATCTGTGCCCACGCCCCAACGGAAGACAAACTAAGGAAGACTTCAACGATCTCCTCGAGATTACGTATGATGGGTGCCCCAAGAACGACGTCAAGATCATTCTGAGCGACTTCAACGCAAAAATCGGAAAGGAGGGCATCTTTGGTTCGATAGAAGGAGGACACAGCCTGCACGACAACAATTCCGGCAACGGACTTAAGCTGATTGACTTTGCGGCGGGGCCTAACATCATCATAGCCAGCACTCGATTCCCACACCTCAATATACACAAAGGGATTCCTGGCGGTCTCCGGATCAACGAACCGTTAATCAGATTGATCATGTTTCGATTTCTGCCAGACATGCTTCCAGTATCCTGGATGTCCGAACGTTCCGAGGTGCCAACATAGACTCGGATCACTACTTGGTGGTAGCTCAAGTACGAATGCGGATATCCATGACATCACAACGATGAGCGGATGCTATGAAAAGATTTATCGTTGCAAAGTTAAAATCGCAAGAGATCACCAGGACTTTTGTAGACCACGTCTCTCTTAATTTCTCAGCAAGCCCGCCACCAGCATCATCTGCAGAGGACCAGTGAAAACACTACCAAAATGCCATCAGGTGTGCCGCGACTGATGTGCTGGGTTTCACGATAGGCCCCCACAACGAAACCCTTGGTTCGATGAAGAATGCAGGCTGGCGCATGCAGCAAAGAATGAGGCGTAACAGCCAATGTTGCAAGCTAGAACCAGATCTGCTGAGAGTGCAGCCCGGGAGCTCAACGGGCAACAACGATGGGAGGAACGCCGACTTCTCAGGAGGAAAAAGAGAGAGTATGCGAAGCGGTCAGTCTAGTCTATTGAGGACTGTTGTGGCAGGGGAGATGTTCGAAAGTTCTACCGAAGGGTGAGGCAATCTACCCAGGGTTACAAGGCCATAACGGAAGCCTGCTGAGACGAGAGTGGACACAGAGTGGTAGACACACAGTCCGTGCTGAGGATCTGGGAACAGCACTTCTCTAGACAGCTAAATAGTGAAGATGTCCAAAATTCCGCTGTAAGACAGAACACTCCATTGAACCTGGACGATGACGGTCAACATTTCCGTCCACCCGACCTAAATGAAGTGTGGTTAGCGATAGCCAAGCTTAAAGCGTACAAAGCTGGCTGGTGCGGATGGCCTGCCAGCCGAGCTATTTAAAGCAGGGAGAGATGACTTGGTAGGGAGAATACACAAACTTATCTCCAAAATTTGGTCGGATGAAAGAATGCCCCATGAATGGTATAGTGTGCCCCATCTACAAGAAAGGAGATGCTTTAACCTGCGCCAAATACAGAGATATAAGTCTTTTTAACGTCGCATACAAAATCCTGTCATCTGTATTGTGGTGATCGCTAAAAACCGTTTTTCAACGATTTGATCGTCGCCTGTCAGTGTGGTTTTAGGCCCAGCAAATCAACCGCCACCGCTGATCAAATGTTCACACTTCGACAGATTTTGGAAAAAACCCAGGAGTTTCAAATCGATACACGCCACCTCTTTATCGATTTCAAAGTCGCATTATGATAGCGTAGATAGAGAAAAACTATAAAGAAGTCTCGATGCTCCGTCAAAGTTGGTAAGAACACCCCCGAACCCTTTGATGTCGAGAAAGGTTTAAGGCAAGGCGACGCGTTATCATGCAATTTCCTTAACATCGTACTTGAAGCAATTGAACGCAACTAGGAGGTCAACGAGAGATGTACAATTTTTCAAAAGTCCGTTCAACTACTTGCTTATGCAGATGATATTGACATTATTGGGAGAACGAAGCGAGCTGTTACCGGCACGTTTGCTAGTATTGAATCGGAGGCAGCGAAAATGGGTTTGGCTGTTAATGAGGACAAGACGAAGTATATGCTATCATCGACATCGAGAAAGGAATCTCAACATCGTCGAATCGGGCAAAACCTTACGATGGATAGGTACATCTTCGAAATCGTCAAGGACTTTGTCTACCTGGGCTCCACTATAGCATCGCAAAATGACATCAGTGCAGAGATAAAACGAAGAATTACTCTTTTTTCTTCGGACTAAGAAGGCATTTGAGTAGTAAAGCCCTCTCTCAAAGAACCAAGGAGACCTTATTTCTTTACACTTCAGATTCTTGGTTGCAGTGAGCTTAGAGCAAGCTGCAAACCAACAATCTGTTATCATATGGAAAGGCATTTCAATTGAAGGCAAAAGCGATCTGGTTTTTGTGCCTGATGATCGTGGTCGTTGGTCGTAGAGGATGTTTAACTTTAGATCTTTACATCTGCGATATTTTTTGGATAACGTCTTTCCTTATGCTGGGTTTATTGATGAAGAATTCGTTCTAATGCACGATAACGTTCGATGCCACCGTCGTGCAGGGAATCGTGGAAGGGAAGTCGGTATTGCTACATTACACTAGCCAGCGCTAAACCAAGACGTAAACCCTGTCCAGCATTTGTGGGACGAGCTTAAGCAAAGGTAGGGCCAAAAATCCACCTCCTGAAACAGTAAATGAACAAACCGGAACTGGTAGATGAATGGTTGGGATTTCCCCGTGATACGATCAAGAAACTCATCAGATCAATGCAGAATCAAGTAGGAGCTGTAATAATAGCCAGCAAATTGCACTTGATTTGATTTTAAATGTTTAATTTACCAGGTACTCCCTCCTAGAGATGAGCCAAAAATCACGAACTGCTACTTATTCACAGGTAATGAAAATTCACATTCACAACCTGTTAACAACTTGCGAATAAACTGTGAATGGCTAAACTGTGAATGCAACATCATACACCACACAACTGCGAATTGTTAATCTGTGAATGTGAAATGAATATTCACTATTCACATATCACTACTATTCAAGATTTACCCATACAATACCTTACTTGCGTTGCTGTTGCTATTGCTAATGCTATCCAACCAAATTTTCAAATTAAAAGAGCTACATTCGCAACCTTGTGAGTTGATGAATTGCTTGTGTTTGTGTGCTTGTGAAAGCAGGAGATACAGGCAAATAATCGCATAACGCAATTGTTTAAAATTGAAGTGGAATGGAATTCGGTTGCTGAGACGATAAGTAGGTAAGGTAGAAAAAGGGTTGTAAGTTCACAAAACGAATGTATACATGTGTTTGTTTTGAAAATAGAAAAATGCGTTCGGTAGGTGCAGTGTGTATCGTATGTTGGGCTTAATTTGTTGTATCAATATTTGTATGATACATTCATGGTGGGTTTAATTTTTTCATGGTTGCAATGTGTGTTGTTCAAACTTTTCAGTACCCTCAGAAAGTCAGGCTTCGAAATGAAATTCACAGTTTACATTCACTGTTTATATTCACAGTGAATGAAAAATAGCATTCACAGTTATACCTGTGAATGCGAATTCACGACTTAGCTCATCTCTACTCCCTCCCACTTTTTCAGTTTTACTCAGGTCTTCTTTGCATGTTTCAACTTAAACGATTAACTCCTGAAGTCTTGAAGTGATGGTTATGGTTTCAGGCATGATTTAAAGCTGATGTAAAAAAAGCTTTTTAGTGATAGTCCGGGAGCCGACCGTAAGATTACCTATCTCATCGCGGCCATGCGAAAATTGAACCGATAGCTTTAGTCAAAGCATTTACAAAACTGCTGGTCGGACAAGCTTTATCTGGTCGCAATGGTTAGAAAATGCACTTTTCAGGTTGCAGTTTACCCTAAATGTACCAATAATATAAGAAACTTCTAAAAATGGGGTGTCAAATGAAAGTTAGGACTGTCCTCTACGCGATACCAATGGTCGGACAGACTCTTCTTGGCGGCTGTTGCCACGAGTCCGACCACTTTTCTAAAATAAGGGGTTTTGTGCATCCTTGGATAAAAATGAAAAAAAAGTGGTTAAGGCCACTTTCTTAACCATCTGATATGATTTTACTCAGTTTTCCCTATTGTAAAACGCAGTGTTAAAAAAAGACCATTTTTTCAAAAAATGCATAATTATCTCAAGTAAAACTTATTTTGTAATGAGTAATGAGCCAAATATACCTAAGAAATAAAATAAAAAATTAACAATATTACGCCAAAAAATTGGGAATCTAATCCCAAAAAACAAAGTGGTTAATTTTCCCAGAATCTCTTGTTATGGGAATGTGTTACTCATCTTTGCATTTGGACTCGGCAGAAAGCTTTATGTCCCCTCCATTTTACCTTATTAACAATATATACACATGAATGGTTGAGGGTGGCAAGTCACTAGGCCCTGGTTCTTCACAGGTGATAGCGCAATTTTTGTAATCCTGAATTGAAAAAAATCCAAATTTGATGTAGATTTAAAAAATTACACATTTGTTGTGTTGAAAAGTTCAAAAATCAAATAAATCTTATTTTGTTGTTGCGATGTTATTATTATGATATACTTAACTTAAAATTAAATACAACTTACTGGTTGCATCATCGGTTTTGTAAAGAATTTTGTTACATACCTGCAAAGAAAGAGAGAAAAAAATTAATTTTAAGCTATTGAACACACGAAAATTATATTTTATTTTTAAATTCACATTGCTTAGCATTAAGAGTATTCTAAAAATTTGATGAACTCGAGAAAACACTAAAACGAGTACATATTTCAAAGTGTGTAATAAATTCAAATTGTTTTCATAAACCACGCTGTAAACAAATGGAATCCTTTAACTTCAAAATTCAGAGAAAAATGATAATAAATTGAAAATTAATTAGAACCACAAAAAAATCTATAAACGTAAGTGCATACTTATAGGCAGCATAAAAAAAATTGTTCTGTATTCATAAATATCAAAATATAAATTTTATTACTTTCTATCTACGAATGAAATAATTTACTGAGTTATGTAGGCATATTATTTATGATTTTTATTTCATTTTGTTTTTGAATTTTTCCTGAAATGAGTTTAAAAAATACCAACACTCCAACATTTCCCAGATTAACGTACCTAATAAAATGAACGTGATTCCAAAATGATTTATTATACTACCACCATAGATATTATATTTTTTTTTCCATTTGCTATATTCCATTTTGCATGTACATCGTACGATGTACATCCTTTTTTCTTTCCGTGATGTTGAAAACAATATTGTGTTGCAGCTTGTTGCGCAACACAAAATTAAAAAATAAAAGAAACATTAGAGCATATTTTATTCTACACTTACTTTTCAATTTATCATGAAAAGATATCACAAACAAAATGAATTAAGAAAGAATATGTATTTTAAATTGTTTTTTGGTTGAATTATAACAATATCCTAGTTTCATTTCATTTCATTTCATTTACTTATTTAATAAAAGCCATGAGATGGGATCTCATTTATGGCTTACAAATATACATTTTCATTTTGGAATTACAAAAAAAACATACATATTTATATGTATGTATTAAAAATTCAAATTATTTAAAAAAAATAGAATATAAATATACAATAACTAATAAAAAGTTTTGGTTTAAATTTATAATAAGATAGTTTAAAAAGTTTAGAAAGGGAAACAAAAAAATAGAAAGTTAATTAAGGTAATTATTATTGAAAAAATTAAGAGTGAAAATGCAACGCTTCGTCTGGGTTCTGTAGATGGTTACTTATAGAGCTTATAAAATTATTTAAATTTATAACTGTTTTATATGGAGCAGGTAAACTGTTCCAAATTCTGGCACCAATCACGAAGAAAGATCTACGCGTCTGCAAAGTTGAACTTCTTGGAATATTGATATTGTTTTTACGCGAAGAAGTTGAGAATTCAAGTCTCTCGAATAAATAGGTTGGGGTTTGAGATCGTACTAATTTAAATATAAACTTGCAAATTTCAATAATGAAATTTGACATTAATGAAACACCAAAAACACAATGAGACAAATGTGATACATAATCAAACCTTGTTAATGAAAAAATGAAACGGACGCAAGAGTTAAAAGCTACATTTAGTTTTTGTTTGCTTGTTGAATCCATCCCACTATATAAATAGGAGAGTCGTAGGTTATAATTGGAGCCAACAGAGTTTTGACTAGCATCAACCTTGTGGCTTGCGGAATGAACACTGAAATTCTCCACAAGCGTCTAAGACCTCCATAAATACTTCTTATTACATTTCTTACATGATCATTCCATGTGAGAGTTTTGGTAAAAATGAAACCTAAATTTCTAACTGTAGAGCTAAAAGGAATCACATGACCATTTAAAATTAATTGGGGAAAATAAGAATCATCCAGACATCTTTTGTATATAATAATGCTTTGCGATTTTGCTGGGTTCAAAACTAAATAATTTCTAACTGCCCACTCATGTATGCTATTCAGATCATCATTTATATTGCTGATTGCATTTTCCAAGATTCCAAGAGGAAAAGACGAATATATCTGCAGATCATCAGCATAAAGGTGGTACCAGCTGTATTTTATAGCATCAACAACATCATTAATAAACATGCTAAAAAGGAGGGGTCCCAGCAAAGATCCCTGAGGGACACCCACTCTTAGATCTACAAAGTCGGAAGCCAAGGCTCCAATGCAAACAGCTTGTTTACGGGCTGTAAGGTAACTTTTAATTAGCTTTAGGGCGCAAGAAGAAAAATCGAATTGATGTTTTAATTTATTAAGTAAAATCGAGTGGTTTACTGACCCAAAAGCATTAGAAAAATCAAGCAAGCTTAATATCGATTCTTTGTCAGCATTCAGTGCAACCCGAATGTCATCCTGCATTTTTAAAACAGCAGAAATACAACTGTGTCTCTTCCGAAAACCCGACTGAAGAGGTGACAGGAGATTCTGGGACTCAACAAAATCGGAAAGCTGACTGAACATCAATTTTTCCAAGCCCTTGGAAAGAAGAGGAAGAATACTTATAGGTCTAAAGTTCGATAGGTCATTGCATCCCGTTTTTTTCTGAAGGGAATGACTTTTGTTATTTTCCACGAGCTTGGAAAGAATGACTTAGTCAAACAGTCATTGTAAATATTGGCAACTCGTGGAATGATTTCAGGGAGCAACAATCTAATAAATTTGGGAGAAACTTCATCCAGGGCAATCGCATTTGACTTAATTGAGTTAATAGCAGCAAAGCATTCTTCGATAGACACACAATTAAATGAGAAAGATTCGTCAGGGATATTCGTAGGAGAAAACAGATTAAGTTGAGGGTTAGTGTTACCAATATTTGATGCAAAAAATTTGTTCAAGTTGTTAACAAAGTTGAGATCTTCACAGCTTTCTATATTATTTCTCCCAATTGCGCCTAGGTTCTTTAGATTATTCCGTAGAATTTTGGTGGAGTTTCTTGTAGTGTCTAATTTGTTAAAGTAATATATTTTTTTTGAATCTCTAATAGCCTGAACTACTCTATTCCTACAAGCTGCATAACGTTCCCAATCAATGCTTGAAATGTGTAAAATGATGGTGCTTTTTATTCAGATGTTTTTTTTTCCTAATTTTGTATCTTTTGTCTCTCAACAAATAATAGGATTTTTATTATTGAATTTATGTTTGTTTGTGACATAAGCATGGTTACAACCAAAAATTGTTTACTTAGTCACCAATTACACGATGATTCTTTGCATCTGATTTTTTTTCCGAATTTCTCTTTGAAAATCATCCTGTAAGGCATGCGCTATTACTCGGTGCTTTACGATTCTTGATGCAAGATTGACGGTTCTCTCTTATTTCTAAATTCGCTCCTACATACTGTTCAAGCGGTTTGTACAGTGTTTGAATACGAAAATACGGAATATGCTAAAATGAGTGACTGAAACCTTATAGCCCACGACTCACAGTCACAGGGCAACTAGTCTTCCGTCTCATCTTTTTTCTCCTTCGCACTCATTATGTTCGAAAAGAGTAAGACGCAAAGAATCATCTTGTAATTGGGGACTTAATTTGCCTTTGCATTTTTGTTTCTGTTCAAAAAAACAAAATTGGGGACTTACCTACTTTTAAATATTCTCCATAATCGTGTGTTGTTATTATTTGATCGAAATTTTGAGTTAGAATCAAAAAATAGGCTTTCGGACAAAAATTGCGAAAAATTATAAGGAATGATAAAATTTTAATGGATATCTCTACTGTCAGTATTGAATTAAAACTTGCTCTATTAAGGCCTTGAGCCTCTGCTTTTTTTCGTTTGAGCATGTCTTGAGCCAATCTTTTAGTAAACAAATGTAGAAAAATTTGATTTTTTTTTTTGGTTTTTGTTAACTTTTCCAGTTAATTTTGTTAACAAAATTTTTCAAACCCTCTACTTTGATAGGAAATTTAATTTTGAACAAAAAGTTGTCAAATTCGATTTAATTTCTAAATTACACCAAACATATTGGAAAATGGCTAGAACATTCATTCAGAAGTGCATGGGTGAGATTAGTATCATTTTCAGTTTTAAATCATTTTGAAAACTATTTCTCATACTTTACTTCACTGTTATAAGGACTAACTTTGAAAATGTTTCAATTTTCAAACTGCTTCTGAGAAATTAAAATCATTTAGAAGAACAAATTCTGATGCTGATAATTCAAATCTTAATGCGAACATTGCGAGCCATTTCCTGAAACCTTGTTTCTACGAAATTTCTTCGTCCGAGAATTGCTTTGTCGTATTCGCAAAAATGCACTTGTTTAAAGTGAATATGCAGTTCTCTGTTTCCGAAGGTCCATAGCTTCTATTTCTACAATCAGATTTGGCATGTCATTGTGCCGTTACTCAGGAAATTTGTACACATTTTGTCGTATATCCACAAAAGAACACATCCCTTAATTTTGGCTTGTCGTGAGCACCCGATTATGGGATCTACGACAAAACGTCGATAAATTTTCGCTTAATTTTTTGTTTGATTTTGTTTTGACGTACTGACATACACACTAGCCAGTATCAATAATTTCGAATAAAAGTATGTAATTTCATTCCAATCGTAGGAGCCATTTTCAAGAAACAAAAAAAAAAAAAAAAAAAAAAATAAGAAAAGTGGGCGTGGCACTGGACAAATTTAACTAAAATCATAATTTGTGAATTTTTTCTTAAGAACAAAATCTGAAAATTTCACGCAAATTATTTGAGCCATCTTCGAGAAACAAAGAAAAGTAGGTGTGGCAGTGGCTGGATTGTATTGTAACACACCTAAACAGGGCCTTAAAATGCAAGGTGACAACATGATGATGATGTATGACGTTTGCGTTCATGGAGCTGTCTACAAAAAAAGAGACAAATATTCGCCTTTGCTGAAGATAAAAATTGCGCCAAGTCACGTTACGAGCAGAGTTAATCGGCAAAGCTTCTACGAGTTGAATTGTTCTATAATTTTTCATATTTCTTTTAATAAATGAATTAAGTAAAATAATTTGTTGAATTTCAATTATTATTGACCGAAGAACCTTAACAGTATTAACTGCAAGTTTTATTCATTTTTTCATCATTTAAATATACGCTAAGAATCTCATTCAAATCTTTGGAATTGTTTCTGAGAACCAAAGAAATAAGAAATGCCTGGATTTTACTTCAACAATTTTTTTTGAAATGTTTTCCCCGGTCACAATAACAAATTCTGAACATTTCATCTATATCGCTGCAACCGTTTCCTATTAAACCGAGATTTATGAAAAGTTGGCGTGGCAGAACCCCTATCGATGATAGGCAGTCGATATTGAGTTCCTTGTCTACCCCAAAAATGACCATACAAATTTCAGATTGCCCGTCATTTTTTCCATTTAATCAATAGTAAAATGGCTCTTTTTACTGCACTCACTATGTCGCACGGATATAAAAAAAAAAAAATTTGGTGGCGCAACAAGCTCGTGGAGAACCAGGGCCTTGTGACTTACAACTCTCAACCATTCCTGTGTGCGTGCTGTTGGCAGGAATGAAGGGGACCTACAATTTTATGACTTAGACTCACTTAGAGGATTTGTCAGTTCCTCCTAAGAGGCAGTACTTCGGAAAAAAATTCTGTTTTTAGGTCGCAGCGGCTGGGAATCGAACCCAGACCTTCGGCAGGACAGTCCAACGCAATAACCATTCTGCCACGCGGTACTACTACGCACGTGTATGGAGTGTTAGTCCAGTCATATAAGTTTTTGGATTACGGAATAAATGGCGAAAACTGGAGTTTGGTACATAGCATCCCCATGGTATTCTAAGAAAACTGTAAAACGTCCTCATCGATATGAACACCGGGGTCTAATGCCCCCAAACGGTTTTTAAGGAAAACCTCCTGAACGGTAACACTTACAGAAAAAATGTCAAGGACATGGTTGTTGCTTAGAAAATTTCCTAAAAAAATGTTGACTAATTTTTTTTTATCATTAGAGTTACCGTTTTCGTGATAGTTCAATCGGTAGAGTTACGGATTTTATATTTTTTCTGTATAAAATGTACTCTTTAACACCACCTTTGAGCTTGAGTACACGGTGAGTTTTTCTTGCATGAAATCCCCCAGGAAAATTAGAAAACAGTTCAAAAAATAATATCTGTGGTGTTTGGTAGAAACATGATAACTCCATTTTAAAATTTGCGTCTTTGCGTCCACTTTACATCGACCTACAACCTAAACGGGTGAACCGATTTTCTTCAAATTTGAAACATAATTTTTCAAAGGTTATGTTCATAAGTATTCCAAATTTGAAGAAAATCTGTGGCCTCGTTTACACTCTAGCTTGAATTAAAGTGGGCGTAAAGACGCTAATTTTAAAATGGAGTTATCAGGTTTCTTCCAAACACCACAGATATACAGGAATTTATTTAAAGATTCACTACATTTATCATATGGGATCGAAGGCCACGAAAAATTGTATTTCGTTTGTGCAGGGTGATTCGTATAAAATGTGACAAAAAGCTACAGCGTGTAGGGTAGGTTCAGAAAAACAAAATCGTTTGGTGGAGGGTTCTATTTCAACCGTTTAGCCAGAAGGGGCTTAATGTGATTGAGGAAAACGTTCGGATTAGAGTGGAGCGGTTAACTCCAGTTTTTTCTTAATTTTTGTTAAAATTCAAAGTAGAAGTAGGCTGCTTATCACTATAAGCCGACGAGAAGCTAATCAAAGCTCAACTTTCGCTAAAAGCTACAGCTAGGTATATAGTGTCCAAGGGTTAAGGCAGTGCAAAATAATGAACTTAGGCTTTTCAGCACAGTGTTTTTCGATCGATTATGGCATGCATTTTATTCTTGAAGTCTCTTTCAAATACCTACAATAAAACTTATCTTTATCATCTGAAAGACTTCACTTTCATTTATCATAAATCTAGGTCTTCTATCGCAAGATATAACCAGCATCAATCTTATTTTGTCGTATATTTTCTATGAAACTATAACCATATTTCACATAATTGAGGCAAAAAGGTCCTTATATCCAAACAAATGCTATCACATACACATGTGGGTATTTATGGTGTTTACAAGAATTTTATAACCCTCCATTTGTGTTATTGTTATTATCCATTGAAATGAACATCAATTTGACCATAACTTCTGGTTTACTAACCCATTTACAAGCAATTTGTTGGTTTATCCTTTATTTGTTTTGCAATTGACACAAAAATTCCACAAAACCGGAAATTCAATTCCGTTTTTTGAAAGAGGGACTGTCCCCCTTTGTTTTGTGGGTGGCTGTTTTAGATGAAAAGATTATACTCTACTAATACAGAGGAGGCAACACAAAAACACTCCATACAAACATTCATACATTAAATTTTCGTATGCGAAAAAAATGAAAAAAAGGGGTAAACATGAACAATTCTTTTATTGACAGGTGATTTAAAATAAACACAAGTGAATTTAACTCCTTTGATGTTCAAAAAGAAAATCGAAGAAAAGGAAATGAGTGAAGTTTTCTTTGCGTCTCGTCTGTGATCAAATGTGAATTTTTTTTCTTGATACATAATAATGTTAGTGGTGCTTCAACTTTCTTCATGTATTCTCCTCAATGGGAAGTTAAGGATTCATAAAAAAATTTGATTTAAGACCGACTTATATCAGAAAGAAAAGTTAGCAACTTTTTCGCCTCGGAAGTAATTAAAAGTAATACCTATGTCTTTTCCCACGTGAAAACATTTTTTCCATTTTATTGTATTTGAATGATTAAATAGGCATCATCTTCATAAGACCAAAAGCATTATTTCAGACCAACCAACCAAGGGTAAATGAGGGTATATGGTGATAACTCTCCTTAAATTCTGTAAATTTATTCACAGAAAATTCCATAGAACTTTGTTTAACACTTTTAAAATCTCTTAATAACCTGAATCCATAAGAGCAAATATATGCGACGTGGTGGGGGCACATATTTTTGTTTTTCAATTCTCAGGAAAATGTTCTGCACGTATTGCAAAAAGGATAATACATAATATCCTGTTGGAATGTTAAGAAGTATAATTCTCTTATTTCTTTTTTTTTTTTAACTTTCTTCTCTTTGTTTAAATCCAGCGGAAGTTCTTGTTCGCTTTTGATCTAATTTTTCTTCTTCTTTTTTTTATTCAAAAACACCTTGAAGGTAAATATAGAAAGTGATACAAGACTTTTTTTTTGACTTTCACTTCCTTGAAGTAAGTGGAAAAACAACAATAACAAAAAAAAAAAAAAATGGTGAGAATTATTGTGTTGGAGATAGGTTGATTGTTTAAAATTAGAATTGTTAAAAGGGTAATTCTGAAATGGGGGTTCATTTCAAAGAAATAAAATAAAGGGAGTGTGTCTGTAGGTGAATAGGAAGTGAAAGCTAGTTTTCTTGAATTGTATGATTTTTGTAAATTAGAGCAACAAAGGAGTCTAAGAGTCTTAGAAAATAGAAAGTAAAAACAATGCCATCATCAGGAATGAAAACGTGACTGCGTGGTATATTTGTGTGTATGAGAATGTGTTAAATGAATGACTCAACTTCACATATGAGGAAAGATGAAGATACATTTCAACTATATTCTGTCCTCACCAGTATTTATTGAAGTATTTGTTGTGTTACATGGAATTTGTCCAAAACCTACGTTTGTCCCGGAAACAATAATGGAAAAGGTTCCAAATACTCATATTCCATAACAGACTTACTCGTTCTAGAGACCATGCTATATTACACGACCATTGTGCCACTTTCGCCAAAGGCCAAAACAACTAACAAAATCGACCAATACCTTGAACAAATGGACGATACAATCAAACGAACAATTGACAGAAAAGTACCGAAGTACAAACAACGGGACGCAACCGACATGTACCGAAATGCGACCATTGACGCACTACACAGACAAAAGAGTGGACAGCTGACAATATTCAAAATCTTGTACTGAAGGGACAGCTGACAATATTCAAAATCTTGTACTGAAGGTTTATAAACCCTCACGATCTGGAGATTAGGACACTGAAGTCGTCGATCAAGAACATAAACCAACCTTTTAAAGAAAACTTTCGGTTGTCAATTAATTTGTATTGGGATAGCGAAATTCGGGCCGTTAATAAAGGGTGATTTTTTAAGAGGTTTAGAACTTTAAAAAAAAAAAAAACACACAAAATTCGAAAAAATGAATGAAATATTTATTTGAATCGATAGTTTGAACCTTGCAATTTAATGTTTAAAGATAATTTCATGCAAATGTTGACCGCGGCTGCGTCTCAGGTAGCCCATCCGCTGAGTCCAATTTTGGCATACTCTTTCACACATATCGGCCGGTATCTCACGAATGAATGCATGGATGTTGGCTTCCAGTGCGTCAATCGAAGCGGGCTTGTCCCTATAGACATTAGCCTTGACATACCCCCACAAAAAATAATCTAATGGTGTCAAATCGCACGATCTAGGCGGCCAATTGACCGGCCCGAAACGTGAAATTAACTGTTCACCAAACTCGCCTCGCAATTGCGCCATTGTTTCGCGTGCTGTGTGGCATGTGGCACCGTCTTGTTGAAACCACATATCATGCAAGTTAAGAACTTCCATTTCGGGCAAAAAAAAGTTTGTTATCATCGCTCGGTAGCGTTCACCATTGACAGTAACGCTGCGATTCGCATCATCTTTGAAGAAATATGGCCCAATAATGCCGCCGGCCCATAAACCGCACCAAACAGTGGCTTTATCGAGATGCATTGGTAGCTGTTGCAATGCTTCTGGCTGATCTTCACTCCAAATGCGGCAATTATGCTTATTTACGTACCCATTCAACCAAAAATGAGCCTCATCGCTGAACACAATTTTTCGATAAGAAAACATTTCGAACCGAGCACGAATTTTGATAGTAAAATTCAATAATTTGCAAGCGTTGTTCATTTGTAAGACGATCCATGGTTAAATTGCAAACCAAACTGAAGCTGTTTGACAGTGACACAAGGTACTAAACACACGTCAGCTGTCAAAACCAGTGTTGCCAAAACCAAACCAGCTAAAAAATCACCCGTTACTAGCGACCCGAGTATGTTTCCCCAAATTAATAAGATATTTAGTAGGAATGATCAGAACGACCTTCATTGTCTTAAGATTCAGAGAACGACAGAGAACAGAAACGTACTTCTGACAGCAGGAATTGATCCAGAGGACGCCGTCTTGGACGATGATCTCTTTACTGTCGAAGATCCGCAGGAGAAAGTGTAGGCTGTGGGTGCTGCTTTCTAACAAGTGTACAAGGTGAATGCCTGCATTCGCCCGAACCATGACCTGGTAAGCAGAACCTTGCTCCACCACTTCTACCTTCGGAATGACATAACGCAATGGCCATCAGAGAACCTCAGTTTCACCAGGTTCAATGAAGATCATCTGGCAAACGCCATAATCGCCGAGCGAAATGGGTTCAGTGTATTTGATGGAGTTGGGTCTCACGGAGTAAATTCTGGAGGTGGGTCTGGAACCAGGACAAGGGATCAACTTTTTTTTTTAGAACTCTCATAAATTTTGCTGGTGGTGTTGTTGGCGGAGTTGGCTTTCACGGAGGAGGTTCTGGAGGTGGGTCTGGAATCGGGAAATCCCTGTTAATTACGAAGGTGGAGCTTCAGCTCATCTTCGATTCATCAATTCATTAAAGAAGAAGAAGTCAGCAGGAGTCTATGGCATATACAACGTTGTACTTCGACATTTATCGCGAGAAGAAGTAGACATTTATACCACTCTGTTTAACAACGCTCTGAATAATACATATTCAGTGCGGTGGAAAACAGCTGTGGTTCATCCCCTCCCGAAAAAGGGAAAGGACAACTCCAATCCGGCGAATCTCCAGTCGATAAGTTTTCTTTCAAATAGTAGCAAGATACTCGATTAAGTTATCAATAGAGCTCTGTCCAAGTGGGCAGAGGACAGTAATATCATACCGGATAAAAATCTAAAAAGCATGTATGGGTGCCTGCCTGGTTGATTTGGAGAAGGCCTTCGACACCGTATGGTTCGAGGGTCTTTATATAAAGCTGACCTATAGACTTGGCATTAGCAAACCACTATTATTATATGCTCTATGATATGCTCAGTGGTAGAAAGTTTGTTGTCAAGAGTGGCAATGTGACTTCTGCTTCAACTTTTAGTATAATATATGGTCTTCAGCAGGGAGCGGTCAACTCACCGAGTCTATTGAGCATTTACACCAGTTATCTGATAAGTAGTCTTACTCAGGCAATTGCGTATGCCAACGATCTTATTGCGTGCAGAACAGCTCTTAAATTCGAGGTCATCACAAATCTTTTCCAGTGTGACTTCGACAGGATTCAGCCATATTGTGATGACTGGAAAATCAATTTCCAGAATTCAGAAAGTATGTATCTTGTTTACGACTCCGTTTCATGGAGCCACAATGGATGTAACAAATAATGGGTGCAAGCTAGAGATTGTAGAGACGAATTGAGCGAGTTAAAGTGTAGTAAGGTACCTTGGAATCTGGATGGATCAGTATTTGTATTTCGACAGACTAGATGCTGCTCTAAAAACCTAAAAACAGAAATGCTTTATCCGAGGTACTGCCTCTTGCGAGGAACTGACAAATCCTCCAAGAGTATACTTGTCATGAAAAAGTGCTTCTCACTAAGCCGTTAGGACTCGGCAAAAAACTGTAGGTCCCCTCCATTCCTGCCAACAACACGCACACAGAAATGGCTGAGAGTAATAAGTCACTAGGCCCTGGTTCCCCACGAGCTGTTGCGCCACTCAATTTATTTATTTATTTATTTAAGATGCTGCTCTGCCCAGGGCTAGGGCAGCTTTTGCCCTGATAAAACGGTTGTTTTTTAGCAGCCAACTTGACAGCAGGGTGAATGTCATTTGCTACATGACCCTCATGCGGCCGATGGTTGCCTATGGATGCCCGGTTAGGTTCAACGTTGCTCTATTTCAAATTGAAAAGATTCGGGTGTTTGAGAGGCAGTGTCTAAGACGCTGCCTTACACAGAACACCAGAGTCGGAGTTTAAACAATATTATTCCAACTTCGTCTATACAACAGCGCCAACATAAACAGGATTGCTAGAGCGACGTCCTCGCACAAGACGGAGCCAAGACCCTTTGGTTCAGTAGGACTGTGTCTGATCGGGACTGAAGATATACAGTAAAGCAGGAGAACCAGTGCTGGTGGTTGAAACTTGAAAATGATGTTAGTACCTTCAGATAACTAAAAGTTAACCTGAGCTTTTCTGTCATAGCCGAGATACATAGGTTTAGGTAGTTAATTTTAAGCAGGGACAGTCAGGGTGGCACCATCAAAAAAAATGATAAAAACCCGAAAATTGCAAAATGTTCATGCTTCAGAATGATTATAAAAAAATGAATTTTGAAAAATTATCTCGCGAAATAATATAACGCAAAATTTGCATCAAAAACGTATTTTTCTTGAAAATTTTACATTCGAATATCTCAAAAACATGACGTGCTACAGCAATTTTTAAGCCAGATTCCAATACCATCAGAAATGTATATCTTGGTTCATGCTTAATTAATATTTTGTGCGAGACAAAGTAATTGAATAGTGTTTCCGAGTAGATTTTCGAAAACAGTAACAACCCTATTATTGACACGATTCAAAACTAGTTTTAATGTAAAACTAGTTCTATAGGGGTTTTGAGTTTCAGGTTTTGAACATATTGGTATTATTCAAACAAAAATTGACATCTTAAACTCGAAATCAGAGTTTTAGATGTCAATTTTTGTTTGAATAATACTGTTCAAAACCTGAGACTCGAAACCCCTATAGAACTAGTTTTACATTAAAACTAGTTTTGAATCGTGTCAATAATAGGGCTGTAAGAATACAGAGGACAATATAAGTTTTTTTTCAACGATTTTTTAGAGAACAAGTTCTTCTGTGCACAGACACCTTAATCGTTTTGATCCGACAAGTACACACTTCACAATTCTTATTTATAAATCACCATTTCACTCTTTATATGAAAAGATGCAAGAACTCTGCCGTTTTAATGGCTAAAATAAGGAAACAAGCTTAGTTCATTACTAGTGTTTCTACAGTCAAGAGTGTAATTTTAAGAAAAAGAAGAAAATACAAAAAAACTATACCCCTTAGGAATTTTAAAAAAAATGGGAAATTGCCAAAATGGATTCCCAAGAATCACAAAATGTTCGGGCTACATTTTTGACTTTGGATTTGATTTTCGTTTTATTTAAAAAATCCAGTAACAGATTTTTTAAAAATCACCTTAGACTTCTAATGGATTCCCTACTTCGAGTAGAGTACATATTTATGTTTATCATTTTTAAGGTAGTAACGATAAGGCCGATTTTTGAATTTCGTTTTTATTTTTGAAATATTTGCTTTTAGAAATCGATTAATTTACTATTTTTTAGTTGTGTTTTTAAATAACAAGAAATGAACCAAATAACCCAAAACTTTTGAAGTGAAGATCATCTTTCCCAAGAAACCAGATAAATGTTCCTGGATATGAAACAGGACGGCTGCTGTGGGTATGGTTGAGGTACATTGTGAACCAGCACAAATGACAGGCGGTGGGTCATATGACTTTCACTCGATTCGATCGCATCTTGTCCAAACCAGCTATACTATGCCAAAATCGGCAGATAACAGAATAGCACCGAAGTGCGATCGATTGAGCATCATGAAACCCGCAAAAACACGGATTCCGATTACTGACGGGAACACAATGCAAAACGGTAATACCTCGTGGCATAATGGTTAGTGCGTTGGACTGTCATGGCTAAGGTATGGGTTCGATTCCCATCCGTTCCACCTAAAACCAGAAATGTTTTATCCGAGGTAATGCCCCTTGTGAGGAACTGACAAATCCTCCAGGAGTATACTAGTCATGAATAAGTGCTTCTCTTCTAGCCGTTGAACTCGGCAAAAATCTGTAGGTCCCCTCCATTCCTGCCAACAACACGCACACAGGAATTGTTGGGAGTTGTAAGTCACTAGGCCCTGATTCTCCACGAGCTGTTGCGCCACCCAATTTATTTTGATGCAAAACACAACCGATTTTCGTCTCATATCCCCTTCGTCACATTTAGAAAAGAGATCGAGTCATTTCGGAAAGTTTGTTTAAGTCGTCAAAAAATGCCACTCCAAACGATTTCTGGCTAGAGCAGGAAATTCACAAAGAAAATTAAAGATTGGCCTCCGGTCAGCTACGAAGTGAGTATTGTAAGGAATACCCAGCCTCATCGCATGTTCTCCTATTGGCCTGTGTCCAGTGCACGTTCCTACAGCCCTTTTTATGTCCTGCCTGGGTCTACATATTAGATCAATTGTTCGGGATTTATTAAAGATGGGCCAGATCATTCTGGATATTTTGCATTTGGTTAAGCTTTTCCACCCACGGTCGAATTAACTGAGGAAAATTGACAATTTTTTGCCCTTCATAACTCCAAGGAGAATGTTGACTCTTTCCGCGATTGAGATGTGAAGGGCTGATCCTTGCCTGGCTAGTTCATTCTGCCCGTTCATTTCCTCAATGCCACTGTGGCCATGAACCCAGAGATTGACCTTGAGGTTAATAATTAGGCTGGCATTGCTGCACCAATTAAGAGGATGATGTAGCCGAATAAATGGCATTAACAGCTGCCTAACTGTCTGTAAGGATGGTTGTATTACAATTTAAGTTTGGATCTACTTTAAGTATCTTGCATGCCTCCCTAATTGCCAGTTATTCAGCTAGAAATACACTAGCGAAATTGGGTAGCCGAAAGGACTTAGAGATATTAAGAGACTCAGAGAAGATTCCTGAACTAACACCACACTCCATCTTTGAGCCATCAGTATAGATAGTTGTGTCGAAGTCTCTCGTCACGGTCACGGCGTCATCATCTTAGTCCTTTCTGGATGAAAATAAAACTCTTAAATCTTTACTGAGGTTCTGAAAGTTCTAAGCTTTCCAAATAATGGATCAAGTTGAAGGCTATTTGTGAAAAAACAGAACTTTTCTCCACTGAATCAAATTAGTGGTCGACGAACAAACTTTTACTGCTGCGAAGCTGAGAAGCGAATTTAGAAATACAGACATCGTGCAGCTCTAGGCTTTTGAGTTTGTTTGCTGCCATAAGAACCTGTGCTATTCAATTTCGCTGCATGAAAAAAGCTCCCGGTGTTTTAGCCATTTCATGTGCAACCTTTTTTCTCAAATTCAGGCAAGACACATTTTCGTTGCTAAAGAGGAGTTTTTAACAAAAAATCACCTGGTTGCTTTTTTGCTCCGTCAAAACTAAGACTGTTTGCTGAACATAAACGATTCAATGCCTTTAATAATAAAAGAAAATTCAATGTTCTCTAAAAAAATATAAAAATAAAAAAAATTCTTCAAAAGTTTTGCAAGAATGAGTTCAAAATAATATTTCCAACCACACATTGCTGTAAAAGTAACATTTTTCCCTTCCAAATTGGTCACTTAAAAAAACTTTCTTTCTTTGCTTTTGTTCAAACTTTAATCATTCTATATCGCCTTGAATTACGTGCCATGTCATTTTACCTAGTAAAAAACAAATGTAGGCATGTCTTGAGGAACCTTATTCCAACCAAACCAACCTACACCACTTACTTCCTATTTTTTTTTTTTTTTTTTATTCTGCTGTATATGCTTCAAGAAAGTTGAGAATTTCATTTTGCCTGGAAGCTCTTTTGAACTACTACCTACATATAACTAGTACTCTTGTGCAAACGTGTCAGGATAACAACTACTGCAAGTTCCTCTATGAAATGATTTATTCCTGTAGTTGTTCCAAATTTTCTCAGCTGTTCTATTTTATTTTTCTTGTGATTAAACTGCAAATTAGAGAATTCAAAAGGTAAACGACCCAAAGTAGAGGCTTCACTTTCATACAAGTCTTCTTCAACCCAAACAGGTGACCTATATTTTTATTCTTTCGAAGAAAAGTAGAGAACCGACTTCCATTTCTCTAACTTAAGGCCAATGGTCTGATGATAAAATTCTACGAGTATATATCAAAAAATCGTATAGCGTAGTTTTTTGAAGAAAAGTAAATACCTATAGAAAAAAACTCAAGCCAAACTATGAGGACTTCAATTTATACTTTTCTGACACGTCCTTGCAATGCACCACTCGGTGCACTCAATGTCAGCACTAAAGAATTTAAAGAGAAAAAAAAAATCTGTACAAAAATGAGAGAGCTGTGTGGAATTCCACTTATTTACAGTCAGCAAAACTCCTTCAAGTTGGCACATATTTCCACTATACGAGCTTTGTATGCAAGGATGTGTTCGCTTCCTTAAAGAAAAGTCGTGATTCCCCGAATTTTCTTTTAACTTGACTGCTTTCCAAATTTGTTCTGCATTTTCGATAGTGATGTCCTACATTTCGTGATTTTTTTTTCTGTGGCAAGCCAAAAACGTGTACTGCATGAGTTAGTTATACGCCTAAAGAGCCTTCGTCCTTTTCAAAGAAAAGTTTTTTTTTTTTTTTGATCTGAAAACATTTCCTTGCTTTCTATACATAACGACAAGTCCATTGATCCTATACAATTCAATTTACCACAATGGCAAATGGGCTTTCGAAAGACTGTGTTCACCTTTGTTTGTTGGTAATCCTTTCGCCTTGTTAACCCTTTGAAGAAACAAACTTAAATGTCCTGGGGTTAAAAAAAAATTGACCGATATATCGATTTGGGTTTTTAAATTACTCAAAATTGGCTAGGATGTCATTGTTGATGACGATGAGGAAAAGCAGATAAAGTGGAAACATATATAAAAATTACTGAATAAATCGAAAAAAAAACAACAACAAGGATTTGACATTTTTATTAGGGCCGCATTAAAATTTAACGTCAGCTATAAATTTACTTTCTGTTTGGTTCTCTTCTTTTTCTGTCTCCCTCTCTTTCTCATCCTCTCGGTGTTGGTGTTTCTAGTTATTATTCTGTCATAAATTTCAATACAGTTCAGAGTTTGGACTGGCCAGTATTTTTGCACACAACATGTCTGCTGTCTGACCGTTACCTACTATCGCACGAAGTGAAATAAAAAAAAGGTTTAAATATCCTTTTTATACTTTTGTGAAATTTTATTTCAACAAACGAACATACCTTCAATTTAATAGATTGTGTAGCGTAGTCCTGGTTATTTTTGGTTTTGTTTTTCGTAGGCACAAAGGATAAACTAAAGGACAATATGGGCAACTTGCCAAACTCACAAAGTAGTTGCAAAAAAGTCGTGAGGTTCTATATGTCTGATTGGGAAAATAATGTATTTTCAAATGTGTGAGAGTTTTGGTCTTTGGATTTTTGGTTGTAGATTGTAGTATCTAGATACTATTTGATTATGTCATGATGGTGGATTGACTGACCGGTGGGAGAGTATAGTTTCTGTGTGTGTGTGAAGCTATCTCTATGCTAATATAGTTTTAAAGTTCCTCGGAGAGATTGAAAATTGTGATGGAGTTTATACGATGCAATGAAGAGGAAATAAAAAGGTTTAACACAAAGTTGTCTTATCTCTGAAAGGGGATTTACTTTAAGCTGAAAGTTTTTTCTTATGCAGTCAATCAAAATAAGTTGTAAAAGTTTTAATATCAGTTTAATGTTGAACAAAAGTATTTTAGATAATTTGTTTTTGTTTTTTTTTGGAGATGGAAATTAATTTGAGGTTTTAAAGAAATCAATTCAGAAATATTTTTGTGGACGGAGATATTTAATAAAAAAGATTCTAACATAAATGTTACCCCCGACAGCGGGTCTGAAAGGTATACTCAACTTAAAACCCCAAGATCTATATATACAGGAATCAGCAGCCAATAATGCACTGCGGCTTAGCCAAACTGGCAGCTGGAGACAGAGTGCTACAGGTCACGCGCAGATTCTACCGAAATACTCGGGAAATATGGTATGCGCTGAATACATGCCGTTTAGACTTCAACAAATAGTTCACGTTACGAACGCCTTTCCTAGCAGAGAGGACTGTCAAATGAACTAGCCGTCAACATGCGAATGGATGATAGCTATGTATATACACCGACGGCGACGATTCCAAGATGGATACAGGTGATGGTGTAGGGTTCTATTCAGAAACCCTCGGATTATCCAGCTCATTCAGACTTCCTGATTACAGCAGTGTCTTTTAATGATGTCCTGGCAGTGACAAAAGCTGCTAGACAAGTCTCAATGATGGCAATACCACAAGCTGATATCACCTTTTTCATTGATTGCCAAACGAGCGGCAATAAAAGCGATTTCTGCCATTGGTATAAAATCGAAGCTTGTTATTTACTGTCGCGAAGAGCTAATGGGTCTTGGTTCACAGCAAAATATAAGGCTCTGCTGGGTTCCTGATCACAGTGGTGTCCCAGGTAACGAAAGCGCTGACGAGTTAGCAAGAATAGAATCAACTCTTGATCTTAATCAGGAAATAACAACACATCAGGTCCCACCCTGAAATCTTAAACAGTTAATCGAGAGCAAAGTTCTAGCTACGAAAAACAAGCGATGGAGCTCGCTCGATACCTGTGTTATAACCAGAAAATTATGGTCTAGTTTCAAGTTTCAACAAACAAAATACCGACAGCATTATAGAACTGAATAAAAAGTCTTTATCTCTTCTCGTGAGTATCACCACCGGTCACAACCACCTGGCCTGGGTTACCACAAGAAAAGATGAAACTCAGTTTAGACCGACTTATGCAGGGGATGTGGTGACGTAGAGAAACATGAGGATAATCCTCACTACCTGTGTCACTGCTCTGAGCTGTACCAACTCAGAAACAAGCACCTAAGGAGACACTTCTTCAACGACTTAGAAGAACCCTCTGACATTCCAAGCAAAAACCTGTTGAAATTTATTAATGCTACCCAATGGCTTGAAAATCCTTAAGCTCTAACAACTATACGACCACGAGATTGGTAACTTATCCAACCGCAGTCAAAGACATAAAAAGGGTCCACGATAGAAAGAACGAAAACTGAACGTTGTACGTACCTATTTCTTGTAGGAGTGGCAGTGAGCGGAGTATGGGCACCTCGCCTATACACCATGCTACTGCTGCTTCTGCGGTGAATGCGAGCGCCAGTGACAGCGTTAGAACGAACAAAAAACGAGAATAGGGGCAGCCCCTTTGACTCATTCAGCAATCCTTACCAAACGAACGGACACATACTCCAGCCACTGACCTATCATACCCATCTACCCGACGCACAATGGGACCTCATGTATGGAGAGCGTGCTCAAAATGCAAAATTGAAACTAACGGTTTCGTATGAAATTTTAACGTGGATTCAAAGTTGACATGATTGCTTATCAATATGTCAAGTTTTGAAGTTTTGGGAGACAGAAAGGTAATAGAAAATAAGCGATAAAAGTAGCAATTCGTGTAAATTCTAAAATCAATTGTGGAGTTGTAGGTCATTTGAAAATTTGAAAAAATAAATTCGTGGTGAATACAAAAAAATAAAAAATATATTGGCATCAAATGAAGGTCAGTGGAAAATGAAAAAATATTTTTATCAAATTAGAACAACATATTTCCCTTACATTTTAAAAAAATTGAAAAGTTACGTAGAAAATATTCAAAAAATCTTATTTCGGTTTTGCGCACCATGCTCTCACTTTTGACTTCTGTTTCATATAGAGGAATATTGATACTACTAGACCACATATTCAGTTTTAAAAGCATCGTGCGCAAAATCAAAAAAAAATTTTTGAAAATTTTCTACGTAACTTTTCAATTTTTTAAAAATGCAAGTGAAATATGTTGATCTAATTTGATAAAAACATTTTTCTTATTTTTACTGACCTTCATTTGATGCCACTATATTTTATATTTATATATTTTTCCTTCAATTTGGCTTCCGGTAATAATCCTAAATTGGGTCCAGGCAAATGTCCAAAGCAACTATAAGAGTCGAGTATACTGAAACTAGTAGTCAAAGAAGGAGGACTAGGCACAATGACTTCATATCCCCGCCAATGAACGTCAATAAGAAGCCAAAGACGGCCTCTACTCTATAGCTGACGTTGTAGATGAGAGCTGGGCGTTATAAACGAAGGCAGCTCTGAAAAGTGGCTTACCAGTGAGCAGTGGACTCGGATGGATGTATAAACAACGAGGTTCTTGGCTTCACTGGTTTCATGTCTTTAAAAAGATTGAAAATTCATTTTTTCCTGCAGTGACGAACGCTAATTGCCTTCAAGCTACCATCAATGTTATGGGGGTTAACTTGAAGGTGTAAACATTTAAATTTCATCCAAAAGTAACCTCCCTACTAGACAAAAAATCGGGATAAGTGCACCAGGTCGAATCATGAAAAAAGAATCATTAAATAACCTCTTGCGGGAAAAAAATCCCAGCTTCCCTAGCATGAGATGACAAGCCTTGAAAAAAAAAGCAACCAATGTTAAGAATTCGAAAAAAAAAATTCAGAGACTGGCGCGTATTGGCACACCTAGTGCAATCAAAAGCCCACCAACTTCAGGCTTAGAAACTTTTCCTCTCTCTAGCCCCAATCGATCGATTAATGAAGGTAGTGGCAGCCTGGAATCCAAAAGTGCTCTACGACTTAAAAAGTGTAGAATTAGAAAAGCGTCCATGGAAGCTTAATTAGCTTGACATAGAAATAGACAGTCGCACGAACTGTTATCCCGCAATAAGGGAAATTTGGAAGGAAAACCATGTCCTAAACGTATTTGTTTATCCTGTATAGGTGTTTAAAGACGGTTCCAAAATGGAAGCTGAGGTAGGGTTAAGGTTTTGCAGCGTTTTTCAAGTGGAAATGATTGCAGTTTGAGGCCACAAAATATCTTTCTGCATTTGAACTGACGAATAAGAACATTTATATCTTCATTTTGTAGGAAGCCAGACAGCAATCAGAGAAATTTCAACAGCTGTCACAAAGTCAAAAGAAAAGATTCATCGATGGCCCAGTGAATTAAGATTGATTGCACAAACAAATTCAATCAAACTTCGATTGGTCCCGGGACCAGCGTTACCACTTCCGAAAAAAAAGCCGAAGTAGTTTTGAAGAAAAATGTGAAGTAGATTGAGAAAAATCGAAGTAGATTTCAAAATGTACTTTCTTGTGCAAACATTTATTAGGCCAAGAGAGCCGGGTGCTTTTTTCTCGCAATTTATTCCTGAACTGATTTTCTTGATGGAATATGTTCAGGGGTGTCCCCTGAATATAAATCCAGGTTGGCGGGACTGGGAGGCACACGAGCGTCAGCCGCCATCTTGGTAAACGCGTTTTATCATATATCTCATGAACCGTGCATCGTACGAATATAATAATAATTTCTTTTGTAAGCTAATATACCATTCTTTTATTTGTTTTTCTAAGTTATGTTGTTGTTGCGAAAAGTTTTTGAGAAGTTTAGGTTTTAAGCCAGTCCCGCCAACTTGGATTTATATTCTGGGGCAGAGATGAGTATATACTTCAAATGTAGTAGATCTGCTTCATTAATTTATTTGTAAGCATCTGCTACGTGGCAACTTATTTCTACTTCATTTAACTGATATCGTTTAACTCAAAAAATATTAACCAAATTTCACAACTTTCATATTATTTGAGTATAAAATTATATAAATTTGTGTAATTTTTTCGTTTAGACGAGATTCAAGTTGAATTTGTGAAACTTACTATTCAAAAAGCAGTAATTCTTAAACAAATAACAAGTGAATGTTAAGTTTTCGTTCTGAATATTAAGTAAAATGAAAATAAATTAGGTTTTGTTCCAAAATACTTTTGTTTCATTATCTGCTACACATTTTACAAATCAACTTCGTTTTTTGAGCAAATTTGTTTCACTTTCTAGGCTCAGCATTATCATCCCTGTTCTGGGGACACCCCTGAACATATTCCATCAAGAAAATCAGTTCAGTAATAAATAATTGCATTAAGAACCTCCTATTTTGTTCTGGCTCTTGGAGTATATATTATGATTAAATTTAATTAAATTAAACTAAAAAAAAAACTAAAAACAAAAATGTTATTCTCTAAGACTTCATATCAACATACTTTATGTATATTTCAATATAGCTGAAATTATAAAACAAATTGTTTTTTTTTCGACGGTAATTTTTATTTGTTTCACTTCAAAACCTGACAACACCTGGTTCAAGTGTAAATTTTTGTACGAACCTATTGTTTACTCCTAAACAGTAAACGCCACTAACTTATTACAGTCAATTTGTGCTCAAAACGGTGCTTACCAGCATGATACGTCAGGAAATTTTATTCGCATATCTACATAAAGCAGGGAAAAAATCAAAACTACGTCACAATTTGCATGATAAAAACACAATATGGCTGGATTAACTGCGAATTCAATGAAATAAAGGAAAAGGAAGTAGATTTGTTTTTTTTTTTTTGTAAAATTGAAGTAGGTTAAAACAGAGAATTTTAAAATGAAGTAGATTCCCATATTTCAGTGATGGTGCGAAGTAGGAAGTAGATTTAAAAAAAATAAGAAAAAAAGAAGTAGATGCCCGGGACACTGTGTCATTTATGAAAATGAAATGGCTGATGAACAAGCCAAAAACTTTATCTGGGTCAGTGTTGCCAGAACAGGCAATAATATGTACCTATCTCCAATTAGGGTACTCCAACATTTGATTTGCTCTTTCAAAAAGCGATGTGAAATTTACCCAAATTAGGGCTATTCGCTTTTTAAATTGGATACTTTAAGGCTCCTTAAAAATTAAGACCTTTCAACTTTCAAGCTTATATTTTCCAACTCCTGCCATTTCGATATAGATGTGTGCCTGTCGTCGCTCTTAGTTTTCAGTTTACAACATCAATACTGTACCAACTTGTAGTGCAAACGTCAGAACCCATTTGTTTAGGAAGGTTTTCCTTTTATATCAATATTTTGACTTGAGAGAACACACTACTTTTCTAAGTTCCAGCAGTTTTTTTGTTACTCCAATATGAGCCACACTAGTTCACTTATCAAAAAAGTCACTTTAAGTGTTAATTAGCTGTTCGTGAGTTTAAGACATTATGGACCAATACTTCTTCATATCTCTACCCAAACAATAACACTGCTTCATCAAACAAATTATAAATTTCTAGCTAATTGGACTGCAGCTGATTTGCATATTTTCATAGTGTTGATGTAATATAGTCTCAGTCTAATTAATAGGTATCTCAATTTCCCTGTATTAGAATAAACTCTGTCTTTCTCTCTATCCCTACTTTCAATACTTCAACCTTATAAAATTAAATTCCCGCTTCTACATAAATTCACTGTTCCGCATAATAAGCCCACACTCTTGATCCTAGATTTTTTCTTCCTTGTTATATAGAGTTGAACCTCTTAACCTCCAAGTCCTGGGAGTTCTTTACCTTAAAACTATACTAGGCCTCCTTATTTTGCTTATATGCATGCATCATATCACATAGACATCTCACTTAGTTTACACGTATAATTCAGGTTCAAAGGACTCATATCACTGTTTTGACATCAAAAGGATTTCTTCTAGAAGCTGGGAAATAAACGCAAAAAGAGAGTTCAAGGAAATGATAAACCTTCAATTAGTTTATTGCAAGGCCTTCTTGAGAGGTTCGGTGTAGGTAAAAGATGTTTAGAAGTTTATTGTGTATGCAACTGGCACTTGGATGCGTCTATTAACAATTAATTTCAAAAACATAATATTCTTCTCATTTTTATGGGAATATAATAGAATACAGCTTCCTCTATTCCTTTACAATTATTATCATTCGTCAATTAATTTTGTATTCTAATAGGGTTAACCTATATGTATTATCAAAATCTATTGACACGTTCTAAGTGTTCTTGATATGGTGGATGATGCATTGTGAACTATGATCTTATTTTGTTGCCTAATTGCATTGCAGATTAGAATATTGGTATTCCAATCGGAACCAAACGTTTAGACTTGAGTACACAAATTTTAGAATTTCAGAATATCTCATCTCAAACAAACGTATTGTATTGACGTATTAATCTATGGTTTTTGCAGTCATTTCCGTTTAAGTGTATATAGATATGTATTTATCTATTGTGTGTGCAAGTAACGCAATTACAATTAAATCTTTGCTTGAGCAACCAAGCGAATCGGATACAAGATACATCAAACACGAACACTATAGAAAATAACGACTTTAGGAATGATTATTATCAACAAATTCGATGGTAAAATCGGTAGTAGTAGTTAGTTTACACTCAACGTCACTTGATTAATGTTGTATCTATATAAAGCATTTTTTTTAATGTCTATGTACTTACATTATGTACATTACATAGGTATAAATTTATAAGCAAAATTTGTTTAAGAACGATATGAATATAAAGTGTACCAGGCTATATTCACCAATCGAAAAGTGATTTGGTGGGTAACTTGCCATAAATTAGTTGTGACAGTCTCAAATTTCTCACTTAAATTGTTTGTGTTTTTGATAGTTTCCGAATTTGGTATCAAGTAAGAAAAGTTTCTCTTCGAAAAACGGATATGACTTCAAATATTAAAAAACCTAGTTAAAATAGCTGTTGATTGCATGTTAATTCGCCGTTAATTATAAGTCAAAATTTTATTAGATCGTGTTTATCAATGTTTATTGTTGCTCTACTAACTCGATATCTCTAGCCTCACCAAAAAGGGATCGATATCAAGTTAACAAAGAAGAAATTAAAATAAAACAAGAAGAATTGTACAGACAAATTATAATTGACACAATTAATTAATGCCTCGTGGCTTGATGGTTAGTGCGTAGGACTGTCATGCCGAAGGTGTGGGTTCGATTCCCAGCCGTGCCACCTAAAAACAGAAATGTTTTATTCGAGGTACTGCCTCTTGCGAGGAACTGACAAATCCTCCAAGAGTATACTTGTCATGAAAAAGTGCTTCTCATTTAGCCGTTCGGACTCGGCAAAAAACTGTAGGTCCCCTCCATTCCTGCCCAACAAACACGCACACAGGAATGGTTTTGAGTTGTAAGTCACTAGGCCCTGGTTCTCCTCGAGCTGTTGCGCCACCCAATTTATTTAATTTTAATTAATGCCTAGTTAAGAGCAAGTTATAAAGTAATCAACAGCTAAATAGAAGATATTTGAACCCATGAACCCATTTCCAAGGGTTGACTTTGATGAATTAATATTTAGTAAGAAAAGCAGTAGAAAACATTAAAAGAGTGAATGACAAAGTTGAAATGTTTGAAAAACTAATTAATGACTGACTAATCACTAATTAAGAATAAATCAACTTTTATACAATATAAAAAGTTGTAACTCCTTTGCGATATTGCACTTTTGCTTACTTGCAATCAAGTGAGAAAGGCAGCAAAAGAACATAGAATGACAAAATTGAGATTTTCAAAGCCAATTAACGACTGATCAACGGCAGATTATGAAGCATTCAATTTCTTAACCCTTTACAAGAGGGTTTTTGCCTTATTTTAAGCATCAAGTAGCTAAACAAAACAGAAAAAAATGACAATCCAAAGTAGTTATAGTTAATTAACGACTAATTAATGACAAATCAGCTTATCACTTTTCGATTGGTGAATGTTTTTTGCTTGCTTGGCATGCGCTTTCATGTCATTCAATGGAAACTCACTAAGCCCGTTTTTCTTAGCGATATAGGTATTGGAACAATATGGTAAGTTATGCATTCGTAAAAAAAAACTCAAAATTTTGATTGAACTTCTCATAAAAATTATAAGAAAGATGAAAAAAGTGAGTCTCACAACTCCTTCTGTCTATCTATCAGTCCGTTGAGCTGCAGCCTAAATGGCTGAATCGATTATTTCCTAACTTCGTACAAGGCTGGCGGATCTAATTTTTTACCAGCCGAGCTCTTAAGGCAAGCTTGGGTCACAGAAAGCATGACTGGGCTACCAGCTCCTATATCCTGCAAAACCTATCGAGGCATATCTATGATAAACGGCATACACGAGATCATTTCCAACGTATTGTGTGAGCGTCTTAAGCTGTTACGCAACATAGGTTACAGGTGAGGCTTCCATTCAGACAGATCGACCATACACCAAAAAATATTCACTCTCAGGCAAAACCTGGAAATGACCAACGAGTTTTAAGTCAAGATTTAACATTTATTCATCGACTTCAAACCCACATAGTATGATAGCATTCACCGTCAGGAGCTCTATAAGCCAATGACTGTGCTTGGGATCGCCGGAAAACTGATCCAGTTGAGTCGCATGATATTGGAAAATACGCCATGCAATGTGAATCTAGGAAAAAGCCCTTCCAAGCTATTCAAAACATTCACAGGGTTTTAGCAAGGAGATGAGCTATCGCGTGATTTCTTCAATGTTGTTCAGGAAAAAAAGTGCGCAGGGCTAGTTATGCTTCGAAGTAGAGTAAGGAAATTATCCTACGAACGACATCTTTGTATCTAACTGCATGAGTCTGGCAACTCTGCAGTCAATGTTTTCCTACATTTTTTATATTTTATATTTTTCTAATATTGCATATGCAATGTTATATAAACTTTTAACCAGAGAAAAGAGCTTCTACGAAAGCCTTTGAGAAAGATAAGTTGAGTTTGTGCGAAGATATTGTGAGAGACGGTCATATTGGCTGCTTAGTTTGTATTATTTCAATAAAATGGAAAGAAGTGTTATCAATTTTCCACTATAAAATCGTATGTTTTTATTTCTTTTAGTGAAGTGGTTTCTTGTTGTAGATTCGCATGAATTACTGAGCTATCGAAACATTTGATCCGGCTCGAAGGACCAAATGTTTCGATAGCTCAGGAATTCATACTGCCAGTCCTGCTTTTTGGTACATACCGAATTTTGGCCGATAAGCAAAAAGGGAAAGCTGATACTGGGCCCCATACAAAGAAAAATTCTTCGACGGATAATTGGTCCTGTGGTCCCGCGAACTCAATGAGTTGTATCAAGATGTGGATGTAGTCCAGAAAAGTAGCACAGAAAAGCAAAACACGTCGACTACATTGGCTCGGCCACATCGACCGAATGGACAATAATGCTCCAGAAAGGAGAGTTTTTAAATCCCAGCCCTCAGGTTTGAGAGAGCGAAGAAGACAGAATCGCCGCACAGTGGTCCGTTTGTTGAATTTCGGCGACAAATTTCATTTTCCACGTCAATTCTCAATGAAAATTAATGAAATTTGCTACACTTAATGATTTGGAGATGCCGAGTTCAGTAGCACTGCCTTTTTTTCTACTTCAAACAGGGGCTATAAAAATGTCTACATGGTCCAAAATTTAAAAAGTTAAAAAAGATATTGTCGAAGTCAATAACTGAGTCACGTTTGAATTTTGTCAATTTTGACGGCTGGAGGTTGCCAATCAAATTTTAGGTCAACTACTCAAAGGCTCGAACAAATTAAAAATAATCTTAAGTAATAGTTTTAATAATTTTTATATTTTTTCTGGTTGTATTATTGAAATCTTTGACCAGGCTAAGAAAAAAGTGCTAAATAACCATTATTTCTTACATATAAGAATAGTATATTTGCTTCATAAATAATGGTAGTTAAACGGTTTGTCACAGATTTGAATAATACAACCAGAAAAAATATCGATATTATTAAAACAATTACTTAAGATTATCTTAAATTTTGTCGAGTCTTCTAGTAGTTGACCTAAAATTTTATTGGTAACCTCCAGCCGTCAAAATTGTCAAATTTCTTTCAGATTACGTCTAAAAATAATATCCAATACGAAAAAAATTGAAAACTAGCTGTTTGTTTGTTTCTTATCCCTTAGGAACATTTCTCAACATTTTGGACTATTTTCTTTAAATTTAGTACAAATCGGTATTTTAGTCATTTTTGTATATTTTAGGACATTACAAAACATTGGACATTGGACTCATTCTTGACTTTGACAATAATTTTTTTATTAATTTTGAAATTTGAGACCATGTTCTGACCTAAGTTGCATTAGAAACAAAAAAAAAATAGGCAGAATCACCGAATACAGCATCGCCTTAGGCCCATTTGCTGATATGAAACTTAAATATTTAAGTAAAACATAAGCGCTTATGTGACATTTTACGCAGAGGAAAAAGTAGAACATAAGCATTTTAAGAAGAACAAAAATGCTTAAGTTTTAGTCCTGTGAAGTTAGCAAAACAATTGTTTAAAATTGAATAAAAAATGAGAGTTCCCGGTAGCAAACAAAGAGTTCTAGAGTCCCTCATACTTTTTTACTTGCGATATAGGTACTATAGGGCAAGTTTTGGATTCGTGCAAAAAAAAAATTTCGAGATAACAATCAAACATGACATTACGATGATAGAGAACACGAAGAAAGTGGGTGGCACAATTCTGTCTGTCTGTCTGTCTGTCTGTCTGTCCGTACCTCAACCTACAGCCTAAACCACTGAAGCGATTTTCTTCAAATTTTGAACTTAAGGTTTTTTTGTAACTCTCCAGAGGGGAAATTGAAAATTTTTTTTTAGCTCAAAAAATAACGGTACTTGCCATACAACCGTTAAGGAAAAGCTTATTTATCTCAAGAACGGCTCCAACGATTTTGATAAAAAAAAATCAGTGTATTATTGTAGATATGATATACCTTTTAATAAGAAAAAAAATCACCAAAAACATTTATTAACGGTACCTGCCATATAACGGTTTTTTTGATTTTTGGTTTTCTCATTAACCGCTCATCCGATTTCAATAAAAAATTTTGCACAAAAGCTTTGTTAGAATATAAGTAATACTGCATACCAAAATTTTTGAAAACATACATTTTGGATTTTTAAAAAAAGATTCAATTTTTTTTTTCAAAATTCAATATTACAAAAACGGGTTGATGAATTGTTTTGAAATTTCAGTTTTAAATGTATATTAATATATACTCAAAATTGGCATACCAAATTTTTTTTTGAAAAATGTTACAAAAATTTTATATATAAAAAATTAATTTTTAAGAAAACGGCTCCAACGATTTAAAATTTTTTTTTGCATAAATTGATATTTTTTTAAGTAATCAAATGGCATACTTATTTTTGCGCTCTAAGTTATTTATCAGGCTGTTTAAACAATTAAAAGAACGATTTAAGTGCTTTTTTATACTTTTTCTTTAATTACTTGAATATTTTTTAAAGTTCTTAAGTTCCACACAACTTGAACATAAGAGCAAGTACGTGCGATCCAGTCGTGCATTTTATTTCAATAGTTCTGGCGAATGAAATGTTAAAATTAAAAACAAAAGTTTTTTTGGCTAACTGAGCATGTTTTTCAACTTAAAATCAAGAGTTCTAGAGTTCCTGATGGGTTTAAGAAAGAGTTCTACAAAAGTTAGGGCAAATTAAGGTGGCCATTGACTTAGAACCAAACAATTTCCTAAAGGAGAATAGGACAAAACGGTCTACAGGACCAATAACGACGAGACATATGTCGTTGGAAAGGTATTTTTATGAACTCCAATAGTTACTATGAGGGCTTACTTCATTTCGCTGTGTGAAAAAAGTTATTCGCTAATTAGAATTGTGTTCTGGTGCATTCTAGTATGAATAAAAAATATTTAGTATGGCCAAAATTGAAGAAAACTGGTCTAACAAATAACAACAATATATATATCATTGTAAAGGTATTTCCATTACCTACAATACCTTTAACAGCAGTTTAGTTCAAATCACTGTGTGAAAAAAGTTATTCGAAAATTAATGAATTATTGTGGTTCATTTTAGTGTGAAAAAATGCTTTCTTTTTAGTATGGGCAAAAAGTGTGAACGCAAGTTCAACCAATAACATTATGACGTATGTCGTTGGAAAGGAAATTTTATTTACTACAGTAGTTAATAAGGCAGCTTATTTCAAATCGCTTTGTGAAAAAAGTTATTCGCTACTTGTTACTCATGCTCCATAAATTTTATCTGTACCAAAACTCCCTAAAACAGCGAATTACTTTTTCCACAGTAATTTGAAATAAAGTGTTATAGAAACTATTATTGTTCATAAAAATACCTTTTCAACGACATACATATTATTGGTATTGGTAAGACCAGTTTGTATACATTTGTTCCACACTGAAATGTACCAAAACAAAACCTTGGTTAGTAAATAACTTTTCTCATACAGTGATTTGAAATGAACTGCCATAGTGACTATTGTAGCGCATAAAATTACCTTTCCAACGACATACGACTCGTTTTTATTGGTTCCTAGACCACCTTCCATACAGTTTTGCCGATTGTCCTTTCCGAATTACTTTTGAAAAATTAGTTTTAGAAAAAAAGTTATTAGCAAAATGTTCAGAACTCTTTGTTTGCTATCGGGAACTTCATCAGAACACCTTTTTTTTTATTTTTGGATTTTGAAAATGTTTGGTTATAAGTCAATGGGCACCTAAGTGTACCAAATTTCATTAAACGGCATTAAGAAATGGCCTGGGAAATGATTTTTGTCACCGAAATTTAACAAATGGACCACGGTCCACGCGCCGTTTTAAGGACGAAGCCATCACGGATACCAGAAAGCTTGGTCTTAGGCGCCAGTTATAGCTATCATTGAAACTCATCATTGAAAACTTTAATGATTGATTTTGAGATGTTTAGAAATCAAAATCATTTATTATTTTGATGGACGATTAAAGTTCGAGACTTAATTAATATTTCTAGTCAAAAAAAATTTCAAATAGGCCTAACTTTCCACAAAAATTGACTTTTAATTTTTCAATGATCATTGGTAAGGTAGTTTAATCATTGAAATAAGAAAAGTCTTTTTATGTAGAAAGTTGGGCCTATTTAAAAATTTTGTTTGGGTAGAAATATTAATTAAGTCTCTAGCTTTATTTTTCCATCAAAATAATAAATGATTTTACTTCCTAAACGTCTCAAAATCTATAATTAAAATTTTCAATGATGAGTTTCAACTGTATAATAACTGGCGCCTTAATGACTGGAAGCATGTGTGCTCAGTATCGTAGAGGAAGGCTGTCGTAACTCAAAGTGCGACCCTTCATATGAACTGGGAGCCGGATTAGAAAGTACATACATAGCAGTTTTGGTCATTCCCTAGATTTTTTTTTATATTTTCTTAGAACCAAAAATAACGGTACCTACATGTCATGAATTTTTTTTAACAAATTTATATAATCGTTTTTTTTCACAAAAACGGCTCGGCTCCACAACTTTTCCTTGACAAATAAATTCAAAAGTGGGTGGACATATTTTTTTTCATAAATGGTAATTGATGGTAATTCTTAATTAACAATTTATTTGATTTTCAATTCCTGTAAACGGTATGACTGATTTTTTAAGCAGAAGCTTCTAAAGAAATGTAGTAGACGAGTATTATGTACCAATATTTTCAAACAAATTTTATTTTGAATTTTTAGAAAAAAAATATTCCAAAAATTTTTTTTTTTTTTTAACTAAATATTTCGAAAACTATACTGTAAACTTCATTGAAACTCAGTGCCAAGGGTTTTTTTACCACGTTCTGGAATATTTTAAGAAATAACGGTATCTAGCTTTCATACAAATGTTATTTTTCTCAGAAACTGCTTCATAGATTTTGATAACATTTTTTGGGTGTGCTTAAATTAATGTGATCTGCTAGAGGATATTATAAAAATAAACACTTACCTAGAATTAGTAATTAAATTACTAATAGTAGATACCAATTAAGAGTGTTCCGGACTGAAATGGTGATTTCATGAATAAGATTGCGAAGCGTGTACTTGTCCGATCAAAGTGATTAAGGTGTCTATGGACAGATAAACATATTCTGTATGCCATCATTGGAAAAAAAATTTAATTTTGTGCTCTAGATTTTGGTAAAACCCTCTAAGAAATCGAGAAAATGGCTAAAATGGCCGTTTTTCAAAGCAAATGTAGCCTACACTATAGCATTTTTTGCAAAAAAATGTTTCATAACATAAAATTCCATATCTTTAAAATGCCACTATTGGAGAAAATTTTTAATTTTGTACCTAATAAAAATTTTAATAATGCAAAATAAAAATGCTTGTGAATTTTGAAAAAACCCATTTTTGACAGTCAATTTTTCATACCTAACGGTATTTTTTTGACAAATTTTTTTGCAGTGGATATAAGCTCAATATATTTTTCATGATTTTCATTAATTATGTAATCATATTTGTATCATTTGATATTGAAATTTTTAATTCTTAAAATGCACTTTTTGATAGAAAATTTATGTAAATTTAGAAGTTAAATTCAGTTACTTTTAGAAAAAATTTTTTTTAATACAATAATACGCCTGCTAGTGACTAATTAGCAAAAATGGAAAGTTTTATAAAACAAAGTATCTGATGAAAGTGAAAAACAACGATCTTATATATGCAAAAAAAAAAGTTAGCAAATGACTGGTTTTGTTCAGTTCGGAACACTCTTAAGGAACTTTTTTTACTGTGAACTTTCTCAAAATCGACTGAACTGATTTTAATAATTTTATTTGTGTATGCAAATATCAAAAACTTGAATTAATATCATAAATGAATTTTTTTACAAAAGTAATTTTTGAATTTTTAAAAAAAGTTTCAGTTTTTTTTTCAAAATTCAATATCCCAAAAACGGCTTAACATTTTTTTTTTCATATGCATATGAATACCTGAGATTGGCAAACCAAAATATTTCTTTTTAAAAAACCATCGACTAAACAATGCGTCTTAGATTGGGTATGGTGGCATCTTACTGATGAGCCCACCACCATGCCTGGGCGAAACGCATTTTGGAGTAAAGGCCGCAATTACCTTTTAAAATTGAATTTTGTTCATAAACTCCACAAAAATTAAGTAATAAATGGATTAAATGTTTATAGTCTTTGGCTATGAATAATTTTTCTATTTATATTCTTAAAAAACTTCGACAAAATATTTCCTTACAAATGTTTAAAGAATTTTATAAATATTTTTTTTTTTTAAACCACTTCAAGGATGTTCGCATTCATATTTGATTCATTCATTCTTTTTTTCCAACTAATACTATTAAAGGAGTAAAGTTTAAGCTAATTTAATTATCGAATTTCATACTTTCAAACATTTTACTTTCAAAATTTCGATATCTTTATATTCAATTTTGAAAACCTCAAACCTCCTGAGCATAAGAGCAAGCACATGCGATCCAGTCGTGCATTTCATTTTTTAAATTTTGAGACATGATGCTATAACTATAACATGTTATTGAGTGCAATTCCTCAAGGACCATTAATTGTCCATCAAGTGTCCCACAAGGTAGCCATTTTGGAACTCTTCTATTCATTTTATTTATAGATGATATTGTTTCTGTTTTAAATTTTTGTGATTCTTTAATTTTTGCAGACGATTTAAAAATATTTTCTAGAATGAAAAGTATTGATGACTGTTTAAAAGTACAGCTAGATATCGATCAATTGTCAAAATGGTGTATTGAAAATTGTTTTAATATTAATAAATGTACTGCCAAAATAGCATTGAGTTTTGAAGCGAATGTGGAAGCTCGCTATCGATAATACCGTGATAAGGGAATTCGCTAAATCATTCGCTTTTAAGCGAACGTTCGATTAGCTATTCATAATGAGGGCCTATATTTTTAATTTAGGGACTTTAAAAAGCTACCCCCGCTTAAAAATTAAATAGAATTGACTAACATAAGAAGATAATTATTATTGAATGCCTCCTATACTACATAGCTAGTAAAAATGGGATTGTTAACAAAGTGACCCTAATCAGGTGATTTAAAGTGTTTATAGAAATCGCTTTTATACAATTTATATCCAGGGTATAATAATCTTCTACCAAACAATACAATATCCAGATTGTATCGCTCAGCTAAAAATAAATAAGTTTTTTTTTTGTTGTTGTTGTGGCTGTCGTTGTTCTTGTAGATTTATTAGTTGAAGGGCATAATCTACCTGACAGTAACTATGTAAGGACACAACACAATTGGAATTATATACCTACCCTCTACCTACAACTTTAGGGCAAAGTTAATCGATTTTGGGTGTGTGATGTATACTAAAGTTTTTGTAAGTCCAAATTCAAGGACATTTTTTTTTTTTTTGTAATTATTTTTTTTTCGTTATGTGGAATATAATTGTTTGTGGCGCCACCGCACACATAATAAATGCGACACGCAAACAGAAAAGAACTAGTATATAATGAAGGTGAACAAAACAATAGAAAAAAAAGAAAATCATGACATGAATGAAGAGTCATCAGGTCAACATGGAATTCTACATCAGTGCTCTTTGGAACTTTTAGATGACTCAGGTGGGTGAGATAAAAGTAAAATTGTTGTATTTATGTAGACGTGGCAGCTGGCAGATCATGTCAGGTGAACTGAGTATATCAACTGAATTGTTTTTTTGACTAATAAAATTAATTATTTATAACCTAAGATGAAACTTTTACTATGTATGAGTATATAAGCATACTTACAAGAGCAAACTTTCACGAATACATTAAAACTAAATTGTTGATAAGAGAGCTTCTTTTGTATGAATAAATATGTCTGAGAGTACTCAACCAAAGTTCAACAGATTGAAGGTTGTTTTGGTTCATAGGATTTTTTTGTGTTGTAGTTACAAGTTCACTTTTTTACAACTTTGCCTTTTTTAACACTTTCATTGTTTTGAAAGATATGTTCCGTCCTACATCCCTTATTAGAAGTGAAAATGGAGTGCAAAAAGAGCACTCCAAACGTTCAATCGAAAACGACATTAAAACGAATGTTCGTGTTAGGTACCTACCTATTTGAATAAATTCAACAATAAATTATAGTATTACACTCGTTATTAATAAACTCAGTGAAATTGAATACATTTTATGGATTTTTGTATTTCTTAGGAGTTTTTAATTTCATCGTCGTTCATACATTTTCAAGAGCAGATCGAATTTGGCTTCCCAGGATATTTGGTAACTCTAATCAAAAGTTATCTAACAAATATAAACAATTTTTGTTAAAATTCCTAAACGAAAATTCAGGATTAAAGCACATTTGGAGAGGAGTGCCACAAAAATCCAAACTAGGAATCTAGCAGATTCTTCAAGTAAAAGACTATGTCATCAAATTCACGTCAAAAAAGAGTGATTCAGAGATCGAACTTTTGCAAACAGCTGATCAGGCTCATTCTTATGCACCCTTTCCTTTTCCATCTGGTTTACCATATCACCATAGCTATGAAGAAGATACAACTTTTTGAGCCGAACAAGACTGGATGGAGACCCCTTCATAATGATACGAGCTGGTCAAAGAAGATGCTCTATGAGACACTGTTCATGATCTCCATTGACCAGCATGTGTTGTAACTATCCAATCGAAATCTGAAGAACCTTGAAGAGCATTCAAATGCAGTATAGTACAGCAACTGCTTCAGTAGAAAATTGTACCAAATCAGATATGTATATCTGAACACAGAGATATCATCGATGACAGTTTCCGGTACATACTTCATAGCCAAAATTAAGCACCAGCTTTTTCTAACAAACACTTCCCTCAACCAGTGGCAAGAGCGCCTAGTGCGAAAAAATAGTCCTTATAACTACCAAGACCTTCATCAGCTGCTGTTTGAGTGCATAGTAACTACTGATATAGATGTCCTGATGTTGAGCGTTTAGCTTACTGTCTGAATAACCACCAAGAGCTTCAGCTCCCGCGGATCTGCCATAGCGTTTGGCCTGCTGTTTTATTGCAGTATACCAGGGGCGTAGAGCATGCTACACCAGTGGAGCGTTTAGCTTTCTGAATGAATTGCCATCGGAGGCTTCGGTACCAGTTGATCTACCAAAAAGAGTTGGCTAGGACCGCACTTGCGATTTCAATCGCGCGACTGTTTAGTCGCTAGAAATAGAACACGTGAATTTTAAGAAGAATGAACGCACATGCGACCTGGAAATCGCGACGATTAAAAGTCGAAAATTTGTTCCATTTTTCTGGCGATGCGATTGTCGAAAGTTAAAATGAAACAAACGGACTTAGATGGTTGTGCTCGCACTTGCGATTTAAAATAGCGCGACTAAAAAATCGTAGTCGCAACTAGAAAAAATTATACACGCACTTGCGATTTTCAAACGTACGATTATTTAGCCGCAAGAAATGAGACACATGGTTTTAAATGTGAATGCACACATATGCGACTTTAAAATCGCAGCGATTAAAAAAATGGAACCAGATCTATTTTTTGAGCGTTTTTTCTATCGCGAAATTAAATAAACGCATGTGCGTGCATTCATATTAAAAGCTTTATGTTCTATTTCTTGCGACTAAAAAATCGCGCGATAGATAGCCGCAAGTGCGTGCATGGCAATTATTTGTTGCGACACCGATTTTTTAATCGCACCGACTGAAAATCGCAAGTGCGGTCCTAGCCTTAATCTTCCTATTTAAATGCTACCAAAGGCATTGATAAGACTCTTGTTTTGGTTATCTGTAATGGAGTAGGTAGTACATGCTGATAATAGCTCCATAGACTAATGTTGTTATACGAGTATGAGAGAACTTACTGGCTAAATTGTTACCTGAGGACCTACTGATCGACTAGAGCACTTGGCTTGCTATTTTAGTACCAACAGGGGTGCAGAACTTGCTGATATAGTAGAGCATACAGCCTATACTACCTTAATTGTTAACATGGGCATTCAGGGAGGTGTCTACTGATCTACCAGGCTTTTGGCCTGCTGTTTCAGTGGCACCAGGGGCGTAGAACCAGCTAATGCAGTAGAGCGTTTAGCTTTCTGAGCTTTTGATTGACTTGCCATCAGAAGCTTCCGTGCTTGTTGATCTACCAAATTTAAAGTAAAAGTTCCTAAAAAAGCGTAGTTTGAATTAATAGCACGCATTTATCCTCGTGTTTTATGCGTTTTCAAAGGAAAATATTCTGTTGTTCTACCAGATTATTTATGCTGCTATCTTGAGTACCATCAGGGCCATAGTACCTGTTGATGTTCCAGAGCCTATAAGCCTGCAGTTTTGAGCACAACCAGGGGTCTACTTACTACCTCTCGATGTCGTTTAAAAATTCTTAAAGTAAAGGTAGTAGTTTTCCAAAAAGTTTCAAAAGACTCAAATTATTGCTCTACGAGTACGTTTCCTCTAATGTTTGCGAACTTCATTTTTGCAATGTTACCCTCGATAGTTCGAGTCACGAAATACGAACTTTGTAAGGAATTTTGCGAGTTCATTTCCGATTGAGTAATTCAAAGTAAGTCCAAACGTAGAGCATACAAATTTAAATCTCCAAGAGGTGCTCTCGAAGTTACACCTTTTATCACCCAAAGAATGCAAAACGCCAAGATACTACTTCATTTGCTCTACAGAATGAAATGACCAACAACCATTGCATACCGCACAGGCACCCATGCAAATTCAGAAGAGGACACGCATTTGCCGCAAGCTACGACACGTCAGCAGCAAATTACCAGTAAGCATTGCATACCTCGAAGGCGCCAACGCAAAAATCCAAAAGAGGACACACACTGGCGGTTAGCGACGACGTCAGCAAATAAATTCCTCTTGAGGTTTATACAATCCACATTAACTTCTGGTAGCAAAGTTTACAAGTGAGAGGTGGAATTTCATCGAAGTTCAGCTTCTTCTTGCCACCGTGTGTTATAGTACCAATTAAGTGTGTACTGGGTAAAGAAATCTCAGTTAAATTAGTTTCAGACTAATACGAAGCACACTGCTGGTCACATATACCAGATAGTAGCTTCAAACTTTTTGGCTTTCTCCGTTAAATACCTCCGCTCTCCTCCTCCTCCTTTATCATTAGGTCAGACTAGGGAAGGGACTCTATCCTAATCTTCGCTGCCTGAGCCTCCTCTCCTCCGCCGCCGTAGTTAAGACTAGGGACTCTATCCCAACCTTCGCTGTCTTAACCCCCTTATCGTTAGCTCAGACTAGGGACTCTATCCCAATCTTCGCTGTCTGAGCCTCCTCTCCTCCCAAACTTCGCTGTCTTAACCTCCACCGAGATTGTCGCTGCAGATTAGGGACACTATCCCAATCGTCGCCATCTCAGCTATCCGCCATTTATTACTGCTCTGTCGTTGCTTAAGACTAGAGAATCTATTCCAAGCTTCGCTATCTTTAGCTCCGTACAACGTACAGGACTAGGGAACTGATCCCACCATTAGTATATATGAAATACTTTGTTAGCTATAAGACCGAAAATATAGGAAAATTATATGAAATACCTTTTTATACTATATTGAAATATTTAATAAATATACTTTGGAACTGGAGTTCTGAACTCTCTATTGGCCTAGTTTTTCTACTTTTTTCGGTTGACCCTGGACCCCCCTGACCTACCTCAGCAGGAAACAAAAAAGCATCACACAAAACTGTGTCCACTTTCTATTTTGCTCTAGAAATCTGATAGAAGACTGCTTGTAGCATTTTTACCCTCAAATGCTTTTGACTGACATAGCAGAGATTGCATTATTAAAACCGTCATCACAGACGTCACTTTTTCAAACCTGGGCTTCTACTGTCACTTCTGGATATTTTGTGGGAAATATGTCGTTGCAACAACTTCGAATTCGTCATTCAATGTTGTCTATGTTTTTTTTTTGTGCTTTGCAACTGTTATCAAGTTTCCTCAAAAAGGATAACAACTAACAATTGCATATACCAATGGTAAATGGCTTAATATTAATTTGCCACTAATTAGACGTTGATTAGTTGTGACAACTTGGAGTTTGTTGTGCAATATTTTCTATATTTTTGTTTGTGCTTTGCTAACTTGATATCAGGTCAAAATAGCAGCACCTTAAAAAAGCGTAGAAAAACTGCTAATACCGAATGATTTATGGCTTAATAATCTGTCCATAATTAGTTGTTAATTAATTTTGACAAATTAAAATTTGTTGTGCAATGTTTTCGATGTTTTTTGTTCGTGCTTTTCTAACTTGATATCAAACAAAGAATACGTCAACTTAAATATTGGTAGAAGCAGCTATCGAATGGTTTATGTTATTATAATTTGCCGTTAACTAGTCGTTAAGTAATTGACAATTGAGGATTTGTCTTTTAATGTTTTCTATGTTTTTTATTTTAAAATCAATCAAAATCATAGAAAAAATGCACAACATTCTTAATCGCTTTGAATGAAATCTTATAAGACTTAGCGGTAGGGAAGACGAAGAAGAATGGTGCAAACTAGAACCAGAGCTGCTGCGAGAGTGCAGCCGGGAGCTCTACGGGCAAAAACTGAGGGAGGAACGCCGACTTCTCAGGAGAAAAAAGAAAAAGCATGCGAAGCGTGCAGTCGAGTCTTTTGAGGACTGTAGTGGCAGGGGAGATGTTCGAATCTTCTAGAGAAGGGTGAGGCAATCTACCCAGGGTTACAAGGCCAAAACGGAACATTCCATTCAACCTTGACGATGATGGTCAACATTTCCGCCCACCCAACCTAAATGAAAGGCGGTTAGCTATAGCCAAGCTTAACACGTACAAGGCTGCTGGTGCGGATGGCCTGCCAGCCGAGCTATTTAAAGCAGGTTGAGATGACTTATCTCCATAATTTGGTCGGATGAAAGTATGCCCGATGAATGGAACCTCAGTATAGTGTGCCCCATCCACAAGAAAGGAGATGCTCTGACCTGTGCCAACTACAGAGGTAGAAACCTTTAATTTGAGACCAAATTTTTTCAATGTACAATCATTTTCAGGCATTTTAGGTCTTTGGAATGCACTTTTGGGATACATTTCGAGTTTAAGATTGCAGCACTTAATTAGCACATAAGTAGGACGTTACTTCTGCATCATTAGATTTTTGGAATTCTTTTGTGACGGTGCTATCTTGACGTTAAGTTAGCGCCGCCAGAGGTTTGAAGAGGAAGGGATGGCAGCACTTAATTACCACCTAACTATTGCATCATTCGATTTTTGAGTTTCCCTTGTGACAGTGCTATCTTGACGAACCTCCGTCTGACTTGAAAATGTCATAAAATTTTGGAGTTATTATGTCTCTACCATCATCTTGCAGCGCAAATCCAAAACTCACCAACATATTTCATTTATAAAAAAACCCCAAAATCTTAAAGCAGAAAATAATTAAAAGCTTGTCTTAAGGTAGAAACCATTTCGTCAAGATGAAAGAATTTTTTCCAAAAAAAAAATAAAGAAAAACATTCAAACGAAGTTAAGTTTTCGGAGTAAAACGTTTGTTTACTTCCATGTGCTTGTACCTAATTTTCTCCTGTTAAATGGAATTCTGTACTGACGAAGTCAAAATATCAACAACTAGAAGTGGTTAACATTGTGTAGATATCAAGTGAAAGCTTCGGATATATTTAATCTGCAACGAGTCAGATGAACTTCCCTGAATCGTTTCAATTAGTCCTGTTCCTGTGGCGTCATTATTTAGAACTTCTTAAATAATAACAACTAGATAGATTACATTTCTCTAGAAGCGAAATGCCAATCGATTTTTAGAATATTCTCGTCAATTTTGAAGTAAAAAAAAAGCCTAGCGTGTTGTAACAAAGTAAACAAATTCTTTTATATTAACTTCCTGCATATTCTTTCTACACCAGGATGATGATTGAATTTGTTTGATTGAATTGGTATTTGTAGATAACGAGACAACACCATTTCATCATTTCGTCAGTGTAATCATCAATCAAGCGTGCCCAGTAACCACTAATCAATTGATTCAAGCCTTGATATAGCATCTGCTTTGGCTTACCTCAGGGAGGAAGTTTTCTCTTAACAACCTCTAAGGGATAATTGAACAAACTTACATACAAACTTACATATACACTCCTCGTCAACTGAATACGCACAAACATTTTTAAATATATTTTATCCATTTTTTCCAAACAGTGATGGTTATTATGCCATCTGTTGATGGTAAAAATTTTCGTAACATATAAATAACAGAATTTCAAAGTTTTATCCAAAAACAACCGTGAGTTTTTCCTTCAACCACTTCCAAAGTGTAACTTATGCAAAGTAGAAGTTTTTTTTTGAGTCAACTGAATAGGTACAAAAATTAAAATTGGTATTGGAATGGAATGAAACAAGTTTTTGTTTAAGTTTAGTAGTGGGTACTTCCACCTTTATTTTTAATTACTTCGTAAATTCGATCCGGCATGGAATCGTATAGCTTTTTAATGTAATTTAACGAAATTTCGCTCCACGCTAATTTGATTGCAGAAATTAAGGTTTCTTTGTCTTCGAACTGACGACCACCCTCATAAACTTTGCGTACTAACCATCCCCAGACATTTTCTATGATGTTTAGATCAGGTGAGTACGGCGGCCATTGAAGCAACTGCACTTGTTGCTCCTCTATCCATGTTTTTATTATGCGCGCTGAGTGAATAGGCGCATTATCATGTTGGTAGGTCCAGTTTATGAGTCCAAAGATGTTAGAAAATTTAGGAAAATTTCTTTCCAAAATTACTTTATACCCAGCTGCTGTCATTCTTGATGTTACAACCTCGAGCTCAACTGTTCCATAATAACTGACTGCTCCCCATATGACACCTCCTTCACGACTATGATGGCGCTTTAAAAATCTTTTTTCTTTTCTTAAGTCGTGAAAATAGAAGTTGAACCCATCAGGGCCATCGAAATTAAACTTTTTTTCATCTGAAAAAACCACGTGATATCATTCTTGTTTCCAACTCATGTGAAGTCTTGAAAAATCTAATCGCAACATTTTCCGTCTCTCGTCAAGTGGTGGTTTTTTCTTAAGTTTCATTCGTTTAAGATGGCTTGAGTTGTTGATTACTCTTAATACTGTTGAGCAACTTGCGTTTACGCCGACTTTTTGTTTTATTTTTGCCACAGAATCAGAAGAATTTGATGCATATCTTAAAATTCTTCGTCTCTCAGCTGCTGTTGTTGTTCTTACCTCCCTTCATGTTTTTGCCGTATGCATATGCATCTTTATTTTTCAAGTAAGAATAAACTACATTAAAACTTCGGCCAACTTTATCAGCTATTGCACGTCCAGTTAGGCCTTGGTCTCTAAGTAAATCGATTTTAGCTTTTTCAACACTGTTAAGACACGTAGATCTACCCATTTTTCTTAAAATTTGAAATCAAGAATTAAATTTTACTGAAAACACTAAAATCGTTAATTTAAACTGTCAAGCACTCCAAAAAACTTATAAACAACGAAGAAAATGGCGTTGTACCTATTCAGTTGACTAAAAAAAAAACTCCTACTTTGCATATAAAACACTTTGCAAGTGGTTGAAGAAAAACTCACGGTTGTTTTTGGATAATTCTTTCGGAATTATCTGCTTAACATCTTAAGGGAATAGTTAGCATCAACAGATGGCATAATAACCATTGAATAATTACAAATAGAAGGGGACACCGGACATTGCTCAAACGACAGTCGCACCAATCAAATCCAGTGGCCGCTCATGAAGCTATAATTTCCTTTTCACACAATAATTGGTTTTCTTCTCGGCTAAGTGAGTCTCAAATAAATCCTTTTGTATTTTTCTTAGAGATATAGATACATACGAGTAGATATGTAGATACAGCGAAGAAAGGATACATATTTTTTTTCTTCAATTTGTGCTTTGATTTTCTTTTGTGAATGAACGCACATGTAGGTACACATAGGTGCATTTTGAATATATTGGTGTTTGGTGTCCGTCTCACCGCCATACAGCAACAAAAAGATACAAAACGGTTTCTCTTTTATTTAATTTTATTCCATTATCAGCAGGTGAGTTTTAATTTCTCACTCCCAGTGGTGTTAAAAATTAAACTTATTTACAGTTATTATCCTGACATCCAATTAAAATTAAAAGAGCCAAACTTTTTCCTACATAGATAATCTAATCATCCAAGCAAATTTTTGCCTACAAATAAAAGGTCTGTTTTTTTTTTAATAAAACGATATTGTAAATCAATCATTTAAATGAAAAAAAAAGGAAAACGTGAGTATTTTTTAAGAAAAAATCTACTTATTATGCAGGCACATATAAATATCATTTAAAAGATATTATTAAAGATTTTTTTTTTCAAAATTTTTCATTATAAATGCAACTTAACATGTGAAATGTGAAGATAGCAATATTTGTGAGTTTGACGATTCAGATGACGAGGCATCCTTAGACAATGAAGTTGAACAAAATACACCGTCAAATATTTCAGAAATGTCTACAACATATTTTGCTGGATACATCGCAAAGTCTGTCCTCAAAAAAAACCGGTTGTGAAATATGTAAATTTAACATAGTCAAAGCTCGACAATATGAAAAGACCACAAATGGAGGCTTGATAATTCCTTCAAAATCATTTGTCAAGCTCATAGATATTATTGTAAAATGTTTCAAAGAAAATTTTGATAAGCTTTGTTTCCAACAAACTGTTCTACAATCTTTTTTAAATATATGCGATGCCCAAGTTTATTACCCCTGTACATCCACTGATCATAAACAAATTTTATTAAATCATACTTTAAAGGTATTAATAAGAGCTAAAATTAAAATTATAAATGCCAGGCTAAAGTGTAAAGAAACTAGATATATTGAGACATATTTGAAGTACAGCTCAGCTATTCGAATTTGTGGACCTCTTCTTTTCTGTAATATACAGGGTGTCCCGGACCTGAGTGGATTTATTTTAGGGTGTGGTTCTTGGGGTTATTCTAAAAATTGTATGGGGGAGGGGGGCAAGTTGTATCTCTCCTCCCTGAGGCAGGGACTTCAAATGCAAAAAAAAACATTCAAAATAAACGAAAACACATCTAATAATGTGAAAGATAATACTTCATTCTAGCATTTGGTTTTTAAATCAAGTTGTTTAAGAAAATAGTTTTTGAGAAATTAAATTTCAAAGTCAAAATTAAAAAAAAAAAATGTGATTTTTTGATCTTAACTCGATATTTTTCAAGATTTTACGTACTTAAGTTTGTGGTCAATATTCAATGTCCTCATTATTTTTTAGTCCATTACCGAAAACTTAATGTAATTATCTTTCTTAGTTTATGAGAAATTAAGAAAAAACAAAAGGTATTTTTACCAAAAAAGGCCGAAAAAGGGTTAAATTATGGATAATTCATGAATGAATTCATTTTTTCGGGTTTTTTTTGGTAAAAGTACCTTTTGTTTTTTCTTAATTTCTCAAAAACTAAGAAAGATTTTTGCATTTGGTTTTCGGTAATGGACTAAATAAATGATGAGGGCATTGAATATTGAACACAAAAAAGCACTTTATTACGTAAAATTTTGAAAAATATCGACTTAAGAAAAAAAAATCACTTTTTTTTTTAATTTTGACTTTGAAATTTAATTTTTCGAAACCTATTCGCTTAAACAACTTGATTTGAAATCCAAATGCAAGAATGGAGTATTATCTTAAAAAAAAAATATAGCACATTATTAGATGTGTTTTCGTTGACTTTTAATGTTTTTTTTGCCTGCCTCAGGGAGGGGAGATACAACTTTCCCCCCAAACATTTTTTTTCTTAGAATAACCCCAAAAACCACATCCTAAAATACTTCCACTCAGGTCCGGGACACCCTGTATATTATCTATACTAAGATTTAAATAATTTCTTGTACTACAACAAACTACCGCTCACTTTCAAAAAGTATTCTTTATTTTTTTTTATTATGTGTAGACTAAACTTTTAAATCTATAAAATAATTTAAAAACTACTTTTTGTTTTTAATTAATTAAATAAATACAATTCTAATGTTCGGACTCAGACGTCAAACTTCAACCATTCAAACAAATTTAAGGAAAACAAAATGTTTGTTTTTAGTTTTGTATTCATGGTACTAAGTTGTGGTAAAAGATGAAACACGAAGCATTTTTTTTATTTTTGAAGGTTGTCAAAGTGAGAAAATCTCCGAACTTTTTGTTCGGAACTTTAGTTAGGTGACTTGTGTATTTAGCTTTAAGTCACCTTGTTTTTGTTGTAATATTTAGTTTTACCTGAGATATGTGGCTTCATTGATTAATATTTTTGTATCACCAATATCCCAACTTATAAAGATCATTTTAGACTTTGTTGAGACTATTTGTTTTTGTGGCTTTTCACCGTTATTTTAGAAAAAAGTTCAAACGACTTTTTGTGATCTCTTCGTAGGTATGTAGATCTTTTGCTTACTTCCAAATATTTATTGCATGATTAATATAAGTATGCAGATTTGAAGACTAACATATTCTTAACATTTTTGAAAATAACAAATTGTGTTTTTACTAAACATTTGTGTAATCACCATCGAAATGAAAACAAAAATAACGAATCCTTTTCAACTATTTACAATTTTGTATTGGTCACGCACTACTTGGAAAAGAAAAAAGACTTAAAGTTTTTTTTTTTTTAATTTTTTTCAATATAAAAATGTTCAGCAATGTTAAGAATATGTTAATCTACAAATTTGCATACTAATATTTACCATGCAATTAATATTTGCAAAGAAGCAACAGATATACATATATGTACCTACGAAGGGATCACAAAAAGTCTTTTTTTTTTTATTATTAGGTGTGATTTTGGTGATCAAAGCAAAGTTTTTCGATTAAAAGTCAGATATCGCAGGCAGAACAAAATTTTACAACAACGGCAACAACAAAAAGGTTAGTAACTTATAGTTGAATAAAGTCATAACCGATAGATTTGATTGACTTATAAAAGTTCCGAGAAAATTACAACCTTTAAAAATTAAAAAAAATTCAAAATCTTGTTCCTAGAATTTTTCTTAACTAGTGTACATACATGCGATTTTTTAATTAAATTAAATTATGGCCAAATTCAAATCAGAATATCTACCTCTCAAAAGTCCACTTAAAGTGTATCCTTCTATTTAAAAGAAAAACATAAGATACAACCATTTTTATCGCTTAGTTACTTAAAAAAAAGGAGTTACATACCTACATACCTTCAAATGTGTTCTACACCCTGTTTCACGGTTTTAGTTTTAAATTTCAAACATTTTTCAATTGGGTACAGTAAAAACAAAACTTTAATTAAAAAAAAACTACATCTTTACTATCACTGGTTGCTTTAGTTTCTTTTTTGATTTATTAAGTACATAATAATACTTATAATTTTTATTTTTCTTATCTTAAAAATAACAATGTACCTATGTATGTACCTACATTTATACCAAAATCGTTGAAAAAACAATAAATGAGAACAAATTATAAGTACCATTATTTAATTATTTTTATGTGACAGATGGCAGGTACCTATGTAATAAATAGGTACGAATTGAAAATTGAGTACCTACTTGATAATCTATATTAATTGATAAGGATCCGTAAAAATCGATGAAAAATTTAAAAGAAGATGGAACAGGTACCTTCCTGCATATACCTATAAAACGACCCATTCACAGCACATAAGTGTGCACACACTCCGCCACACATATACCACCGATCGACCCACCACACCAAAAATCAAAGAGTGCACACTTGTGTTGTGTGTATGTACCACTTGAGACTAATGCTTTCAAATTTAAAAAAAAAAATTATTATTCCTTGCCTATGGATCTCAAGATATAAAAAACAAAACAAAGCCATCATCGTTAACATCCCAAATTGCAACAAAACACTAACAACAAATTTCATTTACTGGACAACACACACACAACCCAGAAAAGAAAATATAATTTTTATCTCTACCCCATATTTTCATTAACCTTGAGTCCTCGAATGGCATTGAAAAAAATACCTCAAAAGCAAAACTAAAACGGCTGTTCAATTCGTTGTTGTTGTTCATTTTCATGCTCTGTGAAAAAAAAAAACATTTCTTCCCTTTCTTCTTCGGCAATTAAGGAAATTTCCCGAAAGGAACAAACTTTTAAGGAACAAATTCATTAAAGGGGTGTTGTATTTGATAGAGCGATTGCAGCGACAGCCTGCCAAACCAGGCCACCTAGTGGACGTTTTGCCCGGTGTCCCTTCTATTTGTAGTTATTCAATGATAATAACCATCACTGTTTGGAAAAAATGGATAAAGTATATTAAAAAATGTTTGTGCGTATTCAGTTGACGAGGAGTGTATCATCAATGTGATGATAATGATGGTTTTTGTTTTCAGGACACGACCGTTGTTGTTTGCATTCTTAATGCGTTGCGCAAATTTTCGAATTTCATATGTAAATTAAATCAATTGAATTTTCTGTGAAAAGCATCCCATCAACTAGCTACGCGAGATGATGATGATGGCAGTGATGGTGGCCATAGAAATATCAACCACATTTTGCAGCTAGACTAGCTATAGCTCATATAGGTGATGTGCATTTTTTATTTGTTACAATTTTGCGCGTTGCACCTAGTGTTGTGTTGGAGATTATGGTTTTAACCAACATCATCATCATCAGAAAGCAAAAGGACTAACCGCAAATCAATTGGGATTTGTTTATTTTGGCCAAAATTGGGAGTTACGCTGGGATTATAATTTGTATTGTTATTGTTGGGCATTTGACATGAAATACAAGTTTGTTAATATTTACAAGCTGTTTAGTGCTGACTTTTCTTTTTGTAAAATGTACACAGTAAGTGACTTTCTAGATAGTTTATTTTTGCATTTTAGTAGAAAAAAAATTAATTGAAAATATTCACGTTGGGCGCCACCGATTTTATTGGTTGTAAGTGTTTAAATAATGTATAAATAAATAGAGGGTTTTTTCTTTAAATAACCAAACTTAAAGGGTAAATTATAAGGCTGCGAACTGTCCCTTAGGACATGCGCAGAAATCACAACCAAATTGCTTGTGTGCAAGCTTTGTTCCAACATTATTAACATTGCAAAAGATTTGAAATACAAGTTTAAAACCTTTCAGCACTGATTCCCACAAAACAAACAGTTCGTTTTAGTTTTTATTGTTTTCGAACTTATCAAAAAGTTCAAACATGACTTGGAGAATTTTTGAACGCTGAGGAATGGGCTTTGTGTCGGACATCAAAAAGACACAAGCGTTCACAAATTTTTTGTTAAATCAACCTCTGCCTATCAACTCCTACTCTCGCCTCCCCGTGGGTTTAAATACCTGTGGACGGTTGTAGGGGGCAGCAAACGAGAGAAAGGGGAGGAGTGGTCCCACTTAGCCACTTCTTCTATCTATTACAGTGACTGTTACCAACAACAAATTCAGTGTCTTCTTGGGTGTGGATTTGTCATTAAAAGCACTCTAAGGCAAGAAGTCTTGAGTTTCAACTAAGTGAACGAGCACCTCACGATCACGACTATTCACATCAAGGCTAAATTCGCCAACATCAGCCTCACATGCGCGCATGCTCCCATAGAGCGAAAGATGATGACACCAAGAACAAGTTCTACGAGTTTTTGATGGACAAGACATATGAGCAATGCCCTTGCTATGAGATTAAAATTGTCTTGTGGGTGATTTAAATGCCAAAGGAGGAAGAGAAGACTCATTTGGTGGTAAAATCGGAAGATATATAGCTTGCACGAAGCACGACCTTCGATAACGGGCTCAGGTCAATCGAATTTGCTTTAGGGCGAAACGTTGTGGTAGTTAGTACGTAGCTCCCTCATCTCGATATAAGGGGACATGACCTTATCCAGGTACCATCAACAAGTTTGACCAAATTGTGATCGACGCAAGGCACTCCTCTAGAATAATGGATGTCCGAATGTTCCGAGGAGCCAATCTAGACTCGTACCACCACTTCATTGCAGTCAGGTAATTCTACGGATATCCAGATCAAAGACAAAACAGGGAAATACTATGAGGAAGTTCGACGTGGGACGGCTAGATTCGCAATAGATCACCAGGTCCTTTTCCAATCGAGCCTCTCGCACCCTTTTAAATAATCCTATACCACCAACTTTAATCGACCACAACCAATGTAGAATTCCCAGGAAGCCATCAAAGATGCCGCCTCTGACATGCTGGGCCTCATACGACCACCATAGCAAACCTCTGGTTTGACGAAGAATCTCGGCAGGTACATGCAGCCAAGCAACAGGCATACATAGCTGCGCTGTATAGAAAGACCCGAGCTACTCGTGAACTCTACGAGCAGAAGAGGAGAGAGGAACACCGACTTTTCAGAAGGAAAAAGACAGAGCATGAGAAGCGCAGAATCGAGGAAATAAAGGGAAAGAAGATCGGAAGTTTAAGTGAAAAGTAAAAAGAACCTCCCAGGATGACAACGCCCGAACCGAATCTTGCAAGGAAGATCAGAGGAAACATAGTGGAGAATAGCAGTCGGTGCTGAAGACATGCGAAGATCATTTCTGCAAATTGTATAACGGCGATAACGAACCAAATTTCGCTGCCATGCAGATTGCACCATTCAACCTGGACGACACGCCGACGTAGGCCAACAATTGCGTCTACTCGATCTCGACGAAGTGAATATAGCTTCATTTTAACTTAAGTCCAATAGAGCTGATGGCCTTCTAGCCGAGCTATTCAAAGCGGCTGGCGATTAATTAGTTAGGAGTATGCACCAGCTCATCTGCAGAATATAGTCAGAGGAAAGCATGCCCGATGAATGAAACCTCAGCATTGTGTGCCCGATCCTCAAGAAAGGCGATCCTCTGACTACAAGATCTTCTCTGCCACATTTTCCAATGCCTGAAGCTATTCGTCAACAACCTGATAGGTCCATATCAGCGTGGCTTTAGGCCAGGGAAGTCCACCATCGACCAAGTATTTGCACTACGGCAGATCTTGGAGAGAACCCAGGAGTTCCAAATCGATACCCACCACCTTTTCATCGATTTCAAGGCCGCGTATGACAGCATCTATAGAGATGAGCTATATAGAGCAATGTCTAGTTTTGGCATCCCTGCCAAACTCGTCCGTGTGTGCAGGATGACGATGGAGAATGCACGCTGCTCCATCAAGGTCGGCAAAGACCTCACCAAAAGCAGTGCTGAGATCACACGAAGAATTACTCCTGCCAATTGCTGTATCTTTGGGGTAAGAAGGCAATTAAGAAGTTAAGCCCTCTCTCGAGCAACTAAACTGATGTATGGCTCAGAGGCATGGACACTGTTAACGGTGGCTAAGAACGCGTTAGACTGTTTTGAGAGGAAAATTCTCATGGTGATTTTGGTCCCGTGTGCATAGATGGAGAATGGAGAAAAAGTTACAACAAATTGTACGGGCTGTACAGCGACACCGATCTAGCCATAAAAGTGAAAAGCCAACGACTGAGATGGCTGGGTCACCTAGATCGAATGAACAACAATGCACCGGCCCGGAAAGTCTTTGAATCCAACCCCGTGGGACAGCGCAGTAGAGGTGGACAGCGTAAAAGGTGGCGCATGAAAGTGGAAGAGGACCTCAACCAACTGAAAACTGGACACAGCTATAGCTAGAGACCAAGGCGGCTTGAAGAAGCTTGTTGGCTGAGGCTCTCGTACCATCCCAGACTGTAGCACCACCTTAGTAAGTAAATTAGTAAGTGGAGTAAGTAGCTAGTACCTAAAACCTTCCTATTTATTTCACATTCAAAACTAAAGACCAAGATGCAAGTAAAAAGTCCTGCCGACACAGTTTGACTTTAAGGTAATCCCATAAATCATTCAGTATAAGGTATTTCATTTTAAAGCCTCGTCGCCACAATGAAACCTATTTTCCACATCCTGGCTTCCAATTCAAAAAGACAAACAAAGTTTTGTATACTGAAGAGCGTAAATAAATAATCTCATTGTTATAGAATCATTGATTTTATGGAAACCATATTCGTTGACATATAACTAAAATCCATAGAAATCCACCCTCGCGTACCTACTAAAACTCAAAATGTCGATGTAATACGTGTTGTGAATTTGACTGTCTTATGGCATTCCTAAACTACAATTACCAGTTTTGGGAAACAGACGTAATACCACCCCAAGTGACGCATTATTCTCATTTTAATTCCAAAAAAAAAAATATATTAAAAAAATTGGTGAAAACAAGATTGCTTTTCTGTGTCGCACCGATTTATATAAACCAACACATCACAGACACTCGCCAGGTGGTACCTACGTACTACGTAGAGATATTGTGTCACTTCAACATTCCCCACATCATGGTGAAATGCAAATAAAATTACGTAAAATGTTTTCCGCTGAAGATTCGAATCCAACAAAAATTCCCCAAAAGGGGATTAAGTTGGCAATAAAATATATAAATTTTCCGATGCTATAATCCTGCATGAAGTGATGATATTCTTTCACGAATGGCCATTCTTTCTGAGCTTATTATTTAAGTTTCCTGTTGCCAGTAAACAGACAGTGGGCCAGGATATTTACAAAAATTAAATGATTCTGAATGTTGATCCAACATTGATCCAACTTATGTTCTGCTAAATGATCAACTGTGTCTTGATGGCATTTCAGATCATGACCTTATTTTTTGTACCTACGATATTGACTTCTCTCATTCCCAAACTCCTACTTCATTTTCGTATAGAGACTTCAAATCAGTTAATCAGGAATTGTTGTGTTTAGATGCAAGTTGTTTACCTTGGTATGGTTGCTTGAATATTATAAGTGTAGATGATAAGCTCGAATATATTCTTAACTTTATCAAAGAACTTTTCGATAAACATGTCCCTCTGAAAACCGATGCCATAAAAAATAAAAAATGTCCGTGGTATAATTTAGAGGTTCAATCTGCGATTAAAAATCGTAGAAAGTTCTATTTAAAATGGAGAAAGTCCCCAAGTGCTGATACCTGGAGAATATACTGTTTTATGCGTAATAAAGCCACTTCAGTCACGCGGTAAGCTAAATGAAATTTCTTCGCCTCAAAGCTCGACGCAACCTTACCCCCTAAACAACTCTGGGCTAACCTATACGTGAAATTGGTGTTGGAAAACGCCAAATCTCAAAATGTGAGCTTAGTGCTAGTGTACTTAATACACAGTTCACCGCTAACACCCTAATTCCGAGTAATTTTAGCGCAAAAAGGGAGTTGATATATGAACATGTTGATACTTTTGATTTTGAGGTTGTCTCGGAGGATGAAGTCATTAGCATTTTTAAAACCCTTAAGTCTGAAGCTATTGGAGAAGACGGAATTCCTCTTCGATTTATAAAATAAATTTTTCCATATGTTATAAACCCACTTACCCATCTCTATAATCACTGCATTGTTTCTTCAACGTTTCCAACTTTGTGGAAAGCACCTGTACCTAAAAAGTCTGTACCCATAGAGCCGTCCGACTATCGACCGATTAGCATCCTACCGTGCCTGTCAAAGGTCTTGGAGAAGATTCTAGCGAAACAAATAATAGGGCATCTTAACGACGAAAAGTCTGCTATCTCCATATCAATCTGGGTTCAGAGCAAACCACTCTTGTTCCACAGCAATGGTTAAAATTCTTGATGACACCAGACTGCAATTCGATCAAAATAATTTGACTGTTTTATGTTTGCTGGACTTCTCTAAGGCCTTTGACAAAGTCAACCATGATGTTCTATGTGAAAAACTTAAGTACTATTTTGGGTTTTCTGAGTTGGCTGTCTCCCTAGTAAAGAGTTATTTATTTAACAGGACTCAGCGTGTTGTGGTTGGCGATGATTGTTGACGGCCTATAGTTTCTTGAGGACAGGTGTACCACAGGGCTCTATATTGGGCCCAATTTTCTTCTGTCTATTTATAAATGACCTGCCTTCTGTTTGTGAAAATGTCTCCTTTCATCTTTATGCAGATGATATACAGATCTATCTCTCAAGAAGAAGTGGCCTGATCGAGGACCTTATTTTTCGGATCAACGAGGATCTTATATCCATCTGTAAGTAGGCAGAGGAGAATGGTCTAACACTTAACCCTAAAAAAACCCAGGCTTTGTTGGTATCCAAGAAAGAGTACAATACGGAACAGCTCCCCACGATATCCTTATATGATTCAACTGTTTCTTACGTAAAATCTGTGACCAGTCTTGGTTTCAAAGTCACGAATGATTTATCTTGTAGGGATCAATTAAACGCTGTCGTGGGACGAATATATGGAACTTTAAGAAAACTTTGGATATCAAGTAGTTTTTCACCTACTGATACACGACTTCGCTTAGTTAAAACGCTTCTTGTGCCCATTATTTCATTTTTTGCACTAGTATGTCCTAAGCTGGATTTTATGTCCGAGCACAAGCTGAATGTTGCATTTAATGACATGACAAGATATGTTTACGGTCTACGTAGATACGACCACATCTCTTCCTACAGCACCAAAATTATAAATTGCACCCTATCCAAATATACAAATTATCATCATCATCATCAAGTCCTGTAACCCCGGTTGGGGCATAGGGCGCCAACAAATCGTTTCCATCCTTCTCGGTCTGCAGATAGATATTTTAACTGTGGCCACGTCTTTCTCTGGGAGTCTGCTTCTGCTAGAACTGTTGATTTCCATGTTGTTCTTGGTCTTCCAACCCGCCGTGCACCCTGAGGATTCCATTCAAATGACTGCTTTGCAATTTCATCGTTTGGTTTCCTCAGTGTGTGACCAATCCATTGCCATTTACGCTTTCTTATGTCAACGTCCAGCCGCTCTTGGCTTGTCCTGCGCCACAATTCCTCGTTTGATATAATTTGTGGCCAGCGAATTTTTAGAATATGGCGTAGACAACGGTTCACAAAAGCCTGCAATTTCTTTGAGATGGTAGTCGTGACTTTCCAGGTTTCGCAAGCATATAACAGCACGGATTTGACATTGGATTCGAAGAATCTCAACTTTGTGCGCAAGGAGATTTGACATGATTTCCAAATTTGGGAGAGAGAACCGAAGGCTGCGCGAGCTTTATTTATTCTACTTTGAACGTCTAGATCAGTACCACCATTTGCTGAAACAATACTTCCAAGATAGTTAAATTGTCCAACCTCTTCAACTGGCGTCTCCTGTATTAAAATACGCTGATGTGTGGAGCGGCCTGTGAGCATTATTTTTGTCTTTTTGCTATTTATTTTAAGACCACTCGCCTCTCCTTTTACCTTCAGAGCTTGACACATCCCGTTCAGCCCGCTGATGTTATTTGCCAGGAGACATATATTATCGGCAAAGTCTAAGTGGCTAAGCCTTTCAAACGGTCTTCATTGAATGCCCTGCCTCTCTGCTGTTCCAACGCTGGCCGTCAAAACATCGTCAATCGCCAGTAGAAAGAGAATTGGCGATAGAACATCTCCCTGTCTCACACCCTGCCGCACTTCGAAAGAGTCGGATTGCTGCCCATTGTGTAAAACAAAGCATCTTGCGTTGTTATAGGACTCTCTTATAATGGCAACAATTTTTGGGGGAATTCCTCTACCAAGAAGTGATCTCCATATACATTCACGGTTGACTCAGTCAAAGGCCTTCTCAAAATCCACGAACATGAGGTAAAGCGGTGATTGAAACTCCGCAGACTGCTCAAGAACGATACGCAGAGTGTTGATATGGTCCACACAAGACCGCCCACTCCGGAAACCAGCTTGATGCCTCTTGAGTGTAGACTGGATTCTAACCTTTATCCGCTCCAGAATGATGGTTGCCATTAGTTTTGGAAAAACGGACAAAACTGTAATACCTCGCCAATTGTTGCAATTCCTACGATCAGCTTTCTTTGGCAACTTAACAATTACACCATCCTTCCAGTCGCTGGGATAGATTTCGTTTTACCACACAGCTTGTATCAACGGGTGTAGAATACTAGCCCTTCTGACAGGGTCAGCTTTCAGGAACTCGGCTGTGGATGGATAATGCTTCGAACATCGCACATTGACTTCCTCCATCGCTGCTGAATCATGATGTGGTCAATTTGGTTTTCAGTTTGACCATCCGGATGTACCCAGGTGATTTTGTTGCAAGTCTTATGTTTAAACACAGTTCCACCCAGTACAAGACGATTAGCGTTACAAAAATCGACCAGCAAATCGCCATTTTCATTTCGTGACCCCAAGCCATTTTTCCCCATGACGCGTTCCAGACCGTAGTTGTCTGATCCGACTTGGGCATTGAGATCTCCCATGACAATTATGATGTCGGCTCTTGGAACACCACTGTAAACTGAGTTAAGATGAGTGTAGAAAGTGGTTTTGTCTTCCTCGGTCGCTTCATTTGTGGGGGCGTAGCACTGAATTATTGTGACGTTGCGAATTTTTGAACGGAACCTTGCTGTCATTATTCTTGCAGAAATGGGCGCCCAGGATATAAGACTACGCCTTGCTTCTTCGTTCAACATAATTCCGACACCATGCAGCCTTTGGCCACCCTCTCTTTCATCCTCCCCGGAATACAGCATTCTCGTTTGCCCAGAGTCAGCTCTGTATTCGGCTCTTCCTCTCCACCTAGTTTCACTGATGCCCAGGATACTGATCTTAAGGTGAAGCATTTCACGCTCAACCTGCTCGTATCTACCTTCGCCGTACAAGGATCGAACGTTTCATGCTCCGATTTTCGTACGTATGCGGTAGCCAAAAGTATCATTTGCTCTTCTTAAAAGACTTCTTCTATTTGTTAACGATTCATTTATTGTTATGGCGTCTTGATTGACGCTGGTACACGAAAGATGCCGCACCCCCAAATCCGATGTGCAGCCGAAGCTGCAGAAGGATTCTCCATAAAATGGTTACCTCTTGGGGACTCATTTCCAATTGTTGTCATATTTCATGTAATAGCATATATCCTTCCACCATGGTGTTTTCCGAGATACGATTAATAACATACATAAGCTCAGATTTGACAGGCACACCCGCCTTTTGTATGGTCAAACACATAACTGCTCGAGGCCGCCCACTATGGGAAAACAGACGCCTATTGTAGCCGCCCAATATGGGTTACAGACGCTACCTGCTGCTGCCGTTGGCCTTTTAACAAAAAAAAAAAAAACGCTCCTCCAAATTATAGGAACTGTATATTCTTGCACAGAGTGATTCACACAAAAACACCTCTGTATCTTTACGAAAGAATTAGCTTGTTCCATTCTTCTAGGACCGGAAATATATTGACACCCACTTTTAAGTACATACCTTAACTCCTCTCGGTTATTTTTTGTAAATAGCATTCGCCTTTGGAATTCGCTGCCAATAATAATAAAACAGATCAGAGAAATTGAGGACCGTTTTTGCAAAACTCAACAAATCCATTTTGCAAATTTTTCAGGAGAAGGTTTTTTCTTTCCTATTTGAATAAAAATGACAATTCTAGAAAAGTATTAATGCAGAACTCTTCTTCGCTGCATATCTCATCAGCAGGTTCATTTCCGTTGGAATTTGTTCAAAGCATTCACCTAAATTTTGAACCCAAAAATCGTGCGTTTTTTCAAAACGAAACAAAGTCATGCTTTTGTTTAGTTTTGCAAAAACGTTTAATTTTCATATAAAATAAATAAATACAAAAATGTATATAAAATCTGTAAATTAAACAAAAAAAAATAAAATAAATTTATATTAACGTTAAAATAAATATTAGAAAAATAAATAAATTATATAAAAGTGAAAAGCCCTTATAGAATAATAGGTTATCCTTATAAAAGGATAGGTCAAAAAGTTTTTGAAATGTCAAAGTGTTTTTCGATATTTTCAGGAGTCTCGGGCGTGGGCTGATTATATTTTTTTTGAAAATCTTTTAAGCACTATCTAAAATAACCGACAAATTTATCAGTTTCTCGATATCATCCATCTATTAGCTGGGGGTTTTATTTTTTCGGTATTTCTTCGAACTTACAGATTTCGAAAACGCTTGAAAACTGTCTTTTGTTGTACATATGCACTCATAGAACTTTTCCGGGGGGTGGGGTATTTTCCAAGGGGAGCATAATTCCCAGGGTGGGGGTGTAGAGATCATGTATACCGACAGAAAAAAAGACGAGTGTTTGCGAAGAGTCCATAGCAACATTAAAAAAAATGCTAGCGTGATATTCTCGGGCTCCAGGCACCTATGGCACAATAGACAACCTGGTTAATGTATTATGCACACTTAATGTAGCTTTCCTTTCCTGATTGTCGAATATAACTCTTCGTACTTATTTTTAACTTCAACGTCGATTGATTACTTATTTATGTAAGAAAATTGACTTTTTCAAAAACACAAGACAGCCATCGTGATTGTGTTTTTGTTCAGAAAAGCACCAGAGTCCAAAAAAGACAAAGTTTTGTTAGAATAACTTCGGAGTCGGATGAAGATTTTGTCCCAAATTTGGGGCTAATAGTGCCCTTAACGAAAAAAACAAAACTTCTTTTAGTCCTAGGATTGTCTGTCAGTTGTTGAAAGTTGTACGTTATTTTGGAACAGACATACATAAACTACGCAACAGGTAGTGAAAGTAGAAAAGAAAGCAAAACAATGAGGTTTAAAGATTTTTCATAATTTTTTACACTTTGGCCAACATTTAGAATAAAGACTTAAAACTCAATGTATTTGGTATGGCAAATGTCAAGTGTTGTCCAACACCATGTTAAAGTTGTCCGAATAATGAAATTTTAAATAGATTTTTTTACTAGCTTTAACTTTAAGGGGCAAGAGCAAAAGAAATTAAAATATTAAAAAAAGTCCTATACATTCATAGATACATAAACAGCGTTTATAAGTTTCGTAACGCACCGGATCAACTTATGTTTGAACGATGAATATAATAATTGCATAAATATGGTTCTTCAATAACCCACCCATGCATTCTTGAACTAATAGGAACAAACCGTTCGTTTAATTCAAAAAGCTTTTGTTTAGTTATGCAAAAACTCAGTGTGTTTTGTTGAGTTTTGCAAAAACTCAGTGGCGTTTGTTGAGTTTTGCGAAAACGGTCAACTTTCAAAAATTTTTGGAATTAAATCGGTACCGTTTTCTCATTTTTTTATTTCACCATCTTGTGCGCCTCTTGAAGCCAAAAATTTTGATACCCATAACTCATTTTCGGATTTTTGGCGTTTGTTGAGTTTTGAAAAAACGGTCCTCAATTGCAAACTTCAAAACTGAGGCATTCAAACACTTTTCAAATGGGCATTCGTAGATTTATAGTTAGTATGAGGAAAGGTAGGAATATTAAGAAGAATAGAAAGAATTTGTTGTGCTATTAAAATAGGTTAAGAAAAAATAAACAAAATGTTACGAAGATGTTATTAATTAATTGGAATAAACATTTATATACATAATTTAATTTCACTTTGAATTGAATTGAATTGAATTGAATGTTTAGAACCTAAGGAGGCATTCGGCTCAAGTGACTTCAAAAGTCAAGAGTTATCTATTTGTTTAACTAGTAAAAATCTGTAGAAGAATTATGATTATTATAAATACAACAAATATTATATTTTCAGATGTTTGTTAATTTTTTTAAGTTAGTTCTCATCCTGCCCCACTGTTCACTATGGTCCTTATGAATGTTGCATATCCCATTTTATACTGACCCAAGGCGCCATCGCCATGCCATAGCTATTCTGCCGGATTCCTTATAGCCACCCATTTATTGTGTTTGCTTGGAGTTTGTTTGTGTAAATGTTCCTACATGAAAAATGATTTACCATCAGGAGGAATATCCCAAGTGGATCGTGAAATGAAAACAAAATGATGTTTTTCATTTCGTGTTTTTTTTTTGTCTTCCCTTTTTTCTTTTCACTTTATACACCAAGATGTATACACACGGTTGTGTTGTTTTATCTGATGATACTCTGTGATGAAAGCGATGAGGTAATTTATTAAGTAGTCAGTTACATTTGTCTTAATCATATTTGTTATAATTTCACGCTAGCTTGGGTTAATATAATATTAGAGTATATATTATGTTGGTTAAGGAGAGGTCCTTGTGAAATAATTAAGTTCATTTAGTGACTTATATTTTATAGGAGACATTTTGCGTATAATGAGATCATAAAAAGTGTTGAGGTTTAATATGAGGTTAAGGACGATAAATTAATAAATGTATTTTTCAAAGAAGTTTCAAATTTGTTATATAGTATGAAAAATGGATTTAATTTATGTGTATATTTTGATTATAACCAGTAAAATAAATTTTATTTAAGATGTTAATCCTTCTTCATTATGACACACTTAAACTTGATGATTTTTTTTTTTGATACTTAATTCGAATTTTTTTTAAAGTCCATCATTTTATAACCTACCCCAACTAACAATTTTGCCTCTATAACCATCCAAAGAAGCTTCTCATAATCATTTCTTGCAATCATATAAGCATTATATAATAGTGTATAGAGTTAAAAGGCGCACTTTTTAAGCTCCTATTGCACCTTTATGGAGTAAATTCAGTTGCTCCGAAAAACATTTACTGGTCTCAATTTAGAGGTATATATTTCCCAATTAATTTATATTTATTTATTTATGTTTTTATTTTATATTGTTAATTTGTTTTTTATCTAAAATGCAACCTTAGTATTTATGGGATATTATTGAAGTTATAAAAATTACAAGGTTTCTGTGGGACTCGGACAATGGTCCTCTCGGCCATGGAGGAATATATTTACGATGAAAAATAACGTTTGCACTTTCTTCACACTGCTGGTATGTGGCTTTACTCTTTAGTATACCAAAAATGGTTTGTGGCTGCACTTAAGCATACCAATACAAGCTATATAGAAACGAAGTAACAGAAACTAACATAGAGATTGTATAATAATTTAGATTAGATTAGATTAAAAAATGATTTATTCTTCATTAATAGTTACAAAATTCAGTAGTAAAATACATTCATTTCTGAGCATGGCCTAAGCCGTCTGCCAGTTGACAATTAAAACTTTAAAGTGACAGTGAGTTCTTTTTTAAAACAGTTCTTCAATAATTTGTTTTCTATAATATAGCGCAATCTTAACAAAATGAAACAAAGCTTTCCAATCGGATCCGTTAAGAACACCAGCCACATCATCATCACTTAGGATACCTTTACCGAAAACGCTCCTCCGAGTTTCTGATAAAATAGGGCACCTGCCAAGGAAGTGGCCTGTATTCTCTATTTCACCTTGGTTGCATAAACTACAAATGTCCGGGCGATCTTCTCTATGTGGCATAAAGTTCAGTGGCAGCAACTCTCCTCTAGTTTTTAAAACGAGTGACATGAGGGTGGTTGAGTACTGTTCTTTAAAATATGTATTTTCAGAGAGGTTGTAGTTCAGCCGTGAGTAAATGAGCCTAGTTGTTGACTGTCCTGCTCTTGTGACGAACTCATCCCTTTTCATAACGTCTACTGCACTGATAAGATCATAAAGCTCAGCTTTCCACAGGTCTGCTCTATTTTCAGCGAGTATAAGTTGACGATCACAATGGGATGCTAGGTTTCTCCAAGACTCGAACCAAGATATTTTCTTTCTTAAAACAACCATTGTCAGTTTTCTTGGCAGTCTGTTTTCCTCCATATTAACCGTCTTCAATATATAGTCAACCTGCATTTTAAGCGTGGAAATAAATACAGGAGGGAGACCCGTCTCGAGCATGAGAATGTGGTTTGTAGTACTACTTGGAAGCCTTATCGTTCTCTTCAGAAAATATTTCAGAAGTTGTTCTACCTCATCGAATTCCTTGTGACCCCACACTTGTGCGGCGTAGCACATGATAGTCTTGGCCGTTGTATCGAAAATTTTAAACTTAGATTTGAAGTTAACGTCCTTACTGTGGATTACCGATTTCCACGTTGCATTTAGAGCGTTTTTCGATTTGGCGAGTTTTTCCAACATATGGTGTCTTAGATTAAGATTTCTAGAAATGTTGACTCCGAGATAATTGTAATCACTGACGATTTCAATCGCTTGATTATCGAATGACCATCTCTCGTTTCTACAATTTGGGCCACCACCGTTCCGAAAGATCATGACTTTAGATTTGCTGAGGTTTAACTGAAGCCTCCATTTGTTGCAGTACTCCACTATTCTGTTTATCATCAATTGGAGGCTTTCAGGCGTTTCAGCAAACACCACAATGTCGTCTGCAAACTTCAAGGTTTTCACCAGTAGATTTGAAGTGACTCTTGCTCCACCTTGTAGAACGTCCTCAATATCGTCTATGAAAAGAGCAAACAACAGAGGACTTAGGTTGCAACCTTGTCTTAAGCCGATTTCCACCTCGTAGGGTTCCGAAAGATTATTGTTGAAAGCAAGAGCAGAAGTTGTTGAGTCATACAAAGATTCCAAAATGCGTCCAAATTTCGTTAAAATGCCCTTGTTGTAAAGCTTAAGCATAAGAGCTTTCCTGTCTACAGTGTCGAAAGCTGCTTTAAAGTCTATAAAGAAGGCGTACAATTTCTTCTTGGCTCTTATAAAGATGTCCGCGATACTCGTAATTTTACAGGATGACTATAGAAGCGAAAGCTCCATCGTCATTTCATAAGAGCATTATAGAGAGATTAAAGAAACATTGGTATATCGCTTCTATCAAGCTGATATAATTTGCACTAGAAAATATTTAAGGAATCAGTAATGCTCCAATAAGCTATTTACTTCCCGTCAGAGGGCTAATAGGAGCACTATAGAAACAAATAACACTTTAATGTCTGAAATGCGAAGCAATTTTGTTAGTTGAGACGTTTTTAGTATATGAAATTCAAAAGTAAATATCTTTGATTGTGATGGTTGGAGTTTAAGGACCTTATTGTTAAAATTAACAAATTTTAGCTTCTAGCAGGAATTCTATTTAAATTTTTAAGATCTAAAATTAAAACCCTTCATTACTAATGGATTTCAAAGAAATACTTTTAACAATTAATCACTAATTTTTTGCTTATCGACCAGTGCTTCGCAGAGTGCCTATAAAGGCTTTACATAGATATTGTTTTTCTGAGAAAAAAATTCCAAGAAAATATCTTAAATGCTTATCTTAAATTGCTGAAAGAAAATAGCCTATAACTTTCAGAAATTCTTTTTTATTTCATTTATCTGTCTATCTATCGCACACAAACTACCTCTTCTGATTCAGGGCTTTAACGTGGCAAGGCATTGAAGATATTAAGGTATTAGTTGTTTTTTAATAAAATTTTATTGTAATGGGAAAAAAGTAGATAATGTAGATACCTGCTTAAAAAATCAATTTTTCTTTGATTCGTTTGTTTTTTATTTTAACTTTTACCAAAGGCCGGCTCAAGCTAAATTAGCGCCCCTGGAATAGTAGATATACTATATATAGTATAGTGACAGCAACGGCACCAGGAACCACGTCATCATCAGCAACGGAAACATTGGCCGATACCCCCGCAAAGAGAAGAAGGAAACTAAGATATGTGCATAACCTGGTGAAGTGGCACTCTACTACTCCTCCAGCAGAGCTACCATGCTGGGGGGGAGGGGCGTCTACATCAGCAATTGCAACAGCAGCAGCCAACATAGAGCAGCAACTTAACTCTTCGCCCTCCGATGCACGAATAGATAGGATAAATGTCCGAAGGGGGAGAGGGACTGTATACTACGGGTGACAGCAACATCATCCTAGATCTCTCCTCACCAGAGGCGTTCGCAGAAGATGATGAGGCACACAAGCAAAATGAGGACAAAGAGTAGGCCATCAGCCAGCAGATCGTTGCCATTCAAGGGAAATGAACGCCTGAATGCCATTCTTACGCCCCTGATTTTGAAGCTTAAAGCTAAACAAGAAGCTCGCCGTGAAAAGGAAAAACTAGAGCACGAGCGGAACAAAGCAGAACAGGCACCTCAGAAAGGGGCATCCCAAAGTGAAATTTGCAACAGCAGCAGCAACGAGAACAGCTGCCACAGCAACAAACTAAGCAGCAGCACAAAGAAAAGCTGCCAGTGAAACAGAAGCAGCCTAAAGAGCAGAGACAGGAAAAAAACAGCAGCAAGCATGCAATCCACTGCTCCACTGTGGCGCAGCATAAAATTATAAAAGATCTTTCTTTTTAAACAATCCACGACTGATTTCTTTAGCTCTACCCCCAAAGTGGATAAGTATCAAACGGTCCTTTTGAAGGGCATAGATTCCTGCACGGAACCAGAGGTGCTCTTTGATGAGCTCTATAAAAAAGTGAGTGGCGATCTCGAGTTTATCGAGGTCAAGCCATTCACTACAGCCAAAGCCAGACGGGAGAAGCGGTCTTTGCCGTTCATCTAAGTTCAGCTCTCGCCCAGCAGCAAACTGAGTTTGAGGAGTATCACCGTCCTCAACTACCAGTTTGTATCTTGGTATAAACTAAAGAGACACAGCGACATGCTTCAATGCATGCGCTGCCAAATGTTTGGCCACGCTGCAGCAAACTGCGAAATGCAGTCATGCTGCGTTAAGTGTGGTGAGAACCGGAATAAGGGAGAGTGCAAGCTCGGAGAGGAACGGGTCGATGATATGATCTAGCTTCAATGTGCACTTTGCCGACATGTCCCGGAATGCGACCATTGACGCATTACACAGACAAAAAAATGGATTTTGCTGAGAAGACTCAAATTCTTGTACCGACGGTTTACTGACCCCCACGATATGGAAATTAGAACGCTGAAGTCGTCGATCAAGGACATCAACCAACTTATAAAGAAAAATTATAGTTTGTCGATTAATTTGTAGATATTGGGATAGCAAAATTCGGGCCGTTAATTCTAGCAACCAGAGTATGTTTCCCCAAATTAACAAGACATTTAGAAGGAATGATCACAATGACCTTCCGTGTCTCAAGCTTCAGAGAACGACAGAGAACAGTAACGTACTGCAGGAATTGATTCAGAGGACGCCGCCGGCCCCGCCCAGTCGTCCTGGACGATGACCTCTTTACTATCGAAGAACCGCAGGAGAAAGTGGAGGCTGTGGGGGCTGCTTTCCAGCAAGTGTACAAGGTGAATATGAATATGGTGATCATTTGGCAAACACCATAATCGCCGAGCGAAATGGGCCCAGTTCCCTGTTAATTACGAAGGTGGAGCTCCAGCTCATCTTCGATTCATTAAAGAAGAAGAAGTCAGCAAGAGTCGATGGCATATCCAAGGTTGTACTTCAACATTTACCGCAAGAAGCAGTACCACTCTGTTTAACAACGCTCTGAATAATGCGTATTATCCAAAGCGGTGGAAGACAGCTGTGGTGCATCCTCTCCCGAAAAAGGGAAAGGACAACTCCAATCCGGCGAATCTCCGGTCTTCTTTCAAGTTTCAGCAAGGTATTCGAAAAGGTTATCAATAGAGCTTTTTCTAAGTGGACTGAGAACAATAATATCCTACCGGATAATCAGTTTGGTTTTAGTCCAGTCATATTGTACTTTTAGCATGCAAATTGTGGGGTTATTTAGATTTGTTCGCTCCTTTATGTTTTCGGGGGTGATGAATCCGAATCTGAGGTTTGCCAACAAAATTTCGTGATGCAACATGGATAAAAATGCAAAATATCATGAAAATATGCATTGCTTGGAAGTTTTTCACTAATGGCTCGAAAACTACCAACTATTCAAAAATGACTTCAAAGTACCATAGAAAGTATTAACAATTTCCAATAAATCCCTATTTAAGGTTATTTTCTGCGACAACCCATTTGGACTCAAGCGCTTGTCGAAAATTGACGTATTTTTACTATTTTCGAAAATCCACTCGAAAGCTCTGAGAAATTACTTTGTGTGAAAAAATTTGAGTTTTTTTCTGTAACATGAACCAAGATATACTTTTCTGATGGTTTTTGAAGCGCTGAGTTCGAATCTGGCCTTGAATTTGCTCTAGCACGTTACGTTTTTGAGATATTCGAATCTAAAGATTAAACAAAAAAAATGAATTTTTTATGCAAATTTGAAGTTATATTTTTTTCTCGAATTAATTTTTTTGTAAAAATGTTTATCGTCATTCTGAAGTATGCACATTTTACTTCAAAATTTTGAAACTTTCAAATACCTCCATTCGTCTTCGAGATATCGTTGGTTTTCGTCTTACTACCTAATTCGAAAAATCCAGTCAATTTGTGCTCAAAAGGGCATCACTTAGTACCTATGTATATCACAAGTAAAAATGGTCTCGGTCATTTATTGTGTGCAAAAAACTAAAGCAGACTTCTCCAACAAGTCTGCTACAATTATCAATTTCCCTCGTCGAACAGCGTAGTTTACTGCAGAACGAAAAGTAGAACTAAATTTTTCGTTTATGATTTCGCTGTGTCATTTTTGTAATGGATTTTTCGTTTCGCATCAGCAGCGTTCTAGACTTAAAATTTAAACGAGTTATAAATTACTATAATTTATTATTTAAGTCTTCCTATCGCTAGTCAAAATCCCTACACCCCCGCGTGGTAGAGGGCAGGTAACGCTAACGTGCAGGGGGACCGAATGGATGCCGGGATAAGCGGACAGCCCAGCTATGCTTGGGATGGTTTAAGGCCCCCTTAAGACGGATGAACTGCAGGTGGCGGTCAACGGCATGATAGTCTGGTGGCGGAGGAGCGTTTTTTTGTTAAAAGGCCAACGGCAGTAGCAGGTAGCGTCTGTAACCCATATTGGGCGGCTACAAAAGGCGTCTGTTTTCCCATAGTGGGCGGCCTCGAGTAGTAATGTGTTTGACCATACAAAAGGCGGGTGTGCCTGTCAAATCTGAGCTAATTTATGTTATTAATCGTATCTCGGAAAACACCATGGTGGATGGATATATGCTAATACATGAAGTATGAAAACAAATGGAAATGAGTCCCACAGAGGTAACCATTTTATGGAGAATCCTTCTGCAGCTTCGGCTGCTTTAAACCGCACATCGTATTTGGGGGTGCGGCATCTTTCGTGTACCAGCGTCAATCAAGACGCCATGACAATCAATGAATCGTTAACAAATAGAAGAAGTCTTTTAAGAAGAGCAAATGATACTTTTGGCTACCGCATACGTACGAAAATCGAAGCATAGAACGTTCGATCCTTGTACGGCGAAGGTAGATACGAGCAGGTTGAGCGTGAAATGCTTCACCTTAAGATCAGTATCCTGGGCATCAGCGAAACTAGGTGGAGAGGAAGAGCCGAATACAGAACTGACTCTGGGCAAACGAGAATGCTGTATTCCAGGGAGGATGAAAGAGAGGGTGGCCAAAAGCTGCATGGTGTCGGAATTATTACGCTAATCGTCTTGTACTGGGTGGAACTGTGTTTAAACATAAGACTTGCAACAAAATCACCTGGGTACATCCGGATGGTCAAACTGAAAACCAAATTGACCACATCATGATTCAGCAGCGATTGAGGAAGTCAATTTGCGATGTTCGAAGCATTATCCATCCACAGCCGAGTTCCTGAAAGCTGACCCTGTCAGAACGGCTAGTATTCTACACCCGTTGATACAAGCTGTGTGGTAAAACGAAATCTATCCCAGCGACTGGAAGGATGGTGTAATTGTTAAGTTGCCAAAGAAAGCTGATCGTAAGAATTGCAACAATTGGCGAGGTATTACAGTTTTGTCCGTTTTTCCAAAACTAATGGCAACCATCATTCTGGAGCGGATAAAGGTTAGAATCCAGTCTACACTCAAGAGGCATCAAGCTGGTTTCCGGAGTGGGCGGTCTTGTGTGGACCATATCAACACACTGCGTATCGTTCTTGAGCAGTCTGCGGAGTTTCAATCACCGCTTTACCTCATGTTCGTGGATTTTGAGAAGGCCTTTGACTGAGTCAACCGTGAATGTATATGGAGATCACTTCTTGGTAGAGGAATTCCCCCAAAAATTGTTGCCATTATAAGAGAGTCCTATAACAACGCAAGATGCTTTGTTTTACACAATGGGCAGCAATCCGACTCTTTCGAAGTGCGGCAGGGTGTGAGACAGGGAGATGTTCTATCGCCAATTCTCTTTCTACTGGCGATTGACGATGTTTTGACGGCCAGCGTTGGAACAGCAGAGAGGCAGGGCATTCAATGAAGACCGTTTGAAAGGCTTAGCCACTTAGACTATGCCGATGATATATGTCTCTTGGCAAATAACATCAGCGGTCTGAACGGGATGTGTCAAGCTCTGAAGGTAAAAGGAGAGGCGAGTGGTCTTAAAATAAATAGCAAAAAGACAAAAATAATGCTCACAGGCCGCTCCACACATCAGCGTATTTTAATACAGGAGACGCCAGTTGAAGAGGTTGGACAATTTAACTACCTTGGAAGTATTGTTTCAGCAAATGGTGGTACTGATCTAGACGTTCAAAGTAGAATAAATAAAGCTCGCGCAGCCTTCGGTACTCTCTCCCAAATTTGGAAATCATGTCAAATCTCCTTGCGCACAAAGTTGAGATTCTTCGAATCCAATGTCAAATCCGTGCTGTTATATGCTTGCGAAACCTGGAAAGTCATGACTACCATCTCAAAAAAATTGCAGGCTTTTGTGAACCGTTATCTACGCCATATTCTAAAAATTCGCTGGCCACAAATTATATCAAACGAGGAATTGTGGCGCAGGACAAGTCAAGAGCGGCTGGACGTTGGCATAAGAAGGCGTAAATGGCAATGGATTGGTCACACCCTGATGAAACCAAACGATGAAATTGCAAAGCAGTCATTTGAATGGAATCCTCAGGGTGCACGGCGGGTTGGAAGATCAAGAACAACATAGAAATCAACAGTTCTAGCAGAAGCAGACTCCCAGAGAAAGACGTGGCCACAGTTAAAATATCTATCTGCAGACCGTGAAGGATGGAAACGATTTGTTGGCGCCCTATGCCCCAACCGGGGTTACAGGACTTGATGATGATGATGATCGCTAGTCATTGGTGGGAGTGAGACTCAGTGAAATCACTAGTACAAAGCCCAAAATTTTGTGAACTAAAGGGCATTTACCGCCACAGTACACAAATCTATGGTATTATACTGCGCAGGTTGTCAAAACTCAAGGTGTCTGAAAAAAAACACATAAACACAACAGAACTGAACAAAAAAAGTAGTACCTCGTGGATTGATGGTTATTGCGTAGGACTGTCATGCCGAAGGTGTGGGTTCGATTCCCAGCCGTGCCATCTAAAAATAGAAATGTTTTATCCGAGGTACTGCCTCTTGCGAGGAACTGAATAATCCTCCAAGAGTAAAACTGTCATGAATAAGTGCTTCTCATCTAGCCGTTCGGACTCGGCAAAAAACTGGAGGTCCCCTCCATTTCTGCCAACAACACGCACAGAGGAATGGTTGAGAGTTGTAAGTCACTAGGCCCTGGTTCTCCACGAGCTGTTGCCCCACCTAATTTATATTTTTTAATTTAGAACTGAACAAAAATCAAAACTCGAATGCATTCTTTTACAACTCTGCTGAAGCTGAAAATATGCATAATGACAAACGCAAATTTTCATAAGATTACTTTTGAATGAAATCAAGGAGCTATTTATCAAAATATCAACCAAAATACAACCAGAAATCATTTCGTTCAACACTTCTTCGCTCCTGAAAAGGGGAAGCCGCATATTTTGCTTGTTTATTATGGGTTCACTTAAAATATTCAACCATTCTTTGGTATTTGTCACAATCTCATTTTTCACCGTAAACACTCTCATTCTTTTTGAATTTTCTTAAATCCATTTGAAAAATCAAAAACATTTACCCTTTGACTAAACGAAACTATACAATATCAAAGAATATAATAATAATACTCCACTTGGTTGCACATAATTGCTTTCTGGTGGTGGGTGACGAAAGCAATTTTTCGTTTTATATTAGTAGACATTTTAAAAACATCAATATTTGGCTGGAAGAACAGAATTTATTCGAGAAACATTTTTAAGAAAAAAAAATAGAGATAAGCAACTTGGAGCTTAGATCTAGGTCTTTTCAAATGCAGGATCTTGGAAGTAGCTATTTAGTCATAAAGCTTTCACTAAAAACCGTGACAGACTTGACAGTTCTACCTTTGGCTTTATTTTATGTGAATACAAATTACGGTAAAAAACTTTGAAAATTCTTGCATTAGCTTAATATTTTTTTAGTTTTCGTTTATTAAATCAAATGTTTCGACTGAGGTAGGTTTTTTAAAAAACTGACATTTTGCAGACTGAAAATCAGACAAAAATGGTTTTGGCTTTTCTTTTACCATTTCTGTTATTAATTTTATCAGATTATTTAAAGAATTCCCCTTCATCAACCAATTAAGGCTTTCACTCAATAAGTTACACTTAGAAAAACCAGCTTTTTGTATTTCTTTACTTGAAAAAATCTCAAACTTTCCACCAACCCAATACTTATCCCAAAGAGCAAATGAAATTGAATGTCATTTTTATTGGACAAATTGCCGACAAGTGCGTAGGGCGTCATGCATTTTATAGTATTTTTGTTTTCTTTATGGGGGACTGTTTTCAAACACGTGCCCGTAGTAGAACAAAAACGTACCAGACGCATTAATCATAATATTCATCGTCCAAAATAAGATGAAACAAAACTAATAGGGTATGCCTACTTACAGTGCAATCAGATGGCCTCCCAGAGCTTTTTGGCAACTACCTCGGGTATGTTGTTCTTTTTGACAGGTGATTGTATACGTGTGACGGAAATTATTTAATCAACAAAATAACAAACGTTGAAGCATATAGATATCTATAGGTATGCATGTGTAAGTAAGGCGTGTATAGAAGGAGAGAAAATTAAAAAAAGGGATTAAGAAATTAAATCCTTTTAAAGAAAACGAACAAGGTACCTACATTCAATTATCCATTTTGTGCCAACCCCAAAGAAAATTAATTAAAATTTGTCATTAAGTAATTCCACCTTCGAGAAATATGAAGCAAGACAAAGTGGCCTGGTGAGGATAATTTGAATAAAGACTACGTGCAAGGGTTTTATTATTGACTATGTCTGCTGTGTACAGAAAAATGCTTCTACGTCATTTCATTTAAGCATATCTTCAGTCTATTTTGCTCCAAAAAAAAAGGTTTTGGGAAATTTATTAAAAAAAAAAATATTTTGTTGGTTTTTTTTAACTTTTTCTGCTGAAATTTTTTTTATAAATCTATTTGGATAGGAAATTTAACTGAGTACCTACAAAAAGTTTTACGAGGAGAATTGTCAAATTTGGCTCAATTTCCGAATTATATCAAACATATTGGTGGTCAGTGTGACCTTTTTCTCAGAAATGCAACGGTAAATTTGTAGCGGATACGCATTCGATAAATAGTCGCGATAAAAACCTTTTGAAATTAAAACGCGTAAGCGAGTTGAAAAAAACAATATCGTTCGCGTAGATTCTTCATGTGAACGCGACCATTAACTTTATCCGAACACTTCCCTTTTCATGCAACAACTTTCAGAACGCGGCCATAGATTGCATCGCTACCAACTTCGGGTGCATTCTATTCTACTCTATTCTATTCTAAAACTTCAATTCGTGTTGTGTGCTGATGCTCCCAACCTAAAATTATAATTTTGTATTCCTTTCTTAAAAATAATTAAAAAGTTAAACTCATTTAAGTAAAGAAAAATAAGTCTTTTTTTGAACGTCGATCACCGTTGGAGGTTAAAAGAAATAGCCCATCAGAACAGGCTATAAAATTAGTGGCATTTTGGATTTGAAGCATGCATAAGCTTCTGTTAAGTGCAAAGAAGACCATGAGCCAGGACAGTGCAAGCGGAACGAAAACACATGAACAGACGTATGGTGTGCCAACTGCCAAAAGGAAGGTCATCCAGCAAGCTGTAATGGCTGTTCAACCGTAAAGACTATCGTCTTACGGAAAGGAACAAGGTCTTAGCTGAAAAACAAGCTCATAAAGCGTTTGTATTCAAGTCAGCCTTCTTGGTAACCCGTTCTGCAGTCACCTACGCAGCAATGGCGAAACGTAGTTCGGCATTCAATCAAGAATTAACCCAGAATCAACAACAGCGGCAGCAACAATCAAGGACCAAATCCACAATCATTCCAGCCAGGACAGCACCAATCAAAAAAGCCAAACCAGTACTAACCAAACCAGCAGCTCCCCCATCCATGAAACTCAATAATGAAGTACAGCGTATTTTTGGATTCAATCTCCTGGTCTGTCATGGAGAAGGCCCGGAGTGCCGTGCCAACTAACTATTGTGAATTGAGCTAAGGAACAAAGTCCGTGTTACTGGCCACTTTCATCTTCCAGTAATGAAAGTAAAGAACCTCCGCATTCAGACTAATAATGTGAATTCATTATATAGCCTAGAGAAGAGGACGTCTAATTTGTTTATGAAGAGGACTAACCTAGACATCGCCCTAATCAGTAAGACCAACATTACAATATGCAACAAAATCAACATCATTGGCTTCAAAACCTTCCGGAAGGACAAGGGTGAGGGCCGAAGAACATTTTCCGCAACACCAGCGAAACCATGATCGCAGCTCTCAAAACCAGCGAAGCCACCGCTATCACCATAAAAGTAGGAAGGAAGACTCTCACTATCATCAGCGTGTACTTCAAATGCAAATCCAGCATGAGAAACATCCACATCGATCCTCACGTTCTCAACAGTATACTAAGAAGAAACACTTATGGACTCATCGGTGGTGGTTTCAATGCAAGGCATCACCTTTGGCTGGATACTGCTGTCACCAACGAAGGCAAGGCGATTGCTGGCTGGCTGGATGCCAACAGCGATCAGCACGCATTGTTTGTAATTTTACAACCCAAACCCAAACCAACCTTCCCCAGAACACCATCACCATTAGATTTCTTAATTTCTTAATGTAATTTTATTCATATTCTTCCAGAAATCGGCAACTTTACCTGTACAATAGTACGCAGCGACTCGGACCATGAAGCTGTTCAGCTAAGCATCAAATTCCATCAACCCCTCTTCCTAGTGACAGAACCAGTAGAAAATTTCATCAGCTACAGAAGAGTGGATGTAAACAGACTACAAAGAGACGTTGAACACACCATAACCCTTGCACCTTAAAACAGGATTCTGGACAACATTGAAATTGTCACAGCCATCGACTGTCTGGAACTTGTTGTTGCGAACGCATTGGATAAACAAAAGCAGTCCAAGACGTCAAAGGATAGATATCAGCACCTTCCCCAGTATATCCAAAACCTATATGCCCATAGGCAAAGACTTATAGGAAACTCAAAACAGAAAACTCAACACAATTAACAGGAACTACCAGACAGTGTTGGGTGAGTTTCAGTGCGTCAAAATTTTGTTTCGGAATTCCATTAAACACCATAACAACAACCAATTCCATACAGCAGTCAATCAAACCTGGACCCGACGCCTTCAAGAACATCAACAGGCTGTTCGGCCAAAAATCACCAATGTCTGAGATGATCATTACCAACAATGGAGAAGCAACAACAATACAGGACAAAGTTGCAGCCTTCACTTCCCATTTCGAAGGAAGCACAGCGTCACCGCTTCTATTCGCTGATGAAGAAGAGAACTGTGCCGAGATTCAGCTATTTCAGCGAGTGAGATGAGATGACTCGCCTTAGGCCTCGGCCACGCAGTAAGCGGCTGAGCGGCTAAGCGGCTGAGCGGCTAGAGGCTGAGAGGCAGCTCTAAGCGACGTATGGCCAGGCACTGAGCGACTGCTTTTGAGCGATTAGTAGTTAAAATGTAGATTGCACACACGAAATTAACAACTCAATGTTTACTTTGGCCATCTTTACTTCTTGCCGCTCAGAACATTACTAAAAATTAAAACAGGTTTGGTTGCTGAGCGGCGCCGCTTAGCCGCTCAGAATTTTGTTTCGCCGCTCGCTCATAGCGTGGCCACTTCTATGTGATTTCATATGTTTTATAATTTTTTTTCCGCTCAGCCGCTTACTGCGTGGCCGCGGCCTTACTCGCCGACTCATCTCACTTCACTCGCAATAGCGATTCAGCTATTTAAGTGAAATGAGTAAGGTCGAATCTAGTTTCGAACATGAGACAAAGAATAAATATAAAAGAGCTAAATTCTACCTCCTTGTCACACTCGTTACGCAAAACGAAATGAAACAAAAAATACAACAATGTAAACATTGGCATCTTTAATAATGGAGTTTGGAGTATCTTTTGTTTCAATTATTTTTTTTTGTCATAATTAAAGTTTAATGTGAGTTTCACCCTTGAGAAATAAAAAGTTTAAAAGTGTTGAAAGTGAATAGAATATAAATTTATTTAATATATACCTATATGTGCATATGATAATAAAATAAAATTAAAGAATCAATAAAAGGGTATTTGTTTTTATCTACGTTGTTGTTTTTTATTTCGTTTCCTATCCATGAATAGGAATTCTTGTGAAAAGCACACATACCTATCCAAAACTGGAAATTTACCAACACATACACCAAGTCACTGCGGAAATGTCTGGCGAGTAATCTGACATTTCATTTCACTCACTCACTCACTCCCTTTTGCTAACTGAATCGATTTTCGACGAAAAGTGACTCATCTCACTCACTCCCTGCGGCTTCGAATTAGCTGAATCTCGGCACTGAGCTAAGCCAACAGACAAAAGTTTTAAAATATAAGCAACTCCTGAGACCAATTATCAGTTACAACTTCCCATTTTGGTTCACCATCTCCAAAACCGCTATGAAGGAACTGCAAATATGCGAGAGGAAAGTTCTGAGGATCTTCACTGGGCTTTACTTCAATCGTCAGCGGCGTAAGCATTTCAAGAACGAGCAAATTTACTCTGAGGCAAAGATAGCCCCCTTGGACAAGTACGTATTGCTATCCGCAGATAAGCTGGTTAGAAACATCGTCGACCACCCTAATCAACTGATGTGAAGGATGATAAACCAACAATGACATCCGGAACCAAGGTACCTAAGCGCTATGGAGCTCCAACAACCAATGATGAAGCACTACCCTGCTACACTGACCCAGGGTCAGCACAATATCGTGGCTTAATGCCAACCCTACCCCCACCCTTAACCAATATACTGCCACTGGATAACCGGGACTGAACCACAGTACACATATTAAAGGTATTATCATTAGAGTTTTGATTTTTGTTTCTTCTGCGCATATATCAAAATTTGTGTCAAATGTCAGTATTTGTTGTTGTTTTTACGTGTATTTAAGTCATCACGCTCCCAGCCATTTTTATTTCTGACAATTTCAATTTTAATTTGTTGTTGTTTTACCGTGTGTTTTCTTCCTCACGCTCACAGCCATTTTGAATTTTCGATTGACAACCTGCGCAGTATGGAACTGAACAACCTGAGGAAGACAAAGTCAAGCCGACTCTTATATTAACTTTTCACTTATATTATAAATATTTTTTGTATTTTAAATTGAATCAATGTAAACCGTAAGGCCTCTTTTGTATCAACAAAATCCTTATATTTATCAATGTATCTAGTTATTTTTTTAAGCCAATTATTTTTGTTTACACTATCAGATCTTTACCGAATAGAGCTTAGTACAAGCGACATCCTGCGACCAAAGAATTGCCAAACACAAATAAAGTGCTCATCAGGCTCATCACTTAGTGTAGGGTTAGTAGTTAGTAAGCAACAAACTACTTAAGACAAATAAAATTAAAAATGTAAGAGACTTCATCTCTTACATGCACTATAAACTATTAATATTATTTGATAAATGAAACTAATAATGATAACGTACGGCAACGCGAATCTACGATATAATGTTTCATGTTTTATGTTCCATTTTATTATTATTATTGAGAGCAAGAAAAGCTTTTTATAATGCATATGTTTCTTTCGAAATATTAACTGTGTAAATATAAAAGAGCTTAATGCTAAACTCTTTCTCAAGAAATCGAATGATTTTTAACCTGTTCTTATGTAAAACATTTTGTACTGTTCAAATAACGTTATGCGAAAGCTTTTCTCTTATTTTAAGTAAATGATATTATGTTCTATGTTATAAGTCACACTCTGAATAAAGAAGTCGAATGGACAAGTTTAATGTTTCTTTGCTTAAATTTTAATAAGTTTTATTTTTGCATGGTTTAATAAGTATTTGCTCGCATGGTTTCGCTTTTATTATTTTTATTATTAAATTGTAATAAAATTTGCATGAAAGAACCTTACAATTAATCAGAAGTGCGATAAAGAACTTGCAACGTAGTTAATTTGCTCATTTTTGCCAAAAAAAATTTTTGTGAAAAATCTTTGTGGAGATGAATGCTACTGCACGTGCGTCGAGATTTGTGGAAATGTCCACGGTTCAAAATCTTAAGTTAAAATTGGCCGAAATGGATTTATCCACACTTGGCTTAAAATCTGCGCTTAAGGCACGCTTAAATGAAGCCATTGCTTTACTTGAGCCACACGAACTTGAGGGTTTATTCCCTGCCGATGCTGGGAATGATAATGATGGTGGTGAAGGTGACGACGACGCCGATGGCGATGGCGATGGCGACGGCGACGGCGACGGCGACGGCGACGGCGACGGCGACAATTTGGTCAACGAAGAAAATTTAGTCCAACAACGTTTAGTTCGACTTCGTGAGGTGCTTCGCAAAAAAGAAGAAATTCGAGCACTCGAAAAACGATTGGCTGAACTAAATAGCCATAGCCCTGCTAGAGAGGTTCGTCCTACAGCTGGATGCACAGCACGTGACATTGAAGACTCGTTGCCTACGTTCTCTGGTGATGATGAATACCCGATCACAAAATGGATAGAGAATATTGAGGACGCTGTTGTCACCTACCACTTAAGTGAGTCCGAGTCATTTATTTATTTTAAGCGATTGCTCAGGGGCACTGCAAAGTTATTCGCAAGGTCAAAGTCATTTCGATCCTGGATCGAGCTTAAGGATGCGCTTTTGACAGAGTTTCATCAGCATACAACTGCGACCGATGTGCATAATGCGTTGCGAAAGCGAAGGAAACATAAGGATGAGAGTTTCCAACAATACGTCCTGGCTATGCAGGAGATAGCTTCCTCAACTGAAATCGATGAGCAAGACGTGATTGCTTATATTATCAAGGGAATTCCAGATTCCGTTTTCAACAAGCAGCTTATGCTTACGGCAAACACAATCGCTGAGTTGAAAACTATACTTCGAAGGTATGAAAAAATGAAGTCTGAACTTCAACCATCGACTTCCTCGTTCAATAGGCCTGTGCATCAATCAAAGCCTTTGCCACGAATCGACACAAAAATTAAATGCTACAACTGCAACGAGTTGGGCCACATTTCACCAAAGTGTCCAAAACCCCGTCGACCAAAAGGCTCATGCTTTCGTTGCGGTAAGATGGGCCATACTGTGAACGATTGTCCCCAATCATCTTCTGTCCTTATGGTTCAAAAAGATAACCAACTATCTACAACCGATATTGCAACATTGTTGAATGACTTCCATGGAGTTTTGGACTTCCAGTTTACGAGTCCTGAAGCTGAAATGTTCGAGGTAACATGCATTTGATGACAACTATAGATACCGGCAGCCCCATCAGTTTTGTCCAACGGCAATACGTGCCACCTTATATGATGACTTCTTTGGAATCACCGAATTATGGTTTTTATGGTATAAATAACTCAAGACTGAATATTTTAGGTAAATTTGCATGTTTTGTTAGTTTTAATGGTGAACTTGTCGATTTATGTATTTATGTTGTTAATGATGGAACTATGAAAGATCCACTTGTCCTAGGACGAGATTTTTTGCTTAAATCTAACGTTAAATTAATAGTCAATGAAACAAATACGAACAAAATTAAAGAACAAACAAATTATTATGAAAACGATTATGAAAATTATGATGAAAATGGTTTTGAAAATGATGATAAATATGATCTCGATGATTTTGAAGACAAAATTTTAAAAATTGATGTTTGCGATGTGCATGATGATATTTCGTTAAAAATTAATGAAAATTTGAATTATTACGATAAAGTTAAATTAAAAAGTTTAGTTTCCGAGAGTGTTTCAAAAAGTAATGCTAATTATCCGGATGATTACGAAATGAAAATTGTTTTATCAGACCCTAACAGTTATTTTAATTGCGCGCCTCGGCGTCTACCGTATTCTCATAAAACTGAATTGCAAAAAATTTTAGACGATTTGCTTGCAAATAATGTTATTCGTGAGAGTAATTCTCCTTTTGCTTCCCCGATTGTGTTGACTCGAAAGAAAACAGGTGAATTGCGGCTATGCGTTGATTACCGCAATTTAAATAAAATAACCGTAAAAGATAACTTTCCATTACCACTTATTGAGGACCATCTAGATAGATTACGAAATAAAAAATATTTTTCACTCCTCGACCTCAAAAGCGGTTTTCACCATGTGAAAATGGCCGAGGACTCTATAAAGTTTACATCATTTGTAACACCTATGGGGCAATTCGAATATATGCGTATGCCTTTCGGGCTGAAAAACGCCCCCTCGGTTTTTCAGCGCTTCATCAATAAAACCTTCAAAGAACTTATTGGTGATGGCAAGCTCTTGGTTTATATTGATGACTTGTTGATTGCGTCCGAAACTAAAGATGAACACTTTATGATTTTGAAAGAAGTTTTAGATATTATTTCGAAAAAAAACTTACAACTACGTCTTGATAAGTGCGTATTTATGTACGAAAAAATTAAATATCTCGGGTACGAAGTTTCGGCAAATGGTATTGGTGCGAATAGTGATGGTTTAATAGCCGTCTCAGATTTCCCCATACCAACAAATCAAAAGAAGTTGCACTCATTTATAGGCCTGTGTTCTTACTTTCGCAAGTTTATTAAAGACTTTTCTTTATTAGCTCAACCTTTAAACGACCTTTTGAAAAAAGATGCGAAGTTTGAATTCGGCGAAAAACAATTGGAAACTTTTAATTTATTAAAAGAAAAACTTTTGAGTGCTCCTCTTTTAAGAATTTTCAATCCAAACGCCGATACAGAACTACACTGTGACGCGAGTAGTATAGGCTTTGGCGCTGTGTTGTTGCAACGTCAAGATGACAATAAATTTCATCCGATTTTCTTTTTTTCGAAGCGTTCAACATATCAAGAATCAAGATACCATTCTTACGAATTGGAAACACTCGCTATAATTTATGCCTTAAGAAGGTTCCGAATTTATATAACGGGAATCAGATTTAAAATTGTCACCGACTGCAAGTCGCTGACCCAAACTCTAAATAAAAAGATTTTGAATCCGAGAATTTCTCGATGGGCCTTAGAGCTTTCAGATTTTGACTACGTCATCGAACATAGAGATGGAAAGAGGATGGGTCATGTCGATGCGCTCAGCAGGTGCCACAACATTTTAACTGTCGAAACTGAGTCCTTTGAACACGCACTTGCTGCAGCTCAAGGAAAGGATCCAGTTTTGAAAAGAATTGTTGAGATGTTGGAGCAAAGGGATAGCCCCTCTTATGAGCTTATTAATGGGCTCGTTTATCGAAAAATCAATAAACAACCATTTTTTTATGTTTCTTCAAATATGGAGAGAAATATCATTCAAACTCACCACGAAGCATTATGCCATTTGGGTGTAGAAAAATGCTTTAATTTTTTGAGGAAAACATATTGGTTTCCTAATATGAAAAAGAAAATTAAGGAACACATAGGTAGTTGTTTAAAGTGCATGCATTTCTCTCAACCAAGCGGAAAAAAGGAGGCGGTGTTGCATAACATCCCTAAAGGAGACAAGCCTTTTGAAACAATCCACGTCGATCATTATGGTCCTTTACCAGCTTCTACTAGCAATAGTAAAAAACACATTTTTGTGATTGTTGACGGCTTTTCAAAATTTACGAAATTATATGCGATGAAAAGTACGACAACGAAAGAAGTTATTCAGTGCCTCGATTCATATTTTTCTTTCTACAGCAAACCAACACGTATAATTTCGGATAGGGGGACATGTTTCACATCTGATGACTTTTCAACTTTTTGCGAAAAATATGCCATTAAGCACATCAAAGTTGCAACAAGTTCGCCGCAATCAAATGGCCAAGTTGAAAGGATCAACAGGTGTCTTACCCCCATGCTTTCGAAAGAGAGTGAAATTGATTCGAGTTGTTGGGTTAAGTCTTTGCGAAACGTTGAATTTGCTTTAAACAATACAATAAACAAAAGCACAGGTGTAAGTCCGAGCATTCTACTTTTTGGAGTTGATCAAAAGGGAATTATTAAAGATAATATTAAAGACTATTTAGAAGAAAACATTATCGAACCAAAACCTAGAGACTTAAAAGAACTTAGAGCGCAGGCAAACGAAAGAACTGTTAAGAGTCAGGAGAACAATAAAATTATTTTTGACAAACACCACAAAAATCCGATTAAATATGCAATTGGCAATCTTGTTTTAATTAAAAATACTGTAAACACTCCCGGACTAAATAAAAAATTTTTACCTAAGTATAAAGGACCTTATGAGGTCGTCAAAATTTTGCCAAACGACCGATACTTAATTAAAGATTTGAAAAATTTGCAAGTGTCTCGTATACCATACGAAGGCGTTTGCTGCCCAGAAAATATGAAACCCTATCTTTTGAAATAAGCCATCTATTTGCATGCATCAATCTTTAATAATTTTTTTAATCTTTTATTGTTGAATTTCAAATAATTTCTTAAAATATGCTAAACTAGAAAAATCACAATCATTATGTAATTAAATAATGTAACTAATTAAAAAAAAATGTTTTTTGAAAAAGTAAACAAACGAAAATAACAAAAAAAAAAATCGATTAATAAAAAAAAACATACAAATATTATATGATGAAATCAAAGAATAATAAATTCTGTTCAATGAATGTAATCTTATAAATGAAAATACTGAAAAATGAAATTAATTACTATGTAAATTCAAATAAATACACATTCATATGTATTTCAAAATTTAAAGGAAAAATGTACCTAATTATTAATTTTATTTAATATACCTATCTAAACTTTATTTTATAATATCTTAATATTGAATGCATATATGTACAAACATGATATCGTAAATCGAGGACGATTTAAGGTCAGGATGGCCGAGCTGTAAGAGACTTCATCTCTTACATGCACTATAAACTATTAATATTATTTGATAAATGAAACTAATAATGATAACGTACGGCAACGCGAATCTACGATATAATGTTTCATGTTTTATGTTCCATTTTATTATTATTATTGAGAGCAAGAAAAGCTTTTTATAATGCATATGTTTCTTTCGAAATATTAACTGTGTAAATATAAAAGAGCTTAATGCTAAACTCTTTCTCAAGAAATCGAATGATTTTTAACCTGTTCTTATGTAAAACATTTTGTACTGTTCAAATAACGTTATGCGAAAGCTTTTCTCTTATTTTAAGTAAATGATATTATGTTCTATGTTATAAGTCACACTCTGAATAAAGAAGTCGAATGGACAAGTTTAATGTTTCTTTGCTTAAATTTTAATAAGTTTTATTTTTGCATGGTTTAATAAGTATTTGCTCGCATGGTTTCGCTTTTATTATTTTTATTATTAAATTGTAATAAAATTTGCATGAAAGAACCTTACAAAAACAATAATTATTAAATAACAAACACAATGACATTGAAAAGATTAACAATTACAAACATTTAAGAGCGTGGTACACATGGTTTTCAATGTAGCTTTGAGTCTATTCTTACTTATACTAAAATCAAAAAAAATTAAGTTCAAATTCAGACTCATGCATTCCATAATTGGTACGGTGTTGAGATATATGCATTAGTTCTAGACTGCGAGTGTTGTGACCTCCTCCACGGTCACGGTAGTTAAGGCTAGTACAAGATAGTAAATCAGGTGCATCAATAACGCCAGTTAAAAGTTGATGAATAAATACAATATCGTTATTAATTCTCCTTTGTGCCAAAGCTTGAATCTGAAGAAGCTTAGTCTGGTGTTCGTAAGGAGAAAGATTATAAGGATCTGACCACGGTAGTCCTTTCAGGGCGGAACGTATAAATAGAAATGTTCAATAAAATAAAACATAAACTTGAACATGCATAAGCTCCAATCAAACATATTCAAAAATAAAAACTTTTGAACGTTTTACCTACTTGTTCCTCATGTTAATTAATAAAATAACCAAAACTCCTGCATCATCTGTTTTTTTTCCATTAGTGTACTTTTTCAGTTCCCTATCAACACTCACACCAAAACGATGTAATTTTTTATCAGATTTATTTCCAAGTTTGTTCATCTGCTAAGGTAAATTCCGATTTCAGACGGAAGACACTAATTCGTACTCGAACCACAATCATGCCGCACCACAACCTTATCGGGTGGGTTGCTGGCGTTCGAGAAGATTCACCCAGCACCTAAGGCACTTGGTAGTACATCTTTCAGGATAATAATATTTCACAGCTGATTTAAGCAGGGGGTTATGGCAACACCAGCAGCGCATGTTCGACAATCATTCACAATCAATTGACGATGATAGATAAAGAAGAAAAAAGGAAGGCACTTTAAGAACATGCGGATACCTACTATTGAAATCTACTGATGATTGTAAGAATCAAATGGATAGGATGATGACGGTGGCGACAACCAACGACAACGACAACGAAAATCAGTAAAAAAATATTATCGGAAACTAATAAATACTTCTGAGATCATACTATTTAAAGATAGCAATAAAGATGTCCCATAATGCTTTGTTTCCCGGTTTGCAGCAGATTTAAGTGCTTGTAAAAATGGAACTTAAATGATAAGACTAAGATTTTTATAGGAAATAATTTAAAGCAAAAAGAATTTAAAGAAAATGTGAAACATCTGGATAATCCTTTGGGCTTACGATAAGGGTTCTTCGAAGATTTTTGTTCCTTTTTTTTTTGTTTTTGTGGAGCCTTTAGTAGATGGAGATAGTTATTTAAAATCAACTTAACTTAATCTTTCATTGTTCTTTTAAGCAAAAAACATAAATAAATTATAAAAATATGATTTAGAAAAAAAAACCTATAGTTGTGATATCTGTAAGGTATTTTTTCTTAGTTTCAGGTGTTGTTTCTTGCGTTCTTTCAATAATAAATTCGATTGTTTAGGTTTTTCCTTATCCTTTCCTCAGTAAATGTAATTTTTATAATTATGAATTATGATAATCCAAACAGATTCACTGTCGAATATGATGTCGAGAGTATGTGACGTTAACAATCAAAACGGTGCAAAGTTTCACTTTTTTCAATATATTGAGTGTGACATACCAAAATTTGCATATCAAAGAGAGCTATCAGATGGTGAAAAAATTTTGTTTCAAAACAAGATATAATTCTAATAATCATAACGGGCCTATCTTTCATACAATGTCATATTGATTTTCAAAATGGCTCTATTTTTTCCTTAATTAAACCGAATGGATTAGATTAATTTTCCAAAGTGAGCTTAATAGTTTAATGCGTGGATGGGCTCTGAACCTTTGGCTCCTCATATGAGGGAAATTTTATTAAAAAGATGCCATCTAATTGGTCAGAAAAGGTCAAATGGTCCCAGAAATTGGTCAGCCCTAGATAAGTTTTAATCAAGGCTTAAAATTTCTCAAGGTCGCGATTTTTGCACCTCATTTAAGGGAAATTTGCCAAAAATGTATACCATCCGAAAGATTTCTAGATCGTGATAAAAGGTCAACTATTTTCAGTAATTGGTCAGCTAAATATTTTTTTTTAATGAATTTAGAAAAAAAATTCAAGGTCAAAACGGTTTTTGGCACCTCATTTTAGGGAAATTAGCAAAAAATGTGTACCACCTGAAAGATCTCTTGATCTATATAAAAGACTACTGAATCATTATGAGAGGTCAACTAAGTCATACTGTAGTATGGATTTTTTTTTTAAATCCCTAAAAGAAATCTATGCCTGATCAACAACTGAAACTTGCTGACTTTTTATGACCATTTAATGACCTTTGAAATGGCACACATATAAGGTTAAAAGATTCAAAAGCCCCTGGGCCTTTTAGGTGTATCAAATTGATAACTTCAATTTCTGTCAATATTCGATTTAATTTTTGGTTAAAGGGAATTTGTAAAAAGGGGAAATTTTTATCTTATTTTGTGTTCAACAATTTTGACAAAATCATCAAACCAATTTTAAAATTATTTTTAAGCTAAAATTAAAGTTAACATTAAGTTGACTTCTTTTATTATTCCTTAAAACAAATTGTTAATTTATTATTTAGCAAAATATTCTGAAACAAAACGCAGTTTTAGCAACTATATCCTTCAAAGAAAATTGTTTATAAGAAGGTTTTATAAAACAATTTCTATATACTACTGAAATAAATCAGCCAATTAGAAGACATAGCATTAAGGATTGGACTTGTTGAATTATTGATTCAAAATAGCTTTTTATGGCCTTTAGTCCTACAAATTGGCGTTTCGTTTGTATTCCCAAACAACAAATGTTTGAATACAAGATAGTTTGGTGATTGACCTGTAATTGTATACACAAGATCTGTTACCCTTTTTAAAGACTTGGTGTAATTAATGTTTTTTTTCCAAATACTTGGAAATTTACCTGAGCTAAGTGATAGGTTAAAGAAATTTAGAAGAGGTGTTGCCAATATTGATTTACATTATTTCAAGATAATTGGAGCAAAATCATCAAATAAGGACATAGTCAAACTTTTTCGATTATAATTGGGATATTATTGAAGGTAGTTTGTGGTCAGTCTTTTAAGTAGAGAAAGAAATTCTCATCAACATCGAGAGGGGTATCAACTAAAGGTTGGCGATTAGTACGAAAGATTGGCGATTAGTATATTCAATAGAAACATATCACTATATCCATTACTCTTTCCTTTGATTTGACTAGATACCCAAGAGGGTTTTGAAACACTTGAAACTGGCAAACTATAAATATTAATCAATATCATTCACCATGCACCATGGGAACAACTAGAAAGTGAAGTATCACAAGAAATAAAAGTTCTTTAAAATAAACAAAAATCAATAAAATATTCGAACATTTACTCGTATATAGAAACCCCTGTCAAACTTCCATTTTAGTTTTATAAAATACATAAGTGTTCCATAAACAACATTACACCCCATGAGAAATACACCGATTATCGTGGTGATTACGACACCAATATCCCAGAATGTAACCTGCTCCTCTTACTATAAACTTAACACCCCTTGGGACAACCCGTGTCTCACTAGCTTTCATGTTAATGGCATAAATATTGAGAAACGTTTTTCGAATACCAAATGAATATTTGAGAACAAGTATAAGCGCACACACGAACACACAGCACAAGAGATTCTGAGCGTCATTAGTGACATAAAAAAAAACTTTCTCAACTTCTTTTTATCGTGATGTGGTATCAACTTCTTCGTTCCAAACATGACTCCTGCCACCAAAAAATTTAAGAACAAAAAAAAAACATGAGAACCAGAACTAACATGACAAAAAAAATGAAACAAATTTTGACAAAAAAATAGAAAAGTCCTCTCACGCAAACAGGACATTTTTTTTCTATCCATCTATCCTTGTTTGAGTGTTAGTTTTTCTGCTTACAATTCATGCTGGCAAGAAATGAAAGATAGATGATGGTAGCGTTCAAACTCACTGTTTGAAGTGCCCAGGGAATCTGTAACATGAAGACGACAAAAATAAAGATTCTCGACTCCTTAAAAAAAGGACGACGACTATACGACATCGAAACGATGGCAAAACTATTTTTACACCTCTTGTTTTTTTGATTCCATATCAAAGAAAGGATAAGAAGAAGATCTTAGGAATTTTCTTGAAGACCAAGCTAGTCATATGAAAGTCACTATATAAATGATGGAGGAGTTTGCATTCATCTACGAGTATAAGGCATGGTAAGACGAGAGCCAGATTATTCGAGCCCTTAGCTGGGAAATCACTTTTTATGAAATTGCAAATCCTTTTCATTTTCACTTTGGCTTGCCTTTAACTTAAACTTTTTAAAAAAATGTGCTGCTGTTCATTTTCTCAGTTGGTTTTTTTGTTGTTGTTGTTGGATTTTGTGACAGTAATTCTAGGAGTGATTGCAAGAGAATAGTCAAGAGAAAAAAGTTTAAGAAAATAAGACAATCAGAATTCTGAAGAAGATTAGATATATCTATACCAGCTGTGTAGTGTTCCTACATGTTCTCTACTGGGAACAACTTTTCTGGTAGCCCTTTAAGGAGTTTAAGAGAATTCTTCTTTTTTTTATTATTTTCATTTAAGCTGATGCGTGCCTTCAAGATGGTGTTGGAGCTTTAATATATTGAAAGATGAAAAGGGTATTTAAACCCTGTTTTAGGAACTGATTTTTAAAGACTAAAGACAATACATTAAAAAACACGTTTTTTTAAGTTTATAATTTAATTTATTTATTATTATCACTAAAATCAAGATTTTAAACAGATTTTCCTTTTTATTTAATTAATTAAAGACGACAGTAAAGACTTAAACGAACATTGTAGGTGATTAAATTTTCATATGAAACCTTAGTATTTTTTGTTGTAAATTACAATTAGGAGTGTAGTCAAGGACATACAATTAAATATCAATATTAAATCAACAATTTATTAAGGATTATAATTCCTCATTATGATAAACACAATATGAGCGTTAGAAAAGGGATAGATAGGATATAGCTTGGCAAAGTAATGTTGACTTCCTGAGCAACGATAGTGAAAAATGGAGATGGATAAAGCACTCCAGAATATATTTCTAAGATTATTAGCAACTCCAAGCCAAAGAAATCAGCTGTACTGACTGAAATATTGAAATTTATCCAAAAGCTGTCTTGCTCCAGTAACTGCATCAATAAGAGCTATTCGCCTCCCCCCCTCCCCACCAAATGAAAAACTACAAAAATCGTAGCTATTCTCTCCTCTCACCTCCCCGTGGTGAGCATCGGGTAACTAGTACCTTTAACTGAAGATGGGGTTCCAATCCCTGTGGACGGTTTTAGGAGGCAGCAAACGAGAGAGGGGGGGAGGAGTGTTCCCACTAAGGCACTTCTCCTTTATCCAAGTGGCAGCGGAAGAATTCTCCAGATGGAATCAACGGTGGCGTCTACAGTTCCAGTTAGGTTGAACTACTTAGCCAACATCTTATACAGGCTACTGCAACATATTTGGAGCTCAGGCCTATGAGGAGCGGTTAATCCGGCTCCCCGCCCTTTCGGATACGGATGGATTTACTGTTGACAAACCTAGCAAACAAAATAAGGACAACGAACTTCGGATCTGCAAGTGGAATATTCTGTCTTTCTATAGACCACGTGCAGCAGAACATTTAACGGAGGCTCTTGACTGCTACAAAGAAGACATCACCGCCATCCAAGAAGTGCGATGGGATAGGCCGGGCAAGCGAGAGCTGAAAGACTGCGATATCTACTACGGTGACTGTTACCGACCACAAGGTAGGCGTCACTTTGGATGTGGATTCTTAGGGAAGAAGTCTTGAGTTTCAACTATGTGAACGAGCGCCTCACGACTATTCGCATCAAGGCTAAATTCGAATACATAAGCCTCATATGCGCGTAAGCCCCACAAAGGAGAAGGATGACGATAGCAGAGATGAGTTCTACGAGCTCCTGGAAATGACATACATATAAGCAATGCCCTAGCTATGACATTTAAATTGTCTGTGGTGATTTTAATGCCAAGCTAGGAAAAGAAGACTCCTTTGGTGGCACAATCAGAAGATATAGCCTACACGACACCACCTTCGATAACGGACTCAGGTTAATCAACTTTGCTGCGGGGCGAAACGTTGTGGTAGCTAGTACACAGTTCCCTCATCTCGATATACACAATGGGACATGGCGAATTCCTGGTCAATCAACCGCCAACCAGTTTGACCACATTGCGACTCGGACCACTACCTCGTTTAAACCAAGGTAATGCTACGGATATCCAGACCAAAGCCAAAGCAAGGAAATACATGTGGGAAAGCTCGACGTCGGAAGCCTACAGCCGCAAGAAATTGCCAGATCCTTTTCCGACCAAGTCTTTCGCGCCCTCTTAGATAGTCCTATGCCACCATCTGCAAGTATCGAAACCAGTGGACAAACTGCCAGGAAGCCATCAGAGATGCCGCCTCTGACGTGCTGGGTCTCGCACGACTATCACAGCGAAACCCCTGGTTCGACGAAGAATGCCGGCAAGTACAGGCAGCCAAACAACAGGCATACAAAGCGGCGCTGCATTGAAGGACCAGAGCTGCTCGCAAGCTCTAAGTGCAGAAGAGGAGAGAGGAAGAGCATGAGAAGCATTGCAGGAATGAAGTTCGGAAGTTTTAGCAAAAAGTAAAAGCTACCTCCCGAACCGAAGCCTGCAAGGATGATCAGGGAAACATCGTAGTAAAAACGCTGTTGGTGCTGAGAATATGGAAAAATCATTTCTGCAAATTGTATAACGGCGATGACAAACCGAATTCCACTACCATGCAGATTGCACCATTCAATCTGGACGACGACGACGTAGGCCAACAATTCCGTCGACCCGATCTCGACGAAGTAACGATAGCTATATCTAAATTTAAGTCCAATAAAGCTGCTGGAGCTGATGGCCTTGCGGCTGATCTATTCAAAGCAGCTGGCGAGAGCATCTGCAAAATATGGTTGGGGGAAAGCAGTCCCGATGAATGGAACCTCGGCATTGTTTGCCCGATCCTCAAGAAAGGCGATCCTCTGGACTGCACCAACTACAGAGGCATAAGTTCACACTACGGCAGATCTTGAAAAAACCCAGGAGTTTCAAATCGATACCCACCACCTTTTCATAGATTTAAAGGCCACGTATTATGACAGCATATATAGAGACGAGCTATATAGAGCAATGTCAAGTTTCGGCATACCTCCCAAACTCGTCTGTTTGTGCAGAATGACGATGGAGAATGCACGCTGCTCAATCAAGGTCGGCAAAGACCTCACCGACACCTTTGATGTCAAAAAAAGCTTTAGGCAAGGCGACGCGCTGTCGTGTGACTTCTCCAACATCGTAGCATAGATGGGGAATGGAGAAGAAGATACCTACAACAACGAACTGTGCGGGCTGTACAGGGACTCCAACCTAGCCACAAAAGTTATAAGCCAACGACTGAGATGGCTGGGTCACCTAGAGCGAATGAACACCAATATTCCGGCCCAGAAAGTCTTTCAATCCAACCCCGTGGGACAGCGCAGTAGAGGTGGACAGCGTAAAAGGAGGCGCACGCAAGTGGAAGAGGACCTCAACCAACTTGGGGTGTGAAACTGGAGACAACTTGAGGCCCTGGTCCATCCCTGACTGTAGCGCCACTTGAAGTAAGTATGTAAGTTGCTTTCAGGCCGGGTGAAACTTGTTGCAAATTGTGCTAGAAGAAAGTTCGTCCTTTCTAAAGAAATGGAGGATTTGGTGGAGTTTGTAATATTTAAGCCAAAAGTCAAAAAATCATCTTGCCTTTGGGGTATTTGAGTATTTCTTCCCTTATTTGCTTGTCCACCAGGACTTTGGCTCGCCATATCACTACTGTATCGAACTGCTTTGAGTCTGTCAACTCTGCAGTCGATGTTTTGAGCTTTTTGTAAAACATATTAAAAACCTAACGAAAGAAAGAAAGCATATTGTAAAATGAAATGTATGACGAAAGTCAGCTGAATCGAAGGTGGAACCAGGAAGGTTGGGCGGCCGAATAAAGAGTGGTTTTTTTAACATTATTTTTCCACTATAAATTTCGTGTTTTATTTTCTTCACGGGAAGATTATTTCTTGGTGTCATGAGACATACGATGCATCTGAGCAATCGTTGTGGTTCCTCTCAGTTTCGTCTCGTTTCTCTTTATAACTCTAGGCAGGCTTAAATACAACTACATTACAAGAGTTAGAGCTCCTAGCTTTTTAGCAATTTTTTTTAGATCGGTCAGCTTTATATCTCCTCCCTCACCATGATAACTAATCCAAACCAGAGCTCATCTGTTTCAACAGACTAAAAATCAGACGTGAGTTGCTCATATAGAAACTTTAGAAGCATCTCATAAACATTCTGAGAAGCAGACGATACCAGTCAAGAGCCTAGTACCTATGCATCAACCTCATCAAGATTCTTATATGCAACCCATGATCACTACACAATAGCGCACCCTGTCTTCCATCCCCTATAGAAATTAATTAATAGATTTCGTTGCATGGGAGCTCATGGAGAATCAGTGTCAAGTTACTCTACTCCTATGTGAAGGTGTTTTCGACAGGAATGGACTTCAATTTTCTGAACAAATGTGAGAAGCACTGTTTCATGATAAGAAATACTCTTTGAGAGTTTTTTTTTTCAATTCCGCACAAGAGGCATTTTTCGCTTTAGGTGGCAGAGGCTGAGAACAAGGGCGTACGCAAGGGGTTGGGAAAGGGTGATGGGGGGTTGTGCTTGTCCCCTTAACAAAGTTATATTTTATACATTCCATACTTCTTTTGAATGCATCACGAAACCTTCGGCATGACAGTCCAACAAACTGACCCATAGGTAGGTAGGTAGAAATGGTGGCACGGGCGTCATACTCGCTCGGTGCCCAATTAGCGCTGAATTGCGCCGTTTTGATACCATAACTCGTTTGACCTGTTGATGAAAGTAGATTAAAGTGAGGATTTGTAGAAGTCCTCTGAGGATCATCATCAATGCTTAGAAGTTGACAACAGAGGGACTCGGGAAGGTGGTTTGTTCAAATGATTCCTCATGGGGTCTTCCAGGTCCATGATTGGATGCGGGATTTCTTTCTGGGCTCGCTGTCTGCTCACTCCGCATGACGGAGGTTTTCAGGGAAGATCAGCGTCCTTCATGAGACCAGATATGTTCCCTGGTTTAAATAAGAACGGGCTTGGGGTATGGCTGTATAATGTGAGCACAAAAGCAAGGAGGCTGGACATAAGACACTCACTCGAGCGAACGATCCAGCCGTATGATCTTCGTTGTCATTGAGCATCACCCAGCAGAGGCCCATATTCCGATTGCTCACGGTCTATGTGGCCTGTGGGGGAACATGGTGCAGAATAAACCGATTTTTGTCGTAGATCCAGTTCATCACGTTGAGAAAGCAGAGCAAATTTTTAATTTTCGGTTCGGATTCTGCTCTCATTCTGGCTAGAATAGGACATTTACAACTTATCTACCCATACGCCAAGGAGTACTACTTCATCACCTATATCCATTCATGAAAAAGAGAACTGGACTAAGCCGGCACACAAAAGCTTGAACTCTTAAATAGAAACTCCTAAGACTAGTTACAGCTTCTCTGTTTGGTTCAATGACTCTATAAATTGAAGGAAAAACAAACGAAAACTTTGAGAGTCTGCTCCGGGCTTCACTTACCAGTGCAAGCAAACACTCATGAGCAAAAATTATACTCAGAGGCCAATATAATCCTGCTAGATGAGCCTTATGTTGCCAGTAAGGAAAATAGTTGTAAATACCGCCTATAACCCTTATCAGCTGATGAAAAAGATGACAATAACAACCACAATATCCCGATCCAGAGTATGTTACAGCTTGCATTCGTTCTTAAAAGCCAACGGCAGCACTTTTTATGAGTGAAATTTTTGATACAAGCTAAATTTGACTGACAAATATTGACGCAATTTTTCTAATTTTTTCGCAAAATCTAACCTTAAAAATTAAAAATAAATAAATTGGGTGGCGCAACAGCTCGTGCCTAGTGACTTACAACTCTCAACCATACCTGTGTGCGTGTTGTTGGCAGGAATGGAGGGGACCTACAGTTTTTTGCCGAGCCCGAACGGCTAAGTGATTAGCACTTTTTCATGACAAGTATACTCTTGGAGGATTTTTCAGTTCCTCGAAAGAGGCAGTACCTCGGATAAAACATTTCTGTTTTTAGGTGGCACGGCTGGGAATCGAACCCACACCTTCGGCATGACAGTCCTACGCATCACTAACCATCATGCCACGAGGTACTACAAAATCTAAACCTTACATGAATGAAAATCTGGATTTACATTTGCGTTATGTAATATATTGACTATGTTACCTTTAAAACATTGGTCCAAGGAGGTTGACATTTTGGGGCGAACTGACTCAACTCAACTTAGATACGCAATGTGTTAATTTTACTCTTCTTCATAGGTTTGTTAAAATTGATCAATTGATGTTAAATACAAAGTTAAACCAAATTAAATAAATTGCTATCAACCCACAATTTAATTTTGTATGCATCACAAAATTTGTGTTACAAAAAATGTTCTTTCTCATAGTACCCAGACCCAGACCCACCCTTTTCCGGTGTTCTGACTTCTGACAAACAAAACAAGAGACATTTAAAATAGCTTTTCTTCAATTTAGTTTTTTTCCAAATTAATCATTTAACATTAAATCACAATATTGTTCCGCTAAATTACCCCCATTTTAATGATTTTATTCAAAGATTGCGCACCCAAAACTATAATAGGCTTGGCTTTTAAATCGATTGAAATTTTTAATTTAACTCAACCACCCTACCGTGACAAACACAATAAAAGACCGGGGTTATTTTGAGCCTCTTAACCGGAAAATAGACTAAATAACCTGAATTGGGAGTGCTATATGTCACTGCTCGAGAAATTTCGAAACTACACCTAACTTCACCTTTCCACATTACATGCTACATTGCGACGTACATAATATTGAACAGGAAATCACTTTAAAATGGTTTCTGATATCCGATGCTATGATTGTAAGTATATCGCAATAAGTTGCTCATACGTACCTACATTATGTTTGAGGTATTTGACACTATAGAAATATAACTAAAAATGTTAGGTAATGGTTTTTGATTGGCTTCGGTAAGTTTGAATTGAGTTTCGATATGGTCAATAGTTAAAGAGTCATTTTGGGCGCTTCTAAAAGTCAACATACAAATATTTTCAAAAGTTTCAATGCATGTAACAGAAACTGAATTTTATGTTGTTTTCTTCTAGGTATGATGGTTTTTAGGATCACTCACTTATTAAGCCCCACCGAGCACAGCACTGAGCTGTCAAAAAAAAAGATCTGTTTCTTTTTTTAAATCAGACCGCTCGGAGTATGCTGCATGAGCTCAGAATAAAAAGACCGAGCGAATGAGCCAATAGCTGAGCGCAGCCAACTTCACTCTTTTTTTCGCTCATTTCAAATTTTAGCTCACATATTTTAGTTTTTCGAGTTTTTGATTGGCCAGCAATCAGATGAAAATAAAAAGTCAGTACTAAATTTTGGTGCGTTGAACGCATCGCAATCACATTATAGGTCAGTGCTTAGCTGTGTTCCAAAATTATATCGTAGAGCACTGATCATACTCCGAAAGCTTGAAGAAAAAACTTGACCTTGGACGCTTAAGCATAGGTACTTGATGGAGTTAAAAGAGTCTTCAGAAAACTCCTGAGTGAGAAGGTTGAGTTCATTAAAATACCATAGACAGCAGTACCAGCAATATATGTATAAGTGGTTTAAGTACAGAAATATCATCAAAGAGATTGTTGAAACCACCATCAAAAAGATCCTGCGTAGTAAGAAGAGTACGCAGCTTCCCAGCTCGAGGAGATCGAACAGTGTCGCGATCGAAGAAACACCTACAGGCTTATAAAAAACAGCCAGAAAGTGTCTGGCTGCTAGTTTGAAGCATGGATAACAGGCTCTTCGATAAGGCAAAGATGATAGTCACCAAAGCACAGGGAATAGAAGGTTTATTCAAGAAAAAAATTTCAGTTCTAATAGGATAGAAAACAGCCTTAGGCGATGGGCTAAGCTAGAGATGATCTGGTAAGGAACATATACAAACCCGTAAATAAAATATGGTCAGAGGAAAGTATGCCCAACACCATCTGCCAAAGGCCCTCTTAGTCACTGATGAGTCCAAGTGAGATCCCTGTATGAAACGCAAATTTGTAGGAGTAAGGGTCATTAAAAGCTTTTTTGAATCAAAAATGGTAATCGCCATCTTTGCACCAACTACAACTCTCTTAAATATTGCTTTCAAGATCCTGCCAAGCCTGAAACCGTTTACTGACTGATTGGCCCTTCCCTTATCAATTTGGTTTCAGGCCTGGAAAGTCTATTAGCGATCAAATCTTCATATGATGCCAAATCCTGAAGAAGATCTAAAATTTTAACACACAGAACTTTTTCGTTGATTTCAAAGCAGCTTATAACAGCGTTGACAGGGATGAGCTGTACCATGCCATATCAAGTCAGCTGGTATCCCTGCTAAGCTAAAACGTCTTTTCAAAATGACTTTGGTGAATGCTTATACTGTTCTGTTAAAAGAGATTCTACCGAAACCTTCGAATCCACCAGAGCTGCTTCAATAATGTTTTTGAGAGAGTAGTGGCGCAGCAACCACGTCAATGCAACTATAGCACTATCTTTCAAAAATCTACACAATGTCTTGGATATGCCAATGACTTCGAAATATGTAATTCGAAGAAACAAACAAGCAATGTCGGGTGCCTTTTCTTGTATGGAATCAGAAGCAAGAAAAATGGGTCTTGTCTTCAAATAGAGTCGATTCCCATCGTAAAATAATAAAGCTTTATCCAGAAGAACCTACTAAGGAGACAAAACTTTCATTATCCCATTCTTGCGCTATGATGCAGAAGCAAGGACCCAGATGGATGAAAGCTCCCTTGGTGTCTTCGGAAGCAAAGTGCTAAGCACGATTTATGGTCCGATTTGTGTCAATAAGCAAAATATCACTTCCTGGCGAAGATGATACAACCATAGAGCTATACAAGGTGTACAGCGCCGTGCCCTTGGTGCAAAAAACAACATATTCAATGGCTACAATGGTTAGAGCATGTAGAGCGAATAATGAACAGCGATACTTCAATCCGTAAGCTTGTCAATGTAAGACCAGAGGGAGCGAGCAGACCTTATCTCCAATCATGTGACCAAGCTGAGGGAGATATAAGCCTACTTGGTATACAAAACTGCAGACAGTAAGCTATAGATAGCTGGTGGAATCTATTACCAGGAGCACTCTGCGTTGTAGTGCCATCTAAAGAAAAGTTAGTAATAGGGCAGAAACAGAAACCACTTTTAGTTAATGAAGAACCACATCCAAATCTATCAACTAAGCTCTAAAAAGTTTAAGAACAACAATACTTCATGTTTTGTTGGGTAAACAGCAGAACTCTGTGAACTGAACACAGATGTGATGTGTGGATTGGGACAAGTATCAAATCATCAGTCAAGTATGCAAGCATGCACAATGCCTCATCTACAGAAATAACAAAACTTCCGGCTTAAAGTTGCATTTAAGAACCTAACTAGCATATTGCTTGAGCGTCTTAAGCCATTCTGCAACATTATAATGGACGAGTGGCAATGTACCTATAGTTTCTTGCTAGGTCCGGTCCGGCAGAGGATTTACACGAACTCTTCACAAAAACCCTCAAAATTTTCAGACAAAGTGTCGAAAAAGCCAACGAACTTCAAGTCGAGACTCAATACCTTTTCGACGACTGAAAAGTCGCACATGATGTCAACACAAAAACTCTATATGGCAACGGCCAAACATGGCATCTCGGGAAATTCGATACAGTAGTTGTGTCGCGTGACATTCGAAATTGAACGCTGCAAAGTTTAACTAAAAAAATTTATCTTTTGAACAACTGCTCGAGACGTGTCAATGAAGGCAAGACCAAATATATATAATGTCAACAAAAAAAGGATACCCAAGACTGATAACTTGGACAGAACGTCACCATAGACGTCCATAATTTCGAGTTGGTCAGAGACTTTGTGTAGCTAGGCTCCGCTATCAACTCAATAATTAATACCAGCGCTGAGATCAAACGAAGAATTGCTCTTGCCAATTGCTGTTTATTTGGGCAAAGAGAGCAATTGAGGAGTAAAGCCCTTTCTCTTTGGTAGCACTAATCACTAGGTCACAGCTCGTGGAGAACCAGGGCCTAGTGAATTTCAACTCTCAACCATTCCAGTTTGCGTGTTGTTGGTAGAAATGGAGGGCACCTACAAATTTTTGGTGAATTCGGCTTGATGAGAAGCACTTATTCATGACGACAGATTTACTTGGAGGATTTGTCGGCTGGGAAAAAAAATTTATGTTTTTAGGTGTAGCGGTTGGGAATCTAGCCCCTTTGGTATGACAGTCCAACGCACTAACCATTATGCCACGAAGTACAACATTGTGAGGAAGAAGGCGAATGTGGAAGAAGATACACCTACCGAGAAGGTGAGAAGTGGATGTAGTACAGAAAGTCAAAGCACAGCAACTTCAGTGGCTCGACGACAGTATGGAGTGAATGGACAACAATGCCAAGTCTTCTATCAAGTCTACTAGTTTAGAAAGCAGAAGAAACATCGAACTTGATTGTTTTATATCTCATACCAGATTCTAAACTAGTTTTCGAAAACTTTGAAAAGTGTACTTTTTTTAAGCCAAAAATCAAAGAATGTAAGTTTCAAATTTTTACTTGGCAGATTGTCTGTCCAATAATTTGCCTGAATAATGTCCTTGACTAACTTGAACAAGTTTTTCAGTCTAAGGGTATGTCTTACCACCTAACTACAAGTCCTTTTTCATTTGAATTTCTTAAAACTTTGGCTTCGAATTTAATTTGTTTAAAGATTGTGTTTCGATACCCACCTATACCTATAGCAGTTTTGCTTATTTTTAAGTGGCTTCAAACCACTTAGTTTTAAGTATTTTGCCTTCCATTTGTTCCTCAAGGGCGAAATAGAAAAAAAGGATAAAATTCAATTACGTTTTCCGTCATATCTGAGAGTCGTTTTTATTAAAATTAAAAAAGTATTCCCTATTCTGAGAACAGCACACACAAAGGGATTAGATTCGAATGTCCTTTTTTTTTTAAGATGGAACGCCAGAAAAAAATATATATTTTTTTTCAAAATAAAAAATCCAAAGAAAAACTTTTCAATTTTCAATTTCAATCATTTTTCTCTTTTTGCACTTTTATCAGAAGAAGAGCTGAAGAGAAGAATATTTCCATTTTTTTTTGTTTTTGTAGGCGAATTTTCTTAGAAGTTTTAACTTAAATTCCATCATTCTAAAACAAGTTGGGCTGGGCGGGCCTAAAGGCAAAAATACTTTTTCATTTCATAGAAAATGCCTAGATACATATACACTCAGAGATTCTTTGACCCGACCATGACACAACTATGCTATATATCATAACGCTGTTTCAACCTTTTGAATTTGCCAATTCAGGTATAAATTTTCAGGACGATGATGGTTGTATAGTGAAAATCCTTCGGCATATGCACTCCATTAATAAATAATAACTGATGATGAAGAAATACAAAAAGCCAAAACGAAAAAAAAAATCCAGAGTCAAAAAATATCTGCTTTTGATTTTTTCGTCCGTTAAAAAAATTCCATTGAATATATACCGAGTGTGGGATCATATGGAAAGAGAGGATATATGCGGGTATGCCGCAGGAATCAAGTTGACGCGGTTCATGCTGCATGAAAATGTGAATTTTTTTTTTTTTTTCATTTTACTGCGCTGCAAGCAAGGAGAAACAGACTCATAAAACTTTTGCAAATGTGTAGTGATGGTGGCAATGGGTTAGGTGGGATGTATTCTTTTGTTATTTCAGTGCATTTATATAAAACAGGATATTGTTAAACTTTGCATAAATATAACCGGAAACGGCTGATGACTATAGAAGTGGCTACGGATGATCTGATATTCTTATATGATGTGGATGTTTTACACAGTGAAGCAGGTATTATTTCTTTGACAAATCTTTTCAATGTGAAATGGATTATCGGGTTTTAATTTTTATTTTTTGCATGAATTGAATTTTGAGTAGATAGTGATGATGGTTTATCCTTGGAATATTTTACGGTATTATGAAGGTTAAATGTACATCCCTTGTTAAAGAATTGAATATTTAGTATTGGAAAATGCTTTTTTTTTGTCAAAAAGTGTTACGCGTGATGTTTTTGATTATTCTTTATTCGATATACTGACATTATTGCATCCGTTTTTTAAAAGAAAATAATTTTCTTTGAGGCTTAATATTGAGGTGATATGATATTGTCAAATTAACAAATAAAACAAAGCTGACTGAAGCACTTTCAAAAAAATATACTTTCTGCAATATTATGTCCATTCACTTAAAAAATACTTAAAGTAAAGATTCTTCATGCAAGCTCTGGAACGGTACTCCTAAAATATTACTCTAAACAGTCAAACGAAGGCTTTTGAAGTACACAGTTGGAATGCAGGGTGGTTGGACGTTATAGAAATTGCGGGGGCCTCAAGATGTATTTTTTTCTACACATCAAGTGCTTCCAAGATGGTAGCTGCCGGATACTGGTCTTGGCTTTATGTCATGACTTGCTAAACTTGTAAGTGCGAATGTTGACCGTGGAAAGAATTGCAACATTGAATCCATGGCCCTACAGATTGGAGGTTAGTGCATTGGCCTAACTACCCGACCACAGTAAAACAAAAAAAAAACAATTGTTATGAGAGAGATGAGGGGGGTCAACCAGAACCGGAACGAAAATGCACTACGACCTACGAGTATGCACCTGGAATGTAAGGATGCAAACGTGCAAACGTGGACTCTAACACTTTCTTGTTATGAAAAAGTTCAGAGCCCGACTGTCCAACGAAAAGAAAACAAAGACCGCCCAAAGGAAGAAATTCAACATTGCATGCCTTAGCACATTTGAGAAAAACGGAGACTACAGTGAGCAATTGACCGGGAAACTCTCTTCCGTACCCCCAGCCATAAGCGTCAACAACCAGTGCAACCAGTATCGCGACATTATGAAGGAGACAGCCGAAACCACCATAGGCTATCAACCACCCAGAAAAAAGAACCCGTGGTATGACGATGAATGCGCGGTATTGAAGCAGGAGACGGAAAATGCACGAATGCAAATGCTGCAACGGAAAACAAGAGCAGCAAGAGAGGAGAACCGTGAAGAGAAAAGGAAAGAGAAAAAAATCCTGCGTAGAAAAAAAAAGAGCATCCGCAGCCTCTCAGCTCAAGTATCTCGAAGAGTCTAGCACCGCCACCAACACCCGCCGGTTCTACAAAATAGCAAAGCAACTGGCATCTGGTTATAGGAATGGCACGCAAGCTCTTCGAAACAGCGAAGGGAACCTAGTCACAGAAGCACATGGAATTGTAGACGTGTTTAAGCAGCATTTTCAGCAACTGCGTAATGGACATTATGTAGAGGAGGCGACTAGGGAACAAAGAAGCATGAAACCGGTCAATGAAGATCCAGTGCCAGCGCCCAGTACTGAAGAAGTTTAGAATGCCATCCACCAGCTTCAGAACAACAAATCCCCCGGCTCAGATGGCTTACCTGCGAAAGTCTTAACGTATGAAGGAGATGTCCTGGTAGGGTGCAAGCACAAGCTCATCAACCAAGTGTGGGAGGAGGAAATTATACCCGACGAGTGGTTAAATAGCTCCATATGCACAATCTACAAAAAAGGCAAGCCTATGTCCTGCAAAAACTACAGAGGAATATCCCTGCTTAATGTTGTCAACAAGATCCTATCTAACGTACTATGTGAGCGTCTAAAACCTTTTTGCAACACTATGATCGGCACGTACGAGTGTGGCTTCAGGCCAGGCAGATCAACGATAGATAGATTGCATTGAGGCAAATCTTAGAAGAGGCCAACGAATTTCAAGTCAGGCCCACCATCTTTTCATCTACTTTAAAGCCGCATATGATAGCATAAGTCGCCAAAAGCTTCTTTTGGCGACGACGGAACTCGGGATCCCGAAAAAAACTGATCCAGCTATGCTGCTGTTACAATTTAAGCGGTGCAACGTGCAAATTGGTAACAGCTCATCCGAGCTATTCCAGGCATGTACATGTACATGGGTTCAGACAAGAAAATACGCCATTATCTGATTTCTTCAAACTTGTCCTGGAGCAGATAGTGCGCTAGAGTGGTGTTAACTTAGAAGGCACAATCTTCAATAGGCCTTCTCAACTCCGTGGCTATGCGGAACGACATCGATATCAACAGCTGCTCCAAGAGAGCAATACTTGAAACATTCAAAGCTCTTGATGAACAGACAAAACGCGTTGGTCTTTAAGCGAATGCGGTACATAATATGATATCAACAAATAAAGCCTCATCTGTTCATCGCCTGGGACAAAACTTCACTGTTGGTAGAAGTAATTTCAGGGTATTCAAGGAGTTCACCTACCTCGGAACAAACATCAATTCCACTAACGACACCTTAGTGGAAATCCGACGAAAAATTACTCTAGCGAACCGCTGCGGCGCTGCTACTTCGGTTTGGCCAAACAAATGGGTTCAAAACTCCTTTCCCGAAAGACAAAGTGCTGATTAAACCAGTTCTATCCTACGGGCTTTTCTTGGTCTTATTATTGACCGGTAACTGAACTGGAAATAAAATATAATGGAGAGATGAAAGAAAGCATGAATAGCATTCTACACTTGCAGTAGAATCTTCGGGTAAAGATGGGGTCGAAGCCTTAAGACACAGCCATAATAAGGCCAATCCTGTCGTAGGCATGTTTGGTTTGGTGGCCAGCTTTGGATAAGGCAACCAATCTTAGAACCATGACTAAAATTCATAGACTAGCATGTATCGGTACAACCAGTGCCATGAGAACTACACCAACTGCAGCCCTGGAATCATTCCTTACACTAGCCCATTTCGATAGAGATGGCGGCCAAAAGTGCTCTGCGACTTCAACAATGCAATAATTGGAAATAGGGCCTTTACGGTCATGAGATTTACCAACATTAACATTCACAGAGACTATACACTACCAAACATTTATTTTAATCCGGTAGCCCTAGCAGATATTCCTACAAGGACACTCTGGAAGGAAAACCGAGTCATAGACAGTAATCATGTTTCGGTCTTTACGGACAGCTAGGGTCAGGCATCTTTTCAGCTAACCCACCTTCAGACAGACCAATAAAGCTTCCAGATTTCTGCAGTGTATTCCAAGCTAGAAGTTCTCCCAGTTTGTGAGGCTGCAAAGAGCCTTCCTGCATGTGGATTAGTCAACAAAAATATTGATATTTTCAAAGCCATTTCCTCAATTGTTACAAAGTCAAAACTAGTTGCGTAATGAGTTGAAATTACTCAGCGCATCAAGTACAGTTAACGTTCGATGGATTCCAGGACATCGTGAGATATACGGCAGCGAAATGGCTGATGAACTGGCCAAAATCGGATCATCTCTTGATCCGAGCCAAAGTGACTGCTCGGTTCTTTTGCTACTAGACCAGGAGAAAAGAAGAATTTGCCAGAGTTTCCTCAAAGTTGTCAACGATAGATGGTCAACAATCGATACCTTTCGTGTTTCGAGGAACTTATGGCCGGATATTTCAAAGAAAAAAAAAAATGAATTTTTACTCAAGCTAAGCAGGCCTCAACTGTTCCTCCTGGTTGGGGTCCTAACAGGTCACAACACAATGGGAAGGGAACCCACTTAAGCAGAATGGGCATCAGCTCATCTGACTTGTTTATAGGGTGTCAGGATGAAGAGACAGAGGCGGGCTCATTTCACTTCCTCTGTGAATAGCCCAACCTAGCCAAAACTAGAAAGGCAGCCTTCGGAGAATACTTCTTCGACGAACTGGGCGACCGACGCGACGTCTCGTTTTTGCCACTAAGAAACATCCTTAAATTCACTCATAATTCAGGATGGTTCAGGGAGGCCCCCCATACCTATGCTTCCAATAATCAATTCCCTTCCCCCTCCTTATACCTACCTTTCCTACATCCTGGGGAGCACAATGGATCCATTGAGATCTGAGTGAAATGATGCGACCTTCTCTTCCCCTTTTAATTTTACCTAACCTAATCTAGTGCTGGACGATACGTAATAAAGGGAAATTGTTCTGGGCACTTTCCAGAGAAAAATTTTTCGGCGGATATTTGGTCCTATATGCGAAGAAGGCGATTGGAGGAGAAGATTTAATCGTGAATTATACGAGCTGTACCAAGATGTAAATTTAGTTTAAAGAAGAGCCAAAACACGTCGACTACACTGGCTCAGCCACATTGAGCGAATGGACAACAACGCTCCAGCCAAGAAAATCTTCAAATTCCAGCTCCCGGTTCAAGGGAGCCGGAAAAGTAAGTAAGTTAGTTTTTTGCTCAGTGAATTGCCCCAATGGATGAGTGTTTTCTCCGTATATTGAAGGTTCCCAGTTCAAAACTAAGTAAATATCATAAAGTATTCAAAAAAAATATACAATAAATTGCTATACTTTCATAATGCAAATCGAACGATAAGCAGGGTAAAAGAAGGGTCTTAGACGTATGGTTTCATGACACAAAATACAGAATGGTTGTTCAATACTAAATCATGTCAAACTAACTAGATTTTCATGTTAAATTAACCAGCTCTTTATGTTAAATTTAGTTTTCCTTTTTCTCGATAAATTAAGACGCAAAATTGTTACATCTGGGGCTCCAAATATCCAAGATCTACAACGGGTGACCGTGTGGTATTCGGTTTTTGGCATCGCGTCTTATGGCGGTGTCATTATGGCATAGTTTTTCGAAAGTACCAACGAGCATTTCAGTGAATCTATTGTGTTATCGAGTGAATTTGACGGACTTTTTTTTCCTGAAACTTATTATTCTATGGACGTTTATTTTCAGCATAACGGCGACACTTGCCCGCCACACATCTCGTGAAACAATGGAGCTCGCCTCTATTGCGAGGTAAATTTCCTGGATGAGTGATTTTTCGAAATGGATACTTCAATTTGGCCGCCTAGATCATGTGATTTAGCGCTATTTATTTTTTTTTCTTCGGGATAGTGTAAAATATAAAGTCTACGTCAATGTTATTCTAACAATTATTTATGCAATTAGGAAACATCAGAGTCGTTATATGCAAAATACAGCCACAATGAGGGGAACTATATGCATTTAGAATAATAAAATGCATCTTTTGAATTATTTAAAATTAAACTTCTCGTTGGATGACTCGGTACTAGAAATAATTGTCAAACAAAATATTTATAGAAATCCACATATTGATGTATGAACTCTTAATGGATAACAAGCTTCGGAAGACAGAAGTTTATTTGTTGACAAAATTGAAAATGTTGACTTAATTCATTGTTGAGCTATTGGTTTTGACTGCTAGTGATCAACCAGCGATGGAATCTGCCAGAATTTCGAAGGATAAAGTTTTGAAAAACCAAAGTTTGGAAAGGACAAAGTTTCGAAAAGATAAAGTTTCGAAAGACAAAGTTTTGAAAAACGAAGTTACGAAAGGAGAAAGTTTCGAAAAGTCAAAGTTCCGCAAGACAACGTATCCAAGGACAAAGCTTCTATACTTTGCTGTCCCTTGGAGCGATTTCAATGAAATTGACGATACAGGTAAAAGCTAATATAGAATGAAAAGAAAAAATGTTTTCAAAACAGGGTGTTCCAAAAATATGTCAACATATTGCAACTTATTTGTTCATGGAGGGATTTTAGTCAAATTGACACAGATGATAGCTAATACGGAATTAAAAAGGAAAAAATATTTTCAGAACAGGGTGTTTCAAAAAAACGTCAATATATTGCAACTTCGTTGTTTTTCTTGATCATGGTAAATGAGGTGTCAAACAATGTTACATGTATCAACTTATAATAAATGAATTAATATTTTAATTAGGGAAGCCCAAAGGGCACTAGAAAAAATTTGTTCAGGTTTAGGAAAAACATAAAAAAAAAATTTTTTGATGTAAGATAACTGAGAGTTATAAAACTAGGATTCGGTTTTTTATGCATTTTACCTACTTTGTAAATCAGGAAGTACAAAGGTACAACTTCAAGTTGTAAGAGTTGTAAACTGGATTGATTTCATGCTTCAAACGAGACTCATTAATGTAGAAATGGATGACAGCAAGATAAGAGTTAGGACAAGTAGGGGCACTCCACAGGGTGGAGTACTTTCTCCTTTGCTTTGGCTCCTTGTCGTCAACCAGATCTTAGTAAAACTAAATCTGGCCGGCATCAAGGTAGTTGCATATGCCGATGACATTGTGTTATTGGCCTCTGGAAAATTTGTCCCCACTCTGTGCGAGCTCTTACAAACGTCCCTGGACAAGCTCAAAAATTGGGCCAGTAGTTGTGGCCTTAATGTTAACCCACTGAAGACAGAACTGGTGCTGTTTACAAGGAAACGTAATATTCCAAACATAAACCCGCCAACCATTAACGGAATAACGTTACAGGTTTCGGGTACTGCCAAATATCTTGGCGTTGTTCTCGATCGTAAACTAAACTGGAAAGAAAATATTAAAGAAAGAGAAAGAAAAGAAAGCTTCCTAAACTTGCAGTAGAATTTTTGGTAAAAGATGGGGTCCCAGCCCCAGAACCATTCATTGGATGTACACAGCCATTATAAGGCCAATTCTAACGTACGCATGCATGGTCTGGTGGCCAGCCTTAGATAAGGAAACCAATCTAAAAACCATGACTAAAATTCAAAGACTAGCGTGTATTGGCCCAACCAGTGTTATCAGGACCACACCAACGGCTGCCCTTGAAACTTTCCTTTCACTTGCCCCACTCGATCTGTTCACGAAAGAGTTGGCGACCAAAAGTGCTTTAAGACTTCATCAATGTAAAAATTGGAACAAGGGCCTCTACGGTCACAGAACTATAATGAATTTTACAGACATAGACATTCAAACAGACTACGTTTCACCGCACATAGATTTCAACCCAGTAACCATAACAGATATCCCAACCAGGGAACTCTGGAGTGAAAACAGGGTCATAAATGAAAATCATGTTTCGGTATTTACTGACGGTTCCAAAACCTCGGAGGGTGCTGGGTCAGGCATCTATTCAGATAACCCATCCATAAATAGATCGTTAAAGCTTCCAAACTTTTGCAGTGTATTCCAAGCGGAAGTACTGGCAGTTTGCGAAGCGGCGAAACATCTTGCCTCATGTGAATTAGTCAACAACAATATTGATATTTTCATAGACAGCCAGGCGGCAATTAAAGCCATTTGCGCAATCACCACAAAGTCCAAACTGGTCGACCGTTGCCGGAACGAGCTAAGAGTACTCAATGCAACGAACACAGTAACCCTAAGATGGGTTCCAGGACATAGGGATAATCACGGGAACGAAATGGCGGATGAACTGGCCAAAAGCGGTTCATCTCTTGATCCGAGCCAAATCGAAGCCTCTGTGCTCATGCCACTGGAGCAAGAAAAAAGTAGAATACACCAGAGATTTTTAGAGGCTGCAAATGTCAGATGGTCATCCATTAACACTTGTCGGGTTTCTAGGAATCTATGGCCAAATATTTCAAAGACGAAAACTGATTACTTACTCAAGCTAAGCAGGCCTCAATTATCTCTCATGGTTGGTGTCCTTACGGGCCACAACTCAATGGGAACCCAGTTGAACAGAATGGGCATCAGCTCATCGGACTTATGTAGAGGGTATCATGATGAAAGGGCAGAGAAGGGCTCCCCTCACTTACTTTGCGAATGCCCCAACCTAGCTAGAACCAGAAAAGAGGCCCTTGGAGAATACTTCTTCGACTAACTGGGCGACATCTCTGTCTTGCCACTAAAGAAGATCCTGAAATTCATTCAGAACTCAGGATGGTTCAAGGAGGCCCCTCACACCTAAAACTTCCTATTAACTCCCTCCCTATCCCTCCTCACTAACCACCTATACCCCGGGGAGCGCAATGGATCCAATGAGATTCGAGTCAGATTGTGCGGCTTGCCGTATTATCACCCCTTCCAACCTAACCTAACCTAAGTTGTAAGAGCAGTTTTTTCAATAACATAATTTGTACATAATGATTAATATATGAATGAATTTCTATTAAATTAACAACTAGTAATTAGTTGAGTTAAATAAATAAAATGAATTGTGAGAGACATTTTTCTATTTATTCATTTGTACCAACAGAAAAGCATAAGAAGTCTCATTTCCGTCGTTGTTCGTCTCTACATCAACAATTTTTATTTTTTTCTAATATGAAATTAAATCATTATTTTAATTTACTTGGATAAATTTCTCCAATCTAATAAACACTAATTTATCAATGTCAATAACAAACGTGGAAAGATTAGCCAGAGGAAATGTCATGGATTTTTTTTTCTTGTACCAGAAGACGTCATATCGGTTGAAATAAATCAAAATAAAAGAAGATAATTTATTTTCTTTTTTTGTAATTTCATATAAATATTTTTTTTTTTAACTAATTCAATTTTCATATTTCTACTTGCGGAGTCACGTTGCTGAGAGCTTGCTATTATCCGGCTGGAGGCATTAGGACAAAAATTTTCTTTCAAAAAACCTAAACATTGAACATATCCTACTCTCTTAAAAGGACTTAAGCTTCTTCATAGCTTACAAAATATAACATTGAAACAACAACCACTGAAAAGCAATTTGCTAATTAGTAATATAGTAATTATGGGTAAAATGTCAAAGGTTAAAAATTACTGGAACACCTATTAAGGGTTCATTCCTGAAAAATGGGATTCATGGCATAAGAAAAGGTATATTTATGACAAATTTATAATTAATTACAGCATATCAATGCAAAAGCCTGCGGCTTTGTGGCAAAAACATCAGAATTTAAAGGCAAGCAAATGAACACATTGATGAAACCTTCTTGAGTTGGTGATGTAGGATGGTGGATGAACGCAGCTTTCTGCCATTTCTGGTGAATCATTTCGTTACTATGAAAATATTGACTGCTTCTGGATGTTTTGGGCAAAAAGAAATTTTTTTTATTTTTTTTTGGGGTTAAGGAATTTTAATCCACAAGGGAGGTTATAATGCCAACGTTATTCACATCTCGAATAAGTGTTTATCCTGGTATAGGTGAGGGCCGTGTAAATTTAATGAAAGCTTTAGATACTTATCATTAATGTAAGTATAGGTATACGTGGTGTAAAAGGTATGACAAAAACTCCATACTCTCGAATAAGTCCACCACAACAACTTCCTTGATCAAAGGAAATTCTGTGGTATACTGGTTTCCTCTTTACATTATTCTCGCTTAGGGTTAAATACTGCTTCGGCTTGGTGACTCTAAATATGCCTTTTGTACCAATTAACCAAGGCCGGATTTAGCTTAACAAAAATACCAACTGTCAATACAATTAATACAGCTGAAATAGGTTAACCAGCAAGACATTCTTGATTGAAATGTCATCAATAGCTTCACGATAATTAAGAAGTTAGCAGGTCCCATCGCTTATCTTAGGAATTGATCATATAAGCATGCTAGAGCTCCTGGACAGAACTGACAAAGCCAGCCCGGACTACGATGTAAAAATTTTGCTCGGGGACCTCAAAGCTCAAATTGGAAAGGAAAGCACTTCGGCGGATTAGTTGGTCGGCACAGCTTTCACGAAGAGACAAATGAGAAGGGCCTCCGACTAATAGCCCTTTCAAGAGCTCGTTATACGGGGATAAGTAGCACTAGGCTTACACGGCTATGAATCCACATATGGTTCACACACCATCCAAATAGACCATGTGGGGACAAACGTCGAATCTGACAATTTCCTTTTTGCGGCAAGGTTGAGAGATCGAATGTCAAATGAAAAAAAAAGCGATTGCTACTTAAGGAAGAAATGCGATGTTGGTTACCCTAGCATATACTTAGAGTTGCCAGACCATACAGAGACCATCTGAGCAAGAAGCTCTCCCCTGTGCATTACCCTGCCACAGAAGACGCTTACAACCAGTGGTCCCAGTGTCGCGATATCATCAAATAGGCAGCTGAACCACAATAGGGTGCCAACCACCTCCCAAAAAGAATGCGTAGTATAATGATGAATGCCTACAGCTGAAAAAAGTGAAGGTGACGGAAGATGCACATGTTTATATGTTGCAGTATGGAAAATCAGAGCAGTGGGAGAGTAGCATCGAGCAAGGAGAAGAGAGGAGAAAAAACCTGCATAGAAGGAAGATGGAATACGCAGTCTCTTAGCTCAAGTAGATCGAAGAGTCTTGGATTGAAACAACACCCGGAAGTTTTATTTAAAAAAAAAAACAAGCAACTGGCTGCTGGCTTTAAAACCAGAACGCAATCTCTTTGAATCAGCGAAAGCAGCATTGTCTCCGAAGCACAGGGAAGAGTAGATGTATTCAAGCTGAATTTTCAGTAGCTGCTGCATATGTATCAGGTAGAACGAAAAAAAGGATAAGAAGCAAACCCAACTCAAGTCAATGAAGACCCAGTACCACCACCCAGTAAAGAAAAGGTAGACTTTGCTGTAAAAATGCTCAAGAACAAGGCCGCCGGATCTGATGGTTTACCAGCGGAGCTCTTCAAGCACGAAAGGGGTGTGTTGGAAGGGGTATGCATTAATTCATCAACCAGGTTTGGATGGAAAGTAGCATGCTGGATGCTTGATGGTCTATCAGCTCCGTATGTTCAACCTAAAGAGGGGTTCCAATGTTTTGCAAGGACTATCGAGGCATATCCCTGATAAATGTCGCATACAAGGTCCTACCCAACGTCCTGTGTGAGCGTCTTAAGCCGTTCTGTAGCACTATAATCGGCAAGTACAAGTGTGGCTTCCAGCCACGTCGATTGATCATAGACCAATTATTCACTCTCTCAGACAAATTCTGGAAAACGCAAACGAATTTCATAAGTCGAGACTCAACATCTATTCATCGACTTCAAAGCCACATATGATAACATTAATCGTCAGGAACTCTATGTGGCGATGGCTTGAATTGGGATCCCGGGAAAGCTTATCCGCTCTTCCTCACTATTCCAAACATGCAAAGGGTTTGGGCAAGGAGGTATGATATCATGTGATTTCAACAATCTCATTCTGGAGCAAAAAGTGCGGAGGGCAGGCGTTAGCTCTGAAGACACTTTTTCAGCAGATCTGTCCAACTGACGATGATATCGACATCATTGCGTTGCTCCTAACAGGTCATTATAGAAGCTTTCACAGCAATTGAAGAACAGGTGGAGTTCTTTGGTCTTAAAGTAAACGAGGACAAGAAAAAAATACGTGCTAATCAACAGACAATGAAAGATTTGTCAATCGGGTTGCACAAAACGTCACCGGGTTGGACAAAACGTCACCCTTTTGAAAGCGATAATTTCGAAGTAGTTAAGTAGTTCGTCTACCTTGATGTAAGCATTAATCTCACGAACGACATCTTAGTGGAGATCCGACGAAGAATTACTTTAGCAAACCGGTGCTCTTTTGGTTTGGCTCAACAAATGGTTTCAAAACTACTCACACGAAAAACGAAGTGCACGCTCTTTAAAACCCTTTCCCTGCCAGTCCTGCTTTATGGTGCCGAGTGTTGGGCGATAAGCTAAAAGGTATAGAGCTGAGACTGGGCACCTTCGAAAGAAAATGTCTTCGACGGATATTTAGTTCTATGCGCGAAAAAAGCGAATGGAGGCGAAGATACAGATATTAAACGAAGGCTTAACGTGAACACCTTCCGTATGAGAAACATTTCACGGTGGGCCTACCCACAATATCAGGACCGGAGAAAAGAACCGGTCAACACCCCAGAGCAGTACAAGTACTACCCTGGTGCAAATATAATATAGTCATGTTAAGGCATGAATTACACCCATTGCTACGGGCGAGGCCTTTCTACCACCTCTTGCATGCTAAGGTTGTAAGATGGAAGTAAGAACCCTAGCATGACATTTGTTCACGCGATTTTGGGCAACCACAGCCACCACGATGCTCCCACTAGGGGGCAACCACTGCCAGCCGCCCCTCACAGAGCCAAAGCCCTACAAAACCTACCTCAGCAACCTGCGCTTATGAATAACTTCATTGGCAAACACTGCAAAGTGCTCAGGAGTCTCCTTATTCAAAAGGACACCACCAAACACGCACTCATCACCTGATCCAACCACACTCATAGAAGGAAGAGCCCTTATATCGGTATAGCATGGGCAGTGGAGTATTACATGTTTCCAATCCTCCCTAGCACTTCCACAGGAACAATTTGGTGAACCAGCCAGATTCCTCTGGTGCAAGAATGCATCCAAGGAAACATGCCCAGTCAACAAAAAGCCCCATAGAGAGAAAAACCTAGATTTTCATGACTAGAAGCCTATACACTGCATCGGGAAGGAACTCAAGGGTAACCCTTCCCACCTCACTAACAGTTCATCTAGATTGCCATATAGTAGACACGAAACTACCTAAAAAGACATTCAGCTGACGTGGACCTAAACCAACAACATAATCACATTCTTCCCAATCAGAAGGAGACTAATTCAACTGCCTCCATAACTTGTAGTCAATACCCATTCGTATCGACTCCAAGTCCCGAGGAGGAACCACCGCCAGCACCTGCATTGTTTCCGTTAAAATAGTACGGCAAACCGGCAGAGACCCATGGAGCATGATCCTCTGGCCAGAAGGAATCTTTTTCCTACCCGCTACGGATTTGGCAGTATCATACCAAATCGGAGCACCAAAATTGGCACAAGCAACGAATAGACCGTTGTAAACTATCCTAGCCGCACCGCCCTTTTTCAAAGACCCCATTCTTCAGTTAAGATGCGCCGAACCATCAGAACTACTGCATTCAACTTATCCTTTACCTACCCAAAATGAGGTAGAAAATTAAGTCTCTCTCCGAACGTTACTCCAAGGTACGTGACTTCCGTCACATACCTTAAGCTGACCTCACCGGCTCTGACAGTTGGATGTCGATTCGCCGATAACTTGCCCTTAAGCAACATCATCGAAGTCTTGTCCACTGACAGATCGACTTTGGCACTCCCGCCCCAAACACTCATTCAACCCATGATCTCCGTGCCCCTTCTTTCCAGCTCAGAACGAGACTGGCCTTCAATAAGGACAAGGAGATCATCAGCAAAAGCGCTGCACTTAGCGAACTGCCACTCCGAGCTGAGGGCCGTCAGCAGAGGATACATCATCAGGTTCCAAATAAATGGACCATTAATGTACCCCTGCGGACAATCCCGCTCGACAGTGACAGAGACATTTTCCACCGCTCCAACAAAGTGATCTGGCCTATCAGAAAAATAACTTTTCCACAGAGGAACTTTCCTACAACCTACCGCAACTAACCTAGATTCAAAAGCGCCCTTAAAATCTACGAAAATCCCTAGAACATATTTAGCCGTAGACTCCCGAGCACATGCCCTTATATGCATCCAGGTATCCACAACACTACCCACCGGGGTAAATCCAAATTGATATGGACAGGGACACGGCTCCGGCACGCACTCCATTAGTCTATTCACCATCACTCTTTTCAGCACTTTTCCAAGTACCGGGAGGATGCTGATGCCGCGATAAGATCGAGGATTCGACCTGACCGTACCCGGAGACTTTAGAAGCACTAGTTCTAGTACCTTAGCACATTTCCATTCAACAGGGAAGTAGATAACCCTAACACAACAAGAAAGCAAAGAAACCAGGTATTCCGGAATCGCCAGCCAAATAGCTCGCACCACTTCACCGGTTAATCCATTAAAGCCCGGAGACTTTTTAGATTTCAACTTACCAACAGCAACTTCAACTTCCCGCAATTCAAGACCGGGGAATCAGCATACTTGCTGTGAGGCCTAATACAGCCTATGACCGTGGATCTCCTTCCCCGACAAACACGATAGAGCTGACCCCGAGGGCCCTCTTTGTCGGCAAAAGCTCTCCAGTCACCCTCTTTGATATTGGATAGAAGAAACTTGTATTCAGACAACGCTCTTCTGAAAATAGACCGAAGCCGAACAACCTCATCATCAACTACACCTAAGTCAAAGATACAGCTGAAAACTGTATCAAGATGTGGATGTAGTCCAGAAAATTAAAACACGTCGGCTATATTAGCTCGGTCACTTTCAGCGGACGGACAATGAGACCCCAGTTAAGAGTCTTTGAATGCCAGCCCCAAGGTTCGATCCTCCCTTAGGTTTTAAAACCCGGCCACCGTAGATGCCAGAAAGCTTGGTCTAGTTGACTGGAAGAAGCATGCTTGGGATCGTAGAGGGCGGAAGGCTGCCGGGCGTTTCTCAGGCTGCAATCCTTCATGTATTGGGAGCCAGATAAGAAAGTAAGTAAGCTAGAAGGTTACAGTAGGTAAAGCTCTGCTTCTTTTTTTGCATTTCAACGACAGGCTAGTTTCTTTTTCAAATGAAGGACCTACATGCTTTACATGCACAAAAAATCGCAAATTTGGAACCTTACTGCAAGTCCCTAGCATGTTCGGTTCCTGAGATACTCGACTTCAAATTACTGTTAAGATTCCCTTTTCCAAGGTGAAACGTGTCCTGCTTAATTCACAGACGTGTTAATTATATTGCTTTGGCTTGGTCGCATCAAATAATTAGTCCAATCTGGAATTGGAAACAAATATCCAGCCACAAGAGAGTTTTCAAGCCCCCAGCCACCGGATTTGAGGAAGACAAAACCTCCATCCGGTTTAAAAACCAAGGCTTGGTGGAGGTCTGAGTATTATGTATGAATGACTTTAAGAAGCGTGCATAGTGCTCCGGATCACATAGAAGAGAAGTGATTACTTTCGACTCGTGACCCCGTTAAGGAAGGTTCTGAACTCCAGGGGTCGAATTACCGCATCAGTTATTGAGTAATACGTGACTGAATTATGTGAGTTTGGAACTACCGCTCACGTTTCGAGCAATTTTTATTGCATTTGTTAATTCGATCACTGATGGTACTCACTCACTCGGTTACTGACGCGGAAATTCGGCCCCAAGTTAAACTCAGTTTAAGAATCAGAATACAGAAAATCCAACCGTGATTATGTGTATTTCTCCCAAAACAACGCAAAAAATAGAAATTGAAAAAGAAAACGGTAAAAAGGACATTCGCGTAGAGGAGAAAGATATTGCTCACTGTGGACTCGTTTGAAAATATGTGATGGTGTTGTTGGTCGCAATGAGATTTTTAAATTTCCGGTACCTACCGTTGATTTTTTTTTTGTTTTTACATTTTTTCTTATGAGTCTGTTTGTGGGTGTTTTTTTTTTGGAGGGAACAATTTATTCTTTTCAATTTAATATTGTTTTTACCTCTCTGATTTCCCTGTGTTTTTCCTACGCATTGTCGCAGGTAGGTATGTGTATAGGAAACCTGTGAAAATCACAGGCACCTCCAGCTCCAAAGGACGAATGTCGGCGCCGCCGTCGTCAACCCTTTTATATAGTCGTTTTTGTGTGTGTGTGTGTTGATTTATTTTAATGCACTTGGTTTAATGGCAATTGCAGTGGCTGTTTGTTTTGTGTTGATTACCCCATTGATGTCACTTTAAAAAGGACTCCCAACTCCAAAGGTAATCCACAGAACGTAACTATTTCGTTAGTAGGTACGTATAACGCAGGTGCATATGTATGTATGTAACGTAGGTAGGTACCTACTATTTTCGCGCTTAACAGTACCTATAATGAAAGAAGTTAATTCCCCGACGGCAAATTGGAAAGCTTCTTTGCTTCTTCGTTCACTGTTCCATGAAGGAGGTTATAATTAACAGAGCTGTGGTTATGTCAAGGGTGAATTATTCATTATGAGATTACTACCTATAAAAGTCTGTATACTTAGGTATACTAAAAATATAATATAGTTATAAATATAAAGTGTTGTTGGAAAGCACATATTTTAAGTGTGTCGCAGAAGGTATTGTAAAAGAAAGGTTTTTGACTCTTGTCACGGCCTTAAGTTTCTTCTATATATGCAAAAGTATCGACATATAAAAATAAATAATAAAGATAACAATTAAGAAGACTTAAAAGCTTTAAGATTTTAAGGCAGTTTTCCGGATTATTAAGTTGTAAGTTTATAACGCCTAATTTCTTGAGAAATTTCTGAAGTCGAAAATCATCTTCCAAATATCAGAAAATATTCCGTTCAGGTTCTGTTTGAGTAAAATAATGAAAATAAGCAAAAGCGTGTGGTATGGAATTTTTTCGTTACCATTTCAAACAGGCACGATTGTGCTATACATTGGCAAAGCTTATAAGAAGTGTCTTATCATTTGATTGGATCTATGTCTATATTTCAGGGAACGGTCGATGTTGACAGTCTGGCAGGTAAAACGATTGAGCAAAGCCTACAAGTTACTAAACTTTATCATCAAAATGGGTCTTCTCTTGTGGCAATGACGCAGATTAAGGGGTCGTACATCCGAGTCGACTTCTCAACGTTTGATGGCCCAAATCTAAGACGACCGGTTCAGTGAATAATCAGCGAATAACAGAACCTACGTCAACGAAATGCAGTATCTTCGCAGAAGTTTACCGCGTGCAGGAGGCTCGAAGCAGTCAACTCTATCATTCAGCCTTCTACGGATTGATAATAAACAATTTTTTACGTTTCCCCATCTCAAATAGACACAAAAAGACACTTCCGCTTATCTACCACAGCAGCAGTGGAACTGTTGATAGTAGAGGCAGCCTTTTTACAAGGCACAGCAGAGAGGGTTCAGTGTGACTGTTTCCGATTGGAACTGAGATAGAAGAGAACCAGTTTTATTTATTTTTTTTTGTTATTAAAGTTGAGTTGTCGAATATCACAAAACTGCTCTATGGCAGGTGTTGAAGCGCGCAACGAATTCAATTGTCTCAGAAGCCGAAAACAGCGAACATAGTTGAAATCCCGAAGAAATGAACCTGTACCTTGGTGCCCTACTATAGCAGTCCTATATCGCTTCAGAACAACATCAGCAAAATACTGAAGGAAGTATTGCTCCGGAAGCTCAAAAGGCTTTGCAATGAAAATACGATCATTCCTCACATGCAGTTCGGCTCAACAGTCACAGTGTCACCGTTGAATGCTTCCTGGATGTCGAGAAAGCATTCAACAGCTTATGGATAGAATCCCTTATTCACAAACTACATCTCTTACAATTACCTCAGCCACTAATCAAAATTCTTTTTTTTTTTTTTTCGAAGCTTGGCCGCATCCCTTACAGCTTGATTACATCTGACAAACCTATCCCAACCGAATGCAAAAACCTTCCATATGTTGATGATACACTCACCTACTCCACATCAAAGTCGCTGTGACTCCCAGTCTCTTTTTCGATACTTTGTCTTTTACGGTACTTTGTCTTTTTCAGTACTTCGTCTTTTTTCGGTACTTTGTCTTTTTCGGTACTGTGTCGTTTTGGTACTTTGGGTTTTTCGGTACTTTGGGTTTTTCGATACTTTGTCTTTTTGGTACTTTGTCTTTGTATTGTGACTCTCCGTCCGGAAAGTAGAGGCCCACATCAACATGCAGTCGCACCGCACCGAAGTGCAGAAACATTGCAATGAAGCTCTCAGACGGATCCACCATTGCTGGCAAACGGAACGTAAAGCAGGTACCCAATGAGTAGCTTAGGTTTAAACCGCACTCAAGAAGTGTGCGCGCTCAAAAGAGCCAGCTGGGCCTTCCACCGTTTACTTCCCCTGATGACAAGAACAACTAAAACCTAAAAAAAAAATCGAAAAATCAAAGATTTATAAATTTGTCATGTAGGACCAAAAAATAGGCCGCTTTCGAAAACGTCAAATCAATGTAAATTTGATCGTCAAATGATCGTGTCGCATGCATTCGTCATGCTTGCAGAAAATCGGTTTGATCAACGTCATTCAAATCACTCGCAAACGCATTTGATGTATACGAACATGCTCTCTGGGCTTCTCAATTTTTTGTATCTAAAACTCGATTTTTTACTGCACAGATGCACACAGCTGCAGATGATGTTTTCGAATATGTGAATTTAGCAGTTAGCATAAAAGAACATCCTGCAAATGCATTTCGACGCAGAGGACGTTTTTGAAAACGTTTTCGTATCCGTCGTCACATAATCACCTGGATGAGAATAGGAGAACGCCTTTCAAAAACGTGATCCTTCCTTTACCCCCATTTGAGAAACCATATCTCCATTAGGCCCATAGGAGCAGTGGCTCCATGCAACATCTGGTAAATGAGAGTGATAGGTCAGTGGTTGGCGTATGTGTCCTTTCGTTTGGTCAGGATTGCTGCCACTCCTAAAAGAAATATGTACGTACGACGTTCAGTTTTCGTTCGTTCTATCATGGACCTTTTTATGTCTTTGACTGCGGTTGGAGAAGTTATACAAATCTCGTGATCGGGTGGTTGCTAGAGCTTAAGAATTATCAAGACATTGGGTAGCGTTAGTGAATTTCAACAGGTTTTTGCTTGGAATGTCGGAGAATTCTTCCAAGTCGTAGAAGAAGTGTCTCCCTAAGTGCTTGTTTCTGAGATGGTACAGCTCAGGGCAGTGACACAGGTAGTGAGGAGTATCCTCATGTATCTCTTCGTCACCACATCCCCTCGCATAAGTTTTCTAAACTGAGTTTCATCTTTTTTTTGTGGTAACCCAGGTGGTTGTGACCGGTGGTGATACTCACGAGAAGAGATAGAGACTTTTTATTCAGTTGGATGATGCTGTCGGTCTTTTGTTTGTTGAAACAAGGCCATAACTTTCTGGTCTGCTTGTTTGTCGTAGCTAGAACTTTGCTCTCAATTAACTGTTTAAGATTATAGTGTGGGACCTGAACTGTTGTTATTGCCTGATTAAGACCAAGAGTTGATCCTATTCTTGCCAACTCATCAGCGCTTTCGTTACCTGGGACACCACTGTGACCAGGAACCCAGCAGAGCCTTATATTATGCTGTGTACCAAGAACCCTTAGCTCTTCGCGATAGCAACTAACAAGCTTCGATTTGATATCAATGGCAGAAATCGCTTTTATTGCCGCTTGGCTATCAATGAGAAGACTTATGTAGCAGCTTTTGTCACTGCCAGGACCCCAGCTTGAAAACACTTCTTTAATTAGGAAGTCTGCTTTCGGGCAAACACCTACTTCGAAAAATTAAAAAACAAAATGGCTATATCTCTGTCAGATTTCAATTTTAATGGTTTTTTTTAACATGTCATATTAAAGCCTTGATGATCCTCTGCTGTATTTCTTCTGAGCATATCTTGAGCGAGCGAATCTTTGCTCCGAAAAAATTTAAAAGCATTTTGTTAAAAAATTAGAAATCTTTGATTTTCGATTTTTGTTCGGTTCGTTTTTTCGTCAAGTCAATTTGTGCTCAAAAGGACTCTTAGCAAGAAAATATTGGGGTAATTTTGACTTGTTCCCTGCTTTATTTTTTCTGGGGTGCTAAATCCGAATCTGAGATTTACGACTAAAATTTCGTGACAAATGATGGAAAAATACATTTTTTGGGAGTTTTTTTTTTACTTAAGGCTCGAAAACTATGAATTATTCGTCAATTACATCAAGTATAAAAAATTTCCAAAAAATCTCTGCTTAAGGTATTTTTCTGCGACAAACCATTTGGACTCAATCTTTTTTTTTTTTTTTTTGTAATAATAATAAAAAATTTGACTTTTTGTCTTTAACATGAACCAAGACAAATCTGACCTTGGACGCTACCTACTTCCTAAAGCACCGAAAAATAACTTTTTGAGTAGAACATATTTTAGTTTTTTATTTCAAATTAACTTACGATTTGTGTCGTTAAATTTAAGATGATTGATCTTACCTGAAAGAAAAAATATAAAAAATAATTAATTTATTGATAAATTAACTTAAGGTAATATTAAAAATGTATGGGAATTAAGATAGCAAATAAAATTTTAGTCACTGTTCTAATATTTACTACAGAGATTTTCCAACAGACTACATAAAACACCGAAGCCAGTTTCATGGAAGCGCACATCTAAGAACTAACAAACTTTAAGTTTCTGTAATTTCTGTGCATTTATATGAATTTTTGTCCAAAGTTTTGTCAAAGATCATAAATAAATAAAATTATTGACAAGAATTTGGATTCAAAATCATAGAGATTTATAGTAAAGGATCAGACCATCCAGGGCTGGCAAATAATTATTTTTTTCAATATCGGGCCATCAGTAAATCATAAACGGGACAAATCGGGTCTTAGAAGATAGCAATGGAATGTAAAACATACAAAACATAAGAAAAATGTTTACTAGCGTATACAATTATGATAAAAAGGCGGAAATAATAAGATTTTATTGGGGGCGTTCAAAATTTCGTTTTGTAGCTAAAATAACTTCGGGTACTTAGGCACTGTACAAGAAAGTTTGTCATTTCGAGCAATTCTGGTAAAATTTTAAGGACCTGACCTAGCGACAGCTTGTCTTATGATCAGTGGTGGGTTCACAGGTCAGCCATAAATTATAACACTTTGTAGAGTTGTGAAAATCAAGCCCTACCACTCTTTAAAGTTTCATAATTTTACGACAGCCGAGAGTGCTCCATATAAATATAAATAAAAATTCTGAGAAAATGGGTTGATGCCACGCCCCCTGAATAGAAAATTTAATTTTTTTTTAATTTTCTCTTTGTATGCTTTTCAAGTTACATTGTTCTACCAATTTTCTTCGTTCTATAACATTTGGAAGTGCATCATAAAGTTGATAACAATTTTTAAAAAGTGGGTAGATGCCAAGCCCATTGAGCTAAAATTTTTTAGTTTCAGGCTTTTATCTTTCTATGCACCTCAAACCCTACCGCTCTACCAATTTCCATCGTTCTAAAACAATCGAAAGTGCTCCATATAGTTAATAAGAAATTTTGAGAAAGTGGGTGGATGCCACACCCCCTGAAAAGAAAATTCCAAATTTTCGATTTTTTTCTTTCTGAATACTTCAAGCCCTACCGATCTACAAATATTCATCGTTCCACAACAACGGAAGTGCTCCATATAATTTATAAGAATTTTTAAGAAAGTGGGAGGATGCCACGCCCCCTGAACGGAAAATTCAAAATTTTCGACTTTTTTCCTTTTAAGTACTTCAAGTTCTACCGACCTACCAATTTTCATTAGTATACAGCAATCGGAAGTGCTCCATATAGTTCATAAGAGTTTTGGAGAAAGTGGGTGGATGCCACGCCCCTGAACGGAAAATTCCAAAATTATGTTTTTTTCTTTTTAAGTACTTCAAGCCACACAGATCTACTAATTTTAATCGTTCCACAACAATCGGAAGTGCTACATATAATTTATAAGAATTTTTAAGAAAATGGGTGGATGCCACGCCCCCTGAATAGAAAATTACAGATTTTCGATTTTTTCCTTTGTATGAATTACAAGGCCTACCGTTGTGCAAAATTTCAAGTTTCTATTGTGTCGAAAAGTGCTCCATAAATTTGATGATCTGTCAGTGAGTGAGTGAGTCAGTCAGTTACAGTTTTTGCGATTATCTCGGGAATTACTAATGCTAAGGAGTTGAAGTTTAATGCACCACCTGTGTTTGATCAGTTCAGAAAATACATGAGAATTTGAAGTTTCTGACTTTATTGGTACAGAGGTTAGAGGGGTGTCGAAAATCGCCTGAGTTTGTTCCTGTAAAAAGAGTGTAGTGCCGCGAACTTGGCTGGGCACTACCGTGCTCTTTGATATTTATACGCATCCGCATCCGCATCCGCATTTGACAATAATAATTTATTCTCATATTACCATTATTTATTTTCATAGTTTAAAAAGATTCACGGTAATTCGTTACAATTCCGTATGTTTTGTTATTTTCCGCATATAAAGGCAGAATGAATGGAACGCAATTATTAAAAATATCACAAAAGAAAAATATAAACAGTTCCCTAGAAAATAACTGTTCTTTTCACACCTATTAGTACTTTTTTTAGTTTAAGTAGTACTGCAAGGCTACCTTGTACTTGAATCTTAATTTTTTATTCTACGCATCAAAACAACAGACATAGTGCGACATACAAGAAACAAATGTGAACAAAACAAAGAACTTTAAATACATTTTGGCCCTGAAGTCTGAGTTGGTGTTGAATCGTGCGGATATGCCTCGTTGAGCGGAACCAACTTTTCTAAAGACCAAAACAAACTGATGGTGAGAGATAGTATATGGAAAAAATGAAAAGTAATTCAATTGGAACAGTCATTACTTTTTTCTAAAAAAATATTCCGATTCCTAAGTATACTTACGAACAAAGGGTTTTAGATATTTAAATGTATTTTACAGAAATGTGTTCGAACAATGTGCTTACTTATGGGACCAGAGTCATTAGTGCATAAGAATAATTAAAATTATACTGACAGAAGTTCAATGACCCGAGTTTATATTTTATAGATCTCAGCAATTCTTACTATAAAAATAAAAAGTCCTATAAATCCAATATCCGTTTCATATTGGCCTTAATTACGTTTGAGTCACCTTACAGGGGGATTCACTTGAGGTGGGACAAAAAGATAGAGAGAAAAATGGACTCATTTATTTTTTGAATATATTGAAATGGTTAACGATCCGGTTTTCAGTATTTTTTGACGATAAATTGATAATAGCATTGAGTTTTTAAAATAAAAATAATATTTTTTTTATGGAAAATTATGAAAAAAAAAATTGTTTTAAACATTTTTCAAATTTTTTTTTTCAAGATTTAAAGTTTGAAAATTAATTTTTCAAAGACTGTTCACTAAACATCTTCAGAGGGGATTTCTGGCCTTACAAAAAATAGGACATGTCGTTGTAAATATTACCATTGTTTTTGTATACCTTTTTTTTGGTTTTACGTATTTTTTTTAGAAAATTGCCCCTCCCCTAAACGGGGGGAATAGACTCTTCCTTCTTTAAGATTTTTGTATTGTCTTGACTTAACCTTCACGCTCTTTTCGTCACGCCTTAAAACTTAGATTAATCCCCCTTTATTAATGAACTTTGAATAAGTTAACAAAAAAGTAGTGGGAACTAATCTAGTACGTTTTCAAATTTTAACTGCTAATATCAAATAGCTTGTAAAGAAAATTGGGCGTATGAACGGCGATTGTTGGCATGAGGAGGTGGATTTTGACATTTTTTTCCAGGTTTTTCCATTTTCAAGAAATTCCGTCTAACTTTCCCGTTTAAGAAGGTTTTACATATTTTCGTGGAAGCAGATTACAAGCATACCGAATAAAAAAAATCATAAATTTAAAGAGATCAGCCTAACAAACTTTTAGCATGCCTTTATGCAAGACTCTTGTCAATTGACTTTTTTTTCAAGTCATTGAACAAATTCTCTGTGAGAGCTGCCTTGTAGATAAAGAGTATGTAGATGAGGTTCAAACGTAGGTACTTCAAAGATATTTTAGAAACGGCAAGTAGGTGATTTTTTGAATTTTAACTTAATTTTATTACAAATAGACCAACCTTTGGACTAAGGCACTAAGGGCTAGTTTTTTTCCGTAGAGGGTTAGCTCTGAGTTAAATCAGACTTGGGTTATCCTGAAAATTAATTAACTCCGAGTTTACTCAGGGACAGCTTTTTAGTTGAGGATTAACTTTAACTTTAAGCTGTCAAAAATCTATTGAAATCGATCTACATACGACACACTTTTACGCCTCTCACTTTCGAAGCACAGATGGCGCCACAATGAAAATTGCGCACTGTCAATAATTTTCACTATCAAAATCGAGATGGCACCACAACGGAAAAAGCACTCAATTTGGTCCCTGATTTATGTAAAGGGTGTTTTTTTTTAGACGTGTGGTTTTAAATCTGTCAATACTTTTTACGAAGTTGGTCTATTTGACAGCTGTTACTTGATTTATGCTCAGTTTGGCGTATCGAAGAAGAACCGAATGAGTCCATCCGCCATCGCGTCGAAAATTCGTGGTCGAAAATTGGGCCTCTGGAATTTATTCGAGCCAGCCGCGACGGCCACTTGTCCGAAATTATTTTTTAAACATAATGGCAAACCCTTATTATTTTCATAATAAAGCTTAATTCTTGGCCATAACATTAAATATATGCGTTTTATTTCTTCTTGAAAACCACACGTCTAAAAAAAACACGGCTGTTGTCGTCTTATTTTAAGTGACTGTGCTTAAAATATCAATGTTGCTCCAGTAATAAGCTCCAAACTTTAGTTATAATGTTCGTATCTTCGAGATTAAGGTCTTAAAATTACAGGAGAGTAATAGACTGCATTTATCTGTAAAAATATTTGTTATACAAAAATTATAATATAATTTTGTACCAAAAAGTTCTTCCCGTTACACCTTTACTTGGAAACGACTTACATAAATGGTTTCGATGACATTTTCACAATTTGTTCAACTAAAAAAATAGTTTAAATAGAATCCACCTACTGCCATGCCCACTTTTAGTACTACCTAATTGGTTTCTCAGAAACGGCTCTAACGATTTGGGTGAAATTTTCAGTATTTGTTTGTATGAGCAAGTAAAAATTTAGAAAACAATTCTAGTAAATTCACCTCTAGCCACAACAATGAAGCCCACTTCAATTTCTCAGATGGGAATCGTCTATTATTATGACATTTCAGAGTTCGTTGTTATGGAAAAAAAATCTTTTTTCCCAACATCTATAAATCTATTTGACATAAATTGTGTGGAATGGATCTTTGATAACGGGCGAGCTTAGCTAAGAAGGTAACATTTCTTGAAACACCCCGTTGAAAATTATTTTTTCTTTTTATTTCGGTATCAGTTATCACCTGTGTCAATTTTATTAAAATCGCTCAAGGAACAACAAAGTTGCGATATGTTGACATATTTTTGGAACACCCTGCTTTGAAAATATTTTTTTCTTTTTTAATTCTGTATCAGCTATCACCTGTGTCAATTTCGTTGAAATCGCTCAAGGAACAACGAAGTTCCGAGGGTTTCGGAAGTTTTTTTTTCAAAACTTTGTCCTTCAATACTTTCTCTTCCGAAACTTTGACTTTTCGAAACTTCGTTTTTCGAAATTTAGATTTTCGAAACTTTATCTTTTCGAAACTTTGTCCTTTCGAAACTTTGAATTTTCGAAACTTTATCCTAAGAAACTTTGCCTTTCGAAACCTAAGGTTTCGAAACTCTGGCGGATTCCCGTGTGTCGTACATTATAGATGACGCGTTGGCTGGTCACTTTATAATGGGTGTAAAAAGTGATAAAATTCAAGAAGTTTTGCTGGGAGATGATTCCTTGACTTTTGAAAAGTTTTGCGCTAGAGCACTTAATATATGGAATCATCGGAAAAGGCTTCGAAATCTATTCAACCCATGCTCCAAAACGCAATTTATAAAAATCCTGATTCTGAACCACAGCATGGTGATAGAAAGCAGAGTCCAATAAATTTTCCGAGGAGTGATCGAGCTATTGGCATTTGTCAATAAAATACCGATTTAATAACCCCAATGTACCTAAATCAGATAGGTGGTGCAAGCAGCGAAAAGTTTTCCCAGCAAATAGAAGTTGTGGTAAATGGGGTAGAGTTATCGATGGAGCAGCGACTATTATTAGCGAGTAGGAGAATTTAGATAAGACTAACAAAAACAAATTCTAGTTTAGTTTTGGTCACAGATTCAAGGTTAAGAGAGCTAGAGGGCATGTTTGTTGAGGTTAGTTCTAACATTTAGGTGGTGAAGTTACCGACGACCTATGGCCTGAGGATATGGAACTCAATATAACGTAAAACCGATTTATGATATCTTCATTAATACCAGTTATACGAGCACTTGTTTGATTGTTTTTGAAAAAACGTCTAGCGGTATTTCCATCGTTCGTATTGCCAACTCCTGGTTTTGGCCTGTCAACAATCAGCCCCATTTCAGACATAAAAAGCGCTTGAATATTTTGTTTTCGTGCTTCCACAAGGACTTTTTCTTCGTTTAGTCTTATGGCCCATTTCTTAACATTTAGCCTGTCGGATATATGAAGGAAACATTCGAAAGCTTTTATCCATGCGTGCAAAGTGGATAGACCGTACACATAAAATTCTGGTTTTGGGTTCCTGTTAATTACAATTTTGTTCATTTCAGCAGGCTTAGCTCCACAGATGTAGCAAGTTTGGCTAGATCTATATGATGTTAAATAGTTTGCCGTTTTACCATCAATCGATCTTAAAACAAACTTGAATTGTACAGTGATGTTTTTTGATCCGACTTTAACTTGAAGATCTTGCAGATTGTCTACTTCATTTTGGATTTTTTTAAGTTCTGTTACACAAATCTCTTCAGTTTCCTTGGCGAATACAAATTTAAAAGGTCGGCACAAGCGAGTGGATGATGGGTGGGGGTTTTGCCAGATTATTTGATATTAAAGCTATCGGCTGTCGTAAGCTGTAAGCGAACAAATGAAATAACGAATAAGAATTCATCTGTGCTGTTCTGATTTTGAAAATGTTGCTTATATTGGCTATGCCCTGAACTTCCATATCCCCCCATTTAAAGAAAAGATTTAGTTTAGCTTCATCGGGAACAGCTTGAGATATACTCTTGTCCGAAACTTCAAGAAGGCGTCGAGTTGTGTGGTTAATTATACATTTTACATCAATAGTTGCATTGATTTCGTCCACATATATTGCTTCTTCAGGAGGAAAACACTTTTTCTTTGCGTTACCGAGGCTATAAATAGATGGGTATAGGTGGTGACCTCTTTCAATGGCTTGCTTTCGCAAAATTTTTTAGGCATTTCTTGTTAATTTTATTTTGACATATAATGCAAGAGCTTCTTCTGCACTCTAAGACTTTAAAGACTTTAAATACTCCTGAGATTTTTGAAATTCATTTGCTTTTCTGAAGATTCAAGTACAAGTGCTGTTACCTCTTTTATAACATCTGCGCCGATTCTGTTACCGTCCTTTCGAGTAGCCATTTGAGCAGCATAATGCAATTCCATTGGAGACTCATTTTCTATAAGGTGACGCACTTTGGAACGCTTTGAGTACTCTCCGCAAGCCTCAAAACTTTCTTTTGGCCTTCCAGACGTTAAGTGCTTGGTTGAATCTTCGTTAGGGTTGTAATTTTCAGTCTCTATTGTATTATTTATGCCTTTAAAAATTTCTAACTCCTCCAGCTAATTTTTATATTTTAGAATAAACCGGTCTCTTCGATTTCCAGCCGACTTTCATTTCAAATTAAAATCGGCTGATTTTGAAGAACTGATAATTCTCTTTAGCATAGCAGTATTTAAACAGTTATTTCGAGTTGATATGTGTTAAACTTGTTCGAAATATACTCCAAAAGTATTTTTGTTCGAGTCAATTTGGAATTCGAACACCAAACTTCGAAAAATTCCTTCCTTGGAACGCAGAAATCTTTTCCTAAAAAGTGGGCAAAAAAGGGCTTTGCCAATCTTAACGAGGTATATCACATATATTTCTAGAAAGAAGACGTTCACAGCTATCCAAAACACTTAATATATTTTTAAATTAACCTTAAGCACATATTTAGATTTTCCAAAAAAAATACGGAAAAAACATTTTTTTTGCGATTTCAATGACACATTTTTTTAAATTCAACAAACAAACAATAAGACAATTTCAACACAGATTTATAAAAGAACATACCTTCACTTCACGAACATCTGCCATTTTTTTTTCAATTTCAATTAAAATTGATCAAAATAAGACTTTTCACCTTCACTTTTGGAGATCATTTATTCTATACTAATATTGTTTTCAGACTTAACAGTTATCCGTTATAGATAAGAAATTGATTTTTTTGCCAATTTATGTCATTGATTTTTGTACGTCTAATTATATGGAGGCGATCCACTGTGCGACGCACGTTGCAGGGAATTAAGTTCCGGAACTTATTCCACCGAGGGACTTAGTTACGTGTGTGAAGTTAGCATAACATTTTTGAGCTAGGCCAATGGGACCATGGCAGGAATTTGCAGTTTTTTTGCATTTTTTATGCATTTCTATTCCGGATTTTGCAGTTCACCAAATAGTGGGTGTAACCGACTGTACTGGGTAATTCCATGAAAAAGTGGACATGAAGATAGAAAAATGGAAAATTTATCTGGCCTCCTGTCTATTGTTTGCTAGTTTTAAAATTAGAATTTCAAAATATCCTACAAGTAACAAGCATACGGCTGAAAATAAAATAAAATTATAAAAGGCTTGGCCCTAAATTTTTAAATTAAAAACGTGAAATAACGTGAGTTACCGACTTTTTGTAACGTGAGTTACCATGTATTTTATTAAATTTGTATAAAATATTTTCAATAATTTAAAATTTGTGTACAGATATATTTAGGCTGATAAATTCTTTTATCTAATTCACCAAATCAGTTAAGTTTTCTTGGTTTGTTTAATGTTTAGAAAATATCCACAGTACTGCTACAAAACCCGTGTCCGAATAGTGTAACGTGAGTTACCAACATGTTTTAGTATTTTTTTCTAAGAAAGAATATATTTTTCGCAAACATTTTATTTGTTCCTAACATTCGAAATCATTACCATGTATAGAGTTTATATTTTGTTTTATTTATATTTATATAAGTATGGAAATTTTAATGAAAGAGAACGTGAAACTCTCCCAAATGTAACGTGAGTTACCATGGAATTGCCCTACTGCTAACTTCACTGTGAAGTTAGCATAAAAGTGAAGTCCTTTTCTCGGCAACGGTGATACCTAGAAATTTGCAGTTAGGCTCCAAATTTGCAGTTTAATTTGCAGTTCAGGAAAAATGTATGTCCAAATTTTTAAGTCCAAATTTGAAAAAAAATCGAATATATTCATTTTTCACTGTTAACGTCACTGTGAAGTTAGCAGTACATACCCTTTTCTCAGCAACAGAGCCACCTAGAAAATTGCAGTCTAGGTCCAAATTTGCAGTTTTTCATGCACTTCAAGAAAAAACTAAGTTCAAATTTGTACGTCCAAATTTGACAAAAAAATCGAAAATTTTACTTTGCACTGTAAACAACAGTGTGAAGTTAGCAGTACATACCCTTTTCTCAGCAACTGTGCTAGGTAGAAAATTGCAGTTAAGGTCCAAATCACGAAAAAATGCTGTTCAAATTTTGAATTCAAAATTTGGCATTAAAATCGAAAAATTCACTTTGCACTGTTAACGTCAGTGTGAAGTTAGCAGCACATACCCTTTTCTCAAGAACTGAGCCAGCTAGAAAATTGCAGTTAAGGTCCAAATTTGCAGTTTTGTATGCACTTCAAAGAAAAACTAAGTCCAAATTTTGAAGTCCAAATTTGACAAATAATCGATTAAATTAATTTTTCACTGTTAACACAGTAATGTTAACAGTGAAAAATGAATTAAATCGATTTTTTTGTCAAATTTGGACTTTCAAATTTGAACTTAGTTGTTTCTTGAAGTAAATGGAAAACTGCAAATTTGGACACCAATTGCAATTTTCTAGCTGGCTCAGTTCCTTAGAAAACGATATGTACTGCTAACTTCACAGTGATGTTAACAGTGAAAAATGAATTTAATCGATTTTTTGTCAAATTTGGACTTTCAAATTTGAACTTAGTTTTTTCCTGAAGTGCATGAAAAACCGCAAATTTGGACTTTAACTGCAATTTTCTAGCTGGCTCAGTTGCTGAGAAAAGGGTATGTGCTGCTAACTTCACAGTGATGTTAACAGTGAAAAATGAATTTAATCGATTTTTTTTTCAAATTTGAACTTTAAAATTTGAACTAAATTTTTTCTTGAAGTGCATGAAAAACTGCAAATTTGGGCCTAAACTGCAATTTTCTAGGTGGCTCTGTTGCTGAGAAAAGGGTATGTACTGCTAACTTCACAGTGACGTTAACAGTGAAAAATGAATATATTCGATTTTTTTTCAAATTTGGACTTAAAAATTTGGACATACATTTTTCCTGAACTGCAAATTAAACTGCAAATTTGGAGCCTAACTGCTAATTTCTAGGTATTACCGTTGCCGAGAAAAGGACTTTTATGCTAACTTCACAGTGAAGTTAGCAGTACAGTATGAAATTTTTTTTATGTAAGGATTTAGAAATTTGTTTTTTTCCTTTTCTGGAACTGCAAATTAAACTACAAATTCAGAGCCTTATTTCAGATTCCTAGCTAGCCCGGTTGCTGAGAAAAGCATAGGCACTGCTAACTTCACAGTGAAGTTAGCAGTACAGTCGGTTACACCCACAATTTGGTGAACTGCAAAATCCGGAATAGAAATGCATAAAAAATGCAAAAAAACTGCAAATTCCTGCCATGGTCCCATTGGTCTAGCTCAAAAATGTTATGATAACTTCACACACGTGACTTAGTTCTCATTAAATGGGAACCAAATCCACTTTAACAAAGTGAACTTAGTTCTCCTAGAAGGTGGGAATTAAATTCCTCAAAAACTGGGTGGTGTTACTTTACTTCCCTCTTTAGATGTGGAATTAATTCCCACTTCCAAGTAAAAATCAATCTTGTTAGTACAATAGAAATACTTTTTACAATTCTTGGATATATAAGATAAGATCAAAGTTGCTTTACCTAAATCCAGATTCTTTAAATGCAAAAGAAACTTTGCACACAACCAGCCTCGTACCTTTCCCAACTCCTACAGTGTGCCCAAGTAGGGGGGTTGCAGGTTGCATACCTGACTGTTTATTCGCCGTAATGCGTTGTCTTATAAAAATACAGTACTATCACCCAGCATTACGGCGAATAAACAGTCAAGTATGTATAGGGGGCATGCTGCGCCCTGCAACCCCCCTGCTTGGGCACACTATAGGATTTGGGGTTGATGCAAAGCTGTGTGTATGCAAAGTTTTCGCGCAATTTTGCTTTTTTGTAATTTTTATCGTTGAAAGTTATTTCCCTCTTTATTTTTCAAAAAGTGTAGTTAGTTCTCATAAGGAAGTGGACTACTTTCTCATATTTCCTGGGAACTAAGTCCACTTCGTTAAAGTGGATTTAGTTCCCATTTAATGAGAACTAAGTCCGTCGGTGGACTAAGTTCCCGGGGACTTAGTTCTCTGCACCGAGGCTGACATAGTTTTCAAACCTAACCAGACACCAATTTTTCACGCTACATACACAATACAAAGAACGTACGTGATAAAGTAGAGGCCGAATTGGAAAGATCAGCTAAGGAAGATATGTATATTGATACCGGTTGAGTTTGGTAATTGGGCTAGTCCGATAGAAATCGTGCCCAACGGTGACAGCAGAATTCTTATATGAGTAGATTGAAAGCTCACATTGAATAAATGCATAGAAAAGCAATAATACTCATTTCTTTTAGCTGATGATATTTTTGCAGGCCTCGCAGGTTGTTCGCATTTCGAAGTTATCGATTTGACAGGTGCTTATCAGCAACTTCGAGTATTATGGCCTTTTTAGATTGGCAATCCGGAAGACCGATTCGATACGTGTGAACGCCTCTCATTTCGATTCTGAAATCAAATCCAGAACAATTTTCTCTTCTTTTCAGAACAAGAACTGTCATTCTGACCCCAATCGAAAATGCCATTAGAAAAGTCACAAGAACTTTTTGTTTTTAACACGCTCCGTGGGCTTTATAAGTGTACTTGTTTGATCTATGGAGTTAAATGTGAACCTACAAAACAATATTCCAGTCGGTAATGGATCGGATTCTTTATTGTTATTTGGATGACATTCTTATTAGATGCACTTATAATTCCAGGCTCCCAGGTATAGATGTGGTCATTCTTTTGGCTCGAACTTTGTTCTCCGGTAGTTTTAGGTTTTGTCCCTATAGTAAAAAATTATGTTCCCAAAACAACCTGGCATTTGGTATGCATTTTATTTCTGTTGATCTTACGGCCAATTTTTCCATCATCCTGTAAATACCTTTAACATTAACGTTAACTAGATTTCAACCATTTTGTCTTGTATTTCGAAGAATTGTTTTAAATCCTTTCTTGTTCGTTTATTCGTCGTTCATTGGTCGCTCTCGTATGAACGGTCGTTTATACAAAATTCAACTTTCGCTACAAGCAATTCTTTGTATGCCGAATTCGCTTTTAAAATAGTGATTTGGTCTCAAAAATAGAGTAAGTGAACTTTAAGGTTCTCATTATGAATAGCAAACCGAACACGTTCGCTTAAAAGCGAGTGATTTAGCGAATTCCCTTATCACGGTATTATCGATAGCGAGCTTCCACATTCGCTTCAAAAATCAATGCTATTGTTGGCAGCATTGATTTTTGAAGCGAATGTGAAAGCTCGCTATCGATAATACCGTGATAACGGAATTCGCTAAATCATTCGCTTTTAAGCGAACGTTCGATTCGCTATTCATAATAAGGGCCTAAATTAGATTTACAAACTCCAATTCATCGAAACCCACACATCTTAAAACAAATTAACAACCAACTTTTCAATAGGCCTAAATCCACAAGGAAAAAAAAAACAGCTATCGAGTCCTTTTTTGTTTCATGCTATAGTAGTGGCCAATTTACTAATTAAACATTAGGCTTTACATTTACGCTTCTCTATGATAAAACCAACCTCTTTTGTTGATCTCATTATGATAGCATTAAGAGGAATCAAGCTCTTTGTCTGGATAGGCTTATACATTAAGCAACTGTATACAATCGATTTTTTTTTTTTTTTTTTTTTTGATACAATAATGGAGGAGACATCCTTGTATCCTGTAAATGAAATTAATTTATTTCAGTATCAATATATTTCCAATAATGTTTTTGTAGACGTCATGTGTCAATAGTTTTTTTTTTGTTGCTTTCTTTAGTAAGCAATAATTTATACAACGCACAACAGACATTGTTTTCGTTGTTATTAAAAAGGCTGTGTGCTAACAACATGTGTTTGGCCTTTAATTCAAGTTGCAAAACCTTAAGTTATTGTGTGTCATGGTGTGTCTTACCGTCATATGAGGCAGTATATATGGATTTATTGATGTCATAAACTTTATCTACTTACACAAACACACACACATATTAAAGGTTAAGAACATTAGGTATGGATTTATTTAGACAAAGTTCAATAATGGTATACCTACACTGGTTTCTGGTAGGCCTAGGCATGGTATAGTTTTTCTTATTTATCGATTTGGGATCTGTTTTTATAAAGAATATATTCGAGGTACTGCCTCTTGCGAGGAACTGACAAATCCTCCAAGAGTATACTTGTCATGAAAAAGTGCTTCTCATTTAGCCGTTCGGACTCGGCAAAAAACTGTAGGTCCCCTCCATGCCTGTCCAACAAACACGCACACAGGAATGGTTGTGAGTTGTAAGTCACTAGGCCCTGGTTCTCCTCGAGCTGTTGCGCCACCCAATTTATTTATTTATTTATTCGATATGAACTTTTAAAAGAATTACATAAAGTACAACAAATGTTTTTAACAAAATCTTTGAATTGTGTGTGAATTTCCCAGGAAAATTACCTACTACTTTGAAATACATATATCGACAGTTAATCGATTTTAAAGCTTTTATGGGATTTCAGGATAAGTTCCCACTCAAAGTATAAGATTTATTTGTATTTTTGTATACCTATAAGAAACGACTTAAATTCCATAATTCATATACATATGTACGAGTACATATACTATACATTAGTCATTTACCTAAATGGTCAATAAATTCTCTTAAGTACACCAAATTTGATAACTTGATTTATTTTTTTTTATAAAACCGGGTAAGGTTATGTTATTGCGTTTCTTAAACTCCAAGATAGCTTGTTTTCTTATGATGACATGAAATGACAGCTCAGCAAATCACTGACATTATTTACTTGTTCAATTAATCATTTAAGACTTAAAACCTACTACAATAACATGATTGAAGGAAATTAGGTACTCCTGTGATGGTGTTTTAAATTTAATTTATCTCTTTAAAAGAAAAAAAAAACACGACATGTTATAATATTCTTTAAACCACAATAAGGCTGCCAGTGACGCAACACACAAAATGACTAAACCGAGTCAATTGAAGTTCTTCATATTTACATTTAATTGCATCAATTAAAAACTGGAGACTCACTCCAAAGTCAATTGAGAGAACATGCTCAATTTTTTATATAGCTTTAAGAAGTATATAATAAAAAAAAAAAATATTTTTCGACAAAGCTTCGTTCAACTATACGTACAAGATTATATCGTAGGAGGGGAATCCACCCGAGATAATCATTTCAGTCTACCTACTCCGTCATTTGCTTCTTCACAGTGTCGGATTTGACTATCAGTAAAATTAAAAGGCTGAGAAAGTGGAGATAATGGGTAGTATTGATAAATATAAGGAAATTACTTGAATTAAGCGTTCGTTAAAACACCAAAGAAAGCATTGATGACAACTTATATCATAGAAAAGGTCTGTTTGTAAAGTTGACATCACTGACACACACTCACATGATGAGTACTTCTTTGCATATACAATGGCTCAATTTGGCATCTGGAAGTGTCCAAATCAAATAAATTAATTAGTAAATAACAAAATAACAATTTTTTGATCAGCTATATAAATTATTGTGAAAAATAATTCGTTTTCTTTTCAAGAAATATGCAGATCGCAGATAAACAGGAATAAAAAAAGAGGCTGGGTGGTAACTTCCCATTACCGACCTCGGAAGCTAGAGGCCTGATGTCAATTTGTTATATTAAAAAATCGCCAATTCAAAATCTTCGAAAAAGTTTTTAAGTATCAAATGAATATCAAAAATTGGTTAGCATTTGAGATATTAGAGACAAAAAAATTATTTAATAACTGATTGCAGCACTTTTCTAAAAACTATGAAGATATTCGAACAAAAAACAAAAAATCAACGATTTTTTGTTAAGTTTTTTGTATTTTTTTTTTTTACTTAAAAAAACATTAAGGTATTGATTTTTTTACAAATCCTATCAATTTTCAACTATAATCCAGTGTGTAGAATAAAATTATCCCAAAGAAAGATAATAATTAAAGGAGAAAAGGACAAAACGATCTACAAGACCAATAACGACGAGAAATATGTCGTCGGAAAGGTATTTTTATGTACTAAAATAGTTACTATGTGGGCTTACTTCAAATCACTGTGTGAAAAAAGTTATTAGTCTGGTCAAATGGTAGTTTGAAGTGGAAAGTTCTGGTGTAATTATTTTTAGTGGTTCTCTTTATGTTTTTGGGGTCGCTGAACACGAATCTGAAGTTGTCCAACAAAATTTTTCACGGCAAATATGAGAATTCGTCAAAAAACGTCGAAAATTTCGACATTTTTTGTCTTTTTTCCTTATTGCTCAAAAATTATTTTTCTTTTGCAAAAAGCGCTGATGCAAAAATAAAGACAATAAGATTACCTACAATCTACGTTTGTATCATTTTTTTTGTACGACTTATGGTTTCTGCGGAAACAGTCGTTGAAAAACAGCCAAAAATCCGTCATTTTTAAAAAATTGCATAAACGATTCTTTTTGTATTGTTGTCTTCATTACATGAAAAGTAGGCCATGAGTTATTATGTTATTTGCATTTTCTAATTGTAGTTGTCTGAAAGTATTATATTGCAGTGGTTAAGTGTCTAAGTTTCAGTATTTCAAACAGTCAAAATGTCCATTCAAAAGTGTTTTATTTGTGACAAAGATTGGAGTATGGTGCAGTGAAGATGATCTTATGGACGTATATACTGCAGTGGTACGGCCGATTCTAACATATGGTTCGATTGTCTGGTGGCCCGCACTTAACAAGGCATATAACATCGACAAACTCAAAAAGGTTAAAAAAACAGCTAGTTTTGGTACCACAGGTCTTGCCCAACGGATGCCTTAAGCGTTTTTCCGCACCTCCTACCACTTGATCTACAAGTAAAATATTTAGTATCTTGCAGTGCCTTAAGACTTAAAGAATCAAATTCTTGGGTTGCTAAACCTTATGGTCACAGCAATATCACAAATTTGATTCCCACTGATATATTTTCGACTCCCACTGACTACTGTGCTCCTACAATGAGCCTCAGTAAAGATTTTAAAGTCTTATTCCTATCCGGGATGACAACGCCCTGATGAGAGACTTAGACACAACTATCTATACTGATGGCTCAAAGATGGAGTGCGGTGTTGGCTCAGGAGTCTTCTCTGAGTCTTTCAACATTTCTAAGTCGTTTCGGCTACCGAATTTTGCTAGTGTATTTCATGCTGAAATACTGGCAATTAGGGAGGCATGCAAGATCCAAACCAAAATAGTAATACAGCCATCCTTACAGACATTCAGTCGGCTGTGAAAGCCATTGACTCGGCTACTGATGAGCTCGCAAAGTCTAAATATTAACATCAAGGTCACTCTTATCTGGGTTCCTGGTCACAGTGGCATTGAGGGAAATTAACGGGCAGGTGAACGAGCCAGGCAAGGATCAGCCCTTCACATCTCACTTGCGGAAAGAGTCAACATTCCCGTTGGAGTTGTGAAGGGCAATATATTGTCAATTTTCCTTAGGGAATCCAATCTTAGGTGGAGCAGTTTAACCAACTGCAAAATATCCAGTACGATCTGGCCCGCCTTTAATAAATCCCGAACAATTGATCTCATGTGTAGACCCAAGCGGGACATAGCCAGGGTCGTAGCAAACTGCACTGGACACTGGTAAATTGGAGAACATGCGGCGAGGCTGGGTATTCCTTACAATACTCACTGTCACAGCTGTGGAGACCAGCAAGAAAAGGAAACAGTTCTTCATTTTCTCTGTAAATGTTCAGCTCTAGCCAGAATGAGAGGCACAATCGTTTGGAATGGCTTTTTTTGACGACCTAAACGAACTTTCCGAAATGAAGATCAAAGACTTGATCTCTTTTCTAAAAGCCACGAAATGCATCTGAGACGAAAATCGGTTGCGTTCTGCATCATGTTATCCCCCAGATCCAAAGACCGTGAGTAATAGGAACCCGGGTTTCTGCGGGGCTTCATGATGCTCAATGGCAATGATGATCACACGGTCGGATCGATCGCGCTTCGTTGCTATTTTACAACCTACCGAGCTCAGCATAATGTAGCAAGCTCGGGCGAGATGCAATCTAATCGAGATGCGATGCAATCGAGTGAGTGTCCTATGACCCAACTCCTGTCTTTTGTACTGACTCACAAGATACCTCAACCATACTTCACAGCCGTCCTATTTCAAAGCAAGGAACGCTTTTCTGGTTTCTTGGGAAAGATGATCTCCAACCCACACTGGAGGAAATCTCACATCCAACCCAGAGAACCGGACACCTGAGGAATAAGCCCCTCAGAGAATAATCCCGCAAATCCTCACTTTAGACTGCTTTCATACATAGGTCAAACGAGTTATGGTATCAAAACGGCGCAATCCAGTGCTAATTGGGCAAAGAGCGAGTGTTACGCTCTTGTCACCATTTCTACCTACCATTTACTATTTATATATCTTTTTTGGCAAGTTGTATGCACTTTCACTGATTTCCTACCTGCCAAAGAAGCTCCCTTTCCGTCTTTTCTCTTCTTGCTTGCTTTTTCAATCACCACTTTCACTGCACCATACTCCAATCTTTTTCACAAATAAAACACTTTTCAATGGACATTTTGACTGTTTGGAATACTTAAACTTAGACGCTTAACCACTGCAATATAATACTTTTAGACAACTACAATTAGAAAATGCAAATAACATAATAACTCATGGCCTACTTTTCATGTAATGAAGACAACAATACAAAAAGAATCGTTTATGCAATTTTTTAAAAATGACGGATTTTTGGCTGTTTTTCAACGACTGTTTCCGCAAAAACCATAAGTCGTACAAAAAAATGATACAAACGTAGATTGTAGGTAATCTTATTGTCTTTATTTTTGCATCAGCGCTTTTTGCAAAAGAAAAATAATTTTTGAGCAATAAGGAAAAAAGACAAAAAATGTCGAAATTTTCGACGTTTTTTGACGAATTCTCATATTTGCCGTGAAAAATTTTGTTGGACAACTTCAGATTCGTGTTCAGCGACCCCAAAAACATAAAGAGAGCCTCTAAAAATAATTACACCAGAACTTTCCACTTCAAGTCCCTTTTGAACACCATTTGACTGGACTATATTCGCTAATCACACAATCCTATTGTGTTCTGGTGCATTCTAGTATGAATAAAACTATTTTGTATGGGAACATTTATGAAAACTGGTCTAACCAATAACGACAATATATATGTCATTGGAAAGGTATTTCCATTACCTACACTCAGGCGCGGATCCAGGATTTCGTTCAGGGGGGGGGGGGTCAATTTTCGTGAGTTTTCAAAATATTGATGAGGTCTACAGAAAATTTGAGTACACTATACCGCTTTGCACGCCTGGTCACACAAAGCAATATGAATTGATGAGTTTGAAATTTGAAGAAAGCAATCAAGTCTTTCATAACTGCCGTAGTGTCTCGAACAGCGGGTACTTTCAACTTTGTGAAATGAAGTTTTGCAGTTTGTAGCTTTAGCAAGGTGTCTTTAGAGTGTTTTTGAGTTCCCTCTGGGTCTGCGTAACTCCACAATTATGCTTGGAAAACATAATGGCACAGTGGTATGTTCCTATTCAGACACATGACATTCGAGTTCGAATGAAATTTCCAGCCTCTTTTTTAGCTGGGAAACCTAACCTAACTTTGCTAGTAAAAGGCCGTTTTCGAGAACGTCATCAGCGTATAAAATACATTTTGCGGAATGTACTCAAACGCAAACTGCAAAAGTCTTCTGTTCAAAAAGGCAGTGCTAATCCACACTGTGTTCGATAATGCAGTTTGCTAAAGTCACATGTTCGAAAACATCATGTGTGGTGCAGTTCTGCAGTACAAACAACGAGTTGACAACAAAAATATTGAGAAGCCGGAGAACGTGCTCATAAACTTCAAATGCGTTTGCAGGAAAATTGAAGGACGTTAATAAAAAACAAAACCATCAAACCAAAGCACCAAACGTCCATTAATTTGACAAAAGCTGTATTTTAGCCAAACTAAAATTACAGATCAAAACCGAGATTAACCGTATCGTTTGCTCAGATGCCTTCGTCCATCGATACAAAACCAAACTTTCCGACATTGAAATAAAACACAATGATTGTAGTGGAAAATACAACGAAAAAACCACTCTTTATTAAACTTTTCCGTCCACCCTTCTCGGTTCAGCCTTCAATTGTCACTAACTTTCGTTATGCATTTCATTAACAATATATTAAGCCTTCATTAAGTTTTAATTAAAATTGTTAATATAAGCTCAAAACATCGTTTGAAGAGTTACCAGACTCATGCAGATCGATATAATAGCAATATTCACGTCGAAAAATCACGATCATTTGACAATCAAATTGGCGTTGACTTGACGTTTTCAAAAACGGCCAAAAACAACTATCCTTAGGTGTAAAAGTTCCATCCTCTTAGGCAGTGACTGCTGAAGTCGTTTCCTGGTTTCTCTCCAATCTTCTTCGTTGGATTCGTACTCTTTGCCAGTTTAATATTATGGAACACGGAAGTTCTTAAAACGCATCCGCGAAAGTGACAAAATCCTTACGAAAACTTACATACATCAAAAACGTATCTTATGGCTAAGACAGATGTGTAGAACATTTGTACCCGGGTATTTTTCTACCCAAGCACCCGGGTAGTTGAGAAACCGGGTACTACCCAGGTACAATCTAGTGCGTATCCATTTCAAAGTAAAAAGACGGCGAGCAGCTCTGAAGAAGTTCTCGAGCATAAAACTCAAAACTGCACACAGACACAATCATAAAATAAGCTCACCAGAGGGGTAGACAGAAGTCAATGGAAACGCACATTTAAATATTTATCATAAACAGAACTCTATCAACCTTTTAGTACGAAGTTTTTTGGTATTTTCAGTAACTGTTATAAACAAATGTAGTTTATTATTTCAAATTTAATTAGATGTCTATATTCTGTAGATCCGAGCATTTGAAGCAAAGTTAGAAATTTTTGAAGCTTATTAAACTGACGTTATTTAAAGATCTAATTTTTTTTTTAAAATTAAAATCGACTTTAAGGTTGAAAATTTAAATCAGTTCCCTTACCGCCTCTTCCGTTACATTTAACTATGAAAACCAAACAGCATTTTGCAAAGTGAAAATCAAATCGATTTGGGATTCAATCTGCTTCCTAGTATGAAATAAATTGACTTTTCTTAAAAAATGTTATACAGTAATGTAGCCGGACATTTATTTTTTAATTAAAGACTTTTACTTTGAAGATCGGACATCTAAAAGATCGGACATCTTAAACTGAAGTAATAAGCTTTCCACTCAGTCGATTTGAAGGCTATCTGTGCATAATGGAACTTTTCTTAGCTGAACCTGGCCAGCCATCGGCCTACGCAAAACTACTCATTGCTGCAACGCTGCGCTGCGCTGCCAAGAAAAAAATTTATAAACGTGTAACGAAATAACCTTTTTTTGATTAAATTTTATTAAATTCATATTTATGCTAGAACGAATCTTGCCCAGGGGGGGGGGGCAATTGCACCCATTGCCCCCCCCTTTTATCCGCGCCTGCCTACACTATCTTTCATATAAGTTCAGTTCAAATCACTGTGTGAAAAAATTTATTCGTAAACTAATGAAATATTGTGGTTAATTTAAGTGTGAAAAAAAGTTTTTTTTTTTTTTAGTATGGGCAAAAAGTGTGATAGTAAAATTAACCAATAACAACGGGACGTGTGTCATTGGAAAGGAAATTTTATGTACTACAATAGTAAATACGGCAGCTTAACTCAAATCACTGTGTGAAAAAAGTTATTCTCTAATTGTTACCCATGCTCCATACATTTTATCTGCGCCAAAATTCCCTAAAACAGCGAATAACTATTTCCACACACTGATTTTTAATAAGTTGTTATGGTAACTATTGTTGTTCATAAAAATACCTTTTCAACGACATACATCTTATAAGTACTGGTAAGCCGCCATAGTGACTATTGTAGTGCATAAAAATACCTTTCCAACGACATACGTCTCGTTGTTATTGGTTCCTAGACCACCTTCCATACATTTTTGCCGATTGTCCTTTACTGTAAAATGAATTATTAAAAAAACGGTTTGGATAAAAATCGATCGAGAAATAGTCGTTCAAACTAGGATTTTTTAAATCTTTTTTCAAAAATCCAATTCGATGGTAAATTTTATTCTCTACAAAAAATGTTTAAAGAATTATCTCGAAATTTTGCTGCTTCGTTTTCGAGTTACAGTAGACGCTCGATATAATGAAGTAATAAAAACCAGGCCAATTCACTGTTTCGAGATTGTTCACTTTTTCGAGCGGGAGTTTTCTAAGCCGAATTTGATCAAAAATGCACATTTCGTCCGATGTGAATGTTTTTAATTTTAATTAAGCATTAAACACGGCTTTCACTCAGGTTTAAACAAAAAATAGAAACAGTTCTTCAGAGCTCTCAAACTATGTAAAATGCTTGCGCGATATTTTTATACAAAATACGTTTTTATAAAAAATTTTATGTGTTCACTATTGTGTATACTTCACTATTTTGAGATTCACTAAATTGAGCGTCTACTGTATATGCAAAAAACCAAATAGGGTGGTTTTGCACCCCGCTCTCCAAAATGCAGCCTCTAATTTAATAGCACTCCACGGTTTTCTCATCTTCAATGATTCCTTTGAAGATTTTTACAATAAAATTCCATGAACGTCTTACTTCCTTATTGCCCTGTTTTTTAGGACATAATCAATAGCCTATAATGGTCAACGATAAAAGGTGAAGGAACCTACGAACGGACGAACGTATACATACGTACAAACGCATTCATCTCTCTAAATATATTTGATTCCCTAATTCTGATTCTAGGGGGCTCAAAACGTGACAAATCCGACCAATTATAGTGACTTCCAACGAAAAATAGAGAATGTTAAAAGATAACATCAAAAGTTTTAAGAAACTTGTTTTTTAGTGTTAAAGAGGACAGACATTTCTCAAATTCGAACTAAGAATTTACTAGAAATTTGACAAGGACAAGTCGATTCAGATATTTCAGGCCTTTGACTCGTTTGGATTTACATACTCTGACGGAAAACTAAACGTTAAACGTTTTGTCTGACATGAGCAAAAATTAATGCATTCGACTCTACCTAGGTGGTATTTGTATAGCCGGAAGTGGCTTCCCAACAGTTATGTCGTTTGCAAACCACTTGTGTGTTCGCCTTTGGAACATAAGTCACCAACGTCTTTATTTAAAAAGTCCGAAGATCTATGAGTGGAACTGGGCAATATGACGTTTTTTTAGATACCTATTGACTTTTATGCGCGCATAACTGGTCATCGCAAAATTCCTTCACTACAGGAAAATGAAAACCCCAAAGCGACTCACGATGGCAGATCTATGAGCCCTTAGACCCTTAGAGACTTAAGAGAATTTTCATTAGTTTTTAAATAAAATAAAATAGCGAATTTCTTTTCACTTCACTGCAAGGGTGTACGCAAAGGAAGGGTGTCTGTGCCTTCTTCCCTTGCTTCACTGCCCTCAAAAATGTTTGCAATCCATTCATAGGTCATTTAAAAAATTATAATTGAATAATATTATCACATTTATTAAGATTTTCATAGAAAACGTTTAAGGTACAAATGGACCCCATGTCACATTTGTGCCGAATTTTTCCGTATTTTGTCTTGTCGATAGTATGAAATAGGTAATTTATAAATCACCCAAAACCGTGTCAATTATTAATTTAGGTAAGTTAGGTTAGGTGAGGCTGAAGTGGCTGTCACTGTCAGTCATGAAAACTGAAACCCTTGGACCATTAGTTGGTCCATTATGATACCACAAAAATCTGTGAAGTCTTTTTCCCTATACTCGGTGAACCATTTGGAGCTTCTTATGAAGCGTAACAGACTGCCTATGTCTACGTTTACTTAATCACTAGGATCATTGAAGTGAAATCATTGTATATCCAATCTATAGTAGTCTCATGAAACACGATTTTGTAGGTAGACATTTGGTCGATAGGTTCGCTGTGATCGCCTTACCGAGATCCCTTAAAAAAAATTAGTATTACATTTGGACGCATAGATGGCCACGAGCTTTTTTTCTTCATGAGAATACTATAGAATTTATATACAATGGTGAAATCTCCAATATTGAGTCTTTCGCCTATGAGATAGAGCAGGACAAGTGCATATAAGATGATGAATCGTTTCTACCTCTTCCTCGTCCATACAGCTTCTGCAAAAATCGTAAGAGAATACGAAGAGACGCGTTGCGTATAGTGTCCTGTTATAACACCTATCACGGAGCTAGTGTGTAATCTGCGCAGAGATATCAAACACTTAGGGCCAGTTATACAATATAAAGCAATTTTAACTCGCCTATTTCGGAGAATAGACTGAGGTTCAACTAAGGCTTAGACATTAAATTGGCTATAACATACTTGAACTTACTTGAACCTTGAACCACTGTTGAACCTCAGTAATTCCGCCAAAATCAGCCAGTAAAAATATTTGAACCACGGATCAAAATTTGTACCACGTTTGTACAACAGGTCCTTAGATATCTATAAATCCATTACTGACCAGATTTAGTTTGTTGCCAAGCAAGTGCTGATATTGTACCACCTATAACGTTTGTCCTCTCTATCTAAAGCATCTTGGTTCAGCATAAGTTTGCATGTAGCGATGGTGTAACCTATTACCTATACTTGCCTTACTAGGTAGAAGAGGTAGAGTTGTTCCACTTTTAGCGAGTTTATCGGCCTTACAATTATCTGGAATGTCTCTATACCCCAGCACCCAACACAGGTGAATGTTAAACTACATTGCTTTGTCATCTTCAGCAGTGATGAACGGCAATTTAGGGTTGTTAAAGGGTTAGTAGAGACCGATTCCAGAGATTTGATAGCTGCTTGACTATCTGAGAAGATGCGGATATCTATGTGTGGTTGATAACACGTTTTCTTTCAGCTAAGAAAAGGCTTCTTTGATCGCCATAAGTTCCGCCTGGAACACGCTACAATGATTAGGAAGACGGAAGGAGAGATTTAATTTTAGTCTTTCTGAGTATACACTACCCTCCACCCCGTCATCAGTTTTCCATCCGTCGTCGGTGTAAAAATGGATTGATTCATTTTCCAAGAGAGCAGTATCCTCCAAGTGCTGACTTGAAAGTACTTAGCAAACTGCAGTTTTGGAATGGTGTAATCAGTGCGACTTGGGATTGATTCGAATGAATTATGAATGATGGAATGGCCAATGTTAATGTTGGTCCATTGCAAGGAAGCTTTTAGACGAATGGCTCTACTTGCAGTCAATTGTTTGCTGAAAATATTGAGAAGTGCCAAATGGAGCAGAACGTCTAGAGCGGCGGAAGATGTCATACGAAGTGCTCCACTTATGCACAAACAGGCAGAGCGTTGGACTTTGTTTAATCTGTCGCAATTTACCGGTTTATCTAGAGCAGTCCTTACTTTATGTGAGTATATACAAATTTTCTTTAAAATGATACTACAAAATAACTTATTCTTTTTTTCAACTACTTTGTGTTGCCTATAATAAAAGAGAGCCTAAGTGTTAATGAACATTTTTATTTAAGACCTTTAAAAATTTAAAAAGCCATATCAATGGATATTTCGGTTCTTAAATAATATTCATGACTTGAATAATTATTTTGGTAAATTGGTCCTTTAGCCCAACACTCTAGATGTCTAGAACCAAATAAAATCATTTTGAGTATATTTACTTCAATGATACCTATGAGTTAAATCGGCCAATGGTGATTAAAATAATACAAATAATACTTCAGGTTCAGTAATTTTTATTTTTGTAAAAAAACAATAATAATTCAAAACATAAGTTTTATTTCGCAGTATCAAAATGTTCACTGATTTTGTTCTTTTACATTTAGTCTCAAAACTTAAAAAATAAAATATTCAACACCATACTTTTAAAAATAACAATAACCTACCTTTTATCTGTACCTATACCTACCTACGCCTTAAAAAATGCTAAAGAAATTGATACTCCTTAATCCGACACTGCCATCCTATTTAAATGCCCAACCAACATTTTCTTGTTTCAATTACAATTTGAATTTAATTGTGTTAATTTTTTGTGTGTCAGTGTGTTTAAAGAAGCAGCTTTGATATTTCCTGAGAATGCTTCTCAATTAAACTAATTACTGCCTACTGACGAAAAATAGAGAGGGGTATAGAAGCTTTGTATAGCTGAAACCACCACCGCCACCACCTAGTTTCATTCAATTGTAATTTGCAGACGAATATCTTTAACTATGTACGTTTAATTATCTAATTATACAATTAAGTTATAGTGAAGGATGTTAGAGACAGTGAGACATGAGTAATAATATGTACGACTAGGTCGCATGTTTTCGTAACACTTATTTTTAAATGAGTCTTGAGATTTAAGAATTTTTTTTAATGTAAAAATACGAAAGAAAGGGGAATTCATTTTTTATAAAATGTTCAAATCTTTTTATGATTGTTAACAGATTTCTTCAATAAATTACTCGAATATAAAAATATTCTTTGAAGTCTTTGAAGTGAATTTGTTTAAGGTTGATTTGTTTGCTTTGACTATCTATATAATCGGAAGGTAAGATTGAAAAAAATTATGTCTAAGGTTCATGTTACAAGATATTGTGATTTTTAGTTAAGATCTGAAATATTCGATTTTTTTTCACCCTCTTTTAGACCTATCGCAAACAAAGTATGAATAATTGCTTCAGAAAATACACTCCCAAAAGGCACCGTCTTAAATAAAAAAATGTATTTGCACGTAAGATTCAAAAGTCAGTTTCTCATCAGCGTTGCTTCGGAATTAAAAAAAAAACACTCCCTTTTATACAGAAAATGAAAGCAAACTATTAATAAGATTTTCTTTTGATAAAAATGCCCAAAGAGCCAAAAAACCCCATAGGGAAACGTCAGCCTTCGAAGGTTGATCAGTTGATATAAGTTAGCTATTCAATGCGAGAAAAGAATTCTGAGAAATTTCAATTCACTCTAGCCATGAGCAACATAAGTACAAGGAAGAACAACAAAATCGATCTCTTAGCCGTGGCATTCTCCAAACACACGACTGTCTTGCCTGTTATTAGAATAGAGGCCTCTTATTCGCACTTGGTATGAGAGCAAAAGCTTAGATACTTAGTGAGACCTGGTTTTCGTATCTGCATATGTTATTGGTGTGTAATTGTATCACAAATTCTGGTCCAATGATTTGGATTTGGTAGAGTTATCTACAGTCAGGGTTTGAATTGTCAGCAAGGCTTGAATTGTCTACAAGACGAAATAATCCCTTTAGGAAAACTAGGTCACCGCATACGATGCATCCATGAATGAGCTTTTGATATTGTAACTTTCATTTGAAAATGTTGTTTTCAATATGCCTGAAGTTAGCACCACCATTTTCGATTTTTGTAAAAAAATAGTTTATGCTGATGTAATATTTTTTGTACAGAACCTGTAACTAACCTTTAAATTACGAAAAAAGCAAAAGTGATGTTTTTTTTTCGTTTAGATAGAAAACAATGGAATCACACATGATGTATCAACATTTTATAATGTTGTTGAGTGCTTCAAAGTCTGTAATAAAAAAAAGCAACAACATTCCACAAAACCATAAATTAGTTTCAAAACTCCCACACTTCAATGGCGCATTCAAGTTGTCCAAGTGTTTTTAATTTTCCCATTATTTTTCTGTTTTAGTTTTTTTGCAAAAAAAAAGAAGAGAAATGATTAAAAGCGAATTTGTATGAAACCAAAAAAAAAAAAAAAACGAAATAATAAATAAGTTTCATTGTTGGAACTTTAAAAAATTATGTCATCGTATTTATGCTGCGTTTCCGCTAGAGAAAATTTATAATACTGACTAGCTGAGTGAGGGCATCTAGACTTTTCATAGTTCTCCAACAGTACGAGTACCTAATAAAGGGTTAGAATAAAAATTGAGACTGATGACACGCAGTTTACTTAAGTTCGCAGTTTGTCTTGAAACTTGAAATGAAACGAGGTTATGTATACAAAATACGTAACACATGTTGTGATGGTTATTACGATAAATTCAGAGACTAAATGCATTCAGAACGTATAGCAGTATAGGGAGTAGGGAGCATTTATGATGATCGCAAAGATCACAGACCTGATAGAAATTTTTCCAGTTCCTTATACTAAACTAAAAAAAAAACGAAAAGAAATAAGTTCATCTAATGAGTGAATTGTTTGTAGGTACATGGTATACCCGTGGAAGTTGACGGGAAAAAAACAACACCATAGTTGATGTGGACGGTACACTTTTGGTCAGTGCCCCTAGCCATAGGGGCCATCGGGGCCATGGCCCAGGGCGGCAAATTTTTGGGGGGGGGCAGGGCGGCAAATTTTGAAGATTGTAAGAAAAAAATTAAGAGAAAATGAAAAATATTCTCATACATATTTGGTTTCCCTTACATGTTTTCCATAAAGAACATACAAAAAATCGAATGACCACAGAAATTGAAGTTTCTTTTTAAGATCACGGAATAACTGGAATTATTTTTTTCTGCACACACACAAAACACAACACAGTAAGTGGAAACATAAAGTGGTATTCATGTCATTTCATAATTTAAATTTTAAAGAATACATGGTAAGATATTGATACTTGAATTTCTTGTTCGCTTATACCTACTCGTGCAAAAAAAACTGCAAAAAATAAAAAGACCGAAACTAATGAAAAGCGAAAGTATGAAAACAGCTACTCACAGTAATGATAATACATATAACAATTCAAATGTCAAACTTCTTCAGAGCAAATAATTTTCAGACCATTTTTCCAAACCTAGATATTGCTTTAAGAATTTATTTGTCTCTTTTTGCAGCAAACAATTTGGCAAGACGATCTTTTCTGGAGCTGGCCACGATACCAAACCTAACGATACTTTTTGTACATATCGTCTCGCTATCGTCAAAATTAAAAAAAATTCAGTTTTGTCTCCAGTGTTCCCAGATTGGTGTTTTTTCAACCAAAATGGCTGACCTTGAAAAAATTGAAAAATATCTCAAAATTCATAAAAATCAATGGCTGATCAATTACTGAAACTTACTAGCTGACCTTTTATGACCGTTAATTGACCTTTTAAGTGAGATGCCAATATTTCTTTTGTAACCTTAAAACGAACTACCTTCGCGTGCACTCACCTTGATGTGGTGCGGAGGCTTAAGTTTCAAAGATTCATCTGAACTGCTGATCCTGGGAAACCAGAGCTAGCAGGAATTTTGAGGAGTTACGAACCAAAAACTGCCCCCCCTAATCCAGGGTGTTAAGCGGACCGTGCCTATTGGATGGTTTGCAGCCAGGGGGTATACCGACTGTATTCTAACGGTGCCTCTTCGATGCCGGGTCCAGTTGAAGAGTATTTACGACCTTACCATGTTATGCGGAGCTCTGACATGGCTGACCAACCCTTCTCTAGCTGCTCGTGGGATTCAATGCCAAAACATTTAAAATCAAAAAACAATAAAAACCACAAAAGATTCAACATGCGGGATGTTACCGCAAGCGAATATGCGGATCGCATGGAGAGTGAGCTCCATGGAGAATGCTGAGAGTATTCGAGCAAAATATACTATTTTGTATCAAATGATTAGTACATCTAAGTTGGATGTTATTATGGTGTCTGAATCGTGGCTAAATTCCAATATTTGTGATGCATTAGTGGCTATACCTGGTTTCAACATGCACAGGAGTGATCGTGAAGATAGAGTTGGGGGCGGTGTTTGCATGTATGTTCGTACTCATATTTCAGCCTCTACAGTTTATAAATCAACATCAACCAATATTGATTTTATTTGTGTGGAAGTGAGAAACGCTTTAGAAAAATGTTTATTTGTAGCTATCTATAGTCCACCCAATATGTTTAAAGAAGAACACTTGAGTGAACTGAGAGAAACTTTGATGAAACTTAGTCCAAAGTACAGTGATGTCTTGATTGGAGGTGACTTTAATGTAAATTTTTTGATGAATAGCAGTTCTACACGTTTATTTAATCACTTTTGTGATATTTTGGGTCTATCAGTTGTAAATAATCGTTGGCCGACTTGTTTCAAATCAGAAGTGAACCCGTCTTTATTAGACATGTTCTTGACCACCTCTAGGCACAGAATTCTGGGAAATGACCAAATTAGACCAACTTCCGACTTCATACATGATTTCATTTTTTGCTCTTTTCAGTTTGATGTTGACATACGAAATACCACTCGTTCATTCAGTTTCAGGTCGTACCGTGACTTTAACTACGAGAATTTAAGGGTGAATTTCACCAGCTTCGAGTGGAATGAAATTTATTTTTCACCGAATGTGAACGTCAAAGTTTCAATATTTAACACCCTACTAACCCGGCTTTATGATAGCTATATCCCGATAATTACTAGGGAATCAAGAACTAAGCGATGTCCTTGGTTTAACAATAACATTAGGTATCTTATAAGGGAAAGGGAGCGTTTCCTCAGAAGATATAAGAGTAATCCTACTGAGTTTAATAAAAGGCAGTTTATATTTGCTCGTAACAGAGTAAATTCTACTATTCGCTACTATAAGCGCGCATATCTTCTAAAGAAACTTGAGCCGTCTCTCAGTTCTAAAGAACTTTGGAAAAACCTGAAAGAACTTGGAGTTAAAGAAGACAAAAATAAAAGTAAATGTCCGTTTAGTCCTGGAGAGATGTCTAATGTTCTAATTCCGACATTGTCAAGTTCCTCTATTCCCCAAGATATATTTATTATGCCAGATAATGAAAACTCCTTTAAATTTTACTGTGTTAGTGCTCACGAGCTGTATTATTCTGTCAGATCGGTAAAATCGAATGCGATTGGTCCTGATGATATTCCGCCTAAGTTTTTAAAGCTCATACTCCCCATTGTAGATAATTATTTAATTCATATTTTCAACTTTTGTTTATACAGTGGTGAATTTCCTGATGCATGGAAGAGTGCTAGTGTTATTCCAGTTCCCAAAAAATCAAACCCTTCAAACCCTTCGGAGTACAGGTCAATTAGTATCTTATCTTATCCGTGCAAGTTATTTGAAAAAATTATGCATGATCAAATTCAAAACTACTTAAATGAACACCAATTGCTTTCAAAGTGGCAATCTGGGTTCCGCAATAAGCACAGTTGTGAATCTGCAGCAATTAAAGTTACATCGGATATTCGCTTTGCCCTTGATTCTGGTAAATTTGGTGTCATGGTGCTCTTAGACTTTTCTAAAGCATTTGACTGTATTGATCATTCTATCCTACTTTCGAAACTTAAGAGAAACTTTAATTTTTCTAGTAAATCACTTAAGCTGTTGTGTAATTACCTAGTAAACAGGATTCAACGTATAAAAACTGGGATCGGTATTTCTAATCCTCTTATAACAAATATGGGAATACATCCTGCCAAATCGCAAATAATTGCAATTTCTAAAAAGAAATTTGATGTTACAATCCTTCCTCCTGTCTTTATATCACGTTTCGAACTAAATTTTGTAGATAGTGTCATGAATCTAGGCTTCAAAATAAATCGGAACCTTTCTGCTAATGATCATATTAACCTCTCAGTCGGCCGTATCTATGGTGGTCTCCGAAAATTAAACCTCTTCTCTAACCTTACTCCTATAGATACTAGGCTGAGACTTGTTAAATCCCTGCTACTACCTATCATTGATTATGCTGCTGTAGTTTACTGTAAACCAGATTCGCACTCACTGCATAAACTATCTGTTGCTTTTAATGACATGGTTAGGTATGTTTATGGTTTGCGAAGGTTTGACCATGTTTCTCAATATCATCAACGTGTTCTTGGATGCTCGTTTATGCAATTTCTTGATTCTAGATGTTGCTTATTTCTGCACAAGATAATTCAAAGAAAAGCACCATCATATCTATTTGACAAGCTCCGCTTCGCGCAGTCTACCCGAACCTTGAATCTCACTACACACGCATCAAAATATTTAAATTCTTCGAGACTTTTTTTTGTATATGCCATCAGACTTTGGAACTCCCTACCTGTAACGGTAAGACAAATAATAGGAACTACTCAATTCAAAAAAGCATTATTTCTTAATTTTGTTTAGAAATTAAATTGGGAACAGCAATTTGAAAGAAAAATAATAGATTAAATTCTCAATTTTAATAATATATGTATATATGTATATAAAAAAAAAAAAAAAAAAAAAAAAAAAAAAAAAAAAAAAAAAAAAAAAAAAAAAAAAAAATTTGTATAGTATACCATTAAATTCCTTTTTTCATCTCCAGGTTTTTATTATTATTATTACATTATTGCTTAAATGTTTGCCTATAACCTACTTCTAATTTATAAATTTTTAGTGATAGTTTTCTTCCAATCCGATCTAAATTGTATTAATTTTAAGTACTATAAAAGACTATGTCTTACTCGTACGCCATAATAAATTAAATTGAAATTGAAATTAAATTGACCTCAAGGCTCCGTTCTGGGTCCTTTGATATTTTCATTGTTTATAAATGACCTTCCTGATGTCATTTCCAATTGTCAAGTTCATTTGTATGCTGACGATGTAGTACTTTATATTTTTCGTCCAATTGGTTTGATGGAGGACTGTATAGCTAGGTTAAATGAGGACTTATGCCATATCCTTTCGTGGTCAAATAGTAGCTGTATGAAGCTTAACCCTGCTAAGTCTGTTGCCATGTTGTGCTCTAGAGATGAGCTTAACTTTAATGATTTTCCTCCGGTCGTACTAGATAATGAAGTTATTATCTATGTGAAGGATGTAAAATACTTAGGATATAGAATAAATAATAATCTAACGTGTTGTAGAGCAATCTCAGAAACCATTAGAAATATTTACTTTGGATTACGATCCCTGAGATCGTCTTCTGACTTATTTCTACCAAATATGAAGAAGCATCTCATTAAATCACTAGTTATGCCATATTTTACTTTTAATTGTTCAGTTTACCCAATTTTAGACTGTGAGTGTAAGCGCAGATTGAACGTTGCTCTGAATGATTGTATTCGTTTTATTTATAGTGTTCCGAGATATTCCAGTGTATCCCATCTTCGTCACACGCTCTTTGGAATGAGCCTTGATGAATACCTGAAGTTCAGGCTTATTTTGAAACTCCATACTATCATCCACAACAGGTGTCCTAATTATCTCAGTGAATTTCTGAATTTTGGCAATTCCCAAAGAGGTTTAAAATTAATTTTACCGCGTTTTGCATACAGCATAGCAGAGCGTTCATTTTACGTATCTGCAATTCGTTTGTGGAATGCTCTTCCAAATGAATTGCAAATTACTACCATGCCCACAGCTTTTAGGAGGAAACTATTCTTACACTACTCAAATCGGAATTAGGTACATATTTTGTACAGATACATAACATAGGCTTTTTCTTTCTTTATTTTTTTTATTTAAATCAATATATGCTCAGATTTATTTTATTTCTCATTTTTAAACTTAAATGATTTGATTTTATCTTAATTTCTCTTTTTTTGTAATAATACAAAATTAAAAACTATTATATCTGTGAAATCATATAGTTGTTTATCATAGCTTTAAGAATTATATTTTTAAATTTTTCATATTTTTGAATACCTAAAATCTATGTTATTTAAATTATCGATACTCTAAAAGATTTAAATCTTAATGTATCATTGTTAATTGAATCTTTCTTCGAAATAAATGAAATAAATAAATAAAAAAAAAATGGAGAAGATCCGAGACCGGGATGTAGTAAGTTCCTAAAGAGGATGCCTCCTAGGATCATACAAAACCGGGCAGAAAAAAGAGGGGTGCCGTCTATTGGTCAGGGGAGAATACCTCCCGGGCCGAAGGAGGACGCCTCTCAGGACGGAGCGACAACTGACCAAGGAAGAATACTTTCCGGGCAGTTGTCCAACGAAAATACCAAAGAAGGTATCACTGATGGGACGACACCATCAGTAAACACGTCATTACCACCTACAAGACCGCCAAAAAGACGCTACCGTAGATCGGCTCCTCTTCCAAAATTGGGTGAACCAGGAGTCCTGGATGACCCGTGGAGGAAAGGACTCAGCGGTGCATGTACTAAATGGTACCTCCGGTTCCTCGATAGAGGTATGACCCGAGAGGAGGCAAGGAAAAAGGTGGATGAACGCAAAGAAGCAGCGAAAAACGGCCGCCTCGATAGCCAAGAACCGCATATAGAAATGGCAGCGAACATAGGCCACTCTCCTATGCAGCTGCAGCCCAGAGTGTCAGGATAGCCGTTTTGCCAAAGAATTATCCCCAGGAGGCCCTTAGTACTGAAGAGTTGACAACTGCAATCATCGAGGAGGATGCAATCATCGAGGAGGTGTCTATGGGCTGGGAACACAAGTTGAAGTTCAACGGTGTTCACAACAGATCAAGCTTGCTTGTGGTAGATTGCGAAGGACAACATACGGCGGAATGGCTGCGGCAGAAGGCTTCGAACTTAAGCAATTGGAAAGGAACAGCACTGGTTGCATGCTTGGGAGATGATAATCCCAAGATGTACACCATTACTGTATTCCTTCCAAAAAGTATGGGCCAAGATTACCAAAAAACAACCTGAGGGTAAAGGACAGTTGCTGGTGATTGGCATTGATGGTCAATCGGCTGAGACGATAGTGAAGGCAAATCACGAACTTCACTACAAGTTCGGGAAGGTGAACGTGATAGGTCTCAAAAAACCAGCAATACCAATTTCTGGTGACACTCTCAACAATGTCCCAAGCAGGAAGGAACCAACCATAGTGGGCCCCACTACAATCGCCAGCCCCATCCGTAAGCCCACTCCCCTTCCCCCTCTAGTCAGCCAACCATCCCAATCCAAATCCCAACAATCCACCCAGCTACACCAGCAATCAACTCACCTCCCCCTCCCTCGTCACCTCGCAAGACAACCTCCCCCCCCCCATGGACCAGGTAATGCTACCAGATTTTGAGACGGGTCAGACTGACGACGAGATAGAGGGCATGGACCTCTCTCCAAGCAGGGACCAAGAAGAAACGCTTCCTTCTGAAGAGGAAGAAGAGCATCTGCTAGCAGATGAGGGGGCACCTGCCCCAAACTAACAAAACCAAAATGTACAGACGCGGGATCAGTACCAGGGTAGCCCAAGTTAACCTCCACCATGCTAAGGCGGCATCAGCTGTCATAGCAAGGAAATTCACGGTGGAAAACTTAGGGCTAGTACTGATTCAAGAACCCTGGATTTACGGGGGCCAAGTAAGAGATTACAAAAAAATGGTGTCTGTCGGTAGGACTAAATATAAACCCTACAAAGACGACGGTCATACCATTTACACAGAAAAGGCTTCTGCCACGAATGAAACCTATAAGGTTAGCTGGCCAAGTCATAGAAACGAAGAGGGAGGTAAAATATCTAGGAATCACACTAGACAACAAACTCCTCTGGAACAAACACATTGAATTAACAGTCGGGAAAGCCACAAAGGCCCTAATGATATGCAAAAGACTTGCAGAAAGAACATGGGGGTTTAAGCCTAACATTCTTAGATGGATGTACACCATGATGGTAAGACCCATCATTACCTATGGTGCAGTAGCATGGCACAAAAGAACCGAATTACTAACTACTAGGAAAGCATTAGACAAATTCCAAAGGCTTGCATGCATCAGCATCACTGGTGCAATGAGAACTTGCCCTACAGCAGCAATGGAGGTCATACTTCACCTTTCTCCACTACACGTGGTTATTGAAAGTGTTGCTCAGGGAGCTATCATGAGGTTCGCCAAAGAGGGAACTGGGAAGGGTAAATGTATATAGGCATTAGGGAAAAAGAAAACTTAACCCAGTCCACAGTAACAAACTTCCTTGACATTCCAAGAGATGGCATGATTAAAAAATACAACTTCGTAAAAAATTTCAAAACGGAGTTGAGTAACAAGAAAGAGTGGGTAGGAGAAACGACAAACTACACCCTCAAAGAGAATGCCATCAAATGGTACACCGACGGCTCGAGAACGTCTTTAGGGACTGGTGCAGGAATCTTTGGGCCAAGAACCAAACTTTCTGTACCGATGGGACAGTCCACTAGCATTTTCCAGGCGGAAGTTAACGCGATAGGAAAATACGCGGAAAAGAACCTCGAAAGAAAATATCGTAATTAGAACATCGCCATCATGACAGACAGCCAAGCTGCACTTAAGGCACTAGGCTCTTACACAATCGACTCCAAATTAGTTTGGGAATGCGTGGGTAAGCTGAATGAACTCGGCGAAAAAAACACTGTCTCACTCTATTGGGTACCAGGACACGTTGGTATTCATGGTAACGAGGAAGCAGGCACCCTAGCCAAAAGAGGAGCATCAAAGACACAGGTATCTGGGACACTACCAGATAGACGGGAGAGAGTTTCCTCTCTGAAAATACCCGACATACTTGAGTTCCTAAAATTAACCAATCTGGAGGGAGAGTTATAGAATGAGCCGTCTCACTCTACTCTTAAAAGGGGGCACAATAGATCTTTAGGTCGCAGTGCGCTTATCCCCTATTAATTCATTCATTCATTCATTCATTCATTCATTCATAAAACGAACTTTAAAAATTCATAAGAAAAGCTTTGGCTGACAAATTATTGGTTACATATTCTTAATGGTATTTTTAAGATTTAATTAAAAAAAAAATCATAGTAAAAATATACATAATGAATGAAAGACCATCTTTTTAACTAAAGTTTTCTTTTGTCGACTTAACAGTTTTAAAGGGCTTGTTTCACAATGTCTTAATAAAGTTCCAATTAGGTATCCGACACATACATTTTGACGTAGGGTCATAAGTTCACATTTGAAATAGTTGTTTATCCAAAAAAATATTATTTTGACTTGTGGACTACTCAAATAAATGTGTTATTTTTTATTTTTAGTAACCAGAACTTTACTCAGACGTTGTATACAGTAAGCCGTATAAAAGTTAAGCAATCAATGAACGAATAAGAAAATGGTTCTTTTGCTGTAAGTGTACCTAATTGGTTATTAAAAGAATTAATTTAGTAAATTGCTACAAAAATCTTTGGAGTCGTTTCCGAGAAACAAATTGCAAGAATTGTTTTAATTAATTAATAGTTTTATTCAAAAATTCTTTTTTTCTGTCCAAGAAAAATGGGCGCGGGCGTAGCAGTGTGTGGATTTCATATACTAAAGTCCCTTTCTCCAGCTAAAAATAACAAAGTCTGAAAATTTCATCCAAATCATTGGGTTCAGAGGAATCAAGCATTAGAAAAATGGGCGTGGCAGTGGGTGGTTATAATTAAAATCATTGCTTTAACCTTCTCCCCCTTTAAGAGAAAAAACTGTAAAAGTGTCATTTAAATCGTTAGAGCTGTTTCCGAGAAACAAATTGCAAGAATTGTTTTAATTAATTAATAGTTTTATTCAAAAATTCTTTTTTTCTGTCGATATCAAACAATACTATCGAGAGTATCGGTAAATTTCAGTCCATAAAGTACGGTATCGGCTGGGTATCGTCTCAGGTGCTTTGGAGCTGGTATCATTTTGGTGTCCGATATCGATACCAAACGATACCGAGATTGTTCTAGTATCGCGATATATCGTGGCCAGCGTCAGCCACAATCTTGGTAAACGCAATTTATCAAATACATATCTCGTGAACCGTGCATCGTACGAAAAAATAGTAAATTTTCTTGAAAGCTAGTATTAAATTCCTTGTTGTTGTTTTCGTGAACATTTTTTGAAAACTTAAATTTAAAAGTCAATATTTTTGAAAGAAGCTATGAATTTTTTTCAAAAGTATATTGAAAATGAAAGAATGGAATATAAGCTTTCAAAAAAAATATAAAAAATTTTTTCGTACACGGTTGAGATACTTGAAAATACGTGTTTTCCAAGATGGTGGCTGACGCTTACGCTACCCCGTCCCGACAATTTGGACTTACATCCCTTAAACATATTCCAACAAAAAAATCAGTTGAGTAATATATATAAAATGCAGAAAAAAGTAACCGGCTCTTCGCCAATACAGTTTGATATGTAAGTTAAACGGGTATTTAATCAATCAAAAAAATTTTGATTACGACGAAAAATATTGTCATAAGGAGTTTTACTTTTTTTAGTGTTTAATCAAAATCTTTGCATGGGGGGCGGTCAAAAAAATGTTGGCCTAGGGCGGCCAAATAGCTTAATCCGCCCCTGCTTTTGGTATCAATTGAGGATCAGCTAAGCACCATCGCCCCGGTGGAAGGATCCCTTTTGTACCTTACTAAATGAGGATTCCGTTGAGCAGAGTGCTGAAGTGCCAGAGCTTAACGAGATGCGTAAATCTCCGCCTTCAGAAGTGTAAATCCAATCCTCGATAACTCTTCTCAAAAACAACAAAGCAGCTAGATTGATGGAATACTAGCCAAATTCCTGAAAGCAGACCCCGTCAGAACAGCTAGTGTTCTACTTTACATCCGTTGACACAAGCTGTATGGCAAAAACATAATCTATCCTAAGGACTGCAAGGATGGAGTGATTGTTAAGTTGCCAAAGAAAGTTGAACTTAAGAATTGGAACAATTGGAAAGGTATTACAGTTTCGTCAGTTTTTCCCAAACTAATGGTAACCATCATTCTCGAGCGGATGAAGGTTAGAATTGAATATACATTTAAGAAGCATCAAGTTGGTTTAAACAGTGGACGGTCGTGTTTCGACCATATTAACACTCTGCGTATCGTTCTTGAATAGTCTGCGGAGTTTCAATCACCGCTTTACCTCATGTTCGTGGATTTTGAGAAGGCTTTTGGCGAATCAACCGTGAATGTATGTAGATGGAGATCACTTCTTGGTAAGGGAATTCCCCAAAATATTGTTGCCATTATATGAGAGTCCTATGCAGGGTGTGAGGCCGGGGTATATTCTATCATTTTATGATCTATTTTCTTTCTATTGCCGAAGACCGCTTGAAAGGCTTAGTCACGTAGAATATACCAGTGATATTATGTCTCTTGGCAAATAACATCAGCGGGCTGAACGGGATGTGTCAAACACTGAAGGTGAAAGGAGAGTCGAGTAGTCTAAAAATGAATACCAAAAAGACAAACACAAAATGCTTAAAGGCCACTCCACACATCAGCGTATTTTTCTACAGGAGACCCCAGCTGAGGAGGTTGAATAATTAAACTTCTTTGAAACTATTGTTTCAGCAAATGGTGGTACTGTTCTAGACGTTAAATGTAGAATTGATTAAGCTTGCGCAGTCTTCGGTTCTCTGTCTTAAATTTGAAACTCCATTCAAATCTCGCTGCCTACGCCATATTCTAAAAAATTCACTGGCCACAAATTATATTAAACGAAGAACTGTGGTGCAAGACAAGTCAAGAGCAGCTGGACGTTGACATAAGAAAGAGTAACTGGCAAACCATTGGTCTCACACTGAGGAAACCAAACAATGAAATTGCAAAGCAGTCCTTTGAATAGAATCCTTAGGGTGCATGGCAGGTTGGAAGACCAAGAACAACATGAAAAACAACAGTCCTAGCAGAAGCAGACTTCCAGATAAAGCCACAGTTAAAATATCTAGCTGCAGACCGTGAAGGATGGAAACGATTTGTTGGAGCCCTATGCCCCAATCGGTTTTACAGAACTTGATGATGAGTCAATAGAACCAAGAAGCAAAAGAGTCCCTAAAAATATCTGTATTGAAGGGGTGTTTTTTGAGGGGGAGGGGAAAGTGTAGAATTATTACCATATAACACCCACGATAAAACTCGCCACAAGTATTGAATTTGCCATGGCATGGTTTGGCTGTAATGATGCGTCATTCAACTGACCAGGACCAATATCTTCCTACGAGTAAGTGGAATTGAAAGGAGATTCCTATTTTAGTTACAAAGCCAACCTACGAGTTTATAAAACTTTTGTAATCAATTTTTAATTTATACCTTTTCTGTGATTAAATTACTTCCAAAATTAGAAAAAATAAACTCTAAAATACTTCCCTTTTAAAGTCCACGCATACCAAACATTTTCGTCAATTATCATATTAAACCCTAGGCTTGATGATGGTAGAGATGGAATGTCCTATTTCTAATATAACACAAGGCAAGTTAATCACCAATTAACAAACTTAATCGTGCTTTGAATTCAATTAAACTTAGTTTTATCCTTCGTCACAACCATTCTGCCAATACACCTACACTACCTTCCTATCCCTTCTTCGCCCTGATGATGGTTCCTTCAGTGCAATCTTTTGATGAAAACGCCCTTTGTTTGAATAAAGACCTTATGTCGCTCGTATATAGTCACGAAGAAGATTTAGCAAGAATTTTATGCTTGCGTGCACAACTCCGCGATTTCAGTATTCACAGACATGGTGGAGTGTATGCAATATTGATAATCAACCAAGGAGAAAAGGTGAACACTGCGTGAGGTAAACATCATCAAAATTGTACACTATAATTCCATGCCCATACCCAGGCCACCCACCTATACCTACATTATGTTTTCTATACCTGAGCTAAGTAAAGTATCCTTGTTGTAAGGACTCAAAAACCAGGACGAGGCACAAGCGGAATGGATGCAATTAATAAGGATTTATCAAGAAAAAGGAACAAGAAGAACATATACAACATGATGAACTCATGCTGACAAAAAAAAAAGAAATAATGTTTACCTTTTGCAAACAGAAACAGTTATTAAAATCCTTAACAACTATGTGTATACGTTATAATAATGTTCGAGATTGATGATGGCATATCACACACACATGTACACACAAATACATTCAAAGAATAGTGTGTGCAAACAGTGCCACAAGCCCATAAAGTCCTTCCATGTTCCTTAATTATTGTCAGAGAAAGTGCTCGAAGACTAAGAAATACACCGGAACATGAACAAAATAATAAAACAGGATGTGTCACCTTTTGATGATAAAACCCACAACCATATTCCTTACAGCATATATTATGTACACACATATGTACAGTACACACATACGTGATACGTCACCTAATAATATAAGATCTATTGTGAGCTAGCTAGAGTCAGTTATGTTGAACAGGATGAGAAGGATAAGTTCTGGTTTACAAAATGCTATGGCATGCAAAACTGTTATGCAAAAAGGAATGCAGGATCCATTTATGTTCTTGATGCAGGCAAAGCTAACAAAAGACGCAAAGACACACATAGCTTAACTAAACACATATTCAAAAGTTTGTGATATATCCCAGCAGAGTGAATTTTAGTTCCTGGATGATTTACACTTGGGTTAATAGGAGGAGCGACAGTGCAGCAAAATTGTCGCGGTATGAAACTGCGAGCACTGAGCAGTGGCAAACAAAAAAGTGACGACAAGTACTTTTTTTTTGAAAATCCTGCCTATACAAAACAAAAGGCTATACAACAACCATCAGCATCAGAATGTATGCTTAGCTGGGCGAGAGCAAGGACGAGCAAGTTCTGGCAAATAGCAAAACATTTATATTTAATGCTCAACTAGTATTCTGCTTGTGACTTTGTATTCCGCCTTAGATCTTCTTCTTTTTATTATTGTGGTAGGTTGTGGTGAAAAAGAAAAGGCTGGCGGTACCATGTCATCATCGTCGTCGTCGTCGTTGTCGACAACATTGTCTTTTGTCGCACCTGGTGTTATTCCAGCAAAGAGATTCCCGTGGGAGAAAAATGAGTAACGTGAGTGCTCCAACTTCTGAAGATGGAATCTGTGCCCTTTGTCTTTTTTGATTGCTTTAACGAGATGAATGTGAAAAGTTAAATGTTTGCTTAAATGTTCCTTTTAATTGGTGACTGCTTATATTATGTAGCTCCTTATGTATACCTACATAAGGTTGGTGGAGATAGAATAGGAAGATCAAAGTTTGAAACGATATATTTTAAGCAAGATATATTTAGCATGAGTGGTGAAGATTGGTAAATGGAAATAAAAGCTGAAGTTTAAAAATAATAAACGACTTTTTTTGTTGATCGAATTGCAAAAGTTGATAGGAAAAGCTTGTGATGCTTTATTATCGAGGAAGAGGTAAGTTCGTTGTAGTCCAGGGTATTCCCGATTAGAGCAAATAAAACAGCTTAACGCGTTTTCATCCACCGTTAACAGTATCCTTCTAAGCCCAAGGAAACGGCGATTGACCAGAGTAATCCTTCGTTTGATCTCAGCACTGGTATCGTTCGCTGAGTTAACAGCGGATCCTAGGTAGACAAAATCTCTGACCACCTCAAAATTAAAGCTGTTTATAGTGACGTTCTGTCCAAGGCGTCGGTGTTGGGTGTTCTTTCTTGTTGTCAGCATATATTTCGTTTTGCTTTCATTCACCGTTAAACCCATCTTCTTGGCATCCTCCTCAATACTCACAAAATCACCACTGATATCACGCTTTGTTCGCCCGATTATGTCAATATCGTCAGCGTCAGCGAGTAGTTGGACGGACTTTTGAAAGATTGTGCCTCTAGTGTTGACGTGAGAGTTTTGCACTATTCTTTCAAGAACGATGTTGAAGAAGTCGCATGACAGCGCGTCGCCTTGCCTAAAACCTTTTTTGACATCAAAAGTGTCGGTGAGGTCTTTGCCGACCTTGATGGAGCTGCGTGCATTCTCCATCGTCATCCTGCACAAACGGACGAGTTTAGCAGGGATGCCAAAACTAGACATTGCTCTATATAGCTCGTCCCTATAGATGCTGTCATACGCGGCCTTGAAATCGATAAAAAGGTGGTGGGTATCGATTTGAAACTCCTGGGTTTTATCCAAGGTCTGCCGTTGTGCGAATATTTGATCGATGGTGGACTTCCCTGGTCTAAAGCCACACTGATATGGACCTATCACGTTGTTGACGTATGGCTTCAGGCGTTCACAAAGTACGACAGAGAAGATCTTGTAGGCAATATTAAGAAGACTTTTGCCTCTGTAGTTTGTGCAGTCCAGAGGATCGCTTTTCTTGAGGATCGGTTAAACAATGCTGAGGTTCCATTCATCGGGCATGCTTTCCTCTGACCATATTTTACAGATGAGCTGATGCATGCTCCTAACCAATTCATCGCCAGCCGCTTTGAATAGCTCAGCCACAAGGCCATCAGTTCCAGCAGCTTTGTTTCCTCGATCGCGCGCTTTTCATACTCTTTCTTTTTCCTTCTAAGAAGCTTGTGTTCCTCTCACCTCTTCTACTCGCAGAGCTCGCGAGCAGCTCTGGTCCTTCTATGTGCAGGTCAGCGGCTATTTGGTTGTGGATAAGGGATAAGAAGAAGAAGAAGAAGAAGAAGAAGAAGAAGAAGAAGAAGAAGAAGAAGAAGAAGAAGAAGAAGAAGAAGAAGAAGAAGAAGAAGAAGAAGAAGAAGAAGCAGATATGCTTCCAGATTCTTGGATGTCTGAACCTTCCGAGATGCAAATATATGGGTAGACTCGCGCCACTACTAGGTAGTATTTCAAGTACTTATGCGGATATCCACGATCCCACAACCCCGAGCAGATGCTGTGAAGAGATTTGACGTCAAAAATCGTAAGAGATCGCCGACCACGTGCCTCTCCTAATTTATCAACAAGCCCTCACCAGTACAGAGGACTAGTGGAGACATTGTCTACAGGTGACTACAGTTAAAACACCTTATTTGGTGATGAGTGCTGGCTGGCCCATGCAGCGAAGAATAATGCTATCAAGCAATGCTGAAGACGAGAACTAGAGCTGCTGAGGGAGCCAACCTGTGAGCGTTTTTCTTCTCAGCCAGGTGATTATATAACGACAGACATTTTTTCAACGAACGGATGCATATACTAACCACTGTCCTATCATACCCATCTACCAGACGTTGCACGGAGCCACTGCTCCTACGGGCCTGATGGAGGGATGATTTCTCTAATGGGGGTAAAGGAAGGATCACGCTTTTGAAAGGCGTTTTCCTCTCCTCAGCCTGGTGGTTATGTACCAACGGACACTCCTCCAACAACCAAGAAATACTCACCGACTTTTCAGGCTATAGCCTGCTGAAACTCTTCAACACCCTTAACGGGCTTGAATAAACATGGGGTGTATCATAGGTTTCTTTTCTTTGATCTAAGTGTGACGGTAACAAAACCAACTGTCAGCCCATTTACCTAACCTAACCTAACCTATGTGTGTGCATGTTGTTGGCAGGAATGTAGTATCTTCTTGGAGGATTTTTCAGTTCCTCGCAAGAGGCAGTACTTCCAAAAAAATATTTCTGTTTTTAGGTGGCAGCAGCTGAGAATCAAATCCAGACCTTCAGCATGACAGTCCAAGGCCCTTACCATTATGCCACGAGGTACTACAGATCTGGAAAGATCATTTTTCTAAATTTCCAAACATCGGCGGAGGTAACCAACATTCCGCTGTTAGGCAACGTATTACATGCAACTTGGACGATGATGGCCTGCATTTTTTCATCCAAACGACCTTGATGAAGTTCGGTTAGCTATTTCCAATCTAACCGTACAATGCTACTTATGGGAATGGACTCCCGGACAAACTATTCAAAGCAGCGGAAGATGACTATGCAAGGAGCATGCACCAATTCATCTTCAAAATTTGTTCGGATAAAAGTATTCCCGGTGAATGGAACCTTGGGATGGTGTGTATCATACACAAAAAAGGAGATGCTCCAACTACAGAGGAGTAAGTCTTTCTAAACTTCACGTGTAATATCTTCTCGGCTTAACTGTGTGATCACTTTAAACCTTTTGTTAACGATTTGATCGGCCCCTATCAGTTCAGTGTGGTTTTCAGCTAGGCAAGTCAACCGTCGATCAAATGTTCTAACTCCGACGGATTTCAGTAAAAAAAAAGGAATTCCAGATAGAAAAACCCAGATGGTGTATGAAGCAGAGGAAGCCCGTAATAAGTAGTGGCGCATACAAGTGGAAAACGAACTCAGCCAACTTGCTATGCTTAACCGGAGCTATCTGGGCTCTCCCCAATTAGCTGAAGAGGCTTGTTGGTTGAGGCCATAGTCTATATTGGGCTGTGAGCCCCATCGAAACTAAGTAAGTAAGTAAGAATCAGCAAAACAACCTGGAACTCTGCAGAGGGTTGAAACTTCAACCATGAACTAGATCGACGATGTTCTAATCGACTCAAGGCAAGTATCCAACATCTCCGAAGAAGTTTTGATTTTGACCATATCCTTGGATCAGCAGAACTAAGAGTTTGACTGTCGAACGAAAAGAAGTTCCAAAGCACCCATACAAAAATTTCAACGTTGGACTCCTTTTCATACTTGGAAGCAAGAATCACCCAAGTACACAAAGACAACCTAAGCAAGAAGCTCTCCGCTGTACATTCACCTTTAATTTAAATGTCATTAATGCATGGGTCTCGTCTGTACCACGACATTATCAAAGGGAGAGCCGAAACCACCGTAGGCTACCAGCCACCTCAAAGAAGAAAGAAAGAACCCCTTAATGTGTAGAGGTATATGCGAAAATGCTGCATCCAGAAAAGAGTATCGATTATTATCGAGCAAGGAGAAGAGAGGAGGCCTAGCAAAGAAAGAAGAGGGCATTAGCAGTCTCTTAGCTTAAGGATATGGAAGAGTTTGGAAACAAGTAATTAATGACGAAGGTAAACAAAGTTTATGTTGTTTATTAAAATTCCATTGGATTTTAAATACTATTTCTCCTACCAGTTTTCAACTCACTTTCACGCCAATCTCTCTTTAAACAAAAAATGCAAAACTCTTAAGATTAATATGCAAATGAACTTAAATTAGGAGGTATACAAAATTGCATACTACATATACATCCGTATTGCAATTTAATTCCATCCCACATACCTTACTTCAGCTTCATGCCAAGCACCTGTTATGGTTGAGGTAGAAAAATGTGTTCTATATCTGTACATCCCCATATACAACATTAGATACAATCTGGTACGGCGGCGGCGGTGAAGCATAACATTTATAGTTAACCTGATGGTGATGGTATAGTGATGGCCGGCGCAGGTTAGTATAACGTGCATTTAAAAGAAGGAAGAAAAATTCATCAATTTTTATTTAACCAACTTCCGACGGACATCCAACGAATGTTGGGATTTGGTGAAATTCGATATTTTTTGAATAATTTAATATTCGCCATCGATGGTCCAAACTCAATCAAAGTTGCCAGAATTAGATTATAATAAAAGAGATTAATAATTCTGATGCCGTGGGTGTATTAGAAGAAGAGTTGTATACCAATAATCCTACCTCTAGTGGCATTCATACCAATACATTTTCAGTTAATTTGACTGACAAGATGACTAACAATAACAAGCCCTTGATGAGCGGTGTTGCCAAATCTGGAAATAATTCGGAAGCTGGTACTCTTGGTAATAATGTAGTTAATAAAATGCGATGGTTTCATCTAGCCAGTTTTAAGATTAAAACAACGACTGAAGACATTACATCTTACATTTCTTCCAAAACTAGCTTTGAAGCATCACATTTTCCATGCTATAAGCTGGTGAAACGTCTGCAACAAAACCAAGACGAAGATGATGTTAAGCTTAAATTTATTAATTTTAAAATTGGAATTCCGTTGGACTATGCAGATACTATCTACAGTTCCGAGTTTTGGCCTAAGGGAGTGACAATTCGCCCGTTTAAATTTATACCAAAAAAAGAAGAACCACCCCAACATTTGCCAAAAAACGACAACTCTCCTCTGGCAACATCGAATTAATATCACCTTCTGGTACCATTAATTGTTTTGATACTATTGTCAATGATAAATCTGTGGATGGTGCTGCTGTTGCCCTTGTTGTGGATTCGTATTTTCAATGCTGCAGCTGCTGAGGTTGTTGCTGGGGATGTTGTTGCTTTTGATAGTGATGATGTTATTTATGTAGATGCTGCTGTTAATGTTGCTGTTGATGATGTTGTTGCAATTGATGGTGCTGTTGTTGGTGTTGCTGATGATAAAAATTTTGCGGATGATATTGTCAGTTATAACTATGCTAATAAATGATTGTTGTAGCTCAATCTATTATCAAAATTCTGGAGGTCAACGGACAAAAACTACCAAGTTCTTTAATGCAGTGGTGGACTGTTCGTATCTAGTTATTGCTTTGACGGAAACTTGGTTGTGTGATAACATACTCTCAACTGAACTCTTTGATGCAAGCTATGTTGTCTATAGAAAAGATCGTTGCTGTATCCAGACTGGTTTATCAAGAGGAGGAGGTGTTCTGCTTGCGATCAAATCTTCCCTGAGAAGCAGTTGGGTGAATCTTGATGCTTCATCTGGTTTGATTGAACAAATTTGCGTAAGCGTTGATTATATTCGTTCTAGTGATGGAGTCACTGTTAAAATATATTATTTTCTATCTTATATTCCTCCTTGTTCCGATATAAATATTTACCTAGCTCATATTTCAAACATAAAAACCATTGCTAATAATTTAGATTTAAATTCCTTTATAGTGGTCTTGGGTGATTTTAATTTAAGTAACGTTAAATGGGTATATTCTAAAGACGAAAAATGTTTGCTTCCTTGTAATGTGCTAAGAGATTTTGAAATTGAAATGATTGACTCTATGTTCACTATGAGCTTTGTACAGACTAATGGAATTTATAATAGTATTGGCCGCATATTAGATTTAGTTTTTTCTTATGAAGACTTTAATTTAACTGTTACTGAAGCTTATTTTTTACTGTCAAACAATAGTGTTCATCATAAAGCCTTATGCATTTCTTTTGATATTGCTTTTTTAAATTGTTTTTCTAATGATTCTTATCAATATGATTATATATACGACTTTTTAAAAGCAGATTATTGTTACATAAATAATTATCTATCTTCAATTGATTGGGATTTAAGTTTATCGGTTTCATCTAATTTAGAGGATGTCTATGTTTTGTTTATGCATTATAGTTGAAGACGTTTTCTCTAAGTGTGTTCCTTTTAAAAAAGTTGTAAATTCAAGTAAGCCCGTCTGGTTTAATAAACGTTTAGCAAATTTAAAAAAAGAAATAAAACGTATGTACAGAAAAAGTTTGTATGATTCATCTCTTCATGTAACGTTTAGTCGATTGAGAAAGGAATATGAGTTTTTAAAAAGATTTCTTTATCGTCAGCATATTTTGTCAGTTGAATCTAAAATTAAGAGCAACCCCAAGGCTTTTTGGTCCTATCTCAATACAAAAAGGAAGTCAATCGGAATTCCTCTTTCTATGAAATATAAGGATGAAGTTAGTAGTGATTTGAAAAGTATTTGCAACATGTTTGCGAATTTCTTCCAATCTAACTATGCTTCTGAACCAGAATATAATTTCGAAACAATTCTTGAAAACTCGTTCATTAATGTGGGAAATCTTTATATTTCTGAAGATGATATTTTAAGTGAACTTTCATCTCTTGATTGCTCTCATGCTCTACCACCTGATAATTTGCCACCTATATTCGTTAAAAATTGCAGATATAATTTAGTAATCCCTTTTCACAAAATTTTTAATCTGTCGTTATCTACTGGTGTATTTTTGGATTGCTGGAAATACTCATTTATTACTCCAATTCACAAATCTGGTTCTAAGCAGGATATTCAAAACTATAGGCCTATTGCAAAACTACAATTGGTCCCTAAAATATTTGAAGCGATTGTCAAGCAGAAAATCTACTCTATCACTCGATCATTTATTTCAGAGGACCAACATGGTTTTGTGAGTGGTAGATCCACGACAACAAATTTGGCAATTTTCACCAACTTTTGTCTTAGCAATCTGGAACAACACTTTCAAGTTGATGCTATCTACACAGATTTTGCTAAAGCTTTTGATCGTGTTCAGTTCCATATTTTAGAGCGTAAATTTGGTTTTCACTCTACTCTACTATGCTGGATTATGAGTTATTTAACTAACCGTAAACAGTATGTTAAATTAGGTTAGCATCTTTCGAAAGCTATTTTCAATTACTCGGGTGTTCCCCAAGGAAGCCATTTGGGTCCTCTTTTTTTCCTGTTGTTTATAAATGATCTACCAGAGTTTATTTTAGACTCAAGTGCATTACTTTTTGCCGACGATTGCAAGATTTTTAGGCAAATAAAATCTGTGTCAGATTGTACGAAGCTGCAACTAGACATTGATAGGCTAACAAATTGGTGTAATATCAATTGTTTGCATCTTAATATTCGTAAATGCTCAGTTATGACTTTTACTCGATCCAAAAATCCAATTTTGTTTGAATATAAAATCTCTCAGAGTGCTCTCGGTCGTGTCTCGATGCTAAAGGATTTAGGAGTTGTTTTTGATCCTCAATTGAGTTTTGCTTTCCACATAGACTTTTTGATCTCGAAAGCGAATGCTATGCTTGGTTTTATTTTTAGGAACTCCCAAGAATTTAGTGACCCTTACACTTTGAAGTGTCTGTTTGTCTCTCTGGTTCGGGCTAATCTTGAATATTGCTGCATAATATGGTCACCATACTATAACAAAGGATCATTAAGGGTTGAACGAATTCAGAAAAGATTCACTAAGTTTGCTTTGCGTAAAACATACTTTCATTCAGAAATGCCTGCTTATAATATAAGATGCCAATTGATTGGTTTAAATCCACTTCATAACAGACGAGTTTATTATTTCGCAATGTTTGCTAGGGATATTATTTGTAGCCATATTGACAGCGCAAAGTTACTGTCATTATTTAATATTTATGCTCCAGTGCGTTCCTTAAGACCTAGAGAAAGCGACTTCTTTTGTATCGCAAGACATAGTACTAACTATGGTTCTAATAATCCCATTAGAAATGCCGCTTCCTGTTTCAATCAATTTGAAGATATAATTGAATTCAATTTAAGTCGAAATGAATGTAAAGCTTTACTTTTAAATAATATTTAATTAATTAGATTTAAGTTTAATCTTAAGATATTCTATGAAAGTCAATGTACTTGTTAGAGTTATAAATAAATAAAAAAAAAAAAAAAAATATTGTAAAATGTTGTTATTTTCAAAAACAAAAAATAGGAGATACCTATCTACTATAAAATAGAATAAGCATTTTGGGTAATTGAGGCCCATTTTCTGAAACATTTTGTTTGAACATTAAGTTTAGTTTTAGCAAACGGCTCTTAAGATTAAAAATACTTTTTACCTGAAAGCATTTCCTGACAATTTCTAATAAAAATTAACTTCGGAGACGACATTAAGGAATACGGTGAAATTGTCTAATATTTACGCTAGCGTTAAAATTATAGATATCTCTAAGGCCCACTTGCACCAAAGCTTTTTTTCTTAAAACAGTTTTAAGTGATTTATAAATCGTAATGCTTTTAAATATCAAAATCAATGTGTAGTTGGTACCTCTTGGAGGAGTAATGGTCTGTCCATAGAACTATCACGTTGCACTGGAGATTTGCGATCGATTCTAATGTATTCCACCTATATTTTTTTATTCAGGGAAACCTCTAATGTGAGGAAAAGTAAATTTTTTTCAATATCGCGTATCATGAATAAATGCGTCTCATCTTAGCCGTTCGGATTCGGTAAAAAATTGAAGGTCTTCTTAACTTCTGTCAACAACGCAAACATAAGTGAGTGAAGGGAGTTGGTATTTTACTCGACTCCACTTTTCTTTTTTTTATCACTCACTGTTTTTAAAAATGGTTGGTGTAAGTGAGCCTTATAAAAAAATTTATTTAACGAGACATATGGCTAAGTACACACCACGTGCTACTCAAAAACTTGAATCTGTCCTCTCGCGGTACAAGGCAGACATTACCGCGATCCAGGAGATACGATAGATAGGATCAGGTATAACGAAAAGAAAAGATTGCGACATTTATTACAGCTGTCACCAAAGACTGCACATGCTAGGATGCGGATTCGTCGTGGGAAATCGACTCAGATCGAAAGTCATCGATTTTAAGCCGATTAGCGATCGCCTGGCTGTGATCCGCATCAAAGCTACCTTTCAAAACATCAGCCTAATATGTGCACACGCCCCTACCGATGAAGCTGAGGAGTCTAACAAGGAGGAGTTTTACGACCTCCTGGACGGAGCCTATGGAGCCTGTCCGGAGTACGATGTCAAAGTCGTGCTCGGAGACTTCAATGCTAAAGTCGGAAAGGAAAACATCTTTGGCGGATTAGTTGGAAAGCACAGCCTCCACGAAACGACAACAGACAACGGCTTCCGACTAATCGACTTTGCTGCAGCTCGTAATACGGTGATAAGTAGCACTAGGTTCCCCAGGCGAAGGATACACACAGCAACCTGGCGATCTCCAGATGGTCGAACCGCTAACCAAATCGACCACGTGCTAATTGGCACAAGGTTTTTATCGAACATCTTGGATGTGCGAACTTTCCGAGGCGCAAACTCGGACTCAGAACATTGCATGCCTTAGCACATCTGAGAAAGCCAGAGACTACAGTGAGCAATTGACCGGGAAACTCTCTGCCATAAACAGAGCCACAAGCGTCAACAACCAGTGGAACCAATATCGCTACATCATTAAGGAGACAGCCGAGACCACCATAGGCTATCAACCACCCAGAAAAAAGAACCCGTGGTATGACGATGAATGCGCGGTATTAAAGCAGGAGACGGAAAATGCACGAATGCAAATGCTGCAACGGAAAACAAGAGCAGCAAGAGCGGAGTACCGTGAAAAGAGAAGGAAAGAGAAAAAAGCCCTGCGTAGAAAGAAAAGAGCATCTGCAGCTTCTCAGCTCAAGTATCTCGAAGAGTCTAGCACCAACACCCGCCGGTTCTACAAAACAGAGCCAAGCAACTGTCATCTGGTTATAGGACTGGCACGCAAGCTCTTTGAAACAGCGAAGGTAACCTAGTCACCGAAGCACAGGGAATTGTAGACGTGTTTAAGCAGCATTTCCAGCAGCTGCTTAATGGGCATTATGTAGAGAAGACAACAGAGGAACAAAGAAGCATAAGACCAGTCAATGAAGATCCAGTCCCAGCGCCCAGTACTGAAGAGGTTAAGAAAGCCATCCACAAGCTACAGAACAACAAATCCGCCAGCTCGGATGGCTTACCAGCGGAACAAGTATGGAGGAGATGTCCTGGTAGGGTGCATGCACCAGCTCATCAACCAAGTGTGGGAGGAGAAAAGTATGCCCGACGACTGCTCGAATAGCTCCATATGCCCAATCTACAAAAAAGGCGATCCTATGTCCTGCAAGAACTACAGAGGCATATCCCTGCTTAATGTTCCCTACAAGATCCTATCCAACGTACTATGTGAGCGTCTAAAACCTTTCTGCAACACTATTATCGGCACGTACCAGTGTGGCTTCAGGCCAGGCAGATCAACGATAGACCAAATCTTCACATTGAGGCAAATCCTGGAAAAGACCAACGAATTTCAAGTCGAGACCCACCACCTATTCATCGACTTCAAAGCCGCATATGATAGCATAAGTCGCCAAGAGCTTCTATTGGCGATGTCGGAACTCGGGATCCCGAAAAAACTGATCCAGCTATGCCGCATGACGTTACAAAATACGCGGTGCAACGTGCAAATGGGTAACAGCTCATCCGAGTTATTCCAGACGTGTACAGGGTTCAGATAAGGAGATGCGCTATCATGTGATTTCTTCAACCAAGTCCTGGAGCAGATAGTGCGCAGGAGTGTAGTTGTTAACATGGAAGGCACTATCTTCAACAGGTCTTCTCAACTGCTTGGTTATGCGGACGACATCGACATCATCGGCCGCTCCTAAAGAGCTGTACTTGAAGCATTCACAGCTATTGATGAACAGGCGAAACGCGTTGGTCTTGAAGTGAATGAGGACAAAACAAAGTATATGCTATCAACAAACAAAGCCTTATCTGTCCATCGCCTAGGACAAAACGTCACTGTTGGTAGCAGTAATTTCGAGGTAGTCAAGGAGTTCACCTACCTCGGAACAAACATCAATTCCACGAACGACACCTTAGTGGAAATCCGACGAAGAATTACCGTAGCGAACCGCTGCTACTTCGGTTTAGCCAAACTAATGGGTTCAAAACTCCTTTCTCGAAAGACAAAGTGCACGCTATACAAAACGCTAAATTTACCAGTACTACTCTACGGCGCCGAGTGCTGGACGATAAGTAAAAAAGGGGAATTAATACTGGGCACTTTCGAGATAAAAATTCTTCGGCGGATATTTGGTCCTATATGCGAAGAGGGCGATTGGAGGAGGAGATTCAATCGTGAACTGTACGAGCTGTACCAAGATGTGGATGTAGTCCAAGGAGCCAAAACACGTCGACTACACTGGCTCGGCCACATCGAGCGAATGGACAACAACGCTCCAGCCAAGAAAATCTTCGAGTCCCAGCCCCCAGGTTATAGACGACCAGGAAGACCGAACCTCCGCTATAGGGACCAGGCGGTCACAGACGCAAGAGCGCTTGGTCTCGACGACTGGAGGGAGCGTGCGAGGGACCGCAACCGATGGAAGACCGCAATATCTCAGGCAGAGACCCTTCATGGATCGGGAGCCGGATAAGTAAGTAAGTAAGTATGGCTAAGTATTTTAAGCAGGTCGCATACATTAAAATATATAAAATGATTTTTCAAGTTTTGCTTATAAATCACCAATAGTTGGTACAAAATTAATAGACTTTCTTGGCAACCATATACCAAAATCTCTGTGTTATTTTAGCCTTAACTTTTATTTTTACTTGTGATATTTTTATTATATGTGTGTCAGAGTAGTTGTTTTTTTTTATAATAATATTTTTATTTTTTCATGTTTTTGTTGCGTAATTTGTGCGACACAAAAATAATATAAAAATAATACTAAATGAATTCTCATCAAAAATGTAATATAATAGTGTCTGTAGTTAAATTTGAGTGGAATGGCATAGCAGATCAACATTTTCAACACGCTACCTTTTTTTTTGTAATTTTAAGAAAAAAATATGATTCAGTGTTATGGAAGATAGAAATTTGCTGCTACTACGGCTATCGAACCATGAAGGTTAAAATAATTTAGTGGAAGAGAAATTGTTATACTAAATTAACAATTTATTTTGATTTTTCATATTGAAATGGAGTAAGTGCGAGGCAACTTGGAGCAACTTGTATTTTTTACTAAAGTAGCTAACAATCTATTAAAGTTGAGCCAGATCATTCTGGATATTTAACATTTGGTTAAGCTTTTTACCGCATTGCACCTAAGATGGTCTCTCGCTATGTGAGACGTGATAAGAGGGTGAGGTTAGATGGACTCGCAGATAATGCGGAAACCGCTGCCAGAAGAGGAGATATCCGGGAATTGTACCAAATAGCCAAAGATGTTATCGGGAAAAAAAGCAACACCAATCATCTTGTAATGGATGCGGTTGGCACACTTTTGGTATCCAACTTATGGAATACCAGCTGAATTCCTGAAAGCCGATCGCGTAACAGTGGCTAGTATTTTACATCCGTTGATACAAAGCATTTGGGAAAACAAAAGCTATCCCAGGGACTGGAGAATTGCAACAATTGGCGTGGTATCACCGTTTTGTCCGTTTTCCCAAAACGAATGGCAATTCTCGAGCGAATAAGGGATAGAATCGAGTCTACACTCAAGAGGCATCAAGCTGGTTTCCGCAGTGGTCGATCGTGTGTCGACCATATCAACACCCTGCGTATCGTCCTCGAGCAGTCGATGGAATTTCAATCACCGCTTTACCTGATGTTCGTGGATTTTGAGAAGGCCTTTGATCGAGTTGACCGGTAATGTATATGGAGATAGTTGCTTGGTAGAGGAATTCCACCAAAACTTGTTGCCATTATTAAAGAGTCCTACAACAACGCAAGGTGTTTTGTTTTACACAATGGGCAGCTATTCGACTCCTTGGTAGTGCAACAGGGTGTGAAACAAGGGGATGTTCTATCGCCAATTATCATCCTGCAGGCGATGGACGACGTATTGACGACCAGTGTTGGTACAGCTGAGCGACAGGGCATTCAATGGAGACCGTTCGAAAGGCTGAGTCATTTAGACTATGGCGATGACATATGTCTATGGGCAAATAACATCAGTGGGCTGAACGGGATGTGCCAAACACTGCAAGTGAAGGGAGAGTCGAGTGTTCTAAGAAAAAACAGCAAAAAGACAAAAATAATGCTCACAGGCCGCTCCACACAGCAGCGTATTATTCTACAGGAGACGCCAGTTGAAGTAGTGGAACAGTTTAACTACCTTGGCAGTATTGTTGCTGCAAACGGTGGTACGGATCTGGACGTTAAAAGTAGAATAAATAACGCTCGTGCTGCCTTCGGTACTCTGTCCCCAATTTGGAAATCCAGTCAAATTTCCTTACGCACTAAGTTGAGATTCTTCGAATCCAATGTCAAATCCGTGCTCTTATATGCTTGTGAAACCTGGAAAGTCACGTCTACTATTTCGAAGAAAATGCAGGCTTTTGTGAATCGCTGTCTTCGCCACATCCTAAAGATTCGCTGGCCACAAATAATATCAAATGAGGAATTGTGGCGCAGGACAAGTCAAGTGCGGCTGGACGTCGACATAAGAAAGCGTAAATGGCGTTGGATTGGTCACACACTGAGGAAACCAAACGATGAAATTGCAAAGCAGTCCTTTGAATGGAATCCTCAGGGTGCACCGGGGGTTGGAAGACCAAGAACAACATGGAAATCAACTGTCTTAGCGGAAGCAGAATCCCAGAGAAAGTCGTGGCCACAGCTTAAGTACCTTGCAGCAGACCGTGAAGGATGGAGACGTTTTGTTGACGCCCTATGCCTCAGCCGGGGTTACAGGACACGATGATGATGAAGCTTTTCCATCTACGATTGGATTCACTAAGGAAAATCACAACAAAAACATAAATGTTAAAAAAAGAGCCAAGTTCTTCTATGTACAAGAAACCTGTACGTAAAAAGTCAGCCAAAAAAAGTAATGAGATCTAAAATATATGCCAAGTTTTAAGTTCATAAAGCTCAATATCAAATATCTTAAGTAGAGAAATATCAAAGCAATTCCAAATCATGACAGAAATTTGGTATTTAATGATTACTGATTAAAATATGGTGGGTTCACTGGTCAAGTTTTCATACATTTAAAATTGTGATTAAGTAAGTAGTTAAGAGAAAACTTGCCAAGTAAATCCACCAAATTTTAATCAGTAATCATTAAATACCAAATTTCTGTCATGATTTGGAATTGCTTTGATATTTCTCTACTTAAGATATTTGATATTGAGCTTTATGAACTTAAAACTTGGCATATATTTTAGATCTCATTACTTTTTTTGGCTGACTTTTTACGTACAGGTTTCTTGTACACAGAAGAACTTGGCTCTTTTTTTAACATTTATGTTTTTGTTGTGATTTCACTCCTTTTTGCAAAGATTAACTTTACCAGGTGAAAATCAAGCCTTAGGGCCTTACAAAGTTTCATAATTCTACGACAATCGAAAGCGCTCCATATAAATAATAGCAATTCTGATAAAGTGGGTGGATGGCGCGCCCCCCGAATGCAAAATTCCAATTTTTCAATTTTTTTTCTTTCTAAGTACTTCAAGCCCTTCCGACCCACCAATTTTCATTGTTCTACAACAATCAGAAGTGCTCCCTATAATTTATAAGAGTTTTTAATAATGTGGGTGGATGCCAGGCCCTCTGAATGGAAAATTCAATTTTTCAATTTTTTCTTTCTAAGTACTTCAAGCCCAACCGACCTACCAATTTTCATCGTTCTACAGCAATCGGAAGTGCTCCATATAATCTATAAGGATTTTTAAGAATGTGGGTGGATGCCACGCCCCCTGAATGGAAAATTCCAATTTTTCAATTTTTTCTCTCTTAGTACTTCAAGCCCTACCGACCTACCAATTATTATTGTTCTACAACAATTAGAAGTGCTCCATATAATTTCTAAGAATTTTTAATAATGTGGGTGGATGCCACGCCCCCTGAATGGAAAATTCCAATTTTTCAATTTTTTTTTTCTAAGTACTTCAAGCCCTACCGACCTACCAATTTTCATTGTTCTACAACCATCAGAAGTGCTCCATATAATTTATAAGAATTTTAAATAATGTGGGTGGATGCCACGCCCCCTGAATGGAAAATTCCAATTTTTCAATTTTTTCTCTCTTAGTACTTCAAGCCCTACCGACCCACCAATTTTCATTGTTCTACAACAATCAGAAGTGCTCCATATAATTTATAAGATTTTTTAACAAAGTGGGTGGATGCCACGCCCCCTGGATAGAAAATGGCATATTTTCGATTTTTTTCTTTGTATGCACCACAAGGTCTACCGTTGTGCGAAATTTCAAGTTTCTACGATGTCTGGAAGTGCTCCATAATTTTGATGATCTGTCAGTGAGTCAGTGAATCAGTGAGTCAGTGGGTGATATGAATAAAACAAAGCACCTGCTCAAAACTCAACTTTTCGAAGCAGGTGCTTCATTTGGTATGAATAAAATACTTGAGAAGTTGCTCAACGATTGAGCATCTCCATGTTTGATGAGAACCTTCTCAGGGTAAGCACCTGCTCCATTGTAAGGAATGAATAAACCGAAGCACGTGCTCTATCGAGACGAGCACCTGCTCCTCATTTGTAAGTAAGATTAGTTGGTTGCTCAACGCTGAAGTAAATAGCGTTTAATAGCGTTAATAGCGTTTGTTGCTTCATGAATGGGGAAGGTTATACAAATTTTTAATCACAAGGTTAAATTTTATAAGAGAAAAAGAGAAGGATAAAAGAAATACTATTGCATTCTTTATAAATTCAGCACAGAAAATGTTCTTTCTTAAGGAACCATTTTTTTTTTAATAATTAAGGATAGAAGGGTGGTGGGGGGTTTAAAACAAATGTTGTTCCTTTCTTATTAGTCCCGTCAATTTGTGCTCAAAAAGGCAAATTGTGGGATTTTTTGAATTAGGTAGTAAGACGAAAACCAACGATTTCTCGAAAACTAATGGAGGTATTTGAAAGGTTCAAAAAGAATTTTGAAGTAAAATGTTCATACTTCAGAATGGCCATAAACATTTTTTCGAAAACAATTACCTCGAGAACAAAAAAAAAATAACCCAAAATTTGTATACAAAATGCATTTTTCTTTTAATTTTAAGATTCGAATATCTTAAAAACGTGATTCAAACTCAGTGCATTAAAGACCATCAGAAAAGTATATCTTGGTTTATGTTACAGACAAAAATACAAATTTTGGATTTTCGAAAACAGTAAAAATACGTCAATTTTCGACTAGCGCTTGAGTGCAAATGGGTTGTTGCAGAAAAAAGCCTTAAATAGGGATTTATTGAAAATTGTGTGTATGTACGTTCAATGGTAATTTGATGTAACTTTCAAATAGTTGGTAGCTTTCGAGAAAATGCATTTTTGCATTTTTTTCCATGTTGCAGCATGAAATTTTGTTGGCAAACCTCAGATTCGGATTCCACACGCCCGAAAACGTAAAGGAGCGAACAAATCAAAACTACCCCACAATTTGCATGGAAAAATACAATTTGACTGGACTTATATTTCAAAAACACAATTGAAGACCCTTTGGTGTTTTTTGAGAACCGAAAAACCCATGTTTTTTTTTTTTGACTATTTTTGGGGTTGTCAAGAAAACCTGGTTCAACCGTGTTTAAACTTCAACGAACAAACCTTTTCACAAAAAACGCGGGTCCAAACAGAAAAATGTTCATATTTTAAATTATTTTTTTATTATAAATCATCGAAAATAATTCTAAATGTCAAAAACAATATAATTTGGTTTGAGGTATGAGAGAAGCTACTCGGTTTGAATGAGGAGGTGCTCTCGAGTTTGTTTATAATTTTATTCATACGAAATGGGAGCAGGTACTTTTTTATTGAGCACCTCCTCTGATTCTCATGGAGTACCTGCTCTGAGTACGTGCTCCGTTTTATTCATATCACCCAGTGAGTCAGTGGGTGATATGAATAAAACAGAGCACCTGCTGAAAACTCAACTTTTCGAAGCAGGTGCTCCATTTGGTATGAATAAAATACTTGAGAAGGTGCTCAACGATTGAGCATCTACATGTTTGATGAGAACCTCCTCAGGGTGGAGCACCTGCTCAACTGTATGGTATGAATAAACCGAAGCACGTGCTCTATCGGGAGGAGCACCTGCTCCACATTTGTAAGCTAGCTCAATTGGTTGCTCAACGTTGAGATAAAAGGCCTTAAATAAGTTTTTCTTTATAAATGGCGGAGTTTATGCCAATTTTGAATCGCAAGATATAATTTTACCAGACAAGAAGACAAGGATTTGAAGACAATTATCGCGTTCTATATAGATTTCATAAAGAAAATGTGGATTTCTTAGCGAACCTTTTTCTTGGGAATTATTTCGAATCGAGGGGTGGTGCACTTACAAATAATGAAAAAATGCGTATTTTCCTTCGCTATATAGGAGATCCAGGTTTTCAAAAGTGGAGTGGCGGAAGACATTGGAGTACACCAGTTCACGGTTTCTAAGACTGTTTCATTCAAAAAGCAAACAATTGGATCAAATTCCCTACGACAATTGAAGAACTTCATATTGCAAAACGCGAATGGCAAGAAAAATATAATTTTCCTTCAGCAATAGGCGCAATTGATTGTACTCACATTCCTATAGTGAAACCAGTTGTTCATGGAGAACAACTGGGCTCTACAGCATCAATGTTCAGGGGACATGCAATGCCAGAGAAGAATTCAGTAGTGTTGACCTTTCTTGGCCAGGATCGGTGCATGATTCACGAATTTGGAAAAATTCTCGTATATTTAAAGTCATGCAATGGAATGAAGCTAGTGCCCTTTTAATTGGAGATTCAGGATACGGACTTACACTTACTTACACCCTGATTGTCAAGAAAACCTGGTTCAACCGTGGGTAAACTTCAAAGAACAAACCTTTTCACAAAAAATGCGAATCAAAACAGAAGAATGTTCTTATTTTAAATTATTTTTTTATTATAAATCATCGAAATTAATTTTAAATGTCAAAAACGATATAATTTGGTTTGAGGTATGAGAGCAGCTACTCCTTTTGAATGAGAAGGTGCTCTCGAGTTTGTTTATAATTTTATTCATTCGAAATGGGAGCAGCTACTTTTTTATTGAGCACCTCCTCTGATTCTCATGGAGTACCTACTCTGAGTACGTGCTCTGTTTTATTCATATCACCCAGTGAGTCAGTGAGTCAGTGAGTCAGTCAGTCAGTCAGTCAGTTACGGTTTTTGCAATTTTTGAAGTCCTATATCTTGGGAATTACTAATGCTAAAGAGTTGAAATTTGGTGAGCCACCTGTGTTTGATCAGCTCAGCAAATACTGCGAATTTTAAGTTTCTGACTTTATTGGTACTGAAGTTAGAGGGGGGTTGAAAATCGCCTGAGTTTGTTCCTGTAAAAAGGGTGTAGTGCCGCGAACTTGGCTGGGCACTACCGTGCCCTTTGATTGACAATATATTACTCTTCAGAACTTCAAAGGAAATGTTGACTCTTTCCGCGAGTGAAATGTGACGAACTGATCCTTTCCTGGCTATTTCATCTGCCCGTTCATTTCCTCAATGCCAGAGTGGCCAGGGCCAGGAACCCAGATAGCAATGACCTTGAGGTTAATATTTAGGCTTGCGAGAATGGTATTAGGATATTGGTTTGGATCAACTTTAAGTATTTTGCTTGTCTTCCTAAATGCCAGTATTTCAACTTGAAATACACTAGCAAAATTGTGTAGCCGAAAGGACTTAGAGATGTTAAGAGACTCAGAGAAGATTCCTGAACCTACACCGCACTCCATCTTTGAGCCATCATTATAAATAGTTGTGTCAAAGTCTCTCGTCATGGCGTCATCATCCCAGTCAATTCTGGATGGAAATTAATCTTTAAAATCTTTACTGAGGTTCATTGTAGGAGTGCGGTAATCAGTAGGAGGCGAAAAAATATCAGTGGAAATCAAATTTGTGATATTGCTGTGACCATAAGGATAAACAACCCATCAATTTGATTCTTTAAGCCTTAAAGCACTGCAAGATGCTAGATATTTAATGAAGAGGTAGAAGGTGCAGAAAAACGCTTGAGGCATCCGTTGGGCAAGATCGAAGAGCCCCTATGGACTAAAACCGCTAGCTGTTCTCTGAACCTTTTTGAGTTTATCGATATTATATGCATTGTTAAGTACGGGCAAGCAGACAATCGAACCATAAGTTAGAATCAGCCGTACTACTGCAGTATATGTCCATAAGATAATCTTTGATTGAAGGCCTCACTTTTTACCAAAGGTTTTTACTACAGGCGAATAAAGCTATGCAGGCCTTCCTGACCCGTTCTTCGATGTTTATTTTCTAGTTTAATTTAGGATCAAGGATTACACATAGAGATTTTAGAGTCTCGTATATAGGTAATCGTTTAAAAATAGAAAGGAAACAGATTGTGTTTTCATAGATTTTAGTAAAGCATTTGACAAACTTTCACATCAAGTTTTCTTCCAAAAATTGTGCAAGCATTGGGTTTACGTAAAATTGCTTGGCTAAATTTTTATTTGCTTGACAGATCGTATCCTGTCAATTTCAATGGCTGTCATACAAATAAAAAAATTATAGTCAATTCTAAAGCCCCTCAGGGCAGCCATCTGGGCCCTATTCTTTTATATATTTCATAAACGAACTTTCGTCAATTTTGAAGTACTCAAACTATCTCATCTGCAATGATGATGAGGCTCAAATCCACTTTTTGAAAGAAAACTTACTTTCTAAAAAGCTTTTTCCAAATTTTTGTTTTCTTTTTTTGCTCCAAGAATAAAGTGATAATTAAAGAAAGACTTGTGCCTAGGCCTAGCAACATGTCAGGTAAACTATTGAACAAAAAAATATTCGATAATCTTACAGCCCTATTCTGCTATCCATCGTGAACAAATAGTTTCTATACAATTCCGATCCGCATATAAAAAGTTGCGGATTTGTACTTTTTGGTTGCAAATAAAATCACTGCGTCTAAAATATAGGTAAAAACTAAATTTTTCATAAGTATTTGTTACAACCATTGTGTTTTTTTACGATTTTTGAGTTAAAACAATAAATATGAGGACGATTCATCCATTTTATTTGACATTAAAGTTAAACTCAGTCATCACCTTTTCTTTGCGAAACTGAAAAAAAGTCGTAATACCGTCCATTTGCTATTTTTCCAATAATTTTTTTAAAACAATTCAACAAAAATATAAATGAACTGAAATCAAAACAAGATCTTCACTTTTAACAAACAGTTGCTGCTCCCATAAATGTCAAATCGGGTTGTGATAGTGCAGTTCGGCCGACGGATAGCAGAATGTAAAGGTAGTTCGAAAGGGAATCGCTTGGGTGAATCGAATATTCGATTCACGTGAATAGCAGAATAGGCCTGTAAATATATTCTTCCGGTCGAAATCCTGTCAAAACAAATTGAATTGCATAAACAGCCCGATGTCACACTTGTGAAAATTATTTTAATTTTAAACTATATTTTGAAAATCTAAAGATGTTCTAAGAACTTTTCGGGAGCTCTTTGCTGATGTCATATGAATTTAGTTAAATATAACCAGAAACATAGAAAACATAGCAAGAAAAAAATTCGAAACTGCCAAAACTTATTAAAGAAAAATAAATCATTAATTATTTAGCCATAAACCATTCGATCTAAGCAGTTTTTACCCCTTTTCAAAGTGGTGCTATGTTAACTCGATGTCAAGCTAGCAAGGAACCCAAAAAACGTATTAAACATTGCACCACAAATTCGAAACTGTCACAACTAAGTTAAGACTAGTTAACGGCAAATTATCCATCTACCCATTTCTCGATTCGTCAAAGTTGCTTTCCTAACTTGACACTCATAGAAAACAAATAACCCAAAAACACATAGAAAACATCGCATGACAAAATTGATTTTTTCACAACTAATTAATGACTAATTAACGGCAAATTAATCAGCTCTAAGATATTAAGTTTTAGAAGTTTTTACCACTTTTCAAAACAAAAAACATAGAAAACATAGAACGGAAAATTCGAATATGTCACAATTAATTAACGGCAAATTATCCACCTACCCCTTTTTCGATTCATCAAAGTTGCTTTGCTAACTTGACACTCATAGAAAACAAATAATCCAAAAGCACATAGAAAACATCGCACGACAGAATTGATTTTTTCACAATTAACTTACGACTAATTAGTGGCAAATTATTAAACATTAAAATATTAAAATTTAGAAATGTTTACCACTTTTCATAACAAAAAACATAGAAAACATAGAACGGAAAATTCGAAAATGTCACAGCTAATTAACGGCAAACTATCCACCTACCCATTTTTCGATTCGTCAAAGTTGCTTTGCTAACTTGACACTCATAGAAAACAAATAACCCAAAGACATAGAAAACATCGCATGACAAATTGATTTTTTCACAACTACTTTACGACTAATTAGTGGCAAATTATTAAATATTAAAATACTAAAATTTAGAAGTTTTTACCACTTTTCAAAACCAAAAACATAGAAAACATAGAACGATAAATTCAAAATTGACACAAGTAATTTACGACAAATTATACACGAAACCATGAGACTTGCTTTGCTATCTTGATATCAAGTTAGCAAACCACCCCGAAAAAACATAGAAAACATTGAACGACAAATTTGAAATTTTCACAACTAATTAAAGTTTAATTAAAGGCAAATTATTTTTCGGTTCGCCAAAGTTGTTTTGCTAGCTTGACACTCATCTTCACGGCTGATGACTATTTTGGACTTATCTATCATCGTTGTGGTTTCGAGTTGATTGAAACCTAAGTTTTTTCTACATAAAACCAATTCTTGCCTAGTGAGCAAGTAACAAGTAGGCATAATAAATGATAAGATTTCCTAGTTTCCCATAATCAAAAAGTATAAATAAATTTTATAAATTTACTTCAATTTATGCGTGGCGTTGTGTAAGGCCTCTGACATAAACCATAATATAATTCACAACAAAGAATAATAACTTTTACTTAGATATACCAAAAATAAGTCACCCTATAACCTAAATCAAAACAATTTTCCCATCATTGTTTGAAGGAAAAGTGGTTTTGATATACTGCCCTAGTGAACTAGAGAATTATTTTATAACAAATAAGAAGATAATATTCACTGAAACTATTTCCCAAGCAACACAAAACACAATAGACTTGCATCAATCTTAAAGTTTTTTGCTGTGTTACAATTTCGTCGCGTCGCCATTGTCGTCGTTGGCTGTTGGTGATAAGTAGATATTCGTTCGTATTATTTTCTAAAAAAAAATATGATTAATTACATTACAAAACACAAATAAAATGCGATTATCAATTTCTTTTTTAATTTTTTTCTTGCTGCCGAGTACATAGTTATTGCATTTCCAATATACCAAACATAAAAATACTCGCATATGTATGTGATTAAATAAGTGCGGTCATTCATAAGGAAATGCTATTTACAGCCTTTCTCTTTTCCCAAATCAATTATTATATCCTCTAATATCGTGAGATCTCACTTTCCGTTACTGATGGATAAATTTCCGGAACTCTAAATAGACGGCCGGCAGAATAAGTGCAGTTTGGATGTTAACCATCAAAAACGATTTTCTTTGGCAGTTATGCTCTAGTTCTTCTATTTTAATGTCTGCTATTGAACTTTTCTTATTTCATGTCCATCAATCACTTTATACACACCACCTGGTCTATATGGCCAACCACTTTATTGAAAGCCAAGGCAAATATGCCACTTCACTCTTATAAGACAACTCACTTGAACATGAGCCAAATCATGTTGAAGCGATATAATAACGAGTAGGGTATATTCAAACCAAGCCTCCTCAACGAATCGGAAATTGATACAACTTGACCGCAGTTGCACTAGTTCACGTACATACAAAGAATTGTAGTGTCACGGTGACCAGACTATCTCTTCTTTTTAGGGACATTTTCCTATTTTCAATCGTTATGTTCGAACTTAGAGAAAGCTTTTATAAAGAATTCCAATCTTGTTAGATTAGTTTCAGTGGTTTTTAATTACGTTGAACTGAAACACAAATTTGTAGAACTAAATATATTTAAAAGCTTTTTAAATTAATTTTAATTTATTTATGGTTTGCTAAGGACTTTAAATTACAAATATCTGTTTATGAAAATTTTAGTTTTCAAACTATAATGAAGTAAGATTTTGAAAAAAAAAATAGCTGGTTATGTAGGTGTTCATAAAAAAATTTAACTCAAAATTTTGATCAGACTTTTCACTTATCTCACAATTCAGTCTGTCTGTTCGTAAGCGAGCACAACTCAATCGGCTGCATCGATTTTCTTCAAAATTGGTACACAGTGATTTCTAATCATTTCCCCCACACGTCTATATAGCCTTGTTTTTTTTGGGGATTTTATATATAGTACAGTGAGGAATTTCCAAAAAAACGCAACCGCACAGCCTATATTTTTGCATTTACAATATGATACGCCTGAACAATCGTCACAACACAAAAGTGAATTTTATGAAATTATTAAAAGCAGAAATAAATCAAAATTTTAAACAAAAACTAACTTATGTGCAAGTTAAATGGGAACTATATATTTTATAATTTGTGGTTTCAATCAAGTCTTGTTTCTTTGTTTGTCATTTTCAGATATGAAAATTGATTTTGTAGCTACATATAAGAGAATAAAATGCACGACTGGGTCGCACGTACTTGCTCTTATGTTCAAGACACTGTGGGCTTAAGAAAATTGTATATAAAAACATGGAAATTATGAGAGAAAAAAGTAGAGAACAATTAAATACGACTTTTAAATTGGATAAAAACTCTTTTGACAGTTTGAAGTGGAAAAAAATGAATGCCATCTTAATTCTTGACTGAATATGATTGTATGTGAAAAAAAAAAATTAAATCGTTGGAGCGGTTTTTAAAAAAATTATTTTTTTATATATAAAATTCTCAAAACATTTTTAAAAATAAATTTTTGTATGCAAATCTAAAGTATATATTTATGTGTATATAAAAACAAAATTCGAAAAATAATTGTCAATCCGTTTTTGAGATATCGAATTTTCAAAAAAAAATGTTGAAACTTTTTTTAAAAATCAAAAAACTTTTTTTTGAAAATTTTGATATGCAATATTATTAAATCTTATCTTAGTCTACATAAAAAAATTCATCTAAATCCGTTAAGCCGATAACGAGAAAATTCAAAACAAAAAAATACGTTCTATGATAGGTACTATTAATAGTTGCTAAGTGTAAAATTTTATAATTTTTGGTAGTAGATCGTACTAATTTTAGTATATAGAAAAAGTTTAATCAAAATCGTAGGAGTCGTTTTTGAGAAAAAAAAATATTTTCCTTTGCGGTTTTTTAACTTTTGTATGGAAGGTACCGTTATTTTTTCATAAATGTAAAAAAATTTTCTAAAAATATTTGAGAGAGTACTAAAAAAGTCTTAAATATCGAGTTTCAAACAAATCGATCATGTCGTTTTCGAAATATTTGATTTTCCAAAAAAAAATTTGAAACATTTTTTAAAAATGCAAAAAATATTTTTTCAAAAATGTTGGCACACAAAACTGTTCATATTTTTTGGAAGCTTTTGTGTAAAAAAAATAATTGAAATCGGTCGTACCGTTTTGAAGAAAATAAAAAATAAAAAAAATGGTTCCTTGGGAGCAGCGTTGCCATTAGTGCAGATTTATCTGCATTTTGCAGATTTTCATCCCATCCACAGACTTTTGAAATTCGAAAATCTGCAACGCAGATTATATCTGCACTCGTGCCTACTTTAATATTTTGTTCTTTTTAAAAAAATGTTTAATAATTTTGCTGCATACTGTCATCTTTATATAAAGTTCTATTCCATAAAATTAAATCATAATAACTGCACTGACTTTAAGGTTAAATATGAAATGCCTTAAGCATAGGTAACTTTACAATGTACATTATAAAAGAAATAATGTTATTTTTACTAATTGAATTAATTTATGTTATTTTTTTGTCATTGGTAGGTACATATATAATTAAAATGTTTTTTTGTGTAAACACATTTTTCCTTTAGAAATCTGCATTGCAGATTTGTTTGTCATTTTTGCAGATTTAAAAAAAAATTTAATGGCAACACTGCTTGGGAGGTACCATTAATAACCATTTTTGAAAAATGGTGTTCCACCCTAAGGAAGCCTTTACTAAAATAAATTTATCGAATTTTTTTTAAGAAAAGTTGTCGAGCCGTTTTTGAGAAAAATTATTAAAAATTATGTAAAATTGCTAAAAAAAATTGTATGGCAGGTACCGTTATTTTTGATTCTAAAAAAAAATAAAAAAAATGTGTGGGCATAATCACCAAAAACCACTATGTACCAAGTTTGAAGAAAATCGATCGAGCCGTTTAGGCTGTAGACGAACAGACAGACATACAGACAGACAGACAGACAGACAGACAGACAGACACAGACAGACAGACAGAATTGTGCCACTCACTTTTTTGGTGTTCTCTATCATCGTAATATTATGTTTGATTGTTATCTCAAATTTTTTTTTTGCACGAATCCAAAACTTGCCTTATAGTACCTATAATCGCAAGTTAAAAAGGGGTAGGGCTATGTTGGTAGACTATGGTCAAGGTAAAAAAGTCATTATTTAGTCTGCTATTACACGAGGACTTTTAAGTTGAATTTTTTTGGAAATTAAATATTTTGATGGGGAAATCAATTTTTTTTTCTCATTTGCACTAATTTAATTTTGAATTTAAAATTTTAAATTGAAAGTCATGACTCAAATGTCGTCGTATCTTCCCTCTTCTCAAGAACTGACGTATCTGTTTTTTCAATATTTTACAGGAAAGCAGTTTTTAGTTTTGTGTCCTCCTTCTATAGGCGTTACTTTTGTGTTTTACGACAGTTTATTTTGGTAAAATTACAAGAATTTGCTAAGGTTTCAAATGATATGAGATTAAATGTATATACAGTCCCTCTAAGTCCAACTCCCTCTAAGTCGAATTTCGCTCTAACTCGAACTTTTTCGCCCTACTTTTTATTCCCCTCAAATTTTAAACCATATTATATTTCTCTCTAATTCGAATTTTTGCAAAACTCTCTCTAACTCGAACTGATTTTGATATCCCGTGAAAATTCGACTTAGAGGGAGTCAACTATACTTTACTAAAAACAGTTTAAAATAATCGATCAACCAGATACGTCAGCTCGTGAGAAATTTTAGTTAGAAGTTTAAGTGTCGTGACAGTATACACAGGCACCACTGTTTTGAAAAAAGCTTATTAGTGAGACATTTTAATGTCGTGTCAGTATGCACAGGTATCACTGTTTTGAAAAAAGCTCGCCCATAAGCCTTTTACTGAACATTTTTGTTTGACGGAGTATAGTAAACAGGAAAAACCGAATGCCATTTAATGCCCACATAATTGCAGTTACGTCTGTTCGTGAGAAACTTTTCACCTAAAATTGCAGTTATGCCAACTATGTCATAACATATTGAACCATGTTCCAGGCATTTTTCAAGGAATCTAATGATGTACAAATATGCAATCAAGTTAACCTAGCACATATAGGTATGCCCAAATCTCAAAAACAAACAATTTGCGAGTTACGTCACTTCGTGAGATGAGGGACGGTAGACTCATTACACATGTAGAAGATGACCTTATTAGCGATAATTTTATTATCATTATTACAATAAGAAAATGATTGTATCTCTTATTTTAATGCATTTACCTAGTTTTCCATTGAAAATTTTTTAACTCACCAATTTTATCGGATTAACGGAGGTTCAACGATAGTTCTAGTATGTTATTAGCCAAATGTGCTTGAACCCTCCTTGAACTTCAGTTAGTTTCTGTTATACTAAATGCTTCAAAATTTGATCAATGATCTACTGCAGTGCAACGCTGGTTCAAGGTTCAAGTATGTTGTAATAACAATTTCAAGCTTGACCATTGTAGAACCTCAGTTAAACTCCCGAAATCGGTGAGCTAAAATAATTGAACCACACATTAAAGCTTGAACCACGTGGTCTTTAGTCCGTCGAAAAAATCAAAATTTGAACCATGTTTGTACAAACTGGTCGTAATAGACCGAGTTTTACGTAAAGTGCTTTTCATATGAGCTCCGAATAGTGAAATGTGAAATGAGAATGATCGTGAATTTTGACCTACCATTCACACGAGTAATTTGTTTGGTTGCCTATAGATGCCAATTGCCTTGCCATAAAATATAAACCCAGTAATATGTGTGCTAAGAAAATGTGAAGATAAATGCTTCGTCTTGATGTTGTGGTTTGCGCATTATCGTTTGACAGTCCGCAGAAGATATCTTGTTTGTCACTTCTAAAATATTAAAATGCTAAATTTTACACTTTAAACTAATTTAAGGCCGTGTTTTTTTTTTTTAGCATAGCATAGGATAGAGTAGTTTTTTTTTCATTTTGTTGAAAAGTTAAAACAAAACAACCATGCACTTATAAAAGACCCTGTTTATACTGTTATTGATCACTACGTCACCATGACGATGAATTTATGGGTGAAATTTTCTCTTCACTGATTTCTTCTACAAAAAACAGGGTCATGACGAAGTGAAAAGTTACAGTCTAAACAGGGCCATTCATTCAACATGATTCTGCTCTACGAACATAGACATCGAGAATTCGAGACACATAAAAATACCAATCGTACCGGCAATGGCGACACACTAAAATCCTATTCAATCGAGTTCGATACTCGAACAAACGTCAAAAGTTTATCGGCAGCAAGATTCTACTTTAACTTTTATCGGCAGAAATTTAGCTGCCGATGCTGTTTTTGTAATTCATATAAAATTTTACTGTGCTGCCGATAGCTTTCCCAATAAAACACGCCTTATATTTACTTTTTCTCAGAAGTAAAATAAAGGTTCGTGCTATACGATTTTTCTAATCAATTTTACAAATATTATTTTTTTTTTTTCAAAATCGGATTTACATATTTTCTTAAAAAATATTCAATCAATTACTTTTTGTGTACAAAACCATTTCTCACACGCAGCCCAGGGTCTCGTTTGCTACACCAACAAATATTTCTGCTTATCATGCCACCCAAAAACCGGTTTCTGTAGCTTCAATGATTGATTTCCCTTCGCTTCCCCAGCCACAGCGACGACAGGTCAACGCACCGATCAAAAGCTTTGCCAATTCAAGTGTGCATATGCAAAATTCGTCACCAACATGCACTGCGTGGGAGAACAATGTATATACGTCATCACCATCCGATATCAACAAAAATGTTCCCAACAACAACTCTTCACTTTTTTCTATGGAAGAACTCAATTCCCTCTGCATGGAGATGATTAATAATTTATCTGTTTGTAAAACTAAATTAGATCAATTCAATGTGATCGCACGTTTAGCTACTAAGTTCTTGTATTCAAATCCTAATGATAAGTAAAATGGCAGACACACACTTAAAAATTATTACTTGGAATGCTAGAGGCATACGAAATAAGTTTTTTGAATTTTTAAATTTTTTAAATAGCAACAATGTTGATGTTGCTTTGGTAACGGAAACTTGGTTAACGTCTGAAATCAGACTTCCTTCATCTTTAATTTTCAAATGCTATCGTATGGATAGAATTGGCCAAACTGGTGGTGGGGTTGCGATTCTTATAAAGAAATCAATTCAACATTCGCTTTTACCTATTGTGCAAACACGAATTGTGGAAAATATGGGGATAGAAATTATGTTGAGAAATCAAAAGACAGTGAAGATTTATTCTGTTTATTTTCCTGGTGGTTCTTCTTCTGATATAAAAAGAAAATACCTTAAGCAAGATTTAAAAACGCTTTTTACAATAAAGGGCGATTTTTTGTTAGGTGGCGATCTCAATTGCCGTCATAGAGATTGGGGTTGTTTGAGAGCGAATGCTTGGGGAAATATTTTGGCAGATCTCCATATGACATTACCCATAAATATCATGTATCCTCCTTGTCCAACGTATTTCCCTGCAGGTTCTCGTGGTAGTCCTTCTGTCCTTGATTTATTTGTGTCCAATGTCCCTAGTCTTATAACACAACCAATTTCTTTTAATGCTCTTAGTTCAGACCATAATCCTGTTTTTTGTGATCTTTTGTGGTCGGGTGATAAAAAAGTGCAATATTTTCAAGATTTGAAAAATACAAATTGGAAAACTTTTAGAACAAAAATAAATACGAAATTTGAAAATGTCTCCACTGACCTTGAAAATATTTCTTGTAAAGATGATGTCGACTCTATAGTCCTAAACTTTACACAAATCATTCTTTCTTCTATAGACGAATGTGTCCCTAAGCGAGTCAAAAAAGATGGTACCCATAAACAGCTTCCCCTTCATATTTTGGAGCTGATAAAGGTAAGAAATTTACATAAAAGGAATTGGCAAAGATATCGTCAACCTTTCTCGCGAAGTATGGTTTCTCATTTTAACTAACTTATCTCAAACCAGTTACTTAACAATCGTAACGAGGAATGGAATAAAAAACTAAGCGTCCTTGAAAAGAATGGTAGACCATTTTGGAATATTGTGAAGATAATTAAAAGCAAAAACAAGAATATTCCGTTTTTAAAGGGTTCTGGGACAACTTTCTTTACAGATCTTGACAAAGCGAACGAGCTTTCTAGAAATTTTTCAATGAATCATTTAGTGTCACATAACTTGGGTGACAGACACACAAATGATCAAGTGATAAACACAACACAAAACTTGGATGCCACCGTTGCAGTCACACCATTTAATGCATTTGTTGTGGAAGAAAATATCAAAAGAATTATTGACAGTCTTCAGAATCGAAAAGTAGGAGGTCTGGACCAAATAAAAAATGTGTATTTAAAACATCTACCACGAGTTGGAATCAAGTTTTTAACATTTCTTATTAACGCATGCCTCAAATTCCAATATTTTCCTAATGCCTGGAAAAAAGCGAAGGTTGTGCCTATATTAAAAGCAGGAAAACCACCTGAAATATCAACAAGTTACAGGCCTATAAGTTTGCTCAGCAACGTAAGCAAAATTTATGAAAAAGTTATAAAGGAACAAATTTTGAAATTCGTTGCAAATGAAAACATTTTTCCTGATGAACAATTCGGCTTCAGACGTTTTCATAGCACATCTCATCAAATAAAAAGAATCTGTAACCATGTTGAACAAAATCGAGCACAGGGTCAGTCAACAGGAATGATTATAATGGATATAGAGAAAGCTTTTGACTCTGTGTGGCATAATGGATTAGTATATAAAATGGTACAATTTAACTTCCCTCTTTATCTGTGTAAAATAGTTCAAAGTTTCTTGTCTGGTAGAAGTTTCCAAGTTCATGTTAATTGTGGTATTTCCAACTTATCATGTTTTGATTTTGGTGTCCCCCAAGGTTCCGTTTTAGGTCCATCGTTGTATAATCTATATACATCAGATTTACCAACTCTTCCATATTGTGAATCAGCTATTTTTGCTGACGACACGGCAATTTTTTCATCGCATGAGTTTGCTCTCAATATTGAGAATAATCTTAAAAATGCAATTGAAATATTGGAAAAGTATTATCACAAATGGAAAATTAAGTTAAATACCGGAAAGTTGCAAGCCATTTTTTTCTCTCGAAAAAGAAAACCTTGCTATCTTCCCAGTAGTCAGCTTCAAATTAATGGAAATGCAATAGCATGGGAGCAGTCTGTTAAATATCTAGGAGTTCATCTCGACACGAAGCTTACCTTTAGCCAACATATTATTTCTACTCTAAAGAAAATTAGTATTGCAATTAATATGCTTTATCCGTTTATAAACAGAAGATCTTCGCTTACAAATGACAATAAGATAATAATACATAAAGTAATTTTTCAATCAATATTATTATATGGGTGTCCAGTATGGGGTAGTGCTGCGAAAAGCCATATTAAAAAACTACAAATTTCACAAAATAAAATCTTAAAGATGATGTTGAATCTTCCTTGGCATTATTCCACTTCTGATCTGCACAAAAGAGCGGATGTTGAATTGATTTCGGAAAGGATTCATAAACTCTCGACAAATTTTAATAACACCTGTGATATAGCTGATAATCCCCTCATAAACCAACTTTATACCTCATCTTCGTTAACTTGATATACATTCAAATATCTCTAACTTATTTCGTCTGCTTTTTATTAATTTATTATAATTTTTGTAACTATTTATTTATCTGCTAACTTATATGTTTAATGGGTTTTTGTTATATGTTAATTTATTATATTTATTAATTTTAATTATTGTATATCATGTTTGTATTTATTTATTTCTATGTTTACTTATTTATTTTTTAATTTATTTATTTATTTATTTTTTTTGTTTAATTTATTTATTTATTTATTTTTGTTTTGTTTATTTATTTAATTATTTATTTATTTATTTATTTATTTATTTATTTATTTATTTATTTATTTATTTATTCGTTTTATTACTAACACATGTATTCGTCCATTAACACTTATTAATTAAGTAATTACTAATTTATTATTTATTTATATATTTATTTATTTATTTATTTATTTATTTATTTATTTATTTATTTATTTATCTATTTATTTAATTATTTATCAATTTTGTAATCAATTTATTTTTGTTTATTTACATATTTATTTATTATTTAATATTTAATTTATTTATTTTTATTGTTCGATAGTTTACTATCTTAATTACAATTTTATCTTGTTCAAAAGTATTCCATGTTTATTTCTTTAATTGTAAATTATGTAGGTAACCAAACCTACTACTAAAATCAAATTGCTATATTCACAATTATTTTCTTTTAATTTTTTTATCTTTTTCTTTTTTTTTCATTCAAATAAAGGTTTTTGTCGTATTTTCCTTTAAATATAATTTATATGCTTGTAATTCACTTTTTCTTTAAATATAACACTATTTCAGTAGTAAGATAATAATATTGTCAAATCTCTGAATTGTAAAACGTGCGGTCATAGGCTTTGTACAAAATTATCACGAAATAAATATATCTATATCTAACCATTTTTCAACAAAATGATTATTAATGGTAGCACCCAATTATTTTCAATTTTCTTAAAACTAGTGCGACTGATATTTATCATTGTTTTTATACAGAAGCTCCCAAAAAGATTAAAAAATATTGCATACCAAAGTTTTCAAAAAGGAAAGTATTTTTTGAATTTCTGCAAAAAATCAATTTTTTTTGAAAACTCAATAATTTAAAAACGACTCATTCGTTTTCTTTTTCAACTTAATGAACAGTTTTTAAAAAATTTTAAGAATCTTTAAAAAATATTTTCTTCTATACAAAGTAAAGTCCGTCAACAGTCGGTGGAATTTCAATCACCGTCTTACCTCATGTTTGTGGATTTTGAGAAGGCGTTTGATCGTGTAAACCGAGAATGTATTATACAGAGATCGTTGCTTGGTAGAGGAATTCCGCCAAAAATTGTTGCCATTATTTAAGAGTCCTACAACAACGCAAGGTGTTTTGTTTTACACAATGGGCAGCTATTCGACTCCTTCGTAGTGCAACAGGGTGTGAGACAAGGGGATTTTCTATCGCCAATTCTCTTCCTGCTGGCGATGGCCGACGTATTGACGGCCAGTGTTGGTACAGCTGAGCCACAGGGCATTCAATGGAGACCGTTCGAAAGGCTCAGTCATTTAGACCAGCGGTTCCCAAACTTTTTAAGCTGTCGAACCCTAAACAATGCCCAAATATATTTCGGCACCCCATGCTGACAATATCAAAATATGAGAAACAGCACATTTCAAAATTAATTTTTTATTAAGTGTGAAGAATGAATCTGTTTCATTGTTTGATTTGTAATTATTTTTAAATTAACTTCTGTGTCAGAAAGTTGTATGCGCATATCTGGGGCAGCATCCATCCTCGATCTGTATTAGCTCCTGTGTAAGTATACGCTGAAAAGCCTACTTCACAGCGGTACGTTGTAACAAAAGGTAGAAAGTTTAATATAGCTTTCTTGGCAAGCTCAGAGAATTCATTCTTAATACCAATCCAAAATTCGTTTAATGATACAGAATCAAATACAAATTTTGATGAAGAGGAGCTCTGCAGATCTAACAGGGACTCGTATTCCTGTATACTCAGGGTCATAGGCTTGATGGCTTTCATTAGAAATAGAATTTGTACCCACTCGATGTCAGTATTTGTATCTGGAAAGTAATCCAGCATGGATCTTTCGAGACTAACCAAATGGAGAGCAATAACATTGCTTATATCTGCTCTGAGTTCAAGCATGTTTTCTTGCAAGAATTCATGTGAAACTGGAAAACACTCATAATTGTTCTTTTGTACACATGAGATAGTCCATATTGTATTTTTACCATGCAAATGGTGGGGTTGTTTTGATTTGTTCGCTCCTTTATTTTTTCGGGGGTGCGGAATCCGAATCTGAGTTTTGCCAACAAAATAACGTGACGCAACATGGGAAAAAATGTAAAAAATGATGCAAAAATGCATTTTTTTGGAGTTTCATCAAGCTACCTTTGAAAGCATACACAATTTCCAATAAATCCCTATTTAAGGTTTTTTCTGTAACTGCCATTTGGACTCAAGCGCTAGTCGAAAATTGATGTATTTTTACTGTTTTCGAAGATCCACTCGAAAGCTCTAAAAATTACTTTATTGTGTGACAACATTTGAATTTTTGACTGTAACATGAACCAAAATATACTTTTCTGATGGTTTTGACGCATTGAGCTCGAATCTGGCCTTGAAATTGCTTTATCACGTCGCGTTTTTGAGATATTCAAATATAAAAATAAAAAATAAATGCATTTCTTATACAATTTTAGGGATTTTTTTTCTCGAAGTAATTTTTTTCGAAAAAATGTTTATGGTAATTCTGATATATGAACATTTTACTTCAAAATTCTTTTTGAATCTTTCAAATACCTCCATTCGTCTTCGAGAAATCGTTGGTTTTCGTTTTACTACCTAATTTGAAAAACCCCAGTATCTACCCTTTTGAGCACAAATTGACTGGATTTTTCGAATTAGGTACTAAGACGAAAACCAACGATTTCTCGAAGACGAATGGCGGTATGTATTTGAAAGATTTTAATAGAATTGTGAAGTAAAATGTTCACACTTCAGAATGAACATAAACAATTTTTCGAAAAAAATTACCTCTTGAAAAAAATATAACTTAAAATTTTGCTTAAAAAATACATTTTTTTTAAATCTTTAGATTCGAATATCTCAAAAACGTAACGTGCTAGAGCAATTCCAAGGCCAGATTCAGCGCATCAAAGACCATCTGAAAAGTAAATCTTGGTTCATGTTACAGACAAAAGTAAACATTTTCTCACACAAATAATTTCTTAGCCCTATGGAGTGGTTTTCGAAAACAGTTAAAATATGTACGTCAATTTTCGACTAGCGCTTGAGTCCAAATCCGTTGTCGCAGAAAAAAACCTTGTATAGAGATTTATTGGAAATTGTGTATACCTACATTCAATGGTTGATGTAATTTTCGAATAGTTGGTAGTTTTCGAGCCATTCGTGAAAAACTCTCAAGAAATGCATTTTTGCATCATTTTTTGCGTTTTTTTCCATGTTACGTTACGAAATTTTGTTGGCAAACCTCAGATTCGGATTCAGCACCCCCGGAAACATAGAAGAAGGAAAAAATCAAAACTACGCCACAATTTGCTCACATAGAGCTTTTTTGAGCACAAATTAACTGGACTAAGAGCCAGAAAATAATTTTTCTTTTCAAAGCTGCCAGTTTGTCTCTTGCTAAAAATACTGTAATTTATTTTTCCTTCAGAGCTGTAGCAGTTTCGTTGATCTTATCGAAAAAGCATGCAAGATAAGCTAATTTCGAAATCCTTTGCTCAACATGCAATACATCAAAGAGGTTTGCAGTTGAAGACATATTTTTTTCCAGTTTGAACACATTCAACTCATAACGAAGTTGAAATAATCTGGATAAAGCTTTCCCTCTGGAAAGCCATCGGATTTCAGTATGAAGAGGAAGCGATTGGTACTGACTGTCCATATTTTTACACACTAATTTAAACAATTTCGATTGGAGAAGACGACTCATTACAAAATTTACTATTTTCATAGCTTCACCGAGAACTTTTTTTAAATCAGTTGGCATTCTTTTCATAACAAGTGCATAACGATGGAAAATACAATGACTGCTGGTACTTCTAGGAGCAAAGTTTTTAAGTATTTGAAACAACCCCTTTAACCTTTCCGACCATTGCTGCGTCTCCACCGCTGCATATATCAATACATTTTCTCGAATTAATTATGTGTTTACTCATCAAACAGAACATGACCTTGAAGTTCAAACTTCGATGAAAAAATATAAACTTCAAAAAAAATGTTGTTCAAATTTTTTTTTTTGTGAAATTTTTTATTTGTTTTCTTTAATTGTTTGTATTTTACTGTTTATACTTCAAGAAATTTGTGGAACCCTGAAAACTCTCCCGCGGAACCCTGGGAACACACTTTGGGAATCGCTGATTTAGACTATGCCGATGACATAATGTCTACTGGCAAATAACAACAGTGGGCTGAACGGGATGTGCCAAACACTGCAAGTGAAGGGAGAGTCGAGTGGTCTAAGAATAAACAGCAAAAAGACAAAAATAATGCTCACAGGCCGCTCCACACAGCAGCGTATTATTCTACAGGAGACGCCAGTTGAAGAAGTGGAACAGTTTAACTACCTTGGCAGTATTGTTTCTGTAAATGGTGGTACGGATCTGGACGTTAAAAGAAGAATAAATAACGCTCGTGCTGCCTTCGGTACTCTATCCCAAATTTTGAAATCCAGTCAAATCTCCTTACGCACTAAGGAATAAGTTGAAAATTCTTCGAATCCAATGTCAAATCCGTGCTGTTATATGCTTGTGAAACCTGGAAAGTCACGTCTACCATTTCTAAGAAATTGCAGGCTTTTGTGAATCGCTGTTTTCGCCACATCCTTAAGATTCGCTGGCCGCAAATAATATCAAATGAGGAATTGTGGCGCAGGACAAGTCACGAGCGGCTTGACGTCGACATAAGAAAGCTTAAATGACGTTGACTGAGGAAACCAAACGATGAAATTGCAAAGCAGTCCTTTGAATGAAAGAAGAACAACATGGAAATAAACTGTCTTAGCGGAAGCAGAATCCCAGAGAAAGACGTGGCCACAGCTGAAGTACCTTGCACCAGACCGTGAAGGATGGAGACGTTTTGTTAACGCCCTATGCCCCAGCCGGGGTTACAGGACACGATGATGATGATGATGATTGAATTAACTCCACAAATTGTATGTGACAGTTAATTTTGACATTTCGAAAATGAATTCGAAGTCAATTGGAGAAATTTAATTCGTTCGAAATGCAGAACACCGTATTTTATCATGGTATAAAAATACAAGGTATGTTGTATATGAGATGAAGGGTCGCCATATTTGGTTTTGTGTGACGTCATAGCGAGTGTTCACCAGCACATAGCTTTAAAAAATTAATTATTTATTGTTTTACTTGAAATTTAACAAAACATAACTTCAAAACATAATTAATCTATTGTTTTACTTTGAGTTTTAATAGCAAATAGCTTCAAAACATAAACAATTTCTATTTACTTTTTTTGCCATAAATGGCAAACAATTGAGATCATTCACTCGCAATGACGTCACGACTCAATTGCCTGAACTGTCAAGCATACCTTGTTATTCTTATACCATGGTATTTTATTATAAGTGAAATCGAAACTTTTATCTTATTTTTCATTTTCGAGCGAGGATTCTGAAAACCGAAAAAAAAATTCTCCAAATAAGGCTGGAAACGCACTTGCGATATTCTGTCGCTGCGACTAAAAAATGGTCGCATCTCAGTACAATTTCTTGGTCACATGTGCGTTCATTTACGTTATGGCTCATGTGCTCTATTTTTGCGACTAAACAATCGCGCGATTAAAATCGCAAGTGCGTTCCTAGCCTTAGGGACTTCTTTCGAATTTTTAAATTTTTGTGTTACCACAGTGAATATTACTTATTTAAGTGTTTCTTAAACACCGATAGGCCATCTTATCTCTTGATACAAATCCAAAATGCAACATTACCTTCCTGACTTCTATTTCGAATTAAATAAATATATTAATATGACCACCGTAGTTTTTCTTTTTCTTCTTCATTGATATGAACAAGTTGAACAATAACTCACGGTCAATAGATCAATTAAGCGAGCACCGACATTGTCGCGGCGGCGCCACTTTGGTGAGCTAAGCACTTTAATTTGATCGGCCGAACGCGAACAATCGTCATCATATAGGCTTCACGTCACACGCATAGTCACCACTCATCACTCTACAATCTACACTCATGTCGGACAATAAGTTAATCACATTTCAATTGGCTTCAGTTGACCAACTTGTTGGCTGTTAACTTTTGCCACATGAGCAAGAGTAAGAGCAAGAGTTCTACAGAAGTGTGGCGGTAATCGGATTTAGTCGCCCTCAAGCTAAAGAGAAGGAAGCTACCGGGCGCACAATTAACAGGTTCTTTTGGCACGTGATTCGAATCTTATTAACTCAACCACACCGCAGCAATATTGCCACCTACCTAAAGAAAATACATACTTTTGTCTCTTCTTATGTAGGTAGAGGTATAGGTACTCATACCTGTATTCATCGTCATTTGGTCGTTAGAGAGGTTGAATGAAGTGAGCTAGCTTAAGTTTAATTGCCCATCTCAAATGGGATGTTAAAGACTGAGGTGAACGAAATACCTTCGCAGTCTATTGGATCCCATTTCCCATCACACTGGAATGCTAAAATCTCGTCCCAGTAAATACAAGAAGATAATTTTCTCACTGTGCAACAAAAAAAAAAAGTATTTGAAAGGAGGACAAGTATTTTTGTCGTAGCAAGAGGATTATTTGGATTGATTTGGTGTATTAAATAGATAGTAATCATGATGTGATGCTTTAATTAACTGAGGTGTATTTGAGGATACTGAGGGCAGACATGATGACTTTTATTTTTAGATAATTTTGTTGCACTTGTGCTAAAAATATAAAACGAGATTAATGTAAGATTTTTATCTAGACAAGGAAATCTCTGGCGAAGAGCTAATGCTATTTTTGCAAAAAATTCATCGTATTTTATGTTTTTGTTTTATTTTTAATGCATGGGTACCTACTTTTTGTCATAATTTCAAATCGAATGCATATGCACGCACATTTTTCAACAACAACACAAAATAAATAGAGAACAATTTAAATCGATCCATTAATAGAACCTTACCATTCCAAAACACAAAGGATTTGAAATGCTTATTAGAGTTCTATCCGCGGAGCATATTGTAATCCTTCATTCTTGGAAAGAGCCTGATTGGTCTTGGACATTTTCCCCGGCCGAATCCTTGGAACTACTGATGACAAAACGTGTGTTCCAGGCTGCGAGAATAGAAACCCCGAAATACATTTATATCGTGAGATGCCATCAGTAGCTCATCAAAAGCATATCAATACCTTCTTTATGTATAAATTTCTAGGCCTAAACAGCATGCATACCGGCAATTATTATTCTCTAATAGTTGTGTGGTAGTTCAGTTATGAACCCAACTTTTGGAGTGATAGAGTTGTATTAGTAGTATACCAAAAGTTACCACGAATTCGTGAAGGATTTCTAACCAAAATTGGTTTGACTTCTTTTGTGGTTGAACCGCACTTTAGACACCTATGTTAGAGACATACTAGATGAAAACTCTTGACATGAATCATATCCAAAAGGTAAGTCCAAGCAGGTGGCTCTTTATGAGGTAGTTCGTGCGCAAAAAAAACTATCAACTATACAAAACATTTACTTTGGCTACCTTCTAAGATGTAGAAGAGGCTTTCAAGAACGTGCTAACCAAATCCATTCTTTGACTTCAGTGTAATAGGGGACAATTTTTGGAGAATAGATGATATCCCAGCGATGAAATGGCTTTGAAGAAGGTTCGTAGGTTAGGTTAGGCTAGGTAGAAGTGGCTATAAGTGATCAATACTGACATACTTTGGCCAAAGTTGGCCCGTTGTGATACCACATCAATCTTGAAAAATCTTCCTTACTCGTGAAACCACTAAGAGCTCCGGACGAAGCGTGCGAGACTATAAATGTCTTTGTTTTCCAGATCGCTAGGATCGTTATAGAAGTAGTCTCCTAAGTGGAGCTTACGTCTGTGGGAAAGAGCAGAGAGAGAGTTTTTTCCCCCTCCTCGTCCATACAGCTTCTGCAAATCGTTTGAAAGTACGCCAAGCCGCGTGCATGTCTATCTATTAAACAGTGTCCCGTTATGACACTTACAATAGAGCTGACGTGCAGTCTGCTTAGAAATATTAGACACTTGGAGCACTTTGTTTTGTCGCCAAACAAGTAGTGATGTTGTCCCACTTAATGTTTGTTCTCTCCAAGGCATCTTACTTCAGAAAAAGTTTACACGTAGCGATGGGTATACCAATATTTAGCTTTTCAGGTAAAATGGGTAGTAATGTTCCACTTCTAGCGACCTCATCAGCTTTAAAATTACCTGGAATGATCTATGAACCAGCACCCAACAGAGGTGAATATTAAACCGTTGCGCCATCTCCAGCAGAGATGCTCAACAGTTAAAGGCTGTTCTATAGTTTGTAGAGATAAAGTCCAGGGATTTAATAGCAGCTTGGCTATCAGAGAAGATGCGGATATCCGAGGTTGATATCACGTTTTCTTTAAGCGAAGATAGTACTTCTTTTATCGCTAGCAGTTTCGCCTGGAATATGCTACTGGTTATAGGACTGGCACGCAAGCTCTTCAAACAGCAAAAGGAACCTAGTCGACGAAGCACAGGTTGTAGAGATGTACTGGTAGGGTGCATGCACCAGCTCATCAACCAAGTGTGGGAGGAGGAAAGTATGCCCGACGACTGGTCGAATAGCTCCATATGCAAAATCTACAAAAAAGGCGATCCTATGTCCGGCAAGAACTACAGAGGCATATCTCTACTTAATGTTGCCTACAAGATGCTATCCAACGTACTATGTGAGAGTCTAAAACATTTCTGCAAAACTATGATCGGCACGTACAAGTGTGGCCTTAGGCCAGGCAGATCAACGATAGACCAAATCTTCACATTGAGGCAAATCATGGAAAAGACCAATGAATTTCAAGTCAAGACCCACCATCTATGCATCAACTTCAAAGCCGCATATGATAGTATAAGTCGCCAAGAGCTTCTATTGGCGATGTCAGAACTCGGGATCCCGAAAAAACTGATCCAGCTATGCCACATGACGTTACAAAATACGCGGTGCAACGTGCTAATAGGTAACAGCTCATCCGAGTTCCAGATGTGTACAGGGTTCAGAGAAGGTGATGCGCTATCATGTAATTTTTTCAACCTAGTCCTGAAGCAGATAGTGCGCAAGAGTGGTGTTAACATGGAAGGCACTATCTTCAACAGGTCTTCTCAACTGCTTGGCTATGCGGACGACATCGACATCATCGGCCGCTTCAAGAAAGCTGTACTTGAAGCATTCACAACTATTGATGAACAGGCGAAACACATTGGTCTTGAAGTGAATGAGGACAAAACAAAGTATATGCTATCAAAAAACAAAGCCTCATCTGTCCATCGCCTAGGACAAAACGTCAATGTTGGTAGGAGTAATTTCGAAGTAGTTAAGGAGTTCACCTACCTCGGAACAAACATCAATTCCACGAATGACACCTTAGTGGAAATCCGACGAAGAATTACCCTAGCGAACCGCTGCTACTTCGGTTTGGCCAAACAAATGGGTTCAAAACTCCTTTCTCGAAAGACAAAGTGCACGCTATACAAAACGCTAAATTTGCCAGTACTACTCTACGGCGCCGAGTGCTGGACGATAAGTTAAAAAGGGGAATTGATACTGGGCACTTTCGAGATAAAAATTCTTCGGCGGATATTTGGTCCTATATGCGAAGAGGGCGATTGGAGGAGGAGATTAAATCGTGAACTGTACGAGCTGTACAAAGATGTGGAAGTAGTCCAAAGAGCCTAAACACGTCGACTATACTGGCTCGGCCACTTCAAGGGAATGGACAACAGCGCTCCAGCCAAGAAAATCTTCGAATCCCAGCCCCCAGGTTCAAGACAACCAGGACGACCGAACCTCCGCTATAGCGACCAGGTGGTCACAGACGCAAGAGCGCTTGGTCTGAAGACTCAAGGTAGCGTGCGAGGAAGATTCAATCGTGAACTGTACGAGCTGTACCAAGATGTGGATGTAGTCCAAAGAGCCAAAACACGTCGACTACACTGGCTTGGCCACATCGAGCAAATGGACAACAACGCTCCAGCTAAGAAAATCCCAGCCCCCAGGTTCGAGACGACCAGGAAGACCGAACCTCCGCTATAGCGACCAGGCGGTCACAGACGCAAGAGCGCTTGGTCTGACGACTGAAGGTAGCGTGCGAGGACGGCAACCGATGGAAGACCGCAATATCTCAGGCAGAGACCCTTCATGGATCGGGAGCCGGATAAGTAAGTAAGTAAGTTTGTTTCATTTTAACTTTCGACAATCGCATCGCCAGGAGAAGCGGAACAAATTTTGAACTTTTAATCGTCACGACTCCTCGGTTTCATGTGCGTGCATACTCATTTAAATTCATGTGTTCTATTTCTGGCGACTGAATAGTCACGCGATTGAAATCGCAAGTGTGGTCCTAGCCTAAGACATGAAACATTGCAGCGGTGTTCAAGAGATGCAAATGTTTCCGTTATAGTTTGATCGCTTTTCAATTTTAAAGCTCTCGTTTGAATCCTATTCAATAGGCCCAAGTGGGTTATTGTAGCACCTGCCAATGATATTAGAATTGTACTCGAAATTTGGACTGATAAAAACTTCAGTAAAAAGCTTTCCTTCTTCAAGATATTTCTTAAACTGATGATTAATCAACGTTGCCATGACTTTGGAAAGAAAGGAGGTAAGTGCAATTGGACCCCAGCGTTGAAGAACACATCTTCACAAAAATGGAAGGGATACTATAAGGGCCAGCGGATTTGTGTATATCGAGATCCCTTAAAACTCTTGCAACTGCACGAGTGCGAAAGAAGATTCGTCCCATAAAATCGTTGGCGCACTCAAGTACAGGAGGAGTCATAACACTCTCTGGCAGCGTCAAATTAACAGCAAACTGTGCTGCAAACAAATTGGCTTTCTGTAGTGAGCTGACATAGGGAATGTCATTGAATACAAGCGTTGGAACCGAAGACGAAGTAGAATTTCTTGCAGTATTTGTTGCTTTAATTTCTGGTCATGTAAGAACTGGGTTCGTCGAATATGACCGTAACAGGTTTTTCTAGCTTGCTTGAACTTTTTCCGGTTCTCTGCCGCTGATAACCTCTTTATAGCTGAAATCAAACAATGATTTCTCTTTCGGTTTGACGGATTTTACCCCATATAAAAAGATAAAACTTCTCATCCCGTAAAGAATTAAGTTTGTAGTCATATCTGTACCGGAGTCTACGTCACTATAGAGGAAGCATAGTGACCATAGTTAAAGTTCCTCAAGAAATGAAAGACTTGATATCTTTCTGTACAGATTGTCGGTCTTTTGAAGGGAGCTCATTGGAGCACAGTGGCTGGAGGCTCAATACCAATTTGCAAGCTGCCTTGTTTGGCACAGTGTAGATGATGGCTTTAGGTTTATGTTTGTATAGATAGAAATCCGGTTAAGTGAGTGTTTCAAGGCTTGGCTTCAAATGATTATTCAGACATTCATCATAACAAAGCCGTAAACGTCATCCGTGTTATGAAGAGATGGTGATCTCTATTGGAGACCTCAGGTCTCGGGTGGAGAGAGCAGACAGAAGCCCACTGCAATGCCCCATCGAGGGAATCTAATGTGTTTTTGAGCCAGAAAATTGGCTAGCTTAGCATTTAGTCTAAGAGCCCACAGCAAATTTTGGGAGTGGAGGTATAAACAAAATCGGATTATGAGGGATTATAGGTACATGTATAATTATATCAAATACCATAGTCTGGCAGATTTTGTTTTCACCCCTCCCAAGGGCTGGGGCTAAAAAGTGCTAGATCCCCTGATTTATTTTCAGGGTTATAACCTCTTTAATTCATTTTTGAAAAATCGAATATGATTCCCTGTCATTTTTTCTAAGCATAAACACCACAATTTTGACGGTCTGATTAATAGAACTCAAGATATAACCATTTTACGTGAACCTTATCATCCCTTTTTTGGAGATTTTCAGCAAATCAAAAAATCAACAAATAAAGTCTCCACAAAAACGCTAATAAGGTTTGCTTAAAAAGGTTAAATCATGGGTCCTATTTATCGGATCACAAAGATAAAAATGTTGGGACTTATTGAAAATGACAGAGCATGATTTCCTATTTTTTAAAAGTAAATTGAAGTGTTAATGACACTACCATATAAATAGGAAACCAATCGGGTTTAAAACCCCCACTCCCACCAAAGGCTGAGAAAAAAACCTGCCAGACTTTCATATTCCATATCACGATACATGTACCTATAATCCCTCATACTCTGATTTTGGTTATACCTCCACTCCCAAAATTTGCTGTCGGCTCTTGGTCTAATTTTGTTGTTGATAGTTCCGATGATCCACAAAGTACTTAGTGCCCTTTCACACGAGGTAACTGAGTTGCCAGCAACTTTTAGTTCGTAGAAAAGAAGGGCAGGAGGAAAGAAGGGCGAACAGAATCTCCCCGGTCGAGAATTTGAGGAGATTTTTTGACATTTCCTTTCACATCTAGGTTTAGGTGTGTTCAACCAATAGACTTTCAAAGGAAATTTCAAAAATTGCCTGAAGATTTGTTACCTCGTGTGAAAGGTACAAGAGATTTTTAAGGAGATTAAAAGAAAACGTCAAAAAAATCTCCAGCAACTTGTTTCTCCGTGTGAAAGGGGACTTACATATCGTCGTTGTTTAAGAAAACTGGCATAACTCTAAAAACGCGATTTTTGAGTTAATGATACCAATTGGCACGGCCATGGAGTGAGCGATAACCGACAGATTGATAGAGCAGCAGAGTGACAACAGGTTCCAGGATAACTGGTAATTTATTGAGACAGTTAGGGCCAGTTTTTCAGTGCGAGATCATCCTAGTCTCGGGGTTAAACCGGAGTTAACTCCAAAAACGTGCTTTTCAGTCAATTGAAATCGAAAGTTAACTCCGAGTTAACTCGTCTAATTTGGTGAGTTAACTCAGGCACCAAATTGAGGGTCTTTTTAGCGGTGGCGCCATCTCGATTTCGATATTGAAAGTTATTGCCAGTGCAATTCGCTGTGGCGCCATCTCTATTCCTATGCGTAAAAGGCGTAGAAGGGTGATATCCATAGTGTCGCACATCGTTGGCCTCAGAGTTTTGACAGTTGAAAGAGAAAGTTAATCCTCAACTGAAAAACTATTCCTGAGTTAACTCAGGGTTAATTTATTTTCAGGATTAGCTTACTCTGATTTAACTCAGAGTAAAACCTGAACTGAAAAACAGGCCCCTAATGAGCGGTTAGTTGTGAAAATGCCAATGCCGCCTAACGTTCCTCGTATATCTTTGCTAGAAAATCGTCTTTTCTTTTTCCAAAATGTATCTTTATTGCACTTAAAAAAATTATTAATTTAATTACTTAAATACCATCGCTTTTTTTTAAGTCCGTTGGATGGGGGAGCATTTTGTTGAGAATGCTCTATCCTCACACCATGGCAGGTAAGGTAGTTAAAGATTTTTAGTTTTAAAACTTTTAATTCGCTCCAATACTTTCATGCCGAAGGGACCCTCCAGAAAAACACATTTTGGGTATTATATACATATGTAGCTCCCACTTAAATTCACTTCCAAAATTATGCGTAACAAAATAAACATTTGACATCAATATTTCGCAATTTTCCTTATGTGCTTGTATAATTTAACTAAACCAAGCAGAGAGCAATTAAATGATAAATATAAATGAAAACATGTTTTTTTACTCAATTAAAAGTTTTTGTACTCGAGGCAAACATTGAGTGATATGTACGTACATAAATAATTCAGAAAGAACTTTTCTTTTCGCGTATACCGTACCGACCTACCAACAACATAACCTTATTTATTTGGAAAATCAAACATTAAAAAAAAAAAAAGCTTTTCCTAAGTTCAGCTCTATTAATGGTATAGTAATGATGATTATGGCTATAAGGCTTGAGGATGATGAAGCCCAATTAATCAGTCAACCATGAGTTCGAAGAATAAAAATGCCTACAAAATCGTATATGCATGTTAGAATACTAGGTATGTATGTACCACTGGAAAATGAGTCAGCGATCAATAAAATGAAAATAAAAAAAAATGTTTTTTGAAGAGGAGATTTTCCATGAAAACAAAAATAAAAAAAAATATTATTTTTATATTTCCACCTTGCTCCTCTATATTAATGGAGCATTGCACATTTTCCATCATTTTCTTTTCAAATGAATTGATGTGAATATTTCCTTTTATTTGATTATAAAAAATATTTCCGCTGTGTCAAGGATGATAATTGGGCAAAATACAAAAAAAAAACAAACATAAAACTGAGGTCTAGGTTTTATAGCTATTTAGCCAATTTTTATAAGAGTTTAATGCAGCGTATTTGAAGCGTATGGAAAGTCATATTCATATAGTCGTATTTTAGGTCAGTACCTACTTTTATCTGATATTCAGAGTGAATACAATTGTGTGCTATTCAGATATAAATAATTTATTATATAGTGGGTTTTGTTACTTGCTTTTAAATGTGTGGTTTTCATTTTTAATGAATACAAATGATCCATCAACATACCTGAAAGAGATAGAAAAAAAGATACATTAGAATAAAATAGTAGATTTTCACAATGAAACAATTAAGGTTTTATTTCAAATAATGTATTATTATTTCTTTCAGTAATAGGTAGGTATAAGATATGAACATAATGACCTTAATAAAATGTTTTGATACCTAAGCGATGTTATTATTGTCATATACTTAAACAATCCTATTAATAAAAACTACTATCCGGTCCCAAGCACATAATCCAGCCAGGAAACCGAATCCCGTGCGTTTTTTTGCCGGGAACCTTTTTTATGACTGTAATTGATTCCTTGCACATTAGGGATGAAATTTAGCTTGGGAGTCATTTTCGTAATCCTGTTGCTTGGACGCCGTTTTCAAAAATGGCGCCCAATCTATGAAAAATGTTATATTAAATAAAATGCACGACTGGATCGCACGTACTTGCTCTTATGTTCAAGTTGTGTGGAACTTAAGAACTTTAAAAAATATTCAAGTAATCAAAGAAAAAGTATAAAAAAGCATTTAAATCGTTCTTTTAATTGTTTAAACGGCCTGATAAATAACTTAGAGCGCAAAAAAAAGTATGCCATTTGATTACTTAAAAAAATATCAATATATGCAAAAAAAAAAATTTAAAATCGTTGGAGCCGTTTTCTTAAAAATTAATTTTTTATATATAAAATGTTTGTAACATTTTTCAAAAAAAAATTTGGTATGCCAGTTTTGAGTATATATTAATATACATTTGAAACTGAAATTTCAAAACAATTCATCGACCCGTTTTTGAAATATTGAATTTTCAAAAAAAAAAATTTGAATCTTTTTTTAAAAATCCAAAATTTATTTTTTCAAAAAATTTTGTATGCAGTATTATTTATATTCTAACAAAGCTTTTGTGCAAAAAATTTTATTGAAATCGGATGAGCGGTTAATGAGAAAACCAAAAATCAAAAAAACCGTTATATGACAGGTACCGTTAATAAATGTTTTTGGTGATTTTTTTTCTTACTTAAAGGTATATCATATCTACAATAATACACTGATTTTTTTTTTTATCAAAATCGTTGGAGCCGTTTTTGAGATAAATAAGCTTTTCCTTAACGGTTGTATGGCAAGTACCGTTATTTTTTGAGCTAAAAAAAATTTCAATTTCCCCTCTGGAGAGTTACAAAAAAACCTTCAGTTCAAAATTTGAAGAAAATCGCTTCAGTGGTTTAGGCTGAAGGTTGAGGTACGGACAGACAGACAGACAGACAGACAGACAGACATACAGACAGACAGAATTGTGCCACCCACTTTTTTCGTGTTCTCTATCATCGTAATGTCATGTTTGATTGTTATCTCGAAATTTTTTTTTTGCACGAATCCAAAACTTGCCCTATATCGCAAGTAAAAAAACCCATACATTACTAGGAAAATGTCAATGATCAAGATCATAGCGATTTATGTCTTCAAAGAGAGATTTTGATAAGAGGCTCCCGCGAGTAAAATTTCAGGGTTGCCACTTTTCGGGAAAATATTTTTTATGTCATCGGGTGGAACTTCAACTCGCTTTTAATCATTTTTACTATTTTAAATTTGAAACAAATTGCGGAAACGCCTCTAGATGCCAAACGCGTGTAGCGGAATAAAAATTGATATTTTTTTTTTCTCAAAATAGGTGGTGAGTAGACGAAAATTGGTTAAGATTTCAATGTTGTCACTTTTCAGGAACATACCTTTTTTTAAGTCAAAGCCTAGGACTTCTCTTTTTACCAGCGATATATAGGTAGGTACTATATGGAAAGTTATGCATTCGTAAAAAAAATAAAATGCACGACTGGGTCGCACGTACTTCCTCTTATGTTCAAGACACTGCGAGTTTAAGAAAATGGTATATACAAACATGGAAATAATGAGAGAAAAATGTAGAGAAGCATGAAATACGACATTTAAATTAGCTAAAACAACTCTTTTGACAGTTTGAGGTGAAAAAAAGTATGCCATCTTAATTCATGATGGAATATGATTGTATGGGAAAAAAAATTTTAAAATCGTTGGAGCGGTTTTTTTTTTAATAAATTTTTTATATATAAAATACTTAAAACATTTTTAAGAACAAATTTTGGTATGCAGATTTAAACTATATATTTATGTGTATATAAAAACAAAATTTGAAAAAAAATTGTCAACCCGTTTTTGAGATATCGAATTTTCAAAAAAAAAGTTTAAAACTTTTTTTAAAAATCCAAAAACTTTTTCTTGGAAAATTTTGATATGCAATATTATTTAATCTTATCTGAAATTTGTATATAAAAAAAATTCATTTAAATCCGTTAGGCTAATAACGAGAAAACTCAGAATATAAAAATACGTTCTATGACAGGTACTACTAATAGTTGCTATGTGTAAAATTTTTATATTTTTTGGTAGTAGATCTTACTAATTTTAGTATATGAAAAAGTTTAATCAAAATCGTAGGAGTCATTATCAAGCAAAAAAATATTTTCCTTTGCAGTTTTTTCACTTTTGTATGGAAGGTAAAGTTATTTTTTCATAAATGCACAATTTTTTCTAAAAATATTTTAGAGAGTACTAAAAACGTCTAAAATATCGAGTTTCAAAAAAATCTATGATACCGTTTTCGAAATATTTGATTTTCCAAAAAAAAATTTGAAATGTTTTTTAAAAATCCAAAAAATATTTTTTCAAAAATGTTGGTACACAAAACTATAAACATTTTTTGGAAGCTTCTTTAAAAAAAAAAATTATTGAAATTGGTCATACCATTTTGAAGAAAATCAAAAATTAAGAAAATTGTTGTTTGGGAGGTACCATCAATAACCATTTTTGAAAAATGGTTTTCCACCAATTGAAATTGGTCATACCATTTTGAAGAAAATCAAAAATTAAAAAAATGGTTGTTTGGGAGGTACCATTAATAACCATTTTTGAAAAATGGTTTTCCACCCAAAGAAAGCCTTAACTAAAATAAATTTATTGATTTTTTTTTAAGAAAAGTTGTCGAGCCGTTTTTGAGAATAATACGATTATGTAAATTTGCCAAATAAAAATGTTTGGCAGGCACCGTTATTTTTGTTTCTAAAAAAAAATGCAAAAAAATGTGTCGGCAGAATCACCAAAAACCACTATGTACCAAGTTTGAAGAAAATCCATCGAGCCGTTTAGGCTGTAGACGAACAGACAGACAGACAGAATAGTGCCACCCACTTTTTTGGTGTTCTCTATCATCGTAATATCATGTTTGATTGTTATCTCAAATTTTTTTTTTGCACGAATCCAAAACTTGCCTTATATAGTACCTATAATCGCAAGTAAAAAATGAACTCGAGATTTTGATCAGACTTGTCATTGCAACGATAGAGAAGACGACAAAAGGGGTCTCGCAATTCTGCCTGATGTCTGTCTGTCTGTCCGTTGACCTACATCCTAAATGGCTGGACTGATTTTCTTCAAACTTGGTTTCTTGGTCATACTCACACTTTCCTTTAATTTTTTTTTAGAATCTTAAATAACGGTACCTGCCATACAATTCTTTTAAGCAATTTTACACTATCATATTTTTCTCAAAAACGGCTCCACAATTTTTCTTTAAAAAAAAATCAATAAATTACTTTTAACAAAGGCAACCTATGGGAAGGAAACCGTTTTTCTTAAAATGGGTATTAATGATACCTCTAAAAAAACCATTTTTTTTTTATTTTTGATTTTCTGCAAAACAGTATGACAGATTTAAATAATTTTTATACACAAAGCTTCCAAAAAATATAAACAGTATCGTGTAGCAACATTAAAAAAAATATATATTTTTTTGATTTTTAAAAAATGTTTCAAAATTCTTCTTTGAAAATCAAATATTTCGAAAACGACATAATCGATTATTTTTTAAACTCGATACTTCATAGTGTCCTGTAACCCCGGCTGGGGCATAGGGCGTCAGCAAAACGTCTCCATCCTTCACGGTCTGCTGCAGGGTATTTTAGCTATGGTCACGTCTTTCTCTGGGATTCTGCTATCGCTAAGACACTTGATTTTCCTGTTGTGCATGGTTTTCCAACACGCCGGCCGGCAGGGCCATGCCCCCTGAGGATTTCATTCAAAGGACTGCTTTGCAATTTCATCGTTTGGTTTCCTCAGTGTGTGACCAATCCAAAGCCATTTACGCTTTCTTATGTCAAAGTCCAGCCGCTCATGACTTGTCCTGCGCCACAATTCCTCATTTGATATTTTTTGTGGCCAGCGAATCTATAGGATGTGTCAAAGACAGCGATTCACAAAAGACTGCAACTTCCTCGAAATGATAGACGTGACTTTCCAGGTTTCACAAGCATATAACAGCACGGATTTAACATTGGATTCGAAGAATCTCAGCTTAGTCCTAAGTGCGTAAGGAGATTTGACTGGATTTCAAAATTGGTTACAGAGTACCGATGGTCCCACGAGACTTATTAATTCTACTTTTAACGTCCAGATCCGTGCCACCATTTGCAGAAACAATACTGCCAAGGTAGTTAAACTGTTCAACTTCTTCCACTGGTGTCTCTTGTAGAATAATACGCTGCCGTGTGGAGCGGCCTTGAGCATTATTTTTCTTTTTGCTGTTTATTCTTAGACCACTCGACTCTCCCTTCACTTGCAATGTTTGGCACATCCCGTTCAGCCCACTGATGTTATTTGCCAGTATTTCCAATGTCATCGGAATAGTCTAAATAACTGAGCCTTTCAAACGGTCTCCATTGAATGCCCTGTCGCTCTGCTGTACCAACACTGGCCGTCAATACGTAAGTCGTCCATCGCCAGCAGGAAGAGAATTGGCGAAAGAACATCCCATTTTCGGACACCCTTTTGCACCGCGAAAGAGTCGGAAAGCTGTCCATTGTGTAAAACAAAACACCTTGCGTTGTTGTAGGACACTTTAATAATGGCAACAATTTTTGGCGGAATTCCTCTACCAAGCGTTAATATGGTCGACACATGATCGACAACTGCGGAAGCCAGCTTGATGACTCTTGAGTGTAGACTCGATTCTATCCTTAATTCTCTCGAGAATGATGGTTGCCATTAGTTTTGGGAAAACGGACAAAACAGTAATACCACGCCAATTGTTGCTATATTCTTAAGGTCACCTTTCGTTGGCAGCTTAACAATCACACCATCTTTTCAGTATTTGGGATAGCTTTCGTTTTCCCAAATGATTTGTATCGGGATCGGCTTTTATGAAATCAGCTGGTTTTCCATCAAGTCCTGCTGCCTTGAGGATATTTATTGATGTATGGATTTCCGATTCTGACGGGAGTTCGATGTCAATACCCCTATAGGACCTGCGCATCTTGTTAAGTTGGGGCACTCCAGAACTCTGCTCAACTGAAACCTCATTTAGCAGAACGCAAAAATGGTCCTTCCATCTGCGTAGCTGATCATCACTTGATACCAAAAGTGTGCCATCCACATCCATTACAAGATGATTGGTGTTGATTTTTTTCCAATCCCAATAACATCTTTGGATATTTGGTACAATTACCAGATATCTCCTCTTCTGGCAGCGTTTTCCGCATTATCTGCGAATCCATACTAACCTCACCCTCTTGTCACGTCTCATACAGCGACAGACCATCTTATGTGGAATGCTATACTCGCTTCAGCCTTTTGTTGAACATCTGCTTCGGCATTTGTTTCCTTTTTTAACGATTTGCAAGTTCGATTTTGACCCCAGTGTCTTTGGATAACCAAGAGTCTCTAACCCTCGTCAGCTTGGGTACAGTTTCGGATCCAGCCTCCATAAAAACACTTTTTATTTCACCCCACATCTCATCAATTGGATTCCGTTTAATGACGAGCCTCTGTCGTTAAGGGTGGTGACATAGTTTCAACATATGGTGGGGTCATTTAAGGCATTCGTAATGAATTTTGGGCTCTTTGCTGCATCCTGCGCTGGTTTATGTACGGCAGGCGGTTCGTAGTTTGATACTCATCAGAACCAAATGGTGGTCGCTTCCCACATCAAACTGTCCGTTTGACCCCTCGTTGAATTTTTAGCGGCGTTTATATTGATGGGGACTTTTAACAGTTTCCTAAGAATGCCATGAGGATGCTATGTACCATTTTTTCCGCAATTAGGCTAAATTTTCGGCTTATATGACTGGACTAGATGCAGAGTATTCAATAAAGACGACCCAGCGAGTGATTTTCAGAATCATGTTTCGCCTAAGCAATGGCTTAAGGGGGAGGATCTGTTATGATATGGGTAGGCGGAATCGAGCTGGTTTCCATGCCCACTAGTCGTGGAGGAGATTTAACTTTCTGCTGGATCACATCATCCCTTATGCTGGGTTTATTGGCGAAGAAATTGGCTCCAATGCACGAAAACGCTCGGTATCACACTGCATGGGGAAGTATCGAATTTTTTAGAGAAGTCAGTATTGCTACGATGGACTGAGTAGTGATAAGCCCAGACTTAAACCCTATCGAGCACTTGTAGGACGAGCTTAAGTGAAGGGTTAGGTCTATAAATCCAGCTCCTGAACTTAAAACGGCACTGGTAAACGAAAGGAAAGGGATTCCCCAAGAAACTTGTCAAGAAACTCATTGGGTCAACGAATAATTTTTGAAAAGCTGTATTAATTATTGAAAAGCTGTAACTTAGAGGGGGGGGCAGGGAACAAATTTGAGGTAAGTTTTTATACAAAAACTTCAAACAAAAATTTTTTAAGAATGGGACTTGTTGCATTATTGATTCAAAATAGCTTGTAATGGCCTTTAGTCCTTCAATTTGGCGATCTCACTTGGACTCATCAGTTACATAGTATAGGTCTTTGTCATACACAATAATTTGCAAGGCCCATTGCAAACAACAAACAAGCTACTCGCCTTTTATTAAAATTGTTCACTGCGGCGTATGCGTACTATTTACTCAAATCTTTAAAGAAAGGCAAATCGTTGCAAATAGAAGAACGACACCCAGTGTTTTAATGATTAAATTTAGTAGTTAATCGATCAAAAACATACAGTTACACTGTACAAATGTAAATGTTGTTAAAATGCTGACAAAATAAATTACCGAAAATATTGAATAGTTAAAAATCTAAAACTCTGCCTAAAATCATATTAATTATCCCGCTGATTAAGTTTCTATGCGTGCGTGTGTGCACAGATAAATCGACCGTCAAGTACAAGTTCCATGTCAGTTCCTCATTTTCTAGCTAAGAGGTTTCCGTTACAAATTGATTTCTGTATCTGTCAAAAACCCACTTACCATACCGACCTACTCTTCTATCCAATAAACCCAGACAGTCTGTTCCAAATTGTCCCAATATCAACAGCATTTTCATTTGGGAACGCAATTCTATAGCTTTATTTGAATCCTTTTGTTAATTTTAATTGAAAGTGCTTCATTTAGTAAATACTTTTGTGACAGACACAAATCACACTCTCTATGAAATAATCATACGGGTTCACTAAACTTCGTCAACAAATGGTTCATCTGCGGTCAGATGCGTTTGAAAAGGCAGAAATATAGCTAATAGTCCACACAGAGAGAGGATCAGACATAGGTAGGTAGGTACAGAGTACTTATCTAAATAATCCAATTCATCATTTTGATTGAAGTAAATGTTTGCTTCAAAAACTCAAAAGGCCCATCAATGAAAATTATGTAGACCGAACTTAAACTCACTATACTCATACCTCCGCACCACACAGCACTCGGACACCATTAGACCGATTCTATCATCATCAGCTCTATAGAATACAGTTGTGCCAAATTGAATGGAATGTTTTAACAATTTATAAAAATAGATAAACTTTATAGGTAGCATACCCATGCGATATTCATTTCTTAAAACTTTTCCAAGTGAAACCTTTTTTTTTTTTTTTAAATTCAATGTCTTTTTCTCTTATCGTGATATCCTTAAAAACAACTACAACTATGAAGAAATCGACTGAATAGTAAAAGAGGGCATACTCAGGGGCGAAGTAAGACTTGCAGAAGCCCAAGCACAGAGTAATCATATGGGGCTCCAATATTCATATGTTTTATAGAATCTGATTCTACAGCTTCTGGGAGTTTAAGTCCAAAAAAGTGATTTTTCTCATATCGTCTAGGTTCGTTAATTTGAGTTCGTGCAGGTGTATATGAAGATAGAAAAGCAGCATGTTTGAAGAACATCAGAGGAAATGTAGAGGACAGCTCCTCGTTATTCCGACACTGGACATAACCAACAGTATAGTTCTTGATTCATTCATCTTTTACAACGACCACTATCCATAACCAAAATTTACTTGAAGCTTTACTTATACCACAGCAAACCAACTCTCTTTTCCATTTACAAAAATGAAAGGGTAAAGGGTCCTCGGCTCCTCTTCATCTTCTCAATTCATTCAAGGATGGGCTCTACTGTTTTTTTTTTTTTTTTTAATTTTTTTTTTTGCTTTTATAGCCGTATTTTTGATTTGCTTGCAAAGCTTTTAAGTTGTTTTTTTTTTCGTTTGAAAAAGAAAATATGAAAACATTCACCGCATAAAAGAAAAAAATCGAGCTGAAAAGCAGAAGAGCGAGCCTCTAAAGAGTATACAAGTAGAGGAAAAGGCAATTTATATATATTTCTTTTTTTTTTCTTTATATTTTTGCCATTTAAAGGATTCATTCAGCCAGGGCTTTTCTTTAATTTAATTTCTGTTTGCTTTTCAGATTTTTTTTTCGTAGTTTTTAACCTGCAAATTGGACACGCAAATGTATTGCTTTGAAAATGAGTACACAAAGATATTTCTTTCAAGTTTATAAAAATATGAACCATTAGGTAGGTACATATTATATGAACATTGAACATCATTAGCTTTACTTCCTAGCTGTTCAAAATTCTGGTTATTTAAATCTTGTAAAGGTTTTTATTTAAGGTTCATTTTATTCGAAAATATTTTCAGGCAAACCTTTTGTATCCTAAAATAAAATAAAGGTTTTGGCTGTGGTGCTGCCGTCTACCTTATTGTAGTTGGAGGGCGACCAGATAGAAGTTCTGAATTTTAAAATACTGTTTGACGGAAATTCAACTTTTTCGAAATTTTTCTTTCCAGCAGCTAAGATGATAGATACCGACACTTCATCACAACATGAATTGCTCTTGGAGCATGGAATTATGTATACTAGGGTCTAGGGTGGTCGTTAGATAAATGTTTTTTTTTTTTTAGTTTTTATATTTGGATGGGCCTAAATCTGTTCTAAATGAAGAAAAAAACTCTCTATTTTTTTCAGGTTTTTTATTTTCATCCCCTATGGTCGCTGTGGGGGTTAATTAAACTCCCTATTTTTTTTTTTTTTTTTTTTTTTGCATCCTAGGTAATTCGCGTAAAATCTGTGAAAAAATTCAAAGCATTTAGGTTAAAGTAGACAAGAAACAAAAAACCCACGGGAGGGAGGTAATATTTTCCACCGCTTGGACAGGAGGGGCAATTTCATAAGAAAATTACATAAAAAGAAAGAAAACGAAAAAAACAACGGCAAGATTTACAGTAGGTATTGTTGTGTAGATTTTTGAAAAGCTGGATGTCCTTTCTTATGGTTTATTTCCACAATAAGTTGTTTCAATAAAGAGGTGGCGCAAAAAATGGTTTCAAACTTAAAATTTTGAAAAAAAATTGTTTTTCTTCAATATGTTGAGTTTCAAACAATTTTTTGCCAAAACTGTTCAAGAATACCTAAATTGAAAATAAACCATAAGTATGGACTCCTGGGCTTTCCAAAAAGCTACAAAACAATATAGACCGAGAGCCCACAGCAGATTTTAGGTGTGAGTGATAGCAAAAAAAGAAGTAGGTATAGGCGTCGAAAGCTTCATTAAAGGCTATTCAAAAAATCAAAGTCTTGCAGTCCACAACTGGGGCCTTTGCGAGAAACAGTGCATCGAAAACAAAATATGAATGCAACTTCGAGGATAATCGTGTTAGCCGAATTGGTTTTCACTCCTCCCTAGATAAGCTCCTCGGATCACATATCACGGAATTTGAAATAATTTTTTTCGATTTTTTTTTATGTTGGTTTTTGTTTACTTTTCTTGCTTAGTTTTTTTTAAGAAATTTTCCAAACTATCCATTTCGATAGAAAATTTAATTTTGAACAAAAAATATTATATGGAAAATTGTCAAATTCGGCTTAGTTTTCGAGTTATACCAAAAATACTAAAAAGTGGCCAGTGTTACCATTCTCTCCAGACAAGTTTTACGGTTGAAAGTCCTTGCCAGACCAGCTCAACATTTTCAAAGTATATAGGTATTATAAGAAATTATTTTCTTTTTAATTTCAAATAACTGTCAAACTTTGTTTTACAAAGCCGGGGTTTCAATATATGTTAGCTAATGTCTCCTTAAATAGAGAAAAAATTGTGCCAGACGAGTTTGGCTGTCAAAAATGCTTGCCAGGCGGTCTTTAATGTAATAAAGTTGGTGATTTGTTTTCCTTTTGTTTTCTAATTTTTTAAATAATCATCAAAACTAACAAATCTGTTTTCACACACCGGGGTATTTAGTAGCTTATGCCTTTCGTTATATGGACAAAATAGTGCCAGACGAGTTAGGTATTCCAAAATAAAAAAAGTTATTTCTTTAATACCTACTTAGAAAATGTTGAGCTGGTCTGGCAAGGACTTTCAACTGTAAAACTTGTGTGGAACTTTTTTTTCATGTTCAAGAAGGTATAGGCTAATATGTGTTCAAAACCCGACTTTGTAAGAGCAAGTGTGTTGATGATGATTTTTACAATAAAATCACATGAACGTCTTACTTCCTTATTATATGACATAATCAATAGCATAAAACTCCAGCATATATACTTGGTGGTAACACACGCAAGTTGTTGTTGTTCATTCAAAATTATTCAATATAAATTGATGTATTACTTGCAGTATGCACTGCACACAAAACTCAACTTAAATCACAAATTTCAACCAAAATCTCGCAAACTAAAATGTTTTTTGTCTTTATTAAAAAATAAAACAAAATATAAACAATGTTTTAAGAAAAAATGCCTAAGCACATCTGAGAAAGCCAGAGACTACAGTGAGCAACTGACCGGGAAACTTTCTGTCGTACCCCCAGCCACAAGCGGCAACAGTATCGCGACACCATTAAGGAGACAGCCGAGACCACCATAGGGCATAGGCTATCGACCACCCAGAAAAAAGAACCCGTGGTATGACGATGAATGCGTGGTATTGAAGCAGGAGACGGAAAATGCACGAATCCAAATGCTGCAACGGAAAACAAGAGCAGCAAGAAAGGAGTACCAAGAAAAGAGAAGGAAAGAGAAAAAAATCCTGCGCAGAAAGAAAAGAGCATCAGCAGCCTCTCAGCTCAAGTATTTCGAAGAGTCTTACACCACCACAACCACCCACCGGTTCTACAAAACAGCCAAGCAATTGGCATCTGGTTATAGGACTGGCAAGCAAGATCTTCGAAACAGTGAAGGGAACCTAGTCACCGAAGCACAGGGAATTGTAGAGGTGCTTAAGCAGCACTTCAGCAACTGCTTAAAGAGTATTATGTAGAGGAGGCCACAGGGGAACAAAGAAGCATGAGACCAGTCAATGAAGATCCAGTCCCTGCGCCCAGTACTGAAGAAGTTAAAAAAGCCATCCAAAAGCTTAAGAACAACCAATCCGCCGGCTCGGACGGCCTACCTGCGGAACTCTTCTAGTATGGAGTAGATGTCCTGGTAGGGTGCATGGACCAGCTCATCAACCAAGTGTGGGAGGAGGAAAGTATGCCCGACGACTTGTCAAATAGCTCCATAGGCCCAATCTACAAAAAAGATCCTTTGTCCGGCAAGAACTACAGAGGCATATCCCTGGTTAATGTTGCCTACAAGATCCTATCCAAAGTACTATGTGAGCGTCTAAAACTTATCTGCACCACTTTGATTGGCACGTACCAGTGTGGCTTCAGGCCAGGCAGATCAACGATAGACTAAATCTTCACATTGAGGCAAATCCTGGAAAAGACCAACGAATTCCAAATTGAGACCAACCATCTATTCAACGACTTCAAAGCCGCATATGATAGCGTAAGTCGCCAAGAGCTTCTAATGGCATTGTCAGAACTCGGGATCCCAAAAAAACTGATTCAACGTTCAAATGGATAACAGCTCATCCGAGTTATTCCAGACGTGTACAAGATGCACTGTCATGTGATTTCTTCAATCTAGTCCTGGAGCAGATAGTGCGAAAGAGTGGTGTTAATATGGAAGGCACTATCTTTAACAGGTGTTCTCAACTGCTTGGCTATGCGTACGACATTGACATCATCAGCCGCTCCAAGAGAGATGTAGTTGAAGCATTCACAGCTTTTGATGAACAGGCCAAACTCGTTGGTCCTGAAGTGAATGAGGACAAAACAAAGTATATGCTACAACAAACAAAGCCTCATCTGTCAATCGCCTAGGATAAAACGTCACTGTTGGTAGTAGTAATTTCGAGGTAGTTAAGGAGTTCACCTACCTCGGAACAAACATCAATTCCACGAACGACACCTTAGTGGAAATCCGAAGAAGAATTACCCTAGCGAACCGCTGCTACTTCGGTTTGGCCAAACAAATGGGTTCAAAACTCCTTTTTCGGAAGACAAAGTGCACGCTATACAAAACGCTAATTTTACCAGTTCTACGGCGAGTGCTGGACGATAAGTAAAAAAGGGGAATTGATACTGGGCACTTTCGAGAGAAAAATTCTTCAGCGGATATTTGGTCCTATATGCGAAGAGGGCGATTGGAGGAGCGGATGCAATCGTGATCGTGAACTGTACGAGCTGTACCAACATGTGGATGTAGTCCAAAGAGTCAAAACACGTCCACTACACTGGCTCGGCCACATCGAGCTAATGGACAGGTTCGAGATGACCAGGAAGACCGCACCTACGCTACAGGGACCTGGCGGTCACAGACGCAAGAGCGCTTGGTCTCTAGTATAGCGAATGGACACGCAGGCAAAGGTCAGAGTTATTCTTTCTTTGGAGGGATTTTGACAGTTCATGACGGCCATATTGCTTTTATAATGTTGATTTTCCCATTTCTGCTGACTGTCTTCTGGAAAAACTTGAAGTAGAAATCGATCAACGATTAACATATTCAGGACGAGACCCATTTTTGGTCGAACCGAAAACTCAACAAGTAACATTTCTGGATTTTGAACGGTTCGAATATACACAAGTTCCACCATGTGGCAACGCATCCGCAGAAAGTCATTGACCTGGTGATTTAGATTTTTTTCGAAAATTAAAATTCTCGATTTTTACAAATGTCAAATAAATTAAGTAATTACTACAAGAATAATGTTATCAAAGGCTTAAAATAAAATTTTAACTTATTTTGTAGGTTTAAAAAGTTCCGATAGGAGCAGATCCTAAGATTTATTCACAAACCTGGTTATGAAGAATCTCTCTGTCTCTTGAGGATAACTTTAAAAATTTAGACTCAAAGATAACCAAACAAAAAGTTGATGGTAACATTGAACAAGGATAACAATGTCACGGAATTCATAACCATAAGTACATTTACGGAAAAAAATTAAGTTCACGTAATTACAGTAAAACAGCTTTTACACCCTCATTACATTCCGTTTTCAACCATTTTTCTACCACATATCGTCATCGTGTAAAAACATTGTTTGACACATCAAGTCATATTTTTAGTTTTTTTTTTTTCTATGTCTAAAAATTATATTCCCTCCTGATATGCCAGTAGAATCCACATGAGGTGAGCGTGCTCATTATGAGCATAACATAAGCAAGAGAAACACCCAGCAACAAACATGGTACCTACCTATACAAAAGTGTCTGAGCAACACAGTAATAGCAGTAGGAAAACATAACACAAAATCCATGAGTGCTCTTTGCACGCCCGTTAACATTACTATGCTTCGTCATTTCCGCCCGCCATAGACGCATGTGATTACAAAGTAACCGCTCTGATTTTTTATTTTCAAACATCCCCTATAGCACCACCCACCATAATTTAGATAGAGAGGGTCTCCCCGTATAGTATAATAGAATGTTACATGACCTCAATGTTATGGCTTGAAAGTGAACTGGTATATAAGACATATAATATGCTACTGCTTTTGGTTTCTGGTTAAGTTGATAAAGAGGCTGTGTATAGGGGAGTAGCAGGACGTATACAAATGGAAGGGTTGATAGTTAGTTTAAGGTTGGTTGTAACTGTGGCTCGGCAGCAAATACACCAGGATGAGAGAGTGAATTTTGCTAAAAGCCATTACGTAGAAAAATTTTGATTTTGACATGGTATTTGTGTGTGTCTATATACGCAAAAAAAAGGCTCTGCTGCTTTGATTTTGGAAAGATATGTGGTTGTAACTTTTAAGAGACTTTGATTCAAAGTGTGAGGGGTAGACACGGTGCATTCAAGAGGACACAAGCGTCCACAAGCTTTTTTCCAAAGCGAACCTCTGTCTATCAACTCCTACTCTCACCTCCAAGTGGTGAACATCGGGTGCCTAGTACCTTTAACTGAAGATGGGGTTCCAATCCCTGTGAACGGTTTTAGGGGGCAGCAAACGAGAGAGGGGGGGATGAGTGTTCCCACTAAGGCACTTCTCCTTCATCCAGGCGGCAGCGGAAGAATTCTCAAGATGGAATCAACGGTGCCGTCTACAGTTCCAGTTAGGCTAAACTACTTAGTGAACACCTTATACGGGCTACTACGACATATTCGGAGCTCAGGCCTATAAGGAGCGGTTAATCCGGCTCCCCGCCCTTGGAGTTATATATATAGGGTCTGGTCCTCCAGGTTGGGGGTCGTGCCATCGGGGTGACTTCCCGGCCACGTAAAGCTATTTAAGTTGCGAAGCATCAACAAGCCTCGGATACGGACGGATTTACTGTTGACGAACCTAGCAAACGAAATAAGGACAACGAACTTCGGATCTGCACGTGGAATGTTCTGTCTCTCTATAGACCACGTGCAGCCGAACATTTAGCGGAGGCCCTAGACTGCTACAAAGCAGACATCACCGCCATCCAAGAAGTGCGATGGGATTGGCCGGGCAAAAGAAAACTGAAAGACTGCGATGTATACTACGGTGACTGTTACCGACCACAAGGGCAGCGTCTTTTTGGATGTGGATTTGTTGTTAGAGGCAGACTGAGGCAAGAGGTCTTGAGTTTCAATTATGTGAACGAGCGCCTCACGACAATTCGCATCAAGGCTAAATTCGCCAACATCAGCCTGATATGCGCGCATTCCCCCACAGAGGAGAAAGATGACGACACCAAGGACGAGTTCTACGAGCTCCTGGACAAGACATATGAGCAATGCCCTAGCTATGACATTAAAATTGTCTTGGGTGATTTTAATGCCAAACTAGGAAGAGAAGACGTCTTTGGTGGCACAATCGGAAGATACAGCCTGCACGACACCACCTCCGATAACGGACTCAGGCTAATCGACTTTGCTGCGGGGCGAAACGTTGTGGTAGCTAGTACGCAGTTCCCGCATCTCGATATTCATAAGGGGACATGGCGAATTCCTGGTCAATCAACCGCCAACCAAATTGACCACATTGCGATCGCCGCAAGGCACTCCTCCAGTATCAAGGATGTCCGAACGTTCCGAGGAGCCAACATTGACTCGGACCACTACCTCGTTGTAGCAAAGGTAATGCTACGGATATGCAGACCAAAGCCAAAACAGGGAAATACTGTCAGGAAGTTCAACGTCGGACGGCTACAGTCGCAAGAAATCGCCAGGTCCTTTTCCGATCGAGTCTCTCGCGCCCTCTTAACTAGTCCTTTGCCGCCAACTGCAAACATCGAGAACCAGTGGAAAAACTGCCAGGAAGCCATCAGAGATGCCGCCTCTGACGTGCTGGGCTTCGCACGACCACCACAGCGAAACCCCTGGTTCGACGAGGAATGCCGGCAAGTACATGCAGCCAAACAACAGGCATACAAAGCGGCGCTGCATAGAAGGACCAGAGCTGCTCGCGAGCTCTACGAGCAGAAGAGGAAAGAGGAACACAAGCTTCTCAGAAAGAAAAAGAAAGAGCATGAGCAGCGCGCGATCGAGGAATTAGAGGGATGCCACTGCAGGAATGAAGTTCGGAAGTTTTACCAAAAAGTAAAAAGAACCTCCCAAGGTTACAAACCCCGAACCGAAGCCTGCAAGGACGATCAGGGGAACATCGTGGTGGAAACGCAGTCGGTGCTGAGGATATGGAAAAATCATTTTTGCAAATTGTATAACGGCGATGACGAACCGAATTCCGCTACCATGCAAATTGCACCATTCAACCTGGACGACGTAGGCCAACAATTCCGTCCACCCGATCTTGACGAAGTGAGGATAGCCATATCTAAACTTTAGTCCAATAAAGCTGCTGGAGCTGATGGCCTTGCGGCTGAGCTATTCAAAGCGGCTGGCGATGAATTGGTTAGGAGTATGCACCAGCTCATCTGTAAAATATGGTCGGAAGAAAGCATGCCCGATGAATGGAACCTCAGTATTGTTTGCCCGATCCTCAAGAAAGGCGATCCTCTGGACTGCACCAACTACAGAGGCATCAGTCTTCTTAATATCGCCTACAAGATCTTCTCTGCCGTACTTTGTGAACGCCTGAAGCCATTCGTCAACAACCTGATAGGTCCATATCAGTGTGGCTTTAGGCCAGGGAAGTCCACCATCGACCAAATATTCGCACTACGGCAGATCTTGGAGAAAACCCAGGAGTTCCAAATCGATACCCACCACCTTTTTATCGATTTCAAGGCCGCGTATGACAGCATCTATAGAGACGAGCTATATAGAGCAATGTCTAGTTTTGGCATCCCTGCCAAACTCGTCCGTTTGTGCAGGATGATGATGGAGAATGCACACTTCTCCATCAAGGTCGGCAAAGACCTCACCGACACCTTTGATGTCAAAAAAGGTTTTAGGCAAGGCGACGCGCTGTCATGCGACTTCTTCAACATCGTTCTTGAAAGAATAGTGCAAAACTCTCACGTCAACACCAGAGGCACAATCTTTCAAAAGTCCGTCCAATTACTCGCTTACGGTGACGACATTGACATAATCGGACGAACAAAGCGTGATGTCAGTGGTGCTTTTGTGAGCATTGAGAAGGAAGCCAAGAAGATGGGTTTAACGGTGAATGAAAGCAAAACAAAATATATGCTGTCCACAAGAAAGGACACCCAACACCGAACGTCTCGGACAGAACGTCACTATAGACAGCTATAATTTTGAGGTAGTCAGAGACTTTGTCTACCTAGGATCCGCTATAAACTCAGCGAACGACACCAGCGCTGAGATCAAACGAAGAATTACTCTTGCCAATCGCTGTTTCTTTGGGCTAAGAAGGCAATTGAGAAGCAAAGCCCTCTCTCGAGCAACTAAACTGTCCCTGTATAAGACGCTTATCATCCCGGTCCTGATGTATGGTGCAGAGGCATGGACACTGCTAACAGTGGATGAGAACGCGTTAGGCTGTTTTGAGAGGAAAATTCTCCGGGTGATTTTTGGTCCCGTCTGCATAGATGGGGAATGGAGAAGAAGATACAACAACGAACTGTATGGGCTGTACAGCGACACCGACCTAGCAACAAAAGTAAAAAGCCAACGACTGAGATGGCTGGGTCACATAGACTGAATAGACACCAATGCTCCGGCCCGGAAAGTCTTTGAATCCAACCCCGTGGGACAACGCAGTAGAGGTGGACAGCGTAAAAGATGGCGCACGCAAGTGGAAGAGGACCTCAACCAACTTGGCGTGCGAAACTGGAGACAGCTAGCTAGAAACCGAGCCGGCTGGAAGAAGCTTGTTGGTTGAGGCCCTGGTCCACCCCGGACTGTAGCGCCACCTTAACTAAGTAAGTAAGTAAGATTCAAAGTGGAATTCGTAGTATTGGCGAGGAGTTTTAAAAGCAAAGATTTATTCAGCCCGCTTCAAAAAATTCAATGCAACATGACGATTTACCGAGAAATTTGACATTTTTGTTGGTAGTCTCAGGCACTTGATCATAGTTAACCTACGGCGGTTTTTTGTCGTTCGGAGTCGGCTTAAAATTGTAAGTCCCTTCCAATTCTGCCGACAACACGAACACAGGAATAGTTGAGAGTTGTAAGTTACTAGGCCCTGGTTTTCCACGAGAACTGTCGTGCCACCAGATTTATTTAATTATTTTTTACTGCAGAACGCGGGCCTCAAGGTCAAGTTTGTATGAGTATAAAATTTAATAAAAGACACATTCTAAATTTTTGTGACGATATCAAGTCGAATATGCTACCAAAAACCTAATCTACCTCATCTATCTCTCCAGTGTCAATGTTTACACTGCCTTAAAGTTTATTGTCTCGTTAATTTGGCTACAAATTCAACTACAAGGGTTCGCCTGATTTTTTGAATGGAATCCAGTTTCTTGATATTTTCTACAGTCATTTGAGATTAATAAACTTTATGTAGGACTTAAAATTTATCCCTCATAAACAATTTAAAAAACATTTCTATGTTGTAGAGTATACATAAGCCCTAAATAGATTCATTACTTACTTCTCTGGCCCAATTGGGGAAACAAAGTTTATTTAACATGATCAAAATGGGTTAACAAGAAAATATCCTTGATAAAGTGTCAACCTTCTAAATCCTTAAGTTCCACAAGAAAAACAAAAGCAACAAAAAATAAGGAAGGCAAAACTTTCTAAAACCCAATTCAATGACGGAAGAAATCTTTTTTTTTTTTTTCTTCTCCAAAATATTTTCTGCGTAATTAAATTAAGAGCTTAAGAAGTTTTCACCTCTTTCATTGACCAAAATAAGATTATAAGATTCTACCCTAAATCCTTTCTCATGATGAAAGTCGAAAACGAAACGACATCTACCCAGAGAGGTAGATGGCGGCAGATAAAATAAATTCAAGAATTTCTTTTTTATATTCCTTACGAATGGGGTTTCCAGTTCCATCAAGATACCTCATTACACTCACTTTGTCTGTTTGTTAACCCTTGATGTTTTTTTTTTTTTTGCCAAAATCCTTTAGACTTTTTCTGGGGGATTTTTTTTTGCCGGCTTAGTACGTACCTATCTTTATAGGATAGGAATCATTTACGATAGTTTTTTTCATCGGATATCATAATTTAAATTCAAGTACGAGTACAACCAAAGGTCTTTCAAAATGAAACTTAAGGAATTAGTCTTCTGCAATAATTGTCGTTGGTCGTTTGCATAAGGATTGTCTATGAGAGCAGGTCTATTCAAATGGTTGAAATCAAAACTCTTAATTTGTAAAAAATAAAAAAATATATGCTTCCTTGAGTTTGACTAATTGAATTTAATTAGAAAGAATTTAAATGAGTATAATTAGATGGTATCTTGAGCAGAAATCTTCCAAGTATTTCATTTTCAATTGCAAACACACACATTCAAAGTAAACTTTATGGAAATGGAAGTTTTCTGAGGTATTTATGTATACATTTAGGGGAACTTGTATTTTTATAGTTAAGGGAAGTTGTGTGATTTTAAACAAAAGAAAAATTAAAATTATCATTGCTCAATTAATATATTCTTATCTAATTTAGAACTGTCAAAATATTTATGTGCGTGAAGTTAGCACCGCCATTTTCGATTTTCAAAAAAAAAAGGTTGTGCTGTAATGTGCCCAACTTGTGCTGCTATGTGCCGTATTTTTAAAAAAAATCGTACTAAGGGTTTGGTTTTTAGAGGGTACCCATTTTTTTAGCGTGAAGTTAGCACCGCCATTTTCGATTTTCAAAAAAACAAAAAAGTGTGCTGTATTGTGCCCAACTTGTGCTGCCTTGTGCCGTAAATATTTCCAAAAAATTCGCAAACTCGCAAATTTTACGAATAAAAATTTTTTAAATTTTGCAATTGTGTAAAAAATTAAAGTTGTGCTGTTTTCTGTGGTATTTGTACTGCCATATTCCGAAGAGAAAACAAAAAAATTCGCATATTTGTAACTTTTACGGCCAAAAAGCAGTTTTGCGAAGCGTGAAGTTAGCACCGCCATTTTCGATTTTCAAAAAACAAAAAAGTGTGCTGTATTGTGCCCAACTTGTGCTGCCTTGTGCCGTAAATATTTCCAAAAAATTCGCAAATTTGCAGATTTTACGGATGAACATTTTTCAAATTTTGCAATTTTGTAAAAAATTAAAGTTGTGCTGTTTTTTGTGCTATTTGTTCTGCCATATTCCAAAGAGAAAACAAAAAAATTCGCATATTTGTAACTTTTACGGCCAAAAAGCAGTTTTGCGAAGCGTGAAGTTAGCACCGCCATTTTCGATTTTCAAAAAAAAAAAAGTTGTGCTGTATTGTGCTCAACTTGTGCTGGCTTGTGCAGTAAATATTTTTAAAAAATTCACAAATTTGCAAATTTTACGAATGAAATTTTTGCGAAATTTCAAAATTTCTTTAAAAAAATGTTGTGCTGCATTATGCTCAAGAAATGCTACTAAGAACCAAAAAAAAAGAAAAACAAAATTCGCATAGTTGCATTTATTATGGCCAAAACTACACTTTGCAAAGGGCTGTAGCGTGAAGTTAGCACCACCATTTTCGATTTAAAAAAAAGTTGTACTGTATTGTGCCCAATTTGTGCTGCCTTGTGCCGTAAATATTTTTAAGAATTTTGCAAATTTGCAAATGAAAATTTTTCAAATTTTGCAATTCTGTAAAAAATTAAAGTTGTGCTGTTTTCTGCGCTATTTTTACTGCCATATCTTGAAATTATCTCATTTTGAAATGTAAATATCTATGGGAAATGACGTAATTTCGTATCTAATTTGGAAACTTTCAACGAGATTACCTCATTTGGCCTTATGAAAACGCAGTATTATGCTATGAGAACCGACATTTCGGTTGAAAACTTTTGATGTTTCGAATTGATGAAATAAGATTTAATGAAAATTTCTACGAAATCTCAAGATTTCAACGAAATCCTTAACCCCTTGAATAGAATGAAGCTGCAGCTTGTAGCAAGAGTTGAATTTTGTTTAACTTCTGCTACACCATACATTTCTTGCTACATTTACAGCTTCTCATTGTGGCACTTTATATTATTTTTGTATCTTTCTACTTTGACAGTGCTACGCACCGCAACTGCAGCTACACCATTCTGTTCGGCCAGTAAATCTTGATGGTTCTTAGTAGCATTCTTTGAACACAATGCAGCACAACTTTTTTTTTTTATTTTGAAATTTCGCAAAAAATTCATTCGTAAAATTTGCCAATTTGCGAATTTTCTAAAAATATTTACGGCACAAGCCAGCACAAGTTGAGCACAATATAGCACAACTTTTTTTTTTGGAAATCGAAAATGGCGGTGCTAACTTCACACTTCGCAAAACTGTTTTTTGGCCGTAAAAGTTACAAATATGCAAATTTTTTTATCTCTTCGGAATATGGCAGCACAAACTGAGCCCAAAATAGCACATGTTAGTTTTTATGAAATATGGAAATCTTACGAAAAAAAAGATTAGGTAGTAAATATGTAATTCATTGTTGGCATAAAAGTTACAAATATGCAAATTTTCTTGTTATCTCTTTGGAATATGGCTGTTCAAATTGATAGTAATTTAATGACGAAATTTCGCAAAAATTTCATTCGTAAAATTTGCAAATTTGCGATTTTTTTTAAATATTTACGGCACAAGGCAGCACAAGTTGAGCACAGTACAGCACAACTTTTTTTTCGAAAATCAAAAATGGCGGTGCTAACTTCACGCAAAAAAAAAATGGGTATACTCTAAAAACCAAACCCTTAGTACGATTTTTTTTAAAATACGGTACATAGCTGCACAAGATGGGCACATTACAGCCCAACCTTTTTTTTTTTAATTCAAAATGGCGGTGCTAACTTCACGCACATCAAATGGTAGACAGAGGATAACGTGCAGCGAGACTGCATGGATGCCGGGATAGGCAGACAACCCAGCTATGCTGGTCAGGGCACAAACTTGTCCTCGGGATGGTTAAAAGCCCATTAAAGGCGGATGAACTGGCAGGTGGCGGTCAACGGCATGATACATCTGCTGGCGAAGTAGGCTGTTTTTGAAAGGCCAATGGCAGCAGCAGATGGCGTCTGTAACCCATATATTAGGCGGCTACAAAAGGCATCTGTTTTCCTATAGTGGGCGGGCTCAAACACTTATGTGTTTGACCATACAAAGCCTGTCAAATCTGAGCTTATGTATGTTATTAATCGTATCTAAGAAAACACCATGGTGGGAGGATATATGCTTATACATGAACTATGACAACAACTGGAAATGAGTCCCCAAGAGGTAACCATTTTATGGATAATCCTTCTGCAGCTTTGGCTGCTGTAAACCGCACATCGGATTTGGGGTTGCGTCATCTTTCGTGCACGATCGTCAATCAAGACGCCATAACAATAAATTACGCAATAAGAAAAGTAGGTCGGCATCGTCACGACGATCGCTAAGGGTTTGTAAATTTATCAGTTAAATTCGGTTTTCGTAAGGAGGGAGTATAAATGGGTCGTCCCATCCAAGGCCGCGCAGGGCAAATCTAATAAATTTACGTTGAACGGCTTCAATACGCTGAATGTGGACATGGTAATAAGGGTACCAGACCTGAGAGGCATATTCAAGCAGAGGCCTAACAAAAGCAACATATAAGGATTTTGTGACATAGGGATCTGAAAATTCCTTGGACCAACGTTTAACAAAACCCAGAGTTGAATTAGGCCTGTTGATAATGGAATCATAATGAGCTCGGAAATTAAGCTGATTGTCACAAATAACCCCTAAGTCACGAATAGAAGCGACAACTGAAACTTGTTCATTATTCAAAAAGTAGTAACGCTGTGGAAAAGGTGGACGTTTCCTTGAGTAAGTGATGGCTTGACACTTGTTAACGTTAAGCTCAAGAAAATTATGTTGACACCAAGTAAAAAAATTATTTAAATCTTTTTGTAGTGACTCAGCATCAGTCATGCAGTGTATGAAATCTGTTTAGAAATACGCATATCATCAGCATAAATTTCCAGTTCGGATCCTTCTAAGAAACGCTCAACGTCGTTGACACTTAACAAGAAGAGCAGAGGGCCAAGGTGACTTCCTTGTGGGACACCTGATGTTGAGTATATAAGGGTTGGAAGTACAACCCCTGAACAAAACTGTATATAGACAATTGTTTAAATAGGACTGAACCCAAGATATGAACAGTGATGGAAATCCTTATGATTTCAATTTGAATGCACTCAAAGGCAAAGGTAATTGAAATAGGTGGAGATGATTGTCGAGCTTTGAGAGTATATGACTAATTGTATAATTGACATGAAATGGGGGTTCAATTTTCGATGACTTTTTCCAACATTTGTGGCCGTATATCGGCAATAACGCGTCAAGTGGTCAATCGTTTCGGGCTTATTGGTGTAGATCAGCGACTTCACATATCCCCAGAGAAAATAGTCGAAACGGCGTTAAATTGCACGATCTTGGAGGCCAATTCACGGGTCCTTAGCGTGAAACTATGCGGTTACCAAACGTTTCCTTCAACAAATCAATGGTCGCACGAGCTGTGTGACATGTTGCGCCACCGTCTTGTTGAAACCAAAGCTCTTGCACATCATGGTTGTTTAATTGATGAACGAAAAAGTCAGCAAACATGGCTCTATAGCGGTCACCATTGACTGTTACATTCTGGCCCGCATTGTTTTTAAAGAAGTACGGAACAATTATTCCACCAACCCATAAAACACACCAAACAATCAGTTTTTTTTTGGATGTAACAGTGTCTCAACATGCACTTGAGGAATATCATCAGTTCAAATACAGCAGGTTTATTTATTGACGAATCCATTCAACCAAAAGGGAGCTTCATCTCTAATTAGAATTCGCTTATTTCGTATTTCGAACAGAACCATACTTACTTACTTAGTTCCTCGGACCTGTTATGCCCATGAGTTTCCCCTTGCGGGGCATAGGGCCTCCAATATTTCTACGCGCCATAGTGTACGGTTTCTGGAAATGTACCTCAGCTCTCTCCAACTCTTCCCCAGCTGTGCAGATTCCTCTTTGACCGTTCTTCGCCAAGTACTTCTAGGTCGGCCCACTCCTCTGCTTCGCTGGGTGAGAGGGTTCCATTGCATCGCTTGGCTCGCAATGCACTCGTGGCCTTTTCGAAGCGTTTGTCCAATCCACTGCCACTTACGTTTTCGTATTAAAGAGTCGATGGGTTCCTTTCCTGTCCTCGCATGAAGTTTATCATTGGAGATATGGTTAGGCCAGAAAATCCGCTAGATGTTTCGCAGACATCTATTCACGAACGTTTGCAGCTTTCTTGTGACAATGGGTGTTATTTTCCAAGTGCTGCATCCATAAAGAAGCACGGATTCTACATTGGAGCGAAACAGTCGTAGCTTGGTCTTTAGGCTTATAGAGTTGTTTATCCATATTTTGGACAGCATCCCGAACGCAGCCTTTACTTTCCCGATTCGGCTGGTTATATCTAGCTTGGTCCCGCAATCAGTAGAGACAATACTCCCAAGGCATTGAAAGCTCTCTACCATCTCTACTGGTTGTCCAGAAATATCTATTTGAGTAGATGAGTAAGTTCCAAGACTGATCATTTTTGTTTTTGCCGTATTGATCTTGAGCCCGACGGCTTCAACTTCTCTCTCCACCCTTGCTGTCATTTAATGGAGATTCATGATCCTATGAGAGAGTAAGCATACGATATCCGCGTAGTCCAGATGTTTCAGCTGTGATTGCAGATTCCACTGAATTCCTCCATTTGCAGTCGACAAAGCTGCATGCAGCACATCACTGATTACCAACAGGAACAGTATTGGTGACAGTATACAACCCTGTCTAACCCCACTTTGGATTTCAAATTCCTCTAACAATCTTCCTTTATGCAGAACGAGATATTTGGATCCTTCATATGTAGCCTTGATAATATCAATTAACTTATCCGGGATGGCCTTCCTGCGCAAGGCAAGCCAAATAAATTCTCTATTGAAACTGTCAAACGCCTTTTCGAAATCGATGAACAGCAGGTGAAGTGGTGATCGATATTCAACGCACTGTTCGATGATGATCTGCAAGGTGTTGATGTGGTCCACACAGAAAGATCCAGTGCGGAAACCAGCTTTTTCGGCGTCAAACGTGTCTTCTTGGTGGTCTTTTATTCGCTCTAGGACGATTCTTGCTATAACCATCGCTACAGCAGGCAGCACGCAAATTCCTCTCCAGTTTTCGCACAGCGTAAGGTCTCCCTTCTTTGGGAGCTTAACAATCATTCCCTTTTTCCACTCTTCAGGAAAACTTTCTGTTCCCAAGCTCTTTCTATGAGTGGGAGCTCAGTCGATGTTGTTGGAGCTGCTCGTAAGAGCTCTGCGGGAATACCGTCAAGTCCAACCGCTTTGTTGTTCTTCAGTGCTCTAATTGCGGTTAAAATTTCTTCTCTACTGGGGGAAACAGTGCGTAGTCGGGAATTTGTTACTGCGGAAGGGTCATTGGGTGTTGGGTTGACTTCAGTGGTGAAAACGCGATTTAAAACCGCAAAAAAGTGCTCCTTCCACCTTTTGAGCTGGTCTTCATCCGAAACATAGGTACGTTTATCCAGTCACACGCTACGGTGAACTTCTCTCATCTTCATGCGATACGCAGACTCTAGCTCGTTCTGCCTGCTGCTGGAGCTGCTGCAATGCGAGCTTTGAGCTGTTTTCTTTCTTCGATCCTAGCCCAAGTTTCTTCGGAAAGCCAGGCACTGTTTCTTCCTTGCGACCAACCGACTATACTTTCAGCACCTGATATGAAAACATTTTTAACAGCACACCAATGGTTTTCGATGGAGGTTGTCTCTGTACTACTGATTGCTCTCAAACCTTGTGAAAGGTGGTCCCCTAGTTGTTGGCGGACTGCGGGATCCTTAAGTCTATCGGTGTTGTACTTAGGCATTCGGGTGTTTTCTTGGGATCTCCGAACTGCAGTTGTTCGTAGTCTTACGGTAGCAACCATTAAATGGTGGTCCCGGGCAATTCCCATGTCTGCATCTCTTCTGTTTCTAACGTCCCGGAAACTGCTTCTAAATCGCCGACTGATCGCGAAGTGATCAATTTGGTTGGAAGTTGCTTGTCTGTCCGTTTACACCCAACTGATTTTGTGGCACGTCTTGTGCTCAAACATGGTTCCTCCTATAACAAGACGGTTGGCGCTACAAAAATCGACAAAACGTTCACCATTGTCGTTGCGGTTTCCAACACCATGCTTTCCCATTGCATGCCTAAGCCCATCATTATCATTGCCAACCTTGGCATTCAAGTCTCCCATTACCATTATGATGTCTCCACGTGATGTACTATCATAAGCGGCACTCAGCCGATTATGAAAGGCCTCCTTCTCCTCGACAGAAGAGAGCTCCGTTGGGGCGTAACACTGTATGATGGTGACGCGACGTACTCTAGTCCGGAATCTAGCTTTCATGATCCTGTCATCTAAGGGCTCCCAGGAAATTAAGCTCTTGAGAGCTGTTTTAGAGAGCAGCAATCCAAAGCCAGATTCACGGTTACTTCCAGGTGCCTTTCCGGAGTAGAGTAGTACAGTGTTACGAGTTGGTGACTTATATGTCCCCGAGCCCAAACATCTAACTTCACTGATCCCTAAGATGTCCATCTTGTATCGCATGAACTCCTTCTCTATTTGGAGGAATCTTGCATTTTAAGTACCTTCACTTCCGTTGTCGTGAAGCGTCCTCACATTCCAGAAACCAATCTTTGTCCGGGTACAATAGCCAAAAGTCGTTAACATGTCATCGAGGCATAGTGTCGGTTTCGTTAGAGGAATTGATTGACCTCCAAAACCTATCCTAGAAAGCTAGGCCTTTCGCACTTGTAATTTTAGCCTATTTACGTATAAAGCGAGACGCAAATAGTTACCCGGTGACCACCACGAGGAGGTAAAACAAGCACTTTCCCATGACTGATTGTTGCGCTACTGGCCCAGACCAAGTTCTGAGTAGTCAATAGTTTCCCGATCAGACACGATGCAGGTCCCCAAATAGAACAGAACCATGATTTCCAAAATAAATTTTCACAATTTGGGAGAGCTGTTCAGGCCTCAGTCTATATTCATGTTGAAATGCCAAACCAAACTAAAAATAAATCACTTGACATCAGATAAAATGGCCGCCAGTTAAAATAATGTTGCCACCTTAAAGTTCTATGCCTCTTAAAAAAACACCCGTTATATGTTTAATAGAGGATAGTAACAAAAAGTCAAAGGAATCATAAAATTAGACATAATTGTCTTTGAAGTACTCGTATGCTCATTTTTTGCTTCAAAATCACTAATATTTCATTTAATGACTTTGGAGTCAAAATTTTTTTTTTTTGATTTTATAGAAATGAGTCAAAAAACAAAAGTTTTGTCAAAAACGCCCTTAAAAATGGGCGTGGAAAAAATTTTTTTTATGAAAGAATTTTTACAAATTACATTTTCTGGAACTTGTCTTTAAAACTCATTCACGAATAGATAAGCTTTTTTAAAAAAGTGGGCGTGTCAGTAGGTGGAAATTTCATTTTAATCAGTTGACCGCTTCAGGTTTTATAAATTTAAGACCGCCTCTCCATACAACTTGAATCACTGTGCGGCGCGGTGGCGCGAGGACCCACTGGCGTACGCATCTTCCCCAAGACCTTGCGGATGCGTCCCCTTCTCTTCTCCGGAAGTCTTTTTTGTACCTTATTATTTAATAAATTTTACCTACCTTTCACAAAAATCCCTAAAACTTTGCATATTCATTGAAATAAAGTTTGGAAATATCACCCAAAATTGAGGATATATGTACGGCCCAACCCAAAACTTAATTTTTCAAATAAATATTGCTGCGCCGTTTTTTAAAAAAGCATAAAAACAAGCTCTGTGAAGAAATTCGACTATGTGTACAATTCAACAGTTTCTTTTTAACCAAACAATTTCTTCAAAATTCAATTCATGCAAAAGTAATCCATTAGGGTACTAAAATGATGCTTTTATATTTACTGTGTCTTCACTTTTGACAAGGAACAAAAATAAACCTTTTTTTGAAAAAAAAAATACATAATGCATTCTTTGACACCACCGCCCGCGCCGCATCATACCACTGTCGATCCCAAAGAAAAGAGGTTCCTTAAACGTCTTCCAAAAATTATTTAAGTCAACAAGAAAGGTATAGCTTGTGGTGGTTAGTGGTTTCCTTCAGCCTGTTCTTGTCAATAAAAGTGAAGAAAAAAATAAAAGGAAACCTAAAAAAGGATAAGATACGAGACAGAGACGTTTTCTATTTTATTTTTATAAACACATGACGAAGGTACATCGACATTTTTTTTATGTCTCTCTTATTTTTTCCTGAACCATTTAAAAGTTTATTTTTTAAAGTTTTTTATCTTCAAATGAATAGCTGATCAAGGGGTGTTTTAGCTGACTACTTGGGTTGGCTCTAAGTGGGTATAGGTATATGTGAGCGTTCGCTCCCCAAGAGGGTTTTATAGAAGAGAGAACGTTGAAATGCACTTGGATATTCATTGGATTTTGCTATTTTATAAACAACCCCAGGATAATCTTTTTCACTTTACCAACTCTGCTAGGTAGATAGATAGATAGAGATATAAGCCAGAAAGAAAGTCCAAAAGAGGTTGGGTAAAGGTAGGTAAGTTATATACTCGTATAAAAAAAATACAACAAATATAATGGAACTATATTCGGATGTATGTATGAGTACGAATAGGAGTTTTTACTCTATAGAAAATAGAAGAGTCGTCTACCTCAACATGATCCTAGTCATCACTACCCACCACCACCAAACCAAACCGACCCACTGCACTAATGTAAAATTAAAAATTTGAACTTTATAGGTAAAACTGGTGCAATATTTCTTCCTACGGGGAATTATTTCCTTGTTAGACAAGGCATACAATTTAAAAGAAAAGAACACAAGAAGGTAGGAGTTTTAAGAGTGTGGCGGGAATTGAAAGAGTTAAATATTTAGGATGAATATAAAACGAATTTATGGGTGCTATTTTTCCGGGTGAATTGAATGTGAAACGTTTTAAATTATTTGAAAGTTGCAATGCACGTGTAGTTAGTTATATATTCTAGGTTAAGTACATGGGATCGTAAGACGATAGGGTCTTATAGCTTAATGAACCTTATAGTTTTATTGCTGATGATATCACCCCTTCATGGCATTAATATATAAAAACTATTAATGAAACAATTAATGTCGAAGGCATATAAACCGCAATAAAAAATCGTTTTTTTATTTATAAAAAAATCTTTAGACTATTTTGTTATTTTGTTAAGTGAGAAAAAGGCGTCCCAAAAGGCTCAAAAACTTTGTTTTTTATTCATCCTCATCATTCAAATTCAATCCAATTCGATCCCCCTATGTCCATTTATTTTAATTTTTAAAAATATTTGCATTTTTGAGAGGTTTTCCAGGCAAAAATTTGAAAAGGTTTGAATTATGGGATTTTTAAATTTCAAAATAGAGCAAAAAGGCTTGGGAAGCTTTCGTTAAACATAGGTTTGATTTGGTTACTAAGAACTTATGGAAGTAAGTAAGTTATTCTCGTGGATCAAAAAATTAATAGGTGGATAAATTGTCATTAATTAGTTGTGACAATTTCGAGTTTGTCATTCTATATTTTTTTCAGAAAGTGGTAAAAGCTTCTCAAACTTAATATCTTATTGGTTAGATATTTGTCGAAACTATGTCACCACCCTTAACGACAGAGCCTCGTCATTAAACGGAATCCAGCATTCAACAATTGATGAGATGTGGGGTGAAATTAAAAGCGAACGAGACGTAGAGACTCTTGGATATCCCAAGACACCTGGGATAAGATCGAACTTCGCAAATCGTTGAAAATCCAAATAAATGCCGAAGCTGATATTCAACGAAAGGCTGACTTGCGAAGAGAGTACAGCATTGCACATAAGATGGTCTATCGTTGTGTGAGACGTGACAAGAGGGTGAGGTTAGATGGGCTCGCAGATAATGCGGCAATCGCTGCCAGAAGAGGAGATATCCGGGAATTGTACCAAATAGCCAAAGATGTGATTGGGAAAAAAAGCAACACCAATCATCCTGTAATGGATGTGGATGGCACACTTTTGGTATCAATTGAGGATCAGCTTCGTAGATTCCATTTTTGTGCCCTGCTAAATGAGGATTCAGTTGAGCAGAGTGCTGAAGTGCCCCAAATAAACGAGATGCGCAGGTCCTATAGGGGTATTGACATCGAACCCCCGTCAGAGTCGGAAATCCTTACATCAATAAATCTCTTCAAAAACAACAAGGCAGCTGGACTGGATGGAATTCCTGAAAGCCGATCCCGTAACAGCGGCTAGTATTTTACATCCGCTGATACAAAGCATTTGGGAAAACGAAAACTATCCCAGTGACTGGAAGGATGGTGTGATTGTTAAGTTGCCAAAGGAAGGTGACTTGAAGAATTGCAACAATTCGCGTGGTATCACCGTTTTGTCCGTTTTCCCAAAACTAATGGCAACCACCATTCTCGAGCGAATAAAGGATAAAGGCTTCAAGCTGGCTTTCGCAGTGGTCGATCGTGTGTCGACCATATCAACACCCTGCGTATCGTCCTCGAGCTTCGAGCAGTCGATGGAATTTCAATCACAGCTTTACCTCATGTTCGTGGATTTTGAGAAGGCCTTTGATCGAGTTAACCGAGAATGTATATGGAGATCGTTGCTTGGTATAGGAATTCCACCAAAAATTGTTGCCATTATTAAAGAGTCCTACAACAACGCAAGGTGTTTTGTTTTGTACAATGGGCAGCTATCCGACTCCTTCGTAGTGCAACAGGGTGTGAGACAAGGGGATGTTCTATCGCCAATTCTCTTCCTGCTGGCGATGGACGACGTATTGACGGCCAGTGTAGGTACAGCTGAGCGACAGGGCATTCAATGGAGACCGTTCGAAAGGCTCAGTCATTTAGACTATGCCGATGACATATGACTACTGGCAAATAACATCAGTGGGCTGAACGGGATGTGCCAAACGCTGCAAGTGAAGGGAAAGTTGAGTGGTCTAAGAATAAACAGCAAAAAGACAAAAATAATGCTCACAGGCCACTCCACACAGCAGCGTATTATTCTACAGGAGACGCCAGTTGAAGTAGTGGAACAATTCAACTACCTTGGCAGTATTGTTTCTGCAAACGGTGGTACGGATCTGGACGTTAAAAGTAGAATGAATAAAGCTCGTGCTGCCTTCGGTACCCTGTCCCCAATTTGGAAATCCAGTCAAATCTCCTTACGCACTAAGTTGAGATTCTTCGAATCCAATGTCAAATCCGTGCTGTTATATGCTTGTGAAACCTGGAAAGTCACGGCTACTATTTCAAAGAAAATGCAGGCTTTTGTGAATCGCTGTCTTCGCCACATCCTAAAGATTCGCTCGCCACAAATAATATCAAATGAGGAATTGTGGCGCAGGACAAGTCAAGAGCGGCCGATGGACGTCGACATAAGAAAGCGTAAATGGCGTTCGATTGGTCACACACTGAGGAAACCAAGCGATGAAATTGCAAAGCAGTCCTTTGAATGGAATCCTCAGGGTGCACGGCGGGTTGGAAGACCAAGAACAACATGGAAATCAAATGTCTTAGCGGAAGCAGAATCCCAGAGAAAGACGTGGCCACAGCTAAAGTACCTTGCAGCAGACCGTGAAGGATGGAGACGTTTTGTTGACACCCTATGCCCCAGCCGGGGTTACAGGACACGATGATGATAGTTACTGACCGATAATTAGTTGTGACAAAGCCAATTTTGTCACGTGATATTTTGCCTATGTGTATGTATTTTTTGTGATTTGTTGTCTATGAATGTCAAGTTAGCAAAGAAACTTTAAAGAATAAAAAAATGGGTAGGTGGATAGTTAATCATTAATAAGTCATTTATTAGTTGTGACAGTTTCGAATTTGTCATTCTATGTTTTGTATGTTTTTTTTTGAAAAGTAGTAAAAACTTCTAAGACTTGATATTTTAGTGGTTGATAGTTTTTCGTTATTTAGGCGTTTATTAGTTATGATAAAATTTATTTTCTCTTGCGATGTTTTCTATGTATTTTCGGGTGATTTATTTTCTATGAGTGTCAGGTTATCAAAGCAGCGGAAAATGTAGTTAATTAGTCGATAAATAGTTTTGATGATTTAGAATTTGTCATTCTATGTTTTCTATGTTTTTTTTTTCGAAAAGTACTTAAAACTTCTCAAACTAAATAATTTATTGCTTGACAATTTTCCGTAAGTAAGGCATTAATTAGTTGTGACAAAGTCAATTTTGTCACGCGATATTTCATTTATGTATGTATGTATTCTTCATTTGTTTTCTATAAGTGACAAGTAATCACACCAACGAAAAATGAGTAGGTGGATGAGTATTTGTTAATATATGAATATTTCAAAATTGTCGTTCTATGTTTTCTATGTTTTATTTTTTAGCTGGTAAAAACTTCTACAACTGAATATTTTACTGCTTAATAATGTTTCGTTAGTAAGTCGTTATTACTTCTGACAAAGTCAAGTTTGTCACTTGATATTTCATATGTATTTTTCGGTGATTTGTTTTCTAAGAGTGTCAAGTTAGCAAAGCAGCTTTCTCTAATAGAAAAATGGTAAGATGGACTATTTGTCCTTAATTAGTCTTAATTAGTTTTGGCAATTTCGAATTTGTCGTTCTATGTTTTCTGTGTTTTTTTTAGGTGGTAAAAACTTCTCAGGCTTAATATTTCACTGCTTAATAATTTGCGGTTAAATTATATTATGCGATGTTTTCTTTGTATTATTGGGTGATTTCTTTTAAGCAACTTTCTATAATGGAAACATTTTAAGATGGAAAGTTTGTTATTAATTAGTCGTTAATTAGTTTTGGAAATTTTGAATTGGCCATTCTATGTTTTTAAGTGGTAAAAACATAATATTTCATTACTTTATAATTTGCCGTTAAATAGTCATTAAAAATTTGCGACAAACTCAATTATGTTGTGCGATGTTTTATTTGTATTATTGGGTGATTTGTTTTCTATAAGTATCAAGTTAGCAAAGAAACTTTCATCACGAAACGAAAAATGGGTAGGTGGATTATTTTTCGACCAATTAAAGCTAATCGCTTATATGTTATGGCAATTTCAAATTTGTTGGTCTATGTTTTCTATGTTTTTTTTTTTTAATTGGAAAGGACTTCTAAGTTATTTTGTATTGCTTGATAATTTGACGTTAATAAGACGTAAATTAGTTATGAAGAAGCCAAATTTGTCGTGCGATGTTTTCTATATATTTGTGCGTGCTGTTTTCTATGAATATCAGGTTAGCAAAGCAACTTTCACAAATTGAAAAATGTGTAGGTGGATAATTTGGCTTTAATTGGTCGTAAATTAGCTTGAAGATTTCAAATTAATTTGGCATTAAACTTTTACTCTTTTTTGTTTGCTGCGTTGGTAACTTAATTTTAACAGAATCAACAGTTGGTGTATTATTTCAACTAAAATGTATGTTTTAAATTTGCACTTTTCGGCAACAAAGCATCCACTTTCGAACCAACATTGCAACATTTTCAAACGTTATTTAAGAGCAATTCGATGTATTCCGTAACGTCGGAGTTTACTGCGGCTTTTTTCATTTGTTGAGGGCATAAAAGTTGTCAGTGCGAAAATACCATATGATTCAAAAAGAAACCAAAAGACGGCTTACCCTGTATATTTTTAATATTTGTATTATTAATTAATTCCAAAACTTATTTTTTATCATTAGTTTTGTTTTTATTTTATATTAAAATGTATCCTTGGATACACTATCCTTGAAAGTTTAATTCAATTTTATTTCTTGTATTTATCTTTCATAAAATTGAAATAAAATCATGTTTGACGTTGCAATTTCCACTTAGAAGTTAAAAAAAAGTTAAAAGTTTCTCCTATTTCCTAACAAACTTATTTATTAAAAAAATAAATAATTGGCTTGACGGAATAGCAAGTGATGATTGATCCTCTATGAATGGAATCATTCTGAGGCTAAGAATTAAAAAACAAAAAAGGAAATGATAATTAACATTGCAAGACTTTGAAAAGTTCAATAACCTTTAGCCAAATGGAATATATTACATAAATATCCATAAACCAAGACCACAATTAAAAAAAAAAAAAATGGTAAGTGCGTTGGACTGTCATGCCGAAGGTCTGGGTTCGATTCCTAACCCCTTGGGAGGAACTCACAAATCCTCTAAGAGTATACTTGTCATTAATAAGTGCTTCTCATCAAGCCGTTTGGAGTCGAGACAAAAACTGTAGGTGCTCTCCATTTTTTCCAACAACACGCACACAGGAATGGTTGATAGTTGTTAGACCCTGGTTCTCCACGAGCTGTTGCGCCACCAATTTTTTGTTTTTGTTTTTATGCTCGGTTCAACCTCGGAATAGTTAAACTAAGTCGAAGCACTTACACCGTCTCTACGCCGTTCTAGCTACACCCTCCTTATGTCAAAAAAGTGACCAATCTAAAACTCATATTATGCAGACCCCAGCTGATTCCCACAATTATTCTTTTCAATTAATTATAAGTGGTGGGATTTTGGTAAAGAAATTAATAAATGGTAAAAAAACATCGAATTGATGGGTCATTTACCTTAAAGTCCTGATTTTGCACCTAATGATTTCTTCTTACTCTCTCAGATAAAATATATAATGCGAGGACAACATTTTTCGAAGCTGTTGATGAATTCACAATGCATGTTTTAGGGGTACCTCAAACCTCAATAAGACTAGTAACGAATATACGAATACGCTGTATCACTCAGCAGAGAAGAACTCTTAACCGCAGCTGGAGAACAACATAGCGGTTGGAGTTGACGATATTCCCGCAGAGCTCTTACGAGAAGCGCCACCAACATTAAGTGAGCTCCTACACCCACTCATTGAGAGAGCTTGGGAAACAGAAGAGTGAGATACTGGAATGATTGTCATGTCTGCTCCCAAAGATAGGAGACCATAAGTAGTGCGGAAACTGAAAAGGAATTTCTGTGCTGCCTACTGTAGCCTAATTTGGTAAAAAACGTCTCAGACCGATTAAAGACCAACTCAAGGACAAACTCAATGCCGAAATAGTAGGATTCCACACTGGATCTTCCAGTTTTGACCACATAAATACCTTGCGGATCCTCATCGAGCAGTGCGTTGAAAATCAATCACCACTTGACCTGTTGTGTTCGAAAAGGTGTTCGACTTGTCAAGATCTAGGGAATTTATGTGACTTGCTTTGAGTAGCCGGGGCATCCCAAGTAAATTGTTATCTGTTAAATGCTTCATAAAGATGGATGCAAATGTCACGTTTTGCATAAAAGAAGGCTGTCAGAGCAGTTTGAAATCCAAATTGGAGTTAGGCAAGGCTGTATGCTGTCACCAATACTATTCCTGTTGATAAGTAATGTACTGCACGCAGCTTTGTTAACTATTTAGTAATGGCGGAATTCAAACATCTGGACTACTCGCACGACGAATGCTTATTGTTTCATAGATCGTGGATCTCCATTAATGACAACGAAGATGGAGAGACAAATTGAAGTCGTTGGGCTAAAGATAAAAACGGCAAAAACAAAAAGAATCAGCATTAGCACTTAATCATCTACCCAAGAAGATATTTCTGGACAATCAGTAGAGATGGTAGACAGTTTTGCAATACCTATACTGATGTCGGGACCAAACTAGGTATAACCGGCAGAATCGGGAAAGCAAAGGCTACGTCCGGAGTCCTAAACACCGAGCTATAACTGTTCTGCTCCAATGCTGAATCCTTGCTGTTTCATGGGTGCAGCACTTATAAAATAACACCCGCTTTCACAAGAACGCTTTTAACCTTCACGAATAGATTTATACGAAACATCAATAGAATTGTTTGGCCTAACTGTATTTCAATGATGAACTTCATTCGAAGACAGGTCAGGATACAGGATACAACTCTATCCTACGCAAACGTAGTGGATTGGACATATACTCGCTTCGAAAAGGTTACGAGTGCATTGTGATTCAAGCGATGCAATGCAAACCTTTCAAGTAGTGAAGCAGACAAGTAGGCCAACAAAGAAGTAATTGGTGAAGAACGGTCGAAGAAGAATCAGCTAAATTTGGGTCCGATAACGGACTCAGGTTAATCGACTTTGCTGCGGGGCGAAACTTTGTGGTGACTAGTACGCAGTTCCCACATCTCAATGTACACAAGGAGACATGGCGAATTCCTGGTCAATCTACCCCCAACCACATTGACAACATTCCGATCGACACAAGACACTCCCTCAGTATCAAGGATGTCCGAACGTTCCGAGGAGTCAACGTTGACTCGCACCACTACCTCGTTGCAGCCAAGGTAGTGCTACGGATATCCAGACCAAAGTCAAAACAGGGAAATACTGTAATAAAGTTCGACGTCAGACGGCTGAAGTAGCAAGAAATTGCCAGATCCTTTTCCGATCGAGTCTCTCGCGCCCTCTAAAAATAGACCTAAGCCGCCAACTGCAAGTATCGAGAACAAGTGGAAGAACTGCCAGGAAGCCATCAGAGATGCCGCCTATGACGTGCTGGGCCTCGCACGACTACCACAGCAAAACCCCTGGTTCGACGAAGAATTCCGGCAGGTGCATGCAGCCAAACAACAGGCATGCAAAGCGGTGTTGCATAGAAAGACCAGAACTGCTCGTGAGCTCTACGAGCAGAAGAGGAGAGAGGAACACAAGCTTCTAAGAAGGAAAAAGAAAGAGCATGAGAAGCGCGCGATCGAGGATTTAGAGGGATGCCATTGCTTATTGTTTCATAGATCGTGGATCTCCATTAATGACAACGAAGATGGAGAGACAAATTGAAGTCGTTGGGCTAAAGATAAAAACGGCAAAAACAAAAAGAATCAGCATTAGCACTTAATCATCTACCCAAGAAGATATTTCTGGACAATCAGTAGAGATGGTAGACAGTTTTGCAATACCTATACTGATGTCGGGACCAAACTAGGTATAACCGGCAGAATCGGGAAAGCAAAGGCTACGTCCGGAGTCCTAAACACCGAGCTATAACTGTTCTGCTCCAATGCTGAATCCTTGCTGTTTCATGGGTGCAGCACTTATAAAATAACACCCGCTTTCACAAGAACGCTTTTAACCTTCACGAATAGATTTATACGAAACATCAATAGAATTGTTTGGCCTAACTGTATTTCAATGATGAACTTCATTCGAAGACAGGTCAGGATACAGGATACAACTCTATCCTACGCAAACGTAGTGGATTGGACATATACTCGCTTCGAAAAGGTTACGAGTGCATTGTGATTCAAGCGATGCAATGCAAACCTTTCAAGTAGTGAAGCAGACAAGTAGGCCAACAAAGAAGTAATTGGTGAAGAACGGTCGAAGAAGAATCAGCTAAATTTGGGTCCGATAACGGACTCAGGTTAATCGACTTTGCTGCGGGGCGAAACTTTGTGGTGACTAGTACGCAGTTCCCACATCTCAATGTACACAAGGAGACATGGCGAATTCCTGGTCAATCTACCCCCAACCACATTGACAACATTCCGATCGACACAAGACACTCCCTCAGTATCAAGGATGTCCGAACGTTCCGAGGAGTCAACGTTGACTCGCACCACTACCTCGTTGCAGCCAAGGTAGTGCTACGGATATCCAGACCAAAGTCAAAACAGGGAAATACTGTAATAAAGTTCGACGTCAGACGGCTGAAGTAGCAAGAAATTGCCAGATCCTTTTCCGATCGAGTCTCTCGCGCCCTCTAAAAATAGACCTAAGCCGCCAACTGCAAGTATCGAGAACAAGTGGAAGAACTGCCAGGAAGCCATCAGAGATGCCGCCTATGACGTGCTGGGCCTCGCACGACTACCACAGCAAAACCCCTGGTTCGACGAAGAATTCCGGCAGGTGCATGCAGCCAAACAACAGGCATGCAAAGCGGTGTTGCATAGAAAGACCAGAACTGCTCGTGAGCTCTACGAGCAGAAGAGGAGAGAGGAACACAAGCTTCTAAGAAGGAAAAAGAAAGAGCATGAGAAGCGCGCGATCGAGGATTTAGAGGGATGCCATTGCAAGAATGAAGTTCGAAAGTCTTACCAAAAGGTAAAGAGAACCTCCCATGGTAACAAGGCCTGAACCGAAGCCTGCAAGGATGATCAGGGGAACATCCTAGTAGAATTGCAGTCGGTGCTGAAGATATGGAAAAATAATTTCTGCAAATGATGACGTTGACGAACCGAATTCCGCTAACATGCAAATTGCGCCATTCAACTTGGACGACGCGACGTAGGCCAACAATTCCGTCCACCCGTTAGACGAAGTAAAGATAGCCATATCTAAACTTGAGTCCAATAAAGCTGCTGGAGCTGATGGCCTTACGGCTCAGCTATTCAAAGCGGCTGGCGATGAATTGGTTAGGAGTATGTACCAGCTCATCTGTGAAATATGGTCGGAGGAAAGCATGCCCGACGAATGGAACATCAGCATTGTATGCCCGATCCTCAAATAAGGCGATCGTCTGGACTACACCAACTACAGAGGCATCAGTCTTCTTAATATCGCCTACAAGATCTTCTCTGCCTCACTTTTTGAACGCCTGAAGCCATTCGTCAACAACCTGATAGGTCCATATCGGTGTGGCCTTAGGCCAGGGAAGTCCACCATCGACCAAATATTCGCACTACGGCAGATCTTGGAGAAAACTTAGGAGTTTCAAATCGATACCCAACACCTTTTCATCATTTATAGATGGCTGGGTCACCGAGAGCGAATGGGCACCAATGCTCCGGCCCGGAAAGTCTTTGAATTCAAACGCGGGGGACACGTCAGTAGAGGTGGACAGCGTAAAAGGTGGCGCACGCAACTGGAAGAGGACCTGCACCAACTTGGCGTGCGAAATGGAGACAGCTAGCTGGAAACCAAGCTGGCTGGAAGAAGCTTGATGGTTGAGGCCCTAGTTCATACTGGACTGTAGCGCCACCTTAAGTAAGTAAGTAAGGAGCCATTCAAACTTCTTTATCATTTCTCACCATGCTACGTAGTTTATACCCGAACGCCTATTTTTTGGAACTTGTTCCTTTAGTCCCCTCATTTCCCGCCTGTTAGCCTATTTCTTCGGTAACAATAATGCAACAATCTTGTTTTGATAAATCAGTCAAAAGTAAAGTTCATTTACATTCAATTACTCTCTCTCTACACAAATTTAATAAAATTTTGAATCCAACTGAATATTTCATTTTGAAAATATTTAAGTTCAAGAATTAAACTTTTCAGGTCCACAAAAAAGAAAACAACATCATCGGCAGTTAATAAATTGAAACTATGAACTTTTCTCTTTTAAAATTTGTTCAACACCTAAACACTTTCAACCATTTACAAAGTTAAATTCCAAATGGCTTTCATTTTACTTAAAAATGAAACTACAAGAATTTAATTAACCCTTTACCTGACTCCTAAGTTTTCTGTAAAAAGAAAGTAGGTAATAACAAAAAAAATAGAAAATGAAAGAAAACTTTTTACCCTGCTGGGCTAAAAACATGAACTAATTTCCAAGACCATTTTTCTCTTCCTCTGACAATGAAGCAAAATTTTCAAAAAATAGCTCAACACACCCCTCAACACAGGCAATCATATATAAAAATATAGTGGAGCTAAGAAAGTTTCTCATAATTCATTTCTTGGACAGCTTAAACGTTTTTCCCGCATGCATTATCATTTTTCTGGAGGTATGTGTATAGGTGTATTTTTGTGTATGTGTATCGGGTTAGGGTTGAGGTGAGTTAAATGAAATATGTTAAAAATTTCACTTAAACAAAGAAAATATTCAAAGGAAAATAGAACTCAATTTAAAAATGTTTTCCAAGAAAAATAAAATTATTTTAGTATGCAAAAGGAGCACAGGTTTTTATAACTTGTCAGACAATTTCAATCAGCTTAACAAGGACGTGTAGTGTATACTGTATACACTGCATTTACATACAAGGTTTAGACCCTGCTTTGAATACAATTGTTTTTTTTTTTATTTTGACACATTTTGTATCATGTATGTAAGGTTTTGTATAAGGAGGCACGTTTCACATAAATACAAAGTAAAAGCTATTTCTTTAATTTCAATTTATATTTAAAAACATTAAAATAAAACTTGATGGAACTGGAGGGTTGAGTTGTCAGCTGTCCTTTATTATTTATAAGACTCTGTTTGTCTTGTCTTTTGCTAAAAATTCAGAATAAGCTTTTAATTATTTATTTTTAATAATATGTCTCCTTATACTGGCATGTGACATAGTAGTGTCATATTTATTCAAAATTGATAATTTTTATTTTTTTTTTTGAGGTTGCTGTCTGGTTACATGAGAGATGATCCTTAAGCTTCAGCTTGCCAGCTCTAAACAAAGAAAAGATGAAGCACATAGTCGTACGCACGTCCCATATCATCCAGTCAGGTCGTCCAACAGTATATCGGCCAAACGACAGGATAAACTGTTGTTGAGCGAAGAAGAGTTTTACGAAGCGTTCCATGCTACTCCACTTCTTTTACTTTAGTCGGAATTGTACTTCACTACTTTCAATTCACACACACTATGGACACGTGCCGTCACAGCAAATTATCATTTCTCACTCATCACTTTTACATTTCACATTCAGTCTTTACGGAAAATGTAACATGAGCAGAGATTGCCCAGCTATTTCTTACTAAGGCTTCCCCCCACCAGTGGTAAGGGGCCACCAGGGTCTTTGGTACCTGCTGATCTACCAGAGCGTCCTAGCCTGTTTTTTTGAGTGCCACGAGGGGCGTAGTACCTGCTGATGTACCAGAGCGTTCTAGCCTGCTGTTTTAAGTGCCACCAGGGGTGTAGTACCTGTTGATGTACAGGAGCGTTTTAGCTTCTTATTTTGAGTGCCACCAGGAGCGTAGTACCTGCTAATGTACCAGAGCGTTCTAGCCTGCTGTTTTGAGTGCCACCAGGGGCATAGTACCTGCTGATGTACCAGAGCGTTTAAGCCTGTTGATTTCTTTAAGACACTTAAAGAATAATACCCAAACTTAACGTCAGAAAAACAGGACCAGTTTTAAAGACCCAACCATCAGAAGCTTAATTACCCGAGACTAAACACCAGGACTGGGACTAAATCATCAGACGCCAATGCAACCGATACAAGACAGCAAGACCAGAATCCAGAAGCACAAGTGAATCGTTCCGTTCTAGTCCTAGAAATAGCCGAAGTACCAGCAAACCATAGCAACAGAATATTGTCTGTTATTAATATAGGAGTTGTTTTCAAGAAAGATTTTTGTAATAAGGTTTTAAGACCTTCTTTCTCTGAAGTTTTGTGTTTTCTTCAGGATTAACCTGGCGAGACCAGCGAGCATAACCTCGGCTGAAAAGTAAAAAAGCACATCACAAGAGTTTAGACTTACCATGGAAACATTGCACAGCAAAAGAGCTCCAGGACCAGACGGAATACCAACGCACGTGCGAAAAGTAACCACGCGAGTATGCCCTCAACTTTTGCTTATAATGTTTAACAGCTCAATAGCGTAAAAGGTCTTTCTCAAGAGCAAGAAAGTACTGAAGAAGTACTTAACATCCACATCACATACACACCTTTGTGTATGCTTGACACTGTAGGCAGGCTTTTGGATGCTGAAGACTCGAATCAACGTTGCAGTCCAGACAGCAGGAGACTTGTCCGAAACGCAGCTAGGCATCTGAAAAGGCCGCTCTACAATCGAAGTGATAGAGAAAGTAGTCAAAGCCAGCCAAACCACTCAACATAAAAGCCACTTTTCGAGGCGCATCATACAGTTGTCGACTGCTCAACTCAGCCAGCTGGACCGACATGTTTAGCGCCCTTAGTAATACTTTCAACATCACAGCCTATCTCTTATGGATGGTGAAAGACTATCTCAGGGAACGTGAGCTGATCTATGAGATCAAGGATAACACCCGAAGAAAGAAGATTACCTCCAGAGTAGCACAGGGATCAATCTTGTGGCCTGGTCTGTTAAACATCTCTTATTATGGCATTCTTCACCTGGACATGCCGGAAGAAACCTCTCTGAAAGGGTATGCTGACGACATTGCCGTTGTTATAACGGAAAAAGTATCGACAGTGCACAATGGAATCTTAAGCAAGTCCTGCAACGTGTGCAATCCTGGAATTCAGGTGAACACAGCCTAAGCTTGGCAGCGAAAACTGAGCCAAAGCTAACTTTCGGGAAACAGATAAAAGACGCAGCGGAAAGAGTGTCCAAACTCACAACAATTCTCAATAGACTATGGCAAACATAGGTGGCCCAGTGCCCTAAGGCAAGCGGAAGCTACTGATGTCAACAACGTATGCCACACTCCTTTATGGAAGCGAGATCTGAGCGGATACGCTACGACAGCAAAAATACCGGGAGCTAATGGCAGCAAGTCAAAGACCCGGAGCTTTGCGTGTGGCTAGCTCGTACCGATAGGTGTCGGAACCAGTCGCCCATGTTGTACCAGGAGTGACTCCCATTGATCTTCTAGCTGCACAAAGGAAGTACGCTCACCACAAAAAGACAGATATTGGAGTTGAAGTGGCAACCGCTGATGCAAAACAACTTAAGAAACAGAAGTGCTAAGAGCACTACACTGTAGCCCTATAAGTAGAAGACAAAGGACGGTGCGCGAGGCTGATCGGGAATGTGGCTGAGTGGAATGACTGGAAACACAGTGAAGTAAACTACTACGATATCCAGTTTCTCACTGAGCGCAGGTATTTCAACATTTTCCTCCATTAGATCTGGAAATCGACCAGCCTGCCTGTTCGGAGATTCTGTTAGAGACAATGCACGATGGCCAACACATATTCTTTGCGTGCAGCAGATGGAACGCTTAAGGTTCCTAGTGAGCAGCATTGGTGACATAACGCCAGAAGAAAACATAGTGTATTGTATGCTAAACCGTGCCAAACACTGGCATAAAACCTATAAGTTTATATAGAACAAATTCTCAAAAGGACAAAAGAGAAGAAAATGATCGGGAAAAAGTTAAGTCCGGAAGTTGATCCCGCTGGACAAGATAAATATGATAACCCCCTAAAGTAACGACAACAGTGGTCCCGAGGGGTGGGTCAGGTGCCAAGAAGGGTTATCTGACACACGGGGATGGTCAATTGGTCAACGCCAAAAAGGTCTCCTTATGGTGCATAAAGCATAGCATGAAGCGAGAGCTTCCTTTAAAGGAAACCAATGGCTGACAGGTCAAAGTGGAGTAAGATGTCTCTACTCATTACACTGCAAGTGCAAATAAAGAAGGCTCTACCAAAATTCTCTCGAAAAGACGGTAGCAAATAAATCTCTTAAGGAATAAGGTGTACCTACTCCACTCCAAGTTTGTTCGAACAACTTACGTGAGGTTCTCTGAAATACTTAAAGCTCAGGTGAGTACGAATATTTTAGAAATAACCTGACCAAAACCACCAAAAACACTTTCCAAAATATTAAGCCTTATATGGGAACACAGCTCAACGGATGAAACTCATGGTATATCAAGAAAAAACTAGACTAAGGCAAATAAACAAACTAGAAAGTTTGTTCGGTTGGACTGAAATTCAAAAAATTTCTTCATTTCTAGCACAATATACAGAACAGCTGCCCTCCCACCTTGATTAGATACTGAGTAATGATTTAGCCTATGAACCATCCAATCACAAGATTTGTAATTTCTCCAACCGCAGTCAAAGACATAAAAAGGGTTCATCATAGAACGAACGAAAACTGAACGTCGGTCGTTCGTATTTCTTGTAGGAGTGGCAGTGAACGGAGAATGGGCACTAGAGGTCTGCATGAATGTATTCATTTGCTCCCTTTCAACGGGTGCAATACTTCAGTGTACACCATTCATTGCTATTTTTCGACATAGTATACAGTGAAGTGAAGTACCCACTCTATAATAAGCAGTTAGTGTATTCTATTCGATCACCTAATTTCAAAATGAGTACACTGTTTTCTTTTTCTCGCACGCTGTGTTGCTTGATTTGAGCCAACAGTGTACAATGTTTACTGAGGGAAATACACTGAGTACACTGAGTACACCGAGTGAATTAAATGAAACGATTTCAATGTCTACTTGGTTTCTAGCTTTGTTGAGAGAAGAAGAAATTGAGTTAAAAGAAAATAAAAAAATAGAAACTACCGAGGTAAATCTCTCAACAGCCATTTCTCTCCAATTTACCGTTTGAGAAACTAGACTTTGTCTGAAACAAATGTACTCAGTGTTCATAGTGTAGTATACCCTTTTTCTATGAATACCCATATTCTAAATACCCGTTCTTCGTGAGTTCACTGCAGTAAGTGTTTGTTTTGAAATGGGTGCAAGACTCATTCAGCAATCAAATATTAAAGTATTCATTCATTTGAGTTTCAAGCAGTATGTAAAATATTGCAGTATGCTTGAAATAAAATGAATGTCTTGGAATTGGTTTCAAGACATTCAATGCAGACCTCTAATAGCCACCTCGCCTATAGACCAGCTACTGCTTCTTCTGCGGTGAATGCGAGCTTCAGTGACAATGTTATATCGAACGGAAAAACGAGGATAGGGAGAGCCCCTTCCACTCATTCAGCAATCCTGACCAAACGAACGGACACATACTCCAACCATTGACCTATCATACCCATCCACCATTGATGATTTCCCAAGTGGGGGCAAAGGAAGGATCACGCCTTCGAAAGGCGTTTTCTTCTCAGCCAGGTGATTATGTGACGACAGACTCACACTCACTCTCATCTGACAAACGTTGCAAGGAGCCACTGCTCCTACGGGCCTGATGGAGAGATGATTTCTCAAATGGGGGTAAAGGAGGGATCATGCTTTTGAAAGGCATTTTCCTCTCTTCAGCCAGGTGATTATGTGACGACGGACACTCCTCCAACGACCAAGAATTAACCACTGACTTTTTAGGCTATAGCCTCCTGAAACTCATCAACGCCCTTAATGGACTTGAATTGACATGGGATGTATTATAGGTTTCATTTCTTGGGGTTCACAATCCCTAGGGTAACACAATGGATGCCGGTAACAAGACCAACTGTCAGCCCATTAACCTAACCTAACCTACTTCGAGTCTACAGAGTCTGTCCGAAATTTTGATCTACGATTTTCTATTTCGATGCGATTTTTTTCGCATTCGAAGATTCGTACAATGAAAACTCGCACTAACAAAATCTCGCTTTTCATAATCTTCTAAGTTACCAAACTTTGCTTTAAACAATCTCGCAATTACAAAATTTCGCAAACCAAAAACTCGCAAATTAAAATCTCGAAAAATTTAATTGCATTGCAACAAATAATTTTTTCCTATCGAAATCTCGTGCGAGATTTTAATTTGCGAGATTTTGATTAAACTAAATTTATTTGTTGCGATGCAATTAAATTTTGCGAAATTTACACACTTGTGCAAAATAATTTCAGTGCAAAACTGAAAGCTATGTTACTGCGAGATTTGAATTTGAAATTTTGATTTGCTCGATTTTTATATGCGAGTTATTTTTCTGCGAGATGTAGGTAAATGCGAGATTTTTAAAAGAAATATTTTGTTTTTGCGAGATTTTAAAAAGCACGATTATTGATTTTCAAGATTTCATTTTTAGAGATAAAAAAAGGGTTGCGTACCGCTCCCGGATTTTTGGACTCGCAGCAATGTTATTGGTCGATATTTCGTATGGAAAATAATACATAATGCTATATGACGTGGTTGATGCGAAGTTTATGCCATACGAATCGTGAAATTATGACTCTTTTGCGTGCGGCAAATTTAAAATGGCACCTTTTGTTGGATGACCCTATACTTAAACTCAGGTGAACCCGTCAAGAACATTCTGTTAAAAAAAAGCACGAATGTCTTCTACATCTTCTTATCCTGCAGTAATCTTGAAATAAAAGTGATGCTGAAGGATAAAGATGGTACAAGAAAATGTATCATCACAAGTTAATTTTATATTTAAAAAAAAAACACGAGAGAGAGAAGAGAATGACTATGGAGCGGATAAATTTAATAACATTTTTCTTCCTTACGACAGCCATTTAATCCTGCCACACTTATGGTGATAGCACATATTTTATTACATTGCTATGTATATAGTTTATGCACATTTATCAAATCATTGTAGGTATATGTATGTGTGCACTAGTTGCTGTAGCCATAGTATATAGCTGTTGCTGGGATTTTACAGAGAGTTGGAGTTGGAGAGTTGGGTCTTGGGTAGAAGATTCCTGCGGATAACCAACGGGTATTTTAGAAATGCACAATTATTTTTTGTTATCTCTACTCCCTACAGCATCAGCATCAGCATCAACAAAACAAAAAAGAAAGATACACCAAAACATGCAAACAAAAGATCCTACTATACAACACCGAGCTGGGCTGGGCTTCCTGTATTTGAGCTCCCTAGTCATGATGCTTGTCAGAAAAGTAACCTGTGGGGTGCATGAGTTTGAGTAATAATTGAATGGGTGGGTCTCTCTCAGTCCATTATACGAGTATCAGTATACAGTGGCGTATATATTGCCTTAAGGGTGCCGCAAGCACAAAAGTCGTATAGTTTTGGTCTCTGCCACCCTACACAATACTTCGTCTATGATGTTAAAATATTTTTGACAGCAACAAGGAATAAAAAAAAAACAAGAAACTTTCATATTACTTTCATCTTTTTTTCGTGACAAACTTTTTTGTCGCACATGTATAAGGACTACTATAATTTACAGGGTGGAAACACCTACCCCACCGTCATTGGTCGTCAGCAGCGTGTCGTTGGTCGACAACAAAGTGGACAAACTATTTGACAGAATTTCAAGGGTTTTTTCGTCATTTGGTAACACAGGGCGTTTGTAGAGCAGCTTCCTTGTTCTTGATGTTGTTGTATATTGTTTTTTTTTTTACTATTTTGTCACTTTTGGTAAAATTGACAGGGTAATTTTCGATTACATAGCTGATAGTCATCGTTAATAATGCCCTGAGTCGAAAGGAGAACAGTATTGGCAACATATGGTTGCCTAACAATGACAGTGTGCTGTTCGTTTAAGAATCTGCAAAAAAAACTATATACGATGTGACACGTAACGATGTTGGCAATTTAAGGGAGAGTTATCACTGCATTTAGGGAAACTTTAAGAACTGTTTTTTTGTACGGAAGCGGATAGTTTTGGTAATGTTATGAAATAAATTTCTAAGTCCAGAACTATACGCCTCGTCCCGACTACATCACTGATTATGGATATTTTCTCTCCAAGCGCAGTTGAAGTGAAATTAGAATATCAATAAAAAACTTTTCAGCTTAAAAATTAAAGCAAATTCGCGATTTCTTCAATGGTTGTAACAGGGCAGGGTTAGGAACCTTCAAAATTTGTGTAAATACTAAACGCTAGTACGCTAATGTTGCGAATGGAAAAATCCTATACAAATATGACAGAATCTTCTGCAGAGCAATGTTTGACAAGCTAAATTTCTGATTATAGTTGCTTTTTGGAAAAGTCTCCACTAGTACCTACGTTGCTAATACGAAAAAAAATCCTATACAAAAATGAAATAGTGTTCTGTACAGTGTTGTTTGATAAGCGAAATTAATAAATATAGTACTTTTTTTGTAAAAGTCTCCACCCTTTTTTTTTAAACAAATTTAACTGCCAGGTCTATTTATTGTGTGCGGAAAGGACACTTGAGTTTCTTTGATATCTTTGTGTTTAGAGCATAGCATTCTGTGCTTTTTTCATCTGTTCATATTCTTATTTTTTGGAATTTCAGAAACTCTCCAAGAATATAATTAAGGTATGTTATCGTTAAGATTTTAAATTGGTTTTGGAGACCATTGGCAAAATTTACTTACTAACACTCTTTCCATAAAGTCTTCTCCACCGCAAGCATTATCAATCAGATGAGAATAATATTTTGAGCTCCAACCAACCACACAAGTCTAGGCAAGGTTTTTAATCGCACCTAGGCTGTTTAAAACTCTAGGTTTCTATATTTTTCTATATATGAAGACTCAAATTGAGCTGATCGAAACCGTTTCTGGACTCATTGCCCAACTAACAATTTAGCTTGTATAAGGTAAAATTTTTCAAATTTGGAAAGTAATAGCTTGTATAGAGCTTGTATAAGGCAATCTTGAGCAAGCCAATAATTTTCCACCTGAAATTTAAACAAATAGCTGCTATAAGGCCTTAAAATATGAGTTACACAAGCTCTATACAAGGCTTATAAATATAAGTTATAAATGGCTTGTATAAGGCCTTCCAAAGTTGTTTACTGAAAATGTTTTAAATAATAGCAGCTTTAAGACTCTCCACGACAAGTCATTGCAAACAAGTTGTATAAGGCTTGTTTGTAAAGGCCTTATACAAATTAAAATAATCAGTGAAGATCAACAAGTGTGTACTATAAAATATTGGCATAGTGGTAGATTGCTAGACTGGTACGAGGAAGGAATCGAGTTCAAATCCCAGGTAAAAAAAAAACTTTTCATTTTTATAATTAATCTAGCATTTCACTCATTACAGAATACAGAAAAAAAGGTGTCGGAAGCTGACTGAGGGGAACAAAATACAATAAAATAAAATGCAATAAGAAAATACAACATCAGAAAATAAAATAAAAAACGGATACAAAAAATATTTGTTTTTAATTTCAGAATCAGCTTTGCTAAAAAAAATTATTATTATTGCTTATGCTAAATATATTTGGGTAAGGCCTAATATAAACATCCAAGGCAAGCTATTGGCAATAGCTGTCAAATTGCTTTCGTAAGGCCTTACATAAACATCCAAGGCAAGCTATAGCTTGTTCAGCCAAGCTAATAACAGCTCATGAAAAGCTATTTGCTGCTATAAGACCTGTCAACAAAAGTCATATGGCAGTTAATTAGCTTGCGTAAATGCGCCAAAATGACTTGCATAAGGCCTTTTACCGTTTCTATAGCAGTCTGAAAATAGCTTGTATAGAACCTTAAACAAGTTAAATTGTTAGTTGGGTGGAAAGTTGGGTGGCAGTAGATCTCTCAAAAAAAAAATGAGGCCTTATATTTCAATTCTGATTTAAACTAGGTGATTCTCAGCCTGCATATACAAAAGGAAACAAATTCTTCGGGTAGTTAAAAATAATTCACGATTTTCATGAGTTAACTCGGGATTGAAATTGACCTGAAAATCATGTTTCCAACTTCAGTTTCACACTGACAAATTGAACCCAAGATTATAAAAAAAAATTTCAATTAGTATTCAAGAGGTTTGTTGTAACGATTTGCAAAACTAAATTAAGGGTGTCATCATTAGCAGCTTCTTGGAAAAGTCTCCACTCCTGTATTACACAGAATTAACTGCATACCTTATTGTGTGGGGAAAGACAGTTTTTCGCTCATATTTTGTTGTTACAGCATGGCATTCTGTGCTCTTTGCATTTGTTCATATTTGTACTTTTGCAATTTGAGAAACTCTCCATGAATATATATTTCGGTATGTTTTCGTTAGCATTTTTATTTCTTGTTGGAGACCACAGGGAAAAATTTCTTATAGTGTCAGCAGCATACTGGAATTAAGTTAATTGTGTATTTCCATAAAGTCTAGTTCATCGCCAGTTTTATTAATGAGATGACAATAGTGTTTTGGAGAGATATAGCTGCAACCAACCACACAGCTCGAAGGAAAGGTTTTTATCGTAGCTAGTCTGTTCATAATCGTAGTTTTCTATAGGGAGACTCAAATTGAGCTGATCAAAAGCGTTTATGGAACTCTTGGATGGTTGGGTGGCACGAAATCTCTCCAAAAAAGAACCTAATGGGGCCTTATATTTCATTTCTGAGTTTAATTCTAATTTAAACTATAGGTGATTCTCACCCTGCATGTTCATGGTAAGTTAAAGAAATAATTTTTTCAGTTAATTAAGAAATAATTCACGAATTTGCATGAGTTAACTCGGGATTTAAATTTACTTGCAAATCATATTTCCAGGAGTTGAATCAAGTTAAGTGATTTAACGCTGATAAATTGAACCCAAGATTATAAAACAAAGTTTTAAATAAGTATTCAAGAGGAATGTTGTAACGACTTACCAAAACTTAATTAAGTGTCTTATAATTAGCAGCTTCTTGGAAATGTCTCTACTCCATTTTTAAACAGAATTAACTGCTTAAGCAATTTATCGTGAGGGGAGAAGACAGAGTTTTTCGCTTATTTTTTGTTGTTAGAGCATGTCATTCTGTGCTTTTCCCATTTTTCATATTTTTATTTTTGCAATTAGAGAAACTCTCCATGAATATTTTTCGGTATGTTTTCTTTGCCATGTCAATTTCTTGTTGGAGACCACAGGAAAAACTTCTTTTTGTATCAGCAGTACTGGACTTAAGTTTATTGTGTATTTCCATAATGTCATTTCCATCACCAGCTTTATCAATCAGATGAGAATAGTGTTTTGGAGAGATATACCTCTAACCACAAACACAAGTCTAGGGAAGGTTTAAATCGTACCTAGGCGGTTATTATCGTAGTTTTCAATATGGAACCTAAAATTGGGCTGATCGAAAGCTTTTATGAACCTCTTGGATGGTTGGGTGGCACTTAATCGCTCCAAAAAACAACCTAATTAGGTCCTATATTTCCTTTCTGAGTGTATTTCTGATATAAACTAGGTGATTCTTACCCGGCATGTTCATAATAAGTTAAGAAAATAATTTCTTTAGTTAATTAAGAAATAATTCACGAATTTCCATGAGTTAACTCGAGATTTAAATTGAACTGAAAATCATGTTTACAGGAGCTGACTCAAATTTCCTCCCGAAAGGCCAATGATTTTACACATGAAAAGATTATTTAACAAAAAGTATCCAAGAGGACTGTTGTTACGACTTCCCATAACTAAATTAAGTGTCTCATCATTTTACATTTAATTGACTTCGAACACATTGAATGCATTTCTCAAAATTCTGTGCTGAGTGCATATTTTCATCATCATCGTCATACAAGAGTGATTGATACATTTTTAATGACCCAATGGATAAAAGGCGTACGTATATGTAATGTGTATATGTATAAGCCTTTTTCATTCCACTAGAAAGAAAAAAAGACACAGAACTGGGTGACACACCGATCCAAGTGCCTTTTTTTCATTCTCATGCGGTTGATGTGGACAAATGACTGAAAATCCTGTAATATAGCACTCCACGTGTTAGTGTCACGATTCAGGAAGGAAGAAAGGACTAAGAGCCTCGATATGGCTATTCATATAAAGTTTATATGTATGTATGCATGGAAATCTGTTTCTGTGGTTCCTACTTTCATACTGTGCTCTGATTGCAGGCACCACTCGGTCAATTGAAATAACTGGGTCTGTTTTTTTTTTTTTTTTTTTGAGATAAACCGTATGAATGGTTCACTTGAACCGTCAAGTTGATCAATCTCGCTGCAAAGGATGAAAATCTACTTATCTCGAAAATGCAGTCCAGATACTGTGATCTACAAGCTCAACCCTTGGAATTGTGTTGAAATGAATAAGAAATGAACCAATTTAAGCAGAAAACAGAATCGAAGAGGAATTCAACTTGTTTTATTTTTTTATAAATATTTTATTTATTTCCTTTTATAATACCGAGGTAGGTACCTACATATAATTTTTTGCGCAAACCTTCCCTCAATACATATATTTAGCCTTTTTAAAAGTGAAAAAGTTATTACCCCCATTTTCATACGGGCTTTGCCGGGTTACAATGTGATATCATTCATTTAACAAGAAAACTTTAAAATAACACTCCGACATTTTGGAATAAAGCTTTGTTTTGACGTCTTAGACGTTTCGTAAGATTTTGCAGAAGCTCGAGGTTGGACGCCTTAGGATTCCCCTAGTCGACGGAGTTTGCAGAAAGCACCTGAGCAAGAGGCCATCCAGTGTGCATTCACCTGCCACAGACACCAGCAGTCTGTGGTCTCAGTATCACAATATCAGCAAAGATGCAGCTGAAACTACAAAAGACTACTAACCTACCCAGAAAAAAGAACCCAAGGTATAATGATGAAATATGCTGCAGCGCAAAACTAGAATAATGAAAGAGGAATATCGAGCAAAGATAAGAAGATTCTGCTTAGAATTCTCCAGTCTAAGATCGTTTGAAGCCACAGGCGTCGGTCTTAATAGAAGTCGAAGATGAGGCAACACTGATTATTATTTTCAGCATATCCAACAAATGTACGCTTTAAGCTTGGCTATCGCTAAACGCTTTTCATTTAGGTCGGGTGGACAGAGATGCTGACCATCATCGTCCGGGTTGAATAGAGTGTTCTGTCTTACAGCGGAGTTTTGGCCATCTTCGCCGCTGGTGCGGATGGCCTGCAAGCTGAGCTATTTAAAGCCGGGGATATGACTTCGTAGGGATGAAAGTATGCCCGATGAACTGAACCTCGGTATAGTGTGCCACATCCACAAGAAGGAAGATGCTCTAACCTGTGCCAACTACAGAGGTATAAGTCTCCTCAACGTCTCATACAAAATCTGTCATCTGTACTCTGTGATCACTTAAAACCGTTTTTCAACGATCTGATCGGCCCCTATCCGTGTGGTTTTAGGCCCGGCAAGTCAACCGTCGATCAAATGTTCATACTCCAACAGATTTTGGAAAAAAAACAGGAGTTTCAAATCGATACACACCACCTCTTTATCAATTTCAAAGTCGCATATGATAGCGTAGAGAGAGACAAGCTATACAGAGCCATGTCGCATCTCGGCATCCCTGCCAAACTCGTCCGCTTGTGCAGGATGACGATGGAAAAATCTCGCTGTTCCGTCAAAGTTGGAAGAGCACCACCGAACCCTATGATTTCGATAAAGGTTTGAGGCAAGGCGACGCGTTATCATGCAATATGTTTAACATCGTACTTGAAGCAATTGTACGCAACTCGCAAGTTAACAACAGAGGTACAATTTTTCGAAAGTCTGTTCAACTACTTGCTTATGTAGATGATATTGACATCATTAAGAGAACAAAGCGAGCTCTTACCGGTGCGTTTACAAGTATAGAATCGGAGGCGGTAAAAATGGGTTTGGTTGTTAATGAGGACAAGATGAAGTATGTGCTATAGTCGAGAAGGTAATCTCAACATCGTCGACTCGGGCAAAACGTCTCGATGAATAGGTACAACTTCGAAGTCTTCAAGGATTTTGTCTTCCTTGGATCCACTATAACATCGCAAAATTAATCTTGAAAACCGCTGTTTCTTCGGAAAAGAAGGCATTTGAGTAGTAAAGCCCTCTCTCAAAGAACCTAATCATCCCGGTTCTGCTGTATGGGGCAGAAGCATGTACCTACCCTGTCAAAAACGGATGAGAATCTGCTTAGGTTCTTTGAAAGGAAAATTCTTCGGTTGATCTTCGGTCCAGTCTGTATCGGTGGAGTATGGAGAAGAAGAGCTTTATGGGCCTTACAGCGACGCACGTCGGCCTTGTCAAAACGCTGGAAATACAGCGGCTGAGATGGCTTGGACACAGGGAGCATATTGACACCGGCACACCAACCCGACGAGTCTTCGATTCTACCCCTGATGGTCTGCGCAGCAGAGGAAGACCCCACCTAAGGTGGCCTACACAAGTGGAGAATGACCTCAACCAACCTGGAGTGCCTAACTGGAGGCAGCTAGCTAGCGACCGAGCTGGCTGGAGGGGCTTGTTGGTTGAGGCCGTTGTCCACCCTGGACCATAAGCGCCATCAAAAGTAAAGAAAGTAAGCAACAAATTTAGCACTCATATATTAATTACGATCTCTTTATTTTCAACAACTTAGCCACCCAGCACACCCAAGAACTGATTGGAGAAGATTTCAATGCCCAAAACCCACAATGGTAGGTATGACACAACTTCACCCGATGCTGGAAACTTCGTGGTAAGCTTGTTTTATGAACATTTTGATCACAAGTTATTCATTGTGGTCTCCCAACCGAAGCCAACATTCCCAAGAACACCATCCTGAGGGCTGAACTTCTTCCTCGTTTCATCTAACATGATTCTAGATGTGCAGAATTACTTACGCCGGACACTTACCAGAGCTTCAAACCACGAGGAAGTGGAACTTTATATCTAACTGGGCCAGCCAAACCTGGCAACAGATCCACAAAATGAGAGGTACCTACATTAACTAAAACTGACTGGGTATGGAAAGATTTTAAAGAAAAATTGAGGAGACCAGAGAAATGCCGGATGCCAAGAGAATCCTTTCCAACAATGAAATCGAAGCAATTTAAATCACTTTAAACAATACCCTGGATGAGGAGAAGATATCGAGGAATTCAAAGGACAGAAACACAGCATTTTCCAGGAGGAATCGTTTGACTTTATGATCATCGATAGTGATTGCAAAGGATCCAACAAAGGGACTGGAGCACGGCAAACGGAATTTACTAAATGGTGAAGAAATGATAATTTACGCAAATTGTGTTAAGGAACTCTCTTCGCCATTTCAACAACAACCAATTCCAAAAAAGGCCATATTCCATCAAACTTGGAACCGATGCATTCAAGGAAATCAACAAAATCATCGAAAAAAAACAGCCATTGGCAGAAAAAATCAGCACCAGACAATGGGAAGTCACGGCGACTCAGGATAATATGGAAGCAACTACCGAATACTTTGAAAGAAATTTCGTGTCAAACCCACCCAGGGATCCATCTCCATCATTCTTAGAGTTAAAGTCAAGTCAACAATTGAGCAGCTTCTATACAGCCGGACGCTGAAATTATCATTTTCAAGGAAGGAAATTTTTCTAGTGATTGCAAGCTGACTGAAGGCTTCACCAACCCTGAAGAAGTAGTTAAGTCAATTAATAGTGGACGACCTAAGAAACCATCTGGACATATCTGGTCTAAATGATTTCCAGCTACATCATACGTCCAAGTCATAGTATTGTTTCTCACAATCCTATTTAACAACAACTGCGTCAACAATTGCAACTTTCCGAAGCGATGGAATACAGCGAAAATTGTACCGATAGCGAAGAAAGTCGATAGAGGAACCGTTTCTGGATATCATCATGTATCCGTTCTCAACAACTCCAGCTAAATCCTTGAAGAATTCATTCTTGGGAGACTGAAGGCATTTTGCAACGCTAACAACATAATTTTTTGGGGGAACCAGTCTACTTTACATCCGCTCTTGAGATTCTAGTACAACATTGTTAGCATTCGACAGCATCTGGATACAGGAACTAATTCATAAGCTAACCAGATCGTTTTTTATCCTAATTGAAAACAACCAGTCAACAACCAAAAAAATCAGAGCAAGAGTTGCTCAAGGATCAAAGCTGTGGCTGTTCCTCTACAACATCTTCACCTCAGACCAACCTCAACTCAACAATGCTATGAAAATGCTCTTTGCGGACGATTCGATAATATACGCCAAATCCATGTCACCAGTTATTGCAGCCCAAAAGAGTAGAAGAGCATGTGAGACAGCTGTGGGAGTTCTACTCAACCTGAGTATCAAGGCCAACTCAGCCAAATCTGAGCAGCAGCTGCAGGCATCAGGTAGAGCGAGAAATAAGACGAAAAGAGAACCTACCTGTGTGAAAGAAGATCCAGTTCCACCATTCAGGAGAAAAGAGATGGACCAAGCTATAAAAAAGCTGAAGAACAACAAGACTGCTGGATCTGATAGTTTGCCAGTAGAGCTCTTCAAATACGGAGGGGATATATTGAGAGGCGGCATCTGGCTTGCTGGGCCTCGCATGACCACTACATCAAAGCCCCTGGCTCGACGAAGAATGCCGATAAGTACGTGCAGCCAAGCAACAAGCATACAAAGCGGCCCTGCATAGAAGGAGCACAGCTGATCACGAGCTCTACGAGCAGAAGAGGAGAGAGGAACACAAGCTTCTAAGAAGGAAAAAGAAAGAGCATGAGAAGCGCGCGATCGAGTAACTAGAGGGATGCCATTGCAGGAATGAAGTTCGGAAGTTTTACCAAAAAGTTGAGGCCCTGGTCCACCCCGGACTGTAGTAAGTAAGTAAGTAAGTAAGTAAGTAAGTATTGAAAGGGTGCATACATCTTATAATCAACCAAGTTTGAACTAAGAAAAGCATCGCCGAAAACTGCTTTCTCAGCTCCATATGTCACATCTTAAGTAAAGGTGATCCTATATTCTGCGAAAATTATCGAGGCATATCCCTACCAAGCTTCGCAAACAAGATTCTATCCAACGTACTGTATGAGCGTCTTAAGCCGTTCAAAGCCGCATATGATAGCATTTGTCGCCAGGAGCTCTAGATATATGGTGATGGCTGAACGACCTGTATAGCGTGATATTGAAATATAAGCAATGTAGTGTGCAACTAGGAAAAAGCTCCTCCAAACTATTTCAAACATGCACAGGTGTTTGGCAAGTAGATGCGCTATCCATGTGATTTCATATCAATATCGTTCTTGAGCAAAAAGTACACCGGTCAGTCCTTAACACTGAGGGCATTATTTTCAACGGATATGTCCAACTTCTCGGAGATGCTGATGATATCGACACTATCGGCCGCTCCCAACGATCCTAAATAGAGTCTTACACGGTTATTGAAGAACAGACAAAACTTGTTGGTCTTCAAGTAAACGAGGGCAAAGGCCAAGCACGTACTTTCAATAAATAATCAAAGGCCTGAAACCCGCCTAGGACAAAACGTTGATAGTAACAACTCCGAGGGCTTAGTCTGGAAGCAGCTGCAGTGTGCTTGGGATCGTAGAAGATGGAAGGCCACCGTGTATCAGACTATGATCTTTCATGGAACCGGAGCCGGATAATTGTGTCATTAGGTAAGCACCTTAAACTTCGAAGATAGAACACGTTGACATTCTGTAGATTTCTCTTATACTTTTATTTTTTTCTAACAAATTTAAGCTAAATATTGAAGCAATTCTACATAAGATTTATTAATTATTTATTGAAAGAACGAATGATTTTGATAAAAAACCTGCGCAAACACAAACGGTACAGTATCAGTTTTTTTTTTTTTTTTTCATAAACTATTTTGTATTTTGTACATGAACCCTGGGGTAATAAATGAGTGCTTACTCACATTTCTCTTATAACCTATTTGTTTTTACGAAAAAGAAAATATTATAATTTTTTGTGTAGAGTTGAATGAGTAAAAGCTTTATAGTAAAAAATTTGTATACAAAATACGGGATACATAGTCTTAGAGAAATTTACAAAAAAAAATCTACACTAAAATTCCGCTTTAACGTAGTTTTTCGATATCAGAGTCTTATATTTTACTGATAAATGGTACCTTTATGCATACCAAAATGTACCCTATTGTTTTTCCTAAATTTAAATGCCTCTATGCTGAAGATCCGACTATGAAAACTCAAGTTAGAGGCATCCAAAGGTAACTAATACATCAGATTTTTATGAAAATTTTGATTAAAAGTATTTTTTTTTTGCGTTTAATCAATAACTCACCTCTTCTTCATTACTGGCTGTATTCACCGAATCCATGCTCTGCGACAGTCCAAGTGGTGCTAATGCCATTGAATTTTCCATATTGTTGTTGTTGCTGGTGTTGTTGTAGTTACTGTTGTTCAAATTCGTATTCGTCGGTGTTGTACTTTCAATTGGTGAGTTACTATTATCACTGTTACTTGAATTTACTTCGGGTGATATTGACGATTCACTAACAGTTGTTGTTCCCACCGAAGTTGTTACAAGACAGTTAGTTGAGTTGTTGTTGTTGTTGTTGCTGATTATATTTGTTGTTGATGATACAATTGGTGAGTTTTGTTTGCTTATACTATTGGTGTTGTTGTTGTTGTTGTTATTAGTATTTATGATATTTGTAGCAAATTTAATTGCTGTTGTAACTGATGTCTGCGATGTTTGTTGCTGTTGGTGAGTCAATTGTTGTTGTTGATGATGGTGCTGCAGCTGTTGTTGATGATGATGGTGTTGTTGTTGCTGTTGTTGATGTTGCTGTTGTTGTAAGTGATGATGATGACGCAATGCTGCCTGCTGTATTTGTTGCTGGACAGCAGCTGCTGCTGCAACAGCTACTGCTTGTTGTTGATGCTGCTGTTGCTGTTGATGATGGTGATGCTGTTGAAATTGATGATGCAGTGATTGATTTAGAATTGGATGCAGTTGCTGTGCAGCAGCAGCGGCAGCAACGGCAGCAGCAGCCCTCTGTTGTTGCTGGTGATGATGTGTTGCAGCCGAAGGATGATGTGGATGGTGGTGTTGTGGATGTGGATGGTGGGCGGCCACGGCAGCCGGATTAAATAATTGATGACCACCACCGGCGGCGGCTACCTTGGCAGCTGAACTTAGTGCTACGGCTGCGGCAGCTGCTGCTGCAGTTGCCGGTGAAGCGAATTGAACTTGTGGAGGCAGTTGTGGTATGACAGAAACTGCTGCACACTGTCGCTTTGGTGACAACACCTGTGGGGCACTCGCTGGCGTTTGCGGCAGCGTTGGCCTGCGTTTAATCGCAATCGACGAAATGGTGATGGCTTTTTCGAACGTTTTTTCTAGAGTTTTCTTTTAATTGTTGTATATGCACACCACTCTATACAACTACACAATCCCAGTTTGTTGCTTTTCAAAATGATTTTGTTTAAAAATTTATTTTTATTGAAGAGAGCAGGCGTTGTTGGGCGCCAGTTTTGAATATATTACTGGTTAGGTGCAGTTAATAATGTTTGTCAATTGCATCTAAATTTTGTTTTTATTATTTTATCTGTAAGAAAAATTAAAAAAAAAAAAGGTTTGCATTAATACAGTGAAATCTGAATTATTTACGTACATAATCTGTCAATTAAAAATTACACAACTTCTATAGTTTTTCAGCAGCAATATAAACGGATTTTTTTTTATGACAACTTTTGGTAATAGAAAATCTTAAAATATCTAATGAAACCGAATAATTTTCGCATTTGAACTTCTGCTTTTTTTTCGTTGAATATCGCTATAAATTTATTCACTTTTTAAGTTGAGTAAACAGAAATATATTTAGACCATTGGGAGGGATATAGATAGACAAGCCTTCAGCCTTTTGCGAATAAGCAACGCAAAAACGTCTACTAAAATAATTCTGATGGCATTATTTGCGGTTGTTGGTAAAATGTATAGAAAAAGTATGGTTCTGCTGTCACTAACTATGGGTTTGGGTTTTGTATATAGCTTTCGAAGTTGAACTTGATATTTACACAAGGGATCTGTAACAAAAACGTAAGCTGAGTGGGCAGGAAGAATCAGGAACATGACAAATTATCAGTTAAAAACGAATTAGATTCAGGTTGTTTGTAACATTTTTTGGTTTCTTACTACACTAAAGAAGCAGGGCTGCCAACGTATATGGAACTAGTTTAGTTTAGCAACTCATATACTTTATAGATAGAAGGGACTCCAGGCATCAGTAATCAGTAAAATGCAGCTTCAAAATGATGAAACTTTACACTTCTTACCTCAAATGGTAGCGCTGTACTACTTAGTGAACACTTTATAGGGCTCCTTCTATATATTCGGAGCTCAGGCCTATAAGGAGCGGTTAATCTGGGTCCCCGCCCTTGGAGTTATATTGTAAGGGTCTGGTATTCCAGGCTGGGGGCCGTGCCGTCGGGGTGACTTCCCGGCCACGTAAAGAAATTTGAGTTGTGAAGCAACAACAAGCCTCGGATACAGACGGAATTACTGTTGACGAACCTAGCAAAAGGAATAAGGACAACGAACTTCGGATCTGCGCGTGGAATGTTCTGTCTCTCTATAGACCATGTGCAGCCGAGTATTTAGCCCTAGACTGCTACGAAGCAGAAATCACCGAAATCCAATAAAGTGCGATGGGATGGGCCGGGCAAAAGAAAACTAAAAGACTGCGACATCTACAACGGTCACTGTTACCGACCACAAGGGCAGCGTCTTTTTGGATGTGGATTTGTCGTTAGAGGCAGAATTAGGCAAGAAGTCCTGAGTTTCAACTATATGAACGAGCGCCTCACGACAAATTCGACAACATTAGCATCATATGCGCACATGCCCCCACAGAGGAGGAAGATGACGACACCAGTACGAGTTCTACGCGCTACTGGACAAGACATATGAGCAATACCCTAATTATGACATTAAAATTGTCTTGGTGATTTTAATGCCAAACTAGGAAGAGAAGACGTCTTTGGTGGTACAATCGGAAGATATAGCCTGCAAAGACACCACCTCCGATAACGGACTCAGGTTAATCGACTTTGCTGCGGGGCGAAACGTTGTGGTAGCTAGTACGCAGCTCGATATACACAAGGGGAACATGGGGAATTCCTGGGCAATCAACCGCTAAACAGATTGACCACATTGCGATCGATGCAAGGATTTCCGAACGTTCCAAGGAGCCAATATTGACTCGTGCCACTACCTCGTTGAAGCCAAGGAAATGCTACGAATATCCAGGCCGAAGCCAAAACAGGGAAATACTGTCAGGAAGTTCGACGTCTGACGGCTTCTGTCACAAGAAATCACCAGGACATCAGGTCCTTTTCCGATCGAGCTTCTCGCACTCTTTTAAATAGTCCTATGCCACCAACTGCAAATATCGAGAACCAATGGAAGAATTTCCAGGAAGCCATTAGAGATGCAGCCTCTGACGTGCTGGGCCTCGCACGACAACCACAGCGAAACAACTAGTTCAACGAAGAATGTCGGCACTTATGTACATGCAGCCAAACAACAGGCATACAAAGCGGCGCTGAATAGAAGGACCAGAGCTGCTCGCGAGCTCTACGAGCAGAAGAGGAGAGAGGAACACAAGCCTATAAGAAGGAAAAAGAAAGAGCATGAGAAGCACCCAATCGATTAAATAGAGGGATGCCCTTGAAGGAATGAAGCTCGGAAGTTTTACCAAAAAGTAAAAAGAACCTCCCAGGGTAACAAAGGCCCAAACCAAGGATGATCAGGGAAATATCGTGGTAGAATCCAGTCGGTGCTGAGGATATGGAAAAATCATTTCTGCAAATTGTATAACGGAGATGACGAACCGAATTCTGCTACCATGCAGATTGCACCACTCAACCTGGACGACGCACGTAGGCCAACAATTCCGTCCACCCGAGTTTCAAATCGGTACTCACCACCTTTTCATCGATTTCAAGCCCGCGTATGACAGCATCTATAGAGACGAGCAATATAGACCAGTGTCTCGTTTTGGAATCCATCCCAGACTCGTCCGTTTGTGGAAGCTGACGATGGAGAATGCACGCTGCTCCATCAAGGTCGGCAAAGACCTCACCGACACCATTGATGTCAAAAAGGCTCTAGGCAAAGCTACGCGCTGTCTGCGACTTCTTCAACATTGTTCTTACTTCTTCAACACTGTTCTTGAAAGAATAGTGCAAAGCTCTCACGGCAACATGAGAGGCACCATTTTTCAAAAGTCGGTCCAATTACTCGCTTACGCTGACGATATGCCATTATCGGACGAACAAAGCGAGATGTCAGTGGTGATTTCGTGAGTATTGAGAAAGAAGCGAAGAAGATGGGGTTACAGTGAATGAAAGCAAAACGAAATATAAGTTGTCAACAAGAAAGAACACCCAACGTCGACATCTCGGACAGAACGTCACTATAGACAGCTATAATTTTGAGGTGTTCAGAGACTTTGACTACCTTGGATCCGCTATAAACTCAGCGAATGATACAAGTACTGACATAAAACGAAGAATTACTCTTGCCAATTGCTGTTTTTTTGGGCTAAGAAGGCAATTGAGAAGCCAAGCCCTCTCTAGAGCAACTAAACTGTCCCTGTATAAGACGCTTATCATCCCGGTCCTGATGTATGTTCAGAGGCATGGACACTGTTAACGGTGGATGAGAACGCGTTATAGGCTGTTTTGAGAGGAAAGTTCTCCGGGTGATTCTTGGTCCCGTCTGCATAGATGGGGAATGGAGAAGAAGATACAACAACGAACTGTACAGCGACACCGACCTAGCCACAAAAGTGAAAAGCCAACGACACCTAAGGCGCATGGACACTTATGCTCCGGCCCGGAAAGTCTTTGAATCCAACCCCGTGGGACAGCGTAGTAGAGCTGGACAGCGTAAAAGGTAGCGCATGGAAGTGGAAGAGGACCTCAACCCAATCAACTTGGCGTGCAAAACTATAAAGACATCTAGCTAGAAACCCAGCTGGCTGGAAGAAGCTTGTTGGTTGACGCCTGGTCCACCCCAAACTGTAGTGCCACCTCAAGTAAGTACGTAAGAATTAGCTCGCACTGAAAAACTGTCCCTATGTGTTTATGCCATATTTTTTTACAATAAGGAATATATAACTTTTTAGGCTTTCGCGGTTGCTAGTATAGCACCGCACTATTAAAAAATTGGAAACAAAACACTAATTTCTAATTTTTATACTCATCAAAGGATTTTTAAACATTAATGTAAGTGTGAACTAAATAATTATTATATTTGAAATACATAAACTGAATTTTACTTTCTACATTAAGTTGACATGAACAACATTACATGTTTATACAAAATAACTTGAATGTAAAAATATATAACTACCTAATATTACTTCCAATTCTCAAGCCCACTTCACCCTTCTATATCAATATCTTCATATATACGGATATTTATGTAATTTAATTGCTAAGCCTACATATATCTACATGAAATTAATTTCATTAAAAACGACACAGCCTCTCTGCTCTGTATTTACATGAGATCACATGTATACATGTACAAGCTCCCATTCGACACATAAATTCCATTTAGCTCAGACGCTTCAAACTCAAAAATTTTTTATATTTACAAAGGAACACTTCCCATGGGATCCATTTACTCCAACCCTTGCCTTAACCAATACATTTTTGAAACCCTTAAAAAAAAAGAATGGAATGAAATAAACCAACCTTGTATCATAGATTTTACGGCACAATATGAGTATAGTGCCATACATCTAGTATAGGTAAAATGGCGAAAAAAAAATGCTAACCAACACCATCCCCCATGATAGAACGAACATTCACAAAGTGTCAAACACACTAGTGGATAGTGTGTCATATAGCCACTGCGGTAACGATGACAGATAGCTAAGTTGGTTCACTATATGCATAGTTTTGCAAACACCTTACCTAACCAGCCATTGATCTACTCCGACACAACCGCCACCGCTGCAGCCAACCAGGACTGGACTTAGCTTTCAACATATATTTTGGGCCCTTCTATGTTTCTATGTTTCATTTGAACAAAGTTTATTTTTCAAATCAGCTTTGATTAAAATATTTGTGCAAGATTGGCATGGCTATCTAGTATTTCTTCCATTAAAAACCATTTTTTTACTAAGCACAATCAAGGCAACAAATGCATAAAATATGTCCGAAATGATAGAGTTTTGTCAGATACGTGGTCCATGCGTTTCCAAGAAGTTATGAGTTTTCAATGCTAAGAGGAATATGAAAGTATTCATGTGATACTCATAATCATAATCTACATATGTATTGAGTACATGTTTAAATCTGTACAGACTACATAAATTGATATTATATGCTTTACCTACGTATTGACTAACAAATATGTAACCAATAAAATATTTTATGGACTCAACATCATACATAAAACATAAATATGAATCCTATAGTCATTGAAAAGTATGTAATGATTACATAAACGCTTTACTGGTCACATTTTGTTGTTTGTACTGTAAATAATTTTGTTTGTAATGAATACCTACAGCTATTTGTACTCACTACATATTATCTATACTATTAGAAGAATGTTTGCTTCTTAGTTTTGCTGCTTATCGTGTAGCAAGTCACCATTTTAATTCGATATAGTTTTTATAGTTTTTTTTTTTTTTTTTGAAAAAATGCAGCTTCTACCAATTTGGTCTCAAACAAGGGGCCTTTCCAGCACCACAAAGCTCTCAACACATAGTATTTGTGCAAGAAATAAATGAGTTGATCCCCCAGTGTTTTAACACCATGCTGTGTCAAAGACAATCTGTCCAAGTGAGACATGTACATATGCAATACATGTATTACTGAATCAATATTCGTTGCATGTATTCATTATAATTCAAATATTAATGTAGTTAATACATATTTTATTGCACCTGGACTATTATAGTTATGTATTGAGTACATATCATCTAAATTAGCAACATTTTTGAGCACATGTAGCTTGTACTGAGCCCGTGATAATTAAATAAATGTGTATCCTGAACCAATAGACACATGCATTCTGTAATCAGTACATATAGCATCAGTACTCAGTACACAATCTTTGTATTCAGTCAATTTTCGATGTGCTAGGCCAATGCTTTGGAGTATGACATGTTGTGATTTGTTTTCAAACTGGACAATAAGACTCAGTACATTATATCTTTCTAGACTGACTTCAATGCATAAGTATTGAGTCAGTAGAAGTTTCTTGTACTCAGAGGCCCAATTCTGAAAGCTTGAATGATTTTCCATGTACCTACACACTCCATTCACGCCAAAAACAAATGGGAATAGACAATGACTGATAGCGTACATGTTATCTGTCAACATTTCTTAACTCACTCTTGTGGAATCGCAAAAATCCATGTGTTATCGACTTTCTGTGCACACAAAAAAAACTCACTCTTGCGGAATTGGGTTCCAGGACACACCTTGTTGTGATGAATATTGTGGTGAATATATCTTTTTCGGCTTTCATTCAAAACATTTTTTGAAATGTTACTATTACATATCAAATACATTCTGTACATAGAGTTTTTATTGCAATCCCAAGCAAATTAACTTCAGAATACATCTACATTAGACACTTAATAGCCCTATTCTCCCCATCATCACTGATACCTCACAAGTCACAAGAAGTGGTGAAACTGATTTTGTGACTTTTTCGTATTCTCCCCTAAAGTCACAACTTGTGAGAGTCATAAAAACAACCGAAACTGTGATCTCCTCCAGAGCAGGTCACCTCACAACTCACAATTTACTTGAGTTTCTACAAATCATTGAATTATATTTTTTCTAATGAGGCGTTATGTTCTCTGTGCGAAAGAGAACAACATGTATGTATTCTTTCATTTCTTAAGCAAAAGAATAAGACAAAGGTGCGATATTCTTTTGCTTTGTATTTATGAAGCAGATAAACTGAATACATATTGTGGGTGTGTTGCTTAAGTTCGTTGCGATTACTTGTAGAGCTTTGCTCATTGGTCATGAAGCTACCAACAAAATGCTGTGGTGAATTTCAATGTGAGTTTTCTTGTGACTACTAGGGGGAGAATACCAAAATGTTATCGAGTCACAACAATCCTCACAAGGAGTAGTCACAAGAGCTTGTGACTTGTGATTCCTCACAAGGGGGAGAATTGGGCTATAAGTCTCCACTGAGGGGAAAATGTAGGTATGTGGTCACTATTTTAAAGCTATGAGCGTACCTCATAGATGTTTGGACAAATAATGTATGTACTAATTCTATGTTGGCATCTCTATAGGCCATACAAATTTATAAGCAAATATGTAGCCAATGCAGAATAATGTGGAATACTTATAGATATAAATATTTGTCAGTTATCTGCTATGAGTAACATGATTATGTAGTGAGTACAATAGCTTACACTAAACTATGCACTTATACAAAATAAAAATATTCTATGGACTCTTATTGGAAAATCTTACTGCCTGCAATCTGTGATTAGTACCTACAAAACTGTTTTGTGAGTATATGCTGATTATGTACTGAGTACAAGATTATATGTAGTGAGTACATTCTTATGTTGTGACTACATTATTATGTAGTGGTTTCCATTTTACTGTAAGTCATGTCTATTTTAACTTTCTTCTTTAATATTTATCAATGCAGTGCAGAATAATGTTAAATCATTACATAAATATTTGCCAGTTATCTGTAATGAAAACACGATTATGTAATGAGTACTATTTCTTAAACCGAACAATGCGCTTATAAAAATCAAAATATTCAGTGGACTCATCACAAAACTAACTAGAAATAATCTGTGATTTAAACCAACTTAATCATTTTTATAAGTACATCTCATGTAGTGGGAACATGATTTAGTGTAGTTAGCACATTACTTTGTAGTGAGTACATTGTTATAGAGTGGTTTCTTTTTAATTCTACTGTTACACCGATATTTAATGAGTTCATACCATCTATATTCAGTACATGTTATCAATTTTTTTTTGTCTAGGCTGACTACATAAATATTGACTCAGTCTAACCGTTGAAGCTTAATTTGATACATGAACTAAAATGTAACCAGTACAAGTACACTTTATGTCAACTGCACCCATAGAGCATTGAGTTCTCATTGCACTCCCATGAGATCTTCAGTAGGTACATACGTTGTGCATTAAATACTCAGTACTGACTGAGTAGGTATTAACATACAATTTTTCCAAGGGATGGCCCTTTGATGATGCGCCCTAAACAGCTTTCTACAATGCCTTATAGATAGTTCGACAATGGTCAAACATTGGCATATCCACTCAGACCTTTCTCGTCATAAAAGAAACGAGGGGTGAGTTGTACTAATCTGCGTCACTAGTTCATGACCGCTGCTACTTCCAATCCAATGCTGCGGCCTTACTTCTACTTTTGAATTCAAGTGTATAAGTATTTATGTATTTTCGTTATAAAACGACCGACACGACGGACGTGGCCGGTACGCTGCCCTTTCGCTGGATTATTATTATTTTTTTTTTTTGCTGAACTTGTTTCTCTACATCCATACATCAGAGATATAAAAATGTCTACCTTCGGTGAACTCTGAATGATTTCAAGACCGATAAGCCAGTGCTGCCTGCTATAGGCTATCATGCACCATATGCCAGGACAGGTGGCACTTTCGGTGGTGATGTAAAGGTTAGTGTTGTTAGAGAGGGAATACAATTTGTTTTTTTTTTAATTTTCTTTTTATCCACAGCTAGAGTATTATTTTTAATTTTGTTTATTTTTATTGCTTTTTTAGCCTTTTTTTTAGGGTTCAAAATGCGGAAGATTATTCTTCGTAAAAAGAAGGATCTGAACAAAAGCAAACAAAAATGCGAGTAAAACACTTCCTTTCCTAGTTTTATTTTTGGCAAAAAAAGAGGAACTAGCTATGTAGGTATGTATGCTATCGGAAAGTAATACAAAATAAATTATTTGGTTCCGGTTAGGTTTATGGGAATAGTGGCTTAGATATACACACATTACGTACCTTGAATTTACATAAGTAGATGTACGAATGTATGTAGAATAGAGACTAGGATTTTGTGTGGTTTAGAATTCAGGATTAGCTTGAACTCAATTTTTTGATTAAAAAATAATTAAATAAATAACTTTTTTTTATTCCACGTTACTTATTCATTAGGAAAATCTAGAAAATTATAGTTGGTGTCTACTAATCCTGTGTGCTGTGTGAATATATCCACACCCTGCATTCTTCTACGAATATCTACATAATGCAAATAGGTGTGTCCCTTTGCTAGGGTATATAATCGGAATAATACCTACGTAGCTTTCGATTGAATTGCTTTTTCTAGACTCTCCAAGGACAACGAAGAACATGTAGTATGTACGTTACAATGTTCATGTTCCTACTGTGAATTTTTTGGTATTTATGGGTGATTTGAAATATGTAGTTTCTTATATACTGAAAGCCAGTTTGAAGTCCATGCCACTATTTTTAATTAAAATCTAAAAAACCTTTTTTGTGCAGTCTTTGGGAATTATTTATTTGAATGGCAACGATGAACACATTGTTTAGAAGTGAATAGAAATGTTATTAACAGGAAATACATAAATACCATTAAGAAGAGGAAAATAACTGGCAAGACTAGTTTTATGCAACATCCTACCTTCAGGCAATGTGTTTGGAAAACTTATAAATTAATTTAAATCCAATAAGTTTATTTATTACCGAATATTGAAAAAAGTTTAAATCAAATTTCAGACAAACTGTAACAGCAACGTTTGGTAGCTTTCAAACCAACCGAAGACAACGGATCACTCTTATAGCTCATGAAGTTAGAGGCACTTCGATAGATAGATCTTCTCAAGAGAAATAAAGAGTACATGGGTTGCCAATGGATTGGGTACGATATCTCGACTTTTAAAACATCGACTCCATAAGATCGACTTTTAAAATCTCGACAGAAAAAATCTCGACTGGTTAAAAGACCGACAGATCAAAATATAGACACAAATTTGACCGACTTTCTAAAATATCGATTTTTCAAAATGTCGATTCTCAAAATGTCGACAGTGATCGAGATTTTATGAATCGAGATTTTAACAGTCGACATTTTAAAAGTCGACATTTTGAAAGTCTACATTTCGATCAGATCATAGTTTAGGGAATGATGTTTACAAGCGCGCGCTTGTAAACATCATTCCCTAAACTATGATCTTATCATTATTATCTAATATCATTGTCATAGTTCAATAAATCGCATTTTTTGTAATTTAATTTTTGTTGTCTATATATTTTGACGTCTTAATTGCCCATTATTCAGGGTCTGTAATGTGTTTTAATATAAATACAATAATAAAACATCCAGAAAATGAGGCAGTTAAAAGTTCGAAATATAAGGTATAATGTAGGTAGGCAACAAAAATGCGTTCTACTGAACTTTCTTGAAGCTAAACAAAAGGTAATATAAAATTAATAACTACCTAAATATGTTAATTATTATAAGAATTAAATAAGAACTTGTGTCTTAAACATAGTCTTAAATTTTCCACAGCATCAAAAAACTGTTAAGTTCCTGTTAAAAAATCAGACAAGAATTTATGATTCTTGAGTTTATAGTTGTTCCGTGCAAACATTTAAGGCAGAGCTTTGTTCTTCAGGTTACTTTCAAATGACCGACAGACAAAATATCGACAAGTCAAAATGTCGACTGGTTAAAATGTCGATTTATATTTTATATCGACTTTTCTGTATGGGAAAAATTCCGACAAGTCGATATTTTTCTCGACTTCTATCAGGGCAGTCGACTTTTTGTCAAATCGACATTCCAAACTGTCGACATTTTAATAAGTCGGTAAAAACAAAGTCGGTTTTTTAACTTTCAAAAAAGTCGATAAAAGTCGACATTTTAACCAGTCGACATTTTTTTTGTCGGTCATTCGTACGTAACCCGTTGCCAATGAAAAATTCTGTCATCATGAGGTCTAAAACCTACAATTTTCAGAGATTTTCTTTTCATCCATACCTATCTTAGCGAGTAAAGTTCAAGTTTAAGACCATGTACATATTGTAGAGCCAAGAAAGATATTTTTTAGGTCAATAAAATACTATCCTTGCTGATCAGCCTTACTTAGGTTTTCTAAGCTAGTTGACTAGACAAAATTGAAGCTATTTCAAAATTGACATCAAAAACTATAATAATAAATAAATAAATTGGGTGGCGCAACAGCTCATGGAGAACCAGGGCCTAGTGACTTACAACTCACAACCATTCCTGTGTGCGTGTTTGTTGGCAGTAATGGAGGGGACCTACAGTTTTTTTGCCGCGTCCGAACAGCTAAATGAGAAGCACTTTTTCATGACAAGTATACTCTTGGAGGATTTGTCAGTTCCTCGCAAGAGGCAGTACCTCGAATAAAACATTTTTGTTTTTAGGTGGCACGGCTGGGAATCGAACCCACACCTTCGACATGACAGTCCTACGCTCTAACCATCAAGCCACGAGGTACTACCATCAAAAACTATACAAAGGCATCAATCATTTCTAGGAAGAATTAACTTCTTCCAGAAGGTTAATGATGAATTCTTAAGGAGATAGGAAAAGATTGGACGAATTCGGTAACTGTTTCCACGAGGTACTACCATCAAAAACTATACAAAGGCATCAATCATTTCTAGGAAGAATTAACTTCTTCCAGAAGGTTAATGACGAATTCTTAAGGAGATAGGAAAAGATTGGACGAATTCGGTAACTGTTTCCAATCAACCCTTTTTCGAAAAAAGCTCAAATAATTTTGTCTACTACTTGTTATCATTAAAAAATGTTATCTCAAGTTATATTAAAAAGGACCTCCTGTTTCTCAAGAAAATTGTTGGCAGCTGTCAATAAATATATTCGAAGGGTGGCAACACTGAAACTTGCCCAAAAGCATATTCAGGGGGCACACTGCACAATGTTAGGTTAGGTTAGGTTGATGGGCTGACGGTGGATCTTGTTCCGTCACACTTAGATCAATGCTGATCCATTGCGGTACCCTGATGGATTGGACCATCCCTTTAAAAATATAACCTATGAAATCTTATTGAGCATCGAGCCATCTAGAGGCGTTGATGAAGTTCATTCAATTTTTACTGTTATTGCATGTTGACTTCGAGATTTCTGCTTAAAGAAATTGCTACCCAAACATTTTTTCCTTACATTCCAGAGTGCCGGACATTGACCTAGGAAGTGAAAGGTGTCCTCCTCTACTTCTACGTCACCGCAACCACTTCATAGGTCTTCAGTACTTAGTCTGTTCTTCTTCTTGTGGTACCCTAAGAGATTATGTCCCGTGATAATTCCTATTAAAAGATCCAGGGATCTCTTTTTCAGGTTTATGATATAGTGCGTTTTTTTTTTTTCTATTGTAGCTAGGCCACAAATTTTTTGTAGTGGTACAAGATGCGAGTGAGTTCCATCTGTCATTGGTAAGTTCCACTATTTTCTTACCAATTGTCTGTTTAATGGCACAGGATGGAATTTTAACACCGGAGTCTGTTAGGCTTTGATCTAATGATGAACTAGTCCTTGCCAGTTCATCTTCTTTTTTATTTCCTAGAATTCCATAGTGCCCAGGAACCCAGCAGAGTCTGATGTTGTGCTGTGTGGCAAGAACCTTTAGCTCTTCGCGACAGCATAAAATCAGCTTGGATTTTATTTCTGTTGCAGAGATAGCTTTGATCGCTGCCTGGCTGTTGATGTAAAAGGTGATATCAGCCCGTGGTATCGCCAACATTGAGATCTGTTCGGCAGCCTTAATCACTAGCAGAACCTCCACTTGGAAGACACTGCTATAATCAGGGAGTCTATAAGAGTTGGCTAAGTTGAGGGATTCTGAGAAGAAGCCCGCACCTTCTCCCATATCTATCTTCGATCCATCGGTGTAAATTTCTACCATCGGTGTATCTGATTGTTGTAAACCAGCTTCCCATTCGTCTCTTGTGGGGATAGAGACAGAAAACGGTTTTTCAAAATTTGTACGGGGTGTTGTGTAGTCTGTGCATACCTACCCCTCCGGAAATGTGTTCATAATTTGTGCATGACCTTCGGAATTCGTTTTGCAGCTATCGGCCTGGCTTAGTCTTAGAGCACGGTAGGCTGCAGTTTCTTGTACGAATAAATCTCGGGGTCTTAGATTGAGTATGGTTTCCATTCTCGCAGTGGGAGTGGACCTCAATGCCCCTGTGATTCCTATGCACACTAGTCTTTGAACTTTATTAAGAGTTTTATAATTGCATGCCTTATTCCCTTAGTAGTTGAAATGTTTCTTGCAGTTTTTGGCGTTCAGAAGTTTTAATCGGATATATCTATATATTTGTAATTCTTAAAAATGGAAGTTTTCCTTAACTTAAAAAATTTTTGTCCGATGGGTGGTAATACTGAAGCTGATTTCCCAATATTATTTTGGATAAAATCCCTTATTAATTTAATTAATTTGTAACCGTTTTTCGCTAAAGAAGTGGTTATAAATTATCTATCAATACTTCAAAAACAGTTTTTAGAGGAACACTAGTGCAGTAGAGTTTTTCAGAAATAAAAATATACTTTTATTGAAAGAGAACTGATGGTTTTTAAAATACATAAACTAAAAACGGATCAACAAAGGAACCTGGTGCTCCCCAAATAGTCAATATGCAAATCGACCATGTGCAAATGGAGGGAAGACACGCCCCTTAACATTTGAGAGAGAAGCTCTCCTCTGTGCGTTCACCTGCTAAAGACGCCAACAACCAGTGTCCTTGTATCCCAAAAGATGCAGCAGCGGAAAACAAGAGTAGCGAAAGGAGAGTATCGAGCAAGGAGAAGAAGATCCTGCGTAGAAAAAAGAGGGTGTATGCAGTCTCCCAGCTCAAAGAGATCCAAGAAACTCGAAACAACACCCCGAAGTTGTTCGGTTGCTTCGAAATAGTCACCGAAGCACAGGGAATACTAGATGTATTCAAGCAGCATTTCCTACAGCTCCTGAATGGGCAACAGGTAGAGCGAGAAATAGAACTAGAAGCGAGCTCTTGTCAATGAAGACTCAAGCTCTTCAAGCACGGAGGGTTATGTGTTGAAAGGGTACTGGGTACATGCATCATTTCGTTAAGTTTGGTTAGAAGGAAGCATGCAGAATTGTTTTATCCTAGGTGTTGCCTCCTGCGAGGAACTGACAAGTCCTCCAAGAGTATACTTGTCATGAATAAGTACTTCTCATCTAACCGTTTGGACTCGGCAAAAAGCTGTAGGTCCCCTCCATTCCTGCCAACAACACGCACACAGGAATGGTTGAGAGTTATAAGTCACTAGACCCTGGTGCTCCATGACCTGTTGCACCACCCAATTTATAGAAGGAAGCATGCCCAAAGACTGGTCTATCAGCTCTTTATGTCCCATCTTCAAACAAGGCTATTCATGTCCTGCAAAAACTATGGAGGCGTTTCCCTGATAAACGTCACATACAAGATCCTATCCAATGAACATTGTGAGCGTCTTAAGTTGTTCTGCAAAATTATAATCGCCAAGTACCAGTGTGGCTTCCAGGAAGTCTGATCGACAATTAGACCGAATATTCACTCCCAGATAAATCCTGGAATTTCAAGTCGGGATTCACCATAGACTATTTATCGACTTCAAAGCCGCATATGATAACATTCATCATCAGGAGCTCTATATGGCATTGGCTTAACTTTGGGTCCCAAAAAAAGTGATCCAATTGTCTCACGTGACATTAAAAAATACGCGGTACAATGTGCAATTGGGGAAAAACTATTCCAAACATGCACAGGGTTTTGGCAAGGAGATGCGCTATAGTGTGATTTCTTCAATCTCGTTCCGGAACAAATAGTGCGCATGGCAGGCTGTAACTTTCATATATTCTCAACTGTTTTTTCCAACTTCTAGGGTATTCCGATGATATCGACATCATCGGCCGCTCCCAACAGGCCATTATTGACTCTTTCACGGCAATTGAAAAACAGGCGAAACTTGTTGGTCATCAAGTAAAAGAGGACATGCGATCAAAAACAATGAAAGATCTGTCAAAAGGCTTGGCTAAGACAAAATTTCACTGTTCTTCGAAGAAGATCATCTAACTCGGGATAAAAATTATTCACACGAACGACATCTTAGTGGAGATCTGGACGAAGAATTACCCTAGCAAATTGGTGCTACTTAAGTTTGGCGCAATATATGGGTTCAAAGCTCCTGACATGAAAGACGAAGTGCGGGCTCTATAAAACCTTCATTCTGCCAGTCTTTCTTTACGGCACGGAGTCTTGAACGATTAGCAACAAAAAAATGATACTGGGATTCTTGGAAAGGAATATTCTTCGACGGATATTTAGTCCTGTTTGCGAGGAGGGCGAATGGAAGAGAAGATATAACCACGAACTTTATGAGCTGTGTTAAAATGTGGATGTAGTCCAGAAAATCAAAACACGTCAACTACAGTGGCAGTCGAGCAAATGGACAATAATGCCCCAGTCCAAGAGTCTTTGAATCCCAGCAACCAGGTTCGAGAGAATATAGAAAATCGAGCCTCCTATTCAAAGACAAAGCCATCACGAATGCCAGAAAGCTTGGTCTAGATGAATGGATGCAGCGTGCTTGGGATCGTAGAGCATGGAAGGCTGCCGTGGATCAGGCTGAGACCCTTCATGGATTGAGAGCAGGGTAAGTAAGTATACATAGGCAACTTTTTGATGGACGCATAGGACGGCTCCGTGAAATAACTCCCCAAAGTGATAGTTAAAAAAATGATACTCCCCAAATTGACGTGGCTGGCGGCGCGGAGTGGCACGTGAGGTGGCCGCGTGGCAGAGCGCGTTCCGCCCGGCTCGGCCACTTCACGGAAGAATTATTAAAATTTTTTTTTTTGGGAGTTATTTCATTGGGGAGTTATTTCACGGAGCCGCTTAAGACATATCAATTAATCTCTCCACTATATAACTCAGCTTTGTCAAAATATTTTTTTGTTGACTTTTCCTTGTCTAGTTTTTCTGAGAAACATTTATTTTTAGTCTTTAAGTGGCATTATCCTTGTTTAATATTTAAAAATATTAATTTTTAATTTTTCTATAAGACAGAAATAGAATTTCCATTATTGCTTACTCCACTATTTTCATGAGAATCCAACTTAATCCAGTAGACATCTACATGAATACAAGAAGGAAGAGCTCATCCATCATTGCAAACTTTGTGCGAGTCTGCTGTTGATAAACATAAGAAATTATTTGCTTTTGTTAAATTTATCTCTGTTGGAACAATTAAAACTTTTAAAAAACACAAGATCTTTTCGTTCCTAACGTAGAAGAAAAGGAACAAAAAAAAATAAAAATTTAAAACAAACAACAACAACACCAACCGATAAGAAGGCATCTTCTAACATAATTTTAACACAACAGAGGCATCTACATCAGCATTTGTGAACTATATAGAAATAAGAGCCGTTCAAGTATGTACATCTTGCCACTTAGCCTTTTGGAAGCATGCAATTTAAATGCACTGAATTGTTGTTGTTATAATTACATAACAGTATTCATCCAGAGGTATGTATGTGATATACACATCTTCAAGCGCATATAATGTTTCTACTTCCCCATTGTCATTTAGCATTGTCTTGCTTCTTGCCACGCCACCATCCATCCACAACACTATGCGATGCGCCACCATCGTCATTCTGACACTCCGAGAAAACAGTTGGAGCTGGAATAGAAGCTGTGGAAATATATCTCAGCCGAATTTCCCAGTTGAATTCATCGCTATTCTTGTTTAAGCATCATCATCTTCATCATCATGGCAATGATAATCACCGTTGCCATCTCATATCGCAGTGGTAGGTACCTATACATAGTCGTCATCGTCGTCGTTTAGTGGCTTCAGCGCAACATTAGCAACTTTCCAAAGTGAAGTGCGAAAAACGGAACGAAAGGAGCGTTAATGGGAGGACATAGCATAGACACGGAACATGGATCAACCATTTGGAGTAAAAATAAAATAAAAGAAAATTGCAATGAAATAGAAAAAAAAAAAAAACAAAAGAATGCATCAGGACTAACGTTATGCCATTAGTTAGTTTACCTAGTCCATATATTTGGGGTGACCATATTTTTTGTAGGTACTTGTGATATTAAAGTAGGGACCCAACTAAAAAACAGTTTTTAACAAGGACCTATACAAAGTTTTACATTGATGCTAAAGCTACGTACATTCTTCCTCGTGAAGTGAACATTCACCAGTGGGGAAAGTGATTTTTTGACATTACTCACTGGTACAGACTTGCGAATGTGTTGTGAACGTTTGACGTTTAGAACCACAATACCTCAAATGAGGCATTTATCTTTTGTTATCGAACTGTCAACTACTATTCACCAAGAGTTCCAGTACATTTTTCACGGGAATCGGTCGTGATCGAAAACTCTCCACACAGCTTCACGAGCACGTTCACGGGTGAATAAAAATTCAAATTTAGGCTTAACAAGGCCCTACTAATGTTGACTATTGAAATTATTCTAGTGCCTCGTAAGTTATGTAAAATAAAACTGACCATGTAGTCCGACATTTTACTGACATATAATGAAAATGATTTTACTAATAAGTAGTTCAGGGATGTTATTTAAAATAAAAAAACAACGCTATCGCCCTCACGCCTTTACTTTAGGAAGTATTTTGATGACAGTTTGACAAAAAAAATGCATTCTTTTGTGCTTTTTTTCTGTATACTTAACTCAAAATCGCCAAATTTTGAGATATGGAAACTCTTCTTCTGAGAGCATGATTTGTAAAAAAAGACGTTTGGTCACCGTATAGACATTGCAAAACGAGTAGTCATGGTTTGGGGGTACATACATTCATAGGTGTGTTTCAGATTCTTTAGTGTTTTTAGCCAAGCGTCTGGGGAAAATACGTGAGATATCTATACCTTACCTAACTTAACTGAGATTGAAATTTAAGTTGCGCTGGCTCTGGCTGTTAACTGATTAGCTAGAAATGTGAGCTTTAACTGGTAAATCTATGGCGGGTGGCTTTGAAGTAAATTTTTAAAGCAGTTTTACTAATTGCTTAAATATTTTTATTTTTTTCAATGAAACAATGAACCTCCCTGAGTATGTGGAAAGAGAAAAAAAAAATGAGAAAAATTAGAGTATTAGATACATAACTAGGTGTCGCTAGTAAAAATATATTTTACTTGATCTAATGAAGTGTTGATAGCACTATTTTAATGGAATTTTGTTTCTTCTCATACAATTTTCATAATTGAATTTAAGAAATTGTTGAACTTACTGTGAACTTGTATTAGATTAATTTTTGTTAATTTTCTAATAAGGAAATTTCCAATATGAAAAAAAAAACAACAATATAACTCCTTTTCTGAATAACCTTCAAACACTTTTCAATTTAAAATTCTCCAATTTAATCTTAAAACTTTTCTAATTTTCCAACTTTTTACTATTCTTTCTCAAAATTGGAAAAACCTCTTTCGGCTTAACGAGTCACCAAGAAGTGGTTGTTCCTTCCTAGCCGTTGTCTTCTACCAGCCTCTCTCTCACTCACACATTCTCCAACTCATTCAAATGGCTTTCGTGGAACTCGGTAACAGTACGGAGGTTGAGTTGAGCTAGATTGCTCGAGTGGTAATGCGAAACTCATATAATTCAGTCACGTAGGTACTTACTTTACTTACTTACTTATCCGGCTCCCGTTCCATGAAGGGTCTCTGCCTGAGATATTGCGGACTTCCATCGGTTACGGTCCCTCGCACGCTCCCTCCAGTCGTCGAGACCAAGCCCTCTTGCGTCTGTGACCGCCTGCTTTCTATAGCGGAGGTTCGGTCTTCCGGGTCGTCTCGAACCTGGGGGCTGGGATTCGAAGGTTTTCTTAGCTGGAGCGTTTTTGTCCATTCGCTCGATGTGGCCGAGCCAGTGTAGTCGACGTTTTTTGGCTCTTTGGACTACATCCACATCTTGGTACAGCTTGTACAATTCACGATTGAATCTTCTCAACCAATCGCCCTCTTCATATATAGGACCAAATATCCGCCAGCGAATTTTTCTCTCGAAAGTATCCTCCAGCACTCGGCGCCGTAGAGAAGAACTATTAAGATTAGCGTTTTGTATAGCGTGCTCTTTGTCTTTCGAGAAAGGAGTTTTGAACCCCATTTGTTTGACCAAACCGAAGTAGCAGCGGTTTGCTAGGGTGATTCTTCTTCGGATTTCCACTAAGGTGTCGTTCGTGGAATTGATGTTTGTTCCGAGGTAGGTGAACTCCTTGACTACCTCGAAATTACTTCTGCCAACAGTGACGTTTTGTCCTAGGCGATGGACAGATGTGGCTTTTTTTGTTGATAGCATATACTTTGTTCTGTCCTCATTCACTTCAAAACCAACTAGTTTCGTCTGTTCATCAATAGCAGTGAATGCTTCAAGTACAGCTGTCCTGGAGCGGCCGATGATGTCGGCATCATCCGCATAGCCAATCATTTGAGAAGACCTGTTAAAGATAATGCCTTCCATGTAAACACCACTCTTGCGCACTATCTGCTCCAAGACAAGGTTAAAGAAATCACATGATAGCGCATCTCCTTGTGGGAACCCTATAAACGTCTCGAATAACTCGGATGAGCTGTTACCCATTTGCACGTTGAACCGCGTATTTTTAACGTCATGCGGCATAGCTGGATCAGTTTTTTTTTGGGATCCCGAGTTCCGTCGTCGCCAATAGAAGCTCTTGGTGACTTATGCTATCATATGCGGCCTTGAAGTTGATGAATAGTAGTGGGTCTCGAGCTGAAGTTCGTTTGTATTTTCCAGGATTTGCCTCAATGTGAAGATTTGGTCTATCGTTGATCTGCCTGGCCTGAAGCCAAACTGGGACGTGTCGATCATAGTGTTGCAGAAAGGTTTTAGACTCCCATATAGTACCTTCGTTGGATAAGATCTTGTAGGCGACATTAAGCAGGGATATGCCTCTGTAGTTCTTGCAGGACATAGGACTACCTTTTTTGTAGATTGGGCATATGGAGCTATTTGACCAGTCGTCGGGCATACTTTCCTCCTCCCACACTTGGTTGATGAGCTGGTGCATGCACCCTACCGGGACATCTCCTCCATACTTGAAGAAATCCGCAGGTAGGCCATCCGAGCCAACGGATTTGTTGTTCTTAAGCTTGTGGATGGCTTTCTTAACCTCTTCAGTATAGTCTCTCATGATTCTTTGTTCCCCTGTCGCCTCCTCTACATAATGCCCACTATGCAGTTGCTGGATATGCTGCTTAAGCACGTCTATAATTCCCTCGTGCTTCGGTGACTAGGTTCCCTTCGCTTTTCTAAGAGCAATCCTATGCCAATCCTATAACCAGATGCCAGTTGCTTGGCTGTTTTGTAGAACCGGCCAGCGGGTGTTGGTCCCGGTGATAGACTCTTCGAGATACTTGAGTGAGAGGCTACGGATGCTCTTTGCTTTCTGCGCAGGTTTTTTTTTCTCTTTCCTTCTCTTTTCACGGTACTCCTCCCTTGCTGCTCTTGTTTTCCGTTGCAGCATTTTCATTCGTGCATTTTCCGTCTCCTGATGCTTCAATACCGCGCATTCCTCGTCATACCACGGGTTCTTTTTTCTGGATGGTTGATAGCCTATGGTGGTCTCGGCTGTCTACTTAATCATGTCGCGATACTGGTTCCACTGGTTGTTGACACTTGTGGCTGAGTGTAAGGCAGAGAGTTTCCCGGTCAATTGCTCACTGTAGTCTCTGGCTTTCTCAGATGTGCTAAGGCATGCAATGTTGAATTTCATCCTTTGGGCCGTCTTCGCTTTCTTTTTGTTGGACAGTCAGGCTCTGAACTTTGTCACAGCAAGAAAGTGGTCAGAGTCCACATTTGCACCTCGGAAAGGTCGCACGTCCAAGATGTTCGATGTGTACCTTGCGCCAATTAGCACCATCTGGAGATCCTCAGGTTGCTGTGTGTATTCTTCGCCTGGGGGAACTTAGTGCTACTTATCACCGTATTACAAGCAAAGTCGATTATTCGAAAGTCGTTATCTGTTTTCGTTTCGTGGAAGCTGTGCTTTCCAACTAATCCGCCAAAGATGTTTTCCTCTCCGACTTAAGCATTGAAATCTCTGAGCCGACTTTGATACCGTACTCCGGGTAGGCTCCGTAGACTCCGTCTAGGAGGTCGTAAAACTTCTCCTTGTTAGACTCCTCAGCTTCATTGGTAGGGGCGTATGCACATATAAGGCTGATGTTTTGGAAGTAAGCTTTGATGCGGATCACAGCCAGGCGATAGCTAATCGGCTTAAAATCGATTACTTTTGATCTGAGTCGATTTCCCACGACGAATCCGCATACTGGCATGCGCTGTTTTTGATGACAGCTGTAATAAATGTCGCAATCTTTTCTTTTCGTTATACCTGATGCTATCCATCGTATCTCCTGGATCGCGGTAATATCTGCCTTGTACCGCGAGAGGACAGATTCAAGTTTTTAAGTAGCACTTGGCGCATAAAGTGTCCTTACATTCCAAGTGCATGCTCGTAAGTCGTTGTTCATTTTCGTTCCGGATCTGGTTGCCATTTGAGGTGGGTCGTTATCAGAGGCTTCATGCTTCTCTTTCATAACAATGGTTTTTTTAACTGTGGTTAGCCAACGCACTAAGCTCCAAACTGTAGGGCAATGGGTTTGATGTTGCAATTCTTTACTTGATCAACATTCGCACTTACAAGTTTAGCAAGTCATGACATAAAGCCAAGACCAGTATCCGGCGGTTACCAACTTGCAACTTGGAGGTATTGAAAGCAATTGACGTGTAGGAAAAGATACATCTCGAAGCCCCCAGTTCCTACAACATACAACCACAAAATTTCTAAAAAAAAAAAAAACAGTCCAAAATGTTGAGCAATGTTCCCAAGGGACTGTAACTAATTTTTGTCTTAGTTTAAATACAAAAAAATGTATTTTAAATTATTTGTAGATCTGATCAGATCTGAAAGAAATTTGAAAATTTTGACGTTTGGAAGTTGTCAAGCAAATTTTAGGTCAACTAGTTGCTTAAAACTCGAAATATATAATCAACAAAAATAATCCTCTCGAGGCAAAAGGTAACAAAACTGGTGATGGTGAGGCTCTTAAAGGATTTCGATAGCTAAGCGGTTGCTTAGTACCTACCCTTGTTAAGAACTAGAATATTTTTACAGACGCAGACGAGTAAAAGTTGAGAGCACATTTCCCCTTATATCACCTATAATATACTTAGTAATAAAAATTCAACTTAACCGCACAATAAAATATACTTATTAGCATATTAATAAAAAATTAAGTTTTAGTCTACCATCACCCACCCATGTTTGCATGGCAATGATGTCAACATTTCTTTTTCTCACTAACTAAAACTCGACCATAAAATTTAACTCTAAACGCACCCACACAAATTTCACAGAAACACCAGTCAAACCTTGTATTTAGACCAATTCGGGTAAAAATTGAAATAATTTAAATAATTATAACTGTTTCTGAAGCTTATCTTTAAATCTTGAAAATTAAAAAAAAAAACAACAATGTTCTTATTTTTCATACCAAAATGTCTGGAATGTTTTTTGAATTTACAAAGAAAACTTTCATTGCAATAATCTGCACAATGTATTCTCCTACCTATTTAAGACATTTGCCATTGTGGTCCATAATGCGAGGCCATCATATCGATACCTTCCCGTAAGAATGTATTAAGCGACATTTGAAAAATTTTAAATTAAATTTTTAAAATAACTCTTATTCAGTTACTTGTTTGGGCATTTTGCTGTAATAAACAGATTCTTAGAAGCATTTTGAGTTGAAAATCCCGTTCCAATTTTTTTAAATACATAAATAAATAACTGGACCAGAGGCTTTTTTCGATGCCTTTAAAATTTTGGAAATGTCGCTTAATACATTCTTACGGGAAGGTATCGATATAATTTAATGACCACGTTGTTGTTATAAGACACAACAACTAAATTGCATACATTAAACAAAAAAATAAAAAAAAAGTAAATAAAACAGTACACCATTCCCATTGGAGATTCAAATGTGGTTTTCAATTCGAATTTATCTGCAATCTCAAAAAGATACCAGCTGCGTTAATTCTATATTCTTTGTCTTAGACGTTTCTGCTCCTATGATGCACATTTTCATGAAGCGAAAATTCTTCGATTCACCGCAATATGGTATGAGAACTTCAAGTAGATACAATAACTGAGAAATCGTGCGGAGATAGTCAAGAGAAAAAATGTAAAAAAAAAAAAAAAAAAAAAAAAAAAATGCATGGACAAAGTCATTTTCCTAGAAAGTCCAAATAAAAAAAAAAAAAACAGCGCCAACCAATGCTCCAAATTGAAATCCCCCTTGTAACTTACCACAGTCAAGACCATACGTTCTCCCAGTCCCCATTTGAAAATTCAAAAGAATGACAAACATCAAGAAAATGAAATTCAACTCAAAAAAGTATCTCTGATGCTGGCCTTTGCTTTGCCTATCCTATCCTATTCCCTACGCCCACCCTGGCCCTGCCTGATGCCCTGGGGATGATGCGGGAGATAATACGCGTGCTCTGACATTTCAAATGTCAAAAGTATAAATGTACATTCGTATGTGCATAAAAAGATTACATGGATTATGTCTCGGTTTTTGTTTTTTTTTTGTATCTCATTGTTGTTGTGTTTCATTTTGTTTGTACTTTTGTATGCTTTATTTTCTGTTTATGTTTTGTATATTTTTGTTTTTGTATTCTACATTTTGCTTTTGGGTCAATAGTGCAGAGAAGTTAAGCAAATTCAAAGAAATATTGCAATGGAAGAAGAAGAGGAGAAGTAAAATATATTTCAATGGATTTTTTGGAGCTGACTTTGAACTTCTGACAGCCATATATGAGGTGAGGGCCAATGTTATTCCAAAGTAGGTTGGTATGGTAGAATGGTAAAATGTGCTTTGGGGATATTATAATTTGGACAGCCATTTCCGTAATAATGAAGATAGAGATACATATGTACATATACCTCTACCTATATATAGGTATCTGTGTGTATCCCAATTTTAGATGTTAATTAAACTGATTCAAGAAAGTAATATAAATGCAAAATGGGTTAATGGACGAACTAGATATGGAAAAAGAGGTTGAAATTTACTGAGATTATTCTGCAAAAAAAAAAATTTTAGAACTACCTACATTTATATAAATTTTTATCACATCTGTTTAATTTCTTTTGTTTCAATGTTGTATCGCAGGCAAAAACTTAGAAGCAGGCTCCTTTCTTGCAGGAAGGTATATTAAATTTAATGATACACTAATTGCTCATTATTGCTTTAGTTACCATTTAAATGATTTAATGTTTGAATATGGACTTATAAAAGGTATTTACACTCACCTGTTGTGGTAATAATAGATTTGTATGTTGTTTTCATTCTGTTTGAAAGTAACAAACTTGCCTTAAGTTTAGATTTAAGCAGTTAAAATATATAAACACACATATACCTACACAGATATGTGAATTATTATGTCTCATTAGAAAGTCTCTACCAATTCATGAAAAAAATATTGAGTTCAATATTTCAATTAAAGTGGACATAAACATGATATACAATTACATACATATATGGAATGAAATTTGGTATAATAATTTGACTTATTAATGGCTTGATTTTTATACTTGCAGTAGAAATGTTATGTTCTCGTAAGTATACTAGTTTCCCATTCGGAAATAAATCGAACATGAGATTTAATCAGACTTTTTCAGTGTCCATTACGATGGATGGAAGAAGTGAACAAAAAATTGGGTCGCATGTATTTCTGTGATTTGAATGCCAGAATTGGGCTTTTTCAAAATCCATGCATGGAGGAGTTGAATATTCGAACGGATTCACTTTCAAGCATCAGGAACTCTAAAGATGGATTACTCAACAGAAATGGTAGAGTCCTTATTGAGTTACTTGAAAGTTTTGGTTTTTGGGTTTTGAATGGTACATCGAGAAGCGATGCTTGCGGTGAACTGACTTTTGTAGGTGGACAAGGAAGTTCAGTAATCAACCTATGTGCGGTCACTGGGGAATGGATTCAGGCTATTGAAAATTTTGAAGTTCTAGCAGCCATCTTTACCTCCCACTTACCAATCATTGTTTCTGCAAACTTTTACCAAGAATTGCCTCACGATAACTCAAAAAAGCTACCTAAACTCAAGTGGATAGCTCAACAGGGAGATATATTCCGCGAAAGATTAAATCGGTGCGTTGGTTCTTTGCCAGATCAAAACTCTTTGGCAATTGACAAGATTGAGGAGAAGATAACAGATATTTTAAGATCATCTACTTCCCAAAACAGTGGTCGTAAACATTTGGAACCCTTATGCAAATGGTTTGTTCTGAATGCATAAGACTCCGCAAAAGATCTTTCGCATATCTTAATTTATTTAGAAAGTTCAATTTCGACCATTTTAAGTCTGCATATTTAGAAGCAAATAAAACATACAAGCAAGCCTGCGATTATAAAAAAAACTACGCTACGTATCAAACCTAGCAACAAATTTGGAAACTTATAAGGACTCCAAGACTTTTTTGTATAACGTACGGGAGTTAGGTGAAACGAATCGTCCTTCTACAAGTCCATTACAAGCTGAAGTTCTAGTTTCTTATTTTCGATCGTTGCTTACAGGCAGTGACGATGTCCAGTCATTTCATTACGCTTTGCCTATAACACAATGGTCGAGGAGCTTGACTCCCCAATTGTTTTCGAAGAACTAGAACTAGCTCTTTTTCAAATGAAAAACAATAAGTCCCCGGGTATTGATGGTATTCCTGTTGAATTTTTAAAAAACTCTTCTATAGAATTCAAACGATATCTACTCTCGTTTTATAACGTTCTGTATGATAACTCCTGTGTTCCCGCAAGTTTTAATAAAGCTGTTATATTTTCAATTTTTAAGAAAGGTGACGCTTACTTACCTGAAAATTATAGAGGCATTTCAATTCTGAATTCCGATAGGAAAATATTTGCAAGAATCCTGTATAACAGACTAATTAGATGGGTAGAGGCAAACAATCGATTAAGCATATTTCAAGCTGGATTTCGTGAAGGATTTTCAACGTTTGAACATATTTTTGCCTTAACCAGCATAGCTAACAAATTTACGCAAAGAAAAAAAAAGCTTTATGCATGTTTCGTGGATTTGAAAGCTGCTTTTGATGCTGTCAATCGCCAAGCTCTCATTTATAAAATGGCTTCTCTTGGAATATCCAGAAAGTTTCTGTCTATTTATGAAAACTTTTTATACCGAACATATGCGACAGTTTGGGATGGGTCAGAGACTTCAAACTGGTTTGAAACGACTGCGGGTGTCCCTCAAGGATGTATTTTAAGTACAATCCTGTTTGCGCTTTACATTGATGATGTTTCTGAAAATATACTGGGTGGAGTCACATTTTCGGATATCCTCATAAAAGTATTGCTTTACGCAGATGATTTAGTCATGTTAGCGGATAACCCGTTTTCCCTCCAACTCCAAATTAACAAGCTCCAAATATACTGCAAAACTTGGGATCTCAAGATAAACTCTGGAAAAACTAAAATTATGGTATTTGAAGCTCGCAAGTGTAAAAGGTTAAGAGAGGAAAGGTGGTTTCTGGGTGGCGAGTCTATTGAGATAGTACAGGAATTTAAATATCTGGGAGTGTTGATGTCCGCTAACGTAAGCTTCACTAAGCATGTTCAGCAAAAAAGTAAAGAAGCGAAAATTGCTCTCAGTGTTATGTGGCCCAAATTCTTCTCAAAGCAAAATATTGACTTAGGTTCAAAATATCGAGTTTTTCAATCAACTGTTAACAGTTGTATGTGTTATGGTGTTCAAGCTTTTTGCCAAACCTATTTCGAAGAATTTGAGTTGATTCAACGTTTTTTTTTAACGTTTATTTCGGTTGCCCAATTCAACACCAACTTATGCAATTCACGTCGAGTCAGGAATAACACCTGTTTATACAAAAAACTTAAAATCACACTCAGATTTTCTTACGAAAGTTATGAGAAAACCAGGATGTAGTCTTCACAAATCCATTATGAAGCACCTCTTGCGAACATGTGCATCGCCTTTCAAGGAGTTGAATGAACTTGCCCAGTCGCACAACCTGTCTCTGGATTTAACGGAATCGAACTTAGATAGCTGACAGGAAAAATTTTCTATTATTATCGCGAACATTGATGAGAAGATGTATCTCCAACATTTAAATAGAGCATCAACATCAGAAACTCGAGAAATTTATAGAAACTTAAACCATTCTCTAAATTCCAGTAATTACTTTAAATATGGATTTCCTGTGAAAGCAATAACTACAATTTTTAGGGCAAGGGTAGAAATTCTGAGTCTTAACTATGTCCCACATCGGTCAGATTTGCCTACTATTTGTAATTTTTGTAACAGAAATGAATGCGACGATGTTTATCATTTCATTGCTATTTGTCCAGTACTGCAAGAAATTCGAAGGCTATACTTTGAACAGAGTGTCCTCTCAAGGGAACAACTATTTAATGTATTGAACGGGTCCGCGGGGTGGACAAATCTCTTCATGTTTTGTGATCATGCATTAAATGATCGAAAAAGTTTTTGAAATATTTAATCCATAATGGCTGTTCAGTGTTCAACCTCTTAGTTCAATTATTTTTAAATCTTTGCTTATACATTTATACCTCACTATTGTGTAATTTATTTATTAAAATTATAAATATAAAACCCAAACTGTATTAAATTGTTAAAACAAAAATAAATATGTTTAAATTATTATTTACCCACTTTTTAATTCATGTTAAATTTAAATCTACCAATTATTTTTTATTTAATTAAAAAAATGTAATTTTCTGGCAGACGGCAACTCGCCATGTCCATAAATTATTTTGATTTCTAATATTGTAAACATTTACTTAAATAAAGAAATAATAATAATATAATAAAATAATATATTTCTGTCTATCTGTCTTTATTCAACACTAACCGCTGAAGGCTCTGCACCTATAGCACCTCATATGAGGAAATTGTGATAAAAAATGCCATCTAATTGGTCAGTAATTGGTCAGAGAAGGTCAACTGGTCCCAGAAATTGGTCAGCCCTAGATAACTTGTAATAAAGGCTTAAACTTTTTCAAGGTCGCTCAAGGTCACGCGCTTCATTTCATTTATGGGAAATTTACAAAAATTTAATACCACCTGAAAGGCCCTAAGATCTTTATAAAAGATCAGCAAGTTTCAGTTATTGGTCAGCTATAGATCCATTTTTACGATTTTTTTAAAATATTTTTTTTTCAAGGTCACGAATCGTTCATTATTATTATCGTACAAGTTTAAAAAACTGCAAGGTAAAACCACTAATAGAAAATTTTTCATAATCAAGGTGATCTTCCCAATACTGTTAGTGATATTAACCAACTGAAAAGTACAAAAGTCCTTTTCTGCGACTTGATAATGAATCGCATTTTTACCCCAGACCAATAGTATTTGTTTGTACTTTATTATGAAATAGGGCTCAGATGCAGCGTTACACTGGGACACCAGGACTCCTCTTTTTAAAAATGATTGAAATTCGACTCCTTTTATAATCTTAGGACTCTTTTTCATAAACGCACAAATATTTATTGAGTTCTATGATATGAATGGTGGTTGGATGTTGTAAGAACTGGGGGCCTCGAGCTGTATCTTTTCCTACACATCAAGTGCTTACAATACCTCCACGTTGGTAGCCGCCGGATACTGGTCTTGGCTTTATGCCTTGACTTGCTAAAGTTGTAAGTGCGAATGTTGACCAAGGAAAGAATTGAACATTAAACTCATGGCCCTACAGATTGGAGGTTAGTGCGTTGGGCTAACGACCCGACCACAGTAAAAAAGCCAATTGTTATTAGAGAGACGCAAGAACTCTCGGATAACGACCCCCCTCAAATGGCAACCAGACCCGGAACGAAAATGGACTATGATCTACGAGTATGCACCTGTAATGTAAGAACACTCTATACATTAGGTGACACTCAAAAGCTTGAATCTGTCCTCTCGCGGTACAAGGCAGATATTACCGCGATCCAGGAGATACGATGGATAGAATCAGGTATAACGAAGAGAAAAGATTGCGACATTTATTACAGCTGCCATCAAAGACTGCACATGTTAGGATGCGGATTCGTCGTGGGAAATCGACTCAGATCAAAAGTCATTGATTTTAAGCCGATTAGCGATCGCCTGGCTGTGATCCGCATCAAAGCTACCTTCCATAACATCAGCCTAATATGTGCACACGCCCCTACCGATGAAGCTGAGGAGTCTAACAAGGAGGAGTTTTACGACCTCCTGGACGGAGCCTACGGAGCCTGTCCGGAGTACGATGTCAAAGTCGTGCTCGGAGACTTCAATGCTAAAGTCGGAAAGGAAAACATCTTTGGCGGACTAGTTGGAAAGCACAGATATCGGCTTCCAACTAATCGACTTTGCTGCAGCTCGTAATACGGTGATAAGTAGCACTAAGTTCCCCAGGCGAAGGATACACACAAAAGCCTGGCGATCTCCAGATGGTCGAACCGCCAACCAAATCGACCACGTGCTAATTGGCGCAAGGTATGCATCGAACATCTTGGACGTGCGAACTTGCCGAGGCGCAAACGTGGACTCTGACCACTGTCTTGTTGTGACAAAGTTCAGAGTCCGACTGTCCAAGGAAAAGAAAACGAAGACCGCCCAAAGGAAGAAATTCAACATTGCATGCCTTAGCACATCTGAGAAAGCCAGAGACTACAGTGAGCAATTGACCGGGAAACTCTCTGCCGTAAACCCAGCCACAAGCGTCAACAACCTGTGGAACCAATATCGTGACATCATTAAGGAGACAGCCGAGACCACCATAGGCTATCAACCACCCAGAAAAAAGAACCCGTGGTATGACGATGAATGCGCGGTTGAAGCAGGAGACGGAAAATGCACGAATGCAAATGCTGCAACGGAAAACAAGAGCAGCAAGAGAGGAGTACCGTGAAAAGAGAAGGAAAGAGAAAAAAACCTGCGTAGAAAGAAAAGAGCATCCGCAGCCTCTCAGCTCAAGTATCTCGAAGAGTCTAGCACCGCCACCAACACCCGCCGGTTCTACATAACAGCCAAGTAACTGGCATTTGGTTATAGGACTGGCACGCAAGCTCTTCGAAATAGCGAAGGGAACCTAGTCACCGAAGCACAGGGAATTGTAGACGTGTTTAAGCAGCATTTCCAGCAGCTGCTTAATGGGCATTATGTAGAGGAGGCAACAGAGGAACAAAGAAGCATAAGACCAGTCAATGAACATCCAGTCCCAGCGCCCAGTACTGAAGAGGTTAAGAAAGCCATCTACAAGCTTAAGAACAACAAATCCACCGGCTCGGATGGCCTACCTGATGAACTCTTCAAGTATGGAGAAGATGTCCTGGTAGGGTGCATGCACCAGCTCATCAACCAAGTGTGGAAGGAAAGTATGCTCGACGACTGGTCAAATAGATCCATATGCCCAATCTACAAAAAAGGTGATCCTATGTCCTGCAAGAACTACAGAGGCATATCCCTGCTTAATGTTGCCTACAAGATCCTACCCAACGTACTATGTGAGCGTCTAAGACCTTTCTGCAACACTATGATCGACACGTACCAGTGTGGCTTCAGGCCAGGCAGATCAACGATAGGCCAAATCTTCACATTGAGGCAAATCCTGGAAAAGACCAACGAATTTCAAGTCGAGACCCGCCACCTATTCATCGACTTTAAAGCCGCATATGATAGCATAAGTCGCCAAGAGCTTCTATTGGCGATGTCGGAACTCGGGATCCCGAAAAAACTGATCCAGCTATGCCGCATGACGTTACAAAATACGCGGTGCAACGTGAAAATGGGTAACAGCTCATCCGAGTTATTCCAGATGTGTACAGGGTTCAGGCAAGGAGATGCGCTATCATGTAATTTCTTCAACTTAGTCCTGGAGCAGATAGTGCGCAAGAGTGCTGTTGACATGGAAGGCCCTATCTTCAACAGGTCTTCTCAACTGCTTGGCTATGCGGACGACATCGACATCGTCGGCGGCTACAAGAGAGCTGTACTTGAAGCATTAACAGTTATTGATGAACAGGCGAAACTCGTTGGTCTTGAAGTGAATGAGACAAAACAAAGTATATCCTATCAACAAACAAAGCCTCATCTGTCCATCGCCTAGGACAAAACGTCACTGTCGGTAGCTGTAATTTCGAGGTAGTTAAGGAGTTCACCTACCTCGGAACAAACATCAATTCCACGAACGACACCTTAGTAGAAATCCGAAGAACAATCACCCTAGCAAAGCGCTGCTACTTCGGTTTGGTCAAACAAAACGGGTTCAAAACTCCTTTCTCGAAAGATAAAGTGCACGCTATACAAAACGCTAAATTTACCAGTTCTACTGTGCTGGACGATAAGTAAAAAAGGGGAATTGATACTCGGCACTTTCGAGAGAAAAATTCTTCGGCGGATATTTGGTCCTATATGCGAAGAGGGCGATTGGAGGAGAAGATTCAATCGTGAACTGTACGAGCTGTACCAAGATGTGGATGTAGTCCAAAGAGCCAAAACACGTCGACTAACTACACTGGCTCGGCCACATCGAGCGAATGGACAACAACGCTCCAGCCAAGAAAATCTTCGAATCCCAGCTCCCAGGTTCGAGACGACCAGAAAGACCGAACCTCCGCAATAGGGACCAGGCGGTCACAGACGCAAGAGCGCTTGGTCACGACGACTGGAGGGAGCGTGCGAGGGACCGCAACCGATGGAAGACCACAATATCTCAGGTAAAGACCCTTCATGGATCGGGAGCCGGATAAGTAAGTAAGTATGATATGAACGAGTTCAATATAATTTGAAGTTCATTTCTACCCTTTGTTTACATTAGACAGTTTCAAAAAAAAAAATTGTTTCATTCAAACAGGTTAAAAAGTTTCAAGTAAGCGAAAAAAGACGGCTGTGAAAATTTGAGCTCTAAGTATTCATGCTTAAACATGCCTAATCGCAGGTTTAGGGTATCAATACGATTTGTATTGGAAATAAAATGCACGACTGGCGACTGGGTCGCACCTACTTGCTCTTATGTTCAAAACACTGCGGGTTTTAGAAAATTGTATAGGTATAAAAACATGGGAATTAGGAGAGAAAAATGTAGAGAAGCATGAAATACGACATTTAAATTGGCTAAAATTACTCCATTGACAGCTTGAGGTGGAAAAAAAGAATGCATTCTTAATTCTTGATTGAATATTATTGTATGGAGAAAAAAAATTTAAATCATTGTAGCCGTTTTAAAAAAAAAATAATTTTTAATACATAAAATTCTTAAAATTGTTTTAAGACCAAATTTTGGTATGCAAATCTAAAGTATATATTTATATATATGCATATAAAAAAAAAAAAAAAATTGAAACTATTTTTAAAAACTCAAAATTTTTTTTGAAAATTTTAGTATGCAATATTATTTAATTTTACCTGAAATTTGTATATAAAAAAATTAATCTAAATGCGTTTAGACCATAACGAGAAAATTAAAAATAAAAAAACGTTCTATGACAGGTTGGTACCTACTATTAAGAGTTGCTAAGTGTAAAATTTTATAATTTTTGGTAGTAGATCGTAGTATTTTAGTAAACACATTATATAGACAAATTTTAATCAAAATCGTAGGATTTTCCTTTGCGGTTTTTTAACTTTTGTAGGTAGGTAGGTACCGTTATTTTTTCATAAATGCATAATTTGTCCTCAAAATATTTAAGAGTGTACTAAAAACCTCTTAAATATCGAGTTTCAAAAAAATCGATTATGTCGTTTTTGAAATATTTGATTTTCTTAAAAAAAAAATTGAAATATTTTTTAAAACTCCAAAAAACATTTTTTCAAAAATTTTGGTACACAAGCTATTTATATTTTTTGGAAGCTTCTGTATAAAATAAATAATTGAAATCAGTCGTACCGCTTTGAAGAAAATTGAAAATTAAAAAAATGGTTCTTTGGGAGGTATTATTAACAACCATTTAAAAAAAATGGTTTTCCACCCAAAGGAAAGCTTTACTTAAATATATTTACTGAATTTTTTTTTAAGAAAAGTTGTCGAGCCGTTTTTGGGAAAAATACGATTATGTAAAATTGCAAACAAAAATTGTAGGGGAGGTACCGTTATTTTTGGTTGTAAAAAAAATGAAAAAAACATGTGGGCATAATCACCCAAGACCCCTATGTACCAAGTTTGAAGAAAATCGAGCCACCCACTTTTTTGGTATTCTCTATCATCATCGTAACATCATGTTTGATTGTTATCTCAAAAAAATTTTTTGCACGAATCCAAAACTTGCATTATAGTACTTATGCATATCGCAAGTAAAAATATAACTTCGAAAAAAACTTCCAAGCGGAGTTTAGTAGCCAAAAGGAGTGGATAGGTGAAACAGTAAACTACACTCTCAAACCAAAAATGCCATCATGTGGTACACTGATGGATCTAGAACGACTGAAGGGACTGGGGCTGGAATCTTTGGGCCTATAACCAAACTTTCCATACCGATGGGACAGTCTACTAGCATCTTTCAGGCGGAAGGTCACGCCATAGCAAAATACGTAGATTGTAATCGCGAAAGGAACTACTGAAACCAAAGCCGCACTCAAAGCACTGAGCAGTGAGCTGTTACGCCATCAGCTCGAAGTTAGCTTGGGAGTGTGTGAACAAACTGAATGTCCTTGGCAAAAACAACAGTGTCACACTTCATTGGGTACCTGGTCACGTTGGTGTCCAGGGAAATGAAGAAACAGGTTCCTTAGCGAAGAAAGGGGCTGTTACTCCCTTAATAGGGCCTGTACTCTATTGTGGCATAGGAGAAAATGTAATAAAAAACAAAATAAGAGAACTAGAGGAGGTTGAAAGATCCAAAAACTGAAAAGAACTCCCGAAGCTGAGGCAGGCTAAACTATTACTTGGTAACTACAAGCGAGCACGATTTACAGACTGCATCAACCTCAGTAGGAACAACCTAAGGAAAATAACTGGTCTCTTCACTGGCCACTGCAAACTTAAAAGACACCTAACAATTCTTGGTCTAGTAAGCTGTCTAACATGCAGATTTTGCTTCGCACAGGAGGAAACACCAGACCATTTATTGGGAAAATGGGACACTACCAGGTGGAAGAGAGCGACCTTCCTCTCTAAAAGTCCTCCAAATACTCAATTTTCTGAACGAAATAAAGTTGGAGGAAGAACTGTAAGATGAGCAATCTCATCCAGTTCTTAGGTGGGGGCACAATGGATCTTAAGTTCGCAGTGCAGCAGCTCTAACGTTTCATTCATTCATTCAAGGTGTTAAGCAAAGAGAAAAGCTACCTATCTTTGGAAAATATTTTCTGAGTTGAAATACTCATATTTTTTATTAATTAGAATTCAAAAAAATTGTACCACAGAAATGTTGAAAATTCAAAGCATAAACAATGTTCAAAAATACTAAACATGATGAATTTCCTTTTTACTATGTTGGCTTGCAACTTTTTTAAAGTGTATATTAACTTTATCAAAAATTTGTTCTTAATAGGTAGGTACCTATATTAAAAAAAAAAGAAAATTTAACTCTCCACATTTTTTACTAAACATACTTTTTTGTAGGATTTCTAGAAACCGAAATGTTTAATAGAAAATAAAATAAAATACAATCCAAAATGGCGGCCAAAGGGTAAATCTCAATGAAAAAAAAATTTTTTTGAGAGTGGTACAAACTGCTGGTTGACCCATGTACAGTTTTAAAAAGGTACACTGGGACTGGGCTATACTTGATATTAAGCAACAAAAAACACATAGAAAACACTAAAAGACAAATTCGAAATTTTAACAACAAACTAACGAACAAATTTATCAACCACTTTTCAATCGGTGAATATTGCTTCGCTAAATTGTTATTCATTAATGTTTTCTATATGAAACCAATACTTTGCCAATTAGCAGGCTAAAAAAAAACACATGAAACCGAAAACGGATTCAATGTTCAATGTGACAAAAACTTCTTTTTAATTTCGACACACGTTTTTGTTTGCCACAATCAAAGGCACTTTACAAATTTTGCACAGAATTTTAACAAGACATAAACTTCTTAAGATAAACATAACAAGCACCGCTATTACACACAAAAAAAAAAAACTTTTGCACCATCTGCATCTATTTAACTACGAAAAGAATAAAGATACTATTCTCTCAGAATAAGATAATATCAACATTTGATGAATTGGATTCATATGAATGTGATTGTGATTAACATTCATCCACAATTCTGCAGTCTCCACATCCAGTAGAAAAGACTTAATCCGAAAAAGATCTCAATGAAGCTTGAATAAAATTTTTTTTTGTAGGTAAGGTAGGTACATATATAGGTTAGGTATGTATGTGTGTATGTACATGCGTATGTGTATATACATATGTGTATCTATGTATGTAGCTATACGAACGGAAGTGTATCCAAATTGTTGTTGTTATTTTTGTTTACCGTTTTGAGTGGTTTGTGTAGTCATTAGTAAGCCGGCCGGGAAAATTTCTTTCAATTGGTTTTAAGTTTTTTTTTTATTTTGTTTCTTTCAGCTTTTTTCCCATTTCTGTTTTATTTTTTTTTTTTTGTTGTATGTTGGACTTTAGTTTGATATTTTTTTGTATATTTTCTTCTTTCACATGCAGCAATGTGCAATTAGTTGATTTTGCTTGTTGTGAATTATTTCAGATAAAATGAAATAGTATAGGTATGGGAATTAAAAAAAGAAAAACGTTGAACAAGTGTCAACAATGACAACAACAAAAACACAGGCGGACAATTCGAAAGAAGACCAAACTGTGAGAATATATGACGTTGAATTATTTATTTAGGTAAAGCTTTTTAGTTTTTATAAGCTACCTATGTACAGTGAGCGTCAAAAAAAAGTGTACAGCTGTGAACTGCGTTTTTGTAACTCTGTTGAAGAAAATAGATTCGATATTTTAGGAAAATACTTATCTTATTTCTTAAAGCGGTTAATCTTCAATGAAATGGCATATAAAACTTAACAAAAAATATTATAATAAAAATTCAATAAAAAAATAACAAAAAATACTTCATTTTTGTGGCGTCAAAAGAAAGTGTACACTATTAAATTAAAGCGAAAAACTTAAAACCAATACTTCATCTGCTTCCCTTTCGCCCTTAGGACAGCTTCTATACGTCTGGGGATTGACTCAACTAGCTTCCTTGTCAATTCAGCTGGGATTTTTTGCCACTCTTCAAACAAAATTGAATATTGTGCGTTTTTGCTAAATAATTTCCTCTTTTGGATCTGTTTGCACAAATAATCTCACAAATGCTCAATGAGGTCAAAGCTTGGGGATGGCGGAAGGTCTGCTAGTTGCTGAAAAGTACCATGGAGTAACCATTCCTTGACCAATTTCGATGTATGCTTAAGGTCGTTGTCTTGTTGGAAGATCCACAAATCAGTTAACCCCAGTTTTGCAACACTAAACGGCAAATTGTCTCTTAAAATATTAAAGCAATCTTCAGTCCTCATCGTACTGTCAATAAATACAAGGTTTCCAACACCAGATGACGCCATACATCCCCAGACCATTACCAAGGAATGGTTATTCCACGGTACTTCTAAGCAACTAGCAGACCTTCCGCGATCCCCAGGCTTTGGCCTCATTGAGCATTTGTGAGATTATTTGTACAAACAGATCCAAAAGAGGAAATTATTTAGCAAAAACGCACAAAATTCAATTTTGTTTGAAGAGTGGCAAAAAATCCCAGCTGAATTGACAAGGAAGCTAGTAGAGTCAATCCCCAGACGTATAGAAGCTGTCCTAAGGGCGAAAGGGAAGCAGATGAAATATTGGTTTTAAGTTTTTCGCTTTAATTTAATAGTGTACACTTTCTTTTGACGCCACAAAAATGAAGTATTTTTTGTTATTTTTTTATTGAATTTTTATTATAATATTTTTTGTTAAGTTTTATATGCCATTTCATTGAAGATTAACCGCTTTAAAAAATAAGATAAGTATTTTCCTAAAAGATCGAATCTATTTTCTTCAAGAGAGTTACAAAAACGCAGTTCACAGCTGTACACTTTTTTTTGACGCTCACTGTATCTAGTTATAGCTAGCTACTAATTACTATAATTTTAAAGTTCGGATATTTGGTTCTTTGTTGAATTACGTATAGAAATGAAAAGTATACTCGTAACTCGTAGATGGCTAAATTTTATTATGGAATCTCGATGTAAATGTTTTAAGACATTAAGAACTTTCAAGGTTTTGATAGATTATGAACTTACATATGAAGATTCTAAAATATTAAACTAATTTTGAGAAGACGTGGACGAATGATGCAATAAAAAAGGAACGAAGAAAGACTAAATGAGATGAACAGTTTGAAGGGAACTAACTTAAAAATGATAGATAGGAAGATAGGTATTATAACGTGTAGGTCTTTCACGAAAACATAAATCTGTTGTTCATGTTAGCCCACCCACATTATGTTGTGTAACACAAAGATGCGTTTCCTGATAACGTGGGAGGATTGAATTTAATATGATTAATAACGTCATTTGTGCATTTGAATTTTGTGAATGAAACGAAGAAACGTGATGGACTTTCATTTTACGGTACCTATTTGACCAATAGCTATTCTTAAACCTCTTCTATTGGAATTCTATGTGAAGTTTCAGCTTTTATTAAATTTTTCTTGGTATGCTCACTTAGGGCCAGTTTCTTAGGACCAGTTGTACAAATATTTAACTCGTGGTTCAGCAATTTTAACTCACGGACTTCGGAAAATGCATTGAGATTCAAAGACAGTTCGGGCATTAAATAGGCTACTATAACATACTTGAACCTTGAACCATCGTTGAACTTCAGTAATTCCGCCGAAATCAGCCAATACAAATATTTGAACCACGGATCAACATTTGAACTACGTTTGTACAACGGGTCCATAGTGCGAAACATCGTAGTCTCGGGGTTAAACCAAAGTTAACTTCGGAAACGTATTTTGCAGTCATTTTAACTTATTTTCAGAATTAGCTAACTATGATTTATTTCAGAGTGAACCCTCAACTATTCAAAGGGTAGACACGGTGCACTCAAGAGGACACAAGCTTTTTTTAAAAGCAAACTTCTGTCTATCAACTCCTACTCTCACATCCCGTTGTGAACATCGGGTGTCTAGTACCTTTCACTGAAGATGGAGTTCCAATCCCTGTGGACAGTTTAAGGAGACAGCAAACGAGAGAGGGGTGAGGAGTGTTCCCACTAAGGCACTTGTCCTTTATCAAGGCGGCAGCGGAAGAATTCTCCAGATGGAATCAACGGTGGTGTCTACAGTTCCAGTTAGGTTGAACTACTTAGTGAACACCTTATACGGGCTACTACGACATATTCGGAGCTCAGGCCTATAAGGAGCGGTTAATTCGGCTTCCCGCCCTTGGCATTATATTGTAAGGTTCTGGTCCTCCAGGTTGGGGGTCGTGCCGTCGGGTTGACTTACCGGCCACGTTAAAGAGATTTTAGTTGCGAAGCAACAACAAGCCTCGGATACAGACGGAATTACTGTTGACGAACATAGCAAACGAAATAAGAACAACGAACTTCGGATCTGCACGTGGAATTTTCTGTCACATTTAGCGGCAGCCCTAGACTGCTACAAAGCAGACATCACCCCCATCCAAGAAGTGCGATGGGATGGGCCGGGCAAAAGAAAACTGAAAGACTGCGACATCTTCTATTGTGACTGTTACCGACCACAAGGGCAGCGTCTTTTTGGATTTGGCCAACACCAGCCTCATATGCGAGCATGCTCCCACAGAGGAGAAAGATGACGACACCAAGGACGAGTTCTATGAGCTCCTGGACAAGATATATGAGCAATGCCCTAGCTATGACATTAAAATTGTCTTGAGTAATTTTAATGCCAAACTAGGAAGAGAAGACGTCTTTGAAGGCACAATCGAAAGATAAAGCCTACACAACACAACCTCCGATAACGGACTCAGGCTAATCGACTTTGCTGCATCTCGATATACACAAGGAGACATGGTGAGTTCCTGGTCAATCAACCGCTAACTAGAACGACCACATTGCAATTGACGCAAGGATGTACGAAAGTTTGGAGGAGACAACGTTGACTCGGACCTCTACCTCGTTGTAGCCAAGGTAATGCTTCGGATATCCAGACAAGAGGAAGTTCGACGTTGGACAGCTACAGTCGCAAGAAATCGTCAGGGCCTTTTCAAATCAAATTTCTCGCGCCTTCTTCAATAGTCCTATGCCGCCAAATGCAAATATCGAGAACCAGTGGAAGAATTGCCAAGAAGCCATCAGAGATGCCGCCTCTGACGTGCTGGGCCTTGCACGACCACCACAGCGAAGCCCTTGGTGTAATGAAGAATGCCGGCAAGTACATGCAGCCAAACAATAGGAATACAAAGCTGTGCTGCATAGAAAGACTAGAGCTGCTCTCGAGCTCTACGATCAGAACAGGAGAGAGGAACACAAGCTTCTCAGAAGGAAACAGAAAGAGCATGAGAAGCGCGCCATCGAGGAAATAAAGGGATGCCATTGCAGACATGAAGCTCGGAAGTTTTATCAAAAAAGTAAAGGGAACCTCCCAGGGTTACAAGGTCCAAACCGAAGCTTGCAAGGATGATCAGGGGAACATTGTGGTAGAATTGCAGTCCGTGCTGAGGATATGGAAAAATCATTTCTGCAAATTATATAACGGCGATGACGAACCGAATTCCGCTACCATGCAGATTGCACCATTCAACCTGGACGACGACACGTAGGCCAACAATTCCGTCCAACCGATCTCGACGAAGTAAAGATAGCTATATCTGAACTAAAGACCAATAAAGCTGTTGGAGCTGATGGCCTTGCGGCTGAGCTATACAAAGCGGCTGGCTATGAATTGGTTAGGAGTATGCATCAGCCCATCTGTAAAATATGGTCGGAGGAAAGCATGTCCGATGAATGGAACCCCAGAACTGTTTGCCCGATACTCAAGGGATTCGTTTGTGCAGGATGGCGATGGAGAATGCACGCTGCTCCATCAAGGTCGGCAAAGACCCCACCGACACCTTTGATGTCAAAAAAGGTTTTAGGCAAGGCGACGCGCTGTCATGCGACTTCTTCAGCATCTTTCTTGAAAGAATAGTGCAAAACTCTCACGTCAACACTAGAGGCACAATCTTTCAAAAGTCCGTCCAATTACTTTCTTACGCTGACGACATTGACATAATCGGATGAACAAAGCGTGATGTCAGTGGTGCTTTTGTGAGTATTGAGAAGGAAGCCAAGAAGATGGGTTTAACGGTGAATGAAAGCAAAACGAAATATATGCTGTCAGCAAGAAAGGACACCCAACATCGACGTCTCGGACAGAACGTTACTATAGACAGCTGTAATTTTGAGGTGGTCAGAGACTGTCTTCCTAGGATCCGCAATAAACTCAGCCAACGATACCAGTGTTGAGATCGACCGAAGGATTACTCTTACAAATCGCTGTTTCCTTGGGCTAAGAAGGCGATTGAGAAGCAAAGCCCTTTCTCGAACAACTAAACTGTCCCTGTATAAGACACGCGCTTATCCTCTTCCTGATGTATGGTCCAGAGGCATGGACACTGTAAACGGTGGATGAAAACGCGTTACGCTGTTTTGAGAGGAAAATTCTCCGGATGATTTTTGGTCACGTCATAGATGGGGAATAGAGAAGAAGACACAACAACGAACTTTACAGCGACACCGAGTTTAGTAGCATTTTTGGTCTTGAGCATGCATTATGCCTGGCAATAATGACACGTGGAAATGAATTGGTTAATCACAGCTCAAGGCAAGGCGTTTAAATTGTTCGATTGTTGTACAGAAAAAAGAACTTTTGGAATCAGGTGAAGACATTGACGTGGAAAACATATGATTCAGCCAGACGATGGTGCTACTGGCCAGCTACGCGTGTCACGAGCACTGATATAAGTATTGGGTGAAAAGCGCACAAATTTCAAACTGAAATTTCAGACATTTTTTGAACTCCCAATACCTAATTTTTTTTTTTTTTTTCATCGCCATCGTCCTTGTAATAAAAATAAAACTTACATACAAAAACTTACATCACTAGCCCGCCCGTCATTGCGTCATACATTATATTTAATGTTTCGATTTAACCGACAGAAAACATGAAACAATCATCAAAAAATGTATTCTCTTATCAAACATCGCACATCAGTCACACAGTGCCAACACCATTTCATTTTCATTCATTTATTATTTAAATAAAAAAGTGTCCTCCTCTTTTCCTGAGGCAATATTATTTCTAAGCTCCTAAGTTCTAACTCCAGCTATTTATCCAAAAGTTCAAAGTTCTAATTTACTGAGTTCATCAAAATAATGCACACGACCATGTAGTTTGGTTGAAAATTACCTTCCAAATGCACAACATTGACTATTTCCGGTCTCTTCCCCTTCCACTCAAAGTATATACCTACACATCATCATCATTATGATCATCATCCGTGATAGTAACTCCATTAAAATAATAATAATAAAAAAAAATATCAGCTAACGACATGCAAGCACGCGAAGGTAGAATAACAAAAAAAAAAAAGAATAATTACAACCTTCCCGTGTGCAGGTTCACGTCTCGCGTGTTGTCGCGACGGGACGCTTACGCTACTCTAGCTCTACTCTACCCACCCTCCCTGACGCTGCTAGTGCGATGTCTGAAGCTCTAAAGTCTGAACTGAACTCATTGCCTTGCCATCATCAACCAAACCAACCAACCTCGCAACTCCCTATCACCACTTCCAATCATTTTCCATTTCATTTTGGGTTTGGTCGGTAACGTAAGTCGGTGCTTCATTGCATTTGGAGTCATTAAAAGTTGTAGCCGCGTTAAGTTATGAGTCTGCTAGATGGGTTAGGCAGGTATACTAGCGTAAAAAGGTGGTTAATGGGATAGATTAACGCAGACCAAACGAACCGGGTAGGTTTTATATAACAAAACTGGGAACTGGCCGGCACATATAATATTTGCTTTGGTAAATTTCTATTTGCTATCAATTTAACACAATCCTTAAATTAATAGATACTTGTGTAGAATATTTATATCGAGGTGCCTATGACTGTACTGTACATACATACATTCACAACATCTATTCATTGTGGTAAAAAGAAATGTGAACAAATGTTCAACATTTTTTCAGCTTTTTCCCTTAAATATACAATATGGAGTTAAAATATTGGATGTTTGGAAATTGAAAAAAAAAACGTAAAGAATTTTTTGGAAAAGGCTAGAGCAAGCTAAGTCTAGTCAACGAAGGCACAATAGATGCAATCAATTATCCTCTCTGGGTTATTATTTTACTGTGGTCGGGGTGACCCTCAGGTCATACATATAACATACTAAAAGCCCAAGGTCGTGAGCTTAGGGCAGGAGTGGAGGGGTATTTTTCACCCTCCTTTTATAAGGGAGAGATACAAAAAAGTAATTAATGGTCTTTTATTATTTAATGTTGTTATTAGCTTTAAGTTGAATACTGAAAGCCCAACGGCTGTAGGGTTTTTTGTTTTTGAGGAAATTGAAAATTATAAGAACTTTTTCTCTATTCAAAAATTATTGTTGTTGGGTATTGAGTGCTTCTGGCGAGAACTTGAATAAAACATTTTAGTTTTTCGCGTTCAAAATATTAAAAATTACCAAAAAAGTGCGGACACTACAAATTTTTTGTTCCCGAAAAGTGGCAAAACTGGCATTATAACCTAAGGTGCTTCTACTCAACACCTTTCTTAAAGGGCGTCAACCATTATTTTCCTAACGCGCATCTGGAGGCGTATCTGCAACTTCTGCACGTTCAAAATATTAACAAATTCTAAAAAAAATGTAAGTCACTCATTGACATTAAAAAAGTATGTTCTCGAAAAGTGGCAACACTGAAATTTTACCTTAAGATGCGTCTCCTTAACACCTATTTTGTAAGATATCAACCATTATTTTTCCAACACACGTTTGGCGCCTGGAGGCGTTCCTACAACTTTTTTCATGTTTAAAATATTAATTATTACAAACAAAATTAGGAAGCCCCACATTAAAAACAAAATGTGCTTCTGAAAAGTGGAAATATTGACATTTTAACCAAAGGTGCTTCTAATCAGCACCTATTTTTTAATATATCAATATTTATTTCCCAAAAACGCTTTTGACATCCGAAGTCAAATGCCTTTTTCCATGTTCAAAATAAAGGGTTTTTCAACAGGGACGCTACAAAAGTAGAGCGACAGGGACAGCAAACGACGCCATATTTCTTGCCGCTCTTTTGACATTTATCTTCAATAAGGTTTGCCACTTTATGATGGAAAGATAGACGAGCCAACAACGAGTCGAAATTATTAATATTTACTACCGAAATTCGGAGTCAGTGGCCTTAACGTTAAGAGCGCTACGTCCAATTTATTCATCTTCAGCGATGAGGCTCATTTCTGGCTGAATGCATCCCGAAAAAATTACGGTTTGGTGTGGTTTATGGGCCGGTGGCGTCATTGGGCCGTACTTCTTCCGTGATGATCAAGACCGGCACGTTACTGTGAATGGATGATATGGACTTGGAGGACATGTGGTTCCAACAGGACGGCGGCGCGGCGCCACAAGCCACACAGCGAATGTCACAATCAATTTATTGGAAACCAAGTTTGGAGAACGTGTTATCTCACGAAATGGTCCAGTCGCTTGGCAGCCTCGGTCGTGCGATTTGACGCCGATAGACTATTTCCTGTGGGGCTACGTCAAGTCTATGGTCTATGCCAACAAGCCAGCGACGATTGATGAACTTCGTACGAATATCGAACGTGAAATTGCAGCAGTATCGGCCGATTTATGCTTGAAAACCGTCGAAAATTGGGTTCAGCATCTGGACTTCTGCAAGCGTTCCCGTGGTGGTCATGCAATAGAAATCGAGTTCAATACATAATGGCATCGAACGTACTTTACAGGAATAAAGAATTTCATTTGTAGCGCTCTTATTGAAAAACCCGATATTAAAAAATATAAAAAAGTGGAGGTTCAACCCATTGACATATAGAAAAGGTTCTCGAAAAGTGGCAAAACTGAAATTTTATCCGAAAGTGCGTCACTGAACATCTATCAATATATATACATATATATATATATAGACATCAATATATTGTATCTGTATATAGACATCAATCGTTATATTCATCATAGAAATTTTTCAAGTTATTTACGAGTTGTTTTTATTTTACTTTTTTCCACAGATTGGGCGCCATTTATGAAACTAGTGGCCAAGCGACAGAATTACAACAATGACTACGAAGTTAAATTTCATTCAATGTCAATGGTCTCCCCCCCAAACAGCGCATGGGATTAAGTTTCCTGACCGGACTATACCTAGTGGTTTTTAGTCATTCCCTGAATAAAGTTTTTATTTCACAGTTTTTAGAACCAAACGGTACCTATCTGCTATACAATTTTTTTAAACAATTTTGCAATATCTCATTTTTCTCAAAATGACTCCAAAAGTTTTTTTTGTTTTATTAAATTAATAAATTACTTTTGGGGAAGGCTACCTTGAATAGAAACCCATTATTATTTTTTTAAATGGTTATTAAAAGTACCTTCCAATTGACAAAGAACCATTTTCCTGAAAACTGTGTAACTGATTTTAATCATTATCTCTATACAGAGGCACATACTCTACAGAAGCTTCCAATTCCAAATAAGTAATTCTTTGATTCAAAATTCTAAGTGAAAAACGGGTTTTTCAAACAGTCGGGCAGGGCGAATTAAACACTCAATGATGTCAGATTCCGTGATATGGGATCCGCGGGGCTTATCTAGGGAGGGGTGAAAACCAATTTTGACTAACACGATTATCCGTATCGATGCACTATTCATCGCAAAGGCCCCAGATGTGGACTGCAAGACTTTGATTTTTTGAATAGCCTTTAATGAAGCTTTCGACGCCTATACTTTTTTTTTGCTATCACTCACACCAAAAATCTGCTGTGAGCTCTTAGTCTATTAAAAAAAATTACACCTAGCAACTCGTAAGAGTACCTCCCATTCAATAGTTTTTTTTAGTTAAAATCCCTTGTGTTTCATGTTTGGTATCACTCAGAAACTAAGCGGAATATAACAATTTTACATTTCAAATTAATTAAGTTAAACATTTTATTTTTCAATTTTTTTTTGTGTTGTGGTTTTTGCTTTTTATAATTTTGAACAAAAAGTTTTATGTGTAAAATTGTGAAATTCGGCTTACTTTCCAAGTTATACCAAAAATATTGAAATTTGTCAGTGTGACCATTCTCTCAGAAGTGCAAGTGTGAATATATCAACATTTTCGGTTTTAAGCAGCTTATAACCCAAACAAACATATCAGCAATAAAAATCCTTGAACGTTATTGTTCCTGTATAGTTAATACGATACCCCTTATTTTCGGCGTATAAAACAGCCTACGAATGAGGTGCCAAAAAACGCTCTTGACCTTGCATGACCTTAAACTTTAACCATTGATTCAAAATTGTCTATGGCGACTAATTTTTAAGACTTGTTGACTTTTTTGACACCAAAATCTTACGAATCCCACATTTGGGGGGGGGGGGCGTAAGTCCCAGAGCCAATAAGCCATGACTGTCGGAAGTTTTGCCCATTTATGTTCCTGACAGCTTTAAATTGCGTATATGTATTAATTTTAAGATCTGAAGGAAATAGACACAAAAGGTTTTAACTTTTTGATATCTTCTTGGAGTGAAAATTGTACGTCACCACATACAATTCACAGAAACCATGGCCATGGACACATGAAGTGCCAGAAAAATCTACATCAATATTTTTCGTTCATCTCTTATACAGTTCACATTCAGTCTATATTGAAAATTTAATATGACGACCTGCTTGTGTGAATGAAAATTACGTATCATTGGAAAACAGCCACAGATGCCAGAATCAATCATCAGCAACAACATTGAAGCAACCTCAGTCCAGGACAAGGTCGAAGCGTTCGCCTTCTACTTCGAAGGAAATTTCACACCGAACCCACCTATACTGACCCAATTTTCCTACGAGAAGTAGAAGCATCAATAAAGCAGACCCTGCAGGCAAATTCGGATATAATCAGTTTAGATGACCCCAATCCAGCAAGTGATCCCACCGATAGTCCACATCTGTGCAATCTAGAGGAGGTGGCAGAGATCATCGGCAATTCTAAGCCAAAAAAAAAATCAGCTGGACCAGATGGCGTTTCCAAATTACATCCTAAAATGGTTTCCATAAGCAGTAATGATCTTCCTCACAATCATCCTCAACAACTGCATCAACAACTGCTACTTCCCCCAGACGTGGAAAACAGCGAAGATTGTGGCAATCCCGAAGAAAGGTGCTTCCAACCTAATATCCAACTACAGGCCAATATCACTTCTCAACAATATCAGCAAATTACTGGAAGAAGTAATTCTCCGGAGACTGAAGAAATTCTGCAGTGAAAATTCAATCATCCCTGACATGCAGTTTGGCTTTCGAGAAAAGCACTCAACGCTGCATCCGCTGTTGAAGTTCCAACACGATATCACCACCTCCCTCAACAGTCATCGTGTCACCGTGCGTCGGAGATGTTTTCTGGATGACAAGAAAGCATTTGATGGCGTTTGGATAGAAGCGCTAATACATAAACTTCATCTATTACAAGTACCACCGCCACTAATGAAAATTCTTTTTTCTTTTCTTTCTTTCAGGAAATTTTTTGTACAACTGGACAACTGTAAGTCAAATATGAAGAATATCAGAGCTGGAGTCGCCCAAGGCTCAAAACTTGGCCCCTTCCTCTACAGCCTGATGAAATCCAACCAACCTGCCCCAATTGGATGCGAGAACCTGCAATATGCTGACGACTCGCTCACCTACACCGCTTATCGCTGTCCGAAAAGTAGAGTAGAGGCCCACATAAATAGACTCTTCAATTTCTACACGAAACGGGGCATCCGAATCAACACTTCCAAGTCGGAACTTGTCTGCTTCAGGAGACCTTCAACTGGTAGAGGTATTCGCACCGTAGCCAACTGCAGAAATCTGGTCTTGAGACTCCCTGACGGTTCCACCATAGCTGCTAAAAAGAATGTGAAGTACCTGGGAATCCAGTTGAGCTGATGAGGTTCAACCAGCACTCAAGAAATGTACTTAAAAAAGCCAGCTGGGCCTTTCACCGTCTACACCCATTGGTGAAAAAAAGAACAGGACCTAGCCAACCAACGAAGTTACTGATCTACAAGCAGCTCTTGTGACCAGTCATTAGCTTCTCCTTCCCAGTCTGGTTTTCAATCTCGAAGACAGCCATGAAGGAGCTTCAAGTATTCGAAAGGAAGATTCTCAGAATTTGTTGAATTTAATACTCATCAAATTTATACTTTATATTTTAACTTAAAGTGGGAACACTATTGCTTTATATTTGAGTGATTTCCTAAAACAAATAAAATGGAATTGAAATGTACTTAACCTATTATAGAAATTCAAATGTAATTTTAGTCGTCGTATTAAACTTTTAAAGCATACTTGAATTTGTTTCAATTATCCCAACAAAGGTTATGGGCCCAGTTTTGCACATGTTAAAAAGTCTTTAAATTTTTTTTTTTTATTATTTCTTTTAAATTTAATTTAACCTTACTATGATGAGTTCTGGTTCGGGTTTATATCAAATTGAGAAATTGTGTGACGACAACTATGATGCATGGGCTATACAAATGAGATCAGTTCTCATTCACAGTGGACTTTGGACATATGTATCTGGTGAAACTTTGGCGCCAGAACCTACAGAGGCCGCAGCATTAATTTTGAACTGGAAGACGATAGACGAAAAGGCATTGGCGACCATAATTCTCTGTGTAAAAACCTCTCAGCTTTTGCACATAAAAAATTGCCAAACTTCATATGATGCATGGAAAAAACTGGGAGAGATTCACCGACCTAGTGGTCCAGCCAGAAAAGTATCCCTTTTCAAGCAATTATTGAATTTAAAATTGCCTGAAAATGAATCCATATCTAATCATTTAAATAATTTTTTTAATATTTCGGAAAAATTGACTGAAATAGATATTAAATTACAGGATGAATTAATGGCCATAATTCTGTTATCCAGTTTGCCAAAAAGTTATGAAAATTTCATCATCGCTATTGAGACGAGAGATAAATTACCATCGACAACAGTTCTAAAAACTAAGTTGATGGAGGAGTGGAAAAGACGTGAGGGGGATGCTGTGACCGTACCAGAAAACGGAGAATCTGCATTTTTTTCCAAACAAAGGCATGACACACAAAGGCAACGAAGTAAGTTGCACACAAAAACATTTCGTGGTAAGTGTTATAAATGTAACAAGAGAGGCCACTATGCATCGGCCTGTCAAGCAACAAATGTTGCTGCAACAAGTTCTTCACGAAACAAGTTGACAACATCTTTTGCAATGCTCAACACCGCACATTTAGCAACACTTGACAAAGACACATGGGTTCTTGACAGTGGAGCAACCTGTCATTTGTGTTGTGAAAGTTCACTATTCGACGAACTAAAATCCCATAGGGAAAGAATTGAATTGGCAGCCGATAACTTCATTGAATCGACGGGTATAGGAAATGTTTTGATTGAAACAAAATCGTTTAAAATAATGCTGAATGATGTTCTGTTTGTGCCAAATTTAAAAGCCAATTTTATATCGATGAGTAAAGCCACACAAAATAAGCATACAGTGGAATTCAATAATAAGACGGCCATCGTCCGTAATGAAAACTCTGATATCGTCATGAGTGCAGATAAAGTTGGTAATCTGTATTTATTTCAAAGAGATGGATCGAAATTATTTCATATAAATAAGGGAAATGATGATGCACAGTTCATAAAATGGCATGAGCGATATGGGCATTTAAATGCTAAAAGTTTGAGTTCGCTATGTCACATGAAAATGGTTAGTGGCTTGAATTTACCAAATGTTTTCGATGCTCTGGATTGTGAAGTTTGTTTGAAAGGTAAAATGGGTGCTATTCCTTTGCCTAAAAAATCTATCCATCAAAGCAAAGATGTACTGGAAGTCGTTCACAGTGACATTTGTGGTCCAATGCGGACGCAATCAGATGGTGGCTCACGATATTTTGCATTATTTATTGACGACTATAGTAGAAAAATATTCGTTTATTTTTTAAAGCATAAAAATGAAATCTTCAATGCATTTAAATCCTTTAAAGCTTCGGTAGAACTAGAAACGTCAAGGAAAATCAAGACCCTAAGAACTGATAATGGGGGCGAGTATCTATATTGGAGATTTCAGTCGTTATTTGGATGAGGCAGGCATAAAGCGTCAGTTAACAGTTCAATACACTCCTCAGCAAAACGGGGTGGCTGAAAGGAGTAATAGAACCCTCGTTGAAATGGCAAGGTGTATGCTATTAAACGCAGATCTCCCGAATTCACTTTGGGCAGAAGCAATAAACACGGCAGTTTATTTGCGCAATCGTTCGCCTACAAAGATTTTAAATGATAAAACGCCTTACGAGGCATGGAGTGGTCGAAAGCCGAATGTATCGCATTTAAGGATATTTGGATGTAAAGCGTTTATGTTGGATAAGCGCCCATCAAAGTCAAAGTTTAAAGCAAGAGCTACAGAATGTTTTATGGTGGGCTACTCAGTTGAATCTAAAGCCTATCGTCCTTATGAGCCAAAATCACATAAGATTTTTAAAAGCCGAGACGTTCGCTTTCTAGAACAAGTGAATAGTAGCGTATGCAAAGATGTCGATTTGATTTTTGAACAACAAGAAGGTAAACCACCTACAAGTCCCCTTAAAGGTGACCAGATCAAAACTCTGAAACTTAAGGACGATTCTTCAGATGTGAAAAGATCTTGTAGCGCGTTGGATGTAAGTGACGATGATGTTTTTGCCAATGAGGATGCTGTTGATGATTATGTTGCTGCTGCGGATGAAGTTGAAAACGATACATTTGAAGATGCGAACAGTTCTATTAATGTTAGAACGGATGAATCAGGCCGAAGTGTGTTCTATGTGAGTGATGATGATGTAATTGCTGATAGTGCAAGTAATGATATGTCGAGTGTTTCTGTTGAGAAAGGAGTTGAGCAGAATACACCAGAAGGTAAACCGAAAGAAAAAAGAACGTGGCTGCGCTCAGGTAAACGAAGGTCAATTTCTGCAAATTTTGGACTACGATCTGGTGAGTTTCTTGGGAACCCAATTACAGTTGAAGAGGCTATCAACCGACACGATGGAGAAAAATGGAAACAAGCTATGCAATCAGAGTATAATACCCTTTTACATAATCATACTTGGGACCTAGTTGATTTACCAACAAATCGTAAAGCAATCAGAACAAAGTGGGTATTCAATATAAAGCGCGATAAAAATGGCAGCATAGAACGCTACAAAGCTAGGCTTGTGGCAAAAGGCTGTAGTCAGAAGTTTGGACTAGATTATCATGAGACGTTTTCACCTGTCGTACGCTATTCGTCAATAAGGTTGTTGCTTTCTATTGCGGTGGAATATGATTTGATTGTACACCAGATGGATGTCGCTGCTGCGTATTTAAATGGTGACTTAAAGGAAGATGTGTACATTCTGCAACCCGAAAAGTTTGTTGATCCTGCTAGTGCAACGAAAGTTTGTAAACTAAGGAAGTCTTTATATGGACTTAAGCAGTCAGGAAGGGAGTGGAATGTTAAGTTGGATAAGGCTTTAAAAGCTATTGGTTTCCAACAATGCAAGGCCGATACATGCGTATACATTATGAATAGAGAAGGCGTAGTTACTATTATAGGTGTTTATGTGGACGACCTATTGATAGCCTGTTCCAGACTTCAGAAATTGGAAGAAATAAAGTTCCTTATCGGGCAAGATTTCGAAGTGGTCGATAAAGGTCCTATTGACTACTTCCTGGGAATGGAGATAACCAGAGACATCAGAACAAACGGAATCAACTTATCTCAGCGTCAGTTTATTGAAGATTTGCTGGAAAACTACAACATGGTGGAAACGAGGAAATGCAGTACTCCCTTAGAACCTGGATTCAAACTAAGGAAGTGCAACGATTGTTCCAAGTGTCGTAAGGTAGACCCTAAGTTGTATCAGTCGTTAATTGGTTCTCTGATGTACTTGGGCATATCAACTAGACCCGATATTGTGCATTCTATTAGTAAACTTGCACAATTTAACATGGATCCACATGCAGAACATTTGGTGGCTGCTAAACATGTTCTGAGGTACTTAGCTAATACTATGAATTTTGAAATATCTTTCAGAAAATCAAACGAATGTTTAAATGCATATGCGGACGCAGATTGGGCTGGAAGCTGCGATGATCGGAAGTCATATACCGGTTTTGTGTTCTTTCTTGGTGGTGGCGCAGTGTCTTGGGAGTCACGAAAACAACCGTCAGTGGCTCTAAGCAGTACGGAGGCTGAATATATGGCACTTTCATCCGCATCAAAAGAAGCTGTGTATTTAAGGAATTTCATAAAAGAACTTGGTTTTTGTAAACTAATTGAAGGTCCTACAATTCTTAATGGAGATAATTTGAGTGCACAACAATTAGTAAAAAAACCCTATATATCACGCTAGAAGTAAGCATATTGATATTAGAATCCATTATATACGTGAAGTTTATAATCAAAATATTATTACACTTAATTATGTGCCAACTGGCGATATGATCGCAGATGTATTAACGAAAAATCTAAACAAGAATAAACATCTTCAGAATTGTGAAAAGTTAGGATTATTATAATAATTTAACAATGCGTAAATTTAAATATCTTTATTATTTAAAAGTATATATTTGAGGGGTCGTGTTGAATTTAATACTCATCAAATTTATACTTTATATTTTAACTTAAAGTGGGAACACTATTGCTTTATATTTGAGTGATTTCCTAAAACAAATAAAATGGAATTGAAATGTACTTAACCTTTTATAGAAATTCAAATGTAATTTTAGTCGTCGTATTAAACTTTTAAAGCATACTTGAATTTGTTTCAATTATCCCAACAGAATTTGCACCGGACTGTACTTCGACCGGCAGCGGCGGAAACACTAAAGGAACGAACATCTCTACTCCGAAGCCAACATAGTCCCCCTGGACAAATACCTAGTCCTTTCAGCGAAGAGACTAGTACGGAACATCATCGACTACCCGAATCAGCTAATGAGAAGGATGACCACTGAACAACGACATCCGGAGCCAAGGTACCTCAGTGTAATGGAAACTCTTGATGACCACATAATCATGGACAACGAGGAAGCAGTCTCATGCTACGCTGAAATTGGGTCAGCCTTCCCCCAACCTACACCAAAAACACCATTGACAACCGGGAACGAACACCCTGAGGACGATTAAGTCAGCCGACTTTTACTGGCTGAACAGAATGGAGACGGAGCTGCAACTGGAGCTGCAACTGGAATAGCTGTCAAAATTTTGAATACACACAAATTCAATGATACGAACAGAACACGACGCAACTGCAGACGGAGCTGCAGACGCAGCTGGACAAGTTGGCCAACTTTTAATTTTTGCTTGCAGCTTTTTTGACGTTTCAAAATTGCGAACAAAACGAGGTGTTCACATGTGGGTTAAAGTGATTTTTAAACTTTTTTCAATCACTCATAAGGACGTAAAGTAATTTTAGCTTCTTTTTCATCATTATTCATTTTTATTTTTGTTTTCATCTTTATTTTCGATACTAAAATGTCAGAAAGCTGTACAGCTGCATTGTGGGCGCGTAAAAAAAATCACGTACGACACATTTTGACAGCTATTCCAGTTGCAGCTGCAGCTCCAGTTGCAGCACTCTATTCTGTTCAGCCAGTTAATCTAAACTATTTTGAAATGTAATTTATGTATCTATAATTTGTTAAACTTGAGACATTGTATAGCGTTAGGCCCCCTATGTGCCAACAAAAATGTAAATTTATCATAGTATCTTATTAGTTACAAGCATAACCGAGTATTTACATGGGACTTGAAGTGAGTTTTAAACTCTCTAAAGGCGTAAAGTAATTTTAACTTCTTTGTCATCATTATCCATTTTTAGTTTTGTTTTTATATTTGATATACTGAAATGTCAGAAAGCTGTACTGCCCATAATCTCGTAAAGGCCCTAACTACAATTTACATACTTCTGAGTTATAATGAAAAAACTTAAGGCCTGGTCATACAGAAGGTGATCTGGCGATACAATCAATACTTCAGTGGGGAAAAAAGATTGCGGCGATCAAATTTTGCTCAAAAAACGCCAGATCACGCTCTTTAATCGCTAAACGCAATTGGAAATTTTGTAGATAGGTCAAGGTCCTTTACGAGATTATGGGCAGTGTACAGCTGCATTGTTGGCGCGTAAGCTTTCCCCACCAATGGTAGGTATGGGGTTTCGTTGAAAGACAAAGTAAGGTAGGAAAGATTGTCCAGCTATTTCTTACTAGTGCTCCCCCCCCTACCAGGTTCTTAGTTCTTAGTTCAGTGTTCTCTTTGCGTCTTAGCTTATTGTTTTGAGTGCCACCAGGGACGTAGTAACCGTTGATATACCGAGAGTTTTAGCTTGTTGTTAAGAGTGCAACCAGAGGTGTAGTGCCTGCTGATCTGCCAGAGCCTCTAAGCTTGCTGTTTTGAGAGCCACCAAGGGCGTGGTACATGCTGATGTACCAAAGCTTTTAAGCCTGGTGTTTTGGAAGTAACTCTAAGAGCGTAATACCGTGTAATCCCATCCCAAACACCAAGATTTAAAACCGAAACTCGAATCATCAGAAGCCAGAATATCCTATTTAAGGCAGTAAGACTAGAATCCTGAAGCGCAAGTCATCCAAATACCTGTGGATCATTCGATTGCCAGAATTAACCGAAGTACAAGTGAACTATAGTAACAGTATATTATTTGTAATAAATATGAAAGTTTATTTCAATAGAGATTTTGTAATAAGGTTCTTAGATCTTTTTCTCTGAAGTTTCGTATTTTCTTCGGCGAACATAACCTCGACTGGAAAGCAAAATCACAAGACATAATATTTTATTCGATTCGATTTATGTAATAAAATCGTCATGTCCTCAAATGCTTTCTATTAGAACTATTGGCAATGATGACATAGCTCAGAAACGATATTGCCCAAATTTGTCGCTATTTCCCCTACCATTTATATTGATATAAATACCTAAAACATAAATAAAAGACCAAAACAATTACTTTACCAGAAGTTCCATATATTTCTGAAACTAGTTCAATAGTTCATTCCATCTCCAGAAGGCTTCGCTATTGTATTCAATACTGGACCTATAGTATGTCTTTTTGAGAAGAAATTACAAAATTTCCGTCTCTGATCCAAATAATAGATAAAACAACACCAGCTTCTAAGCTAGCCAGCATCAGCAGCGAAGCGTCGTTTTCGTGAGTGATTTTCGATAGCCGCTGAAACCTAACCTAACCAGTATCAGAGTTGTTCTCTCGCGCTTGGTTGTTTTGTAATTTGTGTCTTTCTAAATGTGTAATCGAATATTCTATACTTAAGATCAATTCACATTAATTTCTATCATTTTTTTCGAGGAGGAGTCGACCGATTGGAAATATATCTAGCTATGTATATTGTAAGCTTGAGGCTTGTGCACATGTTGTCTATAGTAAGGAATTCACATATAACTGTTTCGCATTGGTTTCGCTATATGACAATCGCAATGTGCTTGTGCATTGTTATGTCTTCGAATGAGCCGTCTTCTAGCTCAATAGCGCCTTGGTGCACAATCTATGAAATATCCTTTTTTTACTTCGTGATTTTATTCTTCGAGGATGGCGTTAGCTCGACGGTCTCCAAGATTATCCTAAGGAAGCTACAAAGCTTGGATTTCTAGGGAATACCTCCGAATAAAAATGTTTTAATAAAAACGTATCTTAATTTTGTTTAAAACTTGTCAAAATAGTCAAAATATTCCTAAATGGGATAGCAAAATTAACCCAAGAAGTTTTTACTAGAAAAGGCCTGACGAGTACTTGAAAAAATTTCCTCAACTAGATTTCTCTAGGGAAAATTTTCCGGGGCCTTGACTCAACTTGGCATTTCTTCTAGGCGTCTTGGTCCGCTTAAATAATTGGCAAAGTATTTGATATAATTTCCTTCTTTAACGATTTTGTAGTTAGTTTCGACAACGAACAGGTTATTAAAATTTTTCCCAGAACGCAACCTTGAGAAAGATTTGGGAAGAACCTTCTGGTATAACCTTGAAACGACCGTACTCTAAATGTAAATAAGGTACCATCATTTTCTGAGTTAGAGTTTCGATTTTTAGCGCCCCTTGAATTCTGATGGCAGTTATTTACTTGTTACACACAAGAACTGCACGGCCCTGTTCTAAAAAATACTTAATATCAACGTCGGTCGGTCAAAGTGGTTTGATCTGAGAGCTTTGAGATGTCTGTGTCTGTTATGCCATTTTCTTGGTGTTGCTATTGCTACTATACTGCGGTTGATAGCAACTCTCATATCGGATAAATCCGATATTTTTTTATTTTTATTTTGCTTTGAAGTTCCACTATTATTCAATACGTCCCTTTGTCTTACTAACTTCGCCTGGCTTTTGTTTGTTATGTTTTCAAGTATAAATGTGATTTGCGGTTAACCCCTGTATAGTATAAGGTAGTCGTCATAACATGCAACATCTCAACAGAAACTGTTACGACGTTACTTTTTTTTTAACTTCAGAAGTGCACTGCTTGATTTCTCAGTATTTAGCCACAAATATGTCATTTTGTCAAAACATTTCCCAGTAGGTTTCAACCAGCTTTTGAGTTCGAGTTCACCTATGTATGTATCTAGTACTTGGTTTATTCATAAGAGACGTAAAAATGTAAGAAAAAAAAATATTAGATACCCGCCCTATGATATATTTTTTGAGGTTTGTGTGCGATTGGAATGGCAAAGTTGTATATCTCCTGATATTACGACATATTGTTCTGTGGTTGATGGTTGAAAGCTTTGAAATTGTTTCAGCATAACATTTTCTAAGTATTTCAAACTCAAATTTTGATAGATTTTCTTTGAAACGATATTAATCGAATGTTTTTGATATTTTTTTTTCGACCCAATTAAAAACCTTGGCATCTGGTTGGATGAGTAAATATTTGTATATTCCAACATACATAGATAAATGCTGCTCTGACCAGGACTATAGGGGAGCTTTGACCTTGACGAAACGTTTTTTTAATAGCAGACGGCCTTACGGCAGGGTGATGATGATTTGCCAAATGGCCCTCATCCGGCCGATGATTGCCTATGGATCCCCGGTTTGGTTCAACGTTCTCCCCATCTAAAATGAAAAAGATTCAGGTGCTTGGGAGGCAGTGCCTTAAACATTGCTTTAGATAACACAGAACACCATAGTCGGAGTATAAACATACATATTCCAACCAGGTCCCATACAACGGCGCCAACATAAACAGAATAGATAATATCTTTGTTAAAGATGATTCGGGATCCCGAGCGATGGCCCTCGACCAACAGCTTAATTTTTGAAAGCTTACTAGCCCACTAGCGAATATTAGGGGAGTGTGCGTCTAAGAAGGCTTTATTTCGCCCGATGCATTTTTTATTTATTCAATCGAGGGCTGATGCAGGATAGAGCGGTGATTCTGCTTATCTACCACGTCAAAATGCCTTTCTTGGAAAGACAATAGAGGTTAGAGGTGAAATCGACACTACACTTCAGATAACAAATTATAACACGTTGAAGACTTTGGCTATTTTACCGGGCAAACTAATGGTCTAAGCTAAGTGCGTCAGTTTTCCTGACAGACAGCCACTTCAACCTTACCCGGGCAAAAACTGGTTTTTGGAATGTGAAGACGCTTCTCGACAACGGATGTGAAGGTCCTCAAAAAGCCAGATTTTCCAATTAGAAGAGGAATTCATGCGATATTAGATGGTCATCTTAGGGCTTAGGGTCTAGTGAAGTTAAATTGTAAGGCTTGGAGAAGTTTAAGTCTTCAACTCTTAACACTGTACTTATTTATTCCAGAAAGGCACCTGAAAGCTATTGGGAATCTTTTTTTGTTTTACAAAACTGCTTTTAAAGCTGCTCCTGGGTACATGAAAACCAGGTTCCGGGCTAGAGTACTGCGCGTCACCATCATACAGTGGTACGCCCTAACGGAGCTCTTCTCTGTCAAGGCCTTTTTTAACCGACTGAGAGCTCCTTATGAATAGGAGACCTGAGTGCCAAGGATGGCAATGTCAATGAAGGGTTAAGACATGTTATGGAAAAGCATGGTGTTGATGGCGACCGCAGCGAAAATACTAAACAGTTTGTCGATCTTTTTGCGCCAACCGCCCTCCAATAGGGGGGCCGTGTTTGAGCACAAGACGTGCAACAAAGACAGTTGGGTGTTGACAGACAGGCAAAAAACTTCCAACCACATTGATCACCTTGCGATCAGTCAGCGACTTAAAGGCAGTCTCCAGGACGTCCGAAAAAGAAGGAGTCACATGGGAATGCCCCAGGACCACCATCTGATGGTTGCTACCGTACAGCTGCAGTTTGGAGATCCCAAAAACCCAAAACCGATAGACTAGAATTAACCCAGTCTACCAACAACTAGGAGACCACCTTTCACAAGGATTGAAAACAATCGGCAGCACGGAACCCATCTCCTTCGAAGCCCGCTGGTGTGCTGTGAAAAATGTGTTCTACCTGAAAGTATAGTTGGTCCATCGAATGAAAGAAATAGTGCTTGGTTTTCCAAAGAAACTAAGGCTAAGGATCAAGAACATCTCAAAATCCCAGTGCAGCTACTCCAGCAGCAGAGCAGAACGAGCTAGAGTCTACTCATCGCATTAAGGTGAGAGGAGTTCATCGTAGCGTATGACGTGATAAGCGTAACTAGATCACGCATTGCAGGTAGGTGTGACAGAAGGACCGTCTACAGAACTACCAAGGACCTCACAGGTGTCTACAGCTCTAAGCAACATCTGGGAAAAGACATAGACAGATCACTGCTAGTTATGGATGAAGACCAGCTCAAAAGATGGAAGGATCACTTTTCTGCGGTTTTAAAATCACGTTTTCACTAGTGAAGTGAACCCAACACTCAATGACCCGTCCGTAGTTACAAATTCCTGAATACGCAATGTATCCCCCAGTATCGAAGAAATCTTAAATGCAATCAGAGCACTGAAGAACAACAAAGCAGTTGGTCCTGAAGATATTCTCGCAGAGTTTTTACGAAGCCCCAACAACATCGAGTAAACTCCTGCACCGACTCATTGAGAGAGTTTGGGAAACCAAGTGTTGAAACCGAGAGTTTTTCTGAAGAGTAGAATACAGGAACGATTATCAAGGCCCCAAAGAAAGGAGATGCAATGCGAAAACTGGAAAGGAATTTGCGTGCTGCCTGCAGTTGTCTAAGCAACAATCATCCTGGAACGAATAAAAGACAACCTCAAAGCCATACTCGATGCCAAACAAGCAGGGTGCCGCACTGAGTCTTCCTGTGTGGACCATAGCAACACCTATCGCATCATAATATCCATTGAATATCGATTGCCACTTCACTAAGGTGTTATTCAAAGGGTTTGACAGTGTCAATAGAGAATTTATCTGGCTTACTACAAATTGGTTGCTTTTATCAAGGCTACATAAATGCTGGATCGAAATATCAAGTTCTGCGTAAAGGAAGTTTTCAGAGGAGTTTAAAATTCAAATATCAAGTTCTGCGTAAAGGAAGTTTTCAGTGAAGTTTAAAATTCAAATAGGACCTAGGCAAGGCTGAAGTTTTGTCGACTGGAAATGAAGGAATTTAGTGGAATCTGCAATCACATTTTAAATACCTGGACTAAAATGAGGACGACGTATGCATGCTAACTCTCTCATAGCTCGTGAAATGGATCTTCATCAAATGACAACAAGGGTAGAGCGAGAAGCTGAAATCGATGGGCTAAATATCAATACGGCAAAAACCAAATGGATCAGTCTTGGAACTTGCTGGACAACCGGAGAGAATTTTCAATATTTTGACAGTATTGTCTTTACTTATGGCGGAACCAAACTAGATAGGTATAATCAGCTGAATTGGGAAAGCAAAAACTTCGTTCCGTAATGCTGTCCAAAATAAGGGAAACGATTCCAGAGGACTTTCTGACCCAACCAATGATGAACTTATGAGAAAACAGGTCAGGAACCCATTTTGACTCAATCATACTAAGACGTTAGGGGCAGTGGGTTGGGCAAACAAGTGCATTCAACCTATGCAATGGAAACCTCTTACGCAGAGAAGCAGACGAGTGGGCTGAACTAGAAGTACTTGGCGAAGAAGAATTAGCACAATTTGGGAACAGCTGGGATACATCTCCAGAAACCGTGTACGATGACACGTAGGAGTAGAAGAGGCACTAAAACCCTGCAAGTCGCAAGGGGAACCTCACGGACCTAACAGGTAGGAAGACCACTATCTCGATGTGGTCAAGGTAATGCTACAGATAATAAAAAATAAATTGAGTGGCGCAATTGAGGGGACCTACAGTTTTTTTGCCGAGTCCGAACGGCTAAATGAGAAGCACTTTTTCATGACAAGTATACTGTTGGAGGATTTGTCAGTTCCTCGCAAGAGGCAGTAGCTCGGTTAAAACATTTCTGCTTTTAGGTGGTGTTAAACAACATAAACAACAATAATGCTGACTGTATTACATTCTGAAATGGATACAACGAACGAACGCGGTGGCGTTCGATCGTTGCATATCGACCCATATTTAATTATATTTATTCATTGTAAGCATTTATTTTATTTATCCATTGTAAGCATTTTATGCAATTAATAATAAGTATAAAAGAGGCATTGGCCCACAAATAAATATCATTTTAAAACAATTCGTTGAGTAGTAATTTGATCCACTTTTCACATACAGTTCAGGTTTCAAGTGCCTGCAATTGTACCATCCAATATCAAATTAATTGTGCACTATTTTACACAGAATAAACAAATCAAGTTCAAGTGCTTGTATTTGTTATCAAATTGTGTTCTGCACAAAATAATTCAATCATTTTGGTGACCCCGACGTGATCAAAATGATTGAATTATTTTGTGCAGAACACAATTTGATAACAAATACAAGCACTTGAACTTGATTTGTTTATTCTGTGTAAAATAGTGCACAATTAATTTGATATTGGATGGTACAATTGCAGGCACTTGAAACCTGAACTGTATGTGAAAAGTGGATCAAATTACTACTCAACGAATTGTTTTAAAATGATATTTATTTGTGGGCCAATGCCTCTTTTATACTTATTATTAATTGCATAAAATGCTTACAATGGATAAATAAAATAAATGCTTACAATGAATAAATATAATTAAATATGGGTCGATATGCAACGATCGAACGCCACCGCGTTCGTTCGTTGTATCCATTTCAGAATGTAATACAGTCAGCATTATTGTTGTTTATGTTGTTTAACATACTTCCCCGCGTTGAATGGCTCAATTCAACTGTATTCTCATATGACGTTGACATCGTACTGTATTCTTGGTTGTGGAACAGGTGTAGAATTAGTGGCTGACGTCAATCTCTTCCGGAGTTTGCTACGATCCGGTTTACTACGATCTAGCACCCATTCGATCAGAATTAGAGTCATTTAACAATGGAACCATTGCTCTTGAACATTTATGCAACCAACTACAGTTAAGGACAACGTGCAGTGCACTAGTAACACATTTTACAAACATGAGGAGTACCCTACAAGCAGACACCAACCTCATCTCAAAACATCGAACTCCACGCGCGGCAATCAACATAGTCGGCAATTTAGCACATTCGTTATTTGGACTGCTTGATTCTGACTACGCTGAAGAACTCTCAAAAACCATCAATCAAGTTAACACAAATGAAGCGCATCTTTTAAAAATGCTAAAAAATCAAACTTCCATCATAGACTCCACCATCAACATAATGAAACAAGATTATCTCGAAGGAGAAAAACGCATGATAACGCTTCAAAATCAAGTGACACACATCATTGCGAGAATTGGAGACACAACTGATCAGTTGAGAATCTTTCAAATTTTTACGTCTTTAACAATGCAATTAATGCTTATGGCTACAAACCTGCAGCAAATTGAGAACGCTATTCGCAACACATTTACGGACGTACATTATGGAACCATAAGTCCCCTCCTGCTATCACCAGCTCAATTGAGGGCGGAAATTATCAACATCAAAAACAATTTACCCCAATCCCAAAAACTACCATTCGAGCAAGAAGACTTGCTCCACTTCTATAAGATATCAACAACAAAGGGTCAGGCTACTGGAAATCACCTGTTATTTGTCATTAAAATTCCACTAGTTGAACAAGAATCTTTCAATCTATTTCAACTCACACCCTTTCCGTCAATCGTTAATAACACGCTCCTCATCATCAGTCCGGCAATGGAAATTTTGGCTATAAATCGTCATAGAGACCAATACTTTGCAATGACAGCATCCGAGCTTAAGGATTGTTACAAGGGAAAAGACATGCAGTTTTTTTGCGCCAACAGAAAGGCAAAATACCATGCTGGTTCACAAGCATACAATTGTGAATTTAATCTCTTCAACAACAATACCGCACCATCATGTAGCATACTTAAACCAAGTAATGACTTAATTTGGACCCAGCTGAATAGCAGAAATCAATGGGTATTCGGAACTCTTTATAATATTCAATTAACTGCTGTATGCAAAACAAAAACCTTACAAATTGAACTCACTGGATCCGGCATTCTATCAATGGAAAATGATTGTATACTGAGAAACAATCTCATTACCATTGAAGGAAATCAGATGATGATCAGCACTCTACAATCATCCTACATAAGCTTTGGGAACATATCTTTAATTGCCAAACCCAAAGATGTGCACGCAGCTCTAGAATCACTTCCAACATTCAACAACAGTCATCTAGAAGCATTAAACCATCTCCAGACTCAACTCTCTACCCTACAACATCAAGGTCTTCCTAAGCTGAACGACAAGGTATTCTTCAATAGCATTCATCACCACTTTGTCAGTTATTTTGCTCTTCTTCTTTCAATGAGCTTTGCAATTGTAATTATTTGCAAACTCCGGAAGAGATTGACGTCAGCCACTAATTCTACACCTGTTCCACAACCAAGAATACAGTACGATGTCAACGTCATATGAGAATACAGTTGAATTGAGCCATTCAACGCGGGGAAGTATGTTAAACAACATAAACAACAATAATGCTGACTGTATTACATTCTGAAATGGATACAACGAACGAACGCGGTGGCGTTCGATCGTTGCATATCGACCCATATTTAATTATATTTATTCATTGTAAGCATTTATTTTATTTATCCATTGTAAGCATTTTATGCAATTAATAATAAGTATAAAAGAGGCATTGGCCCACAAATAAATATCATTTTAAAACAATTCGTTGAGTAGTAATTTGATCCACTTTTCACATACAGTTCAGGTTTCAAGTGCCTGCAATTGTACCATCCAATATCAAATTAATTGTGCACTATTTTACACAGAATAAACAAATCAAGTTCAAGTGCTTGTATTTGTTATCAAATTGTGTTCTGCACAAAATAATTCAATCAGGTGGCACGGCTGGGAATCGAACCCATACCTTCGGCATGACAGTCCTACACACTAACCATCATGCTCAGAGGTACAAATGCTACACATAGACCAAAGCCAAAACAGGGAAATTCTGTGAGGAATTTCGATGTCGCGTCAGACGGCTACAGCCGCAATAAATCGCCAGGTCTTTTTCCGATCGAGTGCTTTACTCCCTCTTAAATAGTCTTATGTGCCGCCAACTTCAAGCATCGAGAACCAGTAAAAGAATTAGAATTATAAGAAAGCGCTTGGTCTTCGCAGCAAGACCAGCACAGAAAAATTCCTGGATCGGCGAAAAACCACCAGATACGTGCAGCCAAACAGCAGGCATACAAAGCAGCGCTGCATAGAAGGACCAGAGCTGCTCACGAGCAAGGAAAAGAGTATAAGCAGCGCGCGATCGAGGAAGTAGAGGGTTGCCATTGTTGGAATTTAGTTCGGAAGCTTTACCAAAAACTAAAAAAAATCTCACAGGGTTACAAGGCCCGAGCAGAAGCCTGCAAGGATGATCAGGGGAACATCGTGGTAGAATCGCAGTCGGTGCTGGGGATATGGAAAATCATGTCTGCAAATTGTGTAACGGCGATGACGAACCAAAATCTAATGTCGTACAGAATGCACCATTCAACCTGGATGCCGCAACGCGACGTAGGCCAACATCACCGTCCACCCGACCTCAACGAAGTACAGATAGCACTATCTAAACTTAAGTCCAATAAAGCAGCTGGAGCTGATGGTCTTGCGGCTAAGCTATTCAAAGCGGCTGGCGATGAATTGGTGAGGAGTATGCACCAGCTCAACTGCAAAATATGGTCGGAGGAAAGAATGCCCGATGAATGGAACCTCAGCATTGTTTGCTAAATCCTCAAGAAAGGCATTAGTCTCCTTTACATCAGATACAAGATCTTTTCTGAAGTACTTTTTGAGCACCTGGAGCAATTCGTCAACAACCTAATAGGTCCACATCAGGGTGGCCTTAAGGAAGTGCATCATCGACCAAATATTTGCACTACACTACAGCAGATCTTGGAAAAAACCCAGCACTTTCAAATCGACGCCTACCACCTTTTCATCGATTTCAAGGCCGCGTATGACAGCATCTATAGAGATAAGCTATTGGAGCAATGTCTAGTTTTGGCACCGCCCCCCAGAACTCGTCCGTTTGTGCAGGATGACAATGGAGAATGCACACTGCTCCATCATGGTCGGCAAAGACCTCACCGACACCTTTGATGTAAAAAAAGGTTTAAGGCAAGGTGAAGCGCTGCCATGCGACTTGTTTTTTACATCGTTTTTGAAAGAATAGCGTAAATCTCTCCCGTCAACATTAGAGGCACAATCTTTCAAAAGTCCGTCCAATTTCTCGATTACGCTGAAAACATTGACATAATCGGACGAACAAAGCGAGAAGTGTGTGGTGCTTTCGTGAGTATTGAGAAGGAAGCCAAGAAGATGGGGTTAACGGCGAATGAAAGCAAAACGAAATATATGCTGTCAACAAGAAAGGACACCCAACATCGACGTCTAAGGCAGAACGTCACCATAAACAGCTATAATTTTGTGGTGGTCAGCGACTTTGTCTACCTAGGATCCACCATAAGCTCAGCGAACAATACTAGTGCTGAGATCAAACGAAGAATTACTCCTGCCATTCGCTGTTTCCTTGGGCGAAGAAGGCAATTGAGAAGCAACGCCCTCTCTCGAGCAACTAAGCTGTCCCTGTATAAGATGCTTATCATCCCGGTTCTGATGTATGGCGCAGAGGCATGGACACTGTTGACGGTGGATGAGAACGCGTTAGGTGGTTTTGAGAGGAAAATTCTCCGGGTGATTTTTGGTCCCCTCTGCAAAGATAGGGAATGGAGAAGAAGATACTACAACGAGCTTGACGGGCTGTACAGCGACATCGACTTAGCCATAAAAATGAAAAGCCAACGACTGAGGTTGCTGGGTCACCTAGAGCGCATGGACACCAACGCTCCGGCCCGGAAAGTCTTTGAATCCAACCCCATAGGAAAGTTTACAGTTGACGTTGACAGCGTAAAAGATGAAGAACGCAAGTGCGGAATAGGACCTCAACCAACTTGGCGTGTAAAACTGGAAACAGATAGCTAGAAATCGAGTCGGCTGGAAGAAGCTTGTTGGTTGAGGCCCTGGTCCACCCCGAACTGTAGCACCACATCTTAATTGACTTCTTTTTTCTTAAAAAGGAATTTCGATGTTTTCTTACTCCATTTTCCTTTTTTACGAAGTCGTTTAACTTATTTCTCCTCAATGTTAATCAATATTTATTAAAGCTAGAAAATTTTATATAATCGTTACCAACTTTTGCCTAACGAACAGGTGGAAAGGAGTCCGCTTAATATCTTTTTTTTTGCAATTTTTACGTAGAGACAATTTACTCTATTAGAAAATACCCAAAACAAAAATCTCCACCCATACAAAAAATGTACACATCACAAGGCCAGATTAAATGCATTCGATAAACTGCACGTGTTCATCCATCTAATTACTATCCGTTTTCAACTTAATTATATGCCAACGCATGCAACTTTTTTAAAATGTTCAATTCCGATCACGAAATGCAATTTGTGATGGAACAATTGTTAAGAGATACCACAGCTGAGATAAGAGATATACTTCGAAAAAATAAAATAGCAACGATTTTTTTTTTAAAGTTAAATCCACATTTGTTAACCTTTAATTTGCATTCAAATAACATAAAATGTTTGGGATCATCAAGATCATTTATAAGCTGCAACAAGTGTTGTTATTTGCGGTGCGGTTTAGCGGCACAGCACGTGCGGGGGCATTGCTGATGGGAAGTCATCATATCTATCTTTCTTTTTGCGCGCCCACGAAAGTGTCACGCGCATCTTAGTAAAGGCGTCATGATTTCAATACGAATGCTATAGTCGACTTTTTTGCGTGGCGAAGAAGCGACAAAAAACGTCTTCCTACATGGAATGCCTTTTCCGGTAATGTGATACCCCCACGTTCATCGAACCAAAATCCAACACAAATTGAATTAATAAATTTGTTTATTGTTTATTCATTTTTCTATTTTCCAAAAACACCAATCATCATCAATGGGAACCAGAGTTACCATGATGCTATTTATTAAACTGATTTAATGAAGGAAGAACCTTGATACTTGAAGGCTACTCGCAGTATTTTTTCTCTCAACTGGAACACATGCTTCTTATTCTAAATGTACAGGATTTGAAATCCGTCAGTGTAATAAGAATCTGTCAAAAGAATTGTCAAATACGTTCTTTTGGTCATTACACTGGCAGTTTTCCAGGCGTGTGAATCCAGCATAGAAGGTGTGTATCCAGTTGAGAGTACAAATACTGCGAGTATGGCTTCAAGTCAGCAAGTTTCTTCCCTTGAAGCTTAAACCCATTTTGTATCAGACACATTTTTGTTTTGCCAACTCGAATGTATTTTAAGACATTCCCAGCGGTAACACTGGCACCGAATATCTACAAATAGGTTCGAACTCATTTGGTATTTGCCGTAGAAGGTCATTTTTTAGATGATGACAATTTATTGCTCGTTTCCATTATTTGATGACTCGTATCAACTTGGCCGACATGGTACCTATAGCATCAGCATCAGCATTCAGCATCCCAGGGTATCGCGACATCGACATTTCGACATCATCTTGGCTGTTGTCATCCAAATCGGATGGAGATACTGTAGTATTATAGGTACCTACATAGATTGATTTGTTATTTTATTGTCTGTCAGATGATGCCTTATGTAAAGAAGATTGGTGTGTGAAACTCGATCAATTTTATTTGTTGAGGAGACACAGAAAAATGGCCGATTTGTGGTTTTTGCATCAACTAGCTTCAGAAAAAAAAATACCTACGTTGAGGTTGATAGGTGATATAATTGAAGCTAAAATGGCTTATAAGATGACTTTAAAATATGAGGATTGATAGAATGAGATACATAAATTGTATTCAAGTGACAATTTGTTTTAAATTTAAAAGAAAATAAACGAAGATAGATTTTACAGTGAAAAATTTATTTTTTGAATAAATGCATAACTTTGCAGAACGCCCCATGCGGCAGTTTAGTATTGCCATTTTTAACACCTGTTTGATTCGAATAAAATATTTAATAAATTAACTTTTATTAAAGATTGATTCGTAGTTAGAACAAATTTATTAAATTATAGCTTTTTCACTTTTTTTGTGTTTATCTACTTAGTAATTTTTTTTCAAAACCAAATAAATGCCCAGTGAAGTGTTTTCCTTAAAAACAGACAACACAAAACTCTACCATAACAAAACAGCTAAATGATTATTAAAAACACATTTTCAGAATATGCTACGAAGATGCTGAAGAGTGTGATGGATTTTCAATTACTTAAACGACTTGACCTGACCACTTTTAAAGTTCGTTCCTACTTGATTCAACTCTAGAGTGCAGACAGGGGTTGCTTTATTGAGTTGAAAAAAAAACTTTAAGTAAAATGAAATAAAATGCTTAAGTCTGTTTTATCCAAACGAGTTTGTAAACAATTAAACTAATTGCATAGAAATTGTTTTATACAGAGTGTGAGATATAAATAAGCAACTGTCAGGTCAGGAGTGGAGTTATTGGATTTAAAATGTTTGTTATTTTAATGTTACATGCATGCACTAAAGTAGTTCAGACTTCAGAGCTCAGACAAGACAACAACAAAAACAGTGTGAGATAAAGGAAAATAAAGAATGATTTAAGAGGTGATAATCGATGAACAGTAAGTATTGGCTATCTGTATACTTGGGTCATTGATGCTTTTTATTATCTTTATAAATGATATGTAGTACTTCGTGGCATAATGGTTAGTGCGATGGACTGTCATGCCAAAGGCTTGGATTTAATTCCCAGCCGTGCCACCTAAAATCAGAAATTTTTATTTTCTTTCGAGGAACTGACAAATCTAAACGCTTTTCGAATTAGGTAGTAAGACGAAAATAAACGATTTCTCAAAGATGAATGGAGGTATTTTAATGATTCAAAAACAAATTTTGAAATAAAATGTTCATACCTCAGAATGACCAAAAACCTTTTTTTCGAAAAAAATTACTTATTATTATTATTATTATTATTATTATTATTATAAATTTTTTATTTCATTAAAAATGTTTCACAATAAATTACTTAAGAATAAGGACCTGGCTATCTGCCGTCTGCCTGATATAACATTTCATTTAAGTGTTTAATAAAAATATATAAAGAATAAAAAGAAAAGTAACTGGTTTTGTACAATAATAAATCATTTAAATATTAATTAAACTCAAAGGTTTACAATTTTTAAAAAAGGTAGATTAATAGGTTTTGTATAAATAAAATAATTTATGATATACCACAATTTTAATATAATTTGAAACATAAAAGAATGACAATTTTGAAGTGATTTGAAACACAAAAATATACCAATTTTGAAATGATTTGAAACATAAAAAAAAAAATCAATTTTCAAGTGATTTGAAACACAAAATAAATAATTTGGGTGTTTTAAACTGTAAAAACTGGTTGAACTTAAACATTTTAAGTTAGAAACTGTTTCGAAAAGTAAAGGCATGTTTACAATACTTATATAGTGTACCATCCTACAGCTCCGTTTAATATTTCATACAACTGACTTGATGAGAGAAAACTTTCTTCGAAATATAAACGACGGATTTCTTGCAATATTGGGCAAATTGCAATAAAGTGGTAGACATCTTCGTTTTCCCTTCTATTGCATAGACTACAGATTTGTGTCAGATCAGTTCGATGAGGCATAAAGTTTAAGTTAATGAGCTCAACACGTGCTTTAAAAATGTAGCTTATAGCTTCGACCGAAAACTTGTTGCTGAAGTAGTTTGTTTCTGATGGCAATTGGTGCTGGAGATTCCTATATATATTCCTTGATGATGAAGAAGCCGCTCTGGATAAATGCTGCCTGTAAATATTCTCGTCTAGCTTAGCAGTAACCTCTGCAAACATACCTCGCCAATCATCAACGTTTGACTCTGTTAGCGACAGCCGAGCTTCATGAGAAAGAGCTCTTTCATTCCAATCCTTAAATGGGTATGGGGAGGCATTGGTTTGCAGTAATCTTATCAAAATAGATTTGTGAAGATTTCTTCCACTTCTTTCCATTACTCTTACCAGATTTGAGGTTTTGAATAAATAGAGGAGTTATACCAGATTCCACGTAGATGGCGTAATTAGGGGTTGAATTCGGCAATCTGAATAAGCGCTTTAAAAAGTATATCTGCAATTTTTCAAACGCCTCGAAAAATAAGTATCCAAATACCTGCACACCATAGCACATGCATGTGTTCACAGTTGCCAGAAAAACGCGATATTTAGACATCAGGTCTATTTCTTGGTTTGCAAAAAACTTGGGCCACATTAAGCTCAAAGCCAGTTTAGCATCATTGCCTTTTTGTTAAGCGTGTTTCGAAAAATTTAGGTTATGAGTAATTAAAACTCCGAGATATTTAAATTCTTGCACAACTTCAATTGATACACTATTAAGGGACCAGCTTTCTTCGGGACGCCTCCTTCTTTGATTTGCTTCAAAAATCATCACTTTGGTTTTGCTTGTATTGATAAGTAACCCCCACTTCTCGCAAAAAGTATTCAGTTTGTTGATTTGCAACTGCAGGGTGAATGGGTTATCAGCAAGTAAGACTAAGTCGTCAGCGTAGAGCAGAACTTTCACTTGAATGTTGGCAAAAAGGATTCCTCCAGGAAATTACTTCGAGAACAAATATTACCCCAAATTTGCATACAAAATGCATTTTTTTTAAATCTTTAGATTCGAATATCTCAAAAACTTGACGTGGTAGAGCAATTTCAAGGCCAGTTTCGAACTCAGCGTATCAAAGACCGTCAGAAAAGTATAATCCTGGTTTATGTTACAGACAAAAATTCAAATTTTGTCACACAAAGTAATTTCTTAGTGCTTTCGAGTGGATTTTCGAAAACAGTAAAAATACGTCAATATTCGACTAGCGCTTGAGTGCAAATTGGTTGTCGCAGAAAAAAACCTTGAATACGGATTTATTGAAAATTGTGTATAGTTTCAATGGTACTTTGATGTAATTTTCGAATAATTGGTAGTTTTCAAGCCATTTGGGAAAAGCATTTTTGTATAATTTTTTTTATTTTTTTCTTCCATGTTGCGTCACGAAATTTTGTTGACAAACCTCAGATTCGGATTCAACATCCCCGAAAACATAAAGGAGCGAATAAATCAAAACTACCCCACAACTTGCATGGTAAAAAAAAAATATTACTGGACTAAAACGGCTCGATCGATTTTCTTGAAGCTTGGTACATAGTGGTTTTTGTGATTATGCCCACATGTTTCTTTCATTTTTTTTGTTTAGAAAAAAAAAAATATAACGGTACCTGCCATACAATTTTCTTATCATTTTCACATAATCGTATTTTTCTCAAAAATGGCTCGACAACTTTTCTTAAAAAAAAAATCTTAAACTACTTTTAGTAAAGGCTTCATTTGGGTGGAAAACCATTTTTCAAAAAATGGTTATTAATGGTACCTCCCAAAGAACCATTGTTTTAATTTTCGATTTTCTTCAAAACGGTTCGACTGATTTCAATAATTTTTTGTATGCAGAGGCGTCCAAAAACTATAAATATTTTTGTGTACTTAAATTTAAAAAAAAAATTAAAAATGTTTAAAATTGTTTTTGGAAAATCAAATATTTCGAAAACGACATTATCGATTTTTTGAAACTCGATACTTAAAAGTTTTTTAGTACTCTTTAAAATATTTTTAGAAAAAATTTTACACACATATATGAAAAAATAACGGTACTTTCCATACAAAAGTTAAAAAACCGGAAAGGAAAAATTTTTTTTCTCAAAAACGACTAGTCGTGGACAGTTTTTCCTTTGACATCAAAAAAAGTATGTTCCCGAAAAGTGGCAATATTTACATTAATATTGAAGGTGCATCTACTGAACACCTACTATATTTTAAGGTATCAATTATTATTTTCAAATGCGCGTTTTGCATCTGGAGGCGCTTCCACAACTTCCTTAATGATCAAAATATTAAACAATATCAAAAAAGTGGAGGTTCCACCTGTTGACATACAAAATAAAATGCACGACTGGGTCGCACGTACTTGCTCTTATGTTCAAGACACTGCGGGTTTAAGAAAATTGTATATAAAAACATGGAAATTATGAGAGAAAAAAGTAGAGAAGCATGAAATACGACATTTAAATTGGTTAAAACAACTCATTTGAAAGTTTGAGATGAAAAAAAGAATGCCATCTTAATTCTTGATTGAATATGATTGTATGGGAAAAACAAAATTTTAAATTGTTGGAGCAGTTTTTTAAAAAAATATTTTTCGGATTTTTAAAAAGTGTGTCAAATTTTTTTTTGGAAAATCAAATATTTTGAAAACGACATGATCGATTTTTTTGAAACTCGATACTTAAGAGTTTTTAGTACTCTCTAAAAAGTTTTTAGAAAAAATTGTACGTTTATTCAAAAATAACGGTACCTTCCATACAAAAGTTATTAAACTGTAAAGGAAAATATTTTTTTGCTTGACTCCTACGATTTTGATTAAACTTGTTTCTTATACTAAAATTAGTACGATCGACTACCAAAAATTATAAAATTTTACACTTAAGCCTAGTACGCAGCTATTTATATTTTTTGGAAGCTATGTAAAACAAATATATAATTGAAATCGGTCGTGTCGTTTTGAAGGAAATCAAAAATAAAAAAAAATGGTTCTTTGGGAGGTACCATTAATAAACATTTTTGAAAAATGGTTTTCCATGCAAAGAAAGACTTTACTAAAATAAGTTTACTAATTTTTTTTTTAAGAAAAGTTGTCGAGCCGTTTTTGAGAAAAATATACGATTATGTAAAATTGCTAAAAAAAATTGTATGACAGGTACCGTAAATTTTGGTTCTGAAAAAAAAAATGAACAAAACGTGTGGGCACAATCACCAAAAACCACTATGTACCAAGTTTGAAGAAAGTCGATTGAGCCGTTTAGGCTGTAGACGAACGGACAGACAGACAGACAGAATTGTGGAACCCACTTTTTTGGTGTTCTCTATCATCGTAATATCATGTTTGATTGTTATCTCAAAATTTTTTTTTTGCACGAATCCAAAACTTGCCTTATAGTACCTATATCGCAAGCAAAAATAGTAGGTATGTTACCGAGGAGTGGCAACACTGAAATTTTACCCCAAGATGCACCTGCTCAACACTTATGTTTTAAGACATCAATCATCATTTTAATTTTTTTTTATTTTACCCTTCCCCACAGATTGGGGGCGATTATTTAAAATGGCGTCCAAGCGACATGACTATACAAATCACCCACAAGCTTAATTTCATCCTTACTGCGTGGAATGGTGGAATAATTTCCATTTTCCAATCATAAAATAAGGTCCCCGCCAAAAAGCACACGGGATTCGGTTTCCTGACCGGACAAATATTATTAAGATAATAATAATAATTTCAACGTCCCTGAGTAATAAAGGCTAAATTTTATTTTGATCAAAACTATTTTTAAGGTTAAAATCTAGAAATTTGGGTTCTTTTTTGGGTATATGTTGGCATTTTTAATGTTTGTATTTTTAAAAACTAAAATATACAGTGAGAGTGGTACAGTGGTATGAAATCAAAGTTCATAAAATAATGGTACACAAACGTTATAGAATGGTGAATGCCCGATACCTTATAAAAATATAAAACTACGCTATATACGGGATCAATAAATTATGGTATAAAATCAGTATGTGATGTGCAAGAGCGTATGTAAAAGGGACAAGAAGGGGCTTTTGCCCACCCCCAATCAAGATACACTCCTCGTCAACTGAATACGCACAAACATTTTTGAATATATTTTATCCATTTTTTCCAAACAGTGATGGTTATTATGCCATCTGTTGATGGTAAAAATTTTCGTAACATATAAATAACAGAATTTCAAAGTTTTATCCAAAAACAACCGTGAGTTTTTCCTTCAACCACTTCCAAAGTGTAACTTATGCAAAGTAGAAGTTTTTTTTGAGTCAACTGAATAGGTACAAAAATTAAAATTGGTATTGGAATGGAATGAAACAAGTTTTTGTTTAAGTTTAGTAGTGGGTACTTCCACCTTTATTTTTAATTACTTCGTAAATTCGATCCGGCATGGAATCGTATAGATTTTTAATGTAATTTAACGAAATTTCGCTCCACGCTAATTTGATTGCAGAAATTAAGGTTTCTTTGTCTTCGAACTGACGACCACCCTCATAAACTTTGCGTACTAACCATCCCCAGTACTTAACTTAGAAGATCTGTCAGCAGAGGCACACCGCAAGGTGGAGTCCTATCCCCACTCTTATGGAACATCGTAATTAACGAACTATTAGTTAATTTAGAAGCGGATGGTTTCAGAGTAATTGCATATGCTGATGATGTTGCCATTGCAATATCAGGAAAGCATCTTCAAATCATTATAGAATTAATGCAAACCGCTCTCAACAAACTACTTAAATGGGCAGACAAATGTGGACTAGGTGTAAATCCCCACAAAACTGAACTTGTCCTCTTTACAAGGAAATATAAAATTCCGAATATAGACCCTCCATCAATAAATGGTATCCCACTTAACTTCTCAGATGAAGCTAAATATCTAGGTCTGATTTTAGACAAAAAGTTGAGTTGGAAACCAAATATACAAGAAAGAGTCAGAAAGGCCACAGTGGCACTTTTCTCCTGTAAAAAAGCTATTGGAACCAAATGGGGCTTGTCCCCATATATCACCCACTGGCTATATACAGCGGTCATCAGACCGATACTCACTTATGGGGTGGCAGTATGGTGGACTGCTTTAGATAAAATAACTTATCGTGATAAGTTAAGCAAGGTGCAGAGATCGGCTTGCATGTGTATCAGCGGAGCTCTCCGTTCGACACCTTCCGCTGCCTTAGATATACTGCTTAACATTACACCCCTCGATATATACACTAAACAAGTGGCAGCGAGCACAGCTATTCGTCTCAGAGCCATCTCTCAATGGTCCAATAACTCCATTAGCCATACTATCATTCTGAACAAATTCGAATCAATCCCTAAACACTCCGACTACACCATCCCTCAGCCGATTTTTGGCAAAAATTTCCAAGTCACAATTCCAACTAGATCCACTTGGGATGATGAGGAATTCTTGAGAGATGAAGCAATTCATTTCTACACGGATGGCTCAAAAACTGAAGAGGGGGTGGGTGGTGGCGTGTACTCAGAACGACTAAACATTAGTCTCTCTTTCCGTCTCCCTGATTATTGTAGCATGTTCCAAGCGGAAATCCTGGCGATAAAAGAAGTTTTATCTTGGCTCAAAGAAAACGTAATATCTACTTTAAATATCCGTATCTTCTGAGATAGCCAAGCGGCCCTTAAATCACTAGGCTCTGTTTCTACAAACTCCGTATCTGCCCGAAATTGTCGATCGTCTCTAATGGAGATGGCAGAACAGTTCAACATTCACCTTTTCTGGGTGCCGGGACACAGAGATATTCCAGGAAACTGTAAAGCCGATGAACTCGCCAGGAAGGGAACTACTACACCAATATTACCTGACAGGGTGAATATTGGAATACCAATCGCTACTTGTAAACTTATGCTTAAGCAAGATTCCATGTTGATGACAAACAGCAGATGGACAGGTATCACTACTTGTCTGGCGACAAAACGGATCTGGCCAACACTGGATCCGAAGCGATCGAAATGTTTGTTATCTCTTAGTAGATTGCATATTGGCTCCACAATTGGTATCATAACTGGACACTGCCTCATAGGCAAACACGCCAATAGACTAGGCGTTCTTTCAAATGACTTCTGCAGAAGCTGCATGGACGAGGAGGAGGAAGAAACTATCCCACACCTTCTTTGTTCATGCCCTGCTCTTTCTCAAAGACGTAAAATATACTTAGGAAATTTTTTCTTTGACGATCCCAGTGATTTAAATAAAATCGACATTCACAGTCTCCATCGCTTTATTAAAAGCTCCAATTGGTTTAATAAGCGAGGGTCATCTCGCAGTCTTTATGTGGTATCACAATGGGCCTATTCTGGCCTAAGTGTGTCAGTAGTTTTCCTGGCAGCCACCTTAACCTAACCTAACCTAACCATCCCCAGACATTTTCTATGATGTTTAGATCAGGTGAGTATGGCGGCCATTGAAGCAACTGCACTTGTTGCTCCTCTATCCATGTTTTTATTATGCGCGCTGAGTGAATAGGCGCATTATCATGTTGGTAGGTCCAGTTTATGGGTCCAAAGATGTTAGAAAATTTAGGAAAATTTCTTTCCAAAATTACTTTATACCCAGCTGCTGTCATTCTTGATGTTACAACCTCGAGCTCAACTGTTCCATAATAACTGACTGCTCCCCATATCATGACACCTCCTTCACGACTATGATGGCGCTTTAAAAATCTTTTTTCTTTTCTTAAGTCGTGAAAATAGAAGTTGAACTCATCAGGGCCATCGAAATTAAACTTTTTTTCATCTGAAAAAACCACGTGATACCATTCTTTTTTCCAACTCATGTGAAGTCTTGAAAAATCTAATCGCTACATTTTCCGTCCCTCGTCAAGTGGTGGTTTTTTCTTAAGTATCATTCGTTTAAGATGGCTTGAGTTGTTGATTACTCTTAATACTGTTGAGCAACTTGCGTTTACGCCGACTTTTTGTTTTATTTTTGCCACAGAATCAGAAGAATTTGATGCATATCTTAAAATTCTTCATCTCTCAGCTGCTGTTGTTGCTGTTTTCTTACCTCTCTTCATGTTTTTGCCGTATGCATCTTTATATTTCAAGTAAGAATAAACTACATTAAAACTTCGGCCAACTTTATCAGCTATTGCACGTCCAGTTAGGCCTTGGCCTCTAAGTAAATCGATTTTAGCTTTTTCAACACTGTTAAGACACGTAGATCTACCCATTTTTCTTAAAATTTGAAATCAAGAATTAAATTTTACTGAAAACACTAAAATCGTTAATTAAAACTGTCAAGCACTCCAAAAAACTTATAAACAACGAAGAAAATGGCGTTGTACCTATTCAGTTGACTAAAAAAAAAACTCCTACTTTGCATATAAAACACTTTGCAAGTGGTTGAAGAAAAACTCACGGTTGTTTTTGGATAATTCTTTCGGAATTATCTGCTTAACTTCTTAAGGGAATAGTTACCATCAACAGATGGCATAATAACCATCACTGTTTGGAAAAAATTGATAAAGTATATTAAAAAATGTTTGTGCGTATTCAGTTGACGAGGAGTGTATATATCATATCATAAATATTGAGTTTTAAAAAGAAAAAAATATAAACATATGTATAGGTACATAATGCAATATGTATATGCTACAATATCCACAATACTATTGAAACGCTTTGGCAGCTTCTGCATAAAAAAAATTCTCAAAACCAATCATACCGTTTTCAAGATCGAAAATAAAAAAAAATGTGCCTAGAAAGGTACCTACCATTAATAACCATTTTTCGAAAAAAAAACAGGTTTTCACCAAAATTTGTCGAGCCTTCCGTTATTTAAAAAAAAATAGTTCAGAGAAACAAACAAGAACCGCTCTGGACTAAGTGTGCAGATGTAAAGGCTGTAGTCGAATAAACAGATAGAATTAAGAGTCACACTTTTTTCGTCATCCAAGTTCCTTTTTTTCGAATGCAGAACTTGAATTGGCCTACCTTACCAAAAGTTATATCGCTAGTTTAAAAATATATAACATGTTTGTTGTTCGCTTATTTAAATGTCAATATTTTACTATCCATATTTGTTTATTTTAAAATTCCATACAAAACTTACATTTCATTTATGAAATTATTGCAAAAATACTACAAAGTTTACCTCAGGGCACTTACCACAAAAATTGTCAAATTAATAAAATAATCATAAAAAATAATTTTTGCCAAAATAATAATTATCAACAACGTCAACTTTAATTTCAAAGTTTAAACGAGTATTTTTAATTTTTTTTTTTCATCATGATGTTTCAAAAACAGCTTTTTCAAATCTATCTCTATCAAGTTAATTTTACCTCTAATAACAAACACAACACAAAAAAAAAAAACAGATCCTGATGATGCCCTATATAGATATTAATTTAAATTGCAGTGATTTGCTAAATTAAAATTTAATTAAACCACAAAATTGGATAAAATTCAAAAACTTCGTCGTAATATAATTTTCACACATTCACATTCACATACACACACATATTAAATATAAAGCATATTTCAGACGGATAATAGGGCTTTAACAAAAACTAAAGGGTAGATATCCCTTAAAACAGGTGTGTAGGATATACATAGGTATGGTATACTGTGTATGGGTGTGTGTGTTTAAGTGATTAAAAATGCTTGTTATATATATATGTACCTATACTCTCTAGTAAAAGAATCAACTACCTACCAGAAGGGAAAACTTTATGCTTTTCAATTTAATACTCTATGGTTCTTACACCTATGGGAACACACGCAAGCAATTAAAAATAAAATAATTTTGTATAATTTTTTTTTGTTTTATGATTAATATGTTACTGTGGATAATAAAGTTATATAACTTTATGGCAAGTAAAAAAACACAATTTTAATTTTTTTTATATATCAAAATTTAATATTCAAAAAATCAAAAACAATTTCCAGCGGACAACGGTATAATATTCAAATAAACAAAATGTCTAGAGTGATAAGGAAGACGGAATGAGAGACTTAAATAAAGTCCATCAGAGTAGGTACACACCTCCACCAACCCCATCTTTGGTCTTCGATCCGTCGTCGGTGTAGAAGTGAATTGATTGATATTTTAAGAATTCCACATTCTTCCAGGTGGATCTGGAAGGTATGGTTACTTCAAAGTTCTTATCGGAATTCAATAGTGGGATTATGTAGTCAGTGTTCCTTGAAAATGATCCGAATGAATTCAGGATAGCGGAGTGGCCAGTCTCATTATTGATCCCCTGTGAAGATGCTTTGTGCTCGCGGCCGTTTGTTTGCTGACAATATTGAGAGGTGGCAGATGGAGTAGTGTCTAATGCAGCGGAAGAAGCGAATACATAGACATGCTGTTCTTTGGGCTTTTTTTAGTTTATCGCAATTTATCGGCGCTTTATCGCTTCGCACCGTAAGTTAGAATCGGTTTAATTACCAAATCTATAGCCAGTGAGTAATGCGTGGTTGGAGGCTTTATTTATTACCAAAAGATTTTTTGCAAGAGGAAAGTGCCACTGTGGATTTATCTCAAGTTTCCAGCTTAACTTCGTATCTAAAATAAGACCATAAATACTTAGCCTCGTGTGAGCATGTTAGTGAAACACCTTTAATGGAAGGGGTGTCTATTTTCGGAATTTTGAATTTCCTGGAGAAGAGAACAAAATCTGTTAAATGGGGGTTAGCTCAGAGGCCGAACCATTCTGCTTATCGTGTAAGCTTGTTTAGGGCGTTTTTTAAAAGATCTCTTTAGAGGTTAGATTACTTTCTTGATATTACTAAAGCAACATGTCGTCCGTATAAGCAATCACTCTGTAACTTTCGGCTTCTAAGAACTTCAAAAGCTCATTGGCAACCAAGTTCCAGAGATGGGGAGAAAGAACGTCGCCTTGCAGTTTACCCTAGGTTAGGTAAGGTTGGAAGGGGTGATATTACGGCAAGCCGCACCATCTCACTCGGATCTTAGTGGATCCATTGCGCTCCCCAGGGTATAGGTGGTTAGTGAGGAGGGATAGGGAGGGAGTTAAAAAGAAGTTTTAGGTGTGGGGGGCCTCCGGCCTCGCTGAACCATCCCGAGTTCTGAATGAATGTCAGGATGTTCTTTAGTGGCAAGTCAGAGATGTCGCCCAGTTCGTCGAAGAAGTATTCTCCAAGGGCTTGCTTTCTGGTTCTAGCTAGGCTGGGGCATTCGCAAAGTAAGTGAGGTGAGCCCTGCTCTACCTCTGCATCATGACACCCTCTACATAAGTCCGATGAGCTGATGCCCATTCTGTTCATGTGGGTTCCCATTGAGTTGTGGCCCGTAAGGACGCCAACCATCAGAGATAATTGAGGCCTGCTTAGCTTGAATAAGTAATCAGTTTTTTTCCTTGAAATATTTGGCCACAGATTCATTGAAACCCGACAAGTGTCGATGGATGACCATCTGACATTTGCAGCTTCTTAGAAACTCTGGTGTATTCTACTTTTTTCTTGCTCCAGTGGCATGAACACAGAGGCTTCGATTTGGTTCGGATCAAGAGATGACCCGTTTTTGGCCAGTTCATCTGCAATTTCGTTCCCATGAATATCCCTATGTCCTGAGATCCATCTTAGGGTAACTGGTGTTAGTTGCATTTAGTACTCTTAGCTCGTTCCGACAACGATCGACCAGTTTGGACTTTGTGGTGATTGAGGAAATGGCTTTAATTGCCGCCTGGCTGTCTATGAAAATGTCAATATTGTTGTTAACTAATTCGCTGACTGAGGAAAGATGTTTCGCGGCTTCGCAAACTGCCAGCACTTCCGCTTGGAATACACTGCAAAAGTTTGGAAGCTTTAAAGATCTATTTATGGGTGGGTTATCTGAGTAGATGCCTGACCCAACCCCCTTCCGAGGTTTTGGAACCGTCAGTGAAGACCGCAACATGATTTGCATTTATGACCCTGTTTTCATTCCAGAGTTCCCTGGTTGGGATATCTGTTATGGTTACTGAGTTGAAATCTATGTGCGGTGAAACGTAGTCTGTTTGAATGTCTATGTCCGTAAAATTCATTATAGTGCTGTGACCGTAGAGGCCCTTTTTCCAATTTTTACATTGATGAAGTCTTAAAGCACTTTTGGCCGCCACCTCTTTCGTATACAGATCGAGTGGGGCAAGTGAAAGGAAAGTTTCAAGGGCGGCCGTTGGTGTGGTCCTGATAGCACTGGTTGTGCCAATACATGCTAGTCTTTGAATTATTTTAGTCATGGTTTTTAGATTGGTTTCCATATCTAGGGCTGGCCACCAGACCATGCATGCGTACGTTAGAATTGGTCTTATAATGGCTGTGTACATTCAATGAATGGTTCTGGGGCTGGGACCCCATCTTTTACCAAAAATTCTGCTACAAGTGTAGAAAACTATTGAGGCTTTTCTTTCTCTTAATATTTTCTTTACAGTTCAGTTTACGATCGAGAACGAGAACAGCGCCAAGATATTTGACAGTACCCGAAACCTGTAACGGAATTCCGTGTACCCCAACTGACTGATTTAAAATTTAATTTTAAAAAAACTTTTCAGACCGGAAATCTAATAACTCGTTAAAGTAATAAAAAAAAAATTAAAAAAAACTAAGTAAAAACATATCAGCAATCAATTTTACAACTTTAAATCTTTATTGAAATTAAAATCCTTTTCATTTTGTCTCAAGAGCTCTGGATCTGGATATAATGATGCTACCTATGTAATATACGATACCCAACAAAGTTAAAGGGCGTGTAGGTGTTCTTTAAGTTTTGATTTAATTTGGAAAATTTGTATTGGTCTTAGAAAATTATTCCCCTGCTTTTAACTGTTAAATTTATTTGCGAATGTATTCATTTTTTTTTTTTAAACTTCGTGTTCTTGGAAACACTCACCTCTACAAGAGCAGAGAGAAGGATAAAAGATACGACTATACGTTTGTACCTGTTATTTGATCGACAAAAAAAAAGCGCAAACAACCAACAAAAACAGACTGGGCCAGCTGATGTTGGCATAAGATTATTTAATTTGTTTTTTTTTTAATTAGTTAGCGTGGCTGTCAGGTAAAGTTTATTGCACCACCTGTTTCGATTGAACAAATATTTTTATATACATAAAAATATATTTCTTTTATATTTTTTTTGTTTATAAAAAAGATATATAGGTACCTACCTACTAATGTATGTAGATGTATTTTTGGATGTTTAACAAACGTAGCGTATAAATGCAACCGTAAGCGAAATTAAATACAAAAAAAAACAATCAATTGGAATACATTTTCAACCAAACGTACATTCTATATACATAATAGGTTGAATGCATTTTTCTGGCTTTGCTGTGGCAGAGAAAAAAAAAACAAATTTTAAGTTGCATTTTTGTTTTGATATCAAAATTTAAACTGCACATAATTAGGTTGACAAGAAGGCTTTGTACAAACAAGTTATTTGGTTGGATCTGGATAAATATATCACAACAAAAACATAAATGTTAAAAAAGGAGCCAAGTTCTTAAGTGTACAAGAAACCTGTGCGTAAAAGTCAGCCAAAAAAAGTAATGAGATCTAAAATATATGCCAAGTTTTAAGTTCATGAAATTTAATATCAAATATCTGAAGTAAAGTAATATCGAAACAATTCCAAATCATGACAGAAATTTGGTAATTAATGATTACTGATTAAAATTTGGTGGGTTCTCTGGTCAAGTTTTCATACATTTTAAATTTGTGATTAAGTAAGTATTTAACAGAAAACTTGCCAAGTAAATCCACCAAATTTTAATCAGTAATCATTAATTACCAAATTTCTGTCATGATTTGGAATTGTTTCGATATTACTTTACTTCAGATATTTGATATTCAATTTCATGAACTTAAAACTTGGCATATATTTTAGATCTCATTACTTTTTTTGGCTGACTTTTTACGCACAGGTTTCTTGTACATATAAGAACTTGGCTCTTTATTTAACATTTATGTTTTTGTTGTGATTTCACTCCTTATTGCAAAGATTTATTTTGTCAGGTGAAAGTCAAGCCCTACCGCTCTTCAAAGTTTCATAATTCTACGACAACCGAAATTGTTCCATACAAATAATAGCAATTCTGATAAAGTGGGTGCATGGCACCCCCCCTGAATGGACAATTCCAAATTTTCGATTTTTTTCTTTTGTAAGTACTTCAAGTCCTACCGACCTACCAATTTTCATAGTTCTACAACAATCGAAAGTGCTCCATATAATTAATAAGAATTTTTAAGAATGTGGGTGGATGCCACTCCCCCTGATTGCAAAGCTCCAATTTTTCAATTTTTTCTTTCAAAGTGCTTTAAGCCTTACCGACCTACCAATTTTCATCGTTCGACAACAATCGGAAGTGCTTCATATAGTTTGTAAGAATTTTTAAGAATGTGGGTGGATGCCATGCCCCCTGAACTGAAACTTCCAATTGTTCGATTTTGTTCTTCTAAATACTTCAAGGCCTAGCGACCTACCAATTTTCATCGTTCTACAACAATCGAGAGTGCTCCATATAATTTATAAGAATTTTTTAGAATGTGGGTGGATACCACGCCCCCTGAATGCTAAATTCCAATTTTTCAATTTTTTTTCTTTCTAAGTACCTTTAGCCCTACCGACTCATCAATTATTTTCATCGTTCTACAACAATCGGAAGTGCTCCATATAATTTATAAAAATTTTTAAGGATGTGGGTGGATGCCACGCCCCCTGTATGGAAAATTCCAATTTTTCAATTTTTTTATATCTAAGTACCTCAAACCCTACCAACTTACCAATTTTCATTGTTCTACAACAATTGGAAAGGCTCCATATAATTTATAGAATATTTAAGAAAGTGGGTGGATGCCACGCCCCCTGAATAGAAAATTGCAGATTTTCGATTTTTTCCTTTGTATGTACCACAAAGCCTACCGTTTTGCGAAATTTCAAGTTTCTACGATGTCGGGAAGTGCTCCATAATTTTGATGATCTGTCAGTGAGTCAGTCAGTCAGTGAGTCAGTCAGGTACGGTTTTTGCGATTTTTGAAGTCCTATATCTTGGGAACTACTTATGCTTAAGAGTTGAAATTTGGTGAGCCACCTGTGTTTGATCAGTTCAGCAAATACTCCGAATTTGAAGTTTCTGACTTTATTGGTACTGAAATTAGAGGGGGGTTGAAAATCGCCTGAGTTTGTTCCTGTAAAAAGGGTGTAGTGCCGCGAACTTGGCTGGGCACTACCGTGCCCTTTGATTTGTAATCTAGATTAGGTACTTGAACAAAATCTACCCAAATGTGAATTCCAAAATGTCTCACCAAAATTCTTTTACATGGATATCTCACGTCTGTGAAGTTAGCAGGGCAACTTTAACCCACGCTAATGGGATCTTGACAGGAATTTGTACTTTTTTGCATTTCTATACCCGATTTTGCAGTTCCCAAATAAGGGTGTAATCAAAGTAAGCAAGTCACATCGTGTATCTCAGGAACCAAGCATGCTATAGGAACTTGCAATAAAAGGCTCCAAATTTCCAGTTTTTTCTTTGCATTTTAACGATAGGCTATGTTCAAAATTTGAAGTCCTCAATTTCAATCAAAATTTTGACCTCTGTGTACAAATAAATATTTCTTGTATGCACACTTTTTCCCTACGACCAATAAGTTTTGAAATAAATCGAAGTCAAAAATTTACGTCAAATTTTACACCTGTTCGACACGTATTTAGGTAGGAAGACAAACGGTTATTGGTTCATCACCTCAAAGGCTATTATGGATATGATTTACAACCTTAGGCAATTTACTTGACTTTTTATGTCGTTGGCTCTTAGTCTATTAGGCGCATGTTTCACCAAATAAAATCTCTGCACTGTGAGCGCTCAGAGATTTTTTAAATGGGACAAAAATTCTCACCTGAGCACTGCACAATGGGTACTTCCATAGGACAAAATTTTAAATTAAATTTCATTAATCAAGATTTCAAAGTGTCAATAAGGTTTTTCAAATGCCCACTAAATCAAAACCAAAAATTATTTTGACGCAAAATTTTTTGTTCATTCGCTATTGAAAGTTAACATATTAAACATACAGTTCGCTTATCGGTGCAGTTTATTATACTGAAGAACTTGTGATAGTGATAATAAATAATAATAAATTGGGTGGCGCAACAGCTCATGGAGAACCAGGGCCTAGTGACTTACAACTCACAACCATACCTGTGTGCGTGTTGTTGGCAGGAATGGAGGGGACCTACAGTTTTTTGCCGAGACCGAACGGCTAAATGAGAAGCACTTTTTCATGACAAGTAATACTCTTGGAGGATTTGTCAGTTCCTCGCAAGAGGCAGTACCTCGGATAAAACATTTCTGCTTTTAGGTGGCACGGCTGGGAATCGAACCCACACCTTCGGCATGACAGTCCTACTCACTAACCATCACGCCACGAGGTACTAGTGCTAAGAAAGTGTGAGCAATATTTGATTTGTATGAATATTACGCATTTGATTTTTATGAATATTACCATTTTTGTACCCTGCTAAATGAGGATACAGTTGAGCAGAGTGCTGAAGTGCCCCAACAAAACGAGATGCGCAGGTCCTATAGGGCTATTGACAACGAACCCCTGTCAGAATCGGAAATCCAAACATCAATAAATCCTCTCAGAAACAACAAGGCAGCTGGACTTGACGACATACAAGCTGAATTCCTGAAAGCCGATCCCGTAACAGCGGCTAGTATTTTACATCTGTTGATACAAATCATTTGGGAAAACGAAAGCTATCCCAAGGACTGGAAGGATAGTGTGATTGTTAAGCTGCCAAAGAAAAGTGACCTTAAGAATTGCAACAATTGGCGTGGTATCACAGTTTTGTCCATTTTCCCGAAACTGATGGCAACCATCATTCTCGAGGGAATAAAGGATAGAATCGAGTCTACACTCAAGAGACATCAAGCTGGCTTCCGCAGTGGTCGATCGTGTGTCGACCATATCAACACCCTGCGTATCGTTCTCGAGCGGTCGATGGAATTTCAATCACCGCTCATGTTCTTGGATTTTGGGAAGGCCTTCGATTGAGTTAACCGAGAATGTATATGGAGATTGTTGCTTTGTCGAGGAACTCCGCCAAAAATTGTTGTCATTATTAAAGAGTCCTACAACAACGCAAGGTGTTTTGTTTTGCACAATGGGCAGCTATCCGACTCCTTCGTAGTGCAACAGGGTGTTAGACAAGGGGATATTCTATCGCCAATTCTCTGTCCTGCTGGCGATGGACAACATATTGACGGCCAGTGTTGGTACAGCTCAGCGACAGGGCATTCAATGGAGTCGCAGAGAAAGATGTGGCTAAAGTTAAAATACCATGCAGCAGACCGTGAAGGAGGGAAACGTTTTGTTGACACCCTATGCCCCAGCCGGAGTTACAGGACAAGATGTTGAGGATAATTATTGACAACGTTGTTCTGCTTATCACCTAGTCTGAAAATTTTAGTAATTTTCATTGTGTTTCACGCCAAAAATGTTGCTGTTTCTGAAAGAAGAAAAAGCCGACGGGAGTAAAGTGCCGTTGACATGAGATGCGAACTGCGAATGCGAATAAATTTGATCAGCCCATTCCAAGCGCAAATATCAACAAAGTGAATAAACGATCCTATCTACAATTTTAAAAAGAAAATATGAACTACAATTAGTTTTATATTGTTAAATTTAACATTTTTTTATTCTTTCTATGGGACCAACGGTATATTTTCTGCGAACTGCCAAACTCTTACTCGCAATCCACAACATCAGGACGCATTCCACAAATCTGCGAATGAAAAATTACCTCGAATTTAACCTCAAATTTTGTTTTGCACCAATTTTACTGGTTTACTTTGTATGACAATTCGCGTCTGTCGGCGATCACTCATGTGAAACAAATGTCAAAATTCGCGACTATTCGCAGTTCGCTATTCCATTTATCTTTGAATTGACACAGTTTGACAGATCAGAATTTGGTCTTTGAATGACAAAACTGCCAGTTCATTTGAATCACTTGTGTCTTTAATTGACACGAAATCGTTGGACATAAACATTTTGACAAACGCCAAACGTCAGTTCATTGACAGCTATGTCTGTTTCGTTGGCTTAAATCAACCATGACCATCAGCATCCACATCAACACAGACACTTACACACATTTTCCAAACAATTTTTTACTTTCTCTTAAGAAAATAATAATTTAAATAAAATCTCAAACTTTTCAAAATTAATTAAAAACGTTTTAAATATCTTTGTACAAAAATTGAAGGATCTATAGATAGGTATATATATACATATCTAGATAAAAAGGTATAGATGCTCCGCAATGACCCAATAACAAACCAAAATGTGTATTTTGCCTTTTAGTATGAAATTTTCAAAGATATTTATAATTGAATTAATTGCTTGTTTGTCAAGGATTTGTTATTAAATGACATCAACATTAAATTGCTTAAGGCATTTTTGGAAAGTGTAACAACATTAGAGTGGTGTGTGGGTGCGCAGACAGCAGCGTGAGCTTGCTCTATGCCATAAACAGCCTTGGTTAAAAGTTTAAGACATCCTATTTCTTTAATTTTTGATTCTTTTTAAAACCAAATATTTATTATTTATCACTTTTCCCTTATGAATTATTGGTGACATTACCAAGTATGGAGAAAAGTCAATGAATCCAACGAATGAGCTCATTTGGCTCATAGTAAAAATGTAAAAATTGAGTCTGATTCTGTCCGCAGCACATTCGCTGGATTCTGTAATCGGGTTGAATATCAAAAAATTAGTTCGATATATATGGGTTTATGTCCTCAAAATTGAAATTTCTTAATACTTTTGGTCAAGCCTGTAGTGGTATCGACGAATGACTTCAATTGTGATTTATTAGTGCAGTGTCTTATTTCGTCTTAGTTTTTGTATATTCTCCCAACAATCATTCTTGTTGGCTTGAAACAAAACATGTTTACCAACGTTTGGTACCAGCTGAAATGTGAACGGGTATCTTTATTGAATTGTTAAGATAAATGTTGTGTGTGTAATATGAACAACGCAGTATCAAAATGAATTGTACCATGTAAAAATATACTAATTATGTTTGACTTTCGAATCAGATGGTAGACGTTGAAGTCAGATCAAAATAAAATGCTTCAAAATTGACTAGCTTAAAAGACCCCGAAATCGTGAAGTTCTAGAACTGACCACTAAAACTAAAAGTAAGTTTTCAATTGAGAGTACTTTCACTACAAAACTCCTGGTTGTGAGTACACCTCTGTGAGCTAATTTGATGACTTTCCCTATGTCCACTTAGCAGTTTTACTCTCGAAAGCTACTTGAGTCAATGTTTCTTTAATGTCAAATGGATACGCACCAAACGATGGCTGGGCGTTGTTGTAGTCACTGATTGACATCAACATGGCGACGTCTAGTAATGCAACGAATTCTACACCTCAATTGTGCTTATATCACCCCCAAGTGGTAGCCATCGGATACTGGTCTCGTTCATCCGGACTTGACTTGGTAAACTTATAAGCGCGAGTGTTGAACAAAAGACAAAAATAGCAACACTATAATCTTCTGTAGGAAATGACTGGCTGTATAATTCGGCTGAAGTTTTGGACGAACCTATCAGAAGCATGGTATGCGGCGAATGGATTCAGCATAGAGAATCAACGGTGCCATCAACAGTCTTGAAGGCAGAAACCGAGAGGAGTGCTCCCACTAAGGCACCTTATCAAGGCGGCAGCGGAAAAATTCTCCAGATGCAATCAACGGTGGCATCTATAGTTCCAATCAGACTGAACCACTTAGTGAACACTTACTACGGGCTATTACGACATATTCGGAGCTCAGACCTATAAGGAGCGGTTAATCTGGCTCCCCGCCCTTGGAGTTATATTGTAAGGGTCTGGTCTTAGAGGTTGGGGGTCGTGCCGTCTTCGGGGTGACTTCACGGCAACGTAAAGTTTGCGAAGCAACAACAAACCTTGGATACGAACGGATTAACTGTTGAAGAACCTAGCAAACGAAATAAGGCAAACGAACTTCGCATCTGCACGTGGAATGTTCTGCCTCTCTATAACCACGTGCAGCCGAACATTAAGCGGAATCCCTAGACTGCTACAAAGCAGACATCACCGCCATCCAAGAAGTGCGATGGGATGGGCCGGGCAAAAGAAAACTGAAAGACTGTGACATCTACTACGGTGACTGTTACCGACCATAAGGGCAACGTCTTTTTGGATGTGGATTCGTCGTTAGAGGCAGTCTTAGGCAAGAAGTCTTGAGTTTCAACAATGTGAACGAGCGCCTCGCGACAATTCGCACCAAGGCTAAATTCGCCAACATTAGCCTGATATGCGCGCATGCCCCAACAGACGAGAAAGATGACGACACCAAGAACGTACGGGCTCCTGGACAAGACATATGAGCAATGCCGTAGCTATGACACTAAAATCGTCCCAGGTGATTTTAGTGCTAAGATAGGAAAAGAAGACGTCTTTAATGGCACAATCGGATGATAAAGCCTGCACGACACCACCTCCAATAACGGACTCAGGTTAATCGACTTTGCTGCGGGGCGAACCATTGTGGTAGCTAGTACGCAGTTCCCGCATCTCGATATACACAAGGGGTCATGACGAATTCCTGGTCAAACAACCACTAACCAGACCGACAATATTGCGATCGACATAAGGCACTCCTCCAGTATCAAGGATGTCCGAACGTTCCGAGGAGCCAACGTTGACTCGCACCACTACCTCGTTGTAGCCAAAGTAATGCTACGGATATCCAGACCAAAACAAAGCAGGGAAATACTATGAGGAAGTTCGACGTTTAACGGCTACAGTCGCAAGAAATCGTCAGGCCCTTTTCCAGTCGAGTCTCTCGTGCCCTCTTAAATATTCCTTCTACGTCAATTGCAAGTATCGAGAATTGCCGAGAAGCCATCAGAGATCCCGCCTCTGACGTGCTGGGCCTCGCACCACTACCACAGCGAAACCCCTGGCTCGATGAAGAATACCGGCAAGTACATGCAGCCAAACAACAGGCATACAAATCGGAAATTGGAAGGAAAAAGAAAGACCATGAGAAGCGCGCGATCAAGGAAATAGAGGGAAGTCATTGCAGGAATGAAGTTCGGAAGTTTTACCAAAAAGTAAAAAGAACTTCCCGGGATACAAGTCCCGAACCAATACCTGCAAGGATGATCAGGGTAACATCGGGGTAGAATCGAAGTCGGTGCTGAGGATATAGAAAAATCATTTCTGCAAATTGTATAACGGCAATGACGAACCGAATCACACTACCATGCAGATTGCACTATTCAACCTGGACGAGACATAAGCTAACTAAACATCACCCCGATCTTGACGAAGTAAGGATAGCTATATCTAAACTTAAATCCAATATAGCTGATGGCCTAGCGGCTGATGAATTGGTTAGGAGTATGCATCAGTTCATCTGCAAAATAGTGTCAGAGGGAAGCATGCCCGATGAATGGAACATCAGAGGCATAAGTCTTCTTAATATCGCCTATAAGTTCTTCTCTGCCGTACTTTGTAAACGCCTGAAACCATTCGTCAACAACCTGATAGGTTCATGTCAATGTTAGTGTGATTTAAGCCAGGGAAGTCCACCATCCACCACATATTCCCAATACGGCAGATCTTGGAAAAAAAACCAGGAGTTTCAAATCGATACTAATGGCTGTTTCTTTGGGCTAAGAAGGTAATTGAGAAGCAAAGCGCTCTCTAGAGCAACTTAAGTGTCCCTGTATAAGACGCTTATCATCCCGGTCCTGATGTATGGTGCAGTGGCATGGACACCGTTATCAGTGGATGAGTACGCGTTAGGCTGTTTTGAGAGGAAAATTCTCCGGGTGATTTTTGGTCCCGTCTGCATAGATGGAGAATGGAGAAGAAGATACAACATTGATTTGTACGGGCTGTACAGTGACACCGACCTAGCAACAAAACTGAAAAGCCAACGACTGAGATGGCTGGGTCCCCTAGAGAGAATGGACACCAATACTCCGGCCTTTTTGAATCAAACCCCGTGGGTCAGCGCAATAGATGTGGACAGCGTACGCAAGTGGAAGAGGACCTCAACCAACTTGGCGTGCGAAACTGAAGACAGGTAGCTAGAAACCCAGCCGGCTGCTGGGAGAAGCTTGTTGGTTGAGGCCCTGGTCCACCCCAGACTGTAGCGCCACCTTTAGTAAGTAAGTAAATAAAATAGATGACAAACAAGACAAGATTACAATTAAGACAATGCTTGATTTTCGTTTCAAAATCGAATCCAGAAAGTACCATTAACCCTAGAAGACAGTGGAAGGTCACAAATTCCATATTTTTAAGAGGATTTCAAAACAATGATTGGCTCAGAAGTTTTTCAATCGGGCTTATTCAAGTGACGTTAGTTACCTATAACTAAATACTTAACTGTAACGAACAATTGCTATCACAAAATAACCTTATTTGTTATAGCTATCTAATATGTAAACTCTTGTTGGATGAAAAAATGGCGCCCGAGAAAGGATCTCCTTTGAACTACGCTAAGATAAATGTTATCATGTGACCTTTTCTATTGAAAGTTTTTAAGTATTTATTTACCAAAGAATTTGAAAAGATTAAATAAAAAAAATTCTTACTTTTAATTTTTGTTTTATACTGGGTGCTGAGAAACGTACCTGGAATGAAAAAAAGAAGTTTTTAATTTTTTTTTTTTTTCAGAAAATATAGTTTAAAATATAAAATATAGACCTGAAAGTGTTTTTTATCCTCTATAATAAGGATATTATGATGTATGTAAATGTAAGCAATCAACAAAATTTGACTGAATTGAATGGATTAAGAGTGTTCCGAACTGAACAAAACCAGTCATTTGCTAACTTTTTTTTTTGCATATATGAGACCATTTTTTTCACTTTCATCAGATACTTTGTTTTATAAAACTTTGCATTTTTACTAATTGGTCTTACTTACTTACTTACTTAAGGTGGCGCTACAGTCCGGGGTGGACCAGGGCCTCAACCAACAAGCTTCTTCCAGCCGGCTCGGTTTCTAGCTAGCTGTCTCCAGTTTCGCACGCCAAGTTGGTTGAGGTCCTCTTCCACTTGCGTGCGCCACCTTTTACGCTGTCCACCTCTACTGCGTTGTCCCACGGGGTTGGATTCAAAGACTTTCCGGGCCGGAGCATTGGTGTCCATTCGCTCTAGATGACCCAGCCATCTCAGTCGTTGGCTTTTCACTTTTGTGGCTAGGTCGGTGTCGCTGTACAGCCCATACAGTTCGTTGTTGTATCTTCTTCTCCATTCCCCATCTATGCAGACGGGACCAAAAATCACCCGGAGAATTTTCCTCTCAAAGCAGCCTAACGCGTTCTCATCCACTGTTAGCAGTGTCCATGCCTCTGCACCATACATCAGGACCGGGATGATAAGCGTCTTATACAGGGACAGTTTAGTTGCTCGAGAGAGGGCTTTGCTTCTCAATTGCCTTCTTAGCCCAAAGAAACAGCGATTGGCAAGAGTAATTCTTCGTTTGATCTCAGCGCTGGTGTCGTTCGCTGAGTTTATAGCGGATCCTAGGTAGACAAAGTCTCTGACTACCTCAAAATTATAGCTGTCTATAGTGACGTTCTGTCCGAGACGTCGGTGTTGGGTGTCCTTTCTTGTGGACAGCATATATTTTGTTTTGCTTTCATTCACCGTTAAACCCATCTTCTTGGCTTCCTTCTCAATGCTCACAAAAGCACCACTGACATCACGCTTTGTTCGTCTGATTATGTCAATGTCGTCAGCGTAAGCGAGTAATTGGACGGACTTTTGAAAGATTGTGCCTCTGGTGTTGACGTGAGAGTTTTGCACTATTCTTTCAAGAGCGATGTTGAAGAAGTCGCATGACAGCGCGTCGCCTTGCCTAAAACCTTTTTTGACATCAAAGGTGTCGGTGAGGTCTTTGCCGACCTTGATGGAGCAGCGTGCATTCTCCATCGTCATCCTGCACAAACGGACGAGTTTGGCAGGGATGCCAAAACTAGACATTGCTCTATATAGCTCGTCTCTATAGATGCTGTCATACGCGGCCTTGAAATCGATAAAAAGGTGGTGGGTATCGATTTGGAACTCCTGGGTTTTCTCCAAGATCTGCCGTAGTGCGAATATTTGGTCGATGGTGGACTTCCCTGGCCTAAAGCCACACTGATATGGACCTATCAGGTTGTTGACGAATGGCTTCAGGCGTTCACAAAGTACGGCAGAGAAGATCTTGTAGGCGATATTAAGAAGACTGATGCCTCTGTAGTTGGTGCAGTCCAGAGGATCGCCTTTCTTGAGGATCGGGCAAACAATACTGAGGTTCCATTCATCGGGCATGCTTTCTTCCGACCATATTTTACAGATGAGCTGGTGCATACTCCTAACCAATTCATCGCCAGCTGCTTTGAATAGCTCAGCCGCAAGGCCATCAGCTCCAGCAGCTTTATTGGACTTAAGTTTAGATATGGCTTTCCTCACTTCGTCAAGATCGGGTGGACGGAATTGTTGGCCTACGTCGTCCAGGTTGAATGGTGCAATTTGCATGGTAGCGGAATTCGGTTCGTCATCGCCGTTATACAATTTGCAGAAATGATTTTTCCATATCCTCAGCACCGACTGCGTTTCCACCACGATGTTCCCCTGATCGTCCTTGCAGGCTTCGGTTCGGGGTTTGTAACCTTGGGAGGTTCTTTTTACTTTTTGGTAAAACTTCCGAACTTCATTCCTGCAGTGGCATCTCTCTAATTCCTCGATCGCGCGCTTCTCATGCTCTTTCTTTTTCTTTCTGAGAAGCTTGTGTTCCTCTTTCCTCTTCTGCTCGTAGAGCTCGCGAGCAGCTCTGGTCCTTCTATGCAGCGCCGCTTTGTATGCCTGTTGTTTGGCTGCATGTACTTGCCGGCATTCCTCGTCGAACCAGGGGTTTCGCTGTGGTGGTCGTGCGAAGCCCAGCACGTCAGAGGCGGCATCTCTGATGGCTTCCTGGCAGTTTTTCCACTGGTTCTCGATGTTTGCAGTTGGCGGCAAAGGACTAGTTAAGAGGGCGCGAGAGACTCGATCGGAAAAGGACCTGGCGATTTCTTGCGACTGTAGCCGTCCGACGTTGAACTTCCTGACAGTATTTCCCTGTTTTGGCTTTGGTCTGGATATCCGTAGCATTACCTTTGCTACAACGAGGTAGTGGTCCGAGTCAACGTTGGCTCCTCGGAACGTTCGGACATCCTTGATACTGGAGGAGTGCCTTGCGTCGATCGCAATGTGGTCAATTTGGTTGGCGGTTGATTGACCAGGAATTCGCCATGTCCCCTTATGAATATCGAGATGCGGGAACTGCGTACTAGCTACCACAACGTTTCGCCCCGCAGCAAAGTCGATTAGCCTGAGTCCGTTATCGGAGGTGGTGTCGTGCAGACTGTATCTTCCGATTGTGCCACCAAAGACGTCTTCTCTTCCTAGTTTGGCATTAAAATCACCCAAGACAATTTTAATGTCATAGCTAGGGCATTGCTCATATGTCTTGTCCAGGAGCTCGTAGAACTCGTCCTTGGTGTCGTCATCTTTCTCCTCTGTGGGGGCATGCGCGCATATCAGGCTGATGTTGGCGAATTTAGCCTTGATGCGAATTGTCGTGAGGCGCTCGTTCACATAATTGAAACTCAAGACCTCTTGCCTCAGTCTGCCTCTAACAACAAATCCACATCCAAAAAGACGCTGCCCTTGTGGTCGGTAACAGTCACCGTAGTATACATCGCAGTCTTTCAGTTTTCTTTTGCCCGGCCCATCCCATCGCACTTCTTGGATGGCGGTGATGTCTGCTTTGTAGCAGTCTAGGGCCTCCGCTAAATGTTCGGCTGCACGTGGTCTATAGAGAGACGGAACATTCCACGTGCAGATCCGAAGTTCGTTGTCCTTATTTCGTTTGCTAGGTTCGTCAACAGTAAATCCGTCCGTATCCGAGGCTTGTTGATGCTTCGCAACTAAAATAGCTTTACGTGGCCGGGAAGTCACCCCGACGGCACGACCCCCAACCTGGAGGACCAGACCCTATATATATAACTCCAAGGGCGGGGAGCCGGATTAACCGCTCCTTATAGGCCTGAGCTCCGAATATGTCGTAGTAGCCCGTATAAGGTGTTCACTGAGTAGTTCAGCCTAACTGGAACTGTAGACGCCACCGTTGATTCCATCTTGAGAATTCTTCCGCTGCCGCCTGGATGAAGGAGAAGTGCCTTAGTGGGAACACTCCTCCCCCCCTCTCTCGTTTGCTGCCCCCTAAAACCATCCACAGGGATTGGAACCCCATCTTCAGTTAAAGGTACTAGGCACCCGATGTTCACCGCGGGGAGGTGAGAGTAGGAGTTGATAGACAGAGGTTCGCTTTGAAACAAAGCTTGTGGACGCTTGTGTCCTCTTGAATGCACATGTCTACCCTTTGAACATCAATATAATAATAATAATTGGTCACTAGTAGGCGTATTATTGTATTAAAAACAATTTTTTCTAAAAGTAACTGATTTTAACTTCTAAATTTACATAAATTTTCTGCCAAAAAGTGCATTTTAATAATTAAAAATTTCAATATCAAATGATACAAATATGATTACATAATTAATGAAAATCATGAAAAATATATTGAATTTATATCCACTGCAAAAAAAATTGTCAAAAAAATACCGTTAGGTATAAAAAATTGACTGTCAAAAATGGGTTTTTTCAAAATTCACAAGCATTTTTATTTTGCATTATTAAAATTTTTATTAGGTACAAAATTAAAAATGTTCTCCAATAGTGGCATAATAAAAATATGGAATTTTATGTTATTAAACATTTTTTTGCAAAAAATGCTATAGTGTTGGCTACATTTGCTTTGAAAAACAGCCATTTTAGCCATTTTCTCGATTTCTTAAAGGCTTTTACCAAAATCTAGAGCACAAAATTAAATTTGTTTTCCAATGATGGCATAGAGAATAAGTTTATCTGTCCATAGACACCTTAATCGCTTTGATCGGACAAGTGCACGCTTCGCAATCTTATTCATGAAATCACCATTTCAGTCCGGAACACTCTTAACCTCTTTTCAATTAATCATGTTTGCTTACAAATTATTACTCGGAAAACGAAATACTTAAATATGGCACGTATTTTATTTTATTTGCTGATTTGTAGATAATGGAAAAGCATTATCCATCTCTTTAAAAGTAATCTATGGAGTACCAATTAAGAATGAGCCTTATTGAGAGTTTCATGCGAACAACATTCCACACAGAAAAATTGACATTTTGAAAAATGGCGCCCAATCTGTAGTCCGGTCAGGAAACCCAAATCCTGGCACTTTTTGTGGGAGGGGATTTTATAATCTTATTTTTACATTTGAAATTTATTTTCAACATGCTTAAGATGAATTTAGTTTGGGAATCATTCTTGTGATACTCTCGCTTGGACACCATTTTCAAAAATGGCGCCCAATCTGTGGAAAATGGTAGAGTAAGAAAACACTCATAAATTAACTGTAAAATTTCCATGTTTAAAATAACAATTGATGTCTTAAAAGATAAGTGCTGAGTTAATGCAATTTCGGGTAAAATTTCAGTGTTGCCACTTTTCGGGTAAAAACTTTCTTTTTATGTCAGCAGGTGGAACCAACACTTTTTTGATAGTTTTTAATATTTTCAACATGAAAAAAGTTGCGGAAACGCCTCCAGATACCAAACGCATTTTGGGAAATAACAACTGATATTTAAAATAATAGGTGTTGAATAACAGTTTTATTTTCAATGTTGCCACTTTTCGGGAAAATACTTTTTTTTACGTCAGAGGGTGGGTTTTGTTTGCACTTTTTAGTATTTTTTAATATTTTTAGCATACAAAAAGTTGTGGTTTGCAAAAATAACAGTTGATGTTTTAAAATAGGTTTTTAGTAGAAGCACCTTCGGTTCAAATGTCAGAGCTGCCACTTTCCGGGGACATACTTTTTTTTATATGTCAAAGGGTGGGATTTACATTTTGTTGGTAAAGTTTTATATTTGAAACATGGAAAAACGATGCAAAAACGACTTCAAATTAAAACTCAGAATAAGGCTGAATATATAGAAACGTGGAAACGACGACAACTACTGCACTCTAGGTCTATATACTGTCAAACTGCTTGATTCTAACAACATCATTTCATCGGATAAGGATAAAAAGAGAATTTTCTATGCATTCAAAACCAAGGATAACCGAAAATTAAATTAATAGAAAAAAAATCCAGGAATGGGTGGGGCAGAAAAAAAAAACTACGCACGAAAAGTTAAGACCACCACAAAATTCACCTGAACATGTTATGCAGTCAGGATAGCTGTGAGATGCATCTGCATCTGCATCATAATAACATCAATAATATAGGTATAGATACTACACTTCCATAGCAGAAAGAAGAGTTGAATCTGAACACTAAGTTATAAAGGGTCCTCCTGGTAGCCTTCCATAAACATCACTTTGCAGCTATTGCAAGCATCGGTGAGCAGACGCACTCAAAGTACAGAGAGAGAGAGTTATTTTCACATTCCTGAGGATGATTTCTAGTGCCTTCTAGTTGTTCATGTTCATATAGGCCTTTATGCAGTTTATTTCCAGAATTTTGATTTTCAAAATTCATTCCATAGATAAATACAAATAGGGTGCAGATGAGAGTAAGGATTTCAGATGGAGGCGGTGGTGGTGGAGTACGAAGCTCGAGAGTGAGATCTAAGATGTTTGGATAACTCTATATAGGTATATTGAACAGAATGGAGATATAGGATTCCAGAAGGCAACCTCTCCCAACGGAGCATGAATTTCATTTCGTGCGATCCTTTCAATAATAATAATTCAATAGATTTATGGTTGTGAAGGATTTTTTGGTATAGATAGGGTGTTATAGTCTGTAAGTATTAGTGATGATTCGAATTCGAGTAAAAGCCTTTCTAAAGTCCAGAAAAAAAAATTGATTTCCATTTATGTAGGTATATGCAGGGAGGTATAGGCATTGTGCATTGAAGTCTTTACACAAGCACTAGAAATCAAATGAAATTTGATGAAATGAATGTAAGTGAAGATTCATTTCCTCATACCATCACCTGCACTGCATGCACACACTGATATCTTCTTTCTTTTTTTTTTTTTTGTGTATGGAAAGTTTTTGATTTAGGAATATGACTTTATCTCTGGTTTTGATTAAATATCAAATTTAGGCCTAGAAATGCCATTTATAAAGTTGAGAATAAAACAACCTAAAGTTTGAAAAATCAATTTACGAAATACTCTTTACTTGCACAGAGTAGAATTTTTTTTGTTGTAGAGTAGAGTGAAAAGCCAACACTTGGATTCTCTTTGATTTAAATGTTATTTCGAAACTGACAGATTTTATGAGTTCCAACAAATTTGACGAATTCGGGGCTACAAAAATCCAGATGCAGTCATACACAAGGAAATTAATCTTGAATGAGGGATTGGTCCAATTTTCTTCTAACAAGATGACGCTAAAAACGTTAAAATCAATGGGAAGCACCGAGCTACCGAGGCATGACAATCAATATGTTATTGAAAATTTGAGCTAAGGTGAGCTGGGCAAGGTGGGGCTACGGGTTCAAACCATGTCTTTCAACAATCGATTGATTCCACACTAAGTTCACTAATCGTGTGTGTGAATAGTCGTTTTGGTGATGTTGATGGCTGACACATAATTGGGATTTGATAGGTACAGTTGCCCTTTTTTGGGAGTGCCATCCGAGTTTGATGTTATTCTAACCATTTTAGGTTAATAAGGCAATTTAAAACATTATTGGTGGTTGAATCGAAGCCGAAACCATCGAAAATTTATTAAAAAATTGATGGGGGCCAAGTTAGCAAAGTAACTTTGACGAATCGAAAAACGGTAAGGTAGATAATTTGCCGTTAATTGGTTGTGAGAATTTCGAATTTGTCGTTGAATTTTTTCGTTGTTTTTTTCGGGTGTTTTGCTCGAAAATCAGTAAAAACCTTTTATACTAAATGTCTTTTGGCTTGATAGTTTTCCGTTAGTAAGTCTTTATTTAAATGTGAAAAATTGAATTTTATCGTGCAATGTTTTCTACGTTTTTTTTTTGGTCCTTTACCAGCTTGATATCAAGTTAGCGAAGCACCACCTAAAACAGGGGTAGAAGCTGCTAATATCGCATGGTTTATAGCTTGATAATTTGTGGTTAACTAATCCTTAATTAGTTGTGACAGTTTCGAATTTGTCGTGCAATGTTTTCTACGTGTTTTTTTGGGCTCCTTGCTAACTTGACATCGAGTTAGCATAGCACCACCTCGAAAAAGGGTAAGAACTGCTTAGACCGAATGGTTTATGGCTAAATAATTAATGGTTAACTAGTCATTTATAAGTGGTGGCAATTTTGAATTTTTCGTTCTATGTTTTCTATATATTTTTTTCAAAAAATGGTTAAAACTTCTAAAATTTAACATTTTATTGCTTAATAATTTGTTATTGATTAGTCGTTAATTAGTTGTGAGAAATTAAATTTTTTTCATGCGATGTTTTCTATTAATTTTTCTACGAAATTACCTCATTTGAGTCACTGAAAACATAATAAAGCAATAAATGGTTCAATATAATCAATTGTAAACTCTTTTTAAATTGTTAATTGAAGACAAATAATTATTAATCAATCAAAATTTCAATAAAATAGGTTGTAAGAACTTTTCGGGAGCTCTTTACTGATGTCATATGAATTTAGGGAAATAAAACCAGAAACATAGAAAATATCGCAAGGAAAAAAATTAATTTGTCACATCTAATTAACGGCAAATTATTAAGCACTAAAATATTAAATTTTAGAAGTTTTTACCACTTTTCAAAACAAAAAAACATAGAAAACATAGAACGACAAATTCAAAATTATCGCAACTTATTAACGACTAGCTTACGGCAAATTATCTACCTACCCATTTTTCGATTCGTCGAAGATGCTTTGCTAACTTGACACTCATAGAAAACAAGTAACCCAAAAACACATAGAAAACATTGCACGAGAAAACTGATTTTTCACGACTAATTAACGGCAAATTATCCACCTAACCATTTTTCGATTCGTCAAAATTGCTTTGCTTATTTGACACTCATAAAATTGAGTTATGGAGATGGCCTACTCTCAGGCCAGTTAAAGCAGCTTTTTGAATGAAATAATATTAAATAATAAATCGTAAGGTTTATCGTTATTACTTAAGTAATACATAATCTTAAGCAAAACACCGAACTCGTTTTTTTGAATAGCCTTTTTAAAAAGTAGCCAACGAAGGTATGGTTTACTTAAGTTCTAGAGCAGTACTTTCAAGATCTTTCCCAGTACTTAAAAGAACTTGTCCAGTATTTTCAAGTACTTGGCTAGTATTTTGAAGAAGTTTTAAGTATTTTTGAGTACTTTAAAGTTCTTTACCAGTACTTTGCTTACTTACTTATCTAGCTCCCAACCCATGAAGGGTTTCAGCCTGAGATACGACATCCTTCCATACACACAGACTGGAAGCAGAGCACACTGCTTCCAAGCTTTCTGGCATCAGCGGTGGCTTGGTATTAAAACTGGAGATTCGGTTATCTTCGTTTTCTCGAACCTGGGAGCTGAAATTCAAAGACTGTCTTGGGTGGAGCATTATTGTCCCATCACTTGATGTGGCCGAGCCAATTTTGTCGACGCGTTTTGATTTTCTGGCCTACATCCACATCTTGATACAGCTTATAGAGTTTATGGTTGTATTTTCTTCGAAAGAGCCCAATATCAGCTCCCCTAATTTTGCTTGTCGCCAAACACTCGGTGCCATTGATCAGGACTGGCAGTATAAGGGTTTTATAGAGCGTGTATCCAAGCTTGCATTGTTCATAGTAAATACATAGTTGATACATGCACCCTTTTAATACATCTTTTTCGTGCTTGAAGAGCTTTGTTGGTAGACTATCACATTTGGTGCCGTTGCCGGTCTTGTTGTTCCTAAGCTTCTTAATAGCTAAGTCTACCTCTTCTATACTGGTTGGTGGAACTGGTCTTCATTGACTGGAGTTGGGTTCGCTGGAAATACATGTTGAAAACATCTACTATTCCCTGTGCTTCGTCGACTAGGTAACTCTCGCTTCTTCAAAAAGCTTGCGTTCCGTTTTTAAAGACAACAGACAGTTTCTTGGCTTTTGAATAATACTTCTGGGTGTTGTTTCGATCGTAGCTTGGAGGCTCCTTACGCCTTCTTCTTTATGTGCAGGGTCTTTTTCTCCTCGTTCGGTTCTCTTCTCTAGCTGTTCTTGTTTTCCACTGCAGCATACTTACACGTGCACCTTGTGATACCTTTTTCCGCTGTACGCATTCATCCTCATACCACGCTATCCTTTTTGATAGCCTATAGTGGCTTCGGGCGGCTGCCCATTTGAAGATATTGTAGCATTGGCACCTCTGGTTGTTGACGTCTGGGGCAGGTGATTGCTCTGGCGACTCCATGTATGCCTAGGAGAACAACATCGTATTTTTCATTTAGGGTGATTCCTAGTTTCTTATCATTTGACAACCGATATCTTAACCTTGCAGCAACAAGGAAATGGGTAGTATCACTTGCTCCTCGAAATGAACGCACGGTTAAGAGGTTAGAAACGTGTCTTCTGTCATTTACTCTTAGTCAATTTGGCTGACGTGTCGACCATTTGGGGAGCATCAGGTTGCTTTGTGGACTCTTGGCCCTGGAAACCTAGTGCTACTCATCACCTTATTACGAGCTTCTGAAAAGTAAAATTTTCTAAGGCCGTTACCATTTGTGTGCTTACCAACGAATCCGCCGAATGTGTCTTCTTTTCCAATTTTTTCATCGTACCTGCTCCGGTAGGCTCTCTCCATCCTTTAAAGATCTTTCAACTTTATTGCGCGTGTGCACATATAAGGCTTATATTTTGGAAAGTGGCTTTGTTGCGGATCGCAATCAGGCGATCACTTATTGATTAAAGATTATTAAATGTCAAAAAACTAGCCCTAAGTACTCCAGAGCTGTCAGTGGAAGCCCAGGTTCTGAACTACTTAGTTAGTAGTTAGTAGTTTTTTCTTTTATTTTTTAGTGATATCTAGCGACTGTGATATAGTGGCAACTGAAATCCCATTTTGTTATTTAGTGAAGTCTGCTGTCTCATACTGGTGATAAAGTGGCATCTTCGGTCTCATATTGTGTTCAATAGTGTCTGCTATCTCAGGCTGTGATTAAATGAGCCGCAGGAACATAAAGACCATGGACATAGCGCCCAATTTGTATTTCTGTGGCTAGTGTCCCTCTTAAGTAGGTCATAAAGCCGAAATTGAATTTGGGGCTTAAATCCCTTTCAAGTGAGACCCAAGCCTCAAATATTTTTGCTAAAAATGGGACATAAGCCCCTAATTTTTTTTAGAACCACAGAAGAATAAAGAGTTTTCGATAATTTCTGTGTTTTTCAAAAATTCTTTAAATCCAAAAGAAACTTTGCATGCACTCAACCTGGCACCCACCCCAAATCATATAGTGTGTAGAAAGCAGGGGGGTTGCTGGGGGGGGGGGGGGGGGTGTGGGGGGTTGCAGGGGGCCCACTCAACTGGGACATAAGCCCCAAAATCAAAAACTGGGCGTTATGTCCTGGGCCTTGTCCCTGCGCCATTAAATGACACGTGCTCTCTAAGATTGTGATTTAGTGCTCAGATTGTAATCAAGCGACTTCTGTTATCTCAGACTGTGATATATAGTGACGATTGCTATCTCAGAAAGTGATTTAGTAACGTTTCAATGATAGAAAAGTAAGCAGTCAAGCACTACTCTCACTGAACCACAGCTACCACATACAAATTCATGTCGGAGTTTTTCTCTTAAGATCTAAAGGGTGATTTTTTAAGAGGTTTAGAACTTTTAAAAAAAAAAACACACAAAAAATTCGAAAAAATGAATGAAATATTTATTTGAATCGATAGTTTGAACCTTGCAATTTAATGTTTAAAGATAATTTCATGCAAATGTTGACCGCGGCTGCGTCTCAGGTAGCCCATCCGCTGAGTCCAATTTTGGCATACTCTTTCACACATATCGGCCGGTATCTCACGAATGAATGCATGGATGTTGGCTTCCAGTGCGTCAATCGAAGCGGGCTTGTCCCTATAGACATTAGCCTTGACATACCCCCACAAAAAATAATCTAATGGTGTCAAATCGCACGATCTAGGCGGCCAATTGACCGGCCCGAAACGTGAAATTAACTGTTCACCAAACTCGCCTCGCCCATTCACGAAAAATTCGGCGTTGTGGTAGGTCGGCTGGCTTTAGTTCTTGCACCAGCTGTATCTTAAAAGGCTTTACGCCCAAATCCTTCCGCAAAATTTTCCACGTAGTGCTGTAACAAAAGCCTAACTGCTGGGAACGGCGCCGAATCGACATTTCGCGGTCTTCTGTCACACTAGCTGATACGGCCGCAATATTTTCTTCACTACGCACAGTACGTAAACGTGTTGGTGGTTTAATGTCCAACAAAGTAAATTTGGTGCGAAATTTGGTCACAATCTTCCGAATAGACTGCTCAGAAGGTCGAGAATGCCGACCATAAAATGGAAGCAGCGCGCGATGAACATTTCGAACCGAGCACGAATTTTGATAGTAAAATTCAATAATTTGCAAGCGTTGTTCATTTGTAAGACGATCCATGGTTAAATTGCAAACCAAACTGAAGCTGTTTGACAGTGACACAAGGTACTAAACACACGTCAGCTGTCAAAACCAGTGTTGCCAAAACCAAACCAGCTAAAAAATCACCCGTTATAATTTCTGACCAAATAGAAATCAGTATAGAATCTCAAAATTAACAAAGGGATAGTAAATCTTTAAATGCTTTCCTGACCTTAAAATCATCAAAGAGTCTATCTACAATACAATTTGAAATTTATCCTCAATTGACACCTATGCGAATAAAAATTCTCTTATAGGTGTATAAGACAGGCTTACAGATCCTTGTTTTCCGAATGCAAATAAAAAATTACTTCATTCTTTCCCGACGTTTCGTTGGCTATTTTCCAACTTTTTCCAGGGACTGGGTTTTTATTTTACTGTAAATCAAATTCTGTTACAAAATGATAATTTCTTTACAATTTTTCTTACTTTTTACATTAATCGGTACTACTAATGCATTCACTCACTTATCTCCTTACTTGCATTACAGTTAAAAACATTAACAACAATGAAAATAAATAAATAAATAAATTAATATATCTGGACTTTAAACACTAAAATTACAAACAAGAACTTAGATGCTAATATCACAGAACTTTTTTGATGGCTACACTGTGGTTTGATTTTATGTTGTCTTTATCTTCTTTCGTGTTCATTGCTTTCGTCAGTCTTTCTTGTATTCTCAAGCTTTCTAGTGTGTATCTTGTGTTTCCCCTCTTCTCTTTGTCTAATATTTTTATGTTGTCAAAATCAGCTGTGTGGTTGGTCTCATGTATGTGCTGAGCTAAGCCTGTTGTTGTTTTTTTCTTTCTAATGTCAGCTTGATGTTCAGCCATCCTCACTCCGAGTGCCCTTTTCGTCGTTCCTATGTACACCATATCACAGTTGTCTTCTTCATTCCCTTTACAAGCGATTTGATAGACAACGTTGTGTTGTTGTTGCTTTTCTATGGGTGTTTTTGTATTCGAAAAGAGCTTTCTCAGCGTGCAATTGGATTTGTATGCAAAAGCCATTTTCATTTTGTCTTGTTTGATCACTTCGTGTAGATTTTTGCTGTTTGTCAGTTTTGGTATAAAGGGAATGCTGAAGAAAGTTTTAGTGTTGCCAGTTTCATTTTCTGTCAGTGTTTTTTTATTATTATTAGTGTTGCTTGTATTTTGGTTTATTTTGTTATTTATAAGTTCATTTATTATGTAATAAGGATAGTTGTTCATTTTAAGTATGTTTTTAATTTTTGTTATATTTTCTTTGTGAAATTGTTTGTCACTAATGTCAAGTACTTTGTTCACGAAATTAGTAGCCGTGTTGATTTTTTGGCTCATAGGTTGATTTGAATGGTAGTTGATCATCCTACCTGAAGATGTTTCCTTGGAGAACCAGTCCAGAACTATTTTATTGTTTTGTCTATGGAGTTTTGCGTCTAAGTACGGTAAGGTCTTGTTGCTTTCTGATTCAATTGTGAACTGTAGTTTATTATGGTAGTTGTTTAGTGTTTTTAAAATCATGTCTGTGTCTCTTTTTTTAACGATGGCGCAAATGTCATCAACATATTTTACAATAAATTGTATATGTATGCTTATTTTCTTTAAATCGTCTAAAACATAGTCAAGTAAATTGTCCAATACGATGTCAGCAATGGTGGGGGAAAGAGGGTTCCCCATGGGCATTCCAAACGTTTGAATGTAAGTTTTGTCTTCAAACTTAAAATAATTATTGTCCTTCAGGCAGAATTCCAAAATTTTTAAAAATTGTGGTTTTGGAATATCTGTGTTCACCTTGATTTTTTCCCATTGTTTCATGATGATTTTGATCGCCAAATATGTGGGGATGTTTGTGAAGAGGGATATTACATCGAATGAAACTAGTATTTCTTCTTCCTCCAAAATGATGTTCTCTAATCTTTCTTTCAGTTGGTATGAATTTTTTATATTATAGTCAGGTGAGATAATAGCTTTTAGAGTTTCACCAATGTGTTTTGAAAGTTGGTAACATGGAACGTTATAGGAAGAGGATATTGGTCTCAAAGGAAGATCTGGTTTGTGAATCTTGGGCAAACCATACAAACGAGGTGCTAACGCTGCTGAACAATAAAGTTTTGTTTTAAGGTTTATGTCAATATGCTTTTGTTTAAATAAATCATTGACTATGATGTTGTTTCTTTTTTGTAGGTCTATTGTTGGGTCCGTTCTCGTCGTCTTATAAGTGTTTTTATCATCTAAAATTGTGTTCATTTTATGTTTGTAGTCTGTTTTATACATAACCACTGTTTTATTGCCTTTATCAGCCTTTGTTATTATTATTTCATTTTTGTGGTTTCTAATTACTTGTTGTGTTATTTGATATATTTTTAGGATGAATTTTTCTTTTATATTACTTGTTATTTTTCTCTGAAAAGTGGTTATATTATTAGCAATTTTTAATCTGGCAACATCTTTATCCTTTTCATCTTCAATTCTCTGAATACATTGCTCTACGTCGGCTATAACATGAAGGGGAGAGAAGTTGTTCTTGGTTACTGGTAAAGCGAATTTCGTTCCTAATGAAAGTAACCATTGGCTTTCTATCGGGAATTCGATGTTTGTTTTGTTTACAAACCAGCTTTCGTTGAAAATAAAGCCTATTTTCCTTATAAGTTCGTCTTTTAGTTTGTCGAGTTTGTTTGAGTGCGTCAATTTAGTTCGTGATATTATATAGTTGTACATGTGTTTTTGTTTCTGTACGAATGTTTTGTATTCGTCGTTGTTAAGTGTAGTCTTCATTTTGTTGTCTGCGTGAAAAATGTTGTTGGTTATTGTTTTTATATTGATGTGTGTTTGCTTAATTTCCAGTTTAAGTAATTTTAGTAGGAACATGCTATTAATTTTATCAAACTTGGTTTTGACTGTGTCGGATATGAATAACTCTATTGTCTTTGATGTGGTGTTTGATAAATGTTTGGGTATTATTCCGTAATCCTTGCATGAGAGTAGATATTGTAATCTCTCTTTCTGTTTAGCATTTTTCACGCAGACAACAAAATGAAGACTACACTTAACAACGACGAATACAAAACATTCGTACAAAAACAAAAACACATGTACAACTATATAATATCACGAACTAAATTGACGCACTCAAACAAACTCGACAAACTAAAAGACGAACATATAAGGAAAATAGGCTTTACTTTCAACGAAAGCTGGTTTGTAAACAAAACAAACATCGAATTCCCGATAGAAAGCCAATGGTTACTTTCATTAGGAACGAAATTCGCTTTACCAGTAACCAAGAACAACTTCTCTCCCCTTCATGTTATAGCCGACGTAGAGCAATGTATTCAGAGAATTGAAGATGAAAAGGATAAAGATGTTGCCAGATTAAAAATTGCTAATAATATAACCACTTTTCAGAGAAAAATAACAAGTAATATAAAAGAAAAATTCATCCTAAAAATATATCAAATAACACAACAAGTAATTAGAAACCACAAAAATGAAATAATAATAACAAAGGCTGATAAAGGCAATAAAACAGTGGTTATGTATAAAACAGACTACAAACATAAAATGAACACAATTTTAGATGATAAAAACACTTATAAGACGACGAGAACGGACCCAACAATAGACCTACAAAAAAGAAACAACATCATAGTCAATGATTTATTTAAACAAAAGCATATTGACATAAACCTTAAAACAAAACTTTATTGTTCAGCAGCGTTAGCACCTCGTTTGTATGGTTTGCCCAAGATTCACAAACCAGATCTTCCTTTGAGACCAATATCCTCTTCCTATAACGTTCCATGTTACCAACTTTCAAAACACATTGGTGAAACTCTAAAAGCTATTATCTCACCTGACTATAATATAAAAAATTCATACCAACTGAAAGAAAGATTAGAGAACATCATTTTGGAGGAAGAAGAAATACTAGTTTCATTCGATGTAATATCCCTCTTCACAAACATCCCCACATATTTGGCGATCAAAATCATCATGAAACAATGGGAAAAAATCAAGGTGAACACAGATATTCCAAAACCACAATTTTTAAAAATTTTGGAATTCTGCCTGAAGGACAATAATTATTTTAAGTTTGAAGACAAAACTTACATTCAAACGTTTGGAATGCCCATGGGGAACCCTCTTTCCCCCACCATTGCTGACATCGTATTGGACAATTTACTTGACTATGTTTTAGACGATTTAAAGAAAATAAGCATACATATACAATTTATTGTAAAATATGTTGATGACATTTGCGCCATCGTTAAAAAAAGAGACACAGACATGATTTTAAAAACACTAAACAACTACCATAATAAACTACAGTTCACAATTGAATCAGAAAGCAACAAGACCTTACCGTACTTAGACGCAAAACTCCATAGACAAAACAATAAAATAGTTCTGGACTGGTTCTCCAAGGAAACATCTTCAGGTAGGATGATCAACTACCATTCAAATCAACCTATGAGCCAAAAAATCAACACGGCTACTAATTTCGTGAACAAAGTACTTGACATTAGTGACAAACAATTTCACAAAGAAAATATAACAAAAATTAAAAACATACTTAAAATGAACAACTATCCTTATTACATAATAAATGAACTTATAAATAACAAAATAAACCAAAATACAAGCAACACTAATAATAATAAAAAAACACTGACAGAAAATGAAACTGGCAACACTAAAACTTTCTTCAGCATTCCCTTTATACCAAAACTGACAAACAGCAAAAATCTACACGAAGTGATCAAACAAGACAAAATGAAAATGGCTTTTGCATACAAATCCAATTGCACGCTGAGAAAGCTCTTTTCGAATACAAAAACACCCATAGAAAAGCAACAACAACACAACGTTGTCTATCAAATCGCTTGTAAAGGGAATGAAGAAGACAACTGTGATATGGTGTACATAGGAACGACGAAAAGGGCACTCGGAGTGAGGATGGCTGAACATCAAGCTGACATTAGAAAGAAAAAAACAACAACAGGCTTAGCTCAGCACATACATGAGACCAACCACACAGCTGATTTTGACAACATAAAAATATTAGACAAAGAGAAGAGGGGAAACACAAGATACACACTAGAAAGCTTGAGAATACAAGAAAGACTGACGAAAGCAATGAACACGAAAGAAGATAAAGACAACATAAAATCAAACCACAGTGTAGCCATCAAAAAAGTTCTGTGATATTAGCATCTAAGTTCTTGTTTGTAATTTTAGTGTTTAAAGTCCAGATATATTAATTTATTTATTTATTTATTTTCATTGTTGTTAATGTTTTTAACTGTAATGCAAGTAAGGAGATAAGTGAGTGAATGCATTAGTAGTACCGATTAATGTAAAAAGTAAGAAAAATTGTAAAGAAATTATCATTTTGTAACAGAATTTGATTTACAGTAAAATAAAAACCCAGTCCCTGGAAAAAGTTGGAAAATAGCCAACGAAACGTCGGGAAAGAATGAAGTAATTTTTTATTTGCATTCGGAAAACAAGGATCTGTAAGCCTGTCTTATACACCTATATTCGTCAAAATACCAGATCACCAATTACAAAAATAAAAATTCTCTTATTTTCAATAAAATTCCGCTTGGTAAATTTCTCACACATCCCAAAACAATTAAAAAATTCTTCCTTTATGTTTAATTAGAATTTTAGATCCCTTTATGTTTATATCGATTTCTGTATTGTTCGTTAAACAATCGAAAGCCGACAATGGAATGCCCAATTATAATCTAAGAGAAATCCAACAGCTTAAGCCTTACCATCTCAGTCACAAGCTATACCCAGGCCTTCTAGATATACATACCCTTCATTTGCCCTCGTTCCCAATATTCATTTCTAATTTGCATGTTTGCTTCAATTTATATATTCTTAACCCTTCAATATGTTCATTAATTTTTGTCTTCCCTGTTTATCCTATTGAACTCCTTAAATTATTTGGATTGCATTCCAGTGTTGTTATACCTATAATATTTTTAAATGATTTGTTTTTCTTGGAGGACTTTATTGTAATTCTGCAGGATTTTTTTAATTTGATTTTTCTCCCGAGAATCCTTCTAAGAAAATGTTCGTAATTTTGAAAATAAAATATCTGTTTCCTTAAGAAAAAGGTGCTTGTGATTGAAAATATTTAAAATGCATGCAAATGGTTATAACAATACTGTTGCATTCCTATTTATCATCTGAAAGTGCAAGAATCCTTCGGATAAAAAACATATATCACTGACTAAGAACTAAGACCAACGATGCGACGGCGACGACGACGGCGACGACGCGCAAAGTGGCCCTCGAAATGTCCTGATTTTTTTGTTCATCTCCCTGAAACCTGAAGCACAATATCACGCGCAATTTTCTTTTGCAATTTAATTTTTTTCTTATTTTTGTTTTTTGTTTTTGCCTTGCTCGTCGTCCTTTCTATCCTTGTACTTGTGTGTCACCCCGTTAATTGTAAACTGGTTTCTTTTTTGTTGTTTTTTATTTTTATTTTTTTTTTACCACATCCATTGTTTTAATTCTTCCCGCGTACCACACTGACAAACGGTTGTGGGAACAAAACAAGTTTTGCAGGATGGGGCAGGAAGAACTTGCCGTTTCTCTGGAATGATGGTGGGAAGAAGAGGATAAGTTTGTGTGTTTTTTTGGTAACACAGGGATTCCGTTCCGAACAACAAAAATAAAAAGAGAGTAACTTGTCACAAGGATACAAACGTGCAGCACAGCGGTGGTGAACTTTTATTGTTCTTAGAAAAAGAAACCAAAACTGTAAAAGGGTTTTAAAAGCGGGCGTTATTGTGTAGGAATATGTGTTTAAGGAACATGTGAGATTGGCTAAAAAAAAAAATAAAAAGTGTAAGCACAGAAAAAAAATAATAATAAGGAGGAAACAGGGAGATGTGTAATTTAAGACCAGCGGGATGCGGTTCAGCTAAAAAAAAATCACACACACACACACAAAAGCAGTTGCAAAAAAACATACAGGATAAATATCGACAGCGAGAGCGACTTTTTCTTGGACTTTCAAGGCATTGGAAGTTGAGTTTAAGGAAGATGTAACACACAATATAAGACTTTTGATGATGCAAGAAGTAAAACGAAAATAATATAAAGGTATAGTGTGGGGGTAATACAAAACCGTTAAGAAATGTGCATGGGTTGGAAATGAACTTTTGAAAAGAATACGTGAATACTTAAATGCTAAAAATAAAATTTCGAAAGAACATTTTTTCAAGCGGAATTGTATATTTACTCATGTTACTTTGTTTTATTATTGTTGTTTCTTTTAAAAAATAAAAAAAATATAGTAAGTAGTATCCTTAAATGAAAAGAACCAAAATAGGCATTAGAGCATATTGAAACATGTTAAAATGTGGTTTATAGCGAAATCCAGTTCGAAACAAACAATTCTTTATTTTCAAACCATTTAACATTAAAGACCTTCAAAACAAAGGTTGATCTTAAACGGTTGCTGACGAGGAAATTTAATATTCGGCCAAAGACGGCGAAGGTGCAATCATTCAAGAAGTTGAGGATTCTACAGTTTTAGTCATCAATCGATGATAAGATGAAGACAGAGGTCCAAAAGACCAAACATGATTAATAATAATAATTATTGTCGGTGTACTTTTTTCATTTCAAAGCTTTAAGAGACGAAAATAATGGTAATGAGAGTGACTTATAACCCTAACCAGTCAAAGAAACCAATTAAAGTAACCAAAAAAGAGTTATTTCAATGAAATTTACACATTGGATACTTATAGCTGATTGCAGATTTAAAAACGAAAACATATTTTTAAAAAGGTTGTTTAAAAAAACTGGCTATCACGACATTGCAATTTGTTGACACGTTTTTGAAAAAAAAAACTGGGAAATATTTTGTTCTTTTTAACTTGTAACAGCTATCAATTTCCTTGAAATCGCTCTAAGGGCAATGAAGTTCCGAGGGTTTCAAAACTTTTTTTTCGAAAATCTTTCTCTCAATAGGTATCTACTTTTTATTGCGTAACTTTGACTTTTCGAAACTTTCTCTTTTCGTAACTTCGTTTTTCAAAACTTTGCCTTCGGACATTTACCTTTTGGAAAATTTCTTCTTTCGAATCCCTTCCCTTCGAAACTCTGAATATTGAAACTCTAGCGAACTCCCAAGCATTTTTCGTAAAATATTACGGGGCCATTCTCTTTTGTATTGTTGTCATAATAATTAGCAGAATAGTTTCAGCACAATAGGGTATTCACGATCTGTTGGATCAAACCTAGTAAAATTGTAAAATTTTATTTTTTTACAATAGATCGTGAACGCAAGTTGAAAATTACCTTGAAAATCTGACAGCAGGAAAAGATTCTAATTACTCACTTTGGAGAGCTATAAAAGTAACAAAAAGACCAAAGCTTCCAGCGCCTCCTATTAAGAAAGGCCAAAATGAATGGGCTAAAAGTGACAAAGAAAAAGCTATGGTATTCGCCGATTACCTGGAGGAAACATTTAAGCCTTTCGATGTACAAGTACTCAACGAAAATTTTAATATGAATTTAACATCAAATGACAGCTACATAATTTGAAATGCTACACTTGCCGAGTTAAAAAGAGAAATAAAGAAGCTTAAGTCCAATAAAGCTCCAGGTTATGACTTAATCACGGCAGAAATTCTAAAAATGCTTCCTCGTAAAGGTTTGATCAACCTTCATTATATAATAAATGCCGCACTTAGGTTAGAATATGTTCCGAGCCAATGGAAAGTTGCGGAAGTAATAATGGTTTTGAAACCTGGCAAACCATCTCATGAAAAGAAGTCGTACAGACCGATTTCGCTTCTTCCTATAATATCAAAAGTTTTTGAAAGAATACTACTCCTTCGCCTGAAGCCGATAATAGAAGAAAAACAATTAATACCTGAACATCAGTTCGGATTTAGAAGAAAGCATTCGACCATTGATCAAGTGCATAGGATAACCGATGTAATTGAGAGAGCTCTTGAAGAAAAGAAAATCTGTTCGACGGTCTTTTTGGATGTGTCGCAAGCGTTTGACAAGGTGTGGCACGAAGGCCTCAAATTCAAATTAAGACAAGTTCTGCCTGAAGGACTTTATAAAATTCTAAACGAATATCTAGAAAACAGACTTTTTCGTGTAAGACACGGAAATGAATATTCTAATTTAAAAGAAATAGTGGCTGGGGTACCACAAGGTAGTGTTTTAGGTCCAATTCTGTACCTTCTATTAACACGTGATATTCATCAAACAGAAGACACTATCGTAGCAACGATTGCTGATGATACTGCAATACTAGCAGTAGGCAAAACGATTAACGAAGCTACGATTAAATTACAAAATGCTCTTAATAATGTTAATGAGTGGACAAAAACATGGCGAATAGCGCTCAATGAACAAAAGTCAGTCCACGTGGACTTTACGCATAAAAAAATAAATAGATTGCCCGTCTTTCTAAATACCGGTCGTGTTCCATTTGCGAATGAGGCAAAATATTTGGGAATGACTCTAGACGCGAAATTAAAATGGAAGCCACACGTAAAAAAGAAATGCGAAGAACTAAAAAGTGAATTAAGAGATATGAACTGGTTACTCGGTAAATATTCTAAGCTTAGTATTGATAATAAGTTGATTTTATACAGGCGGGTACTTAAACCTGTCTGGACTTACGGTATACAACTCTGGGGTTGTACCTGCGATACAAATTTAAATAACTTACAAGCGTTTGAAAATAAATTGCTTAGGTCATTTGTAAATGCACCATGGTATATAAGAAACGAAGATCTTCACAAGGATCTCGGGATTCCTACGGTTCGAGACGAAATTAAGAGTTTCGCGCGAAAACATAGAAATCGGCTATTAGATCACATTCTTGACGAGTCGAATTTAGTACGCCGTCTGCAAAGAACAAAACCTTCCGACTTGGTGCGGTGAACACAAAACCGCTTTAAAATCGCGGAATAAGCAGAAACTTTCACCGGAAAGTTACCTGCAACACGTTACTTAACTTCGTTAAAAATAAATTGCTAGATAAGTTTCAACTTAGTTGCAATCGGGAAGTGGAGGTGGTTTTAGTGTAGTAAGAATCTCACACTTCTATGAGCACGCGTTTTCCGGTCCTCATAGAGCCTGATGCAGGTTTTGCACCTACCCAGGGGAAAAAAAAAAAAAAAAAAAAACACTGAAAAACTCAAAAAATTCCATAAGCAAATATCAGCAGACAATGAGAATCACAGTTGGCCAGGGGGTCAATTCTCGTTCTGTGAAACTGTGAAGTGATAAATATGATAACGCCTTCACGCCAAATGCGATTCTCGAATTGTGAAAAAATGAAAACAAATGCCAAAATGTTTTCATATGATAATTCGTTTATCACAATCATTTAATTCTGCGAAAACCTGTGAAAAGAAAAATGATAAACAGAAACAAATTGTGCTCATTTGATAACCCCAAGTCGCCAACTTGGTCTTTCTATAACGTCACAATCATCTTTTTCTATGAGCAAGAGGTGGCTTTTTCATTTTAGTACTTTTTAGTACTCACTTTGACAGCAGCTTCTCATAATGAGTTTGGGAATCGCCTTCCGCGTGTTTGTGAAGTGATAAAATGATAAAACTCTATGAAAACTGAAATGATAACTTCGTTTTCTTTTCACAATTTCACAGATCGAGAATTGACCCCCAGATATCAAATACACAAGCGCAAAGTTTACTATGGTGTATATTTCTTTTACAATAGATTTGTACCTTGGATTCTTCGCACTGTTTCGGACTAAATGTCAAATTTTGACATCCTTCTATCAGAGAGGAGAAAAACTGTCAAAATGTGTGGAACGGCTTGGGCACTAATTTGCACTAATTCGGACTAAACGTCAAACGACATACTCGGCTAGAGTTGCCGTACATTAATCATAAATCTCAATCAACCCCTGGGGTGGATATTAATGAAACAAACGAATTTCGGCATTAAAAAAATAAGAGCACCACAAACCAAAATGGAGTCTTGTTTCATATCTTTTACAATTCAATTATGCCTACCTTTTCATCTTTCATAATATATGCTGCATCCAGTTGCTTCGCTTTCTCTCTTTTAAACAAAAATTCAATGGTTTTTTGCTTTTGTCACGATGTGTGACGTCATAATCATCTCTGATTTTGTTCGGAGAGTAGCAAAAAAATAAAGTAATTTGATTGCTCCTTTAAAACCAATCATTTGATTAATAATTAAAGTTGGTAAAAAAAGATTTTGAGGTCACAAAACCCCAAGATGGTGAATAGAGTGTATAAAATGAGCATACTTACTTAAGCCCTGTTTTTTAGTGCATTTTTATCTTCGATTAAAAAAGTAGCGTGTTAAATACATACACGGTGGTAAATCATAATGCTTAAAACTCTTCTCTTTTAAAGAAATAATACTGAAATATACAAGAAACACTAAATTGCCAATAAGTACTACAAATGTTTTCTTTCAAACAGTTTTGCTAAGTGCAATATTTTTATGAATACCATTTGATTATTTTAAAGAAAAACAAAATTAAAAAATATACACACTTATTAAAATGAAAATAAAAATAGAAGTAAAAGTTGCACTTGGGTAACCCTTAATAAAAGGTTTGGTTTTTTTAATTTAAATGTAATAAACGTCTAAATTACGTCAACTTGGCATATTTGACAGCTAGTACAAAACAGCCACCAGAAATTTCTCGGACCAAATATGTCAAGGAGAGGACATTTGTTTTCTCTCTCATGACAGCTCTCTTTGGTCTGAAACAGTAGAAATTTTTTCAAGTGTGGAACGAATTCGCACTAAATCTGGCGGTTTCAAATTGTTTGAAAGTCAGCAAGGAACAAACCTAATGGGGTTGGAGTAGGTATAGCAAAAGTGTAAAAGTGCAAAACTTTGACATCAGTATATTTTGTTGTTATAGTGCAAGAAACTTTTACACTTTTGCAATGATACAAGACCAGCTACATCGGATCGTGGATACCCCTAATATGTTTACAGGACAAGGTGACATTATAATGGAAAAATTAAACGTCAGAGCTATACCCCTGGTAGTCAGTTTTTATTATGAGGAAAATACTGGCTGATTTGGGATCATTTCCACAATTAAGTCAAAGCAAGTAAGAAAATGAAGAGCGAGTCAAATTCGGATGTCAAAATACTGCGTTTTTCAAAATTCAGTTTTTTTTTAGTAAATTTTGTGGAATTTTGTTTTTTTTTTTCTTTTTATTCTGCTATTCAAAATTCTGTAATTTAAAATTTTAAACTTATTCTGTCTTTTCTCAAATAACTCAAATCTATTAACGAAAATAAACAACAAATAATGTTTTTGAGAATTTTTTCAAAGGAGATTTTTCACTTTTTTGCAAGCTGGGAGATACTTTTTTTTTATAGAAAATTCTTTGATTACTGCAAATATTTCTCTCACTATTTGTGCTTTACATTTGTATGCACATGATGCCTAATTATAATTTTGAGTTTTTCAAAATTTAACAAATAAACCAACCACAATTTATCTTTTCCTTTATTTGATTCGATACCTAACTCAAATACCTATTATTTTTATCACTTACGTCGTTCTGGATTGGACATTCGGAGTGCTCCTTTTCAACTCCATTTTAACTCCTACTACTCCAAAAGCTTGTTCCGAGTAATGTTTTCCGAGTCTTTTTCTGTTTCCGATTTCAAGATGAAGTAGATTTGTAACACACGCACATATATACAGTTTTTGATGAATGCTTGAAGAAGCCATTTTATAAAATGGCGTCATTCAGTAGTGTGTTTTGTAAATTTGACAACACGATGTTTTCATATTCGACTGGAATCAAAAAGGAGTAGAAACGTCAGAAAATCCAATCGAAAACGACAATACTTTCACGAAAGAATAGCATTTCAGCGCTAACTCTGAGTTAAATCACAGTTAGCTAAAACTGAAAAAAAATTAACCCCGACTTAACTCAGGAACAGTTTTTCAGTTGGGTTGGTTGGTTTTCCTTCAGTTTTCTAAAATCTACTGAAATCGATGTGGATATCACCCTTATACACCTTTCTCGCATAAAAATAGAGATGGCACCCACAGCGGAAAAATCTCTCAATTAAGTCTATGAGTTAAATCGCCAAATTAGTTGAGTTAACTCGGAGCCTACTCAGGATCTCAATTGACTGAAAAATACGTTTCTGGAGTAAACTCAGGTTTGACCCTGAGACTGGGATGATCCCGCACTGAAAACTGGCTCTTATAGATTCTTAGATCAGTCAGGAAAAATAATTTTCTCTATAATTTATGCTAACGGGTGATTTTTTAAGAGGTTTAGAACTTTTAAAAACACAAAAAATTCGAAAAAATGAATGAAATATTTATTTGAATCGATAGTTTGAACCTTGCAATTTAATGTTTAAAGATAATTTCATGCAAATGTTGACCGCGGCTGCGTCTCAGGTAGCCCATCCGCTGAGTCCAATTTTGGCATACTCTTTCACATATATCGGCCGGTATCTCACGAATGAATGCATGGATGTTGGCTTCCAGTGCGTCAATCGAAGCGGGCTTGTCCCTATAGACATTAGCCTTGACATACCCCCACAAAAAATAATCTAATGGTGTCAAATCGCACGATCTAGGCGGCCAATTGACCGGCCCGAAACGTGAAATTAACTGTTCACCAAACTCGCCTCGCAATTGCGCCATTGTTTCGCATGCTGTGTGGCATGTGGCACCGTCTTGTTGAAACCACATATCATGCAAGTCAAGAACTTCCATTTCGGGCAAAAAAAAGTTTGTTATCATCGCTCGGTAGCGTTCACGGTAGCGCCGAATCGACATTTCGCGGTCTTCTGTCACACTAGCTGATACGGCCGCAATATTTTCTTCACTACGCACAGTACGTAAACATGTTGGTGGTTTAATGTCCAACAAAGTAAATTTGGTGCGAAATTTGGTCACAATCTTCCGAATAGACTGCTCAGAAGGTCGAGAATGCCGACCATAAAATGGAAGCAGCGCGCGATGAACATTTCGAACCGAGCACGAATTTTGATAGTAAAATTCAATAATTTGCAAGCGTTGTTCATTTGTAAGACGATCCATGGTTAAATTGCAAACCAAACTGAAGCTGTTTGACAGTGACACAAGGTACTAAACACACGTCAGCTGTCAAAACCAGTGTTGCCAAAACCAAACCAGCTAAAAAATCACCCGTTACAACTTCAACAACTATGAGAAGATTGTTTTACAAAGCTCCAGCCAGTAATAACAAAAAGACATTTTGGAAAATGTTAAAAAGCGTGAGTTTTGAAAGCAAAAGGCATTTTTAACCTTTCAGAATTTTGAACCCAACCCAGGAAATTAGTACAACTTTCAGTCGTGTAAATCTAACATTATACAAATGAAGAATTTTGGTTGATTTGCTATCATGGTCGACCGTCAATTTCATCCAGTGATCAAAATACCTACAGGAAAATGTTGACAAATATTTATGGGCGAAAAAACCAGAGTCGATTAAAATGTATTTTTGTATTTTTAATAACACATTTTGATTATTTCATCAAAGCTTTTGTACATTAAATGAAACAAAGTTTGATAGGGCGATACAGAAATAGAGAAATGTACACAATAAATTATGGATGAGTGTAGGTCTGTAAGTGTTTACTATACTAATTATTTCCACAAGAATGCGTCTCTAGTAAGGGCGTACCATCGTATGATTGTCAATAGCCGCGAATTATTATTAGCATTTTCAGCGCTTAACTCAAAACCAAATGTTGCTAAAATTCGAATTGGTGTCCGTTATAAAAAGTAAGTATTCACCACAGTACACAGATAAAAGGGAATAAGTATATTGCGCAGGTTGTCAAAATTGAATGTCAGTTAATTAAAATGGCTGTTCTAGAACTCTTCAAATAACACGTTAAAGGAACTCAATTATGATAGATGCACAGAGCCGAACAAAAATTAAAACGCTAATAGTCTTAAAGCTGGCAGCAAGTTTTGTAGGTTAACTTATAACCAGGGTTTGCATATGCATCTTGATATTGAATACAAAAGTGTGGCAGGATGTTTTTGGCGCCCTTAGTGGGGAAGAGAGATTGAGAATAGCGGTTTTTCCAATGTATGTGTCATGGGTACAACCATATCAGTTTATTTGTTAAAAATGAGAGATGCTGCTTTAATGTGAGCACAGTGAGCATGAGTATATGACCAGTGATTTTCAAAGGGTAGACACGGTGCATTCAAGAGGACACAAGCGTCCACAAGCTTTTTTTCAAAGCGAACCTCTGTCTATCAACTCCTACTCTCACCTCCAAGTGGTGAACATCGGGTGCCTAGTACCTTTAACTGAAGATGGGGTTCCAATCCCTGTGGACGGTTTTAGGGGGCAGCAAACGAGAGAGGGGGGGGAGGAGTGTTCCCACTAAGGCACTTCTCCTTCATCCAGGCGGCAGCGGAAGAATTCTCAAGATGGAATCAACGGTGGCGTCTACACTGAAAGACTGCGATATCTACTACGGTGACTAATACAGACCACAAGGGCAGCGTCTTTTTGGATTTGGATTTGTTGTTAGAGGCAGACTTAGGCAAGAAGTCCTGAGTTTCAATTATGTGAACGAACGCCTCACGATATTTCGCATCAAGGCTAAGTTCGCCAACATCAGCCTCATATGCGCGCATGCCCTCATAAAGGAGAAAGATGACGACACCAAGGACGAGTTCTACGAGCTCCTGGACAAGACATATGAGCAATGCCCTAGCTATGACATTAAAATTGTCTTGGGTGATTTTAGTGCCAAGCTAGGAAAAGAAGACGTGTTTGGTGGCACAATCGGAAGATATAGCCTGCACGACACCACCTCCGATAACAAACTCAGGCTATTCGACTTTGCTGCGGGGAGAAATGTTGTGGTAGCTAGTACGCAGTTCCCGCATCTCGATATGCACTAGGGGACATGGCGAATTCCTGGTCAATTAACCGCTAACCAGATTGACCACATTGCGATCGACGTAAGGAACTCCTCCAGTATCAAGGATGTCCAAACGTTCCGAGGAGCCAACGTTGACTCGGACCACTACCTCGTTGGAGCCAAGGTAATGCTACGGATATCCAGACCAAAGCCAATACAGGGAAATACTGTGAGGAAGTTCAACGTCGGACGGCTACAGTCGCAAGAAATCGCCAGGTCCTTTTCCGATCGAGTCTTCCGCGCCCTCTTAACTAGTCCTTTGCCGCCAACTGCAAACATCGAGAACCAGTGGAAAAACTGCCAGGAAGCCATCAGAGATGCCGCCTCTGACGTGCTGGGCTTTGCACGACCACCACAGCGAAACCCCTGGTTCGACGAAGAATGTCGGCAAGTACATGCAGCCAAACAACAGGCATACAAAGCGGCACTGCATAGAAGGACCAGAGCTGCTCGCGAGCTCTACGAGCAGAAGAGGAGAGAGGAACACAAGCTTCTTAGAAGGAAGAAGAAAGAGCATGAGAAGCGCGCGATCGAGGAATTAGAGAGATGCCACTGCAGAAATGAAGTTCGGAAGTTTTACCAAAAAGTAAAAAGAACCTCCCAAGGTTACAAGGCCCGAACCGAAGCCTGCAAAGATGATCAGGGGAACATCGTGGTGGAATCGCAGTCGATGCTGAGGATATGGAAAAATCATTTCTGCAAATTGTATAACGGCGATGACGAACCGAATTCCACTAACATGCAAATTGCACCATTCAACTTGGACGACGTAGGCCAACAATTCCGTCCACCCGTTCTTGACGAAGTGAGGATAGCCATATCTAAACTTAAGTCCAATAAAGCTGCTGGAGCTGATGGCCTTGCGGCTGAACTATTCAAAGCGGCTGGCGATGAATTGGTTAGGAGTATGCACCAGCTCATCTGCTGAATATGGTCGGAGGAAGGCATGCCCGATGAATGGAACCTCAGCATTGTTAGCCCGATCCTCAAGAAAGGCGATCCTCTGGACTGCACCAACCACAGAGGCATCAGCCTTCTTAATATCGCCTACAAGATCTTCTCTGTCGTACTTTGTGAACGCCTGAAGCCATTCCTCAACAAGCTGATAGGTCCATATCAGTGTGGCTTTAGGCCAGGGAAGTCCACCATCGACCAAATATTCGCACTACGGCAGATCTTGGAAAAAACCCAGGAGTTTCAAATCGATACCCACCACCTTTTTATCGATTTCAAGGCCGCGTATGACAGCATTTATAGAGACGAGCTATATAGAGCAATGTCTACTTTTGCAATCCCTGCCAAACTCGTCCGTTTGTGCAGGATGACGATGGAGAATGCACGCTGCTCCATCAAGGTCGGCAAAGACCTCACCGACACCTTTGATGTCAAAAAAGGTTTTAGGCAAGGCGACGCGCTGTCATGCGACTTCTTCAACATCGTTCTTGAAAGAATAGTGCAAAACTCTCACGTCAACACTAGAGGCACAATCTTTCAAAAATCCGTCCAATTACTCGCTTACGCTGATGACATTGACATAATAGGACGAATTAAGCGTGATGTCAGTGGTGCTTTTGTGAGCATTGAGAAGGAAGCCAAGAAGATGGGTTTAACGGTGAATGAAAGCAAAACGAAATATATGCTGTCAATAAGAAAGGACACCCAACACCGACGTCTAGGACAGAACGTCACTATAGACAGCTATAATTTTGAGGTGGTCAGAGACTTTGTCTACCTAGGATCCGCTATAAACTCAGCGAACGATACCAGTGCTGAGATCAAACGAAGAATTACTCTTGCCAATCGCTGTTTCTTCGGGCTAAGAAGGCAATTGAGAAGCAAAGCCCTCTCTCGAGCAACTAAACTGTCCCTGTATAAGACGCTTATCATCCCGGTCCTGATGTATGGTGCAGAGGCATGGACACTGCTAACGGTGGATGAGAACGCGTTAGGCTGTTTCGAGAGGAAAATTCTCCGGGTGATTTTTGGTCCCGTCTGCATAGATGGGAAATGGAGGAGGAGATACAACCATGAACTGTATGGGCTGTACAGCGACCTAGCTACAAAAGTGAAAAGCCAACGACTAAGATGGCTAGGTCACCTAGAGCGAATGGACACCAATGCTCCGGCCCGGAAAGTCTTTGAATCCAACCCCGTGGGACAACGCAGTAGAGGTGGACAGCGTAAAAGGTGGCGCACGCAAGTGGAAGAGGACCTCAACCAACTTGGCGTGCGAAACTGGAGACAGCTAGCTAGAAACCGAGCCGGCTGGAAGAAGCTTGTTGGTTGAGGCCCTGGTCCACCCCGGACTGTAGCGCCACCTTAAGTAAGTAAGTAAGTAAGTAAGTAAGTAAGTAAGTATATGATCAGTTATACACGACCAATTAACCGTTATACATTAATAAAATATGAATGTCCCAAATAAAATATTTGTTTTGCTAACAAAACTTTATTTAGTCACATCCGGAACCTTTAAGAAGGTGTTGCGGGGTCCAACGAATGTTTATCAGATTCGATTCATGCCTTGTCGACTCAAACATCAGCGACTTGCATGCATTTGATCCGATGCATATTTTGTAATCTATGTACATTCCAGGATAGTCTGCTTTCTAAGAATGCAACTATGCAATGCAGTATTTTTGGCTAAAATGCATTTTTACTGCTTCTCTTATATATAAATACTTTTATTTGCGGGAAGTTTGCTCCGCGATTTTTGATGATTGAAAAAAAGTTGTGTTATACTGTGCTCAACTTTTGCTGCATTGTGATGTAAATACAAATTAATTTTTTTTTTTTACTTCGACACTCTTAAAAATGGAACTTTGCAGGGGGCTGTAGCTTGAAGTTAGAAGCGCCATTTTCGATTTTCAAAATAACAAAAATGTGCTGTATTGTGCCATAAATAAAAATAAAACCTTTCCAATGAGATTGGTTCGACCAGTTTTGATAGTGTTGCCCATAGATACTAAATATATTTTATTCATATTAGAATGTACCAGAATACAACCCTATTTAGCGAATAATTTTTTTCTAACAGGGATTTCAAGTAAGCCTCCATTTAAACTATTGTAGTACATACAAAAAACATTTCCAATCACATATGACTCGTCGTTATTGGTCTTGTAGACCGTTTTGTCCTATTCTCCTTTGCAAATTTTACGAATGATTTTTTTTTATAATTTCATTACCTATTTCTTAAAAAAAGTTGTGCTGATGTGTGCTCAGTTTGTGCTGCCACGCACCGTAGAGTTAAGAAAAACGAAAATTGCAACTTTAAGGCCAAAAACTAATTTATGATTTTTTTTGTTTTAAATATTTTTTAAAAATAAACTGTGGTATGTTGGGCTGAGTTTGTGCTGCCATATTCGGATGAGATACAAAAATTCGCATATTTACAATTTTTGCGAACAAAAAACAATTTTGAGAGGCGTGAAGTTAGCATCACCATTTTCGATTTAAAAAAGAACTGTGCTTGTGCTCAACTTGTGATGCCCTGTCCCGTAAATATTAAAAAAAAAAAAGTGGCAAATTTACGGATGAAAATATTTCAAATTTAGCAAATTTTGAAAAAAATGAAAGTTGTGCTGTTTTGTGCTCAGTTTATGCTGCCATATGCACGGAAGAGATAAACAAAAATCGCTACCTTAACGCATAGAAATATTAATTTTTGGCAAAAATATGTCCGTGCTGCACATGGCAGCACAAAGTCGGCACAAAATTGCGGTTTTTTGACTCGTCGGAATATGGCAGCACAAACTGAGCGCAAAACAAAACTTCAAAGACAAAATTGCAAAATTTGAAAAATTTTCATCCGTAAAATTTTTGAATTTGCGATTTTTTTTTTTTAATATTTTCGGCACAAACCAGGGCTGAGATTAAGCTAATTCGAAACCGCAGGGAGTGAGTGAGCTGAATCACTTTTCGGCGAAAATCGATTCAGCTAGGTAAAAGTTAGTGAGTGAGCGAGTGAAATGGAAGGTCAGATTACTCGCTGCATATTTCCGCCGAGACTTGGTGTATGTGTTTGTAAATTTCCACTTTTGGATAGGTACCTAGGTGTGCTTTACTCAAGAATTTTGTCATACTTATTCATGGATAGGAAATGAAATAAAAGAACAATTACGAAGATAAAAACAAATACCCTTTTATGGATCCTAAAATCTTATTTTTATTTTAGGTATATATGTAAAGGGTGTTTTTTTAAGACGTGTGGTTTTCAATCTGGCAACACCTTTTTCGGAGTAGGTCTTTTTGACAGCTGTCACTTGATTTATGCTCAGTTTGGTTTGCCATTTCATAATGAATAGACTTTCTCCTGAACAACGTTTGCAAATCGTGCAAATTTATTACCAAAATAATGGTTAGATTCGCGTATCGCGCGCTGCGTCCAATCAACTAGCAGAGTCGGTAGTTCGAGCAGCCATGGATCGATTTTGCACCACGTTTACTCTAGTGGATAATGCGCATCCTCAGAGACGCCGTACAGTGCACGCCGAAGACGCTATTGCTGCTGTATAGAGCAGAGTATCGAAGAAGACCCGAATGAGTCCATCCGCCATCGCGTCGAAAATCGGTGGTAGAAAATTTGGCCTCTCGACTGGAATTTATTCGAGCAGTGCACGGCGGCCACTTGCCCGAAATCATTTTTAAAACATAATGGCAAACCCTTGTCTGTATAATAAAGCTAAATTCTTATTTCATCTTGAAAACCACACGTCTAAGAAAACACCCTTTACATATACATACATATATAAGTATTAGATAAAATAATATTCTATTCATTTTTGACACAATTAAACATTTTCTTATTTCTCAACGGTGAAAACTCACATTAAACTTTTATTACGACAGTAAAAAATATATTGAAACCAAAGATACTCCATTATTAAGATTCCAATGTTTACATTGTTGTATTTGTTATTTCATTTTGCGTCCATTAGCGGAGATGAGAAACAGAAAATCAAACGTAACGAGTGTGACAAGGAGGTTGAATTTGGTTCCTTTATATTTATTATTTGTCTCATGTTCGAAATTAAATTCGAAATTAGTCATTTCACTTAAATAACTAAATCACTTTTATGAGTGAAGTGAGATGAGTCGGCGAGTAAGGCGAGTCATCTCACTCGCTGAAATAGCTGAATCTCGACACAGGACAAGTTGAGTACAAAACACAGTACAAATTATTTTTTTTATCGAAAATGGCGGTGCTAACTTCACACTTCACAAAATATATTTTTTGGCCATGAAAGTGGCAAATATTCGATTTTTTTGTAATCTCTTCGGAATATGGCAGCACAAACTGAGCACAACATACTACAGTTTCTGCTCCCTCAGTTCTATTTTCTCGACAAGGATAGATAGATTTTGAAAGAAAAATTTAAAACTAAAAAAAAGTCATAAATTAGTTTTTGGCCTAAAAGTTGCAAATAGGAGATTTGTTTATCTCTTCGGCACAAGGCGGCACAAGTTGATCATAATAAAGGACAACTTTTTTCGGAAAATCGAAAATGGCGGTACCTACTAACTTCACGCACATCATTATTTGTCATTTATCGAGTGATTTCAGATAAGATTTTGATCCTCATACCTATATGTAGCACTAACTGTATCGTACCTGATATAACAAAATAGTTGTCAGTTTATACCTAGGTATAGGTACTTGAGAAAAATCAATACAGGCATAGGTACACAGATAAGATAACTTTGAAATGGATTTTTACTCATGATTTTTGTTTGTGCTCATCTTTAAGACAAAACCTTTCCAATTATAATGTACCTACATATGAACTGATAAATGAAAATGATGTAAGAAATGATTTTTCTACCATAGGTATAGCTTGAAACAGGTGTTACATGTAAGTATTTATAGGTAGATGTGTATTAATTACAACTCGCCACATAACGAATCCTTAGAAAAACTCAAAGAAGTCATGTGAAATTTATCCCTCCCTCTGTTTCCACTCTAAAGTCAATTTCCTTGTCAACCATCTGTTTTTCTTTTTTGATACTAAAACAGAAACGAAAAATTGTCAGATTTATTACATTTCCTTAACGAAACATTCTTTGGATAAGGAAACCAAACAATATACCTACTCTGAATTCCCCCTGAAACCAAATATACCATCCAATTTACAAGAAACCCGAAACAGGTGCATGGCTGCACCCCAAAAAAAATACCTGTCTCCGTTAAGAGAGTCTCCCTATACCTGAACCTCAAACTCAAATTCAACTGATGTACTTCAAAATCAGGTAACGGCAATGTAGATATCCTTATATTCGAATAACCACCAACAGACACAGAAAATGATATTTCCTATATATCCTACTTTTTGTTGCATCTAAAGGAAAAGCAACTTTTTCTCAATATTCATACAAAAACACAAACCCACATGCCACGAGCAGACAAGAAGTAGTCATTCAATTTGCTTCAAAAAAAGGACAAGAAAATAGAAAAAGAATAAAAGTGAAAAATAACCGCAATAGATTCCCATACACAGGATATAAAGATGCATATTCCTATTCCCCTTTCATGTCATCATGGCATGCGATTGACAGGTAGGTATCCACCCGAACAGAGAATTTATATAAATTTTTGCCAAACTCTTTCTAGGAAATAAAATAACGAAATAAAAACCCTCAAGGATGTGTGGCTTAAAGCTGAATTTGACTAGTAGCTATCTACTCTACATAGTGCACATCCTTATATGATATTGCAATAGATTTATCAGAATGTGTTACTGCAGAAAAGTCCTTAAAGATGTAAAATGTATCTAAGCTAAGAAAAGTTTTGTCTGTCCTTCCAAATTAGGGTTGCCTCTTAGAGTGTATAAGGGCAAGAGAAGAATTGTATGCAAAATTACACTCAAGGATTCATCTTCACCTGCATTTTTTTTTTTGTATAAATGTTGAAGTGTATACACTGCCACCGCTGCAGGACTCAAAGCAGGTGTGTTCCAATTTAACAGAACAATTGTTGGTCTACATTCGCCAAACTACAAACAGACTGTAAGTGAGTTAGTGTGCCACTCATCCAGTTTTGAAGTCAGCAGCAGCGTGATGTCGTCGTCATCGTCGTCGTCTTCTTCGTCTTCGTTGGTTCTTTATATGCAAATTGGGGCTAATAGTTGGGCTCTTTATTTTCCTACTTCTTGTTTTTCTTCTTTTGTTACACTCTTGGGTCTTGGGTCTTGTCATCTCTTACAAAACTTTCACCCCCAATTTAAGTTTACATCTCTTTATCTACCATAACTATACCTACTACAGTCATTCTCAATGGGTTAACTGTAAGAGAATATGTATTGTGAATAGTATTAAATTGTGAGGTACAGTTGGACCAGATTAGAATAGAAGCCGAGTGTTTTTTATTTTCAAGTTGAAAAGTAATACAATTTAAGCAAAAGTAATAGGTAAAACTGGATGAATTTAAGTACACCATGTCTGCAGGACCTTCTGCTTAAAGAAAGGATTTAAAACATTTTTAGGTTCGGTATATTTCCCTTTTTTGAAAAAAAAATTTCGAAAAAAATATATATTAACATCCGTGAGTTTTAATACATGCGTGCTTATGTGAGGGCATTATTGCCTACTTAGTTACGAAAAGGAGATCCACGGATAATATTGGCGGGACACATACCTATTGCACTAAAACCGGAAAAAGGACTCTGAGATCTAAGCACTTCATATATTTAGGGATATTCGTAAAAAAGGTTACTAATTGGTCAATAATGGGTCAAAAAAGGTCAACAAGTCTTAGATTTTGGTAAACACTAGAAATTTTGTAGTCAAGGCTTAAAGTTTCTCAAGGTTACGAACTGTCACACGCGATATTTTGTACCTCATTTTCGGAATTTTGTATTCGCAAAAAAATGTGTACCATCGTTACATTTTTTTTATGCTTTTCTTTAATTTTTTTCCAGGTGGCTGGCTGTTGTAAGAACTGGAAGCCTTGAGCTTTATCTTTTCCTACACATCAAGTGCTTACAATACCTCCAAGTTGGTAGCCGCCGGATACTGGTCTTGGCTTTATGCCATGACTTGCTAAAGCTATAAGTGCGAATGTTGATCAGAGAAAGAATTGCAACATTGAAGCCCTGGCCCTACAGATTGGAGGTAAGTGTGTTGGGCTAAGGTCGCGACCACAGTAAAAAAAAAACATTTTTATGAGAAAGACGCGAGAAGCCTTGGATAACCCCCTTCAAATGGCAACCTGCACCTGGAATGTAAGGACACTCTATACGCCAGGTGCTATTCAAAACTTGAATCTGTCCTCTCGCGGTATAAGGCAGATATTACCGCGATCCAGGAGATACGATGGATGGGATCAGGAATAACGAAAAGAAAAGATTGCGACATTTATTACAGCTGTCATCAAAGACTGCACATGCTAAGATGCGGATTCGTCGTGGGAAATCAACTCCGATCGAAAGTCATTGATTTTAAACCGATTAGCTATCCCCTGCCTGTTATCCGCATCAAAGCTTCCTTCCAAAACATCAGCCTAATGTGTGCACACGCCCCTACCGATGAAGCTGAGGATAACAAGAATGAGTTTTAAGATCTCCTGGACCGAGCTAACGGAGTCTGTCCCGAGTACGATGTCAAATTCATGATCGGAAACTTCAATGCTAAGTTCCGAAAGGAAAACATCTTTGGCAGATTAGTTGGGAAAGCACAGCCTCCACAAAACGACAACAGATAACGGCTTTCAACTAATCAACTTTGCTGCAGCTCGTAATACGGTGGTAAGGAGCATTAGGTTCCCAAGGTAAGGGATACACACAGCAACCTGGCAATCGCCAGATTGAGGCAAGGCACGCATGGAAAAACTGGACGTGCGCACTTTCCGAAGCGTAAACGTGGACTCTGACCACTTTCTTGTTGTGACAAAGTTCAGAGCCCTACTGTCCAACGAAAAGAAAGCGAGGACCGCCCAAAGGACGAAATTCAACATTGCATGCCTTAGCACATCTGAGCCAGATACTACAGCGAGCAATTGACAGGGAAACTCTCTGCCATACCCACAGCAACAAGCGTCAACAACCAGTGGAATTAGTATCGAGGCATCATTAAGGAGACAGCCGAGACCACCATAGGCCACCCAGAAAAAAGAACCCGTGGTATGATGATCATGGCGCGGTATTGAAGCAGGAGACGGAAAATGGACGAATGCAAATACTGCAACGGAAAACAAGAGCAGCAAGAGAGGAGTATCGCGAAGAGAAAAAAAAACCTACGAAGAAAGAGAAAAAGGCATCCGCAGCCTCTCAGCTCAAGTATCTCGAGGAGTCCAGCACCGCCACCGACACCCGCCACCGGTTCTACAAAATAGCTTAGCAACTGGCATCTGGTTATAGGACCGGCACGCAAGCTCTTCGAAACAGTGAAGGGAACCTAGCCACCGAAGCACAGGGAATTGAAGACGTGTTTAAGCAGCATTTCCAGCAGCTGCTTAATGGGCATTATGTAGAGGAGGCAACAGAGGAACAAAGAAGCATAAGACCAGTCAATGAAGATCCAGTCCCAGCGCCCAGTACTGAAGAGGTTAAGAAAGCCATCCACAAGCTTAAGAACAACAAATCTGCTGGCTCGGATAGCATACCTGCGGAACTCTTTAGGTATGTAGGAGATGTCTTGGTAGGGTGCATGCACCAGCTCATGAACATAGTGTGGGAGGAGGAAAGTATGCCCGACGACTGGTCGAATAGCTCCATATGCAAAATCTACAAAAAAAAGGCGATGCTATGTCCTGCAAGTACTACAGAGGCATATCCCTGCTTAATGTTACCTACAAGATCCTATCCAACGTACAATGTGAGCGTCTGCAACACTATGATCGGCACGTACCAGTGTGGCTTCAGGCCAGGCAGATCAACGATAGACCAAATCTTCACATTGAGGCAAATCCTGGAAAAGACCAACGAATTTCAAGTCGAGACCCACCACCTATTCATCGACTTCAAAGCCGCATATGATAGCATAAGTCGCCAAGAGCTTGTATTGGCGATGTCGGAACTCAGTATCACGAAAAAACTGATCCAGCTATGCCGCATGACGTTAGAAAATACGCGATGCAACGTGCAAATGGGTAACAGCTCATCCAAGTTATTCCAGACGCGTAAAGGGTTCAGACAAGGAGATGCGCTGTCATGTGATTTCTTCAACCTAGTCCTGAAGCAGATAGTGGGCAAGAGTGGTGTTAACATATGGAAGACACTATCTTCAACAGGTCGTCTCAACTGCTTAGCTATACGGACGACATTGACATCAGGCGAAACGCGTTGGTTTTCAAGTGAATGAGGACAAAACAAAATATATGCTATCAACAAACAAAGCCTTAACTGTCCATCGTCTAGGACAAATCGTCACTGTTGGTAGCAGTAATTTCGAGGTAGTTAAGGAGTTCACCTACCTCGGAACAAACATCAATTCCATGAACGACACCTTAGTGGAAATCCGACGAAGAATTGCCCTAGCGAACCGCTGCTACTTCAGTTTGGCCAAACAAATTGGTTCAAACTCCTTTCTCGAAAGACAAAGTGCACGCTATACAATACACTAATTTTAGCAGTTCAACTCTTCGGCGCCGAGTGCTGGACGAAAAGTAAAGAAAGGGAATTGATACTAGGCACTTTCGAGAGAAAAATTCTTCGGCGGATATTTAGTACCTATATGCGAAGAGGGCGATTGGAGGAGAAGATTCAATCGTGAACTGTACGAGCTGTATCAAGATGTGGATGTAGTCCAAAGAGCCAAAACACGTCGACTATACTAGCTCGGCCACATCGAGCGAATGGACAACAACGCTCCAGCCAAGAAAATCTTCAAATCCCAGCCCCAGGTGCAAGACGACCAGGAAGACCGAACCTCCGCTATAGGGACCAGGCGGCCACAAACGCAAGAGCGCTTGGTCTCGACGACTTGAGGGAGCGTGCGAGGGACCGCAACCGATGGAAGACCGCAATATCTTAGGCAGAGACCCTTCATAGATCGGGAGCCGGATAAATAAGTATCAATTTCGCTAGTCGACCAGCGTACTGCACAACGAAAAGTAGAACTAAATTTTTCGTTTAAGCTTTCGTTGCGTCATTTTTTAATGGGATTTTTTGTTTCACATAAGCAGCGTTCTAGGCCTTAAACCAAAAGAACTCAACTTGCATTTTCCAAAGATCTAGGTATGTAGTTGAAAGCATACAATACCGGTTGCTTTGGAAAAGATAAGAAAAATAACTGCAGGAAAAAGTGACTACGGAGTTGAGCGACTTTTGAAAAATTAATACAGACAAAGATATTCCCTGACCACTAACCAAATTCCCTGTCATTCCCTGACCAAAATTGTGTTCCCTGACTATCCAGTAAAGCGGACACTATGTATTATAGCCATTAAGCTCGAAACCATAGATATTCGTCTTCAAAACACCGAAAATTTGTATTCATATTTTCCTTTCGATAAACTGTTTAATCACTAAAACTCCAGTTAAGAACGACAAGATTTTGATTTTTTGAATAAGCTTTACCTACTCAAGCATTCAACGCGTAAACTTCTTTTTTTTCTATCTTTTACATGCAAAATTCTCGGCAGAGGTCGAAAATAAAACTCAACCTTTTGAAAAGTCTTTAAAATTTCGTTTGCCTGTCGAGATTTATAAAAATGGTCACTTATAACCATTTAATTTTAAAAAAAGAGCTTTTTCGGTTTGGCTCAGTGAGAAACTTTTATTTCGATTTTTTAAGGTTTCGGTTAACAACTGACCACTTATCGCTGAGAGAAAAAAATAAATCTCATTGGAAGATTTTTATTTTGTGTTTTTGATTAAAAAGCTCTGCTTTTGGATTTTCAAAGAATAGTTTGGTCTTTCGTCATTCATTTTTTAATACTCTTCAATAAAAGTTTAGTGGAAGTGCTGATCGTAACTGACTCTTGTTGGTCTTTGAGCTCACAAGCGTCTATGACGGCTGCTGTTAAAATCTCGATCATAAAAATCACGCAAGTCAAAACACCACGTCACCGACGATGATGGCCATAATAACGATGACGACGACTGCATGATGATGATAGTGACGACTTCTTTGCGACATCTTGCCGATTGCGTTTACACGTGGTTTGCCTGTTGCCCCCATGACATTCGTCTCGCCATGGCAGTTTACATGTAGTTTTCTTATTTGTAGCCATGGTGTTCATATCTTTGGGTCTCGCCGTATGCATTTAGGTACACGTAGACGAGGTTTTTTTGCTTATGGTTATCATTTCATCTCGTAATGGTGTTATTTGAAAAATTTGCTTAAGTGTATCATTTTTTAGGAAAGTCAACAGTTTTCAACAGATTCTCATCTGTATTTTTACTCCTTCTTTGGGAACTTTGTGCCACTCACGCAACTCCTTTGGCCTACTTAGGGTATGTATGTTCAGTCGACAATAAGGTGTCAATTGTCATTGTCAACAGTTTTCTTCTGCCAGTCAGGCACCGTTGCCAGCCGCTTGAAAAACGTAGTTAAAATGAAACTGTAATTGCTATAATATTCGAACTATGGAAAGGTGAGACCAAAGCTAGACGATGATAAGACGTGCACAAAAACTACGTGTAAATGTCACGGTGTGACTAAAGCGAGACGAACACAATGACCATGAAACCTAAAACCACATTTGGCATTTTTAACTACGGTTTTAGCTTATTGTTACCTTTTTGAAAAATTAATTTTGAAGAAAAAAAGTTTTGGCGAGACTATAGCGAGACCAAAGCGAGATGATGGACAAACATTCTAAATGAAAAAAATCACGTGTAAATATCACGGCGAGACCAAAGCGAGACCATGTAAACAGGCACGGCGTGACAAAAGAGAGATTAACACAATGACCATGAAACATAAAACTATGTTTGGAATTTGTAACTACGTTTTTACCTTATTAACGGGTGATTTTTTAGCTGGTTTGGTTTTGGCAACACTGGTTTTGACAGCTGACGTGTGTTTAGTACCTTGTGTCACTGTCAAACAGCTTCAGTTTGGTTTGCAATTTAACCATGGATCGTCTTACAAATGAACAACGCTTGCAAATTATTGAATTTTACTATCAAAATTCGTGCTCGGTTCGAAATGTTCATCGCGCGCTGCTTCCATTTTATGGTCGGCATTCTCGACCTTCTGAGCAGTCTATTCGGAAGATTGTGACCAAATTTCGCACCAAATTTACTTTGTTGGACATTAAACCACCAACACGTTTACGTACTGTGCGTAGTGAAGAAAATATTGCGGCCGTATCAGCTAGTGTGACAGAAGACCGCGAAATGTCGATTCGGCGCCGTTCCCAGCAGTTAGGCCTTTGTTACAGCACTACGTGGAAAATTTTGCGGAAGGATTTGGGCGTTCTTGACTTGCATGATATGTGGTTTCAACAAGACGGTGCCACATGCCACACAGCACGCGAAACAATGGCGCAATTGCGAGGCGAGTTTGGTGAACAGTTAATTTCACGTTTCGGGCCGGTCAATTGGCCGCCTAGATCGTGCGATTTGACACCATTAGATTATTTTTTGTGGGGGTATGTCAAGGCTAATGTCTAAAGGGACACGCCCGCTTCGATTGACGCACTGAAAGCCAACATCCATGCATTCATTCGTGAGATACCGGCCGATATGTGTGAAAGAGTATGCCAAAATTGGACTCAGCGGATGGGCTACCTGAGACGCAGCCGCGGTCAACATTTGCATGAAATTATCTTTAAACATTAAATTGCAAGGTTCAAACTATCGATTCAAATAAATATTTCATTCATTTTTTCGAATTTTTTGTGTTTTTTTTAAAAAAAAGTTCTAAACCTCTTAAAAAATCACCCGTTATAACCTTTTTGAAAAAAAATAATTTAAAAAAAAATGTTTTGGCAAGACTATAGCGAGACCAAAGCGAGATTAACACAATGACCATAATGGCACTTAAAGCCACATTTGGACGGTATCTGCGGCGGCGTCGTTATCGTATCACCTCTTCTTTTTGAGAAAAAAAGTCAACAGATAAGAGTTATTCCGGAAGTTGAATGATAAATCTCACCAAAAGACCTTAAATTTTTTTTTTTTTTTTAATAAATCTCAGACCGAGACCAAAATCAAATTTGACGAATTATATATCTCTCAGTGAGAAACCAATTGAAAATAAAGGTCAACTGTTATTTTCGATCTCTGGTTCTCTGTCAAAATTTGTAACTTAAGAAATTTCCTACAAAAACATCGTTACTTTTTTCATAACGGGAACCAGGTTTCAAGATAATTGAGATTTTCTAACAATAAAATCAGAAATTATTGTTGCTGTTTTTATTTCAATATATGGGTTTAATCTTTTTTTTTCTAGGAAATTTATTTTAAAATCTAGATTTTTCGAGGCCAAAATCCCATCATCATTTTTAACAGAACGTTAAGTTGATCATTATACAAAACTCAATTGAATCTTCTGCTAATGTATTTAATAAAAACAACAACAACAAAAATATTCGAAATTCATAGATCTTGCCATATTGATATTCTTTTTCATCGTTCACAAATTATTCAATACCTACATATGGAGTGGATTATAATTAATTTACCAGGGAAGGCTTTCGTATTCGTATAGCTATGTACAGTTACAAATTTAGTAATTTAAAGTGACTACCTAACTCAAATTGAGAACAAAATTGACCTTTCTTGGCATCTATACCTACTTGTGAAAATATATATTTTTTTTATAGTCAATAGAATCAAAATATATACAAAAAAGTATATCTTTCGATGACAGAATTGGAAATGTTGTGTGAATTCTGTATTTTGCATTATCTGCTTGTGACAGTCCATATCAAAACTCTATTTTAAAATAATATTCATCTATTCCAATGTAAGTATGTATCTATTTCTATTATTGTGTGATATTGCTCATTTATTATTCTCCGTCAAATTCAACTTCCTGTGTTATTGACTTTTAAATTATTGAGAAAAATTGTATCTATTTTATCTTAATGGGGCTTTATCGAAAAAGAGGTTAATATAGGCTGTCGATATTGGACAGTGTCATTTACCTTCTGAAGAGAAACAAAACACATGTTTTTCTTTTGTACCTATATTATTTAAAATTTTCATTGAAAGATTTTATTTTGAGCACGTGATCTTCTGGGGGATGGTGGTTGACGTTAACATTCAAAAGAAAGGGATAAATAAATTCAATCATCACAATAACAATATTCACTAAAATAAATAAATTTGGTGATGCGACAACTCGTGGAGAATCACGTCATGTTAACAGCTCGTTTGCTACCAAATTCGATATAGAATGGGTAGCCCAGTCGGAATGTACCTACCTACATTTGAAATGCAAAACATTAGATAGGGGAATTTTTTGAACTTATTCATTAGGAGGGTTCATTAAGATTCAAAAAAAAAGTTTTCGACCTCTTATCCTTATTGCATTGGCCGCCATCTTAGATTTAAGAAAAATAAGTTTTGGTTAAATAACTCGCCTTTTTCCAACTTTTTTTTGACTAAAAATGCACACAATAAAAATTGTTCAATATTTTCTTATCTACAACTATGGTCATAATAATTTTTTTTTTCTAGGATTGATATTTTTCGACTTAATCCGAAAAAAAAGGATTGTGCCATTGTATTTCAGTCAACTAATTTTTGAACGTTTTTGAACTGCTTATGTATATAGAAACAAAAAATTTGATTTTTATTTCAATTCGTTGAAACAGGAGGGTGTAAGGACTCTTAAACAAAGTTTTCGACCGCCCAGCTCTTTAACTTCGGCCAACTTCGTATTGAATTTAAGAAAAATGGCTTTTGAAAAATATAGGTACAGGGTGTTTTGCATAAGATCAGGGTGGCAGGATTGTGTAAGTTGGGTTGAAACAAGGAAGACATCGTGTAGGAGGCGGGGATACACCCCCCTTAACGTAGGAGGGACAATTTACTAAAAAATTGAATTAAATAGGCAAAAAATGATCAAGAAACAACGGTAATACTTGCAATGTCATGCTATAGCTTTTTTGAAAGCCAAAAATCTATTCTCAAAATTCCCTTTTTAAATAAAATGGTTTTTGAAAATACAATTTTTTTTATTTTTTATTTAAATATTTTCTTACAACTTATTTACAAAAAACAGTTTTTTTTGTTTTAAGGAATTTTGAGAATAGAATTTTTAGCACAACATTGCAAGTATTGCCGTTGTTTTTTTGATAATTTTGTTGACAAGTTTTTAGTTAATGTGGGGGGGGGGGGGGGGGATGGACAGGCTTAAAAGAAATTTCTTATTCAAGAAAGGGTACTTATGGCTACAAACACGTACAAAGATTGGAGCATGGTTCTTTGTACGGATACAATATCAGTATTTAAGGCCTAAATGAAGCTCAGTAGAAAGCAAAGCAAGGCTGGCTGAATATAGTCTGACTCAGGACAGACGATAATGCTGTATGATGAAGATGAAAATGATGGAGGTCCAAGACTAAATGATGTGGGTATTATGCTGACTAAGGAATTTAGCAACAGCCTTGTTTCTTGGAACTCAGTTTCAGCGAGGCTAATGACAGCACGGTTTAGCTGTAAAGTTCGCAAGATAACCATTATTCAATGTTATGGAGAATATGACGTCATTCATTCTCTACTCGACAGCATCATTATCATCACGAGTGATTTAAATGCCAAATTGGCCTGGACAACGTTGGTCTTGAATGCGTTTTGGGTAAACATTGCCTAGGTCCACGAAAATGGTGGGTGATATGCTCGTTGACTTCTTCAACGCTCGCCAACTTGTGGTTGGTTGATCCTTGTTTCTGCATAACACTTGGCATAACAACAACTAGAATCATCTGGATGGTCTAAAAAAAAACTAAATCGACCACTTCATAATACAACATCGATGGAGGAAATCACTTTTTGATGTTGGAAAGAGTTATAAAGCCATCTCCCAGTATTAGCAAAGCTGCAGCTCTAAACAGCAGCTGTTCAGAGACACTAGGGTAACAGCAAGGAGGCTAAAACTCCCAACAAAAGCTCTAACTGATCGAAACTTGTGTTGCAATTATTCCGTTAAACTCATAGAAGCAGTGTCTAACATGTTTGCTAACGATGATATGTCTATAGACGACAATTGGGACCAAGTAGAGAATGTTTTTATGAGAACCGGCTTCGAAATTGTTCAGGCAGAGTCGATCTAGTAGAAATCCCTGGATTTCCAAGACACCTAACACACCGCCGTCAATCATTGAAAGTGAGAATTATTGCCAAAAATTATAGAAAACTAGTAAAGAGCAACTCTTTTTTTTTATAGTGCTGTGTGAGAGACATGACAAATGGGCAATGTTGAAGAAGCTTGCAAAAAGAAGTGGAATATATTGCAGTGAGAGGGGACACCAGAGAGCTGTAGCTGTATATAATCACAACCAACTCGTCCTATGTTGGACATAAACGACAATTTTTGGAGGCAATGGAAGATCAGCTAAGAAGATGGATGGATCATTTCTGTGCACTGCTCAATTATCGTTTACGAAAAATTGTTTAATTTTTCTAGTTTTAGTAGGTATTGCTTTTCTTCAAAACACTTCTAAAAAATGGGCGAGGTAAAAACTTTTTATGACTAATTTTTAAAAAGGCACTTCATATATATTTTATTCTATGGTACTTTTTTCACATTTTTTTAGAAAACGATTTAAAAAAAAAAGAAATGTTGTCAAAAACGTCCTCAAAAGTGGGCGGGGCAAACATTTTGCATCATTTTTTGTTCTTAGCCTGTTTTGTTTCACTAGCCAAAAACATAAATATTCTATCAAAAACGCCCCCAAAGGTGGGCGTTGAAAAAAATTGTGTATGGAAGAGTTATTACATACTATAAATTACATTATCTATAACTTTTCTAAGAACATACCCCTCATTTACATCACTTTCGACGATTAGGTGACCTATTTTAAAAAGTGGGCGTGTCAGTGGGCGGACATTTTCTCTGATGATGTCTTATGATATTTCTTATCATTTCTGAAAATTTCTTCTTATCTGTTAGTTACGAATTTTGGAAAAGAAAACCTCTAAGTGGTATCATTTCGTATACATTTGCACCTGCTAAATTTAATGGTATCATTTGTTTTACGATCAGAGTGAAAGGGAAGTTTTTAATTTTTCATAATAGTGGGAAATTTTGTATAAAGTAAAGTCAGGTGGAAACTTAAAAGTATATAACGATATCTAAAAGATAAAAAGCGGATTGGAGTGAGTCAAAATTATTTTTGAAAAAGAAAAATAGAATTTTCATGTTCCGTTACAAATTTTGTAGAAAAATATCACGTCTTTATTGAACCGGTTATATTCAATCAGAAATTATCTTGTTCCTTAAATTTAATATTTATTCAATAATCCCAAAACTGGTAGAATCTGGTGATGAAATTTTAACAAGATGCTCATTACCATATCAATACTGCCAGAAAAAACATGAAACAGACCCTAGGAAGATGGAGTTTTTTTTGTATGACTACTCAAGTCTAGAACTACACCCGAAGTCCAAATATTGGCTTAATTTTTCGATGTAATCGATAAAATGGGGCAAATTATTTTTTCATCAGAGTCCCTTAGGTACATATTAACATAGTACATAGAAAGAAAATTTTTAAATAATAAATCAATGACATGGAACAATTATGGAAAACATCAGTTTTAAGAGCTCAAAATTTCAATGGTCCGTTGTAAGCCCTTATTTCAGCTGAAATCAATTTTTTTTACCTTAAAATGAGCATAACAGTCGGATTCTGTTTGAATAATAATAAAAGAAAAGTGTATCACAATACCAAATTAAACACTTTTATGTATAAAGTTTTTTCCACCATGGCCCCATTGTGCGGTGGTCCACCACCTGTTAAGAACTTTAGCTGGCGGTCCTTCTTCTTAAAAAAAAAAAACGCAGCTTGACTTGATGTCATACCAGCCGAGTTCTTAAAGGTGGATCCTAAAACAACGTCTGCAATTTTGTTTTTTTTTTTTTTTTGGGATATCACAGTAAGATAAGTTTATTTATTTCCCTACGTCTAACAAGAATATAAATTTCATAGACTACATTAACAATTAAAAATATATATATATATTCACACATCGTTATAACTCAACATTAAAACAGATTAATTACAGATTACATTAAACTCATAATAAGATTTTTATAGTATGGTCTCTCCATGCTAAAATCAATAGAATTTTTATAAGAATTATAATTAGTACATGCTAAGGATATTGGCTCATTAAGACCATAGTTGGTATTGTGTCTAGAAACATAAGAGAAATATTGATCTCTGGGACGTAAAGTGCGAGATGGGGCGTAAATACAAAATAAAGAAAGCAGATATGGACAGTCAATATGGCCAGTTAAAACATCATGTGCAAATAAAACACCGTAGTATATCCGTCTTTTACTAAGAGATTTTAGGCCTAATAAGGCGCATCTAGCTTCGTAGCACGGTAAGTTACCGTTCCAATCCATCTTACGAAGGGCAAATTTGGTAAAACGTCTTTGGACTCTTTCGATTCGAACATCATTCCTCTGGCAGTGGGGACTCCATATAATACAGCAGTATTCTAATCTTGATCGTATTAAAGAATTATATATAAAAAGCCTTTAAGGTATATGGATCTTGAAACTCTTTGGTATTGCGACAGATAAACCCGAATAGAGAATTAGCTCGTGAGACTATATAATCGTAATGCATTGAAAATTTTAGCTTACAGTTAAAAATTACACCAAGATCTTTTTGACAATCCACTCTTTTTTAGATAGAACTTCCAACATAATATTGAACCATAATTGGAGAGGCTATTTTAGCGAATGATAAGATTGAACACTTGCTAATATTCAATTCTAATTCATTAACTAAACACCAATTCATTACATTATTAACGTCTTCTTGAAGTTCTTAAGAATCGGCTAAGGATCTTATGGATTTGAATAACTTCACATCATCAGCAAACAGAAGGCAATTTGAATGCTTAACGAAAGAAGGTAAGTCGTTTATAAATTGTAAAAAAAAGAAGGGGGCCAGGTGACTACCTTGGGGAACATCAGAAAAATTATAAATAACTTTCGACTTGGAAGAACCAATCTTGACATACTGTGTACGATCAGTCAAATAACTATGAATCCAATTTAAAATTCTCGGATGGAAACCAAACTGTTAAAGCTTTCTAACCAAAAATGAATGTTGCACACGATCAAAAGCAATTACGAACAATTGCAAACAGTTTATTTTTTACGACCGACTTTGGGTAAAAGCTGGAGTTTGGCAATAGGTATATAGTTATCAATCTGATTTTTACAGCTGGCTTTATGTATTATAGGAGTAAAAAAAGAACTTTCCAACAATCTAAAAACACGCCACTGGCTAAAGATTTATTGAAAATTATGCATAAGGGGTTGGCTAAACTAATTTTGCACGCTTTGAGCAGAATTGGGGGCAAATTATCAGGAGCGACTTTCGGACTAAGTTCTAAGGAAGATAGCACTGAAAGAATTTCTTCTTCAGACACTGATAGAAATCCCAAATCAATACACGAAGTATTAGAAAATACTATAAAGTTTTGTAAAGTTCGATTGAAAATACGAAGCAAACATATTACATATTTGGTTGAAATTATCACCGGTAACACCACCATGAATCATATACGATGGAATTCCATAAGATTTTTGCTTCTCATTAATGAAAGACCAGATTGATTTAGAATTCTGTTTAATATTAGATTCAAGTGTCCAAATATACCTATTGCCTGTAAAGAAAATTTTTTAGGAACTCATATTCAGACCTCAATTGACGAAATTTGCCTTGAAAATATGGATTGGACTTCGAAATATGAAAGGGCGCACATGAACTCCTTGCGGCCAACAATCAGAGCGCAAAAGAGATGGAAGTAGTTTGTTAGCAACTCCAAGCTTGAAATTGATGTGTTTGAGCATAGATTCATCAGCATCACTCTTTAACAAACGATGACAATGTAAGCTTGAGCGATCGATATTAAAAGTTTATGAGACGTAATCAATTATTGCATCAGATGAAGTAGACGGCTTGAAAGATGATAAATGTAACCATTTCAGAGGTTTAAGATGCTTAACCACTAGCGTGAGTGAATCTTGAACAGAGGCATTTGTTCCTACTATGCCATAATTATTTGACTTTGGATGCTTCGAAGTTCGAAGTTTTCCAAATTGCAGGCAAAAAAAAAATCAGAAATTAAATTCTCATCCTCTCCAGAGATTTTCACAGTTGTACCAATAGGCAAGTTGGTGGTGGCAGTAGGAGAGTTGATGGTGACAACTGGTGAACTGGTGGTGGTAGTAGGAGGTTGATGGAGGCAGCAGGCGAGTTGATCGCGACGGCAGCTGCTTCTGCAGCTAGTCCAGAAAACAGCATCAGTAGGCTCAATGGGCATGACATCAGCAATTTTAGCAGAAGTATTTGATTTTTGTGTATTATCAGAATTAGAAGACGGTTTAGCGACAGGTCGGGGGGTACCATTAGTCGGCAATTTTTTTGTGTGTTTCGGAATGGCACCAGTTTTTAACTTAGAATTCTTAGATACAAGGGGAGAACCATTTGATGTTGAATTGATTGTGCCCAGGGGCAGAGAGAGTGGAACTTCTTGTGTCTTTGGAGCACTCATTGCACGTGAAAATAGATTTTTAACTTCAGTAATTTTACATATGATATTTTCTATTTTGGCAATAATAATAACTTGGTTACAGCACTTAGGGGAAAAAGACATTATGAATGTATTGTTAATACTTTTTTTTTTCAATTTTGGAATTTAAAAGATCAACAAGAAAACTTAGAATTTGACAAGACGTCTTATCTCAACTAGAGAGAGAATACGAATGAAAAAGTTGACATCTAAAACTCTGATTTCAAGTTTAAGATGTCAATTTTTGTTTGAATAATACCTATATGTTCAAAAACTGAAACTCAAAACACCCATAGAACTAGTTTTATATTAAAACTAGTTTTGAATCATGTCAATAATAGGGCTGTTAGTCATTTAAGCTACGCCAACGATATACGTTTCATGTCAAACAACGTGGATGGCTTGGAATCAATGTACCAATTGCTGCAAGTGGATGGGCAGGCTTAAGGATTAACACAAAAAAGTCAAAACAGCATATTATTCTGAGGTAGGAAACTATGCACTTTCGTATCAACTGATGGTGGAACGAACTTTGATGTTGTCAATAGGATTAGAAAAGCTTGTACCAAGTTCATTAATAATGCTTTCTCCAGTGTGAAACTCCAGCATAATAACGATCTCATGAAGCTGAAACTCTTCGAGTCCAAAGTAAAATCCGTCTATCTGTATGCCTGTGAGATCTGGAAATGCTCTGCAGCGACATTTTATGCAGATTACATAATTTTATCAACCGTTGTCTTCAATACATTCTAAGCATTCGTTGGCTACAAACTATAAGTAATGTTGAGCTATGGAATATGACTCATCAAAGCAGAAGGGATTTTGATATTAAGCAACGAAAATGGCAATGGATTGGTCATACTTTGAGGAAACCAAACCAGAATATTGCAAAACAGTCTTTCGTGTGAAATTCTCGCAGAGTAAAAGGTGAGTCGGAAGACCAAGAAACACTTCGAGTTCAACTATACTTAACGAAGCTCAGTCTATTAATATTCAAACGTGGGCACAGCTAAAGCACCACGACCTGATATAGAAGGAGGGAATATGTTGCTGCCCCATGCCCCAGAAGGGGTAATGGTTGAACTTCATAAATGTACCTATAAACTAACGTACACACATTTTGGCAAAACATACATATACTCTGGAAATATTTTTTAGCTTTTATTTTATTACATTTATTATCGGTGTTTATTCGTTTGATCCTTAAAAGGTGAATTTTATATAATTATAAAGCTTAATAAGACTTCCGTCTTTTAAGATATTTCCTTAAAAACACCTTTTTTTTTAATTACAACAAAATGGTTAACAGTTTTTGTTTTATCAGAAAATGTAAGTATCTACGGTACTTTGCAAAAAAGAATCTTAAACACTAAAAAAGAATCACTTCTGGCATTGTTGAATAATATATAAGCACTCCATATTGTATTTCTTTTTAACACTGCACTTAAAAATGTGTTCCCTCATCAGAGAACTTATTTTTGTTGTCCCTAAGTTAAATCATAAATTCCTATACACAACATGTAACTTAAAAAAAAAAAAGAAAACAAAACACCATAGTTGGGGTAGATATTTGATGGTTATTGAGTTTCTGAACTAAATATTGTTTGCACTCGACCACCAGAAGGTATACATCTGCTCATTTCCCCCCAAAAATGCAGAAAGACTTATGATTCTAAAACAAAAAAGAAACCTAAAACATCGAAAAGTATTATATAAGCTGCCCCCTTTTTGCTTACCGGAGTATATGATTAATGATAAGGCTATCTATGTCTTTTAAGACCAAAAAGCCCACCAAAAAAAATAAGTTAATGTTGTAATGTAAGGTATACTGAGAAAAATAGAAAAAAGTTTCAAGGTTCAAGGAATTTTAAAATATGTGCTTTTCACCAGGTAACCTTCTTTTTTTTTTTTGTAATATTTAAAATTAGATATGCCTTATTCTTGCACGAATCTTTTCAAACTAATCAGGTCCAACAAGCTGCGGCCACCACAACGGAAATTCAAACATGTAAGGATGCTAGTCATGTACAGACCTAGTTTTATAGAAAGTCTACACAGTTTTGCATATTCAGCTCTAGATTTCAAGGTCAAACCATGGATCCCAAAATTTAAGATTGAAACACTAAATGAGCCCATAAGAAGCACTTGGTTTTTGCATCATAAGGTTTTTGAATTTTCGTTGTGGTGGAAGCGGCTTCATATAAGTGACGTCATCATAATTCGGTTTTTTGTTTGTAAAAACCAAACCGGTGGGGATAGAAGGACAACATTTTATATTTTTTTCAAACTAGTTCGTTTTAAGCCTTATAGACAATTCTATTTTTTTTTAAAGGTCGTATATAAAAAGTCTACACAGCACGCTTGACATCAAGTTGTTCCACCCTTTTAGAACCTTAAATTGGAATCAAATTATTCCAGCATTAGTTTTTTTTTTAATTTCTGTGGAAGGAGTTATGGGCGCAGCTTGACGTCAGGCTAGGTTCCTCACCAGTTTGAGGGGAGGTCGCATATAAATAGTCTACACAGCACGCTTGAAATCAAGTTGTTTTTAAGTGGTAATGATAGACTCCGCCATTTGTAGAGCCCAAATCAAATTATTGCATCAATAATTTTTTTAGAAATTTTATGTAGGAAGCTGTGGCAGACGCAGCTTGACGTCAAACTGGGTGCCCCATCAGTTAGAGGGGGAAGGGAATTCAGTACTCGGCTGGGATTGCGCTACTAAATAAGCAGCAAATTAGTATCAAATTAGCATCAAATTATAGCACTATTACACTTTTGAACTTACGTTGTGGACTTGAATAAATCGTTATGTGTCCTTAAAATCTCTCCAAAAAATGTCTTTTGGTTCAAAATTGCTTTCAACGGCTTTGAATTCCAAAAATTGGAGTTTTGGTCCGGCGATCTTGGTCCGGGACTCATCAATGACTGCTTTTGTCACTTTTTCTTATTATTTTTGTAGAGAGTTTAAAAAGTCTACAAAAATGTATTTTGTTTTCAAACGCCAACATTATATGACGAAAATTTAAAATTGTAGTAGATAAGATCAAAAATCACAAAAACTTTAAATACAAATGTTCTCTACACATGTTAATTTTTCTCTGGGTGTAGTGTAGTGATTATACCTTTATCACTAGCAGGTATACTACAATATAACCAACTATGCGCAACTAGAAATAATAGACATTTCCTACTAACTTAAGTTTTAGTTTTGCACTAGAAGTTTTGTAATTGCGAATATCTATACATTTTTCAGTATGTACTGTAGAATTTGTTGCCCTATCATTTCGAACGAAGAACACTTAAACAAGTCCTGCTTAAAATGTTCAGCACTTTACCTGTATCCCTGTGTATAAAGTTTTCCAACATGCAATATCACTACCTATCCTTTGTGAATTTTACTTTTAATATATCCACATAGCGCCACACAAGGAACTACCTATACAATATAGATGAAAAGGATTCAGGAAAAACAAGTGTTTCGTTTTCTTTTTTTTATTTTATCCTCATCATGAAGGCAACACAACATGTGGCACGTGATACAATCCAATCATCTATTTATCTACAAAAGAAACAAAAAGAACAATATGTACCTTCCTATACCAAAAACAAAAACAAAAAAAGGACCAAGAACCTCTGGTGGACAGTCATTGTGGCTCTAGTAGTTTTGCTTTTGTATGTCTTAACCGCTTTCTGCCTGATGATGGTATATTATGCAACCTGGTCATTGTGTGAAAGGAACACCTGTCCCAGGTCCCTATACAGTGAGCGCCCTCTTTATAGCTGGTCGTTCGGTAGTACATTCTTATTTAGGTAGGTATAGGTACCCTATATGGCATTTACTATCAACAAAGGTAGAATTGTAAGGTAGAAAGAATTTCAGACTCAGCAAAAAAAAACAGTATGTAGATAATTCCATCGTTATCAAATTTTTTCCTGAAAAGTTTGTATGCAAAGGATTGTAAAAGAAGTTCTGAGAAACAATTTGAATACTTAATTTTCACCCGCAATTTCAGAAAGTGACATGACGTGAAATGTGTTGCCTTAAAGATGTTTTTTTTTTTGTTCTTAAGATCAGCAAACTTTGAAATGAAATTGTACTACCAAAAAAAATCCCAACTTATTGTTATAGTTTTAAGATAAGGATAAGGATTCCATAAGGAAATACAAGAAAGAATAGATGAAGACCAAAAATGATCTTCTGGAATGGATACTCTGTGGCAATATAGAAGAACTTTCCGAAGCATCAAGGAAAAGAAAAAACCACTCCACATTTCCAAACATACAATGTTGCGTGAAAATCGCTTACTGAATAAACTCTAAACACGAATGATGGCTCAACCTGCCATTGGGTGCTCATTTTCTAGATGCCTCTTAAATTGTTAATAGGACTTACTATCCCAATTAATAGAGATCAAAATACGAAAGGTCGGGTAGTTCTCAATTTTATGTTATATGGTATGGTTGGTAGATGAAAAACCTTAATTTCACGCCCCTTCACCTGAAGAAACAAATCCTGAAAAATCAACCGAAAACCGATGAGTTTAGGAACAAAAATTTCACAAAATATATTAACACTAACACTTTCTCAATTCTCAGACGATTGTATTGGTCGCAAAATTTACAATTATTACATGCAATCGGTAGGTAATAAAATAATCTACAAGATTGAATATGAAGAATTTTATCCTAAGCTCGTCGGTTAAGGAGTTATTGCACTGCAAAGGGAAACAAAAACAGAAAATCTTACAAACATGAAATTTTAGACTTTCTTGGGAGCTTCATATAGTTCCGGCCTTATAAATACAACAGAAAAAAGTTATAGATCAAAAAACCGATTTCGGTTGATTTTTTACAGGATTTTGAAGAGAGAATTGTCCTAGACTGCTATAAAGCAGACAACACAACCATCTAAGAAGTGCGATGGGAAGGGCCAGGAAAAAGAAAAATGAAAGACTGCAGCAAAGGCAGCGTCTTTTTGGGTGTGGATTCCTCGTTAGGGGCAGACCTAAGCAAGATTTTTTTGATTTTCAACTATGTCTTAAACTATGTGAACGAGCGCCTCACGAAAATTCGCTTCAAGGCTAAATTCGCCAAGATCAGCCTCATATGCGCCCAAGCCCACGGAAAAAGATGATGACATCAAGGACGAGTTCTACGAGCTCCTGGACAAGACATAGGAACAACACTCTAGCTATTAAGATTGTCTCGGGGAATTTGAATGCCAAACCAGGAAGAGAAGACGTCTTTGGCGGCACTATTGGAAGATATAACTTGCACGAAACCACTTCCGATAACGGACTCAGGTTAATCAACTTTGCTGCGGGGCGAAAGGTAGGCAGTTCCCGCATCTCGATGTTCACAAGGGGACATGGCAGATTCCTGGACAATAAGCCGCCAACCAGATTAACCACATTGTGGTCGATGCAAGGCAGTATAAACGATGTCCGAACATTCCAAAGAGCGAACTTTGACTCGGACAACTACCTCGTTGCAGCCAAGGTAGTGCTACGGATATCCAGACAAAGCCAAGGAAATACTGTGAGGAAGTTCGATGTCGGACGGCTACATTCGCAAAAAATCTCCAGGTCCTTTTCCAATTGAGTCTCTCGAGCCCTCTCAACTTGACCTATGCCTCCAAATGCAAGTGTCGATAACAAGTGGAAGAATTACCAGGAAACCATAAGAAATGCCGCCTCTGACGTGCTGGGCCTCGCACGACAACCACAGCGAAGCCCCTTGTTCGACAAAGAATACCGGCAAGTACATGCAGCCAAACAACAGGCATACAAAGTGGCGCTGCATAGAAGGACCAGAGCTGCTCGCGAGCTTTACGAGCAGAAGAGGAGAGAGGAACAAAAGCTTCTAAGAAAGGAAAAGAAAGAGCATGAGAAGCACGCGATCGAGGAAATAGAGAGATGGCATTGCAGGAATGAAGTTCGGAAGTTTTACCAAAAAGTAAAAAGAACTTCCCAGGATAAAAGCCTGCAAGGATGATCAGGGGAACATCGAGCTAGAATCGCAGTTGATGCTGAGGATATGGAAAAATCATTTTTGCAAATTGTATAACGGCGATGACGAATCGAATCCCGCTGCTATGCAAATTGCACCATTGCACCTAGACGACAAAGACCAACAATTCCGTCCACCCGGTCTCGACGAGAAAAGATAGCTTTATCCTAACTTAAGTCCAATAATATTTAAAGCGGCTGGCGATGAATTGGTTAGGAGTATGCACCAGGTCATCTGCTGAATATGGTCGGAGGAAAGCATGTCCGATGAATGGAACCTCAGCATTGTTTGACCGATCCTCAAGAAAGGCGATTCTCTGGACTGCACCAACTACAGAGGCATCAGTCTTCTTAATATCGCCTACCAAATCTTCTCTGCCGTACTTTTTGAACGCCTGAAGCCATTTGTCAACAACCTAGCAGGTCCAAATCAGTGTGGCTTTAGGCTAGAGAAGTCCACCATCGACCAACTATTCGCAATACGGTAGATCTTGGCAAAAAACCGGGAATTTGAAATCGATACCCACCAACTTTTTCATCAATTTTAAGGCCGTGTGTGACAAGCTATATAGCGCAATGTCTAGTTTTAGCATTCCTCCCAAACTCGTCCATTTGTTCAGAATGACGATGGAGAATGCACGCTGCTCCATCAAGGTCGTCAAAGACCTCATCGCAACCTTTGATGTAAAAAAAGGCTTAGGCAAGGGGATGCGCTGTTATGCGACTTGTTCAACATCGTTCTCTAAGGAATATTGCAAAACACGTCAACACTAGAGGCACAATCTTTCAAACGCTGATGACATTGGCATAATCGGACGAACTAAGCGAGATGTCAGTGGTGCTTTCGTAAGTATTGAGAAGGAAGCCAAGTAGATGGGTTAAACGGTGAATGAAATATTTGCTGTCAACAAGAAAGGCACCCAACACCGACATCTCGGACAGAACGTCACTATAGACAGCTATAATTTTGAGGTGGTCAGAGACTTTGTTTACCTTGGCTCCTCTATCAACTCAGCAAATGATACCAGTGCTGAGATCAAACGAAGAATTACTCTTGCTAATCGCTGTTTCCTTGGGCTAAGAAGGCAATTGAGAAGCAAAGCCCTCTCTAGACCAACTAAACTGTCCCTGTATAAGACGCTTATCATCCCGGTCCTGATGCATGGTGCAGAGGCATGGACACTGTTAGCGGTGGATGAGAACGCGTTAGACTGTTTTGAGAGGAAAATTCTCCGGGTGAATTTTGGTCCCGTCCGCATAGATGGGGAATGGAGAAGAAGATACAACAGCGAACTGTACGGGCTGTACAGCGACACCAACCTAGCCACAAAAGTGAAAAGCCAACGACTGAGACGACTGGGTCACGTAGAGCGAATGGACACCAATGCTTCGACCCAGAAAATCTTTTAATCCAACCCCTTGGGGGCAGCGCAGTACAGGTGGACAGTTTAAAAGGTGGCGCCCACAAGTGGAAGAGGACCTCAATTAATTTTGATGCCACCTTAAGTAAGTAAGTAAGTAGAATTTTTGGAACCCAGCCCCAAAACTATTCAATGGATGTACACAGCCATTATAAGGCTTATCCTGTCGTACGCCTGTTTGGTTTGATGGTCGGGGTGGGATAAGGCAGCGAATCTTAAGGCCATGACAAAAATTTAGAGACTGGCATGTATCGTCACAACCCTAGACCTATAAACTTATATCCCACTTGTCTCACTCGATTTGTTCTGATTCTGAAGGAGGCAGCGAGGTACGTCAGGTTAGGTTAGAAGGGGTGGTGATGAGGTGGATATGTTAGATGTAGATAAAGGAAAGGGTAAGGGTGAGGCAGGGAGCTAGGAGCTTGTGGAAGTTTTAGGAATAGGGTGCCGTTCTGAACAATCTTGAATTCTGAATAAATTTTAGGATACTTTTTAGTAGCAAAAATGAGACGTCCGTTACCCAGTTTATCGGAAAAATATTCTCCCAGGGCTGATTTTCGGAGTAGGGTTTAGAAATCCAGCCATAAATATATCATTGAAGCTTCCCAATTTTTGCAGTGCTTTTCACGCGAAAGTTCTTCCAGTTTTCGAGGCCGCAAAATATCTTTCTACATCTGAACTGACGATCAAAACATTGATATCCTCATAGATATCCAGTCGGCAATCAGAGCTATTTTGTCAGTTGTCACGAAGTCAAAACTGGCTGATTGATCAATACCGAAGTAAATGGATTTTTCTCAGCGAATCAAATTCAATCACCTTTCCATGGGTCATGGGTAACCGTGATATTTATGGAAATTAAATGCTGACGAACTGGCCGAAAACAGTTCATCGCCGAAGTACCCTGAGTACATATCCTACTGGAGCAGGAAAAGAGTAGATTTCACCAAAGTATCCTCGAAGCATTTAACGACAGATGGTCAACAACTGAATCATATATTTAAAAAAAACATAGACTTAAGCTAAGCAGACCTCAATTGTCTCTGTTCGTTGGAACAGGGGTCACAACTCAATGGGAACCCAAGAGCAGAATGGGCATCAGCACATCTGACTTATGCCGAAGGTGTCAGGACGAATAGATGGAGGCGGGCTCATCGCACTTCCTCTGTGAATGCCTCAGCCAAGCCAGAACCAGAAGGCCATGCCTCAAAGAATACTTCCTAGACGAACGGGCTGACAAACGTGACGTCTGACTTTTGCCTCTAAGAAACATTTAAAAAAAAAAACTTCCAAGAGCTTACTTCCCTTACCCATCCTACACCTATATTGATGCCCACATTCTAAGGCACACAATGAATCCATTTAGATCCGAGTGAGATGATACTGCTGGCCGCATCATCACCCCTTCTAACTTAACCGAATCTAATCTTGACCCACATCAACATAAAATGTCAAAATAGCAGAAGTTTTAGGTTCGCCAGCTCTTCCAGCTCCCACTGCAGCTGCGTTGTGTTAAGCTCATAACAATGAGTTGGTGCGTATTGAATATTTTGACAACTATTCCGGCTTCAGTTCCAGCTAGTGACAAAGTGGCTCAGAGCACTACAGCTAGTGACGTCTGTCACCAATTCGCTAGAAGCCTTCTTTATTCGATTCTGAAGTCAAAACCAGAAGCATTTTTTTCTTAACAAAAAAAAAACAGACATTTTTAGCAGTTTGAAGTTTTCTAGATGATCAATGGGAAACGATATGATTCAAGTCCCGAAATCGATGGGTACTATCTTGAATTTTATGAAATTAAGGGGTGAAGTCAATCGTTTCAACAAATGTTGTTCGTACATGAAGAATTGTTAATAGAAAAATTGGTAACTGCAATATTTCTTACAACTTTTGTTTCTCAATGTTTTGTATACTTAAAAAGTTAACAGTTTTAAGAGTCGAAATAATTTTGTCAGTTGTTCAGCAAAACCAACAACTGGACAGAAGTATTCACCTATAAAATTCCCTAAAATTCACATTAGTACCGTCTATGTCTGTAGTACATCCGCATTGCCTCAATTACATTTAACGGTCTAAAATGCAACGCATTCACCCGAACTATTTACTTTCATACCCCCATTGCACTGTTACAGTAATATTAGACGTGAGTTGTACGACAAAATTCATTGGGTTAATATATTGCATTTCACCCAGTATCTGAAAGATGCAATGCAAAACCATTCCACACGTAGAAAAGGTATTTGAATCTTGGTTAACAGTTACGTATAGTGTGAAAAGCGCAAAAGAGTAGCAAAGCATCAGAGACTAACTTTGAAACTTTATCCGAGCCAAAGTTGTTACCTCTGGAGTATAAACACCAAGCCACCTATATTATATGACTTTGCAACGCTAACGCTAACTCGCGATGTTGATGATGATGCAACAATCAAACATATGAATGCAAATGAGATACATTCGTATCTGATATCTGGCTAGCACGATGGCAGTAAAGGAGTTGTGAAGCCACGTGAGAAATATTTTTGTATTTTTTTTTTTCATCTCGTTATTGTTCTCTGATGCGCGAGACCCGATATACTTCCAGAGGGAAGAAGGGCTATGCTCTCGCTATTGTATCTCGAGGGTTGATACTCATATATTAAAACTTAACTTAGTTTAAGTTTCACTATTGAGAAATATGGAGTCAAGTGTTTGTTGCGCATATTTTGTCTAACTTCCCTGTAGCTTGCAGAAGTGATGGTACCTATAGGTAGTATGAAAGAGGAAGTCTCTAACGTCACAAAACTGAATATGATGTCGCTGGGGGACTTTGGATACATGATACTTTTACTACACATTGCGCTGATGGGGATCATGATGTGATGTAGGTAGGTTGGCAGGTATCAGGCGAGACAAATTCTTCTTCACTTATGTGGATGCTGGAATTACGACCGACAGCAGCAATGACAGGTGTTATTGATTTAAAGTTGACTGATATTTCTATGTGTGTGTGTGGGAGGATTTGCAGAAGATTTATTGCATATGAATTTGAATTCTGCTGCATGCATCAGTCAGCAGTTGTGTATTTATACGATGATGCATCAGGTAAATGTGCAGGTGGTTGGTATTGTATTTCAATTGCATTTGAACGAAAGCTGGGAGGGATTTTTATTTGATTTAAGAATTTATATATGAAATGGAATGGAAGAAACTCAACAAGTACTTATTTGTTCTTTATTCTCCATTGAACAAAACGGATCATAAATGCGGTCTGAAGTTGAAAATGAATGAACATACGCAACTTAAGTTGTGTCAATGCCCTTAAAAAAAATTGCAACAAATAAAGATCAAGAACAAAGTTAAGACTAAGCATAATGTAAGCATATCTACAGTTATTTAAAAGAAGAAGTTTTCCTTATAGGTTTAGGTCTGTTTTAACCGAAAGAATTTAGACCAGTCAGCAAACACAATCCCTTGGACTTTTTAAGGCGAACTTTTTTTATGATTGGAATTAATTTCTTACATACCAAGGATGAAATTAAGCTTGGGAGTCATTTTTGCAATACTGTCGGTAGGAGGCCATTTTGAAAATGAACTGCTTTGTGAACACAGCTTAGGTCTGGCCACGAAAGAGGTGGAAATAGAATTGTTGACTTAGGACAGAAATCCGAGTTTAGTCGAATCTGACATCATTAGAAGAAGGGAAGCAGTGAAGTATTGGGGACTGAATCTAGATAAAAAGCTCATTTTCTCTAAGTGGTCCTAACGGCCAGCAAGCAAAGGCCACACAAAAAATTCTCCTGTCCGGTTGTGAGAAGTAACAGAACTAGATGGCAACAGCTTTACGTGTTGTAAGCTTTTAAAGAACGGTCTCAGAAACAGCCATCCTTGTTGTAGCAGGAATAACTCGCATTAACCTCCTTAATATAGAAAACAAAGTACGTCTCCTCCAAAAAGGTGGTAATTGGAGTGAAAGTGGAAACCGATGAAGCCAAGGAGCTCAGGAAACAGAAGTGGCAAGAGTATTGAAGCTTAGAAAGCAGAGGAAGATGGATTGCGAGGCTGAGCAGGAACGTGGTTGATAGAATGGACGGAAACACAGTGAGGTTAAATACTACGTCACTCATCAGTTGCTCATTGAACACGTATATTTCAACGCCTTACTACACTAGATCGGCAAAATGAATATTCCAGCCTGCCAGGAGTCTCCAGCAGGCAATGTGAAGGATTACTTTTTCGCTTGCAGTAGATGGGAATCTGAAAGACGAGATCTGGAGTGAAGTATCGGCACTATTACGCCATACAACATTGTTGAAAAGATGCTGGCTAGCGAGCAAAACTGGAACCAATTCTACCTGTACAATTTTCAGAAGAAAAATAAAGAGTGCATTAGGTATGACTACCCACAGCCCCCCTGGACGGTCAACGCCAAAAAGACTTCCCTACGTTGCATAATGCTTATCTATGCAACCCAAAGGAAAAATAATAAATGGCAGTACTGTCTATATATTTTTATGAAATCGATCATAATCATTAATTTTCTAAAATTTTCCAGTTGTGACAGTTGAACTACTATTGTCCAAGAGACAGAGTTGCAATATTCGCTAAGCTGATCAGATTAAGTAGAATGTAGGTGCCTCACCAAATTGTAGCTTTTTCGACTGTTTAAATGTCGATTAATATTTACTTTTTTGGTATAGTAAAAATACCAACAATTATCGACTTGTCGATATTTTTCTCGACTTCTTTCATGTCAGTCGAATTTTTGTCAAGTCGAGATTTCAAAATGACAACATTGAAGTTAGTTGGTAAAAACAAAGTCGGTATTTTAAATTGCAGAAAAGTCAATAAAAATCGACATTTTTACTAGCTGACATTTTTTGTCGGTCATTCGTACGTAATCCAGCTGAAACCACTATAGGCTACCAACCATCCCCGAAAAAGAACGTGTGGTAAAATGATGAAAGAGAACAGCTGAAAAAGGTGACAGAAAATGCACATGCTAATATGCTGAAGCGAAAAACAAGAGCAGTGACAGGAGAGTGTCGAGCTGGACGAAGAGAGGAGAAGAAGACCTTGGGTAAAAAGAGAAGGGCAAAAGCAGCCTCCCAAAACACCTGGAAATTTGATTAAACAAAAGAACCAAGGAGCTGGGAGCTGGCCTTAACACCGGAACGTAAGCTCTTCGAAAAAGCGAAGGTAACCTAGTCACCGAAGAACGGGGAAGAGCAGATGTATTCAAGCAACATCTCGAGCAGCTGCTAAATGGGCATCAGGTAAAGCAAGAAGCAGGACGAGAAGTGAGACCAACTACAGTTAATGAAAACCCAGTACCACCACACAGTATAGAAGAGTTAGACTTAGCTATAAAAAAGCTCAAGAACAACAAAGCCGTCCGATCTGATCGCTTATACTAGCAGAGCTTTTCAAGCACGGAGGAGATGCGTTGAAAGGGTGCATGCATCTACACATCAACCAAGTTTGGGTGGAAGGAAGCATGCCCCATGATTGGTATATCAGCTTCATATGTTCCATCTACAAAAAGGCGATCCTTTGTTCTGCAAGAACTGTCAAGGCATATCCCTGATAAACATCACATAGGTACAAAATACTATCCAAAGCGTAAGCGTCTTAAGCGAATCTGAAAACACTATAATCAGCAAGTACCAGATAGGCAGATCAGCCATATAGAACAGCGATTCCCAAAGTGGTCCAGGTGCACGCCCAGGGGTCCACGGGAGACTCGTCGGGGGTCTACGTTGGCATTTACAAAAAATGGGGGTTCACTAGTTGTAAGTAGGGGTTCACGAAAATTTAACTGGTTTCGATAGTACCCAACAAAAATTTAGGCTTGGCTTTATCTGTCAATGTTAGGCAAATAAAACCTACACTAATCAAAAAATATAATGGAACAAATAAATTTCCAAATTTTTAGGTGATTTTGACAGGCTGTATTTCGGTGAATAATGGTCGTATTGCAACTTTAAAAAAGCATTTAGAAGCATGAAGAATTAAGTTTCTTATTTTTTGGCTGAAATTTTTTTAGGAGCTTCTCATGCATTACAAATAATATTGTAAATTTTTGCTTTTTTTTTTGGTCCACGAGCTTGAAAAAAAACTTGTTCAGTTAGGCTGGGGCATAAGCCTGTTTATTTAGCATTCCCTTCTTTTAAAACCTCCCTTAATTTTTGTTTAGTAGTGCGCGTATTTTAAGAAGATCAGTGACTGTTACTTTTAAGAACTTGCATATTCGATACTCCAGTGCAACGCGTGCTGAGACTTGCTAAGTGGTGCCCACCCGCACAGTGACGAAATACGACTTGTGCTGTGCTTGCTATCTTGCATTCTTGTTGGATTCATCACAAATATAAATTCGAATGCTGCCAAGGACAAACGCTTCTCATTTGTTTGCGGAATTTCGAAAAGAAAAGTGTGAGTAAATCGACGTCAGTGCCGATGTCAGTGGCTGCAGACAAAAATACTCGAAAAATATCCTGGGACGCGGGAAATTTCGAGAAAACATGTCGAAAAAAGTTTTAGTGTCGTTACAAAATTATTAACAAAAAATAGGAGCAGCATAAACATCACAGAACGGAGAGATTTGCCTTTATTCTTCACAAAACTGAGGCCAAATATTGATTTGCTATCAAACATACTATTTTTTTTTTTTTATTTTTACCACTCCGAATTTAGGGTTGGAACTCAGTCGCGACGCAAATTTCCATCGCTAGATCTTATCTTCACATTTTTTGCCGAGTTTTTGGAATATTATAAAATGTATCATTAAACTGGGTAGACTCCCTCTACCGAAACCAATTTAATTTTGAAAGTGGTCTACGAGAAAAAGAAGTTTGGGAAACTCTGATATAGACTAAGAGCCCACAGCAGATTTTGGGTGTGAGTGATAGCAAAAAAAGAAACGTTGAAAGCTTCATTTAAGGCTATTAAAAAAATCAAAGTCTTGCAGTCCACAACTGGGGCCTTTGTGATTAAACAGTGCATTGAAAAAAAATATGAATGCAACTTCGAGGGTAATCGTGTTAGCCGAAATTGGTTTTCACCCTTCGCTAGATAGGCTCCGCGGATCCAATATCATGGAATCTGCGTTCATTTAAGTGCTAAATTCAACCTGCCAGACTGTTTAAAAAAAACCGTTTTTCACTTAGAGTTTGTAATTTTTTAAACGGTCCTTTAGAGCGCACTTTGCACTCAAATGTTCTCAGATTCCGTGATATGTGATCGGAGGAGCTTTTCTAGGGAGGGGTGAAAACCAATTTCGGCTAACACGAAACCCTCGAAGTTGTATTCATATTTTTTTTTTCGGCGCAAAAGCCGCCCTAGTTGTGGACTGCAAGACTTTGATTTGAAGCTTTCGACGCCTATACTTCTTTTTTGGCTATCACTCACACCCAAAATCTGCTGTGGGTCTAATAGACCAGATCAACGAGTTTTAAGTCGAGACACACCAACTATTCATCGACTTCAAAGCCGTAAATGATAGCATTATCGTCAGGAGCTCTATAAGGTGATGGCTGAACTTGGTATCCCGGAAAAACTGATCCAGCTGAGTCGCGTAACACTAGAAAATACGCAATGCAATTTGCGTCAAGGAAAAAGCTCTCTCCAGCCATTCCAAGCATGCACAGAAGGTTTTGGCAAAGAGATGCGTAATCATGTGATTTCTTCAGTCTCTTTCTGAAGCAAATAGTGCACAGGGCAGGAGTTAACACTGAAGGTAAAATTTTCAACAAATCTGTCCAACTTCTTGGATATGCCGATGATATCAACATCATTGGCCACGCCCAACAGGCCGTTAAAGATGCTTCCACGGCAATTGAAGAACAAGTGAAACTTGTTGGACTTCAAGTAAACGTGGTCTAGAACAAATACATGCTATCAACAAACAATGAAATATCTGTCAACCAGCACGGACAAAACGTCGAAGCAGTTAAAAGGAGTGCATATCTAGCTTGTATAAACAATAATTCCATGAACACGAAGAGATCCAACGTAGAATTACCCCAGTAAGCCGGTGCTAGTTCGGTTTGGCACAACGGACGGGATCACAACTACCCACGCGAAAGACGAAGTGCACGCTCTATAAAACCTTTATATTGCCAGTCCTGCTTTATAGCGCCGACACCGAGTGTTGGGCGATTGGCGATAAGCAAAGAGGAGTGATGATACTGGTCTTCTATACGAGGAGGGCGAGTGGAGCAGAAGATTCAACTGCGAACTCTATACGAGCTGAATCAAGATGTGGATGTAGTCTAGAAAATCAAAACAATTCGAATACATTCGCTCGGCCACATCGAGCAAATGGACAATAATTCTCCAGCCCAGAGCGCGTCTTTGAATCATAGCCCCTAGGTTCAAGAGAACGAAGAAGACGGTACCTCCGATTTAAATACCAAGCCATTGGGGATGCCAGAAAACTTTGTCTAGATGACTGGAAGCAGAGTACTCGGGATTGCCGTGTCGCAGACGCGATCCTTCAGGGAAAAGCCACCGGATAAGTAAGTTAGTAAATAAAACATAAACTGGGTGTTTTTGAAGGTTCGTTGCATTTTCAAAAATCAAATCTTTCTTCGTCAACTTTTTTGATAGAAAATTTGTCAGAAATCATAAACAAGAACCGTTTTCACACATCATCTCACCTTTTCATCCAAATAATTTAGTGAGAGGTAGTTCATTTTGACTTGTGGAAGTTAACTCTTTTGGAAGTAAGTTCGTAGAGCCTTAGAAGTTACCAATTGAGCTTTAGGCCAACTAATTCAAATGAACGGTGTGTATGGTTTGGCTTTGGGTTTTTATTTTTATTTTTTTTAATACACTCTATTGAATACTTTATGCAAGAAATGAGTTGACTCATTATTCAAAACAGATGGACACTCAAAATTATCATAATTAACATAAATTACACACATTTAGAAGCAAAATCTTGAATAGGCTTATCATCAAGTCAAATAAATCAAATTAAACTCATCTATTTAATTAATCAATTACAAGAAAATTGATTTATCCCATAACCACACTTCAATTAAATTTCTAAAATCTATTAAAAAACCTATTCCTCATTTTATAGATAGATCTAATTTACTTTAAATTAAAACTATACATTACACTATTTACTATTAACTCGTAACATCAGTTTTGTTTTTTTTTTTTTTTGTATTTCTTTCAAATACTTATACAAAATAAGTAGATACCAACTAGGATACATTCAATTATATTATTTCCACTAATTAATTTGTACTAATGCAACCCAGCCTTAATCAAGGTTTTATATTATTTTCTAATTAAAAAAAAAATATTCATTCGGACAAAAATACTCTTTTGGAGGAGGGTTGGGATATTCTTTCACTCCCATCGCGCATATAATTTTCTCACTCTGTGGGAAATACATTTTCCAACTCAACTTTTTTAATTGTTTAATTGAAAAATCTTGTACCAAACGGAGAGCCGTAAGTATTTATATGTCGGTATAACCACTATAAATATATATCTACCGAAGATATATTTTTATACAAATATAACAACCATAAGCACTCACTTCTCACAGTCACCATCAGTAAAATAAAATACAATATTCAAACTAACAATGGCAATAATAACGGACAGTTCAATTTAATTGACATTTATAAAACTATTGCATTTACTGTGGAACAAACAGTGCTGGATTATATATCCCGGAGGCTAAATTGACACCTGTATTGGGGCCCCAAGCATTGAAAATTTGTGACTTTTCTATGAGTCAATTATTATTGTTTGATGCGTGTAAAAACTGTTCGAGGCGAAGTATTTAAATTGAAATAAGAGTGTGTTTTTTTTTCACCATGGGGCATGTGCGTTTTTGCATCTTTCTGTACAACGAGCAAAAGCTTGCTAAATTGATTGAGTCAGGATTTACTTCAATTTCACTTTGAATTTGCTTGGCTGATATAAAGCGGCTGAACTTGTTCTTTGGCTCTTCCAATGATTTCTGGAATATTTTAGTCACTTATTTGCATACCTAATTGTGTTTTATGACAAACAATAGATTCAAAATGGTTAATAAGGCAATTTGTCAATAGTGTTAATCAAGCAATAGGTACTTAACTTGATATAACTTCATGATTGTAGGCAAATTGTTTCTTAGAAAATTGTGTACCAGTTTCTTGGCTAAAACGTATTCACACAATGAAAATATGATGCTTAATGGTTTTGAAAAAGCTGTCATAGTGTTTCTTTATATTATTAATGGCCGTTTCGGTATCATGTAGAGAGAAAACTTAAAGAAGTTACAAATAAAGTGCTTTTCATCACATCACCCATCACTCTATTCGTCCGTACGTGTATGCGTTTGTACGTCTGTGAGTCCACTGTACTTTGAGCTAGAACCTAAACTGATTGACTAATTTGCGAAATTCGGTAGAGAGCATTTAATTATAAACAAATTTCCTTCCAACTTTGCACATACGTATATTTCCCATAAGTCCAAATTATATTTAACTCCAACATTTTACAAAAAAAATCAAAGAAAAAGTTTACTTTTTCAAACTTTTCATTTACAATGTAATAAATTTTGAAGGTACAACAGATCTATTACTTCATTTTTTCAATCAGGTACCTATAACTTTGAACCAGAAAAGCAATTTCACACGATTCAGTATCACTCCGATTAATGAGCTTCGGATTGTGTCATACAGTATTTTGCAGTTTTTATTATTAGAAAATCTGCTAGTGAAAATCTGCAGGAATGTCGACAAAATAAGGCGTTTTTCTTTTTTAGCTACAGAACATGGAACAAAGCTCCAATGATCGCAATGTTCAGAGTTCAGAACTCTCCTATATAATTTTGGAATACATCTAAGCACTGAACTGTCATACGATTCGATTTAAATAGATGCGCTCAACGCACCAATATTTAGCATTTAATTTTAATCTGACAGGTGGCCAATCAAATACACGAAATAATCAAAAATCTGAAGTGAAATAAGAGGAGTTGAACTCACTGATTTAGAAGAGTAAAAAATGAGATAAAAATAGAGTAAAGTTGGCTACGCTTTTTCCTCCATTCGCTCGGTTTTTTAATTCCGGGCTTATGGAGCTTACTAGCTAGCTAGCTCCGATTGAAAAAATAAAACAAATTGATCACTCTGAGTCCTCTGAGAAAAAGAAACATAGAACTTTTTCTAACAGCTCAGTGCTAAGCTCAGAGTTAAAAAGAGAAACGCAAATAGTTAGACAATTTTAGATTAGTGAAAATCTACTTGAACCATCTCCACTGCATTAAACTTTTTGCATTTACAGATCTACGCTAAAATTGTTGTGGTTTTCAAGTAATTTAATTTGTTTTGTTGAACATTGAAATGAACATTGCCGCCACAGGCAAGGCCGTAGCCAGACAATTATTGGGAGGGCGAGTGGGTATGTATAATTTTCATATTTCAACATTTCACCTATAAGTATGCAGTTATTTTGAGTAAGAAGAAAGCTTGGTGGTGACAAAAAATGTACTCAAAGACAAAATTTCCGTGCTGTAAACGATATTTTTTGTATATTAAATCAAAATAGAAATTCCAAATGCATTTTTTTGGCGCGAAAATAATTTCATCGTTATAAGGCCTAGCTTACAGATCCCGTGCGAAAATGTATGCAAATATTTTCGCATGTCAACAATTATTGAAGTGAAATACAAAATTTTTTTTTTGCCTGATTGGTTTACAGTTTCAAAACAATTGGGCAATTGGATAAAAATATTTACCCTTCCAAACAAAAAAAATATATTGAACTCATTGCATTATTTGCATGCAAATTGTTTTTGCATCCAAAACGTATTGTTTTCTATTTTTAGACTTATAATTTATTAGTCCGGGAGCCGAGAATAAGATTACCTATCTCATCGCGGGCACGCAAAAATTAAATGCCAACCGATAGCTTTAGTCCAAACATTTACAATACTGCTGGTCGGACAAGCTTTATCTGGTTACATAGGTTAGAAAATTCACTTTTCAGGTTGCATTTTCCGCTAAATGTATCAATAATACAAACAACTTGTATAAATGGGGTGTCACATTTCCATGTGCAGAGAATGTCCTCTACACGATGCCATTGGTCCAACAGACTTTTTTTTGGCTATTGCGACGAGTCCGACCATTTAAAAAAAAAATATCCTTTCTTAACACTGCATTTTATATCAGGGAAAACTGAGTAAAATCATATCAAATGGTTAGGAGAGTAGCCTTAACCACTATTTTTTCATTTCCATCCAAGGATGCACAAAATTCCTAATTTTAGAAAAGTGGTCGGACTAGGTAATCTTACGGTCGGCTCCCGGACTATATGGGGTTAATCAATGACTCAGGCCCATTTGCTGATACGAAACTTAAAAATTTAAGTAGAATATAAGCGCTTATGTGACAGTTTACGCAGAGGAAAAAGTAGAACAAAAGCTTTTAAGTAGAACATAAATGCTAAAGGTTCGTATCAGCAAACGGGTCTCAATGGGTGGCTTAGGCAAATCGAAACATTTTGCCCCTAAAATGTCATACAAAATTAAGCACAAAATAGGTAGACATTTTTTTTTTCAAATTTGATTTTTTTTTTTGCATGGGAACTGTCAACTATGCTTAAACGTCAAACATTTAATTTTTTTTGCAAAACTCAAATCTATGAGAAATAGATTCTTCCCATATGATAACTTCCTCAGTGTTAGTCTAAATGAACTTTTTTGTATTTATTTTGTATTATTAATTATTATCCTCATCTTATTAACTATAACATTTGATATATTTTAAGATTACTCTAACTGACATTAACTCCAACCCAAGTTTATTTTCATTGGTAGAATCTCTTAGGTAAGTTTTAAGATGTTTCACTATCCAAAAAATTCTTTCATAATACATGTTAAAACCGTTGCCAAAATTTCAAGAAGCTTGTGTACGTGAATTGTGTACGTCTACCATATCATGCATTCAGCCTTTAAACTTGTCACGATTAAAAATTTAAAAAAAAAAATATTTTTTTTTTCTTTAAATTTTTGTTTTATTTTTGCCAAGAATTGACGGAATCACAATACACCAAGCTCTTTTAAGCTGACTTAAAAAACCATCAAGGTATAAACAATATATAAAAATGATGTAGTACGTGAGCTAAATTAAATTAATTTAATTAATAACACTATCGCAGAAATTTGAGTACAAATTCCAACACTAAAATGGAAGAGTAGGTATGACTTACAAATGCCTTTCTCAAAAATTGCGAGGGGGGGGAAACCCCTGTGATGTGATAGGATGTCAATGTGCAAACATCAACCCATTCCTACTGGAAAACCCATAACATATTTTTGGGATAAAAGAACAACAAATCGAAAAAATGGTGCTGGTGCTGGCTCAAAGCTATCAATAAATAGGCGTGCTTTATTTTCAAGCCCGGAGGGAATAGTTCGAAAAAAGCAATTTCAGGGTAAACAGTTATCATGTTAAGTAGAACAACAACCAAGCCTCTTCGGACTTAGTTAAGAGAATTTTCGGGGCTTAAAGTTAAGCCAGATAAGAACTGTTATCGATAGTTTGTATTTTGTACGCAAACTCCTTTTTCTTTTGGTGATGGCGTCGCTAGGCCCCAATGTCGTTTTTTTCATCCAATTCTCTTGGACATGCACGTCTAATGTAAATTAATTCACTTTCACAAAAATTAACATGATTTATGAGAAGTTGAATGTCAAAAAGTGACAGCATCGATAAAAAAATCGAAAATGAAATGGAAGTTTGGAGTCAACAGTAAAGTTCTTCTGGTGGGTTGAGTATGTAAACCACTAGGCTCTGATTCTCCACGAGCTAAGTACTTGTCCTTAATTGATTTTTTTCTTTTTTCTTTTTGGTTTTTGTAAATTTTGTTTGCTAAGTTTTATTATAAATATTTTTAAATTTTCCATATCGATAGGAAATTTTTAATTTTTTTTTTCAAATTTTAAGTATTTATTAATATGAAGTTAAAAATTAAATAAAAAAAAAAAACACCAACCTGATTTTGAGGTATGTACCTATATCGAATTTTCAAAAAAAATATTTTGATTTTTTTAGTCAAAAAATACTTTTTGGAAAATTTTGATTATGAGTTCCATTATGTACTTTAAATTTTACTAGTCTCTACTGCTACTAGTACTTAGCTAAAATGGACCCGCAAGGATTAAATTTGTGATTCGCACATCCCACGAGACTATAGCTTTTTTTTTGCATTTGGTAGCAGACAAGTAGGAGTCATTTTTGAGATTTTCTTAGCGTTTTTAAACATTTGTATTGGAGATAGGTACTTTTGCATTAAAGTGAAATGTTGTATTTCAATATCTAAAAATTGTAAAAAAATTCTGAAACATTAAGTTTCAAGAAAGTCTACCGAGTTGTTTTCGAAATATTTATATACATACAGAATATTTTGAGTTTTCCAAAATAAAAACTGAAATATTTTTTTAAAAATGCAAAAAAAATTAATGTTCCTACCTACTTAATATTATTATCTTAACTTTTTGAACGATTATCAAAATCAGTTTTCAAGAAAATCAAAATTTTGAAAAAAAAATGGTTCTTTGGGAGGTACCTACCATTAATAATCATTTTTCAAAAAATAGTATTTCACCAGAATGTAGTATTTACTAAAATTAATTTATTGGCTTTTTTAGAAAAACCTGTGGAACATTTTTGAGAGAAATAAGATTTTGTTAGATTGCTTAAAAATGAAATGAACGACTGGATCGCACTCCACTTGATCTAATGTTCAAGTTGCTACGAACTTAAGAAATTTTGAAAATATGCAAGTAATTGTAGAGAGATAGCATGAAAATCGTTCTTTTAATAATTGTATAAACAACGCGTAAAATAGCTTAGCTCTCAAACATGGTATGCCATTTCATAACTTCAAAAAATATTTATGAAAAAAAAAATCAAAATATGTAGTTGCAGTAGTTTTCTTAAAAATTATTTTCTTATACAAAAATGTTGGTAATATTTAAAAAAAAAAATGTTTGTATGTTAGTTTTGAAATTTTGAAGAAAATCCTTAAAGTGGTTTAGGCTATGGGTCAAGGTACAGAAAAACCGAACTGTGCCACCCATTATTTTCGTGTTCTCTAGTAGACTAAGAGCTAGCAGCAAATTTTGTGGGTGAACGCATAACCAAAATGTGAGTATGAAGGCTTTGGAGTTGCATGCATCACAAAAGTCTGACAGGAATTTTTTGTCGCCTGTGGGGGTAGGGGGGGTTAAGAGGTTGAAAATAGCGGTTTTCCGCAATTGTATAACAAAACTCTATTTTCGTTTTTGAAAAAAAAGTAGGAACGAGACTGAAATAGAATTTCAACCTAAAAAAAATATGTTAGCTTTGATCGAATTCAAATATTTCTTTCTACACTTCTTAAAAGTTCAAATAATATTGCATTCCAAAATTTTATTATATTACAAATTTAGAAAAAATATGCCAATAAATTTAAAATACTAACTTCAAGCTTTTCAGTGCGAGATCATATTAGTTTCGGAGCTAAGCACCAAATTAAGTGAGTACCTACCTATGTATATTCGGAAGCTCGAATGATCTTACTTAAAAAACTGGACCTAAGTCATTCACAGGGAACAGCAGCAACTGTAAAATTAAGAATGGAAAACTCAAAGCTATAAAGTAATTTAATTGTGATAAGGCCTCTCTATATAAACGTCCGGACCTGACAGACCTGTGAAGCCTACTCATAATGAAATACAAATATTAGAATAAATGAAAACACACAACCATACAAATTAAAGCATAAAATTAACTTTCATATAAAGTAGACGTTTAGATACTCCGATGCGATGTACTTACATACATACAACCTCCCTCTTATAGGAAAATGTTTGGTATAAATTTTATTGATTAGAGGGTGTGGATTGGTTGGTGGTTTAACGCTATAATTTTTTTCATTTTAATCCAGAAAGAAAAAAAATCTAATTTACCAGCATGACTGTTTGATATGATATGCGGTTATGAGTTCTCATTCAAATGGATTTAATTAAAATTAATGTGCAAACAGAATGCAATTAAATAATTTATCGAAAGTACCTACAAGAAATCATTCATCATATTTTTTTTGTATACAAATGAAACATACAGGGGACAGAAGGTAATTTATCTTGAATTCTGATGAGAACAACGAAAGCAATCAGTCAAAATAAAAAAACTAAAAAAAAAAAAATAATAATAAAAACTTTGAAAAACGAGGTATAGGATATACATACGTTCCGTCAATATCGAATGGCGCGACGATACCGACACAACCGGCGGCGACACTGACACCCACTAGAGTATCTGAAAGGTATCTGAATATATGTATGTAGCTCATCTATATAGATAACAAATGAAAACTTGTGTCGGAAAGAACAAAACAAAAAATAGTTAAGTTTTTTTTTTTATTTGCCATGTGCATACATAGAAGTATGTTGGTACCTTACCTACATACCTACTATATAGGGCAAGTTATGGGTTCCTAAAAACATCGAATTTCAGAGTTGAAAAAAAAAACTTCGATAAGAATTTGTTTAGAAAACCTCTTACAATTCGACATAACATTCAAATGCCTCCCAATTAGGTCTTTCGTCTCTTTTTTTCATATCAATATCTTAATAGGGGTGAAGATTGCTAAGATGATAAATGAATGCCACATTGTCGATAGTCACGTGCTATTGTCACAGATTTGTCTAACTTTGTAGGGGTGATTCAACTGGATTCAATTCAATTGAACTTTTTCGAATGATATTTGTCAAAAATATGGTTACCGTGTAGGCACTAGGTAAATGCATCAAATAGGATGATATCGACAATGTTTACCCATTAGCCTATATTGATACAAAGATGATACGTTTGTTCGAGCTTGAAGGGCAAGAACTTGCGACCCATTCAAGAATTTTATTACAAACATAGAAATTGTATGTCTTTAGATCATTTTTTTTTTTTTTTGTACGATAGGATGTTGGAACTTTTTTGTTTAGGACTTTAATTGACTTTTCTATTTTTAACCTTTACCTACAAGTTTTTGTATATTTTGATGCAATGGAATATTGAACATAAGTTAATATTCGTCACATCATGATATTTTAACTGGAGTTTAATATTTTCTTTTTTGTTTTTTGTTAGTAGGTACTTTTTTTGCTTGTTGAAAATGACCTTTGTGGTGTGAATCACCAAAGATAATTTATGTGACTTTTTTCATAGAACATTTGTGTTCATTGTTAAGTTCTTATACCTTACTACGTTCTTATATTTTATTAACTATGAAAACTACAATGATGTAAGTACATTCTATTGTTTCAACAAAGCTATTGGAATGATTTATAATAATCACTTTGAAAAATTAATCTTTCTTAATGGAAGGTGATTTTTTTTTAATTCGGTGTTGTAAATAAAAAAAAATAAAATAGAAGATCAAAAACAAGTTTAAAAATATTTAAGTAATTTGTTCCATTTATTTTACTGCTATTAAAGAATAATTTAACTTAAAATATTTCGTTTTAAGCAAAAAAAAAAATGGAAATCCAATAATTTGATTATTTATTGGAACATTGAGTTTATTTTCTGCGAAACAAAAAATAATGGTTGGTTGCCAATCATTGTTCACATCTGATTTTACAACAAAAGCAAATAAGTATGTACCACTTTTTCATTAGAACCGAAATGGACTAGTTTTAAAATTAGCAGAAAAGAGATTTTCATTATAGCCAGCATTAGGATGACTTCATCTATTTACATACATATGTATATCTTTAACGGAAGCTTAAATGCGAGTTTTCGATTAAATCAATATATTTACATACATACCTAATACACAAGTCAAAACAATTAAAGGAACATGAGTGTCAAGTTAGCAAAGCAACTTTGACGAATCAAAACAGGGGAAGGTGGATAATTTGCAGTAAAATAGTCGTTAGTTAGTTGTGACAAATTCAATTTGATCGTGCGATGTTTTCTATGTTTTTTTTTTGGTGCTTTGCTAACTTGATATCACTCTGATGGATCGAAAAATGGATAGGAGCAACATTTGTCGTTAGTTAGTTATACACAATTTCGAATCTGTCATTCTATGTTTTCTATGTTTTTTTTAAGTGGTAAAAACTTCTAAAATTTAGTATTTTAGTGCGTGATATGTTGCCGTTGATTAGTTGTGAAAAATTAATTTTGTCTTGCGATGTTTTCTATGTGTTTTTGGGTTATTTGTTTTCTATAAGTGTCAAATTAGCAAAGCAACTTTGACCTATCGAAAACTGTGTAGGTGGATAATTTGCTACTTAATAATGGTTTTCTACTTTCTTTTTTTTTTTAAAGTGGTAAAAACTTCTAAGATTTAATATTTTAATGCTTAATAATGCGCCGTTAGTTATATGTTAATTAGTTGTGAACAAAATCAATTTAGTCGTTAGATGTTTTCAATGTGTTTTTAAAGTTATTTGTTTTTTATTAGTGCCAAGTTAGCAAAGCAACTTTTACGAATCGAAATATGGGTGGGTGGATAATTTGCCGTTAAATAGTCGTTAGTTAGATGTGACATTTCCGAATTTGCTGTTGAATATTTTCTATGTTTTTTTTTGGTGCTTTGCTAGCTTGACATCCCAACTAACAAAATTGCTTCGCATTTCAGACATTAAAGGGTTATTTGTTTCTATAGCGCTCCTATTATCCCTCTGACGGGAAGTAAATAATAAAAACCTTTTTGGAGCATTACTGATTCCTTATATATTTTCTGGTACAAATTATATCAGCTTGATAGAAGCGATATTCTAATGTTTCTTTAATCTCTCTATATTGCTCTCATGAAATGACGGCGGAGCTTTTGCTTCTATAGTTATCCTGTAAGATTTTTATACAATTTCTTTGTTAGTTTCTGTTACTTGCTAAGTGCAGCCACAAACCATTTCTGCTATAGTGCTATACTAGCGCAAACACAAACTACTTCTGTTATACTTAAGAGTATAGCCACAAACCGGCAGTGTGGAGAAAGTGCATAAGTTTTTTTTTCATCGTAAATATATATCTTCCATGGCCATTAGCATGGTGGACTTTCAGTGCGAGAGGACCATAGTTTGAATCTCACAGAAGCCTTGTAATTTTTATAGCTTAAATAATATTTAATAAATTCTAAGATTACATTTCAGATAAAAACTTTCAAATAAAATAAATACCTAAATATAAATCAATTATGAAATATTTTGTTTTAATTTTTCCACCTTCTTCTATAAGACCTCTAAATTGAGTCCAGTAAGTGTTTTTCCGGGCAACTGAATTTATTCCATAAAGGTCCAATAGGAGCTTAAAAAGAGCGCCTTTTTAATTCTATATGTAATGCCTACATGTATGATTGCAAGAAATGATTATGAGAAGCAAAATTGTTAGTTGTTATAACTCGAAAGGCGGTAAAAATTTTGTATACTTAACGTTTTATGGCTTAAGAATTTGTCGTTAGTAAGGCGCCAGTTATAGCTATCATTGAAACTCATCATTGAAAACATTAATGATTGATTTTGAGACGTTTAGGAAGTAAAATCATTTATTCTTTTGATGAATAAATAAAGCTAAAGACCTAATTAATAAGATTTTGCCTCCTAAGCGTCTCAAAATCAATCATTAAAATTTTCAATGATGAGTTTCAATGATAGCTATAACTGGCACCTAAGTCTTAAATTAGTTGTGAAAAAGTGAGTTCAATCATGCTATGTTTTTTTTTGACACTTTACTAGCTTAATATCAATTTAGCGAATCACCATCTTAAACAAGGGGTATAAGCTGCCAATTACGAATGGTGTATGGCTTAATAATTTGTCGTTAACCAGTCTTAAATTAGTTGCGGCAGTATAGAATTTGTCATGCAAAGTTTTCTAGGTTTTGTTGGGTTCTTTGGTAACTTGACATCGAGTTCATAGCACCACTTCCCTCGAAAAAAGGTAAAAACTGCTTAAACCGAATTGTTTTTTGGCTAAATAATTAAGAGAATAATTAGCCCTCAATAAGTTTTGACAATTTCAATTTGTCCGTTCTATATTTTCTATGTTTTTTTTTTCAAAAATTGCTAAGAACTTCTAAAACTTATAATTTTATTTCTTAATAATTTGCCGTTAATTAGTTATGACAACTTAAATTTTTTGATGCTATGTTGTCTTTGTACTTTTCAACGAAATATACGTCAGTTGATCCAGTGAAAATGTAATAAAGCAATAAAAAGATCAATATAATCACAAAAAATCATATGAATTAAGGAAGTAGTACCTCATGGCATAATGGTTAGTGCGTTGTACTGTCATGCCGAAGGTCTGGGTTCGGTTCCCAGCCACTGCCAGCTAAAAACAGAAATGTTTTTTCCCGAGGTACTGCCTCTTGCGAGGAACTGACAAATCCTCCAAGAGTATACTTGTCATGAATAAGTGCTCAGCTAGCCTTACGGATTCGGCGAAAATTTGTAGGTCCCCACCATTCCTGCCAACAACACGCTCACAGGAATGGTTGAACTTTCCCGGGGCTCTTTGCTGTATTTCATATGAATTTAGGAAAATAAAACAAGAAACATAGAAAACATCGAACGAAAAAATTGAATTTATCACAACTAATTCACGACTAGTTAACTTCAAATTACTAAAAAATAAAATATTAAGCTTTTACAATTTTTTGAAAAAAAACATAGAAAACATAGAACTAAAAGTTCGAAAAAGTCTAATTAACCATGAATTATTTTGCTATAATCCATTCGGTTTAAGCAGGGTTTAACCCTTTTCGAGGTTGTGCTATGCTTACTCGATGTCAATTAAGTAAGGAATCCAAAAATCGTAGAAAGCCTTGCACGACAAATTCGAAGTTGTCACAGCTAATTAAAGATTAGTTACCGACAAATTATTTAGACATAAACCATTCGGTGTTAGCAGTTTTAACCCTTTTTTATGTGATGCTTCGCTTACTTGATATCAAGCTAGTGAAGTACCCAAACAAATATAGAAAACATCGTACGATTGAGTTCAATTTTTGTTATTTCGATATTTTTTTTGCATGAATCGAAAATTTTCCCTATAGTAGGTACCTATTGTAGGTTTATCACAAGCTAAAAGTTCATTAAAGCTGAACAGGCAATAAGTTATGTCACCAATACAATTGATTGACTCAAAACAAATTTTCAATGAAAATAACACTTTTCAAACATATAAAAAAAAAAAAAATTGTTTTGGCCTGGTATATGTTGGCATATGTTTTAGATCTCATTACTTTTTTTGGCAGACTTTTTACGCACAGGTTTCTTGTACATATAAGAGCTTGGCTCTTTTTTTTAACATTTATGTTTTTGTTGTGATTTCACTCCTTTTTGCAAAGATTTATTTTGCCAGGTGAAAATCAAACCCTACCGCTCTACAAAATTTCATAATTCTCCGAAAACCGAAAGTGCTCCATTAGCCTATTGAATAGACCTTTTAAAAAGGAACAATTACGTGCAAGGGTTTTTATAATTGAATATGTTTGTTTGGCACATAAGCATGCTTAAAACCGAAAATGCTACTTAATTCACCCATGCGTTTCTGAGAGAATGGTCACACTGGCCACTTTTCAGTATTTTTGGTATAACTCGAAAACTAAGCCGAATTTGACAATTTTACATATAATACTTTTTGTTCAAAATTAAATTTTCTATCGAAATGGATAGTTTGGAAAATTTTTTAAAAAAATTTAAGCAGGAAAAGTAAACAAAAACCAACATAAAAAAAATCGAAAAATGACAGAATTTTAAATTTTTTTCTAAATTGCGCATAATTTTTTTCGAAGCAAAGATACGCTCAAGACATGCGTAAACAAAGTAAACAAGAGTCTTACGGCTTTAATATGGCATGTTAAAAAGCCATATTATTAGAAAATTGACAGAGATATAGTCATTCAAACTTTACCATTTCTTATCATTTTTCGCAGTTTTTGCCCGAAAGCCTATTTTTTGGTACTTTATGACAAATTTAACGTTCCTAGCACCTAGTACCAAATCTTATGTAAATCGGACCAGCCGTTCGGTCTGTAGGTTTGAAAGCATTTAAAAACAGCCGACAAACGAAATTGCGAACTTACATCCTTTTTATAAATTTTTTATAGTTCTAAAGCCATATTATAACAAAAATTTGATTTCGCACATTTTTACGAAAGTGAAATTTGCCATATTGTACCGAAAAAGGGACTTTTGGGCCAAAACTGCGAAAAATTATAAGAAATGATAAGGTTTGAATGGGAATATCTCTGTCAATTTTGATCAAACATTAATTTTTGAACATGCCATATTAAGGTCTTTAGTCTCTACTTTATTTTGTCTCTGCATGTCTTAACCCTATCTTTGCTTCAAAAAAAGTTATGCACAATTTATTAAAAAATTTAGATATCCTTGATTTTTTGATTTTTTTAGGTTGGTTTTTGTTAACTTTTCCTGCTTAAAATTTTCGTAAAATTTTTTGAACTATCCATTTCAATAGAAAATTTAATTTTGAACAAAAAGTAATATATGTAAAATTGTCAAATTCGGCTTAGTTTTCAAGTTACACCAAAAATATTGAAAAGTGGCCAGTGTGACCATTCTCTCAGAAACGCATGGGTGAATTTAGTAGCATTTTCGGTTTTAAGCATGCTTATGGACCAAACAAACATATTCAATAATAAAAACCCTTGCACGTAATTGTTCCTTTATACCCCTCATTAACCGGTCTATTCAATAGGCTACATATAAATAATAGCAATTCTGATAAAGTGGGTGGATAGCACGCCCCTTGAATTAAAAATTCCAAATTTTCGATTTTTCTTTCTAAGTACTTCAAGCCCTACCGACCTACTAATTTTCATCATTCTACAATTGGAAGTGCTCCATATAATTTATAAGAATTTTTAAGAATGTGGGTGGATGCCACGCCCCCTGAATGGAAAATTCCAATGTTTCAATTTTATTCTGTCTAATTACCTCAAGCCCTACCGACCTACTAATTGTTATCGTTCTACAACAATCGGAAGTGCTCCATATAATTTATAAGAATATTTAAGAAAGTAGGTGGATGCCACGCCCCCTGAATAGAAAATTGCAGATTTTCGATTTTTTCCTTTGTATGCACTACAAGGCCTACCGTTGTGCGAAATTTCAAGTTTCTACGATGTCGGGAAGTGCTTCATAATTTCGATGATCTGTCAGTGAGTCACTGAGTCAGTCAGTTACGGTTTTTCTGATATTTGAAGTCCTATATCTTGGGAACTCCTAATGCTAAAGAGTTGAAATTTGGTGAGCCACCTGTGTTTGATCAGCTCAGCAAATACTGCAAATTTGAAGTTTCTGACTTAATTGGTACTGAAGTTAGAGGGGGGTTGAAAATCGCCTGAGTTTGTTCCTGTAAAAAGGGTGTAGTGCCGTGAACTTGGCTGGGCACTCCCGTGCCCTTTGATTTGTCTAAAACTATTTGAAAGTTAATCAGAATTTTGTATAAAGTTTCGAGTTTTGGGAAGGGTTAAACCAAATTCTTTAGCAAGAAGGTTCTATAAAAACACAAAAGCAACAAAAAAAAAAAAAACAAATGACAAATTTAATAAATTCCCATACTTATTGAAGTTTAATTAAAATAAATAGAAATGTTTTATTATAGTCGTCGTGAAGACTTTCACCCAAAATTCATGTTAAGGAACAATCAAATACTTTACATTAGTAGGTAGGTAGGTAGGTATTCAAATATCAAATAGATGGAACTTTGTTTGCATAAACCATAGATAATAAAAGATGTCCTTTGGTTCTGTGAACAACGCAAAATTTATTTTCAAGTGAAGTAAGAATGACAGTGACAATGACAAGAGATATCTTAAGCTGAACAATACATAAGTCTTTGAAATTTGTCCTACTTTTGAGCCCATAGTACTGATGTCTTTGTAAATTTAGTATGGAAATGACATTTCACATTTATAAATCAATGTTAATATAATGAGTCAAAGGATTATTATCTATTTATTGTTTGATAATTTAGCTTGACAGCTGGATTTTATTCCTGAAATTATTGCTTTGAGAGAATTTTGTCTGTTGTCTTATTTTGTTTGAACTTATTTATTTATTTATTCAAATAATTTACAAATTATTTTTTAAAAGGCGTCAGGGCAGCAAGACCATAAATGACGCCGTCTTTTGTTGGACTTTCGATACCCTTTATAAGTATAAAATCTTGGAAATTCTTTTTAAAAGCAATTAAATGGTTTTATATACAGAGTGTCCCACAGACACCGCCACACTCGAAAACCATGTGTTCCTGAGGTCATTTTAAGTCGAAAAACTTATGAGCTGATTTGCCTTTTTGTTTTGGGAGTTATTAAGGTTTTTTATGATTTTAAGTCCCATTTCAGTAAATTGGCTCTATCTTTGCCAATCTACGACGAATTCTAAAACTTCTTTTTGCATTCAAATAAGAATTTTTAAGCGCTCTAAATTGGCTTGATTTTTGTGAAAAATGTATAAAAATTAAACTTTATTTTTACTCTTTTTCGAAGAAATTGTATAACATAGTTCGTTAATGAATGGCTCAACATATTTTGTTCCAATTTGGAACAAAAGGACTTCTTACAAGTAGGTAGAAATATTAACACATTTAAAAATTCTACAACCTTATTTTTTTAATAAACGAACAAATTGGAAGAAAAACTTCATGTTTGTAATACTTTTTAACACTTTTCAGTTAACTTAGAGGAGTCATAGATCTGTCAAAATCTTGTCTTATGTATTCACAGCTTCGCAAATATGCACTTAAGCCTAATTTGTCTGTATAAAGTTAGATATTTGTAGAGAGTTTACCGATTTTGATACAAGATCCTCTAAAGTCCAATTTCTCCTTATTGAAAAAATTGGTTATAGTACCTATATAAAGATCCTCACTAAGCATCTGGCAAGGACACATAAAGAACCCCAAAAAGCCTTACGTTATTACGTACCTACCTATTTCGTAGAATTGACAAATATAGTTAGGTTAATATTTGATGAAGTTATCTCATCTAATGTCAAAAAAATTGTCAATAAAATAAAACGTTTTATCTTTTCAATCGTAAAATCGAACATAATGTAAATAGCAACTTAAATGTTATGTACCTATGTACATGTACATATATCACAATAAAATTATGATTTCGTGTTCTTAGTCTTATAGCAATACATAATTAGAAAGACATTTTATTATTTATTAGTTTTTTGATACGTGCTGGATTTCTTAAATAAAGTTTTGATAAAACTTATTGTTTTAATGCAAAGATTTCGTGAATTTAACAAAATAAATTTTCGACATTGTAAAAGAGATAGATACAAATATTACCCTGTGACAAAATTTCAAGAATGGTTGTTTAATTAAAGATTTGAATTTTGCATGCGTGGTAAATGTCAGTTCATTTCAAAAGTCTTATAAATGTTTGGTGTTTCAGCTCTCGCTTCAGAATTTGATCAATTTTGTTTGTTTTTTTTTTCGAGAATATTTATGCATTTTTGTGAATAAAAGAAAATAAAATAACTGCAATTGATAAACAAATATTAAATATGCATTGGGTTTGATCTGATCATTTAGGTGGCTTCGGAACATGGCCGTAGCCAGGCCCACGCTAGGGTGAGCTCAGCCCACCCAAAAATATGTTAAGCTCACCCAAAAAAATCTGAGATATTTTAAGATTTTCCAAGTTTTCATTTGGAGCCAAAATATTTGTTTGCTTTGAAATAAAATTTAAAATCTATGGAAAATTACCAATCTTCCCGTGTACGTGTACGATTTTATTCTCGATTCTGAAATTAGATCCAAAAGTATTTTTTCTTCTTTTCAGGACAAGAACTGTCATTGTTAAATTAAATTGCTAAATTTTGATATTTAATTTTTAATTTTACTTTAAGAAAATGTAAATCAACTTTAAATACTAAAATCCCACAGTACACAAATCGAAGGTATTATACTGCGCAGGTTGTCAGTCAAAAATAAAAAATGGCTGTGAGCGTGAGGAAGAAAACACACGTAAAAACAACAACAAATTAAAATTTAAATTGTCAGAAATAAAAATGGCTGGAACGGTGATGACTTAAATACACGTAAAAACAACAACAAATACTGACATTTGACACAAATTTTGATATATGCGCAGAAGAAACAAAAATCAAAACTCTAATGATATTACCTTTAATATGTGTACTGTGCTAAAATTCCACAATAAAGATTCCAAAAACTGGGGATTTTGGCGTTTGTGAATGAAAGAAAGAGCAGCTATATATCTATTTGTCAAATAATTCCATTGAGTATTTTCAGAAATGCTTAACGCTTTTTTCAGTACCAGCACCACGCAATCACATGAAAATGTCTACCTTTTACCAGGAAATACACAGAGGTACTTGTTATAGGTAACTAGGTACCTTATACCTATATATTTACCTTTTGTTTAAATAAAAAAGTTATTTTTGGTAGACATCAATATGATTTTCTTTAAAAAAAAATGTGAGCTCACCCACAACAATCCTCAGCTCACCCATAAGTTTGATCCTGGCTGCGGCCGTGCTTCGGTAGCGCGGTGTTTAGTTCGTCAGCCAAAATTTCATGAGCTTTTATTTTTGGTTGTAATAATTGCTGCACCCGACAGCCTGCCTTTCTACAAGAAACTGCGCATGACTTTTTTTTTTTAACAACTCCACCATTTCAAAGTAAAAATAAAAAAAAAACGTTATTTTTGACTTTTGACCAAATTCTTAAAATAATAATATCTTTTTAACGGTAAGATTTAGGAGAATAATGTTTTTGTTTCTACAAACACTACCTAAAACACTTTCCAATAGCATTTTCAGTTAAAGAGTTATACCCGAAAAACCGAAAGTTTTGTCAATTTACCTTATTTGAAAAGCAATTTTTTCCGAAACCATCGGTGTTACAAAAAAAAAGTGACTTATTCTTTTTTATAGAAAATTGCCTTATGTACAAAATTTACTCATACACTATACTTTTCCATAGCATTCATGGTTTGAAATTTATAGGTGAAAAACCAACTTTTTCAACACTCTTGACCTTGAATAACTCTTAATACTCGTTTGGTACTAACAAGGTATTTTCGCAGTTAGTTTGTTATGTTGAAACGAAAATCTATACTATTTTTCAGCCTTATCCGAATTTTGGCTAGGTTTGCATATTTGTATACGTCTTTTTTGATTAGACTATAAAGGAGAATGGGTAAAAGTGTATGGGAGCTGGTCCCCCTACTCAACACAGATTTGTGATACGTGCGTCGTTTAAATAGGTTGTTGCGAGTATTACATTTCATTATATAGCCGTTAAGCTCTAAGCCATGGTGTTACCAAGATATTCGGCCTCAAATAGACCAGCTCTCAATGCAGAATTGTATTTAAAGTTCTATTCGAATATCTCTCGAATCCCATTCTTCTTTATCATGTTTGTGTCCCATACTTGGAATAAATTTAAGTTTGATTTCTCAATTTTTCTATGTTTTATTTAAATACATATCTTCTCTTTTTATAACAAACTTCGGAATCATCTCGCTTAGACCCGTTTACTGATACGAAACTTAAGGATTTATGTTCTACTCAAAAGCGTATGTTCTACTTTTTCCTCTTCGTTAAGTGTCCCATAAACGCTTATTTTCAACATAAATATTTAAGTTTCATATCAGCGCAAATGGCCCCTAGTAGCACATCATAATGACACTCATTTGCCCTGATATTAAGGCTCTCCATTGTAAAAAATTACCTTTCCCCATGCTTTTCACTATAATGTTAGATTTCCGTAATTGATTAAGTTATTATAATTTCTTCTTTCCATTTTTTTTTTTTTTTTTTATAATATACGCGCACTAAAGGGGTTGTGACTACCCTTAAAATGATTGAACACAGTGCGAGCGTTAGGAAAATAGGGAAGGATTTGAAAGGAGATACCGATGCACATTAGTTTTGAAGTTCTGAATATCAAAATGGAAGGGAAAAATAGAGCCGGGTAAGGCATTCCACATTCGTGTTGTTCGGCTGAAATAAGAATCTCTGTACTTTACAGTACGTCCGAAATTGGGCTCAAGAGTAAACTGATGCGCATTCCTGGAAGTGCGAGTATTACGGTGGAATTGTTTTAGGGGAGGAATGCAACTGGCTATTTCACTAGAACACTGTTTATAAAAATAGCGATAGAATAAGGAGAGACATGAAACATTACGACGGTGTTCAAGAGATGCGAATGTTTCAGTTATATTACAGTCACCTATCATTTTAAGAGCTCTTTTTTGGATTCTATCTAAAAGGCTTAAATGAGTTATTGGAGCACCTGCCCAAATATGAGAATTATATTCAAGCTTTGGACGAATGAAGGCTTTGTAGATTACAGCCAGATCAGAAGGGGAGAAAAATTTCTTGCATCTTCGAAGAAAACCTAAACACTTCGCAGCATTTTTGGCGACATTGAATATGTGTTCATTCCACAGAAGGTGATCTGAGATGCACATACCCAGGACTGAAAGCTGTTCGGTTTCCTCGATGCAAGTGCCACTCATGGATAGTGGCATTGGGGGTGGGTTCTGCTTTAGAGACAGCAAACAGCATTGAGTTTTTGAAGCATTAAATTCTACACGGTTTCTTATTCCCCACTGAACAATGCTGTCAAGATCAGAATTTAATGAGCTTATCATACGCTGCCGTTCAAGTTCCACATCCGAAGGACAAGGATGTGAATCAAGAAACGAATATGAAAAGCTGAGGGTGCTGTCATCAGCAAAACAATTTAATGGATTAGAAGTTTCAGACAAGAGATCATTAATGAAAATGAGAAAGAGAGTCGGAGACAAAACGGAGCCCTGGGGCACACCAGCATTTATTTTATGAATATCAGACTTGAAACCATCCAGTACAACTTGTATTGAACGGTCCGAAAGGTAACTTCTAATCCAACGAAGAAGAGATTCATCGAAACCAAATGCACGCATTTTCGATAAGAGAGCTTGGTGCCAAACTCTATCAAACGCTTTTGAAATATCAAGTGCAACAATCTTACTTTCTCCAAAACGATGTAAAGATTTGTTCCACTGCTCGGTGAGATATACCATCAGATCACCAGTGGACCTATTGCTACGAAAGCCGTACTGCCGGTCATTAAGAAGCTTCCGTTCTTCAAGATATTTCTTAAGCTGATAATTAATCAGCGTTTCCATGACCTTAGAAAGAAGGGACGTAAGTGCAATTGGTCGATAGTTGGAGGGAGACGAAGTTTCACCTTTTTTAGGGACAGGCTGGACAAATGCTGTTTTCCATCCACTCGGAAAGAGACCAGTAGAGTAGGACAGATGGAAAAGCTTACGCAGTGGCTTTGCCAGCGTTGAAGAACACCTCTTCAGAACAATTGGAGGGATACTATCCGGGCCAGCGGATTTGTGTACATCAAGATCTTTTAGAACTCTAGCTACTGTACGAGTGCGAAAGAAGATTTGCCCCATAAAATCATTACCGCTCTCAAGTACAGGTGGAGTCATGACACTCTCTGGCAGCGTCGAATTAGCAGCAAACTGTGCTGCAAGCAAATTGGCTTTTTCTAGTGAGCTGACAGCAGGAGTATCATTGAAGACGAGCGTTGGAACCGAAGACGAGGTAGAATTACGTACGTTTTTTACAAATGACCAGAAATTTTTACTACCTTTGGGACATTGTAGTATTTTTTGCCTTAATTTCTGATCATGCAAAAATTTGGTTCTTCGAATATGAACGTTACAGGTCTTTCGAGCTTGTTTGAACTTATTCCGGTTTTCCTCAGTGGGGTTGGCTTTGTATCTTCGGAAACTTACTTCTCTAGCCCTGATAACCTCTTTACAGCTCGAATCGAACCATGAATTCTCTTTTGGTTTGATGGATTTTATCCTGTTCGGAATAAAATTTCTCATACCGTGAAGAATTAAATTTGTAATCATATCTGCGCTGGAGTCAGCGTCACTACCGAGGAAGCATAGTGACCAGTTAAAGTTCCTGAAGAAATTATTGAGACCGTCCCAGTTGGCTTTCTCGTACTGCCAAACAGTTCTCATAGGCGTTATCTCTTTAACTGGATTGATTTGGCACGAGAAATTAGCAGATATGACACAATGGTCCGATGTGCCTAGAGGCGATAGTACACTAATAGTGTATTTATCAGGGTCAGAGGTAAGAAACAAGTCTAAAGTGTTGACGGATTGACCTGCAACGTCAGGGATACGAGTTGGCTCGTCAACAAGCTGAGTTAGTTGGTTTAACTCAGCAAAGACCTCAACATACCTTCCTTCGGGTGTTGTCTGGCCAGAAAAGCGAAGCCACGAAGAATTGTGTACATTGAAATCACCCGCAATGACGATTTCAGTGTGAGGATAATGGGCAACAATTCTTTGTATGGAGTCGGACAGAGAATCAAATTCGTTAAAAGTTGAATTTCTGTCCAAATTTGGGCTCCGATAAATGAAGCAGGTATGAATGATGCGCTTATTCACCGAGAATTTTAACCACATGAAGTTGAAATTTGTGTTTGAGCACAAACCATATTGTGGTTGGAGTTGGTACGCAACATCATTTCTTATGTAGACGGCAAGACCATGATGGGAAAAGAATAATGGCACTAAGCTATACCCAAATAGATTAAATTCTGAAACATCAGAATTTTCCCCTATCTGAGTTTCACTTAGTGCCAAAACAGCTGGCCTGTTTTGTACAGTATAAACGTACACGGCACAGAAATTTAATGACTAAATCGTGTAGATGGTCTAAGATCTATTTGTATTTTCATTACTGACATTTGATTATGTCATTTTAGGGGCATCTTGTAAATACTGTGCTGAAAGCCATTTTTCTAATATGCTAATTATGCTAAAATACATGCAAGAAAGAATGGAATCCCTTAAATATTGTTTCTTGCACATTACCAGTATATTCGGAGTAACATCGTTTGACTTACGTCTGTGAAGTTAGCAGGGCAACTTTCACCCATGCAATTGGGACCTTGACAGGAATTTGCAGTTTTTTTTTTGCATTTTTTTTGCATTTCTATTCCCGATTTTGCAGTTCGCCAAATAACGGTGTAATTTAGTGACCTGCTAACTTCACAGTGAGATACACCATGTGACCTGCTAACTTCACTGTGAAGTTAGCAGGTCAGTATGAAATTTTTTTCAAAAAAAGGACTTCAAAATTCTGACCTAGCCTATTCCTGAAATGCAAAAAAACTGCAAATTTGGAGCCTTACTACAAGTTCCTAGCACGCTTGGTTCCTGAGACCTGCTTACTTCACTGTGAAGTTAGCAGGTCACTAAATTACACCGTTATTTGGCGAACTGCAAAATCGGGAATAGAAATGCAAAAAAAATGCAAAAAAAAAACTGCAAATTCCTGTCAAGATCCCAATTGCGTGGGTGAAAGTTGCCCTGCTAACTTCACAGACGTGTTTGACTTCGTGTATTAAGACATTAAGACAAAGTTTTGTTAGATCTTTTGTCAAAAATCAATAGTTGTGTGATGGATATTACCACAATATCTAATAACAAACTGAATGTTTTATTTCTGCTTTAAAAAATAACAAAATAGATGTTTGTATGAGTATTGAAAATTTCTTTGGAGAAAATATTTTTGCATTTTACATTTCTGTATGCTGCTAAGGGCAATAAAAAATATTTCCACAATGAGTGAATTTTTGGAAAATACATTTTCTTTTCTCTTTTTTGGATAATCTTTTCTCTTTCAATGATGGGTTCAAAAATATGAAAAATAAAAGGATAATAGAAATTTGTTATGCAGTTTTGACTAAAGATTCACCACACACCGGACGCTTGTAAGTGAAAAATCCCCATTAAAATTTTTTTTAGGTATCAGCCTGCACTACACATAATTCTAGATTTCTATTTGTCATTGATTTGACACAGTTTGACGTTCACGACTTGGTCTTTTAACGACATAATTGCAAGTTCATTTCCACTTAAGTGTCTTTAATTGACACAACATTGTTTTTTTTTTTCAAAAGCAAAGAAAATTTGACAAATGCCTCTGTCAATCCATTGACATCAATTTCCACATTTGCTCCGTCTTTTCTGAACTGAAACTCATTATCAGTGAGCAAATTTTTATAGCTGATGGCATCCTCAATGACATCCGTGTATAGTTGTTCGATGAATGATTGGTTTATGGTTTGAATTTAAAATATTATCGAATTTCTGTGCCTTTTGTATCAGCGATTTTCGTTCGTTTTCATTTTCGAATCCAGGGTTGACTTTCTTAATCTATTCTTTTTCTTCAATTTTTATATAAGAAAATCGGGCAAATTTTTCAAAATCACACATTCAACTGTCAAGTTGACAAAGGATTAAAACACGTTGCCAAAAAATTTCCACTGTCAGTCAAGGCCAGAGTCACATTTAATTTGTCAATTGAGCTATGTTTATATTTCCACTCATCTTTTAAATGTATTGTCTTTCATTGACAAAGTGTTTGCCAACTTAAAGACAACCAATTTTTGAGTATTTCGACTAGAAATTTTGTGAAATTAATTAAAACTGCATGAAGAAAGTTCAGTTGGTAAATGACAAGAGAAAAATAGTAGGTATGTCTTGAGTGCGCACATTTATTAATTTTGGTTCGGTTTTCAATAGACGATAATTTGGCTAGTTTATTTAAATTTAAAATATTTTACTGCGAAGAAGATTTTTTTTGTAGAAAGCTTAAATCCTTAATCGCTGTTTCCAATTTGAGTTCATTTTTCGCGAGCAACAACCACAATTTTTATTTTTGACAAGAAAATGGGGGTTTATAATTTTTAAAATATGAAAATATGATTACCAATAATTATTATCAATATAAACCCAAATAATTTTTTTTTTGTCAAATATTTTTATCGTGAAGAAAAAATAAAATTCACGACTGGTCGCACGTACTCGCTCTTATGTTCAACAGGCTGGGGGTTTAAGAAAATTGTATATAAAGAAATGGAAATTATGAGAGACAAATGTTAAAAAGCTTCAAATACGATATTTAAACTAGCTAAAACAACTCTTTAAATAGTTTGAGGTGAAAAAATACGTAATTTTAATTCTTGATTGAATATGAAGGGTCCAGGGGAAAAACGGCTTAAGTCCACTTTAATTGATTCCGAGGAAAACGTAGTTGTAAATATATTACTAAAATAATGGATAATTTAAAGAAAAATAAATAAAACTAACAATTTTTTTTGTTGAGCACGAAGTACTCAAGTAAGCAAACATATATTGATTTTAACATCTTGAATTTTTTGTATGATAAGCTGACATGAGTCAAAAAGACCTTCGATGTTTTAAACAAAATTTTGAATTTTTTGATTTGAAATTTTCTTCTGAAAGAACCGGACATGATAATTGGAAACGGTTTTTTGCTTTTTATTCAGACACCTCTAGATTTTCAAAATAGAGTTTAAAAATAAAATAATTTTCACAAGCGTGATATTGGACCGTTTTTGCAATTTAATTTGTTAGACAGGACCTCGACCGGATGTAGTTAGAATATCTAATTTGTTTTGTTTTAATTATTGACCTGACGTGTCGCTAGGTCTATTCAGAAGTTTTTCTGTTTTTAATATCACTTTATTTAATTTTTGGAGCAAAAAAGATACTTTTGGAAAAAAGTTTTTTTTTTAAAAGTGTTCTATTTTGCGAGTTTTCAAAATCCTATGTGAAGAGAGCTATACTACATCAGATAGTACCCATACAAATCTATAAGATGTCATCATTAGTTTAATTTTTTTAAAAAGTGGACTTGAGCCGTTTTTCCCCTGGACTCTTCATATGATTGTGTCGAAAAATAATAAAAATCGTTGAAACGGTTTTTTAAAAAACTATAGTTTTTAAAACATTTTTAACGAAAAATTTTGGTTTAGTAGGTATTCATTTATGTGCATACAAAAACTAAATTAAAAAAAAAATAGTCAACTCGTTTTTGAGATATCGAATTTTCAAAAATATAGGTAATTTGAAACTTTTTTTAAAAATTCAAAAATTTCTATTTGAAAATTTTGATATGCAATATTATTTAAACTTATTTGAAATTTGTATATACAAAATTTTATCTAAATCCGTTAAGCTGATAACTAAAAATAGTTTCTAGGTGTCAAATTTCATATTTTTACTTGCGATTATATGTAGGTACTATAAGGCAAGTTTTGGATTCGTGCAAAAAAAAAATTTTAGATAACAATCAAACATGATATTACGATGATAGAGGACACGAAAAAAGTGGGTGGCACAATTCTGTCTGTCTGTCTGTTTGTCTGTCTGTCTGTCTGTCTGCCTGTTCGACTACAGCCTAAACGGCTTGATCGATTTTCTTCAAACTTGGTACATAGTGGTTTTTGGTGATTTTGCCGACACGTTTTTTTCAATTTTTTTTTTAGAACCAAAAATAACGGTACCTGCCATACGATTTTTTTTTGCAATTTTAGATAATCGAATTTTTCTCAAAAACGGCTCGACAACTTTTCTTCAAAAAATATTCAAAAAATTTCTTTTAGTAAAGGCTTTGTTTAAGTGGAAAACCATTTTTCAAAAATGGTTATAACTGGTACCTCCCAAAGAACCATTTTTTTAATTTTTGATTTTCTTCAAAACGATAAGACCGATTTCAATTATTTTTTTATACAGAAGCTTCCAAAAAATGTTAATAGTTTTGTGTACCAAAATTTAAAAAAAAAACATTTTTTGGATTTTTAAAAAATGTTTCAATATTTTTTTTGGAAAATCAAATATTTCGAAAATGACAAGATCGATTTTTTTGAAACTCGATATTTAAGAGTTTTTTAGTACTTTCTAAAATATTTTTAGAAAAAATTTTACATTTATGAAAAAACAACGGTACCTTCCATACAAAAGTTAAAAAACCACAAAAGAAAATATTTGTTTGCTTAAAAACGGCTCCTACGATTTTGATAAAACTTTTTCTATATACTAAAATTAGTATGATCTACTACAAAAAAATATAAAATTTTACACTTAGAAACTATTAACAGTACCTGTCATAGAACGTATTTTTTTATTTTGAATTTTCTCGTTATCAGACAGAAAGACAAACAAAATTGTGAGACCCACTTTTTTCGTCTACCCTATCATCGTTATGACAATTTTGATCGAAATCTCGAGTTCAATTTTTTTTACGAATGCATAACTTGCCATATAGTACCTTACCTATAGTTACGGTGACCATCCGTTCATTATAATAATGAACTGTTCTGTATTTGAAGATGTTGTTCATTATTAATTATTTTGTACACGAAAACATATAAATGTTCTGTATTTTATTAGTTGTTCATTATTTGTTCTGTATTTCTTTAATTTTGTTCAAAAACAATAACGTTCATTAACAATAACATAACAAGTACATAACAATAACATTGGGAACATCAAATTTAATAAAAAAAAAACTGATGATGCTAACGTGCCCTTAGTTTGTGAACGAAGAAATAATAAATCTAGTACAAATTTATTTTTCCTTGCCGCCCTCTATCGCTTTTGGCATCATCTGTCATGTTCAAGTCAAAAACTATTAATTTTATGAACACATCAGCTGTCTGTGAACTGTGTGTCGTCTGCGTCTGCGCTGAAGAATTGAGATTTGTTAGGTTTATTTGAAATTATTTTAAAAAAGCAATTCAATATTGAAAATTATTTTAGCTTACCCTGATGCCACTCAGGAGGAAGTGTGTATTTAATAAAGAACTGAAAAACCAGTACAAATTCTTGACCTAAGTTTTTTTTTTTTTTAGTTGTTCTCCAACAAGACAGCGAAATGCTTACGAAAACGAAGCGGAAAAATATTCATTGGCAGTTGCACAAATTCAAAAAATTAAAACAAATGCAAAAAAAAGTTACAAGCAGCCATGCTGTAATGAAAGAAACAACAAAAATAAACACGAAAAAACACTAATTTCATTTTTTCGCACACAATTACATACGGTCTGGGTAATTAATTGTGTGCGAAAAAAGAGTGCAGACTTCTCCAAATAATCTGCTACAACTATCAATTTCGCTCATCGAACAGCGTACTGCAGAACGAAAAGTAGAACTAAATGTATAGGTTATGATTTCGTTGTCATTTTTGTATGGGATTTTTCGTTTCGCATCAGCAGCGTACTAAGATTAAAGCAAATACTGAATTGATTAGAGCTTCATAATACATTTATTCTATTTTAAGTTGAGCCATTTTTCCCCAGAGGATATATTTATTATTAAATGGAATAAATGATCAAAGATTGAGTTGAATTTTGTTTCTTTTTTCTTTTGTTCATTATTCAGCTTTCTAAAATATGGTCACCGTACCTATAGTATACCTATGTCACAAGTAAAAATTACCTAATTGGGGTTGGGTTAATTAAATTCCCTTTTTTTGCACACTAGGTGATTCGCGTAAAATCTGCCAACAAAATCAGAGCATGTAGGTTGGAAGTGGACAAGAAAAAAATCCCACGGAAGACCAGAATGGACTGGCTTTCTGGCTTTCCAAAAAGCTAACAAACAATACTGTCAGTGTTGCCGTTGTTTTTTAATTATTTTTTTTATTTTATGTATTTTTTTAATAAAATTGCCCCTCCTATCCAAGTGTGGGGGGGAGAATATTTCCTTCTTCCCGTGGGATTTTTTTCTTGTCTATTTCCAACCTTACATGCTTTAATTTGATGGGAGATTTTACGAAGATTCACGTGAATAAAAAAAATAGGAAATTGAATTAAAATACAGCGACTATAAGGAATGGATATAAAAATCTTAAAAAATTAGGATTTTTTTTTATTTAGAGCCGATTTAGGCCCATCGAAGATGACCTTTTTTTAACAGCAACCCTATGTAATGTACATCTACTTGACTTAAAAAAAAAACGAATTATACAATGAAAACTAAAATATTTCGATAAGTTCTCTCTCCCGTTGAGCCGTTTTATGAAATTCGGTAAAAAATAATCGGTGTATCGAAGTTTTCAAAAATCTATTAATTCAAAAAATCTATACTTCAAAATTCCGAACACATCACTTACCGATGTGAAAAATTTCAGTTTTCATATTTTTTTCAGCCCGACAATCCATAATTCTTAAATCTGATTAACAAATTTATTTGGAGAGCTTTGTGAATATTTTTCAACTCAAGTTTAAGATTAAAAAAAAAGAGAATAATAATAATTGTAATAATGTAATTTAGAGAATAAACTTTTTACGTGTAAAATATTCATTAATTAATTTTATTAAACCTCTTATATTATAATAATTGAATATGAAGAAAATTTGAAAAGAAATTTTTCTGTTTAAGTGGAGTGACCGAATATTATATTATCTTTGAAATTTTCTGACTTGCTTCGGTTCAGCTGTGAGCCTTCCATTTATTGTTAGTTTTTCGATTTTGTTCGATTTGTTAAATCGAAAATTTTGACATATCTCTACGATTCGAGCTTCCTAGGATCCGAATTCATCATTTTAAGTGAAGCAAATGTAATGAAGAATTTATGAAAATATAAAAACAGATAAACTTACACAGTTAAAGTTTTTTTTTTAATCAACAAAAATCTAAACTAATTTTGTCCGCAAATATCTTGACAACTTCGTTCCAGCTAAAATTGATTTAATTGTAACTCCTCAAAGGGGGAGACCGATTAACGTTGTATCGCCTTAAAAAAATGCAGTTGTTGGCAAACTGCTGATTCAATTTTGACTAAACTTCAAAGAAACTCTCTCACCCGCCACTAGATTTGATATTTTTTGTATTTAAGTATAGAAAACCGATCTAATTAGAAGTGATCAATATTTTTAATAAGCCTAAGTTTTGACTTTAACAATATTTAAAAAAAACACTCTTCCATAACATAATAGTTTGTTTTGAGATTATTTCCGTGGAAAAAAATAAATGAGCTAAAAAGCTCTTTTATTTTTCTTCAAACAAAGAGGTAGGTACTGTACCTAACTAAGGTACACAAACAAAATATGCATGTCCATGTTTTCATCTATTGGTAAACTGCAAGATTCTTTTAATTTTGGAGCAATACCTACCGAAGGTAGTTTTTTTTTGTGGTGGAAAAACTGTGACTCAAAACTGTTAGAAATTTTTTGAAAAATTTTGTAGAATGCACAGAAATTTCCATCAAAATACAGAAATATTTGAATGCCGGAGAAAAGAGATTCGAATGTATGCATTAAAATTTGTTTTATTTTATTTTACCAAAACGAAATTCAAAACTTGATGAGCTGCTTTCTAACTCAATAATTTTTTTTTTAAATAAAACGGCTATTGAGTGACCGTTGTTTCATATTGTATATAAATATACATATTGTATAAAAATTCAATAATTTTTTTTTTTTTTAAACAACAAGAAACTTCTTTTAATTGTTAAAACATTTTTTTTTCGTCTCAAATATTTATCTCAAGAACAAACACTTCTCTGGGCTGCTATAAGGTCTGATCCTTTACTTTGAATTTCTGTGCTTTTTAGTCCAAACTTCTTTCAATAATTTTGTTTATATGAACTTTGACAAAACTTTGGACTAAAATGCGCAGAAATGCACATATAATTCAAACTAAAGGAACGGACCTATTATTCTACACACAATGAGGTAGCCAAGAACTGAAAGGGTTTTGTTAAAATATAGGATTAACAGTTTTTTTAAATAAAACTAAATTTCTGTTAGAAAACTACATTACATTATGTACAATGTAGGTACCTACTAAAAATTTTACAAAATTGTTTTTCAGTTTGAAATCAAACAATGACATCGACAAAATTTAATAATCTATTTTCTTTTCTCAAAAAAAAAAAAGACTACAAACAATGTTTTTGTCTCGAATATCTCGAAAGCATATTTAACAGCTGTTTCGGTTTTCAGAGATCCTGAACTGGAAATTTTTTATATCAAAATAACATCGGAAGTCTTGCTTCCCAGGGCACCATAGGGAGGTATGTCCCTCAAGTTAGCAGAGCAAGGTGAGCAGAACATATATTTTGTGATGGCATTATAAAGCGCTTATTAAATGCTAATTAAATGCCCAACAATTAAATTTAATGCTCAAGTACTTTTGGTAAAAATCAATGTTCTGCTAACTTGATTTAAAGTTAGCAGAACAATTTCCTAAAATGGTTAAAACATTAAGTATTAAAATTGGGTTTGGTCTTATATTAATGAGCTATTTAAATGCTCTGCGAATCAAAAAAAAAAATTGAAAAAAATTTGATTTTCACAAAAAAAAAAATTTTTTTGCACAATTTTGAAAAAAAAATAAAATAATTTTTTCTTTTAGATTTTTCGATTCAAATCTTTTTGATTAGTTAAATTCTCGCCTAAATGCAATTAAATGCTCCAATTTCGAAACAATTTTCGAAGATCTGAGTTAAAAAAAAAAATAATTCAATTTCCCATACATTTCCATGTTCTGCTAGCTTAAAATGGGGTTTTCTCAAAAAATTCAAACTTTTTTGATTCAAATCTTTTTGATTAGTTAAATGCTCGCCTAAATGCAATTAAATGCTCCAATTTCGAAACAATTTTCGAAGATCTGAGCCAAAAAAAAAAATAATTCAATTTCCCATACATTTCCATGTTCTGCTAGCTTATAATCGGTTTTTCTCAAAAAATTCAAAAAAAGTTTGAATTTTTTGAGAAAACCCCATTTTAAGCTAGCAGAACATGGAAATGTATGGGAAATTGAATTATTTTTTTTTTTAACTCAGATCTTCGAAAATTGTTTCGAAATTGGAGCATTTAATTGCATTTAGGCGAGAATTTAACTAATCAAAAAGATTTGAATCGAAAAATCTAAAAGAAAAAATTATTTTATTTTTTTTTCAAAATTGTGCAAAAAAATTTTTTTTTTGTGAAAATCAAATTTTTTTCAATTTTTTTTTTTTTGATTCGCAGAGCATTTAAATAGCTCATTAATATAAGACCAAACCCAATTTTCATACTTAATGTTTTAACCATTTTAGGAAATTGTTCTGCTAACTTTAAATCAAGTTAGCAGAACATTGATTTTTACCAAAAGTACTTGAGCATTAAATTTAATTGTTGGGCATTTAATTAGCATTTAATAAGCGCTTTATAATGCCATCACAAAATATATGTTCTGCTCACCTTGCTCTGCTAACTTGAGGGACATTAGGGAGGTTACCATTATGGGCCACACCCAGCATTTTTTTCTTTTTCAAAAATTCTGTGCATTTATAGTTCTTTTTTAACTTTTTCTTCAATATTCTTATAATATTCATAAGCTCTTGGACTACAATAAGCTACATACGGTTTTTTTTCATTTTTCAGATAGAAATAAATTAGTAACACAGGTGGATTCTGTTGAGCAGAGTGGTGAAGTGCCCCAGCTTAACGAGATGCGTAGGGTATTGACATCGAACCCTCTACAGTACTGGAAATTCAATCTTCGATAAACCTTCTCAAAAACAACAAAGCAGCTGGACTTGACGAAATACCAGCCGAATTCCTGAAAGCTGACCCCGTCAGAATGGCTAGTATTCTACACCCGTTGATACAAGCTATGTGGGAAAACTAAATCTATCCCAGCGACTGGAAGGATGGTGATAGGATTTTTAAGTTGCCAAAGAAAGGTGAAAAGGTGATCTTAAGAATTGCAACAATTGGCGAGGTATTACAGTTTTTTTCCGTTTTTCTAAAACAAATGGCAACTATCATTCTGGAGCGGATAAAGGATAGAATCGAGTCTACACTCAAGAGGCATCAAGCTGGTTTCCGTAGTGGGCGGTCATGTGTCGACCATATCAACACCCTGCGTATCGTCTTCGGGCGGTCGATAGAATTTCAATCACCGCTTTACCTCATGTTCGTGGATTTTGAGTAGGCCTTTGATCGAGTCAACCGTGAATGTATTTGGAGATCACTTCTTGGTAGGGGAATTCCCCCAAAAATTGTTGCCATTATAAGAGAGTCCGATAACAACGCAAGATGTTTTGTTTTACACAATGGGCAGCTATCCGACTCTTTCGAAGTGCGGCAGGGTGTGAGACAGGGAGATGTTCTATCGCCAATTCTCTTTCTACTGGCGATAGACGATTGATGTTTTGAATACCAGCGTTCGAACAGCGGAGAGACAGGGGTAACAGAACTTGATGATGATGATGATGAACACAGGTTTACACGGTTTTAGACACGGGGAAGTTGAAATAATTCTAAAGGTAGGTAATATTCGGTGCTGAATTCAAATTTGTCAACCGTTTTCGGCTATCTTTTAGAACTAGGGTTCCCAACCGTCCTCCTTTTTGATAATTTGTCCACCCGTCCTCCCTTCACTGACAAATGTCCTCCTTTTAAAAAATAAGGAATAAGTATTTATAGCTGCACGCATAAACTTTCAATAATTACTGAACGCACTCATTTCTGAAGTCATTAAAGTTCAACGTTTTAGTTTTAACGTAAAACAATGGTGAAAAATTATCATAATACATAATAATAAATGAGGTGTATCTACCTATCTGCTATTCCAGTTTTTTTTTTTTTCTTCAAAAATGAGTTTAGTACCTATGAAAAAGTGTTCTTTATAGAAGGCTCATTATCTACGTTTTTACCTAAAATTTATACTAACAAATAATTACTTCTTATACCTACTTCTTGGTCCCTAAAACGTTAGCTACATATATTTTCTAAAACTACAGTATTCCTTTCAGCCGGCGCTTGATTCAAAACTTTTTATACTGTTGCATTATTGACAGGTTGAATAAAATGTCGGGTATTCCAATCGTAATTTTTAAACAAACCTGAATTAAAGTCGCTTCCAACTTTCATTTTAACTAACTAATCGCTGATATCAATTACGCAGCTATTAATTATTTCTTCGCTGTTCTTTCAGTTCTCAAAAATGCAAAAGAAAAGTTTTTTTGAGTTATATACCCCTCAAATGTCAATGCGTGTATCCAATACACATTAATGTCCAACAAAATTTACAAGTGGCAAAAACCATATTTTTATAACAAAAATACGTGTTTCTTATACAAGACATGCAACTAACGATGTCAAAATTTTGATCACTGGTGATGGTTAGCCAGTTCAGAGCGCTCAGTAGTTTTCCTATGTTACACTAGTTTATAAAATAAATAAAATGTTCTGTACATTAAGTGCCGCTATTTTATTCGTATAGATTTGAGTCCACTGATCTCGAAAATCATATTAAAAAAAAATTTTATGGATAGGTTTTCGAGATACGATTTTTTTTAATTTTTTTTTTCGAAAATATTATTAGTATTTGGTGCAAATCTTAATTGTGACGTAAAGAATCAGCTTGGAAAGTATCTTAAATCAAACAATTTTTAATTTCCAACAAAAATAATTCTAATTTATCCCAATCGGTCAAGTACCTATAAGTACAATTAGCCGAAATCTTAAAAAAAACATTGTTTTTTCAATAAAAATTGAGGTCAGAAATGTTTTCTTTTGCAAAAGAAAAATATACCTATACTACAAAAATATGATGATTTTTGAAAATTCTACCCAAAGCCTGGTCTATTGTAATAAAAATGAGGCATTTACGGACAAAATCTATGGATAAATTCTTTGGTTATGACCATTTTTGTAGAAGTTAAACAATTCAACTTCTTCAATATTTTTTGGGACTTTTACCTTATACATTGCTTTAGTTTGGGTTTATATTATTTGTTGATAGAGATTCACCATCTTGAGAGAAAATATGTGTTTTCGAAATGATGTTGGATTGTCCTCTTTATTTTTCGGTATCCGTTTTTTTATGAGATAACCTTGCTGATAGAAATGCCAAGTATGTTCAAAGATTCCACCAAAAATGCATCTTGAGATAAATAGCTAATATTATGGTTGTTTATATAAATGTTAAAGCTACTATTATACACTCATCTCAAGATGCATTTTTGGTGGAATCTTCCACCGTACTTGGCATTTTTAAATCTGGGCGGAAATTTCAACTGTGAATGCAAAGAAAAGTAGGTTGGTAAATTCGCACCTATTCGAAAAAATACGGCCATATTATATAAATGTATCAGACCTGTAAAGTACTTCAGTATTTCAGGACTTCAGTACTTTCAAGTACCAGTATTTGGTACTGGTACTTGTACTTCAGTACCCTGGTACTGGTACTTGAAAACAGGCAAGTACCAGTATTTTTTCAAGTATTTTGGTTCAAGTACCAAGTACCAAGTACTTGAGAAGTACTTTCAAGTACTTTCAAGTACTTTGAAGTATTTTCTAGCCTATTGAGTAATATTTGTCTCAGCTTCAGAAGAATGTGTTTTTTTAACAAAAGCCAAGAAATCGTAAGTCCAATTTATTATTGTTTACCGAAAAATGATATAGGTAATGTTCATATGTACAATGTACAAATATTGTGACTCCAAATTTGGAAATATTATTCTGAGGGATTCTAAGAATAAAATTGTATAGAGGGTAGATTATGTTTCCTCCCCCTGATGCAGAGAGGGGCAATTTCTGAAAAATTGACTTTAAATGAAACAAAAATTATTAAAAATCAACAAAAGTACATACAATAATGTGCTTTAGCTTTTTTGATAGCTAATAATATTCCATTCCTTTGTTTGTTTTTTAAATCAAGTTGATTAAGTGAATAGTTTTGGAGAAATTAAATTTAAAAAAAAATGTTTTCAAGTTGATTTTTTTCAAAAATTTTGCGTTTTTCTGTATATACAATTCAATTTCATTATCAATTTTTAGTTCAGTATCGCAAACAGATTTAAAAATCTTTCTTAGATTTTGAAAAATTAGAAAAATCTTAAAAAAAAAATTATGAGAAAAAGTGCCGTTGGTTTTTTTTTAATTTCTTTTTTTGTTAACATTGGAACATTTGGAATGCATTCTTTTTATTCCATGTGCAAGGTGGAAAAAGGGGATTAAAATGGGACATGTTGTCAAAACAGGTTGATAGCCATCGATATTTGATCATTTAAACTGTAAACAACCTATGTATGTTGTATATTCTATTGTTTTCAATCGATTTAAAAAACTTGTTCTGTTTCCACCAGGCATGACGGTGTTGACAATGTTGTTGCACATAAACCTACCTGTTAAAGGGAATATAGTGCGTTCGTTGCTATTATTTCATTTTAAAAACGAGGTTGGGTACGACCCACACTGGTAACTTCCAATTGGTACCCTCGGAAGCTAGGGTCCAATGTTGTTTTTAATTAATTAATCACAAATTCTCGATATTCGACGTTTTCAGGTGTTTAAGAGTGTTCCGGACTGAAATGGTGATTTCATGAAAAGATTGTGAAGCGAGTACTTGTCCGATCAAAACGATTTAGGTGTGTATAGACTGATAAATTTGTTCTCTAGGACATCATTGGTTTTTGCTCTAGTTTTTGGTAAAAGCCTCTAAGAAAACGAATAAATGGCAAAAATGGCTGTTTTTCAAAGCAAATGTAGCTTACACTATAGCATTTTTTGCAAAACAATGTTTAACAACATAAAATTCCATATTTTTATTAGGACAATATTGAAGAAAATTTTTTGTTTTGTACCTTATAAAAATTTTAATACTAAAAAATAAAAATATTTGTAAATTTTGAAAAAATGCATTTTTAACCGTCAATTTGCATTTTGAGATTTTTTTTTTTAGTGGATATAAATTCAATTTATTTTCACGATTTTCACTATGTACGAAAGTACAAGTAGCAAAATTTACAAACTACAAAGAAACAAGGAAGTTAATTCTATATATCTAAGCGTGTACCCTTATATTTAAAATACATTCCACAATTGAGCTACATGTAATAAATGTCATACACACAAATGCCATTAAATTGATGAAACGAATGTACATACGATTGCGTATGCATTAAGTCATATGACTTAAATTATAACATTAAACATTTTCATTTAAAACCAAGTGGCTGCATTTTATTTTCGCCTTGTTTATAATTAACTCTTTTTTTCTAGTTTTTTATAATAAAAATCTAGACGATAACACATTAATTATATAATCATAACTGAATAATTTGATATTGAAATTTTTAATTTTTAAAAGGCACTTTTTGGCAGAAAACTCTTCTAAATTTTGAAGTAAAAATCAGTTAATTTTAAAAAATAGTTTTCTTAGTACAATAATATGCCTTAAAGTTGTCAATTAGTCACAAACTCAATTATTAATTACAAAGTTTTATAAACCAAAGTATCTGATGAAAGTGAAAAAAACGGTCTTATATGTATAGGCAAACAAAAAGTTATCGCATTACTGGTTTTGTTCAGTTCGGAACACTCTTAATATGCAATCAATTGAAGACCAAAGATTGGCTTGTCTTTATTTGAGACAAAAACACGGTTGAATAATATGTTTGTAGCCTTTTTCTTAAAAAAATGTTTGTTACTTTTTACACAAATCTTATCAATTTTGAACAAGTGTGTACAATAAAATGATACCAATGCCCATATCATTTGTTGTTCTCAAAATATCTGAGACGAAGAACGATTCAACAACTTTTGGTAAAGTTTCTTGTAGTTTTTCTCGCTTTAAAAAAAAATATTTATTTAATATTCTTACAAATTTTACTGTTTCTTAACTATAAACTAGTTTATGGAACAAAATTACACGGAAGCCATTATCATTGTTTGTTCTCAAGATATTCGAGCCGAAAAACTTTTTTCAAAAATTTTCCGCAATTTTTTTTTATTCAAAAACAAAACTCTAAATTGATCTGTTTTTATATATTTACCAATTCCTTAATAGGTACTTCAAAATGCGTAGAATAAAATTAACTCGAAGTCGATAGCATCATTTTGTTCTCGAGATAGAAGAAGACTAATGAAATTTAACGAGGTTTTTTTTTTTAAATTGCTATGGTCTTTGGTTTTTTAAACTTATTGAATTAGTTTGAAGTCCTTTCTGCATGTGCCAACACTAGTATCTACAAAATAAAATTCATCCGAAGTCGATATCTTTATTCGTTCTTGAGCTATGGTGAACAAAAAAAAATTGAAGGAACGTACGAACGCACAAAAAATATTCCATCTTTAAAAAAACACTTAATTTGAATACGCCACTGACTTCTTCAGCGCCTGTGGAAAGGCTGTTCTCTTTCGCTGGTTTGGTCGATTCTCCGAGGCGTCATGCACTCACCTACCAACATTTTCAAAAATTAGTTTTGTTAAAAACTTTTCTAAAAAAAATTATTCCAAAATAATTAATGAAGACTAAATGAGACAATAAGGGTTTGTTTCACAATGTTTGAATAAAGTTCTGATTAGATATCCGACACATAAATATTAGCACAGGGTAGTAAGTCCACAGAAGAAAAAATCTCAATTATTGTCTTATGACCCACCTGATTAAGTTATGAATTCATACGCAATTTTTTATTTGTGAACATATGACCCTGCCTCAGAATTTATGTGTCGAATAACTATTCAGAACTTTACTCAGAGAATGTGAAACAGGCCCTAAGACTAATATTTCTTTATTTCCCGAGTTCGTCGAATAATAATTACATTCTTATCCTTAAAATTATAAAAAAAAGACTTAAATTAGGTAGTTTCAATCAACAAACTGATCCAGTAAACCAAAGTACTTGAAAGTACTTGAAAGTACTGCTCAGGTACTTCTCAAGTACTTTGGTACTTAAGTACCTGGTACTTGGTACTTGCACCCAAATACTTGAAAAATACTGGTACTTGTCCTTTTTCAAGTACCAGTACCCGAATACTGAAGTACAAGTACAAGTACCGGTACTGGTACTGGTACTGGTACTGGTACTGGTACTGGTACTTGAAATTTTACAGCTCTGAAATGTATGATAGAAAATATAGATAAACAGAAAAATATATTGTTTTGAGCTAACTAGGATTTCAGGTACTTAGGAACTGGTAGTGTGTTCGAATATGGTTCAGGACACATGACAGATTGTATTGTGGTGACACACTCATCTGCCATCTGAATGAAGCACTTTTAGCAATACCCGTCTATTTGTTTGGGCAAAAATGACAACCAGTTACATGATTTGATTGTTTCTCCGTATATCTATATGGCTAGTACTGAATCTTATGTTAAGCCTTATAACAAAAAAAAAAATATTTCTGTAAAAAAGTCATATAAAAACACCTACGGCAGAAGACAAAAATCCAGCTTTTATGAGTAAACACACAAAATTCGTATTTCTAGCGTTTTTTTGTTCTGGTATAAACACTAATATATGAGAACGCAAATCCAACTAAAAAGTGACACCCTTCAAAAAAAGTGAGTTTCATACTCGTAGGTACCTCAAAGTAATTTTAGAAATACAAAAGTTAGACATTAAGAAGATCAATTTTGTAAGCCCTTTTGAACTCTGACTAAAAATGAATTTTTGACAGACACGTTATCACTCAAAACATATTGTTTCTGAGTTATAACTTAAAAGTCCATTTTACCTGATAAATTAGGCAATAAAAGCATGTTATCACATTACCAAACCAAAAGTTGTGGATTTTTTGCTATGAATTAGGTTTAAGTAAAAAAATAATGAAAAAATCGAGTTTTTGTTCTTGTATATAAATGGGCATATAACTTTAGAACTAATCCGTAGATTTTTTCCGGAAATATCTCATTTTCCTTGGTTAAGTATCTTATTACTGTAAAAATTAAAAAAGAAATTATTTCAATATTTTTTTTAGCTGAAATAATAGATTTGGTGTTCTTATTTTCGTTCAAAAATAAGATTTTTTCGGATATTTTGGCCCATATCATTCCAACTACTCAACTTATCACAAAAAAAGAGAAGAGATGTTGGTCAACAATTTAATAATGTTCAACTGAATCCATTTGAAGCCAGATTGTGCATTCCTCAATGCATATATTTGGCCTTTTGCATATATAAGGTACCTTTGGAAATATAGAACACAATATTCAAAAATTCATATCTCAAAAAACCTATCCATATTAATATTTTTTTTAATGTGATTTTCGAGCTCAGAAGGTCAACATTTATAAGAACAAATTAGTGGCTTCAAATGTACATTTTGGTTGTAAACTAGTGTTATTAATATGATAGGGCAGCGTCAAAGCCAATTGAACAAGTGAATCCAAAAAATATTTGTCTCAGCTTTTGGCAGTAAAAGCCTAATTTACAGTTCCCGTGCGCAAAAAAAAACCTATGCAAATATTCTCGCATCTCAATAATAATTGAGGTAAAATGGAAAATTAATTGTTTGCATGATTGGTTGACAGTTTCAAGCAAAAACAAAAAAACATTACTGTCATGGAATGTCATGCAAATCAATGGACCGGCAATTGTTTTGCATTCGAAAAGAACTCTTTGGTGAATATAATATGTTTTTTTGATGGTCGGTCTGCACTTGCAAAAAAAAATATATTCACCTCAAGGCATTACTTGCATGCAAATGGTTTTTGCATCCAAAAATAATAATTATTTTCCATTTTTTGGCCTATAGTTTATTTAGACTCAATGGGTGGCTTAGGCCAAGGCTAACGTTTTTCGCCTTGAATATTATTGATTTTGGTGTGCAAAATAGGTGGAAAATAATTTTGAAAATTTTTATTTTTTTTTCGCTTGGGAACTGTCAACTAAAGCCTGGTTTATACATCCATGTGAAGTGTAGTTTTCATAGAAAAAAATAATTTTTTTACTAGGTGTGAAAAACTGTCAAAAACTAAATGCAATTATTTTGGCGACAAGGAGGAACAAATTTGTCTCGAAACAAATGCAATTCAATGGGCTTTTTGCCACCAAATATTATGACGAAAACTATTTTTTTGAAAACCTTTGTGGTTCATTAATTATTGATGTTTCATTTCAAATTTGATTTCACTTCGCTTTGAAGTATAAACTAGGCTTAAGCTAAAAGTTAGGAATCGTGTTTTTATTTTGTAGAACAAAATTTTCATTAATTAATTGGAATAGGTTTCTTGAGGTATGAAATGCCAGGTTTTTATTTATTATTTATTTTGGTATTCTTTAATGAACTGTTAAAATTATTACACTTCTTTGCTTTTTTTTTTCTTTAAAAAAAGTATCTTCTTTTGGTTTCAATGAAAGTTGGGAAGAGTAATTAAAACGGTTTTTCTTTAATAGTCCCCCGTTAGAAAATGTTGAGAAAAAAAGCATTTTCCAACAAAATAAGCAACGATTTCAAAAAGTGCTAGTCTACTTCTTTTGAATCTTATTTTGAATATCAGTAAAAACTTTCTTACTTAAGACTTAATAACGCAAGAACCCGTAGAACCAGGTTTATTTTACTAAACTGGCTATATAACGGGTGATTTTTTAGCTGGTTTGGTTTTGGCAACACTGGTTTTGACGGCTGACGTGTGTTTAGTACCTTGTGTCACTGTCAAACAGCTTCAGTTTGGTTTGCAATTTAACCATGGATCGTCTTACAAATGAACAACGCTTGCAAATTATTGAATTTTACTATCAAAATTCGTGCTCGGTTCGAAATGTTCATCGCGCGCTGCTTCCATTTTATGGTCGGCATTCTCGACCTTCTGAGCAGTCTATTCGGAAGATTGTGACCAAATTTCGCACCAAATTTACTTTGTTGGACATTAAACCACCAACACGTTTACGTACTGTGCGTAGTGAAGAAAATATTGCGGCCGTATCAGCTAGTGTGACAGAAGACCGCGAAATGTCGATTCGGCGCCATATTTCTTCAAAGATGATGCGAATCGCAGCGTTACTGTCAATGGTGAACGCTACCGAGCGATGATAACAAACTTTTTTTTGCCCGAAATGGAAGTTCTTGACTTGCATGATATGTGGTTTCAACAAGACGGTGCCACATGCCACACAGCACGCGAAACAATGGCGCAATTGCGAGGCGAGTTTGGTGAACAGTTAATTTCACGTTTCGGGCCGGTCAATTGGCCGCCTAGATCGTGCGATTTGACACCATTAGATTATTTTTTGTGGGGGTATGTCAAGGCTAATGTCTATAGGGACAAGCCCGCTTCGATTGACGCACTGGAAGCCAACATCCATGCATTCATTCGTGAGATACCGGCCGATATGTGTGAAAGAGTATGCCAAAATTGGACTCAGCGGATGGGCTACCTGAGACGCAGCCGCGGTCAACATTTGCATGAAATTATCTTTAAACATTAAATTGCAAGGTTCAAACTATCGATTAAAATAAATATTTCATTCATTGTTTCGAATTTTTTGTGTTTTTTTTTTTTTTTTAAGTTCTAAACCTCATAAAAAATCACCCGTTATTAGCACATATCAAATAAAAAGATATTTCGTCGGTTTGAAGTGAAAAACAGCTAACTCCTATTCTTGCATTTTTTACAAAAAAAAAAAATACTCCAAAGAAGCGTTCTTATTTTTATTTTTTTTAATTAACCCGAAAATTCATAAAATATTTTTATTCACTCGTTATTAAGAAATTTTGCGAAATTGAGGAGATTTTATAGATGTTTGCATTTTTAAGCAATCTTTGAAGTGATCTAATGATTAGAAACTATATGGAGTAAGGCGCTCTGCACTCTAGAAAGTGATTGAATAATCGAAATACTACATGGAAAGTTTTTGTCGTTTAAAAAAAAAACACAAAAACTGAGCCCTTTTCGATATAAAAGGACTTTTAACCTGAATTTTCAAGACAAATTAGATGTAATCATAGATTTAATGAGTTTCCGATTAATTCCGATGATGAAAAAATGAAGAAAAAAATTTACGTACCATTTATGTATAAAGATGAAGTATTTTAAACTTTTAGCGGCAACAAAAATCCACAATCTTCGAAAGGCAGTAAAATTTTACTTGATGTAGATATTAATCCAAATAGTGATGAATGTTTTATTTTTTTTTTTAATTTATTTTTCTTGCAGTAGGTATGCAATTGAATTTTTAAGAACTTTTTGTTATTTTTAATTTTACTATAACTTTATCACTTTTTTTTTATAAAAATATTTGTTTTTTTTTCACATTAAATTCTTATTTTTTTTTTATTATTTTTAATATTATTTTTATTTTTTATTTTTATTTTTAACTTCTATCACAATATTATATTAAATCTTTAAAATTCAATATTTTATCACTTTTCTTTTATTAAATATTATAATATAATTACAATTTTTCAAGATTTTTTTATTTTTTTTTTTATTTTAGATAAAATTCTGAAATGATAAAATCAAACAATTTAGCACAAACGATTTTCTTGTATATGATGATTGGGAAACGGCGCGGTTTAACACGAAGACGGGGGCAAAGTAAACAACACAAAAAGAACGAATTGCAAAATCAAAAAAAAACAAAAAAAAACAGACTATAGAGTATCTACGAAATGAAAATTCCTTCCATATATAAGATCTCTAATAAACCTCGTGCAACTTGCAATTGGACAAAGTACAAAGAAAAGACAAAATAACAAAACGAAAAGATACCTATAAAAATGTATCTTTTTAGCTGAAAGAATATAATTTAACCAGAGGTTTGTTCAATTTGAACTCAAGTAAAGTGTAGGTGAAAATTTATTAGAGTTCTGTCCAAGTCCAGGTAAAACGCGCTCACCATCAACTGATTCGACGTACGACTGTGCTGTTTGGTTGCGCCTTAAAGAGCCCAAAGGCCAAAAACCAACTGAAACAGAAAAACACACTATGACGACGAACCATTCAAAAAACAAAAAAAAACATAATATGAGAACCAAACTCCAGAGCTCCAACTACAGTAGAGCGGAGTTAGGAAAAACTGAAACAATTTTTCTTGTTGTTGTACATGAAAAGCATTTTCCTTTGGATATGGATATTATGAAAGGAGGAGGTGGGTTGGTGGGTTGGTGGGTCGACTCGGTCGGTAGGTGATCTAGTAGAGGTCTCTTTAGGAGGACTTTGGGTTTGAGTTTTTGGGTTTGGTATTTGGACTAATGGAACGGCTTAGAAAGAAGGCAGTTGCTTGGAGTTTTTTTTTTTTTAGGTATCAAATCGTGCAGGTTTGAACTCAATTTTCGTAAGCATTCTTCTCTCTTGTAATGGGAGTCTGAAGAAATGTGACGAAGGAAGGAGGAAGCTCGGAAAATAGGCGCCCAGAATGAATATTGTTGTAGATATAGTTAGATACGTAGAAACATTATTTAGCACGCGATCACGAAATGGAATAATTTTCATTTTGTAGATACATTTACTTTTTGTCAGTTTGATGTTATTATATGACAGGTTTAGATTGTAGGTATGTAAAATAATTTCTAACGGTTACCATCAAGAGAAACTTTCAAATCCAATTATTTACAAATTAGAAGACAAAAAAAAAACGGAAACCACATTCCCGATAGATCACAAGACAGGAAACGGATGTTAAAATTTACGATTTTTTTTAAATTTTTTATTTCAAACAAGTTCTGATTCACATACAAATATTTATGTATCTGTATTTTTGTATATGCAAAATTTTATTTTACATAAATTTTTAAAACTTTTTGTTGAAATTTACTTTTTTTTTTTTTTGTTATTATTTTGTCCGTGGTTAAATTAAAAAAAGAGGAAAACTATCGTTACAAGTTGCTTTTGCTATTCACCGCACGAGCTAAACGAGTTCGTATCTGGCATTAGACTGACACACGACAGCCGGGCTCTGATGTTATTCCTCGCGCGTATCTTTTTTTTCCATTTTCACTCACTCATACTCACAATTTATTATTTTCTGCCCCCCATCATCTGATTCTGAACCTGACGGTAAAAAACTGCTGGTGATTTTTATATGGTGGGGAGGGAGTTTTGGTGGTTGCAATGAATATTTTTGTAGGAAACGAATGTCATGCGGTGTTAGATTCGAAAACGTCATTGTGGTGGGTGGATTGTGGATGGTGTGTTTATATATCTGATATCTGTGTATATCTGGCAAGAATTAGTCTTATTATTGGGGGTGAGTGGTGAGTGTTGTTGATGACTGCTGCAAAAGCCGCAGGAATCATAACAAACTCGTGTGTTGAGTGGAATATATTTTTGTTGTTGTTTGAATGAGTGAGTTAAAATATATACGAGTTGAGCTGTTTATTTTGAGAGAAAAATTGCACGCGACAAAGATACAAAAATTTGAGTGAGATACTTAAGTTGTTTGGCTGTAGATATAATGTGGAAGGTAATTATTTAAAGGTGAATCATAAACTGTGGAGTTAAGAAAAAGGGTTGATGAGAGAGTTAAGAAAAAGAAAAAAAAAAGCAATAATTGCATGCGTTGTGTTTTTAAAGTTATTTCACAACTATTGTTATTGTTTGAAGTAATTTTGCCATTTTTTTAACTTAATGCTTTGGAATCAAAATTGGTATTTTATGGTAGGTTGGTAGGTATTTGTTAGAAGCGTGTAGAGCTGTGATTATAGGCAGTACCCAGTGCGGTACCTTGTCTAAGTTTTGTTTTTGAAATGAATGAGTTGTAGAGCCAAGGGACAGGTAGATATCTACAATCCACATGCAATAAAAGTTTTAAAGGGTATGGAAGCAAAACTTTAAATTAATTGAATATATGTAGGTATTTCATAAAGTTCTTAGTTTTGGCGCCGAGTACATTATGTACTATTATTAGAGTGGTGGTAAAAAAAAGTAATCATGGATGGGCCTAAATCGGCTCTAAATGAAGAAAAAAATTCCTAATTATTTCAAAAAAAATACTAAATAATTATCTATTTTTCAATAAAATAAGGCGGCCGACCTTAGAAGACATTTTTGTATCGTTCTTTTATACTGAATAATATTTTTTTTTTTTATTATTGCTTATCTTCCTTTGAAAATCCAAAGCAAACTTAAGGTTTTTTTCATTTTAACTAGATTTTCGAGTGTTTTTTCCTATATTCAGTAGTCAGCCCCTTACTTTATGCATGGGTAATTAGAAAATTGGCTATGAAATCGTAAGATTTTCTTCTGTGAGCGTATTTGTTTGATGAATAAGGATTGAATTTGGAACGTAGCCACCATTATTAGCAATTTTTGAAATTGTTTTAAGGGCCTTATTGCGAGAGTCTATTCGAAAAAAGTCTATTCGACTTTTTTCTATTCTATTAAACTCTAAACTGGTATTGCCTTACACAGTAGAATATTGAAATAGAATCGACTTTCAAAAACAAAAAAATAATAAAGCTCTCAGCTGGAATTTCAATTGTAATGTCAAATCTGCGTTAATATCCTTCGAATTTTTGAAAATAAGTTTGGTTCAACGAATCTTTGACAATTTTGTTTGTGATAAGCAGGTTGCACTAATAGTTTGGGAGGACTAGAAGACTAAATATTATCTCATCGCAGCCACACAAAAAGAGGATGTCATCAATCGATATCTTTAGTCTTAACGTTTACAAGACTACTGGTCGGAAGCTTTATCTGCTGGCAATGGTTAGAAAATGCACTTTTCGGGTTGCATTTTCGGCTAAGTGTACCTATAAAAGCAACTTCTATAAATGTGGTATTATGTGAAAGACTGTTCTCTATCTACACGATACTAATGGTCGGACAGACTCTTTTTGGCTGTTGCGACAGTTCCGACCATTTTTATAGAAAAAATTGTCTTTTTTTTAACATTGCTATTATTTTTATTAGGGAAAATCACATCAAATAGTTAAGAAAGAAGAATTTACCATTTTTTTTTTGTCCATTTTTATCAAGGTATTAAGATAATCCCTAATTTTGCCAAAAATGCAATCTGAAAAGTGCATTTTCTAATCATTGCAACCAGGTAAAGCTTGTCCGACCAGTAGTTTTGTAAATGTTTGGGCTAAAGCTATCGGTTGGTATCCTCTTTTTGCGTGGATAAATTTTCTTTGGTTTTGAGGTATTGGATTGTGCCGCCAACCACCATGCTCGTCAAAAAGTTAAAGGGTAGAGTTTACTGCATTTTGAGACTTTATTCCACTATTACTTACTTATCTTTATCCATTTTTTTTTCTTAAACTACGTATTATCAGAAGAAAGTCGATCAGGAATTATTGATAGAAATAAAAATTCTATCAAGTAGAAAAAAATCTATTCAAATAGAGATTCGCAATACCAACAGTAGACTTTAAGTCTATTCGACTTTAATTCTATTCTGAATAGACTCTCGCAATAAGCCCCTATAAAATTCCAATCTCAAGTTTACAACACCAAATTCGAGCTCGAGTTGGCTAGGCAAATGAGCCCCGACTCGGTTTTTAGTAAGGAATAAGACCCCGACCCAACTTACATACCTACTCTCTAGCGCAAGTCTACCGAAATCTGCAGATCCACTTACATAAGACTCTTCAAGATCCCATAGCCTTACTCAAGAATTAACTAATTTTTTTGAAAGTTAAATTACTCTTCTAGTCCAAAGTAGTTACTTTTCTAATTAGTAGCTCAGTTTTTCGTCCTTTAGTAGGAGTCCATAAACTTTAAGTCTTACAAGAATCTTATAAAAGAACTCTGTTTACAATTTCATAATTTATTAGACCCCTAACAGTAAACTTATGAGAGTTTAAGCTATTATGCTCTCCTAAAAAACTTTTACAGGATCTACGGTATAAAAGTTTTTAAAACAAGAAGTTTATAGGTGTACTATTAGAATAACAAAAGCACAATTACATTTTTATTCGAGCTTTAATGATTTAAATTGGCTTATAAGGTTGTCACAGTCGTAAAATTTCTACGAATTCCACTAGTCTTACAAGAGGCTCTTGGTTACACATCTGTCATCGCATAAGAAAACTGAGCTCCTACAAGATACAAAAATTTAAAAAAGAGGCCGTTCAACGCTCTGATCTATTTGATAAGAATCTAGTAGTATACTATTAGAACACATTTAAACTCTTCAAGCTCCCACGAATTAATCTAGTAAGACTCTTGAAGAGTCCTATGAGAAGACATGTTTATTTTTTGGGAGCTTGATACATTAAAAGTCACATATTAACCTAATTGATAGAAGTTGATTTATATTATTTTTTTGTTTGTTAAATGAATAGTAAAATGATATATGTGGATGGGGGAACATGTGAACCTTACAATCAACTTTAATAAATATTTCTGTTTTTAAAGTAGATTGTTTGATTTATCTAATAAGTCATTAAAATTCAAAAACTGTATTTTTCTGTAGGTCAGTAGTATGAAAAATAGAGAATTTAAAATGGAGGCCGACTACTGAAAACTCATGTGGCCCACCTCTGGAGTTTATGGGGTCGACTTCACAAGAATTAGACTTTCATTTAAATTTTCGTAAATAGTTTGTTTTTCATGATAAATCCACTTAAAAACCCTAATATTTCGAAATTAAGACATTCCAAATAATCAGAAAAATTAAACTTTATGCTTGCAATTCGAACAACTTACTGAATTTTAACGAACAGTCAAAAGCAAAAAAAAGTTAAGTGGCCGACTACTGGCTCCATCACCCCATGTTAGGAAATTCGAGTGATAAATGCCCTCGCTTGGACGGGAGTGGAAATTTTATAAAAAAAATGGCAAAAAATAGCGAAAAATTATGTAGGTACCTAATAAGAAAAAGCACTAATAATATTTTTAGTACCTGGCCGACCTGGGTGACCAAACTTCGCTCGGATTTTTGATTGACATAATATAGGTAAACGAGTATGTATATATAGTAGGTATATGTATATTTGTAAAACAAATAGGCAAAATCTTTCATTCGCTAATTTTACTTATTTTTTTTTTTATTTTTATTCAAACGTTTTTTTGTCATACTACCTTTATATTGGAGCTGCAATAAATGATTCCAGAAGCCAGTTATGCAAATAACGATGAAATTGAAGTTTGAGTTAAAGATCTTATGTGGTGTTGTTTTTTTTTTCTTTTAAGGTGTTGAATTCATCATCATCGATTCAGTTTATCGCATTTCCAGTGCAATAAATTTTTTAAATAATTCTTGATATGTGAATAAATGATACACTGTGGCGTATGCGTACTATTTTGTATAATTTTTATTTAAGTTATGTTAAATATTTTCTTAACCGTTTTTTGTTGTACGTTTTTTGTAATCAAATTTATTTATAACATATATGTATGAACTATATGTATTTATTTATATTATTATTTATTTTAATAAAATCACCTTCTTTTTTCTTACAAACTCTTCCAACAAACTCTTAACTAATCGTATGATGAATAGTTATAGTCATTTCTGATAAACCAAGAAATAATGAAAGTGGTCGGATTCTACTGAAACCCATTTTTTTTTTTTTTTTTGTAAATTAGTGGTCTTAGAGCGAAGAGTCCCACACTACTTTCAACCGGTTCTTACTTTGTGTCTTTTGAAAAGTTTTAATCGGACAACAAAAGAATAGAATAAACTGCAAAAATACCATCCAAATTGTTTGACTCGTTTTGAATAAATAGAACAAATACATAGAACTACTTTCGAGAGACTTTTTATTGATGAAAATCAACGTACCTACTCACCAAATTATTGACTTTAACATTGCATTATCTTCAAAAATATATCGAAATGTTGGTAATACCGTGCTATACGATGTTTATTACAATCGTAGATTTCTTAGACAATGAGAAGATGAGTAAAAACAAAATATAAAATGACATATGTATTATTATTATGTATTATTATTACAATTTATTAAACTCTACATAAATGTTCAGCATAATAATTATAAACAGCTTTAGAGCTACCAGGGCTTAAGGCTGACAAAATGACATAATATAATATTGTCCTTGCATAGAAACAAATCAAATATTTAGTTACAGATACAAGATAGTTTTATGTCAAACAACTTAATAAAAATAACTTTAAAAATACATATAGTTACACCGGTCAGGTATACACTACTTCGCGATTTTTTAAATGGCGGATTTTCTCCGCTGTATAGCGCCTGAAAACCTGTTATCAAGTTTTTCTTATAAACCTCTTTAAGATATGAAAAAAAAATCCTGTATTTCGTTCCAAGAAACGATTGTTTGCAAACTATGTACTTCTGATCATTTTGAATACTATTTTTTTGTTTTTTATTTTCACTTATTAAAAAACGGGCTTGCCTATTGGTATATATATTTTACTAAATAAAAAAAAAAAGTTTAAATTAAAAAATAAAATGGATTGTGAGGAACTAGTTCATAAAGTTTCGAAGTATACACGGCACTATGATAAATCAATTTGGCACCTCCCGCACCATTTACAAAATATCAAAAGAATGTAAATGCTTCGGAAAATGTATATTTGTAGTGTTCAGGAGGATGGAGGTAAATATTATATTATAATTCGTGATGCTTTAATTGTGGATCTATGGAAGCCAATTCCACTAAAGCTGAAAGAAAGTGTAAATTGTTGCTCCAACATAAGCTCACCCTAGAGAGTATTTAAATTCATATTTATTTTTAATATTTGTATTTATTTCATAGAAACTGAACTTAATACAATAAGAAAACAACACTCTCCGAAAAGCTTGAGGACTTGACACTGATTTCCCAAATGTTTTAGGATGAAGACGACAACAACCAGCCAACAACTTCGCCAAAGAGACTTTGTGTTGTTAACTCTCCGAGCGCGTCAACGTCCAGAAAACACTCCATAAAAATAACTTAAAATGTAACAAAATAAAAATAAAATAACAAAGTAAGTTACAAGACAAAACTGAAATGTAGTTGCCGTTTTATTTCTCGGTTAGGCTGACTTGCACGAAGGTTTTTTGACAGCAGTAGTCACTGATCAATACATTTTTGTACTGAAAAATGTATTATTCAGTGATAACTAATTTCAGAAAAACTTCATACAAGCTACAAGTCGACCTTAAACGGAAGAAACAAAAAACTCAGATAAGTCATTTAAATCAATACAACTATTTCATCCAAATAGTTAAAACTGTTTCTAATAATAATTCAAAAGTGGATGTGGCAGTGGATGACTTTAACTTAAATTACATTTTATTCATTTTTTCATTTTTATAAGAAAACTCTGAAAATTGCATCCAAATCGATAGAGCCGTTTCCGACAAACCAACCAATAAATGAAAAGGGTTGAATTAGGCGGATTTTAATAAATTATTTTTAAATTTTTTTTTTGCTCATACAAACAAACTCATAAAATCTCATCTTAATTTGTACGGCCTTTACGAGTGAAATAAATAAATTATAAAAATAGGCGTGGCCGGAGGTGAATTTTACTAACATGACTTTTATAATTTTTCACTTGCTCATACAAATAAATTCTAAAAATTCCATTTGTAACTCTCAGAGAGAAATGCAAATTAAAAGTTTTGCGACCTTTAGTCCGAATGCGTTTGGCCCAGGTACAACAGTTGGGCTCATCAGTTAGATGCTGTTTTTCGACAAAACAAAAACAAAAATAATTTTCTATTATTTGCGTTTTTCTTCCTGTTCTCAGAGAGAAGCCAATTGAAAATAAAGGTTGACAGTTATTTCTGATCTCTGTAAAAACATCATCAAAACCATTAAACTCATTTCCGAGTAACCAAATAATTTAAAAATTGGGCGTGGCAGTGGGTGGGTTTTACAAAAATATTTTTAAATTTTTTCTCGTTCATAAAAACAAACTCTGAAAATTTCATTCAAATCGTTAGAGCCGTTTTCGATAAACCAATAAAGAATAAATGTGGGCGTGGCAGTTGGTGGATATTCCTATAACCATTTTTTCAATTTTGTTCCTTTTTATGGTAATAACAACCCCTTGGAAGGAGCCTACGGAGCCTGTCCGGAGTACGATATCAAAGTCATGCTCGGAGACTTCAATGCTCAAATCGGAAAGGAAAACATTTTTGGTGGATTGTTGGAAAGCACAGCCTCCACGAAACGACAGCTGATAACGGCTTCCCACTAATCGACTTTTATGCAGCTCGTAATACGGTGAGCACTAGGTTCCCCAGGCGAAGGATATACATCAGCAGCCTGGTGATCTCCAGATGGTCGAACCGCCAACCAAATCATCCACGTGCTAATTGGCGCAAGGAACGCATCGAACATCTTGGACGTGCGAGCTTTCCGAGGTGCAAACGTGGACTCTGACCACTTTCTTGTTGTGACAAAGTTTAGGGCCCGACTGTCCAACGAAAAGAAAACGAAGACCGCCCAAAGGAAGAAATTCAACATTGCATTGCACATCTGTGAAAGCCAGATACTACAGTGAGCAATTTCCCGGGAAACTCTTTGCCGTACCCCCAGCCACAAGCGTTAACAACCAGTGGAACCGACATCATTAAGGAGACAGCCAAGATCAACATAGGCTATCAAAGACCCAGAAAAAAGAACCCGTGGAATGATGATGAAGGCGCGGTATTGAAGCAGGAGACGGAAAATGCACAAATTCTGCAATGGAAAACAAGAACAGCAAGAGAGGGGTACCTTGAAAGAGAAGGAAAGAGAAAAAATCCTGGAGCAGAAAGAAAAGAGCATCCGCAGCCTTTCAGCTCAAGTATCTCGAGAAGTCTAGCACCACCACCAAAGCTCGCCAGTTCTACAAAACAGCCAAGCAACTGGCATCTCGTTATAGGACCGATAAGTAAGCTCTTCGAAAGAGTGAAGGGAACCTAGTTACCGAAACACAGGGAATTGTAGACGTGCTCAAGCAGTATTTTCAGCAAACTGCTTAGTGGTCATTATATAGAGGAAGCGACAAGGGAACAAAGCATGAGTCTATGAAGATCCAGTCTCAGCGTCCAGTACTGAAGAGGTAACGAAAGCCATCCACAAGCTTAAGAACAACAAATCGCCTACCTGCAGAACTCTTTAAATATGAAGGAGATATCCTGGTAGGGCGCATGCACAAGCTCATCAAGCAAGTGTGGGAGGAAGAAAGTATTCCCGACGACTGGTCAAATAGCTCCATATGCCCAATCTACCAAAAAGGTGATACGATGTCCTGTCCAAGAACTACAGAGGCATTTCCCTGCTTAATGTTGCCTACAAGATCCTTTCCAACGTACTATGGGAGCGTCTAAAACCTTTCTGCAACGCTGTGATCGGCACGTACCCGTGTGGCTTCAGGCCAGGCAGATTAACGATAGACCAAATCTTCACATTTGAAGGAAATCCTGGAAAGGACCAACGAATTACAAGTCGAGATCCACCATCTATTCATCTATTTCAAAGCCGCTTATGATAGCATAATGCTATGTTTCCACCAAAGGTTTATCTCAGATTAGATTAAATAAATCTTTTTGGTGTTTCCACCGCACAAAAAGATTTAAAAAAGATTAAATTTGACAGCACCTTCAAAAATGCAAATGGCGTTCCAATTTTTCTTATGAAGTGCGAATGAGACAGAATGTTTGATTCGTGTGAAACAATGAAGAACTGAATGCGAGTCTCGAATGAATCGTTCAGCACCATGTAAAAATAGGTTAGTTCGATTTGTAAAACTATTTGTCCTAGGAAGATTTAACAAGATTAATTTCTAATCTTCAAGATTTACGAAATAAATTTGTATGGTAAATCTACGAGACTTAAAGGAGATTTAAGGTTAATCTCATTAAATCTCAGATTAGCGCTAGGTGGAAATGTAGCATAAGTCGCCAAGATACGCGGTGCAACTTGCATATGGGTAACAGCTCATAAGAGTTGTTCCAGACGTGTACAGGGTTCAGACAACGAGATGCGCTATTATTTGATTTCTTCAAATTAGTCCTGGAGCAGATAGAGCGCAAGAGCTGTGTAAACATGGAAGGCACTATCTTCTTCATCACAGCTATTGATGCACAGGTGAAACGCGTTGGTCTTGAAGTAAATGAGGACAAAACGGTAATGAAAGAAGTCTCAGAAAATTAACTCATCAAATATCTAACATGCAACTCTCCACATCAAAATCCCAAAAATATTACTCTCATATTGATTGCCACCCGAGAGTAACCTCTCGAGAGTTTACTAGCGAAAGTACTCTCAAATTAACAAGCATCTCAATTGGCACATACCTGCAATTCAGTAAAACTTCAAAATTAAACCTCATGATTTGTTTTTCAAATATATTGAAAGAAATTACCTGCTGCTTGCTTTTCGGAGACTTTCTGTCTATTTTCCGTTTTTTATCAATTAAATAACCAAATTACTTCATATCATAGATATTATTTAATCAAATTTATATTAGTTACAAAATTATCGCAATATATTTTGACTGATAAAACACAAATAAAAACATCATTTCTAAGATTTAACTGTCTTAAGTGAGAGCAGCACTCTTAGCAAAAAAAAAAAAAATGTTCCTTTTTGCTTACCTCTCGCAAGTGCTCCACATTTTAACCTGAACAAAAAAAAATTCATCGTATCCAATATCCTTTTTCTAAAAACTCTGAACAATTCAAGATAATGACCATGAAATGGGCTACTACCAACATCATCACTATCTATATTATGACGTAACAGCCACAACATCATTATAATGTAGTTATAATAGCGTGCGCGAGTTTGTGGTAACGTTATAATTATTATTGTAACTCGGTCGTCGTCTTACATACTTAGTTTGGACGACTGACGAATAATTTAAAGAACAAAAAAAAAAAAACTTTTCATTCCCCTCTTCGAAATAGAAAATTTCAAATTTTCTTCCTTCACCTTTAACGAGGACAATTTTCTTCTGCTCTTCTAACGGGTGATTTTTTAAGAGGTTTAGAACTTAAAAAAAAAAAAAAACACAAAAAATTCGAAAAAATGAATGAAATATTTATTTGAATCGATAGTTTGAACCTTGCAATTTAATGTTTAAAGATAATTTCATGCAAATGTTGACCGCGGCTGCGTCTCAGGTAGCCCATCCGCTGAGTCCAATTTTGGCATACTCTTTCACACATATCGGCCGGTATCTCACGAATGAATGCATGGATGTTGGCTTCCAGTGCGTCAATCGAAGCGGGCTTGTCCCTATAGACATTAGCCTTGACATACCCCCACAAAAAATAATCTAATGGTGTCAAATCGCACGATCTAGGCGGCCAATTGACCGGCCCGAAACGTGAAATTAACTGTTCACCAAACTCGCCTCGCAATTGCGCCATTGTTTCGCGTGCTGTGTGGCATGTGGCACCGTCTTGTTGAAACCACATATCATGCAAGTCAAGAACTTCCATTTCGGGCAAAAAAAAGTTTGTTATCATCGCTCGGTAGCGTTCACCATTGACAGTAACGCTGCGATTCGCATCATCTTTGAAGAAATATGGCCCAATAATGCCGCCGGCCCATAAACCGCACCAAACAGTGGCTTTTTCGGGATGCATTGGTAGCTGTTGCAATGCTTCTGGCTGATCTTCACTCCAAATGCGGCAATTATGCTTATTTACGTACCCATTCAACCAAAAATGAGCCTCATCGCTCATGGAAGCAGCGCGCGATGAACATTTCGAACCGAGCACGAATTTTGATAGTAAAATTCAATAATTTGCAAGCGTTGTTCATTTGTAAGACGATCCATGGTTAAATTGCAAACCAAACTGAAGCTGTTTGACAGTGACACAAGGTACTAAACACGCGTCAGCTGTCAAAACCAGTGTTGCCAAAACCAAACCAGCTAAAAAATCACCCTTTATATCTAATGCACAACGACGACGACGGACGACGACCAGTCGACAATATTATCCCACCTTCATAAAATTCCCAACTATATGTATCTCCCTTTACTCCCGAGCCTTCTTTACCTCATCAACAGATGCATCATCAAACAGCAGAAAATGTAGCAAGATGAAAATCTCTTAAGCACTCCAGCAGCTTCCAAGTATCCTCTGTGCCACCGTTTTTCTTCCTCATCGTCCGTCGTCGTCGTCGTCGTTGTCGTAGTCCATAGTCGTCATGGTACACATTAGAGGAGCAAAAGAGGAACCCACAGGCTTGCCGCAGAACAGCGATTTGTTTTCATCCCAAACATTGTCGGTCTTAACTTTTCAGTGGGGTGGCAGTTTTTGTGGTAAAGGAAGGAATACACATTGGAGAAACAGAGAGAGAGAGAATGAGAAGGTACCCAAAGCTGGCGCTCCATCATACCGTAATAAAATGTATAACGCAGTAAAAAAAAAGAAGTAAAAAATCAGAATAATAACGGGAACCCAACAGAAGAGAAGAGTAATCACACAACAACCCATTTGGACGCGACTCGTCGTCATTTACGGAAATATCTATGTGCTCCTCTAGGAACGTAGGAAGGCGCAAACCTACACCATCACACCGTCTCTACCACACCACCAATGCCACTTTGGATTTTGGATTACAACGATGGGTATTAGAGTCGTGTGGTGATCCTTACCTAGTTCTAGTTGTTCCAAACCATATATACATCGTTGGATATGGCAACCCACCACAAACGGTACTATTCCGAACCAGAAGATGAATAGCTTTACTAGCCAAGCAAGTCTGTTTTACCCACGAGCATACATACCATACACGCTATCATAGTTCCACTCAACTCCGTTAAATTCTGAATCTCTATGTTAGGTACCTATAAACTGGCGAAGGACGACTCTGTGATTTTTCTTCATCTAATTTAAGAGTTTTGGTGAAAAATTCATTAGCCAGAAGTTAATCATGGGTGGTAGGTTAATATACCTATATGTACATTAATATTTATATATGTATGTATGTGAGTATGTATTGCTGGTATTGACACCCTGTTCCAATAAAGAAGCATACGTGAATTTAATTTAGGAATAATTGCTGACAATTTAAGAAAAGCCCACAATATTTATCTAAAAGGCATGTTGGACACCTAGCACACCTGTACCTTCCAGAATGTACAAAGAGTACCAAAGTGAGAAACTCTTCAGACACCAACAATCAGTGTTCTCAGCATCGACATCGGAACATAAGAATTTCGAATATTTTAGTTGAGATTTTCAATAGGGTCTCAGTGGGGATTATGTCGGGTCTAATGGTTGTAGTTTCCTTGGTAGCCCAAAATTCACCCGATTTCTGATTGTATTGGTCACAAAATGAAAATACAGTCGACTCCCTATAAGTCGAACTCTCAAAGAATATCAAAATTATTTCGAGTTAGAGAGAGTTTTGCAAAAATTCGATTTAGAGAGAAGTAAATAAGTTTGGAAATTTGAGAGGAGTTTACAATAAACATGGTGAAAAAATTCTTGTTAGAGGGAAATTCGACTTAGGGGGAGTTCGACTTAGAGTGCGTCGACTGTAGTTGCATGAAATTGATAGCCAATTAAATTATCTAGAAGATTGATTTTGAAAAATTTTGCCGTAAACTTGACGGTTAAGGAGTTATTGTGCTGTAAAGAGGGAAGAAACTGAAAATCTTACAAAATACGAAATTTTAGGCTTTTTTGGGAGCTCCATAGCGACGTTTGTAGTGGTTATACAAAAAGACTCTCCGAGTCATATTTGTAGGAAATTTTATTGTCTACAAATGTCTCTTATATTTTTTTCCAAAAAAATATACCGGAAAGAAGTTATAAGCAAAAAACTGAAAAACGTGCCGATTTTTTGTAGTTTTTCCAGGATTTTGAAGGGCGTGGTTGTGGAATTTTCATCTACCAACCATACCATATAACATATCAAAAATTTAGAACTACCCGACCTTTTGTAGGGTAACCTCCCTATTTTTACCTCTATTTACTGGACTATGAAAGATAGGTACATTTTTTCGGTAAGAGTTACCGTTCGGGAGATATTAATTAAAAGCCGTTTGGGTGGCCTTTGACCCCCGTAAGATTGCAAGCAGCAGTCATATCGATGGGGACTTTTTACAGTTTCCTAAGAATGCTTTGAGGAGGCTATATACCAAAATTCAGCTTTCCTCCATTAATTCCGTAATTTGGCTGATTTTAAGGCTTATATGACTGGACTATGACGTTATTTGGAGTAGTAATATGATCCATTTCTGCATCAGGACCAGGTACTACAAGCGTAAAGCCGTTCATTCTTGATGGTATAATGGATCAGCATGAATATTTGCAAAATTTTAAGGTTAATTTGCTGTTATCTGCCTGAAATGTCAGTCTGAGTGGTGGCTGCAAGTTTTTATCAAAATAAGGATCCTAAATGCAGAGCTCATTACTGTACAACTGAAACATCTTTTAATAATTTTTTTTTCTTCAAAAAATGAAACAAAATAACAGCTGGCTGGATTAAAATGAAACTTTGTAAGGTTTTTGTTGGTGTATTCAACTGTAAATTCACCCTCCACATTAGTTTTCTTGATATTTTAGATTTAACGGTTGATTAAAAAAAAACACCAAAAGCTTTTTTTTCTTGCTTTTTTAAATTCATTTTAAGAATGGAAAACATTTTTTTTTTAAGTACAAAATCTTAAGTCAATTTTTTTTTTCATGTGATGTGATTTCTTTTCTTTTTTGGTTTCGTGTCATCCGTTGTGGTGCTAAGGGTTCCAAATAATTGTGTTTTTCGGTTCGTTTCGACGGTATTTTCTTCCATTTACATTTTCAAATAAAATTCAACAGCAAACTATAACAAACTGTCGAATTTTCGTCTGAAATAATGTTACGGTCAATTAATTGTACGAAAAACAAGTGCAGACTAGGATCTAGTAATATACGATTTTCTTTTTAATTGACATTTCGCTATTGAAATTGCGTACTACACAACAGAAATCAGAACGACATTTTTCGTTTATAATTTCGTTGTGTCAATTTCTGTATTAAAATTTTCGTTTCACTTCAACTGTGTACTATGCTTGAGTCGGAAAAATGTTTCCCAAGGTTTAACACCAAAAAAAGAACCAACTTAATAGAATAAGGGTATATAATACCTAAAATTAGGTCGAAACTAATTACAATTATTCGTTTCATATTCAAGGTAAATTTATATTTATTAGAACTACGGGATGCACATTACTTTAAAATTTTGTCTTTTAGATCTCAAAAGAAGAAATTTTAATCTTCAAATTTATTTTCATGCGACTCTGATACGATCATTTCTAACTATCTATCTATTATCTATGGCCATTTGAAAAGCGATATAAAAATTTGGATTTTTGTTCCCTTAATTTTAACCACTATGTAGTGTAGTTGTAGCTTAGCGTAATTTTTTAATTAAATACTAAGCATACAGAAATATTTTTATAAATATCGTTGGAGTCGTTTTCGAGAATAATGAGATTTTCTTCGACGGTTTTAAGCATTTCTGTGAAAGGTTTACTAACTGTAATTTTTGCATAAACGTAAAATATTTTTTTTTAATAAATTTTCAAAAAAATCGACTAAATTTTTTTAAAATATATAAAAAAAAACATCCTTTTGAAAATGGTGATGAGTTATAGTTTATGAACTGTTTTGGAGCTACTGCAATTAAAATTAATCACATCGTTTCAAGAGAAAAGAAAGTTAAAAATCGCTCCTTTGGAGATACCTACCAATAATTACCATTTTTTTAATGGTTCTCCACCCTTTACCAAAAAAAAATGTATTTATTTTGATTTTTTGTTTCGAGAAAAGTTTTGAGAAAAAATAAGAACATGTAAATTTGCAAAAAAAAAAACTGTAAGGCAAATATATACCGTTATTTTTGGTTCTAGCAAAAAATTAAAGAAAAAACATTGTGTATCAAGTTAAGAGAAAATTGATCCAGTTTTTTAGGATGTATCATTTTTTAAGGGAATAACTACAGAGAGTTTGACCTATGACAACAATTGTTCAAAATTGCGAGCTAGATATTTCTTGTGAGCACACTTTATTCCTCCGATGAATAGACATTAAAATATATCGATATAAAAAAATGTACGTCAAATTTTATACCTTTTAGTTATTTTTGGCTTATCTTTTAAACAGCATAAACAAAATATTTGCAAGAAACCGGTAGTAGAGTACCATTGAACATTTATGTATCTATTCAGTTGAAGCGGAGTGTATATCACAAGTAAAAATAAATAATTTAATAAAAATTTTTACTTTTCAGTTATTTACATTAAGATATGTCTTCCCGTGTAAGGACTAACCCAGCTAGATTTGTATATTAAACATTATGATTTGTACACTCGGGCGTATGAGTAATATTTTGAACTTAAATACTTCGAGGATAAAAATTGAACTTAAATATTTTTCACTTTTTACTGTTTTTGACCACCCACAGTTTTCGATAAAATTGATTTTGAAAAATGGTGGGGCACAAGAACACTGCCTCTCAAAAATCGATTTTTTTCAAATTTGACTTATGTTTTCGATAGGTCTTTGTTTAAACATTAATGACTATTTTTACTTTTTTTAATTATTTTGTTTTCGAAACTTGAATGATGACCATTCAAAATTCGCATGGAAAATACTTTTTGTTAAGTTAGAATAATTTTTAAGGGTGTTTTTTTGGTTCGTTTTAGATAATTGAGGCTTATACAATTAGCATCCTTTTCAATTTAAGAAACTAAAAAAATGAAAAGAAAAAATACAAAAGAATAAATCAAAATAAAAAATTTCAAAAATCAAATAAAACTATTTTTGGGAGTAGTCAAAAAAAGTTAAGGGGTGATCAAAAATGATCATTTAAATGGTCATCTTTTACAAATGAAAATGGACACTTGAGTGGGCCAACTAAGCACAATAATAATAATAATTTTAACTATATGCCTGTAAGACCTTAGGTCTTTTAAATGCAACCTGAATTGCACGGCACTAGTTAGAAAGAGTAGGAGGATAGGAAAGATTTGGCACAGTGGATTGAGATCATGGTGTTTATTATCTCATTAAATCTCACGGGTGGCGTCCAGTTAAGCTGGGAGAATGTAGAAAAGAATGCTGCCTAGAATGGGGCTCGAACCCACACCTCTAAGTTAGCAGTCAAGCACTACATCCACTGCACCATTGCCACCCACAACTGTGGATTGTGTCTTAATGTTGCACAGAGCTTCGACTTTAGAGAATCTCACAAGAAAAAATCTAACCTGACTAATAACTCGGTTTTATGTATGTATTTATTTATTTGAAAGGATAATGCCATATTGAATTAGCAATTTTAATGGTAGGATGAGATTGAAAAAACTAGCACATGAAACAATTGAAGCGTTTAGAAGATGAAGGTTCTAAGTGACATTTTCAAAGTTTTGAGTAATCAGCATTTAAAGTTTTTGATCTATAACTTTTTTGGTAAGAACCTTAAAAATTATATACGGCAAATTTTAAAGTAACATAACTCAAGTGTCTCTTATAGTTATATTCTTCTTTGTTAAAAACAAAGGACTTGCGAGATATTTACAGTTTTGTGTACTTAATACCTTTTTCCACAAATTTTTTTGTGATCCATTGCTCACATAGCACATTCATCCACAAAGTAAAGTAAAATAAAACGTTGAGGTAAAATTCTTTTTGCATATAAATGAAGGTTTTAAGCGCGTTTAACACATTCTTCCACTAAGTTTTTTGAGAAAGCCATGGCATATAACACCTTCATCCTTGCCTAAATTTGAATCGAGAGGAGATAGAGAAGTGCAGATGAGATAGAAATTTAAGTTTGAGTATAGGACCTTCATCTGTACGAAAAAACGATTTTTTCAAAAAATGTCACTTAGCACCTTCATCTTCTAAGCGCTTCAATTGTAATGATGCACTCACTGTACCTATTATCACATAGAGAGCTAAGCTCATACATACAACTGTGATTTGTGCAACCTGCAGGAGAGAGAAAATATCTTTCATTTCATTTGAGTATGTCCCGTGTTGAAGGAGATAAGACGATCTTATTTTGGAAAAAATACTCTTGAATTCGATGAAGTTGAAAAGTACCTGAACGGGTTGGACTGGAAACTTCTGTAGTGTGATGTTTTATTTCTACTAAGACTTCCCTATAAAAAAAAAAATTTTGTTTTCGCTAAACTAAAAGCCCTTAAAAGAAAAAAAAATGGTTTTGTTTTCGCTAAACTAAAAGCTCTTATAAAAAAAAATGTTTAAACAAAAACAATAATTATATTTTTAACTGTTAAAGTTTTCTTAGAATTGAAATTATTGTAAAATTTAGCAAATGTGCCACTCTGGCAGACGACAGATATTGTCATGCCTTAATTATTCAATTGTTCTTTATTCTTAATGATAACAACTGTACAAATTTTATATTGAATACAAATCTATCTATCTATCTACATAGTACGTAAGCAGCATATCAGTTGAACAGTAAGACTCGAATAAAGAAGTTATCAAGTACCCGAAGGTGTTCATATTACATGGCGCAGTCGTAAAAAAAAAAAAACAAGAAGTATATGGGTAGAACAAAAAATACCAAAGTTGAAGTAAAAAGACCACGTGGTAGACCTCCGAAACAAGTGCGATACGTTTATATTAACACCAGCATGGAATTTTTGAAAACAAATCAATGAGCTCAATTTAAGCTCTGGGAACTTAAGAGATAATTGGCAGAATTTTTATAGAAATTTCGAAGTATTTTCGACAGCTATCGAACTAAATAAAAAACCAGAAGTGGTTCAAGTTGCCATATTTCTCAACGCTGCTGGTGATGAAGCCACTGAAATATTCCAAAACGTGCTCAAACTAGAAGATGCGGACAGAAAAAAACTAGTACCTGTAATTGCAGCATTCAAAGAGTTTTGTATAGGAAAATCAAATCCAGTATATGAAAGTTTCATCTTTCATACAAGGAACCAGGGCAATGCTGAACCATTTGACAATTTTTTGATGGAAATAAAAAAACTTGTGAAAAAGTGCGAGTTCATTGATGTAGACAGAATGGTAAAGGACCGAATCGTACTGGGAATCAATGACAAAAATCTCCAAAAACGATATCTGGAAACTGATGGATTAACGCTAGAGAAGGCAATCGAAATGGCTCGTACAGCAGAGGTAACAATCAAACAGATGGAACAGATGAACACAAGAGCAGATGCACCGGTAGATGCCATAAAAAAACAAGGAACGTATCAGCAGAGTGAAAAAAAACCTAACAGTACAGTAACAACAGAACTTATCATAAAAACTCTTCTTTTAATTTTTCTAGATCAGCAAATGTAACGGACCTCCAATTTGATTGCATGAAGTGCGGTAGAACACATGGCAAAAGAGCTTGCCCAGCTTTTAGAAAGAAATGTTCTCTATGTAACGGGTTTAATCACTTTGCAGTTGTATGCAAAAACAAACCTGTTCGGGAAGTTCACGCCGAAGATAGCGAGGTAAATGAATTAAGCGAAGATTTTTTTTTGATACTATAACGGATAAAATAAATAGATCGAGCTCATGGAAAGAAATTATAAAAGTGCAAAATACTAATATTATATTTAAATTGGACACTGGAGCCATGGTTAATATTTTACCAGTTAATACTTAAAAGAGCTCAAAAACATAAATTTGACTAAAAATGCAACCAAACTCTCAGCTTATAATGGAACGGAAATTAGATCACTGGGTACAGTTAATTTAGAATGCTTGGTTGCTAATAGAAAAGTTTTTATAGAATTTTACGTAGTTGACGAAGATAGGATACCACTTTTAGGCCTAGAAAGTTGCATGAGATTAGGGTTAGTTAAAAGGATAAATGAAATTAGAAACGATGAAATATTAAACAATGAAGAAAGCAAATCAAGGGAAAAAAATCTACTTTTAAACAAATACCCAAAAGTTTTTGCTGGTGTAGGCTGTTGCTATAAAAATGTTCACATAAGGATTTTAAAAAAATGCTACACCAGTAGCGAAACCATCAAGACGCGTGCCCCTATCGCTGAAAGATGATTTAAAACAAGAATTGAATAGGCTTTGCAAACTCAGAATAATAGAACCATGTGATAGCTCGAGTGAGTCTGAGTGGATATCAAACATTGTCATTGTTGAAAAAGCAAACAAATTGAGGATCTGCCTCGATCCCAAACATTTAAATGCTGCAATTAAACAACATTTTCACGAAATTCCATCGTTTGAAACTATAAAATCAAATTTTGCAAATAAAAAAGTGTTTTCCGTATTCGACATCAAGGATGGATTTCATCAAGTCGAGCTTGACAATGATTCGAAAAAAGTTTGTACTTTTAGTACACCGTTTGGGCCAGAGAATATCAAATAAAGAAGCCAATCCTTCGTACGTTTCACCCCCCAAAACCCATTTGTTTACATTGTTGTATTTGTAATTTCATTTCGTGTTGAAGAAATAGATGTGAATTGCAACAACAACAAGACCTGTGCTGAATGATGTGCTGAATGACTAGTTGATTCTATGTGTGCGTTTTGCACTGCTTTTCACTAATACTTTGCAAATCTAATACATCAGCTGTTCGCTTCCAGCTTGTAGGCAAATCAAATTGACAGCTGAGGATTGACTTCTTTATTTCATATTCTCTGGTTTGGGCTCTATCGGTACATAAAACTGCCCTTGGGTATTAAAATAGCTGCAGAAGCTTTCCAACAAATAAATGAACAAAATTTTGGTGATATTCCGAATATTTCGATTTATATAGATGATATTGAAATAGCGACAAACACTGTAGAAGAGCACGACAGAACGGTACAGTTGGTTTTGAACCGAGCTCTAGAAAAAAATGTAACATTTAACAAAGACAAAGTCCAATACAAACAAAAGCAGATAAAGTTTTTAGGACACATAATAAGCGAAAATGGTATTGCACTAGACGACGATAGGGTAAAAACAATTCAAGAGCTTAAACCTCCAAATTGCAAGACTGATTTGCAGAAATTATTAGGTTTTATTAACTATGTAAAAGAATATGTCCCTAATCTATCTCAGTTATCTACCCCATTAAGGGAATTACTAAAAAAAATATGTGCTTTCAATGGTCAAGTGCACATGACATATGTCTCCAAAAAATAAAAGACACAATACTCAGAGCACCGATTCTTAAATCAATTGATCCAAATTTAACGATCACCATTCAATCTGATGCTTCAGTTTCAGGTCTCGGAGCCTGTTTACTACAAAATAATAGACCAGTTTCATTTGCCTCATGTAGCCTTACGGACATAGAAAAACAATACGCAAACATCGAAAGAGAGCTACTAGCAATCGTTTTCGCGTGTAGTAAATGGCACTCGCTAATATATGGTAGGCAAATTAATATAGTCACGGATCATAAGCCTCTATTAGGGATCATCAACAAAGAATACAATAAAATACCTTCCCCTCGTTTGCAGCGAATGAAACTCAAATTGGAAAAATACAAATTAAATTTAGAATATATGCCAGGTAGTAAATTGATCCTAGCCGATCTATTGTCGAGAAATAGTTGTTCAATAAAATTTAATAAGAACGAGATTAAGGGTCTAAATGAGCTGATACATACGGTTAATATGAGCAATGCCAAAAAAGAACTTTACAAAAAAAAAACTGATGAAGACAAATTACTTAAGGAAATCAAGGAATTTTTATGGAAAGGGTAGCCAAAAGATAAAAGCAAAGTTCCGCACAACTTTAAATTATTGTGGAGCCTAAAGGAGGATCTGTTTCTTGATAATGGTCTAGTGTTCTACTGCAATAGAATATTTGTTCCTGAAGAATTAAGAGATTCAGTATTGCAAACATTACACTTTTCACATCTTGGTATAGAGAAAACCAAAGCAAGGGCCCGTTCTTTAGTATATCGGCCAACCTTGAACCAAGAAATAGAAAAACTATTGGCAGCTTGCAAAGTCTGCCAAAAATACAGGTCAAGTAACATAAAAGAGCCGCTTAAGAACCATGAGTAACCAGAAGGACCGTATCAAAGGATAGGTATGGACATAATGGAGTACGACAGTAAATCGTACTTAGTCGTAGGTGACTATTTATCAAAGTTTATAGACATATTACCGCTAAGTGGCAAAACAGCCAAATCAATCATAAGAAAACTAGAGCCGTCTTTTGCTATTCATGTCATTCCAAGGCAAATAGTAGCAGATAACATGCCATTTAACTCTCTCGAATTTAAACATTTCACTGAAAAATTAGACATAGAATTGATCACAAGTAGTCCAAAATATGCAAAATCTAACGGTTTCAGTGAAAAGTGTGTTCATATTGCAAAAAATTTAGTAAGAAAATCATTAGAATCAAAAACTAGTCTCTGGTTAGCACTTCTTGAGTACAGGAATACACCAATAAGAAACTCAAACCTAACACCAACCGAAGTATTAATGGGTAGGCAAACTCGCACACTATTGCCTGGTGTAAAAAATCTATACAAAAATAGCCGCATATGCAACGAAATACTACCAGTGCTAAATTACAATAATCTTAGAAATAAATACTATCATGATCGTGATGCTAAAGAAAAAAGACCGTTCCAAGTAGAGCAGAAAGTTTGGTTGCAAGATGGAAAGTTTTGGCTACCGGGAATAATTAAAGAAAAACATTCGCTCCCAAGGTCATATTGGGTACAGCTGCAAAGTGGTAAAATTCTTCGCCGAAATTCAAAATTTTTAAGAGCACAAGCCTAAATCCATTACAATGTACCTACAAATCAGAATGCAAGTTTGCCTAATATCATTTCTTCGTATTTTATAAATAAATTAACATTTGAATAAATAGTCATTTGAAGTTCTTGACTTAACAAAACTACTAGGAATTACATCAAGATAAAAATATGTACCTACTTATTTTTAATGTTAAGATTTAAAAATTATAATTTAATATAATTCGATAAAATTATTGAAGTGGATTATTTTGTTTTCTCTTTATTACTTATTTTTATTATTATTACTGTTTTCTTCATTTTTTCTCTGTTACAAATTTTCATTATCATTACTTCTTGGATTGCTTTATTTCTATTATTTTTATCAAAATCATTACTTCATTACTTTTATTACTTTTTATTGTTTATTATTTTTAAACTATTTACTTAAAAAAAATATACACATGAATTTAAAACTGAAGGGATAGAAGAGAAGCAAGTTGTGAAGAATTGAATTATATTAAAATACATACACTCCCGTTCAATTGAATAGGTTCAAAATTTTCGAGTGCGATTAACCGTTATAACTCCGAACTATGTGGAATAAATGATTTTTTGAAAATGGCATTAGAGAAAGCATCCAATTGAGGAGAGAATAAGAAAACACACAATATCAAACTTACCATCATTACACGTTTTATTATCATTTCTTTAAATTCATATTGAAATCGTAGCACTTTTGTTCGTTTATTTGAATAGGTGCACCGCCACCTTTGTCATGGTTTCTTTGATATGACACAAACAAATTGAGAACAAACGTAGAATGCATGGAGGAAAAGCTCTTTTCGCGGCTGTATACGCGAAAATGTATTGCTTTCATGATAAATGGCTAACGGGACATCAAATTTCGGGAAAAAACTTACAGAATCTATTCTTTGATCTATAATTATCTGAAAAATAAACAAAAAGATGGCGTCGATATGAAAGGATGCAAATAACCTGCTATCTCCGCAAGTGATAGGCGAAAAAGTCTGAGGATTGCGTCTAATTCGTCGGTTTAAATGGCTAAAACAAGGGAAGAAGCTAGGTTCAGCACCAGTATTTCAGCAGTCGAGAGTATTATTAAAAGTTCTGCATACCGAAAAAGAAGAAAATTAAATGAAACCACACCTAAACGAAGTTAGCAAAAACGAAAAAAAACAAACCGAATGCAGTTTTGTAAGCTTCATAAGACTTGAAAGAATAAGTGGCGTAAAGTCATTTTTTCTAATGAAAAAGGGATTAAATTCAATGGAATTGATGGATTCAAATTGTATTTCCATGACTGATCGTTTTTGTGTAACTAAACCATAGTCATACTAATAGTTCAAAAATGTGGGGTTAAATTTCTTTTCCTTGAATTCTCAAATTGTAAATTCTTTCAACTAAGCGGTGGTTTATTTAAATTTTTTCTTCTTTTTTGGTATGAAGAACTTTATATTACACTCTCGACTGTAGAAATACTCGCACTAGACCTAGCTTGTTCCCTTATTTAAGCCATTTGAACCGACAAATAAGATCCAACCCTCAGAATTTTTCGTCTATAGCTTGCGGTACTCTTAAGAAGAGTATTATCGAAACAATTCCAAATCATGACAGAAATTTGGTAATTAATGATTACTGATTAAAATTTGGTGGGTTCACTGGTCAAGTTTTCATACATTTTAAAATTGTGATTAAGTAAGTATTTAAGAGAAAACTTGCCAAGTAAATCCACCAAATTTTAATCAGTAATCATTAATTACCAAATTTCTGTCATGATTTGGAATTGTTTCGATAATACTCTTCTTAAGATATTTGATATTAAACTTCATGAACTTAAAACTTGGCATATATTTTAGATCTCATTACTTTTTTTTGGCTGAGTTTTTACGCACAGGTTTCTTGTGCAAATAAGAACTTGGCTCCTTTTTTAACATTTATGTTTTTGTTGTGATTTCACTCCTTTTTGCAAAGACTAATTTTGCCAGGTGAAAGTCAAGCCCTACCGGTCTACAAAGTTTCATAACCGAACCGAAAATGCTCCATACAAATAATAGCAATTCTGATAAAGTTGGTGGATGGCACCCCCCCCCCCCCCCCCCCCCCCCTGAATGGACAATTCCAAATTTTCGATTTTTTTCCTTTCTAAGTACTTCAAGTCCTACCGACCTACCAATTTTCATCGTTCTACAACAATCGGAAGTGCTCCATATAATTTATAAGAATTTTTAAGAATGTGGGTCCATGCCACGCCCCCCTGAACTGAAACTTCCAATTTTTCGATTTTTTTTCTTCTAAGTACTTCAAGGCATACTAACCTACCAATTTTCATAGTTCTACAACAATCGGAAATGCTTCATATAATTCAAAAGAATTATTGAGAATGTGGGTGGATGCCACGCCCCCTGGACTGAAACTTCCAATTTTCGATTTTTCTTCTTTTAAGTACTTCAAGGCCTACCGACCTACCAATTTTCATCGTTCTACAGCAATCGGAAGTGCTCCATATAATTTATAAGAATTTTTAAGAATGTGGGTGGATACCACGCCCCCTGAATGCAAAATTCCAATTTTTCAATTTTTTTCTTTCTAAGTAATTTAAGCCATACCGACCTACCAATTTTCATCGTTCTACAACAATCGGAGGTGCTCCATATAATTTATAAGAACTTTTAAGAATGTGGGTGGATGCCACGTCCCCTGTATGGAAAATTCCAATTTTTCAATTCTATTCTTTCTAAGTACCTCAAACCCTACCAACTTACCAATTTTCATTGTTCTACAACAATCGGAAAAGCTCCATATAATTTATAGAATATTTAAGAAAGTGGGTGGATGCCACGCCCCCTGAATAGAAAATTGCAGATTTTCGATTTTTTCCTTTGTATGTACCACAAGGCCTACCGTTGTGCGAAATTTCAAGTTTCTACGATATCGGGAAGTGCTCCATAATTTTGATGATCTGTCAGTGAGTCAGTGAGTCAGTGAGTCAGTGAGTCAGTGAATCAGTGAGTCAGTGAGTCAGTGAATCAGTCAGTCAGTTACGGTTTTTGCGATTTTTGAAGTCCTATATCTTGGGAACTACTAATGCTAAAGAGTTGAAATTTGGTGAGCCACCTGTGTTTGATCAGTTCAGCAAATACTCCGAATTTGAAGTTTCTGACTTTATTGGTACGGAAGTTAGAGGGGGTTGAAAATCGCCTGAGTTTGTTCCTGTAAAAAGGGTGTAGTGCCGCGAACTTGGCTGGGCACTACCGTGCCCTTTGATATAAACTTAAAGAGGGAGATGTAATGATGCACTCACTGTACCTATTATCACATTCACATAGAGAGCTAAGCTCATACATAGTACGTAAGCAGCATATCAGTTGAACAGTAAGACTCGAATAAAGAAGTTGTCAAGTACTCGAAGGTGTTCATATTACAACAATGATTTGCACTAAACAAATATTTAGAGGAAAAATATCATTTTGAATTGATTTTTATTTATTAAAGTCTTTGAGTGCTTTTTGCATAAAAATGGTAAAAGGAAATCATTGTGTACTCCTGTTTTGCTGATGAGGAGGTATTTCTCCTTCATCGGGAATGAATTACAATTTATTTAGAAATCGATTTTTTACTCTTCTTTTGGGTTCGTCTTGAATGCAGAAGGCACCACTTCAGAAACCTTGGACTCCATATTCCTACCTAGGGCACTCAGCTTTTATTTAGAAAAACAAATCATTTACTCACAAAAATCTTGGCATTTGGCTTATTTTTAAAATTTAATTTAAAAAAATTGAATCAGTAGAAGGGAATAAGCGCCAAAAATTGAAAAACCGCTTTATTATATTTTATTTTTATGTTAACAAAGATACACATTTTAGTAAAAAGAAATTGACGAAAATCAACTTAGTTTTTTCTTGAAGTGCATTAGAAACTGCAAATTTGGACTCTAGTTGCAAATTTCTACCTGGCTCAGTTGCTGAGAAAAGGAAATTTACTGCTAACTTCACAGTGACGTTAAAAGTGAAAAATGAAATTGTTCGATTTTTTTCTTTCAAATTTGGACTTCCAATTTTGGACATTAATTTTTCTTGAACTGCAAATTAAACTGCATATTTGGAGCCTAGCTGCAAATTTCTAAGTATCTGAGAAAAGGACATTTATACAGTATGAAATATTTTTTATATAAGGATTTAAAAATTTGTTTTTTTTTCCTTTTCTTGAACTGCAAATTCAGAGCCTTATTTCAGATTCCTAGCTAGCCCGGCTGCTGAGAAAAGAACAGGCACTGCTAACTTCACAGTTAAGTTAGCAGTACAGTCGGTTACACCCACTATTTGGTGAACTGCAAAATCCGGAATAGAATTGCATAAAAAATGCAAAAAAACTGCAAATTCCTGTCATGGTCCCTCAAAAATGTTATTCCAACTTCACACACATTCAATTGAGGCTGTGAGTGGAATAGTGGAACTAAATTTATGTGATAAACTCCAACAAAGCTGGTATTTCCCATGAAGGTATATCCTATAAATATTGTAAGGTATAATTTTTCTTCTGGCATAATGGTTAGTGCGTTGGACTGTCATGCCCAAGGTCTGGGTTCGATTCCCAGCCACTGCCACCTCAAAACAGAAATGTTTTGTCCGAAGTACTGCCTCTTGCGAGTAACTGACTCTGCTTTTCATCTAGCTATTCGCACTCGGCAAATGGTCGAAATCCTGCGTAAGCCCTTGCGTCTATCTGACTTTCAGTTATAACGGTGTTTGAAGGATCATAAATACAAAATGAAAAATCAAAACTAGCAGACCACTCAGGAAACCGAGCCCCGTGTGGTTTTTGGCGGGGACCTTATTTAGAATTGGAACTCATTCACTACACACTAAGGGTGAAATTTAGCTTGGAAGTCATTTTTTGTAGTCCTGTCGCTTGAACGACATTTTGAAAAATGATTCCCAATCGGTAGTCCAGTCAGGGAACCAAAATCCCTGCCCTTTTAATGAAGGTGAACTTATGTTTATATCTATAATTTAGTTTTAACATGCTTTAGTCATTGTTGTAATCATTCCGCTTGGGCGCAATTTTCAAAAATGGCGCCCAATGTGGGAAAATGGTAAAATGAAAATAAACTCGCAAATTATTTGGAAAATGTCCATGATCAAAATAACGATTGATGTCTCAAAAGATAGGTGTTGAGTAGGCGCACCTTAGAATAAAATATCAGTGCTGCCACTTTTCGGGAACATATTTTTTTTATGCCAAGGTGTGGGATGTGTTTACTTATGTTCTTCTCAAAATCATGAATTTCTGTGAATTTGAGTACAATTTAATTTAGGTAGTTTGTATATGAATTTCGACAGAACTTCGGGCTAAATGTAGAAAATCGTAGTTTTGAAAAGTACCTACACAAAGAGACATATTATGTATGTAGATACTCAAGTTGAAATTCGACCTATTTTCATGTATTTTTTTTAAAGCATGTAATTTTCTATAGCTCTGGGTCTGAATATGTTTTATTTTTCATTACATAATTACAGGTATACGTATTTGCACCTGTATACCTGCTTGTACATATATGCTTAAAACAAAATGTCTACCATTAGCAAAGTCCTATTTGTTTGACAAGGAATCGATCAAACAATAAATGACTACCTACGAGTATAACTATATGTGTAGGAATTTTGTTTTATTTTTATTTTGTACCTTCCAAATAAAATACCATCGCACTTAAATCACTTTTATTTTATATCCGGTCTTTTTTTTCCAGAATTTCTAACATATTTTATTCATGAATTATCTACATGTACATTTTGTACAACGGTGTATAGCAGCCAGGCAGGGTACCGAAGGAATAGTTTATTATTTATTAATAACAAACAAACATTTCTACGGCAACGACTTTGGGTGCCACAACACAAAAAACACCGAATGGGTTATAAAAACAAGGGGGAGGTTAAGATGGAAATGAAAATTTTGAATAAGGATGAATTGCCCTCCCTGTAAGACATATACATATATCGACATACCTACATAGAGTTGTTGCAGGCTAAAGGGGTTGAAAATATCCACAAGAGAATATTATAAACACTCATACGAATGGAGAGGAAAAATTTTATTTCTTCTCAGAGAAAGAGAAACAAACTGCGCAAGAATTTATACAAAATTCGACTCATCCACAAAAGATAATATAATTTTTTTTTTCTGATATTTTCACTCAATTTAATGAAGGTGTTTTATATGAAAAATAATTGTGGCAGGTGTTATCAATCAGTGATGCTGACATCAGGATTCGGGATTGAGAAAAAATAGCTCATTAAAAATTATTCAGGTCGAATATAAGAGTAATGGAATGTATGTGGAACGTAATTGGTGTTTGGTGTGTTGCCATGGATATCTTCTGTAGGTGCATTTTTAATTGATATTTTTTTTTTTATTAAAAAGAAGTATTCGTAATTTAATAACTATACAAACAAACAAATATTCAATTTCATTATTTTTAAGTGTAAACTTAGAGATTCAAAACAAAGGTAGGTGTCTGTGTATATTTGAAAGATACAATCCACATGGAATAATTATTGTAATTAAATAAGCAGTAAAAACTTTTCCATGACATGTCATTCTCTCATCAAGCAGCAATCCTATCCTGATGGAAAAAATTAACTAAAAGACATACTGCACACATTTAAAGGTAGGTTTATACGGGTAATGTGTGTAATATTTTGTCACACCTGAGTTGTCGTCTCACCTGGTTGCCCATTTATTTATTTTTGCTTAAAAATGGGTAATTTTTTTTTTTGTTTTGTCTAAATTAAAACTCTTACATAGTTTTACACTTTTCATAGCCATCCACATCAGTAATGTGTTGTCTACAACGTGGAGGTATACCTACCTCACTCATAGGTATAATGAAGGTATAATAAAAGTAGAACCTAAAAAATATTCTTTTCAACTCATGTTCATTTGGCGAAACAAAACCGGCCTAAAAAGAAAAAAAAGAGAAGTGTAGGGAGGCTTATCCGGGAATGGGAATAGGGGGAATACAATAACACACACAAATGAAGAAAATTGAAATAATAAAGTTGTGGAATATAGCAGTAGAGCAAGCCTCTTCCTCAGCACTTAGCAGCAGGCAAAAGGTAAACTAATTAGATGCCAGTTGTTGGTCAGGAATAAGAACAACAGCACAATGAGTATGCCAGAATAACTGCAGTGAAAATGATTAAAAAAAAAAAAAAAAAAAAAATAGGAAAAAGAGGGAGCGATTTTACCGGCCGTATCGAGCGGAAAAAGGAAGTTGTGGGTACGCACCGTCAATTAAATAAAAAAGAAAAATTAAATAAAAAAAAGAGAAGTAAATATGAAAGGAAATGCAAAAAGCCATCGGTCAGTATATTGACAGTGAAGAGATGTATATCGGTGATGCGTGATGCGTAATGCGTGTGGTGTGTGATGTGTGGTGTGTGGATCCATTGAGGTAGGGCATAAGGGCTAAGCACGAGCACATGGTATTGGTATAAGTGTGTTACATAACAATATGTGATGGAAGTAATTTATGGATTTATTGGATAATGAAGGTTTGTTGTTGTTTGAATGCACACGTTTTGTGGAGCATAGTTCCGCAAGTGTAGATAGATAATAATATCACGTTGCTAGCTATATATGTATGACGAAGAGACAGCCAATGAATTTGAATGTTTGAGAAAGTAATAAACAAAGAACAGAGGTAAATAGATTAATATGTACATAACCACATGAACACCAACCAGATTGTCTTTTTTTATCAGGCTCTAGTTTTATTGCAAAAGTCTTTGATTCAACTAAAGTCGATCAAAAATACATATTTGATATGAAACTATTCGCAGCACCGCCGATAACAAAAATTGGCTTTAAGTCAATTTTGAAGAAAAACTCTTGCAATAAACCCTTAAGTTTTTCACATATTAAGTTTCTTCAAATATCGAGTCACATGGTTCTCAAAGCTATAATGGTCTTAGAGCCAACGACATGAAAAGTAAAGTCATTTGCGTAAAGTTGTAAGTTCAATTTATTGATGGGTGTACTAAATCCTAAATCTTACACTGAACCTTTGGGAAAAGCACTCGAAATATGTGAACAAATACCTGTTAAGAAATTTCAGCGCATCGATGGGAATATACTGACAGAAATGACCAAGGATCTAAGCACAGAGCAACAGTACTTGCACAAGATTGTGTCAGCAGTTATATCAGGTGAACTCCCACCAGATCTATCAAATAAATCTGTATTGTATCAGCTATTTTTCAAAACAGAGAGGTGGAAAATTTTATTAATTTGGAGAACCATCAAATGGAAAGGAAGAAAAGTGCGGGGACACCGAAAGGTGTCCCAGCAACTAGATCAAAAGGTCCAGCGGTACCAGTAGCGGGTACATCGACAGATGTGACAGCAACGGCACCAGCAACCACGTCATCATAAGCAACGGCCGATACCACCGCAAAGAGAAGGAAGAAAATAAGGTGTGCGCAAAACCTGGTGAAGCGGCACTCTACCACCACTCTAGCAGAGCTGCCAGCTGGGGGGTGGGGGGGGCGTCGACATCAGCCATGGCAACAGCAACCAACAAATTGCAGCAACTATGTGAGCTCTTCACCCTCCGACGAGGAGGTAGTATACATGTCTGAAGGGGGAGAGAGACTGTATACTACGGGTGACAGCAACATCATCCTAGGTCTCTCCACACCAGAGGCGTAATCTGAAGATGAAGATGAGGCACAAAATGCCATTGATAAACCACCAAAGACTTACAAAGAGCACAAATAAGCACCTAAATTGGTGCTATTAAAGGGGAGATGGAGCGCCTCAAAGCCAAACTTGAGACACTGGTTCTATCTCTCAAATCCAAACAAGAGGCTCGCCAAGAAAAAGAAATAAGGCTGGAGCGGGAGCAAAAAAAGGTGCCGAAAAAAGTTGCGCCACAGCAACCACAGCTGCCAGCAGAAGAGCAGCCACAAACACAGCAGCAGTCAAAAGAAAAGCTGCCGGTCCAACAATCACAGCAGCCGCCCAAAGAGCAGAGGTAACGCAAAAAACAGCAGCAGCAAACACAACAGCAGCAAAAGCAACAGGAGCGGAGGATACATCAGCAGGAGAACACCAGCAGCAGTCACAGCCACCTCAAAATAAGAAAGAAAAGGTGCCGCCCATCAACACCTATAAAATGGATTTACAGGAGACCATAGACCTATGTAAGTCAGCAATGGGCCAACATTTTTATGTTAAACGTCTAGGTAAGGATAGGCATGCTATCCACTGCTCCACAGTGGCACAGCACAAAATTATTAAAGATTTATTAAAACAATCCACGGTTGAGTTCTTCAGTTTAACCCCCAAAGTAGATAAAGTACAAACGGTCCTATTGAAAGGTATAGATTCCTGCACGGAACCAGAGGTGCTCTTTGATGCGCTCTGTAAAAAAGCGAGCGGCGATATCGAGTTTATCGGGGTCAAGCCATTCACGACAGTCAAAACCAGACGGGAGAAGCGGTCTTTGCCATTCTTAGTTCAGCTCTCGCCCAGCAGCGAACTGGATAATTTGAGGAGTATCTCCGTCCTCAACTACCAGGTTGGAGCATGTTGGGATAGATTAAAGAGACGCGGTGACATGCTTCAATGCATGCGCTGCAAAAGGTTCGACCACGCTGCAGTAAACTGCGAAATGAAGTCACGCTGCGTTAAATGTGGTGAGAACCATGACCCAGCTTAAATGTGCACTTTGCAGAAAGGAGGGGCACACTCCTTATTATCATCGGTGTTGCTCAGCCATTCCAGCAAATTCGTGCTAACAAAGCGGCTAGGCAGACAGCAGTAGTGGTACGCCCATTAACACGTACTCCTACAACAACGCCCGTCAATCCCCAAATTTCCTACGCCCAAATGGCAGCAGGAAGGGGAAAAACGGTACAGCCTGCAGCTTAGGTAGTCCAACCAGCCATAGTGCCTAGGGCACCGGATGCTCAGGCCGAAGTAAGAAGTATATTGCTGGCAATTTAATGCCAGTTGACAGGACTCCAAAAAGAGATCAGGGAGCAAGCGAATAGGGTAGACTATATCTACTCTGTTCTGCCTAGCTTAATGCAAATTAGAGGTTAAAGGCGCACTATCGGAGAGGCCTCTTAAGATCCTTGCTGTAAATGTAAATTCACTGATTAGGCCCGAACGTATTGCTAATCGTTTCCAATTGTTGAAAGACCAGAGCCCAGATGTGTTTATGGCCAGCGAAACTAAGCTGAACCAGAAACATAAGTTGACTAACAAAAATTACAATATCGTTAGAAGAGATCGACGCAACTCCACCCAAGGCAGGGGGGGCTTCGCAATTCTTTATACGAAAAGGCATTAATCATTAAGTTATATATAATAATGATCTGCGCAGATTTCGGCTGTTAGAGGCGTGAATCGCGTATGTATTCTTCATGCTTCCAACAGGGGAAGCAAATGTATGTGAACGCGGCTTATGAAGGTGGTCCCGTTACCCATCGAAGGGTAACTGAATTTGTGTCGCGTACCAATCTTAATTCACTACGGCAACGAACAACCAGTTTTGACTTCGTGACAATTCACGAAATAGCTCTGATTGCCGCCTGGCTGTCTATGAGGATATCAATGTTCTTGTTCGCAAGTTCACATGCGGAAAGAGATTTTGTGCACGCACACGATTTTTAATGCCAAAAACAGGTTCTAGCCTTCAAATTTGAACTTTTTTGTGCTTATTAGCAGGTAGGTACATGCATAGATGTGACCCCTTTCTAGGGTTGCGGTTGGCGTGGTTCTCATGGCCTTTGCTGTGTCGATACACGCCAGTCTCTGAAATTATGTCGTGACCTTAAGATTCGTTGCCTTATTCAAATCTGGCCACTAAACCCAACAGGTGTGCGTCAGGCAATCCCAATGAATTATTTTGTGGGCCTGGGTCCCCATCTAATGCCAAAAATGTGTCTCTTTCTTTGACGTTCTCTTGTCAGTTAAGTTTACGATCGATTACTAAACCAAAATATTTGGCCGTGGCAGTCAATTTGTACTCAAAACGGCACTAAGCGAGCAAATTGAGGGATTTTTCGAATAAGGTAGTTTAAGACGAAGGCTAACAATTGCTCGAAGATGAATGGAGGTATTTGAAAGATTAAAAAAGAATTTTGAAGTAAAATGTTCATACGTCAGAATGACCATAAACATATTTTCGAAAACAATTACCTCGCGAAAAAAATATAACCCCAAACTTGCATAAGAAGTGAATTTGTTTTAATCTTCGGTTTGGAATATCTCAAAAACGTGAAGTGCTAAGGCAATTCCAAGGTCAAATTCGAGCTCAGCGCATCAAAAACCATCAGCAAAGTATATCTTTGTTCATATTACAGACAAAAATTCAAATTTTGTCGCACAAAGTAATTTCTTAGTGCCTTCGAACAGATCTTCGAAATCAGTAAAAAAAACCTGCGTCAAATTTCGACTAGCGCTTGAGTCCAAATAGGTTGTTGCAGAAAAAAAATCACAAATAGAGATTTAATGGAAATTTTGTATATTTGCAATGGTACTTTGATGTAATTTTCGAATAATTGGTAGTTTTCGAGCCATTAGTGAAAAAATCCCAAAAAATGCATTTTTGCATCATTTTTTGCACTTTTTTCCATGTTGTGTCATGAAATTTTGTTGCCAAACCTCAGATTCCGATTCAGCACCGCCGAAAACATATAGGAGGGAAAAAATAAAAACTACCCCACAATTTGCTCGCAAAGAGCCTTTTTGAGCACAAATTGACTGGACTATTAGAAAAGATTTTGTTATCCTCAATAAATTTCTATACAGAGCTTCTTATATATTGAATATCGAGGGTAGTATCAAAAGCAACAACAAATGTTTCTGGTCATATATCAACTCTAAAAGAAAATCAGTGGGTGACTGCAAATAATATTGAAGCAGGAGACGGAAAATGCACGAATGCAAATGCTGCAACGGAAAACAAGAGCAGCAAGAGAGGAGTACCGTGAAAAGAGAAGGAAAGAGAAAAAAACCCTGCGTAGAAAGAAAAGAGCATCCGCAGCCTCTCAGCTCAAGTATCTCGAAGAGTCCAGCACCGCCACCAACACTCGCTGGTTCTACAAAACAGCCAAGCAATTGGCATCTGGTTATAGGACTGGCACGCAAGCTCTTCGAAACAGCGAAGGGAACCTAGTCACCGAAGCAGCATTTCCAGCAGCTGCTTAGTGGGCATTATGTAGAGGAGGCGACAGGGGAACAAAGAAGCATTAGAATAGTCAATGAAGATCCAGTCCCAGCACCCAGTACTGAAGAGGTTAAGAAAGCCACCCACAAGCTTAAGAACAACAAATCCGCCAGCTCGGATGGAATACCAGCGGAACTCTTCAAGTATGGAGGAGATTTTCTGGTAGGGTGCATGCACCAGCTCATCAACCAAGTTTGGGAGGAGGAAAGTATGCCCGACGACTGGTCAAATAGCTCCATATGCCCAATCTACAAAAAAGGCAATCCTATGTCTGCAAGAACTACAGAGGCATATCCCTGCTTAATGTTGCTTACAAGATCCTATCCAACGTACTATGTGAGCGTCTAAAACCTTTCTGCAACACTATGATCGGCACGTACCAGTGTGGCTTCAGGCCAGGCAGATCAACGATATACCAAATCTTCACATTGAGGCAGATCCTGGAAAAGACCAACGAATTTCAAGTCGAGACCCACCACCTATTCATCGACTTTAAGGCCGCATATGATAGCATAAGTCGCCAAGAGCTTCTATTGGCGATGTCGGAACTCGGGATCCCGAAAAAACTGATCCAGCTATGCCACATGACGTTACAAAATACGCGGTGCAACGTGCAAATGGGTAACAGCCCATCCGAGTTATTCCAGACGTGTACAGGGTTCAGACAAGGAGATGCGCTATCATGTGATTTCTTCAACCTAGTCCTGGAGCAGATAGTGCGCAAGAGTGGTGTTAACATGGAAGGCACTATCTTTAACAGGTCTTCTCAACTGCTTGGTTATGCGGACGACATCGACATCATCGGCCGTTCCAAGAGAGCTGAACTTGAAGCATTCAGCTATTGATGAACAGGCGAAACGCGTTGGTCTTGAAGTGAATGAGACAAAACAAAGTATATGCTATCAACAAACAAAGCCTCATCTGTCCATCGCCTAGGACAAAACGTCACTGTTGGTAGCAGTAATTTCGAGGTAGTCAAGGAGTTCACCTACCTCGGAACAAACATCAATTCCACAAACGACACCTTAGTGGAAATCCGACGAAGAATTACCCTAGCGAACCGCTGCTACTTCGGTTTGGCCAAACAAATGGGTTCAAAACTCCTTTCCCGAAAGACAAAGTGCACGCTATACAAAACGCTAATTTTACCAGTTCTACTCTACGGCGCCGAGTGCTGGACGATAAGTAAAAAAGGGGAATTGATACTGGGCACTTTCGAGAGAAAAATTCTTCGGCGGATATTTGGTCCAATATGCGAAGAGGGCGATTGGAGGAGAAGATTCAATCGTGAACTGTACGAGCTGTACCAAGATGTGGATGTAGTCCAAAGAGCCAAAACACGTCGACTACACTGGCTCGGCCACATCGAGCGAATGGACAACAACGCTCCAGCCAAGAAAATCTTCGAAACCCAGCCCCCAGGTTCGAGACGACCAGGAAGACCGAACCTCCGCTATACGGACCAGGCGGTCACAGACGAAAGAGCGCTTGGTCTCGACGACTGGAGGGAGCGTGCGAAGGACCCCAACCGATGGAAGACCGCAATATCTCAGGCAGAGACCCTTCATGGATCGGGAGCCGGATAAGTAAGTAAGTAAGACTGCAAATAACATGATTTAGGATATATCCAATTGAGTGATGACGAACTTATATCTGAGCTTAAATCACTTACGTCAAATGCTATATTAGTCCAGTCAATAAAGGTTTTCACCTTAAAAAAAATCCAACAGTTTTGAAACTTGGCACACTTATTCAGAATGGTCTAGTGATGAAGTGTAAAAAAGTCCCCATGAATTCGAGGCGAGCTCTAGCGGCAGGAACCTGCAACATTTTTATTTTTTTGTTTTTCGTTTTTGTCTTAGAAAATATTTGTCCTATCAAAAAATGTTTCGAGAAAGAAACATAGCTAATATAATTCTCTAAAATATTGATAATAACCAAAATTTCCATACCTCTTATAGTTAAAAAGTTATTTGGCGCCAATAATTGATATTTTTTTTTAATTCGCTCAAAAGCGCTACAATTAATATTCTTATGTATGAGACGTGGTACTAGGACAAACGGTTTAAGGGTTTATAATATGATCGGCACTCAAGCATTGACCATGACGAGGATGACGTATGCTTGTACAAAATAGTGCTCCTTTTCTACACCAGGGGCAGATCCAGAGTAGAATTTGGAGGGGGACACACATAAACTTTTCTTATACAGAAACTTTAATTTATACAAGGTGTCCGTTAAACATTGGATAGTACTTAAACGGCGTATTGCCCACTTTATGACTGCTCTGCAACCAGAAATAAAAATGAGCTATCTCAAAGGGTACTCAAAATATGAGCATTTTTTCGTTCAGTGTACTTTTTTTTTTACTTACTTTACGTTTTTGATTACCACGAATACAAATGGATGAATTCCATCGATTTTTTTTTGCAGCAATTTTCTACACTATTGGTGCCAAAACGTTATTGGTAGAAAATTTTATTAGCTCTTGGACTTTTTTTTATTAAAAAAAAATAAATTTGTTTTTAATTACAAAAATTGAAAAAGGAAAAAGATTAAAAAGTTTTAGCATCTCTGGTATACAAAATTCGTATGGAAACCTTGGTGGCAAACTTTTTAAAAAATTGGCAAACAAATGTAGATTTCAGAATGGTATGATTTTGTACAGTATCTAGAGTTAATATGTTTTTATTATTGGTGATATGCAAAAAGAGCGAATTTAATAAAATAATTTACTTCGTTTCGTCCAGTCAATGAAGGAAAAAGAATGCCATCACCTCAAAAAAAATTCAACAGCTTTGAAACTTAGCACATTTATTTAAAATGGTCTAGCGATGTTGTGTAAAAAAGTTCCCAGGAATAAGAGGCGAGCTCTAGCGGCAGGAACGTGCAACATTTGTATTTGTTTGTTTTTCGTATTTATCTTAGGAAATATTTGTCCTATCAAAAAAATTTTCTGAGAAAGAAAGATGGCTTATGAAATCTTCTAAAATATTGAATACGACCAAAATTTCCATATTTCTTATAGTTAAAAAGTTATTTGGCGTCAAAATTTGGTACTTTTTTAAATTTCCTAAAAAGCCCTACATTTTATATGCTTAAGTATGAAATACGGCTCTGGTGCTTACCCTTTAAGGATTTATAATATATGACATTCAAGCATTCACCATGAAAAAATTACGTTTGTTAGTACATTTTTTTCTTAGAATACCTACAACAACAAATAATATAATCCATGAATTCCATCCTGCATGAATAAGGGGACAGCCGTGTAAAAAAAATATATTATCGACTGCTGCTTTCTGTTACTTGCTTTTGAGATTTATGAAATGGGGCTTTGAGGATATATATATAGAAGATGTTGAAATGTATGAACGGGTTTGGCAAAATCCTTGACTGCTCGAACAGTAGAACGCTTAAAATGTTAGCGCTAGCACCGCATTTCATACTTGAGAGTACAAAATGCAGCGCTTCTTAGGTAATTGAAAAAAGGTACGAATTTTTGGAGCCAAAAAGCTTTTTAACTATAAGAGATATGAAAATTTTGGTTATAGTCATTATTGTAGAAAATTGTATAAGCTATTCTTCTATCTCAGATTATTTTTTGATAAGACAAAAAATTTCTTCGAAAAACACGAAAAACCGAAAAAAAAATATGTTGCACATTCCTGCCGCTAGAGCTCGCCTCAGATTCATGGGGACTTTTTTACACAAGATTGCTAGACCATTCTGAATAAGTGTGCCAAGTTCCAAAACTGTTGAATTTATTTTGAGGTGGAGGCATATTTTTCACTTCGTTGACTGGGCTATAATGCTGGATCAGATGGCATACCTGCCATAATCCTTAAAAATTGCTGCAACTCAATTTATTGTCCTTTGCTCACTATTTTCAATAAATCTCTTCAGAAAGCCAACTTTTTAGAAGAGTGGAAACTCTCGTACCTCATTCCTTTTCATAAGTTTAGTGCTAAGAATTTTATAGAAAATTATAGAGGAATCTATAAGCTTTCTGCAAGTACCAAGCTGTTTCAAACATTAGTGAAAAAATGACTGGATTTTCTTACGTGTATAGTTTTATATCCGAAAAACAACATTGATTTGTTTCTGATAGGTCTACGTAAAAATCTTGCTTATTTTACATCATATGTCACTAATGACTTGAAAGATAAACTCCAAGTCGATGCTGTATATACCGACGAGAAAGAACTGGCGTAAGCTGGTGATCGTAGGGCCAAATGGACAGCCACTGGCGAGTAAAAGTGTAGTAAAGTACCTTGGCATCTGGATGGATCAGTATTTGTATTTCGACAGACATATAAATGCTGCTCTGTCCAGGGCTAGGGGAGCTTTTGCCCTGACAAAACGGTTGTTTTATAGCAGCCGGCTTGACAGCAGGGTGAAGGTGATTTGCTACATGGCCCTCATACGGCCGATGATTGCCTATGGGTGCCCGGTTTGGTTCAACGTTGCCCCATCTCAAATGGAAAAGATTCGGGTGTTTGAGAGGCAGTGTCTTAGACGCTGCCTTGGATTACACAGAACACCAGAGTCGGAGTACAAACATTATTATTCCAACCTGGTTCTATACAACGGCGCCAACATAAACAGGATAGATAATTTCTTGCTGAAGCTTATTCGAGGTCACATTGCAAGAGCAATGTCCTCGACCAACAGCTTAATTTTTGGGGCTTATTACCCTAAAAACGATTACTACGAGAGTGTGCGTCTAAGCGGCTTTATTCCGCCCGATGCATTCCTCCACTTAGACAGTCGAGGGCTGATCCAGGATAGAGCGGCGGTTCCGCTAATCTACCACGTCGGCCGTAGAACTGTAGATCGGCGGCTCCTTTACAGTCGAGACGTCCTCGCACACGGAGCGGAGCACCTTCGGTTCAGTAGGACTGTGTCCGATCGGGACCGAAGAGATAGGGTAAAGCAGGAGAACCAGTTCTGGTGGTTGAAACCTGAACACGAAGATTCTTCGGATATTTAAAAGTTGACTGCATTTTTCTATGCCATGGCCGACTTACATAGGTTTAGGTAGTTAGTTTTAAGTAGGGACAGTCAGGGTGGCACCAAAAAAAAAAAAAAAAAAAAAAAAAAAAAAAAAAAAAATTATAAAACCAATAAAAACACAAAAAAATTATAAAACCAATAAAAACACAAAAAAACTATAAAAACCCGAAAATGCTTGCTGTGGCTGTTCTAGTTTGTAAGTAGTTTGTAAGTAGCTTTAAGTAGTTTTATAGTAGTTTTAATTAGTTTTAATTAGTTATAATTAGTTTTAATTAGTTTTAATTTAGTTTTATTTAGTTTGTAAGTTTTATATAAAACAAAAAAATAAAGACAAAGATACCGAGTTTTTTATAAATTCATCTCGGTGAAAAATAAAACCGATATGGATTCTAGTTTTAAGATAGTTCTTAGGCCGAAAGGCATTAGCATTAAGTTAGTAGTTTAACTTAGAGCGCCCGAATGGGGCCAGTAAGTTAGTTGTAAGATATTGATAAGTAGGCTAGTTTTTATGAATTTTTGTCTAGCTTTAAGATAGTTTTAAGATAATGGAAAAATAAAAATGAATTTACAAAAAAAAAAAAAAAAACACTTGTAAAAAAGCTTGAATCGTTTGGATTTCATTCACAAATGCTTGGATGGTAATTTTCATACCTCATTGGTAGAAAGTCAGCAAGTACATAAACACCTCCTCCAGGAAAATTATATGTTCGTCGGGTGTTCCCCAAGGTAGTCACTTTGGTCCATTCTTTTCATTATTGCGACCTTTAGTCCAAATGCGTTTCGTTTTGCAGGTACAACAATTGGGATCATCAGTTAGATGTTGTTGTATCCTTCTAAGATGCATAATTTTTAGTCGATGGTACCTGGGCGAAACGCAATTGGACTAAAGGTCGCAAAAACTTTTAATTTGAATTTCAATGCAAGAGTCCACAAAAACAAAAACAAAAATAATTAATTTTAAATTATTTACGTTTTTATTCTTAATCTTATACCAGCCAGACCACGGTCTTTACCATCAAAATTTTTTTCCTTGGAGTAAGCATTAACTCCACGAACGACACTTTAGTGGTTATCCAACGAAGAGTTTCCCTAGGAAATCACCCCCAAGAGCAATAATTGGTTTCGAGTCATAATTGCTGGATATCTTCTCTTTAATCTCTGTTTATTGTTCAATTTGTTCTTTTGAATGTAAAACTCGCCTTTTATAGTGGAAGTTAAAAACTGTGTCTTATCTTCTAGCTTTCCTCGTTGACTAAAAAAGCTTGTCAATATTTTGTTTTGTTTTCAAATTTCCAAATAATATTATTTTTCATGTATTTTATTCTCAAGCTATTTGTCAACTCTATGTACCTATAACTCCATTAATCCAATCGAACTAATAACCACAAGAACTATAAATTAATTCACAAAAGCCACCCACAATGATGCGGAAATTGTATACGTTCCCACTTCAAAAATGCCTTCACTTTATTTTTGTTCCACTTGAGAACAATTATCCACTAAATGCACAACCATCATTGGGAAAGAGAGAGTCCTCCTTATATCGAGAAAGATGACAATGATGCCCACAAGTAGTTTTCTAATTGAGATAAAATAATGTACAAATGACTTAAACGACAGAGATGATTGTCTCAACTGTACCTACAACAACAAAAAATATATAAAAAATTGCATCCAAAATAAAAAAAAGAGACAAAAAAAAACAAATAATTAAAACTAACAATAGCTTCTTGCACGAGAAGAACAAAATGTCCAGCCCAGTTGACAGCGCGGCACAGAGTTAAAAAGTTAAAAACAGACAAACTGACAAACGTACAGATTCAAAAAAAAAAAAAAAAAACTACATCAAAAGAGACACAGAAGTTATGAGTGTATTAACAGCCCATTCAGCAATTGAACTCCCACTTGAGAGTGAAAATCCGCAACAACAACAACAATAGCAACCCGTCTAAGACTTAAGTATCCAACAACTGCAAAAGGACGGCCACCATTCACATTGAGTGGGATAGATGCAATTCAACTGGGGAGCTGCTGCTACTGCTGCTGCCGAACAGAATATCCGTCTGTCCTTCAATATGCCAGAATGGAGAGGCTATTATCAGCGCAGCTCACCGCCCGCCCGCGGTAGCAATGTTGAATATGTTCTTCAATATAATTCCAATGACTGGAGGCTGCAATGTCGGTGGACATTTTAAGGCACAACGACAGTTTTTTTTTTTATCAGAGAGAATCTTGTGCAGGGCTGTACTTTGTATTAAGTGGTTGAAAAATGTGAAATCTAATTAAAGATTCTCTTATAAAACAAATTTTAATTTCAAGTTATTTATCTCAAGAAATTATACCAACTGATAGTCTTATAGGCTCAGATGATAGCTTATTTTTGTACTTCAATAGCTAATTTTTTAGGCAACAGACTTTTTTATTACAGAGTACATAAAAAAAAATCAAGATTATAAAAACGAAGATAAGATAAGAAATTGAAGATCATTCTATAATTATGTGTTTTATCTAGAGACATTTTTTGTTTGAAAAGAATTACATTTATTCTGTTTATTTCGTCATCAGAAGAATTTTTGCGTATTTAGCAGCCAGAGCATAATAGGTTTGGATGGATTGAAATGAGACGTATGAAACCTTATAGAAAAATAATTTAAAAGGTATACGAGAAGCACTATACAAAATTGGCAAAGTTCAAACTCCAATCTGCCAAGCATAGACGAAGCTGCATACCTGAAGAGACAAGTTTCTCAGAAGGAAAAACAGAGAGAAAGATGAGAAGCACTAGATCGAGGAAATAGAGGGACGCCATTGCAGGAATGCACTGCGAGAGTTTTACCAAAATGTAAAAGAAAAACGCCCAAGGTTACTTACTTAATTAAGGTGGCGCTACGGTCCGAGGTAAACCAGGGCTTCAACCAACAAGCCACTACCAGCCGGTTCAGTTTTTAGCTAGCTTTCTCCAGTTTCGCACGCTATCCTCCTCTACTTCGCCGTCCCACGGGGTTGGATTCAAATACTTTCTGGATCGCAGCATTGATATCTATTCGCTCTAGGTGACCCAGCCACCCCAGTAGTTGGCTTTTCACTTTTGTGGCTAGGTCGGTATCACTGTACAGCCCGTACCTAGTTCGTTGTTGTATCTTCTCCTCTGTAGTTGGTGCAGTCCAGAGGATCGCCTTTCTTGAGGATCGGGCAAACAATGCTGAGGTTCCATCCATCGGGCATAGGTTAGGTTAGGTTAGGTTAAGGTGGCTGCCAGGAAAACTGCTGACACACTTAGGCCAGAATAGGCTCATTGTGGTACCACATAAAGACTGCGAGGTGATCCTTGCTAATTAAACCAATTGGAGCTTTTAATGAAGCGATGGAGACTGTGAATGTCGATTTTATTTCAATCACTTGGATCGTCAAAGAAAAAACTTCCTAAGTGTATTTTACGTCTTTGAGAGAGAGCAAAGAAGGTGTGGGATAGTTTCTTCCTCCTCTGCGTCCATGCAGCTTCTGCAGAAATCATTTGAGAAAACGCCGAGTCTATTGGCGTGTTTGCCTATGAGGCAGTGTCCAGTAATGACACCAATTGTGGAGCTAATATGCAATCTACTTAAAGATAACAAACATTTCGAACGCTTCGGATCCAGTGTTGACCAGACCTGTTTCGTCGCTAGACAAGTAGTGATACCTGTCCATCTGCTGTTTGTCATCATCATGGAATCATGCTTAAGCATAAGTTTACAAGTAGCAATTGGTATTCCAATATTCAACTTGTTAGGCAATATTGGTGTAATAGTTCCCATCCTGGCGAGTTCATCGGCTTTGCAGTTTCCTGGAATATCTCTGTGTACCGGCACCCAGAAAAGGTGAATGTTGAACTGTTCCGCCATCTCCATTAGAGACGATCGACAATTTCGGGCAGTTACGGAGTTTGTAGAAACGGCGACTAGTGATTTAAGGGCAGCTTGGCTATCTGAGAAGATACGGATATTTAATGTAGATATTACGTTTTCTTTGAGCCAAGATAAAACTTCTTTTATCGCCAGGATTTCAGCTTGGAACACGCTACAATGATCAGGGAGACGGAAGGAGAGACTAATGTTTAGTCGTTCTGAGTACACGCCACCACCCCTCTTCAGTTTTTGAGCCATCCGTGTAGAAATGAATTGCTTCATCTCTCATTAAATTCCTCATCATCCCAAGTGGATCTTATTGGAATTGTGACTAGGAAATTTTGGCCAAAAACCGGCTGAGGGATGGTGTAGTCGGAGTGTTTAGGGATTGATTCGAATTTGTTCAGAATAATGGTATGGCCAATAGAGTTATTGGACCATTGAGAGATGGCTCTGAGACGAATGGCTGTGCTCGCAGCCACTTGTTTAGTGTATATATCGAGGGGTGAAATGTTAAGCAGTATGTCTAAAGCAGCGGAAGGCGTCGAACGGAAAGCTCCGCTGATACACATGCAAGCTGATCTCTGCACTCTGCTAAGCTTATCTCGATAAGTTACCTTATCTAAAGCAGTCCACCACACTGCCACCCCATAGGTGAGTATCGGTCTGATGACCACTGTGTATAGCCAGTGAGTGATATTTGGGGACAAGCCCCATTTGGTTCCAATAGCTTTTTTACAGGAGAAAAGCACCACTGCGGCTTTTCTGACTCTTTCTTGTATATTTGGTTTTCAGCTCAACCTTTTGTCTAAAATCAGACCTAGATATTTAGCTTCATCTGAAAAGTTGAGTAGGATACCATTTATTGATTGAGGGTCTAAATTCGGAATTTTATATTTCCTTGTAAAGAGGACAAGTTCAGTTTTGTGGGGATTTACACCTAGTCCACATTTGTCTGTCCATTTAAGTAATTTATGCTGAGAGCGGTTTGCATTAATTCTATAATGATTTGAAGATGCTTTCCCGATATTGCAATGGCAACGTCATCAGCATATGCAATTACTTTGAAACCATCCGCTTCTAAATTAACTAATAGTTCGTTGGTTACGATGTTCCATAAGAGTGGGGATAGGACTCCACCTTGCGGCGTGCCTCTGCTGACAGATCTTCTAGCAGAGAAGTCACCTAATATTGAGTTGATTATTCTACTTCTCAACATGAGGCTGATTAACTCTTTAAGTGAGCTATCAACGTTTAATCTCTCAAGCGCGGTTAAAATTGCAGCGTTGCTGACGTTGTTGAAAGCACCTTCAATATCTAAGAAAGCAACCAGGGTATACTCTCTATGATGAAGGGAATATTCTATAGTACGTGCCAAATCATGCAGGCCCGTTTCTACCGATTTCCCCTTGCGGTCAGCGTGTTGTGCCGGAGAAAAAAGATTAGGTTCTATGGCACTACGCAGATGGATATCAATCAGTCGTTCTAAAGTTTTAAGAAGGAATGATCCATCGGGCATGCTTTCCTCAGACAATATTTTACAGATGAGGTGCATACTCGTAACCAATTCACCTTCAGCCACTTTTAATATCACAGCCACAAGGCCATCAGCTCCAGCAGCTTTATTGCTTATTTGACTTAGGCTTAGATATAGCTATCTTTACTTCGTTGAGATCGGTCGGACGAAAAGGTTGGCCTACGTCATCCAGTTAAATGGTGAACTCTGCATGGTAGCGGAATTCAGTTCATCAACGCCGTTATCCAATCTGCAGAAATGATTTTTGAATATCCTCAGCACCGACTGCGATTCTAACATGATGTTCCCCTGATCATCCTTGCAGGCTTCAGATCCGGGCTTGTAACCTTGGGAGCTTCTTTTTACTTTTTGGTAAAACTTCCGAACTTCATTCCTGCAATGGCATCCCTCTATGTCCTCGATCGCGCACTTCTCATACTCTTTCTTTTTCCTTCTTAGAAGCTTGTGTTCCTCTCTCTTCTTCTGCTCGTAGAGCTCGCGATCAGCTCTGGTCCTTATGCAACGCCGCTTTGTATGCCTGTTGTTTGGCTGCATGTGCTTGCCAGCATTCCTCGTCGAACCAGGGGTTTCGCTGTGGTGGTCGTGCGAAGCCCAGCACGTCAGAGGCGGCATCTCTGATGGCTTCCTGGCAGTTTTTACACTGGTTCTCGATGTTTGCAGTTGGCGGCAAAGGACTAGTTAAGAGGGCGCGAGAGACTCGATCGGAAAAGGACCTGGCGATTTCTTGCGACTGTAGCCGTCTGATGTCGAACTTCCTGACAGTATTTCCCTGTTTTGGCTTTGGTCTGGATATCCGTAGCATTACCTTGGCTACAACGAGGTAGTGATCCGAGTCAACGTTGGCTCCTCGGAACGTTCGGACATCCTTCATACTGGAGGAGTGCCTTGCCTCGATCGCAATGTGGTCAATTTGGTTGGCGGTTGATTGACCAGGAATTCGCCATGTCCCTTTATGTATATCGAGATGCCGGTACTGCGTACTAGCTACCACAACGTTTCGCCCAGCATCAAAGTCGATTAGCCTGAGTCCGTTATCGGAGGTGGTGTCGTGCACGCTGTATCTTCCGATTGTGCCACCAAAGACGTCTTCTCTTCCTAGTTTGGCATTAAAATCACCTAAGACAATTTTAATGTCATAGCTAGGGCATTGCTCATATGTCTTGTCCAGGAGCTCGTAGAACTCGTCCTTGGTGTCGTCATCTTTCTCCTCTGTGGGGGCATGCGCGCATATGAGGCTGATGTTGGCGAATTAAGCCTTGATGCGAATTGTCGTGAGGCGTTCGTTCACATAATTGAAACTCAAGACCTCTTGCCTAAGTCTGCCTCTAACAACAAATCCACATCCAAAAAGACGCTGCCCTTGTGGTCGGTAACCGTCACCGTAGTAGATATCGCAGTCTTTCAGTTTTCTCTTGGTCTATAGAGAGACAGAACATTTCACGTACAGATCCGAAGTTCGTTGTCCTTATTTCGTTTGCTAGGTTCGCCAACAGTAAAACCGTCCGTATCTGGGGCTTGTTGTTGCTTCGCAACTAAATAGCTTTTCTTGGCCGGGAAGTCACCCCGACGGCACGACCCGCAACCTAGAGGATCAGACCCTTACAATACAACTCCAAGGGGGGGGAGATGGATTAACCACTCCCTTATAGGCCTGAGCTCCGAATATGTCGTAGTAGCCCGTAAAACTGTAGACTCCACCGTTGGCGTTGATTCCAACTGGAGAATTCTTCCGATGCCACCTGGAGAAGTGCCTAAGTGGGAACACTCCTCCCCCCTTTCTGGTTTGCTCCCGCCTAAGACCACCCACAGGGATTGGAACCTCTTCTTTAGTTAAAGGTACTAGGCACCCGATGGTCACCACGGGGAGCTGAGAGTAGGAGTTAATAGACAGAGGTACGCTTTGAAAAAAAGCCTGTGGACGCTTGTGTTCTCTTGAATGGACCGTGTCTACCCTTTGAATTTCGTTTGTTTGTCGTTAATAAATTGTGTCGATTTCGAATTGGTGGTACAATGATTTCCATGTTTTATTGGCTCTTTTGGTAAGGGTAAGGGTTAAACTAAACTATTTATTTAATTAGCAGCTAATAATTTTTGATAATCAAGAAGTTGTCATTTTATGTTTTCTATGTTTTTTCGATTAATGGCAAAAACTTCTAAGACTTAAACTTCTAAACTGACAAACTCAAATTTTTCGCACTATGTTTTCTATGTTTTTTTCTAAAAGCAGTAAAAATGTAACATTTGACAGCTTAATAATTTGCCGTAGTTGTGACAAAGTCAAATTTTTTCTTGCGATGTTATCTATGTGATTTTGGGTAATTTATTTTCTCTATGCGATTGTCAAGTCAGCAAAGCCACTTTGACGAATCGAAAAATAGGTAGGTGGATAATTTGCCGTTAATTAATCGTTTATTACTTGTGGCAATTTCCATTTTGTCATGCAATGTTCTCTATGTTTATTGTTTAATTTCTGTTATTCATATTAAGTCAAATTCAAAAGCGTTTAAAATTGGTTATATTGAACTGTTTATTGCTGTCTTAGGTTTTCATTAGGTCAAATAAAATATCGCACGAAAAAATTTAATTTTTTACCACTAATTAATGACTAATTACTTGCAAATTACTAAGCAATAAAATTTTACGTTTTTACCACTTTTAGAAAAAAAAACATAGAAAACATAGTGCGACAATGAAAACGGTGAAGAAAAATTTGAGTTTGTCAGAATTTATTAACGGCAAGTTATGAAGTAGTAAAATTTTAATTTTAGAAGTTTCTGCCACTTATCGAAAAACATAGAAAATATATTACGACAATGGAAATGGTCAAGAAAAATTTTAGTTTGTCCCAACTTACTAACGGCAAAGTATAAAGCAATACAATTTTAAGTTTTAGAAGTTTTTGCCAGTTATCGAAAATAACATAGAAAACATAAAATGACAACTTCTTGATTATCAAAAATTTTTAGTGACTATTTAGATAGTTTAGTTTTAGCCTTACCCACCAAAAGGCTTAAGAAAATATTGAAGTTTTAGAAGTTTTTACCAAAACATAGAAAACATAGAACGACAAATTGTTACACCCAAATTCTAATCTTGGTGTAACAATTTTTTCCAAATTTTATGGACCAAACTTAGGGTGCATATAAGTCCAGCCCTGTTCGAAGAACCGTTGTTGCATATCTATACGCGATGAGGATTGCACTATACAAACATTCGCTGCTGATGTTGTCTTGTTGTCCAAGCGGAAGGAAAGAAATGTCAAACATGGAATTAATTAGATTCCAAGTGCTTGTCGCCACTTGATTGACTACTTGTGTCTTCAATGTTATGTTTCTATTTGTATTATGTAGACTATATTGTGTACTATAATCCCTATGTTTATCTCTTGCCTCGAAGCTTCTCTATACATGTGATTGTGTATTAGCTTCATCACTGGTGGGCAGTATAGCAGCACAATCGTCAGACTTTGACAGCAATTGAGTTAATAAAGATGGATTACTCTTGGATTAGATGTTCGGAATTTAATTGGGTAGACTTTTTATGTATCGAGTGTATACGCAATGTTTTATCGTAGATTAGGTATTCAAGCGATAAAAATTGTTCTTGATTTTGTATTTCATCTCTATTATTGCATTGCCCACCTAAGAACCGTTCATTATTCAATTATCTTTCAAATCAAAAAACCTCAAACAAATATGATAATCCTTTGAAATTTATAACTCACAGATGTTCACAGGAAGAAATCAATTTCAATTTTTCTATCGCACAATTAGAAGTGTTGCGATTTGCGAACATAAAATTGTCAACACCTCGACTTCGTCTGAAATTTATAATTTACAATCACAGCGGGATAAAATACCAAAACTATAAACCAGACCAGCCAACACCTTTTATTTGACAGAATAATTTGTAATTAAATGCCTCTGGCATCATCAGGAATGTAATACTTTACACAGCGAAAAAAAAATTGCTACATTTTTCAGTAAAGTTAACGAAATTGAATATAAAACAGCTTTTTAGTGGGTTTATGTCTCAATACATGGTTTTGTTTCCGAGCCTTTTTGGGACCGACCAGAGGATGGTTGATACTTTTCTTGCTGAAAATGAGTTGTAACCCTTCATTTCACTAAAGAGTAAATACAAAAATGCAAAGAATTTTTCCTCAGTGTATAGAAATATCTACAAACGACGCACGACGATAATCCTCAGGACGATATAACACTGGTGAACAGCAGCAGAACGAGACATCTCGAAACATCTTTTGATGCTTTCCGATATCAAAGAGAGTCATCAATATCATCAACAAATCAATTTGCTTGAAATAAATTAAACCAACGTCATTGCCCCCGTTACCCCATATATGCCATCGTTGTCATCGTGTCGTTCTTTCTCATCCTATATCAACCCTTTTTCCATTTCACCCCCTGATGTCATGAATAAATCAGTGAAAATATATTCCCGCCAGCCGTATATATATATGTACATACATTATGTGTATGTATGTATCTTCATAATATATAGGTACAACGGTGCTGACGATGAGTTGGTACCCTGTTTTTTTTTTTTTTTTTTGGGGGGGAAAAAGCCTCATCAATAATGTACAATATGGCGAATCCATAAATAATTTGAAATTTTCGCGATGCACTTTAAAGTAATTATACCATCATGATTATGTGTAGTCGTATGTATGCATGTATGTGTGTGTGTGTGTACGTTTTAGATATACCTAATGATAGAACGTATGCATAGCAAAGCTTATCAATAGCACCGTATAATCCACCTGTCACCTAATCTTTCTTATGGCTGAATCTATGTACATAGATACACACACGCAAACACACACACATACACACATACATACATACTACAATTTTCCAATCGATCACACTATGTGTGTTCTTTCCTTTGGGGGGCAATCTATTTATCGCACACGATGAGGAAAATTGAAGTTAAGTGCTCAATTGGAAGGTTATTTTAGCGGACCTAACAACATAACAGTGGTATGCAAATGTTATGTTGCAAATTAATATTTTGGTTTGAAACTCCGTCCTGCCGTACCTAATACGACCAAAGTACTGCTTTTTTATAAAGAGCTTTTTTCAAACGTTTTCATGATTTTCCAAAAATTGTCCCATATTTGGTCCAGGACAAACTTTAGGCGAGGTGAAAGGGGGATAGTTCAGATTTTTTTAATATCTCAAAAACTCAGTTGTTGTTTTTGAAAAAATATGATGTTAAAAATTGATTTTCAAAGGGTAAACACTTAGATTTATTTTCAAACCGAACCTCTGTCTATCAACTCCTACTCTCACCTCCCCCGTGAATATCGGCCGTGTCGTACATTTAACTGAAGATGGGGTTACAATCCCTGTGGACGGTTTTAGGCGGTAGCAAACGAGGGAGGGGGAGAGGAGTGTTCCCACTGAGGCACTTCTCTTCTATCCAGATGGCAGCGGAAGAATTCTCCAGATGGAATCAACGGAGGCTTCTACAGTTCCAGTTGGGTTGAACTACTTAGTGTACACTTTATACGGTCTACTACGACTAGTCGGAGCTCAAGCTTATAAGAAGCGGTTGATCCGGCCCCCCGCTCTTGAAGTTATATTGTAAGGGTCTGGTCCTCCAGGTTGGGGGTCGTACCGTCGGGGTGACTTCCCGTCCACGTAAGGCTATTTAGTTGCGATTGCGAAGCAACAAAAAGTCTTTGATTCGGAACGAAATATGGACAACAAATTTCGGATCTGCACGTGGAATGTTCTGTCTCTCCTTAGACCACGTGCAGATGAACATTCAGCGGAAGCCCCTAGACTGCATACAAAGCAGACATCACCGCTATCTAAGAAATGCGAAACTGAAAGACTGCGACATCTACTACGGTGACTGTATCCGACCATAAGGGCAGAGCCTTTTTGGATGTGGATTCGTCGTTGGAGGCAGACTTAGGCCAGAAGTGTTGAGTTTCAACTAAGTCAACGAGCACCTCACGACAATTCGCATCAAGGCTAAATTCGCCAACATAAGCCTTATATGCGCACTTGCCCCCACAGAGGAGAAAGGTGACGACACAAACGACGAGTTCTTCGAGCTCCTGGACAAGACAAATGAGTAATGGCCCAGCTATGACATTAAAATTGTCTTGGGTGATTTTAATGCCAAGCTAGAAAAAGAAGACGTCTTTGGTGGCACAATCGGAAGATATAGCCTGCACGACACCACCTCCGATAACGGACTCAGGCTAATCGACTTTGCTGCGGGACGGAACGGTGTGGTAGCTAGTACGCAGTTCCCACATCTCAATATACAAAAGGGGACATGGCGAGTTCCTGGTCAATCAACCAACAATCAGATTGACCACATTGCAATCGACATACAAGGATATCCGAACGTTCCGAGGAGCCAAAGTTGACTCGGAACACGACCGCGTTGTAGCCAAGGTAATGCTACGGATATCCAGACATAAGCCAAAGTTCGACGTCAGACGGCTACAGTCGCAAGACATCGCCAGATCCTTTCCCGATCGAGTCTCTCGCGCACTCATAGTCCTATTCCACCAACTGTAAGGATCGAGAACCAGTGGAAGAATTGCCAGGAAGCCATAAAACGCCGCCTCTGGCTTGCTGTGCCTCGCACGACCATCACAGCACAGCGGCAAGTACATGCAGCCAACTAACAGGCATACAAAGAAGCGGCGCGGCGCTGCATAGAAGGGCTGCTCGCGAGCTCTACGAGCCGAAGAGGAGAGAGGGACACAAGCCTCTTATAAGAAAAAAAAGAGCATGCGAAGCACGAGATCTAGAAATTAGAGGGATGCCATTTCAGGATTGAAGTTCTGAATTTTAACCAAAAATAAAAAGAACATCCCAACGTTACAAGGCCGAACCGAAGCCTGCAAGGATGATCAGCGAAACATCGTGGTAGAATTGCAGTCGGTCCTGAGGATATGGAAAAATCATTTCCGCAAATTGGATAACGGCGATTATGAACCGAATTCCGCTACCATGCTGATTGCACCATTCAACCTTGTCGACGCCGACGTAGGCCAACAATTCCGTCTACCCAATCTCGACGAAGTATATCTAAACTTAAGTCCATTAAAGCTGCTGGAGCTGATGGCCTTGCGGCTGACCTATTCAAAGCGGCTGGCCATGAATTGGTAAGGAGTATGCACCAGCGTATCTGTAAAATATGGTCGGAGGAAAGCATGTCCGATGAATGGAACCTCAGCATTGCTTGCCCAATCCTCAAGAAAGGCGATCCTCGGGACTGCACCAACTACAGGGGCATCAGTCTTCTTAATATCGCCTACAAGATATTCTCTACCGTACTTTGTGCACGCCTGAAGCCATTCGTCAACAGCCTGATAGGTCCATATCTGTGTGGCTTTAGGCCAGGGAAGTCCACCACCGACCAAATATTCGTACTACGGCAGATCTTGGAAAAAACCCAGGAGCTTTTCACCTTTTCATCGATTTTAAGGCCGCGTATGACAGCCTCTATAGAGACGAACTATATAGAACAATGTGTAGTTTCGGCATCCCTCCCAAACTCGTCCGTTTATGCAGGATGACGATGGAGAATACACGCTGCTCCATCAAGATCGGCAAAGACCTCACCGACACCTTTGATGCGATTTCTTCAACATCATTCTTGAATGAATAGTGCAAAACTCTCACGTCAACACTATAGACACAATCTTTCAAAAGTCCGTCCAATTACCCGCTTATGCTGACGACATTGACATAATCGGACGAACAAAGCGAGATGTCAGTGGTGCTTTCGTGAGTATGGAGAAGGAGACCAAGAAGATGGGGTTAAGGGTGAATGAAAGCAAAACGAAATATATGCTGTCAACATGAAAGGACAACCACCATCTCAGACAGAACGTCACTATAGACAGCTATAATTTTGAGGTGGTCAGAGACTTTGTCTCCCCAGTGAACGATACCAGTGCTGAGATCAAACGAAGATTTACTCTTGCCAATCGCTGTTTCTTTGGGCTAAGAGGGCAATAGAGAAGCAAAGCCCTCTCTCGAGCAACTAAACTCTCCCTGTATAAGAAGTTTATTATCCCGGTCCTGATGTATGATGCAGAGGCGTGGCAACTGTTAGCGGTGGATGAAAACGCATAAGGCTGTTTTGAGAGGAAAATTCTCCGGGTGATTTTTGGTCCCGTCTCTGCATTGATGGGGAATGGAGGACAAGATACAACAACGAACTGTACGACCTAGCCACAAAAGTTAAAAGCCAACGACTGAGATGGCTGGGTCACCTAGAGCGAATGGACACCAATGCATCGGCCCAGAAAGTCTTTGAATCCAACCCCGTGCGATAGCGCAGTAGAGGTGGACAGTGTAAAAGGTGGCGCACGCAAGTGGAAGAGGATTGCAACAAACTTGGCATGCGAAACTGGAGACAGTTAGCTAGAAACCAAGCCGGCTGGAAAAAGATTGTTGGTTGAGGCCCTGGTCCACCCCGGACTGTAGCGACATCTTAAGTATAATAAGTAAGTACTACCTCCAGAATTTTCTATTACCTCCGAAAGCTTTCGGTGCATTGAGTCATAAAGGGAACCCAAAAAGTCCTCTAGCCAAAATGATTTTATGACTTCAATTACTTCAATTAAGTTTACTTTTGTTTCGAACCGCCTTCCTCCTCGTGAGCTTCGAAAATCCAGTCAAACTGTGCCGAAAAAGCTTACTGCTTCCCATACAATAACACCGCCTCCCTTTCTGTGCCTTCTATCCAAGGTTATTTCCTGTTTTCTCATATCATGGAAATAGAAGTTATAGCCGTCGGGACCGGCTCCATGAAATAACTCCCCAATGAAATAACTCTCCAAAATAAAAATGAAATAACTCGCCAAGTTTTGAATGGAGTTGGGAAGTTTTTTCAAATGAAAGAACTCCTCAAAATTGGGGATTTATTTCATATTTTTTTGGGGCCTTTTTTTCATTTTGGGGGGTTATTTCATGATAAAATAAGTTTCCAAAATATGCAAAGAAAAAAGTCCCCAAAGATATTCTTTTCAATGTACCTATTAGATTTCTTTTCCATTTGTGTCATCAAAACAAAAAACAATAGAAAAAATCAGGAGTACGGGAAAAGTAATTTCAAAGTTACTGCGTAGGATCGGAAGAGGGCGGTGCAGCGGCGTGGATTGGTAACCGCTCTGACGCGCGACGCGGGAGCCATGCGTTTTCCCCAGCGGCGGCGTGCGTGCGCCAACTTCGGTTTTACCTGCGATTTTGCTGGCAGATAAGGTGGAATTGGAGCCTTAACGGGATTTTGCACTTTGGTCTTGAGGCGTTGTTGCCATATTCACCCGTGCTTTATAGTTTTCCCATTATTTCCTTATTTCGAAGATAGTTGCAGACGGCCGTATTAGGTAAGACTTCGCCCAATCTTCTGGCCTATAAAGCGACTGCTATGATGTTGATTTTATGACTAAAATTGGTCAAACAACTTTAGTTCCATCAATCCTTTAGGTAAATTAATAGTTCATCCTGGAAGGTTTTCCTCACATTACCTTCAATGTACTCATTTATAAGAATTTTTCTGTTATGAAACGTTAAGCATAAATCGTTTAGAGTTTATTGAAAAAAGACTGTATTTACGTGCGACTTAGGACCCGTTGTACAAATGTGGTTCAAATTTTGATCCAGGGTTCAAATATTTTTTCTGTCTGATTTCGGCGGAGTTACTGAGGTTCAACTGTGGTTCAAGGTTCAAGTATGTTATGCCACTTAATGTCTGACCAATCGTTGAACCTAAGTGCATTCTCCGAAGGCATTGAGTTAAAATTGCTGAACCACGAGTTAAATATTTGTACAACTGGCCCTTAAACATTAATTTTATTTATTTTGATAAAAAAAAAGTCAAATTTTCAATAAACTTTTAACCTCCACTGTAACTGTTCCCATTAAGTCTTTTACATCAGAGAATCTATGCCATGGGAGTGGAAGTTTATTTATAAGTTTTTCTTGAATTTTCCCAAACAATATTGGGATTAAATCCAATGTGTATACAGAAACGATATCGTAAATCATAACAACGATGTTGGCGGGCGCGGTGTGGCGCACGGCGGAAAAGCACTGAATTCTTATATAAACTTAGCCCGAGGACAGGTTTCAGTTCACACGGAACCGGATTATTTATAGATATGTGCTTCTTGAAGCTGGCCATAGCTCGTCGATGGCACTCCAAGCTTCTCCTAATAAACAACACTGACTTGAATATAATTTAAGACTTTGTTGTGGTAGGTATGGATAGAATAAGATTTTCATTTTGGCTGAAGTTGAGGGTGGTGCAGGTTTAGGTTATACATGCTTTTGCACACTGTGAAGCTCGAGCTGGTTAGCCTAGGCGTGCCTATAGTTTTATGAACTTTAAGCGAAATATCTACCTGATGTGTTGGTCTGCACGAAGACACAAGTCAGTTCGATGGAGATAACATTGTGCAGACAAGCAGTCTTAAGACTTGCAACAAAATTGGCGAATAAAAAATATATATCAACGAAGTTGCTGAACGGTTAAGTGAGATTGGAGCACTAGTTAATGATTGTTTGTTTTTTTTTTTCTTTCAATTTTAATTTTAATGTCAGAGCGGGAAACTTGTTTGTAAAATTGGCATGAGAGTGGACAGAGGAAATTGCGCATGAAGGAGCTTTAAAGTTATTTGTGATTTAAAATTACGTTCGGATTCATACAATTTATATGGGGGAATTATATTTTTTATTTTGAATGTAGAGCAAGTGCTTTGAAATTATTATGTGAAAGATTGTTTACTTACAATGAAACGGTGAAACTTCTGCGGAAGTACCTGAAAGCATTAAAATAAAATAGATTAATGTGGTGAGCATATATTTTCTTAGGAAGGAAATATTGAGTAAAATAAATTTCACAAATCTTTAAAATAAAAAAAAAAAATAAAAAAGTTCTCACAATAAAAATAAGAATTGTTTTTTTTTTTTTGTTTTTGATTTAGGCATAAGCAAAATGTTATTTTGAATACTCTAGGGCCTAGGCAATATCTGGGAACATACATGAGGCTGTGAGTGCAAAAGTGGTGTAACCCAAAAAATTCACAAAGGAGCTACGCATGATTTTAAAAACAGATTTTCTTTGAATATTTTTTCCTTTTTTGTTTTCGCGATTTTGATTTATTTAAGAACGGTGAAATATTTTTATAAATTCATATTTTTTTGAACATGAAAAAATATTTTTTTAATTTATGCTCGATTCGGGAAAATAAAGTGGGTTACACCACTTTTGCATTCATTCTGTAAAAATAAAAAAAAGCAAGGTTACACCAAAAAGTTTATATTGCATTTGTATTGCGATTTTAGTTTATTTTATTGTCAATAAGAAAATATGATCAACATTTTACATTCTTGACACTGAGGAATCTTATTTACTCCTCGTCTGAGAAGACATCGAAAATATCATTGGGAGCACTTGATGATGCTTTTAAACTATTATAGAAAAGGTGGTGGATAGGTGTTATAAGCTCAACTAAATCTTTCTTCTTTTTATCATTTATTGTAGGCTTTTCAAGTTGGTTGCTTTTGAATTGCAATTGATTTCCTCTTTTGCATATTGATTTCTTCAAACTGACCATCAGTTTCATTTGAGTACCTACTTGTACAAAATTGAAAATAGTTTACTTTTTTCAAAATGTAACCACTGAATCCTTAGCCATTCGACCTTACAGTTAGAAATAGTTATTTCCGAACTTTTATTGAGATGAAATCAGCTGACGTCATGATAAAAACTTCAAACGGATTCCTTTTTCTGGCTGACGTAATGACCTTTACCCAATCTTCCGGCACAAAGATATCCTTGAAAAATTTGTTTGTTTTTTTTCTATGACACCGAAATCTTGGTCACATGGTAGATATGAATGCCCACTAATTAAAAATTTGTGGTCAATTTCTTCCACTTCAAAATCGGGATGAGATACTAAAAATAGACACAGTAATGAAAGCTTAATATTTCTGTTTTGGCCTCCACACTGGTCAGAGTACATAATAACTTTCTTAGACTGAGCTATATTCTTGTAATGTATTAAACAAGACCCAATCTCTTGAGGTCCTCGTGACGTTATTGACTCCATTCAAAAATATATGTGAACTTTGCCTGTACCCATATTATGCACGCCAAAGCAAAAAATCCATAAAGTTGTCTTTTATAGTATACAACTCCTGTTGTATGTGCTGGAGTTGGAAGCGTTTTCATTAGATCGAAAGTTATGACAGTAGTATCGGAAGATTTTTTAGCGGGAGACACCTACGTTATACCCAAAAAACAATATCTAAATCGGACGAAATCCCCAAAAAAAATGAAATCCAACTAGACAAAATCCCCATGGGGAATGGAGGCCTATGGACAAAATCCCCAATGAATATTATTTTGGTCAAAATTTTCAAATCTCAAATCTGTTGAACTGTTAGACTTCAGGGCTAATTTTTCGAAGAATTAGTAACTTTTATGTTTCGGATGATATAAGTACATTTTACATGCTCATTTGTTACAAGACCGTCATAACTCAAAATTTGTTGTTTCGATATAAATACGGTTCAAAATTTCATTTTCGTGAAAAATATAATTGAAAAACAACTGTAGTGTATCTATAGCACATAATCCGTCTATTTTGAAATTGAATAGAGATACATACATATCGATGTATGATGTACTACAAAGATAGAAAAAAAAAAAACATCAAAATAACAACGTTATAAGTACTTATAGGCTAAGATCCCACAGCAGATTTTGGGTGTGAACGATAGCAAAAAAAGAAGTATAGGCGTCGAAAGCTTCATTAAAGACTATTAGAAAAATCAAAGTCTTGCAGTCCACAACTGGGGCCTTTGCGAGAAACATTGCATCGAAAAAATAAAATATGAATGCCACTTCGAGGATAATCGTGTTAGCCGAAATTGGTTTTCACCCCTCCCTAGATACCTATTCTGGAGTCTATATTTAGCAGTTGCTTAGCACTGGTCCACATTCCCCTGTCTTGGAGAGAAGTCAAGGTTGTGTTCATACCCAAAGCTGGTAAATGTTCCCAAGTAAACCCGAAAGACCTCAGACCTATTAGTCTATCATCATTCCTTCTTAAAACCATTGAACGTCTGATTGATATCCACTTACGTACTAGCATAGACATGCAGCTATTATCTACTGCTCAACATGCTTACTGCAAAGGGAAATCGGTGGAAACTGCTTTACACACTCTAGTACGATCCTGAGAATATTCCCTCCATCATAAAGAGTACACCATGGTTGCTTTCTTAGATATAGAAGGCGCTTTTAACAATGTCGACACATCTGCAATCGCATCTGCACTGACATCCCTGAAGGTAGATAGTTCGCTAGGTGAATTGATTAACCAAATGCTGACTAGCAGGGTCATCAACTCAAAACTGGGCGGCTTTTCTGCTAGAAGGTCTGTCAGTAGAGGTACGCCACAAGGAGGGGTCCTATCTCCTCTTCTTTGGAACTTAGTGGTAAATGAGCTGCTAACATGCCTGGAAGCGGAGGGCTACAGAGTGATTGCCTATGCGGACGATGTTGCAATTGCTGTATCAGGAAAGCATCCTAATACCTTAAAAGAACTCTTACAAAATGCTTTGAATAGGCTAACCAATTGGGCGGACCGGTGCGGTCTCGGTGTCAACCCTCATTAAACAGAACTGTTCTCCAGGAAATATAAAATCCCTCAAGTAGATCCTCCTTCTATTAAAGGTATTCCATTAACTTTTACTGATCAAGCGAAATATTTGGGTCTTATTTTAGATAAAAAATTAAGCTGGAAACCTAATATACAAGAAAGAGTTAAAAAGGCCACAGTGGCACTCTTCTCATGCAAAAAAGCTGTTGGGAATAAATGGGGCCTTCAACCTCGCATTACTCATTGGCTATATACTTCGGTGATTAGACCAATTCTCGTACGACACCCTCTGCCGCTCTAGACGTTCTGCTATATCTGACGCCCCTCGATATTTTTAGCAAACAGGTGGCTGTAAATATGGCCATACGCCTACAAGCTTCCTCACAATGGACCAACAATAGCATTGGCCATTCCACCATTCTGAATTCATTCAGATTACCAAGTCACATTGACTACACCATCCCAAAGCCACAGTTCGGTTCAAACATTCAAGTCACCATTCCTTCTAGAACCCTCTGGGAGGATATGGCATTCTTGGATGATGAATCGGTCCATATCTACACAGACGGATCGAAAACTGATGAGGGGGTGGGTGGCGGTGTGTACTCAGAAAGACTAAAATTAAGTCTCTCATTCCGTCTTCCTAATCATTGTAGCGTGTTCCAGGCGGAACTTATGGCGATTAAAGAAGCCTTATCTTGGCTGAAAGAAAACGTGATATCAACTACAGATATCCGCATCTTCTCGGATAGTCAAGCTGCTATCAAATCCCTGGAATCGGTCTCTACTAACTCTATAACAGCCCTAAACTGCCGTTCGTCTCTGTTGGAGATGGCAGAACAGTTTAATATTCACCTGTGTTGGGTGCCGGGGCATAGGGACATCCCAGGTAATTGTAAGGCCGACGAACTCGCTAAAACTGGTACAACTTTACCTCTTCTATCTAGTAAGGCAGAAATAGGTATACACATCGCTACATGTAAACTTTTGCTGAAGCAAGATGCCTTAGAGAGAACAAATCTTAGGTGGAATGATATCACCACTTGTTTGGCAACAAAACAAATCTGGCCAGTAATGGATTTAAAACGATCTAAGCGTTTGATATCTCTAAGCAGATTGCACATCAGCTCCATGATTGGTGTTATAACCGGACACTGCCTCATAGGCAAGCACGCAACGCGTCTTGGCGTATTCGCTAACGATTTTTGCAGAAGCTGTATGGATGAGGAAGAGATAGAATCGATCCCTCACCTTCTATGCACGTGCCCTGCTCTATCTCATAGACGAAGACTTCACCTTGGTGAGTTCTACTTCAATGATCCTAGTGATCTGATAAACTTAGACATTTGGCAGTCTATTACGCTTCATAAGAAGCTCCAAATGGTTCACCGAGTAAGGAAAAGGGTTTCCTAGATTCATGTAATCACAATGGACCAACTCATGGTCTAAGTGTGTCAGTCTCCACGACTGGCAGCCACTTCAACCTAACCTAACCTAACCTAACCTCCCTAGATAAGCTCCTCGGCTCACATATCACGGAATCTGAGACCATTTGAGTGTATAATTAGCTCTACCGGACCGTTTAAAAAATTCAAAATTCTAAGTGAAAAACGGTTTTTTTAAACAGTCTGGCAGGGCAAATTAAACACTCAAATGATCTCAGATTCCGTGATATGGGATCCGCGGAGCTTATCTAGGGAGGAGTGAAAACCAATTTCGGCTAACACGATTATCCTCGAAGTTGCATCATATTTTTTTTTCGATGCACTGTTTCTCGCAAAGGCCCCAGTTGTGGACTGCAAGACTTTGATTTTTTTAATAGTCTTTAATGAAGCTTTCGACGCCTATACCTCTTTTTTTTGCTATCGTTCGCACCTAAAATCTGCTGAGGGCTCTCGGTTCTTTACATATGTAGTTCAAAATTGTCAATTTTATGCCGCAAATGGGCGATATGTTTTTGTGATGTGGTTAAATGTTAAGCCACAAACTGAAATACATAGGTAACTCAAGCGAAGCGAAGTAACGAAGTTGCGTGAGTGGGATAGATAACCCGTGCCTACATCTGGTCATGGTCAATTCCTACATCTGGTCATGGTCGTTTAAGGTAGACCGTAGACCCATAACTCGAGTTTCGGACTTTGATTGCTTTTGAAATAATGACTCGCAATGAAGTCGATTTTTTGCTATTAGTCAAGTAAAATCAATGGTTTGACCCCGGACAAATTGTAACAAAAGAAAATTTTATGCGAAAAGACTCAGACCACTGGCACTTAGACTTATCCTAAATTAGCCAAAATCAGCCCATGGAAACATTGGTATTTAATCGTTTCCAATATCGCATATGACAAAATGTATTCAGTTATAAAGCAGACTTGTAACACATCTATTTATATTGATTTTTAACGCTGATTCGAACTTGATATCAGTTTTTACCAAAATTTATCTTCAAATAAATAAGAAAAGAATCAGAAATTATATCTCTCAGATCCTTACTCATGAGTAGGATCTCTAAATAGAGTTTTTTTTGTCATTTCATCAATTAAGTTTTTCCTTGTTTTTATGAGTAGGTACTATGTAGGTTGGTCAAGTTATTTGTTTATATCTTGAAAAATAAAAGTCCTAGGACCATTTGGTTTTTTGTATTTGACTAAAAATTGACAAAAGCATTGAATAATAAAGTCAAAAATAGTACTTAATGACGTAAAATTTGTATAAAAAACAGTTTGAAAGATTTATTTTTTATTATGTTTTCAAAATTTTGAGTTTGAAGATTAATTTTTCAAAAACTATTCACATAGAAAATTTAATTTAAAAAAAAACATTAAAGAATGGATTTTTAGTTTAACAAAAATTATAGCATAATACTGTACGTAATGCCATTGGGTTTTAATATGGTTTTAAAAATGTAGGTAAAATTTTGTATCACTAAGTTGGTTTAGGTCTTTGCTTATATCTTGAAAAATAAAAGTCCCAGAATCATTTGGTCTTATGCGTTTGACTTAAACATTGAATTTTAAAGTCAAAAATAGTACTTAATAACATAAAATTTGTATAAAAAATCAGTGTGAAAGATTTATTTTTTATTATGTTTTCAAAATTTTGAGTTTAAAGGTTAATTTTTCAAAAACTATGCTCTTAAACAACTTAATTTAAAAATAAAATTAAGGAATGTATTTCTGGCTTTACAAAAACCTATAGCATGATATTATAAGTGTTGGCATTGTTTTTTAATATTTTTTTGTTTCTAATTTAAGTGAATTTTTTGTAAATTGCCCCTCCCATACTCAAACGGGGGGCAGTAAAACCCCACTTTAAAATGACTTCATTCTTTTTTTGGTACAACCTACATTCTCTCATCATTAATTGAATAGTATGCGAAACGCCTTGCACATGCATAAATGCATTCAAATTTAAGCCATTTCCCAATGGTGGACTGTGGCTAATTTTGGATATATGTTTTGGTATGTGTCATTGAACCTAACTGCAAATGAATTTCTTTTGTTACAATTTGTCCGGGGTAAGCCTTATATTTTCCGTAGATTTCCTTGACTAGAATAATAAAGGATATCATAAGACATACTTACTGACACGCCCACTTTTTAAAATAGGTCACCTAATCGTCGAAATTTGATGTAAATGAGGAAAGTTTTAGATAATGTAATTTATAATAACCCTCCCATACAAACATTTTGGCAACGCCCACTTTTGGGGGCGTTTTGACTAAATATTTCTTTTTTGGGTAGTAGAAAACAAATCGAAGTGCCTTAAGAACAGGCTAAGAACAAAAAATGATGCAAAATGTTTGCCCTGTCCACTTTTAAAGGCGTTTTTGACAAAATTTCTTTTATAATCGGTTTCTAAAAACAATGTGAAAAAAGCTACATAGGATCAAATGTGTAGGAATTGCCTTTCTTAAAAATTAAGTCATACAAAGTTTTTACCACGCCCACTTTTCTTAAGAGGTGTATTGTAGAGGAGCAATACCTGCTAAAACTAAAAAAATCTAACACTCTTTTTCTTAAACGATGGTATAGGGCGTTAAGGAAGTCATAAATTTGTTTTTTATGGCCCCTTTGAAATTTTCATAAGAAGGTGGATTGAAAATGGTATTAATGCAAATATTTAGCTCCACAAACAACATACATATACATTGATTTTTCCGTAATATAGGCCAAGGATTTGAAATCCAATAAAAAAAAAAACGTTATTCAAGAATTTTTTATTTTCAGTGGTCTTTAGACATAAAATCGGCGCTTTTGAAGATTCGCAGGTATTAGCAGCTAGTTTTTTTTTTTGCATTCGATACATCATGGCCCAGTGTATAATATGTACTATAAGTCCCACCGGGGAAAACCAGGGAACATTGACTTTTTCTTTGTTGAATTTTGAATTTGACTTTAAAATTCGCCAAAACAAAAATTGACAGTTATCTAAATTTTTTTTCTAAATTTATGTTTGTCAAAAGAATTATACAACTGAAACAAAAAATTGTCTTTTAAGTATGCTCATTTTTTGCTTTTAAATCACTGAAATCTTATTTATCAACTTTGGAGTCCAAAATTTATATTTAGAAACAATTTTCATACAAAAATCTTGATCATAATGCTTCAAACTATTACTTAATCAAACTGCAACGTCAAAATTCTAAATTGTCATGTCTACTCTGGCCGTTGTTTTCCCAAACAGTTTGATTTTGGAGCGCTTCCATTATTTCTAAGGGTGGTGCCTGTGGTGATTTCAAAATCTCTTGTGACGCAAGCCTTTCCAGATTTCTTTTCATCTTCGAGTACACACAGTTTCTCGAAGCCGTTTGCAGTCCAGTCAATTTGTGGTCAAAAAAGCACTTAGCGAGCAAACTGTGGGATTTTTCGAATAATGTAGTTTAAGGCGAAAACTAAGGATTTCTTGGAGACGCATGGAGGTATTTAGAAGATTAAAAAAGAATTTTGAAGTAAAATGGTCATACTTCAGAATGTCTTTAAACATTTTTTCGAAAAAAAAAACTACCTCGAGAAAAATATATCCCCAAATTTTCATAAAAATGCATTTTTTAAAAATCTTTAGATTCAAATATCTCAAAAACGTGGCATACTAGAGCAATTCCAAGGCCAGATTCAAACTCAGCGCATCAAAGACCATCAGAAATGTATATATTGGTTCAAGTTACAGACGAAAATTAAAATTTTGTCACACAAAGTAATTTCTTAGTGCTTTCGAGTGGATTTTCGAAAACCGTAAAAATACATCAATGTTCGACTAGCGCTTGATTACAAATACATAGGTTGTCGCAGAAAAAAACCTTGAATAGAGATTTATTGGAAATTATGTATGTATAGGTACTTTTAATGGTACCTTGATTTGTTTTTCGAATAATTGGTAGTTTTCGAGCCATTAGTGAAAAACTCCCAAAAAATTAATTTTTGCATTTTTTTCCATGTTGCGTCACGAAATTTTGTTCACAAACCTCAGATTCGGATTCAGCACCCATGAAAACATAAAACAGGGACAAAATCAAAACTACCCCGCTCTTTGCTCGCAAAGAGCCTTTTTGAGCAAAAATTGACTAGACTAATCTTGTTAAATCGGTGAGCGACTTATACAAAAAAAAAAAACAGCAAGAAATTTAAAATAGAGTTCATTTGATTATATCGCAAAATATCGTTGTCAGCATTTTAAAATTATTTAAACATTTAAAATACAATTAAGGCAAAAAATGTTCTGCGAACATTTGTGAAACAACAAGTTCTATAGTGATTGATAGGTATTGAATGGCTCCTGAAGTTTCTTATCGATCCAGTTTTGATGTTTGGAGCACGAACTCAGGCTCCAACAGATTTGATGACAACATTGGTTATATTTTACAAGGGTTTGATAATTCAACTCTACCCGATACTGCATTGCAAGAGATAAAAGTACAAATTAGAGGGTTATAACCATGAACAAATCTAATTTTAGTCGCGTTTTATTATCACTCATGTCATAACCCATATGGTTCACCTCGTGAAAATAAAACGGTGCGGGTTAGCGCAAAAACAGTTTTATATATCAGTCTCTTCTTTCGGAATAAGAATAATTGCAAATTAATTATTTTTGTTATTGTTTTTGTGGACTTCTTGAATATAAATTCAATAAAAAAAAAAGTCTCTTTTTTTCTTATGTGTATTTGTTTTTTTCATTTAATGCCTGTCTCTTTTCCTCTCTATTCCTAACACTGCTGACAAATCACTGAAATCATTCACAATGGTAAATAGCCCCCTGCCGGTCAGAGTGAAAACCTGTTTCTTAGTTATTGAAATTAACCTCCATGGAAACCTGGATCCCATGTTGTTTTTGTATAATACATGTTAAAAGACCCAGTCTCGGAGATAATAAAACGCAGTTTTTATCATATTGCCACCTAGAATGCTTAAATTGCACACTGTGCGTTGACCGTCATCTGCAGTTCTTCCATCTTCTGGGGGCTTTTAGCCATCCAAGGACAAGTTTATGCCTTGGCCAGTATCACTGGTTTGTCTGTTTATCCCGGCATCCATGCAGTCCCCCTGCACGTAAGTGTAAGCTACTCTATACCACGGGAAGGCGTGCATAAGGATTTTCCTGTAATTGAGCCTAGGGCTGAAGTGGCCGTCCTAGCACTCTCCAGGACTTTAGAAGGGCTGAAGTGGCCGTCCTAGCACTCTCCAGGACTTTAGAAGGGCTGAAGTGGCCGTCCTAGCACTCTCCAGGACTTTAGAGAGCAATATTAGTTCAACTATTCAGTGAAACTGAAAATAATGTTTGTATTTTTATATAATAAAAAATCCGGAATGTTTTTGGAAGCACTGTACATATGTATGTTTGTATAGCGATTTTAATTACTTTATTTTAGCAAAACATTTTTCATTTATTCAATTTGAGTTTTCCTACTAATTAATAAAAACAAAATGTAACTCATAGACATGTGCAAGTGCATTGTGCAAGAGTAAGACTTACCTAATCTATAGAGGATATAGACGCATCAAATTCTATATTATTAAATTTAAACCCTCTAGAAATGTTATACAATTCATTAAAAAATTTTAACTTTGATATTAACGTAATCAGCTGCCTCACTAAGAATCTTATTCCATTCCATGCACTTGGCTAATTACGAGATTTTTCCGCATGACAACCTCATCCTCCTTTGAGCTTATCAAATACATACATAGATATGTGAACAAATAGTAAATAATGTCAGAAAACGCATTGAAACTCATACACACTCAACAGAGTCGACACTACTTATTCCTTAAATGAAATTTTTTTTTTTTTGTGTTTTCTACAAAAACAAAAAAAAAATATTTAAAAACATGAAATTAAACCTGGAACACGTAGATAATGTATCCTAGAAGTTTGTTTTCAAAATATCTCCACATTTTTGCTACCGATTTTATTATTTAAAGTTATTCAAAGACATTTGTCAAAATTATGGTATCTTATAGTCACAGGCAAAATTGAAAAGAACTGACAAAATAATTAAAACTTTGAGACAATGGAAAACAAAAATATACAGTTGCCGCATAAAGTCTACGTACGACCATTTTTTTTGCCATTTTATAAGACCAAAAGCTTTAAATATATAAATAATGAAACAGATTGTATTAAAATCTTCTTTTATTATTTATTGTTATGTAAGTAAAAAGACATTAAAAATAAAACTTTATCATTACATTTGCCTATATTGGTTTCAATCTCCCCCTGTTGGGAAAATAGTGGTCGTACCTACATATACTTTTGTCGACCACTGTATATGCTCGGTGGTTGCTGTTTCACACGCCAAGTTGGTTGAGGCCCTCTTCCACTTGCATGCGCCACCTTTTACGCTGTCCACCTCTATTGCGCTGTCCCACGGGGTTGGATTCAAAGACTTTTCGGGCCGGAGCATTTGGCATTTGTGACTAGGTCGGTCTCGCTTTACAGCCCATACAGTTTGTTGTTGTATCTTCTTCTCCATTCTCCACCTTTGCAAACGGGACAAAATCTTCGACCACCTAAAAATTATAGCTGTTTATAGTGACGTGCTGTCCGAGACGTCGATTTTGGGTGTCCTTTCTTGTTGACAGCATAAATTTCGTTTTGCTTTCATTCACCGATAACCCCATCTTCTTGGCTTTCTTCTCAATACTCACGAAATCACCACTGACATCTCGCTTAGTTCGTCCGATTATGTCAATTTCGTCAGCGTAATCGGACCGACTTTTGAAAGATTGTGCCTCTAATGAGAGTTTTGCACTATTCTTTCAAAAACGATGTTAAATAAGTCGCATGGCAGTGCGTCACCTTGCCTTAAACCTTTTTTGACATCAAAGGTGTCGGTGAGATCTTTGCTAACCATGATGGAGCAGCGTGCATTTTCCATTGTCATCCTGCACAAACGGACGAGTTTGGTAGGGATGCCAAAACTAGACATTGCTCTATATAGTTCGTCTCTATAGATGCTGTCATACGCGGCCTTAAAATCGATGAAAAGGTATTGGGTACCGATTTGAGACTCCTGGGTTTTTTCCCAAGATCTGCCGTAGTGCGAATATTTGGTCGATGGTGGACTTCCCTGGCCTAAGACCACACTGATATGGACCTATCAGGTTGTTGACAAATGGCTTCAGGCGTTCACAAAGTACGGCAGAGAAGATCTTATAGGCGATATTAACGAGACTTATGCCTCTGGTGCAGTCCACAGGATCGCCTTTCTTGAGGATCGGGAAAACAATGCTGAGGTTCCATTCATCGGGCATGCTTTCCTCAGACCACATTTTGCAGATGAGCTGGTGCATACCCCAAACCAATTAATCGCCAGCCGCTTTGAATAGCTCAACTGCAAGGCCATCAGCTCTAGTATTGGACTTAAGTTTAGATGTAGCTATCTTCACTTCGTCGAGATCAGGTGGAAGGAATTGTTGGCCTGCGTCGCCTAGGTTTAATGGTGCAATCTGCGTGGTAGCAGAATTCGGTTCGTCATCGCCGTCATACAATTTGCAGAAATGATTTTTCCATATCCTCAGCACCGACTGCGATTCTACCACAATGATCCCCTGATCATCCTTGCAGGCTTCAGTTCGGGCCTTGTAACCCTGGAATGTTCTTTTTACTTTTTGGTAAGACTTCTGAACTTCATTCCTGCAATGGCATCCCTCTATTTCCTCGATCGCGCGATTCTCATTCTCTTTTCTTTTCCTTCTTAGAAGCTTGTTTTCATCTCTCCCTTCTACTCGTAGAGCTCGCGAGCAGCTGTGGTCCTTCTATGCAGCGCCGCTTTGTATGCCTGTTGTTGGGCTGCATGTACTTGCCGGCATTCTTCGTCGAACCAGGGGTTTCGCTATGGTGGTCGTGCCAAGCTCAGCACGTCAGAGGCGGCATCACTGATGGCTTAGTGGCAGTTTTTCCACTGGTTCTCCATATTTGCAGTTGGCGGCAAGGGACTATTTAAGAGGGCACGAGAGACTCGACCGGAAAAGGACCTGGCGATTTATTGCGACTGTAGCCATCCGCGTCGAACTTCCTCCCAGTATATCCTTGTTTCGGCTTTGGTTTGGATATCCTTAGCAGTACCTTGGCTATAACGAGGTAGTGGTCCGGGTCAACGGTGGCTCTTCGGAACGTTCGGACATCCTTGATACCAGTGGAGTGCCTTGCATCGCCAATGTAATTTTTTTTAATATTGACTTAAGTACACTTTTTGACTCAGTGGAAGATGGTCTCCGATTGTAATAAGGGCAAATGTGTTCGAAGTGCTTCTAAACAAGATAACAATGGGTATAAAGCAAAATGTTCTATTTCCCAAAAAGAAAAGTTACACATTGGCCCTCTTAGAACCAAGGTACCCATTAAGAAATGAAGCTCTTGCAAGAGCGATTTTTGAATCCATGTGGATATGGTAAATATAAAACTTTTACTTTTAACATCGGCTTCATTAAAATGTCTAAGCAGTGAAGTATAACAGGTTTCTCTCATATTTTACCTGAGGAATTATTTTTATGAAGATTTTCGAAACATCATAATAATATCATGACTTAATAGGCATGTTCTTGAAAATGAGATCTCAGAGCCCTCAGCAATCTCAGTCTCTTGAACAGGATTCCTCAGAAATTTTGCTGTCAAATCACTGAGGAAAGAAAATATTGGATTCGCTTGCTCAGTTTTTGACACTGAGCCCTCTGAGATCTCATTTTCCTGAACTAGCCTATTGTTTAAAAAATCGAAAAAAAAGTAAGTAAGTACTTAATTAGTTTGTATATGGTTGGCTCTACGTCATTGCTCTTAATCCCGAAAAAAAAAATTATACTTACTCCAAATGCATAAATCTTTGTATATATTTTAATTAATTAGCCAAGAGAGTGTACATGTTTATGTTATGCATTGCTTTATAATGAGTTTGCCACATAATGAACCAACCCCGTCCATTGAAATTCCCTCGAGTAGGTACGGACCACCACACACAAATTTTCTCGCAGTCCGTAGAGCAATAATAATATTGTATATGTATATGTAAAGTATATAGTTTTTTATTTTTTTTTTATTTTTTACTTTTTCCTCACCGATGAATATATATATGTAAATCCAAGGCAATGGCATTAAAAATACAAAAATAAAATTACAGCCGTTGCAAAATGTAACATAGGAATAGCTGGTAGTTGGGAATCCTTAAAATATCCCCATTGCGAAGCCAAGCCAATCCAAAATAAACTGAGAAACAACAAGGAGGACGTCGCTCGTCGTCGTCGTCATCTACGGGCGCATAGAGCGGAATGCACAGTATATATTTTATGCGCTGCATTAAAAATGCAAACATCCTTGTGTCCTGTCCATCCGAAATGCATGCAGCCATTTCGGGCGGCTGAACTGGGCTGGGCCGACCAAACCAAGCTGTGTGTATGTGGTGTATTTATGTAGCCGGAGTCTATGATTTTTTTTTCAAACATGGCCACTATACTATCCCCACTTCCTCCATCACCACAACAAATAGTCTTAGTTGTCCAACCAAAGTGCACTTGTTAATTCTTAATGAATCTCAAATTGTCCAAGTGCACGTTTCGTTTCGTTCAAGTCGACTTTACCTATGTATAACGATAAAACAAAAGCATTTTGGGCACAGGAGCGATGAATAAAAATTTTGCTCGCACAGAACACACAATTTCAAGATGCCTGCTTACAAATTTTGGTGAATTATGTAAGCCAAATACGAGTATATCCTGAAGCTGAAGGTGGACTATAGAATTAATGCTCACTCCAGCTTAAATATTTAAAGTTTTAATATTAACATGGACGACTTGGTTGTATGCTTCTGTGCTTGTTTGTTTTAACTGTTAATTTAAGATGTAAGACTGTGTGATATTTATCAATTTTATTTGTTTAATATTTCGGGAAATAAGTTCTAGATTGTAAAGCTTTTCACAGAAAGTCGCCAAGTGCCGTGCCACTGCCGTGGTTTATTTTTTTTATAGAAAAAGATTCAATAAATAAGATATTTGTCAAAAACACCCTCAAAAGTGGGCGTGGTAAATATTTATTATCATTATTTTTTTCAGCAACTTGTTTCGTTTTCTAAGAAATTGGTCTGAAATCAATTTTTTTGCAAAACAAAAAAACGCCCCGAAAGTGGGCGTGACAAAAAATATTGTACCAAAGAACTATGTATATGAAATTATGTTCTCTACAACTTTCTTGAAGAACAAACCATCATTCATATCAACATGACAGTTTGAAGGTCTTTTTTTTAAAGTGGGCGTAAATTTACTCACATGATACCTTATGCTTGCTTATACAGCTCCCGATCCATGAAGGGTTTCTGTCTGAGATATAACGGTCTTCTATCGGTTGCGGTCCCTCGCACGCTCCCTCCAGTCGTCGAGACCAAGCGCTCTTGCGTCTATGACCGCCTGGTCCCTGTAGCGTAGGTTCGGTCTTCTTTGTCATCTCGAACCTGGGGGCTGGGATTCGAAGATTTTCTTGGCAGGAGCGTTGTTGTCCATTCGCTCAATGTGGCCGAGCCAGTGTAGTCGACGTGTTTTGGCTGTTTGAACTACATCCACATCTTGGTACAGTTCACGATTGAATCTTCTCCGCCAATCGCCCTCTTCGCATATAGGACCAAATATCCGCCGAAGAATTTTTCTCTCGAAAGTGCCCAGTATCACTTAACCTTTTTTACTTATCGTCCAGCACTCGGTGCCGTAGAGCAGAACTGGTAAAATAAGCGTTTTGTATAGCGCGCACTTTGTCTTTTGAGAAAGGAGTTTTGAATCCATTTGTTTGGCCAAACTGAACTAGCAGGGTTTCGCTAGGGTAATTCTTCGTCGGATATATACTAAGGTGTCGTTCGTGGAATTGATGTTTGTTCCGAGGTAGGTAAACTTTTTGACTACCTCCAAATTACTGCTACCTACAGTAACGTTCTGTCCAAGGCGATGAGCAGATGAGGCTTTGCATGTTGATAGCAAATACTTTGTTTTGTCCTCATTCACTTCAATACCAGTGCGTTTCGCCTGTTCATCAATAGCTGTGGATGCTTCAAGTACAGCTCTCTCGAAGTCGTGATGACTGTTGAAGATAGTGCCTTTTCCATGTTAACACCTTTCTTGCGCACTATCTGCTCCAGGACTAGGTTGAAGAAATCACATGATAGCGCATCTCCTTGTCTGAACCCTGTACACGTTTGGAATAACTCGGATGAGCTGTTACCCATTTGCACGTTGCACCGCGTATTTTGTAACGTCATTTGGCATAGCTGGATCAGTTTTTTCGGGAACCCGAGTTCCAACATCGCCAATAGAAGCTGTTGGCGACTTATGTTTTCATATGCGGCTTTGAAGTCGATGAAAAGGTAGTGGGTCTCGACTTAAAATTCGTTGGTTTTTTCCTGAATTTGCCTCAATGTGAAGATTTGGTCTATCGTTGAACGGCCTGGCCTGAAGCTACACTGGTACGTACCGATCAAAGTTTTACAGAAAGGTTTTAGACACTCTACGTAGGATAGGATCTTGTAGGCAACATTAACCAGGGATATGCCTCTGTAGTTCTTGCAGGACATAGGATTACCTTTTTTTAATGATTGGGCATATGGAGATATTGGACCGTATGGCATACCTTCCTCCTCCCACACTTGGTTGATGAGCTGGTGCATGCACCCTTCCAGGACAACTCCTCCATACTTGAAGAGTTCCGGCGGATTTGTTGTTGGCTTGTGGATGGCGTTCTTAACCTCTTCAGTACTGGGCGCTGGGACTGGAACTTCATTGACTGATCTCATGCTTCTTTGTTCCCCTGTCGCCTCCTCTACATAATGCTTACTAAGCAGTTGCTGTAGCTATTGTGTACAATTCAATGTGCTTCGGTGACTATGTTCCCTTCGCTGTTTCAAAGAGCTTGCGTGTCAGTCCTATAACCAGTGCTAGACTCTTCGAGATACTTGAGCTAAGAGGCCGCGGATGCTCTTTTCTTTCTGCGCAGGATTTTTTCTCTTTCCTTCTCTCTTTACGGTACTCCTCTCTTGCTGCTCTTATTTTCCGTTGCAGCATTTTCATTTGTGCATTTTCCGTCTCCTTCGATACCGCGCTTTCATCATCATACAACGGGTTTTTTTTTCTGGGTGGTTGATAGCCTATGATGGTCTCGGCTGTCTCCTTAATGATCTCGCGATACTGGTTCCACTGGTTGTTGATGCTTGTGGCTCAGGGTACGGCAAAGAGTTTCCCGGTCAATTGATCACTGTAGTCTCTGGCTTTCTCAGATGTGCTAAGGCATGCAATGTTGAATTTCTTCCTTTGGGCGGTCTTCGTTTTCCTTTCGTTGGACAGTCGGGCTCTGAACTTTGTCACAACAAAAAAGTGGTCAGAGTCCACGTTTGCACCTCGGAAAGTTCGCACGTCCAAGATGTTCGATGCATACCCTGCGCCAATTAGCACGTGGTCGATTTGGTTTGGCGGTTCGACCATCTGGAAATCGCCAGGTTGCTGTGAGTTTCCTTTGCCTGGGGAACCTAGTGCAACTTATCACCGTATTACGAGTTGCAGGAAAGTCGATTATTCAAAAGCTGTTATCTGTTGTCATTTCGTGGAGGCTGTGCTTTCAAACTTATCGGTAGTGGCGTGTGCACATATTAGGCTGTTGTTTTGGAAGGTAGCTTTGATGCGGACTGCTACAAGCAGACATCACCACCATCCAAGAAGTGTGATGGGATGGGCCAGGCAAAAGAAAAGTGAAAGACTTCGATATCTACTACGGTGACTGTTACCGACCACAAGGGCAGCGTCTTTTTGTATGTGGATTTGTTGTTAGAGGCAGACTTGGGCAAGAAGTCTTGAGTTTCAACTATGTGAACGACCGCCTCACGACAATTCGCATCAAGGCTAAGCTCGCCAACATCAGCCTGATATGCGCGCATGCCCCCACAGAGGAAAAAGATGACGACACCAAGGTCGAGTTCTACAAGCTCCTGTACCAAACATATGAGCAATGCCTTAGCTATGACATTAAAAGTGTCTTGGGTGATTTGAATGCCAAACTAGGAAGAGAAGACGTCTTTGGTGGCACAATCGGAAAATACAGCCTGTTCGACACCATCTCCGACAATGGACTCAGGCTTATCGACTTTGCTGCGGGGCGAAACGTTGTGGTAGCTATAGTACACAGTTGCCGCATCTCGATATACACAAGGGGACATGGCGAATTCCTGGTCAATCAACCGCCAACCAGATTGACCACATTGCGATCGACGCAAGGCACTCCTTCAGTATCAAGGATGTCCGAACGTTCCGAGGAGCCAACGTTGACTCGGACCACTACCTCGTTGTAGCCTAGGTAATGCTACGGATATCCAGACCAAAGCCAAAACAGGGAAATACTATGAGGAAGTTCGACGTCGGGCGGCTACATCCGCAGGAAATCGGCAGGTCCTTTTCCGATCGAGTCTCTAGCGCCCTCGTGAATAGTCCATTGCCGCCAACTGCAAACATCGAGAACTAGTGGAAAAACTTCCAGGAAGCCATCAGTGGTGCTGGGCCTCGCACGACCACCACAGCAAGAGCATGAGAACCACGCGATCGAGGAATTAGAGGGAAGCCATTGCAGGAATGAAGTTTGGAAGTTATACCAAAAGTAAAAAGAACCTCCCAGGGTGACAAGGCCCGAACCGAAGCCTGCAAGGACGATCAGGGGAACATCGTGGTAGAATCGCAGTCGGTGCTGAGGATATGGAAAAATCATTTTTGCAAATTGTATAACGGCGATGACGCACCGAATTCCGCTACCACGCAGATTGCACCATTCAACCTGGTCGACGTAGGCCAAAAATTCCGTCCACCCGATCTCGACGAAGTGAAGATAGCCATATCTAAACTTAAGTCCAATAAAGCTGCTGGAGCGAATGGCCTTGCGGCTGAGCTATTCAAAGCGGCTGGCGATGAATTGGTTAGGAGTATGCACTAACTCGTCTGTAATATATGGTCGGAGAAAAGCATGCCCGATGAATGGAACCTCAGCAATGTTTGTCCGGTCCTCAAAAAAGGCAATCTTCGGAACTGCACCAACTACAGAGGCATCAGTCTTCTTAATATTGCCTACAAGATCCTCTCAGCCGTATCTACTTTGTGAACGCCTGAAGCCATTCGTCAACAACCTGATAGGTCCATATCAGTGTGGCTTCAGGCCAGGGAGGTCCACCATCGACCATATATTTGCACTACGGCAGATCTTGGAGAAAACCCAGAAGTTTAAAATCGATACCCACCACCTTTTTCACGATTTCAAGGCCGCGTATGATAGCATCTAAAGAGACGAGCTATATAGAGCAATGTCTAGTTTTGGCATCCCTGCCAAACTCGTCCGTTTGTGCAGGATGATGATGGAGAATGCACGCTGCTTCATCAACGTCGGTAAAGACCTCACCGAAACCTTTGATGTCAAAAAAGGCTTTAGGCAAGGCGACGCGCTGTCATAAGACTTCTTCAACATCGTTCTTGCAAGAATAGTGTACAACTCTCACGTCAACACTAGAAGCACAATCTTTCAAAAGTCCATCCAATAACTCGTTTACGCTGACGACATTGACATAATCGGACGAACAAAGCAAGATGTCAAGATGGGGTTAGAGGTAAATGAAAACAAAACTAAATGTATGCTGTCAACAAGAAAGGATACCCAACATCGACTTCTCGGACAGAACGTCAATATAGACAATTTTGAGGTGGTCAGAGACTTTGTCTACCTAGGGTCCGCTATAAACTCAGCGAACGATACCAGTGCTGAAATCAAAGGAAGAATTATTCTTGCCAATCCTGTTTCCTTGGGCTGAGAAGGCAATTGAGAAGCAAAGCCCTCTCTCGAGCAACTAAACTGTCCCTGTATAAGACGCTTTTCATTCCGGTCCTGATGTATGATGCAGAGGCATGGATATTGTTAACGGTGGATGAGAACACGTTAGGCTGTTTTGATTGGAAAATTCTCCGGATGATTTTTGGTAACCTTTGCATTGATGGGGAATGGGATAGAAGATACAACAACGAAGTGTACGGGCTGTACAGCGAAGACAACCTGTAGCCACAAAAGTTAAAAACCGAGCTGGCTTGAAGAAGCTTGTTGGTTGAGGCCCTGGTCCACCCCAGACTGTAGCGCCACCATAAGTAAGTAAGTAAGTTTGATGCGGATCACAGCCTGGTGATCGCTTATCGGCTTAAAATCCATGACTTTCGATCTGAGTCGATTTCCCACGACTAATCTGCATCCTAGCATGTGCAATCTTTTAATGAATAATTGTCGCAATCTTCTCTTTTCGTTATTCATGTGCGATGAATAACTATTCCAAAATACCATTTACGTTTCGAGTGCATACATTTTGCCCTCAGTATGTCTCAAATTACTGGTCCTGGACTATAAGGCCACGGTCCACTTCCACTTTAGTATTTAGAATTTCCAAGGACATTTTGCAAAAATCTGGAATTATCTGATCAACAACAATAACTACATAATGCACCCGCAATAGCCAATCGAGTGGAAAGTTTGTCTTTAAATTTGTTTTAAATCAAAAGCCGCTCCTCGTTCTGTTTTTGTTTTGTATAAAAATATCTACATACATATATACGTTTATTGAGATTCACAGATTTGCTATAAAAACTCTCTTTCCTCCATGGAGAAAACAAAAAAAGAGTAAAGAACAAAAACTACAAAAATCAGCGGACTATGAAAGTATCCAGACCGTGTAGTTGATTATTTTACCACAGCTCTTACACATTTACTAATTATCATATGGACTTTGGCGCAGATAATGCACAGCGATGCATCCAAGCATGCATTTATTCCACTACTCCATAGTCATATTTTATCTAACCTTGAAACCACTCGAAAAATTCTATGAATTTGGTGGCTTCACCATACTCGTAAGACCATACAATAATAAAATTACAGGTCGTTAAAAAAATATTTATTTCCCTTTTCCTATTTGCCATTCCTTTTGTTTCTGCATTTTTCCAAACTATTTAAAAAAAAAAAAATCAGAACACATCCGTTCTACATTTTATAGAGCTTCAGTGCAAAATCTTTTTTGTTTTCATTTTTTACAACATTTTTTTTTTTATTTTTCAAATAGCAATATTATGTCCACAATCGATTTTTCTATTTTAAGGACTTGAGACACTAATTGACGCATGGATAGCAATAATAATTACAGGAAGGACAACAGCAAGAGAGAGTAAGAGAGAACAATCTATCTACTAAAAGGGCCAAAGAAGAGTACTCAACTATAATTAATTTTGAAACAATTTCAAAAATTCTTTTTATCAGGCCATCGAACGGATGAATAAACGAACAACTACCCAACCCTTCCCAAAACTGGGTTGGAAAAAATATTTCTATAACATAGACTGGGAGGTAAAGTTGCATTTATTGAAGTTTTTTTATATTTAATTTAATAGAAGTTAAGTATGCATGGTGAACTAGTTGAGGCAGTAGGAGTATTGCAATAATAATACTTCCACAAACCCAAAAGGTAGCAAATCTCAACAGAATCAGATTTCGCGGAAATCAATGATTTCTTTAAAAATTGGTGGTAAAACTGATGTGAGATTTTTTAGCTTGTCATTAAATGGCTAATATCCCAATAATATCTTCATAACTGTTCAAGAGTGAGTATGGAGTGAGATAGAATATGCATCGACGATAAAATATGAGCTGAGAAAAAACCATAATAAGCAACTGTACCTCTTAAACTATTGATTGTAAAAGCAGGATCTGTAGGGGTAATTTTAATGTTACTGATTGCGGATAAAAACCAAGAGCGTATGGAGCAATATGTATATTATGTATGTATGCATGCAGGTATAAAAATCGATTGGTGGGGGTGGAAGCAGGATTGGAGGATTGGAGGACGGGATGGTATTTATTCACCGGACTCAAGCAATTATTAGTGCGAACGACTGTGGGTTGAGAGATGTTGATGGGTTAACCGGCATCTTTATTTATAGTACATCTTATTTTTAATCCTTTAAACAAGAGGATGAGGATTGTATACATTTGGAGGATGAGCTGGTGGTTATAAGGTTGTGGAAAATGTCATCGATAAGTGTTGACACCAGCGAGGGGGGCTTACAGTGATTATACGAAACTAAAAGCTATGTGATCGTGGAACTCGTTTCTACAAAAGGGCCATTCATGGATGACATATTGAAGTGGAGTAAGATGTCACTCTTAATTAGCCTGAAACGAAAGAGTATTCCAACCAAGGCATTCTCGGATAGACTGTAGCGATGGAATTCTCTACATTAAGGTAAAAAATTGTGGAGAGAATCAGTGGTGGTGTCACCAGTTTCAGTAAGGCCAAAATACTTTGCGATGATCATCTTATGTAAGCAAGTCTGACATACGCAATTTTAAGGACTATCCATCCGCCTTATGGAAAAGGGATAGGTATTGGTGAATGAAACTTTTATGTGCAAACGGCAGCACTCACATCCCAATAGTGGGTTACTGACATCGGAATATCCGGCCCGCACTATCCGAGAACTAGCCAAATACCTATAATCCTCCAGGTATGCAGGTTGTGTCATTGGGATAACTTCCCTTAAAAATTTTGAGAAAGACACGACAAGCCTGCAAAAAATACCCGGTACGTCAAGGGAAAACATCCTGGAGCGTTTAAAGTTTGAGTCTGTCCTTACTCGGTACGAGACAGATTTAACTGCAATCCAGAAGACACCATGATAGGACCAGGTATGACGAAAATACAAAATTGAGACATTAATTACAGCTGTGATACAAAATTGCATATTTTCGGTTACGATTCGCTGTGGGGAATTGGCTTAGAAGAAAAGTTAATGATAAGTGATCGCCGGGCTGTGATCCACATCACACCCACTTTTCAAAATATTAATCTTAACATAAAGAATCTACCAAGGAGAAATCTTATGACCTAATGCACGGAGCCTACGGAGGACCTTGTCAAAGATGTACTCTGGGGTGGATTTGTTAGAAGAAAAAACAGCATTCATAAAATGACAGATCAGATAACCGCTTTTCGCTAATAGACTTTGATAACTTCCACTTTAGGATTTTAAGATTCTGAGGGACCAATGAAGTGCTGTTTAGACTGTTAGACCACAAACCAGGCCCCCCAGGTATGTAGGTAGGTACTAATTGACCAAAGAACCGTATCCAACATCAATGCTGTTGCAGAAAAACTGTCCACCGTTTTTAGGGAAGTAAACTATGGACCACTTGGAAAAAGATATGTGATTTTGGACGGCTTATTACTCCTAAAATTGCCAGAGTCGTCTACAGAGAGCACCTGGCTGTGAAGCTCTGAGTTGTTCCTTCACCTTATACAGACGAGACGTCTAAAATCAGTGATATCAGTATTGCCACATCATCGAAGAGGAAGCCGAAACTAAAATTGGTTTTATAAAGGAAAACATCAACCTAAACAACTATCATCTTAACTGGCCGAACAGAATGGTGTAGCTGTAGGTGTGGCGTGAAGCACTTTCAAAGTAGAAAGATACAAAAATAGTATACAGTGCCACAATCAGAAGCTGTAAATGTAGCAAGAAATGCATGGTGTAGCAGAAGTTAAACAAAATTCAACTCTTGATACAAGCTGCAGCTACATTCATTCTGTTCAAGGGGTAAACAACTGTATCAACAACAGTAGCTAAAGAAGGCAAAAATAATATCATCCTAGGCAAGTAGTTTGGTTTTGGGAAGAGGCATTCCTGAAGATTATTGATGATATCACCATAGTTTTAAAGAACCATCGAGATACCTGGATGTTGGCAAAGCATTGGACAGTGTATGAATTGAGGCCCTTATACCATACATAAACTTCACATATTAGGCTTTCCTTCAGGACTAATTAAAATAATGTTCTCTTTTCTTTCTTCCGGAAACTTTTTTATGCACTGAAGAACTTCTATGAAGAGCATCAAGCTGGATTTGCCCAAGCCTCGAATCTGCATGGGACCACCTATGTAGAACATAAGGAGCAGTAAATCCGGCTCCCAGCCCTTGGAGTTATATTGTCAGGGTCTGGTCTTCCAAGTTGGGGGTCGTGCAGTCGGGATGACTTTCCAGCCATATAAAGCTAATTTAGTTGCGAAACAATAGCAAGCCTCGGATACGGATGGATTTACTGTTGACGAACCAAGCAAACGAAATAAGGACAACGAACTTCGGATCTGCACGTGGAATGTTCTGTCTCTCTGTAGACCACGTGCAGCCGAACATTAAGCGGAAGCCCTAGACTGCTACAAAGCAGATATCACCGCCATCCAAGAAGTGCGATGGGATAGGCCGGACAAAAGAAAACTGAAAGACTGCGACATCTGCTACGGTGACTGTTACCCACCACAAGGGCAGCGTCTCTTGGGATTCGTCGGCAGACTTAGCCAAGAAGTCTTGAGTTTCAACTATGTGAACGAACGCCTCACGACAATTTGCATCAAGGCTAAGTTCGCCAACATCAGCTTCATATGCCCGCATGCCCCCACAGAGGAGGAAGATGAAGACACCAAGGACGAGTTCTACGAGCTCCTGGACAAGACATATAAGCAATGCCCTAGCTATGACTTTAAAAATGTCTTAGGTGGTCTTAATGCCAAACTCGGAAGAGAAGACGTCTTTGGTGGCACAATGAAAAGATACAGCCTGCACGACACCACCTCCGACAACGGACTCAGGCTAATCGACTTTGCTGCGGGGCGAAACGATGTGGTAGCTTGTACGCATCAGTTCCCGCATCTCGATATTCCCAAGGGGACATGGCGAATCCTTGGTCAATCAACCGCTAACCAGATTGACCACATTGCGATCGACGCAAGGCACTCCTCCAGTATCAAGGATGTCCGAAAGTTCCGAGGAGCCAACGTTGACTCAGACCACTACCTCGTTGTAGCCAAGGTAATGCTACGGATATCCAGACCAAAGCCAAAGCAGGGAAATACTGTAAGGAAGTTTAACGTCGGACGGCTACAGTCGCAAGAAATTGCCAGGTCCTTTTCCGATCAAGTCTCTCGCACCCTCTTAAATAGACATGTGCCGCCAACTGCAAGTATCGAGAACCAGTAGAAGAACTGCCAGGAAGGCATCAGAGATTTCACCTCTGACGTGCTGAGCCTCGCACGATCACCACAGTGAAATCTCTGGTCCGACGAAGAATGCCGGCAAGTACATGCAGCCAAACGGGCATACAAAGCGGCACTGCTAAGAAGGACCCGAACTGCTCGCCGGCTCTACGAGCAGAAGAGGAGAGATGAACACAAGCTTCTAAGAAGGAAAACGGAAGAGCAGGAGAAGCGCTTAACCGAGGAAATAATGGGATGCCATTGCAGGAATGAAGTTCGGTTTACCAAAAAGTAAAAAGAACCTCCCAAGGGTACAAGGCCCGAACCGAAGCCTGCAATGATGATCAGGAGAAAATCGTGGTAGAATCGCAGTCTGTGCTGAGGATATGGAAAAATAATTTCTGCAAATTGTATAACGAAGATGACGAACCGAATTCCGCTACCATGCAGATTGCACCATTCAACCTGGACGAACGTAGGCCAACAAATCCGTGCATCCGATCCCGACGAAGTAAAGATCGTTATATCTTAACTAAAGTCCAATAAGGCTGCTGGAGCTGATGGCCTTGCAGCTGAGCTATTCAAAGCGGCTGGCGATGAATTGGTTAGGAGTATGCACCAGCTCATCTGCAAAATATGGTCGGAGGAAAGCATGCCCCATGCATGGAACCTCAGCATTGTTTGCCCCATCCTCTGGACTGCACCAACTACAGAGGCATAAGTGTTCTTAATATCGCCTAAAAGATCTTCTCTGTAATACTTTGTGCACTCTTTCTTTTTCTGTCGTTCGCCATCCAAGATGACTTAAGGTACATCAAGTTTTGGTAAACGCCACAATAAGACGCAATCCTTGTGTCGTCGGTGCGGACGCAGCTCGTACCATATCCAAAAGTCCAAGTGCTCCGAATGTGGATACCCAGCCGTTCATACAACTGGTTGGTTTAAGCTAAGTAAGGGGAGGAAGACCACTGGAACTGGTGGTATGCGTTTCCTCAAGAATGTGCGTAGGCGCTTCCGCAACGGATTCTGTGAAGGAACCCAAGCTAAGCCCAAGAAGGCAACATAAACTTTTTAAACTAAACTTCTACAAGGTTGGCAAAGACCTCACCGACACCTCTGATGTCAAAAAAGGTTTTAGGCAAGGCGAAGCGCTATCATGCGACTCTTCAACATCGTTCTTGAAAGAATTGTGCAAAACTCTCTCGTCAACACTAGAGGCACAATCTTTCAAAAGTCCGTCCAATTACTCGCTAACGCTGACGACATTGACATAATCGGATGAACAAAGCCAGATGTGTCAGTGGTGCTTTCGTGAGTATTGAGAAGGAAGCAAATAGTGCAAGACTCTCGTCAACACTACAGGCACAATCTATCAAAAGTCCGTCCAATAACTCGCCTACACTGACATTGAAATAATCGGACATACAAAGCGAGATGTCAGTGGTGCTTTCGTGAGTATTGAGAAGGAAGCCAAGAAGGTGGGGTTAACGGTGAATGAAAACAAAACAAAATATATGCTGTCAACAAGAAAGGACACCCAACATCGACGTCTAAGGTAGAACGTCACTATAGACAGCTATAATTTTGAGGTGGTCAGAGACTTTGTCGATCTAGGATCCGCTATAAGCTCAGCGAACGATACCACTGCTGAGATCAAACGAAGGATTACTCTTGCCAATCGCATTTTTTTTTAAATAAGAAGGCAATTGAGAAGCAAAGCCCTCTCTGGAGCAACTTAACTTTCCCTGTATAAGCCGCTTATCACCCCGGTCCTAATTTATGGTGCAGAGGCATGTACACAGTTAATGGTAGATGAGAACGCGTAAGGCTGCTTTGTTTGCAGATGTGGGGAATGGAGAAGAAAATACAACAACGAAATGTACAGGCTATACAGCGACACCGACCTAGCCACAAAAGCGAAAAGCCAACAACTAAGATGGCTGGGTCACCTAGATCTAATGGACACCAATGCTCCGGCCCGGATAGTGTTTGAATCCAACCTCGTGGCAGCAGAGGCGGACAACGTAAAAGGTGGCGCAAACAAGTGGAAGAGGACCTCAACCAACTTGGCGTGCGAAACTAGAGACAGGTAGCTTGAAACCGAGCCGGCTGGAGGAAGCTTGTTGGTTGAGGCCCTGGTCCACCCCGAACTGTTGCGCCACCTTAAATACATAAGTAATTTAACATCGTTCCTGAAGCTATTGTATGAAAATCGCAAGTCAACACATTGGTACAATTTATCAAAAGTCCTCTCAACTACTAGCGTACATGAGGCATTATCAGCCGAACTAATCGAGCTGTGGTTGGTGCATTTGTCAGTATTGAATTGGACGCGCTGATAACACAGGTTTACAAATATCGGTTAACTTTTCGACACGTGAAAGTAAGAGTCGTTCTAAGGGTAATTTTTTACGCTGAACTCAAATCCGTTATCCGTTTTTCGCTACCAGCTCGTCGAAAACCTTGTAAACCTGTTTAATTTCACTGGCCGTCAATGAAGACAAGACAAAGACTTGAGCACAATGACACGATGGATAGATATAACTTCGAAGTTGTTTGGGGCTTTCTATACCTGGGATCTACTTTAACCACACAAAATGGCATCAGTGCAGAGATCAAGAATTACTCTTGCCGACCTCTGTTTCATGGGCTTGGAAGGCATCCAAGTACTAAGGCTCTCTCTCATAGAACCAAGGAGACTTTATACATACATTTATAAGACCTAAATCATCCTGATGAAAACTTTGCTTGATTACTTTGAGAAGAAGATTTTTCGTATGATTTTTAGCCCTGGGTATATCGAATGAATATGGAAAAGAAGATTTAACGATGAGCTCTACGGGCTATACACAGTTGCATCGACCTAGTCAATGCTGAGATTTCGGAGACAACTGGAGCGTATGGACAGCAACGCACCAACCCGAAGATTCTTCGAATACAACCCTGATGATGTACGAAGCAGAGGAAGGCCTCCCAAAAGTGGCATACCCAAGTGGAAAACGACCTCAACCAACTTGCTGTGCGTACCTAACTGGAGGTGGCTAGCTAGGGACAGAGCTGGCTGGAGATACTTGTTGGTAGGCTTTGAGCACCATCACAAGTGAGTAAATAAGTCAATTTCTTGCACATAAGAACTGTCAAAATGACATTACGATTCAAAACTAGACCAAAAGTTGGCCCATAATTACAAACTAAATTTAACTTCAGGTATGATCCTTTAATTCGAATTTCTGTGATTTTTAGTCCAAACTTATATGAAATTTGACAGAACTTTGCACTAAAATGCGCAGAAATGCACAGAAATCGTAGATATTCAAAGTTAAGGAACAGACCCAATATTTTTGTTGTGAGAATTATAAATCTTTTTTTTTTCAACGAACCAAAATACGACATCCTCTGTCATACTTCTTAATTTTTCGATAAAATCATCATCAAAAACCTAGTAACTTTACATACTAAACATAAAATCATTTTAGTTATATTAGCGAACTCAAGAAGACTGTAAATATTTGAATTTAAGTTCCCGTAATTTACTCCCTCAGAAATCCTTTTTCATTTCAATCCTTTTTGACCATTGGAATTTTAAGAAATCGATTAAGTTCGCTAAACTCTGACTTTTTGATTTTAAATGAAAAATCAATTACGAGAGTGTTGCTTTCAAACAGTTTTTTTTTTGGTTTGTTTTCAAAGCTATTGACTGCTTTCCAGTCTTGTACCTTTACCAACAGATTTCGTTTCAGTTACATCACGAAGAAGAAGAACCTTCCTTCGACACAGATATTTCATTCGGACCATATAAACCGATATCCCTATGCCTTCGTCTACTAAAAGCTATTCTCTCATTCTTCTGAAATACAATTGGCTATCGCCGGGCTGGTGTTTTCATAGACTCAGCTTTGTTGCAATATGTATGCTTTCATACCTCCACTCCTCCCATTTTTGTCTTAGCTTGCGCTAGTGTTTTTTTTTTTGTTCTTTTATTACATTGTTCAACTACAGTAGTTTGGTCGAAATTTATTGCACAAGGAATTTCTAAATTTCCCAGAAGCAGAAGCATTTTGAAGAAGGTAGAAAGGAACTCGTTCTAATACCATGGAACGACCTCAAACTAATTTTCGAATTGAATTCTTGGTTAATAGACAGAGATATTCTGCTATACCATATTGGCCAGGGGAGGCGGCAGAGGTAGAAATGAATGTAGGCGAATATTTTTTATATATTTTTTTTAATTTCTCCAGGATAAAGTCAGGTCGACAATTCTTTTTAAAAAAAATGTCCTACCCGCCCGTCTTTATAATGGAAAGGAGTGCTATATGGCACTGTTATTTAACAAAAAAAAAAAATATAGACTGACTGCATTCTACATACCCTCATACACAGACACACATCCAAGTTTAAGCATTATTCACTTGAAAAACTTTTGGGCTAATTTCGATGTCTCACGCGGCTTCTGTTTTGGTAGACGGTTTTCTATGGTTACTATACCTATAAACAGTCAAGGTAGATACGATTCGGTTCGGCATAAACTTCAACGTTAACATGGAAACAAAAAATAAAAATTGATAAATGAATTTCCATGGAAATTTATGGTGTGGCACAACGGACGAGTAGCTATTGTGTGACTGTGCTAGTGTATACATCCTTCGGTACAATAAGCTGAGTGACACCGGTCGATTTGGCTTTAGGCTTCAGAAGGTCATAGTGTAAAAAAATTTTCTTTTATTTCGATTTTTTTTTTCATTTCTCTGTAACTTGAAAGGAAGGGAAAAATTAAGAATAGAAACATTCAAATTGCTCCCCTTTTCCAACCATAATAATTCATCAAGTTTAATCAATAAAAAGGCCTGTTTAGGAATAATTTTATTTTATAGACAAGTAGGTATCTAGCAAGGTTCTATGTACTTAGTTTTTTTTTTTTTTATTAAAATTTCGTGGTAACGACGCACAATGGGGAGGAATTAAATATTTAAATGAACTTAATAGTATTTATTAGACTTGTAACTACGCATTAAAACAGGATTAATAGATATGTTTCTTTATCCAAACCAATTTCGGCTGTAGGTACCTAACCTACAACGATTTTGAATAAACTTTAGAGGATTTATATATAGGTATACCTGCATGCATCTATCTTTTTGTACACAATTATACGTTATTTGATTCTCTGTCTGTTATTTTGAAATAGGTAATTTAATTTTTTTACCTAATAACATATTGTTTTATGATCAGCTCTCTGCACTTGCCTTCTCTAGACATGATCTTATTTATTTAACTTTCGACTTTGGTGTAAATTATTCTTTTGCTTCTTACGAATATCGGGATTTCCATCATATTGACTTTGCTACCCTAGAGAAACAAAGCCGAAGTATTGAATGGGAGAGAGTGTATAGGTTAACGTTGTCAACTGAGCAAATTGAACTCCTTACCGGCAATATCAATAACCTTTTCAACCAACATGTCCCTCTTGTGACCACAACTGTTTATCACCAATACAAGGCTTGGTTTACAGAAGAAATCCGGCAACTTCTTAATTGAACTTCGTAACAAGGTTGTTTGCAAGATTAAGGCAATTAAGTTTGTCTATGAGCGGGAGACAACTCCGCTATCAGCTCCAATACATTTGGTTTACATATCGACTCATCAGACATACAACAACAACTTTTCCAATTTGAGCGAGTCGATAGTACCTATGAAGTTGAGAGTATTATTTCAATTAAATCAAATACCATTTACCCCAGTTATCCTACCCTTTATTACATACATTTTTAATACAGTCCTTTATGCCAAGTACTTTTCCTAATCAATGGAAGTTGGCTTAGGTGATTCCTATCCTTAAAAGTCCTAATAGTAATGAAAATAGGCCTATTTCTGTCCTCCCTTTTTTATTCAAAGTGTTCGAAAGAGTAATGCAGAAGCAGATCAATGCACATCTCAGACCCCAAAAAAATGTTTCACCCATGCAATCTGGTTTTCGCGCTAGACATAGCTGTATGACTGCTCTTATTAACGTCAAAGAACATATCAGACTATGGATGAGGATCGAACTAAATTCCTGGTGCTTCTTGAATTTCCCAAGGCTTTCGACACTGTACATCACCCTAACTTGTGCCATAAGCTTCTGATGTTACACAAATTTTCTTCTTCTTCTGTGAATTTACGGTCGTATCCTTGTGGCAGAAAGCAAGCTGTCTCGGTGGGTAAAAATTTGTCGGGGTTTCCTCCACTCTCCGTGGTGCTCCACAGGGGTCAATATTAGGGCGCCTTCTGTTCTCCCTCTACATTAATGAGCTCCCCCAACAAATATTTACTTCCCCAGTTAAAATGTATGCTGATGACGTCCAATTATTTAGAAGTGGTCCCCATGGTCTCATCGAAGATTGTACTAGCTCCTTAAACCTTGATCTACAAAATATTTTGTCCTGGTCAGCAGTGTTGTCAGATGTGGCAATTTGTCGCCAAACAGGCGATTTCAAATTTGATATGGCGACACGAAAATCGCTTTGGAGATGCACCTTAAAAAAGGCGATATTTTTAGGTTCTGGCGATTTTAATTTTTCCTTGCGATTATAGGTACTATAAGGCAAGTTTTGGATTCGTGCAAAAAAAAAATTTTGAGATAACAATCAAACATGATTTACGATGATATAGAACACCAAAAAAGTGGGTGGCAAAATTCTGTCTGTCTGCCTGTCTGTTCGTCTACAGCCTAAACGGCTCGATCGATTTTCTTCAAACTTGGTACTTAGTGGTTTTTGGTGATTCTGCCGACATGTTTTTTTCATTTTTTTTTTTAGAACCAAAAATAACGGTACCTGCCATACATTTTTTTCTGGCAAACTTACATAATCGTATTTTTCTCAAAAACGGCTCGACAACTTTTCTTAGAAAAAATTCAATAAATTTATTTTAGTAAAGGCTTTCTTTTGGTGGAAAATCATTTTTCAAAAATGGTTATTAATGGTTCCTCCCAAGGAACCATTTTTTTAATTTTTGATTTTCTTCAAAATGGTATGACCGATTTCAATTATTTTTTTTTTATACAGAAGCTTCCAAGAAATGTAAATAGTTTTGTGTACCAACATTTTTGAAAAAATATTTTTTGGATTTTTAAAAAATATTTCAAATTTTTTATTGAAAATCAAATATTTCGAAAATGGCATCATAGATTTTTTTGAAACTCGATATTTAAGACTTTTTTAGTACTCTCTAAAATATTTTTAGAAAAAATTTTACATTTATGAAAAAATAACGGTACCTTCCATACAAAAGTGAAAAAACCGCAAAGGAAAATATTTTTTTGCTTGAAAACGACTCCTACGATTTTGATTAAACTTTTTTCATATACTAAAATTAGTACGATCTACCATCAAAAATTATAAAATTTTACACATAGCAACTATTAGTAGTACCTGTCATAGAACGTATTTTTTTATTTTGAGTTTTCTCGTTATCAGCTTAACGGATTTAAATGAATTTTTTTATATACAAATTTCAGATAAGATCAAATAATATTGCATATCAAAATTTAAAAAAAAAGTTTTTGGATTTTTAAAAAAAGTTTCAAATTTTTTTTTTTGAAAATTCGATATCTCAAAAACGGGTTGACAATTTTTTTTTTAATTTTGTTTTTATATACACATAAATATATAGTTTAAGTCTGCATACCAAAATTTGTTCTTAAAAATGTTTTAAGAATTTTATATATAAAAATTTATTTAAAAAAAAACCGCTCCAACGATTTTTAAATTTTTTTTCCCATACAATCATATTCTATCATGAATTAAGATGGCATACTATTTTTTCACCTCAAACTGTCAAAAGATTTGTTTTAGCTAATTTAAGTGTCGTATTTCATGCTTCTCTACATTTTTCTCTCATAATTTCCATGTTTGTATATACAATAATACAATTTTCTTAAACTCGCAGTGTCTTGAACATAAGAGCAAGTACGTGCGACCCAGTCGTGCATTTTATTTTTAATCAAAATGCTAATATCGTCGGTCGGTCGAATGGTAAAACTCACGAACAACAGACAAATATATTAGAGAAAATGAGTATGAAATGCATTTTTTAATCCAAAAGTCCTATTTTGCAAGGTATTTATTAACACATTGAAAGGTATGCCCGCGAACTTCATTTCAAAATTTACTGAACGTGACTTTTCAGCTTCAAAAAAAATTTTTCGAACTAGTTTCGTTCAAAAGTGAATTACATATGTTAGCTTATGGGAATAGTTTTGCCTTTAAACCGACGCCCGCCACGCCGACGATATTGTTTTTCACTTCACTCCCTTAAAAACACGTTTAATGCTCGCTTAAACACTTGTTGTCCCTATACTTACCTATGGTTGCGAGATTTTCTGTCAAAGTGACGTTAGATAAACGTGGCCTACAACAATACCGAACGTTATATTTATGACTTGAAAAGATTTGACCACGTCTCAAATTTTTCAAGAAGAATTTATAATATTTCCCTAAACAATTTAATGCGATACAGGACCTTGATTTTACTATTTAATGTGATTCAAATACATCAACCCTCTTATTTCAATTATATACCAAAATACATTACTTTACGATGAAATAAAGAAGTTTAAGTTAGCTTTACTCCATGTATTGCGTTTCGCCAAGGTACAACTAGGCTCATCAACCGAAGGATATTTTTTATAATTTTCTTCAAATTCTTAATACTTTTACGATGTTTCTTGTATTCGCATTCAAAACTAATTTTCTTAAAATACTTGATGAAACATAATATTTCTTCAAGTCGAAAGGGAATGAGACAAAAAGAAAAACAAGATTGGGGCTAAAAAATGCATGCGTTAGTAATGTTTTTCCAAGCCCTTTAAGAAATTGTATACTATTAGAACGAGGTTGGGGCTAAGAAAATTTGCATGCAATGTATGTTTTTTCTAAGCCCCAACAAAATTTTAATACAAAACGAAGATGAGACCATTTTGAATGTACCTACATACGTATAGGCTCTATTTTTTTCCAAGCTCTAAAAAAGGACGCATACAATCAAAGTTGGGGCTAGAAATTTACGCCTAAGATATGTTTTTCAAAGTCCTTAGGGAATTGGTGAAAAATGAGAATGGGATAACAGCCCTAAGGAAATTTGACGAAAACACGAGGTTGGGGCTTAACAATTGTACATAAAAGCTGTTGTTTTCCTAAGCTTCAAGGAAACTGAACAAAACAACGATGGTGGGATTTAACAATTTAAAAATAAACCGTTTCTGTTCAAGCCCTAGCCTAAGGAATTGGACGAAAAGTCAAGGTAGAAAAAAAATTGTTTTGTTCAAGCCCTTAAAAGTGTAACTTTGACACGCTGTAACTTCAAGATTAATAAACCTACAGAGATATTATGTAGCTCAGTTCTAAGGAAGTTTTACTGTCTACATGTTATTTGCTCATGATTTTGTTGTAGTAAAAGGAAATTCAACCGAGTTGTTGAACAAAGACCTAATAACTTTCAAGATGGTGGCCTTTCCCTTACCCTGGGCACCCCAAAAACCTGATTCTGTAATGAGGAGATATAAACAAACACTAGATAATCGTACAAAACATTTTGCCCATCGATTAAAGAAATTTAAAAAAAATTGACAAAATTTGAATCTTTTTGACTGTATGTTACATTTGTACCTTCACATTTTTTTCAAAAAAAAAGCTGATATTTTTCAAGAAATTACGAAAAATCTGAATTTTACACCCTTTAAGCCTCCCTAAAAATATTGTCCTGACCCAAATTTACCGACATTTTTAGGAAATGCTTAATTCGTCAAAACAAAGCTCTCCATCAAGGTTCAGCTTTGTCGGAATTTTTTTCGAAGAGAAAGTCTTATTTTTCTGGGCTATTTCCGGATTATGAAAAATTTGTTTTAAATGATGTGTCTAAAATAAGAACCTCAATTATCTTATTGTAGAAACTACAGAAACTTACGAAAACATGAGGTTGGGGCTTAACAATTGTTAAGTTTTGTATAAAACCTCATCAAGCCTAGTCGCATTTTCTTTTCGCTGCGCAGTAGTATTTTCTGTTTTTCAATTATTTAATTGATGTCCCCTGCTTGCTTTTTTTCTGACCCCGTTTAAGTTATTCTAAATAAGTAATAACTACAAAAATCATAATCATTCACCAACGTGTGCATACTACCCTGTGTCATCAAAAATAAAATACAAAAATAAATATAAACAAATAATCATTCAATTAATCGACCAACCCTGTGTCATCAAAATAATTCTAATTCGCCGTTCCACATAAGTTATTTGTTTTTCTTGTTCCCTTTGTTTTGTTCGCAACCTACATTAATTAATCTATAAACCTCACCATGGAAAGTAATCGTTGTGATTTTGCCAACTGTGACCTAGATAGTAAAATTGCTGAGAAGCTCGTTTGTAAAGGAATCTGTGGAAAATCATTCCACCCTCTTTGCATTGGTCTCAGCAAGAGATTTACAACGTACATTAAGGAATACACGAATCATTTCGTTTACCTGTGCGATCAATGTAAAAAAATCTCTCTTTCGGACATTTTTCTCGCGATTAAGTGCAATAGTGACAATATTAACTCTGTCGTAGCTATGTCCAACTCCCTCGATTTTCAGTTGACCGCGGTAATGAACTTAATAAAAAATATTAACGACAGTTCTCAGGTCAATTAAAACTCCGAAAGCCTAAGTGTTGAATTGAAACGAGCCTTCAATCCAATTCTAGCTGACAATAATTCTTACCATAAAAGTACTATATCAGTCAGCTTCAGAAAATGGATGATTTTTTGGTCAAGGCCTTTGATGATTTCAATAACACTATTGACAGTTCCAATAAACGTTGTGTTTCTAAATTATCTTCAATTGAAAAGCAACTCTCTGTTATAACCGACTTGATAATGAACGACCCTCGCGTTAACCATTTTGACGTCAACCCCTCGCACTACTAGAAAACGCCGTGGGTACAATTAACTCAATAAGTAATGAACTCAGCGAAACCCGTTTATGTATTGGGCTACTAGCAGATGACATCCAGACAGCCACATGCAAAATCGATGGAATCCACCTTCAACCCAATACCTCTGCTTGCAACACGTCATTACTGGCTGAAATAATGGATACCTCTTCCTGTTCACCTATTTGCCAACCAGCTCCCTTACCAGCTATCGCAGATGCTAGACCACCTCGACCTGTTCGCCTACAACCTTCGCTTCCATCCATCACCACTGTAGTGCCATCATCTCCCGCTGAATCTATTCACCATCAATCAACACCCCACCAACCAACCCTTTCAACCAACTCAAATGCTCCCGAATTACCTTCCATAAACCGTTTTGGCACGACGTGGACTCTAACCGAATGGAACAACAGATTAAGGAAGTTAAACGCCTATCCAGCTATCGCAGATGCTTCACCACCTCGACCTCGACTTCCTCCAACACCTCACCAACCAACACTTTCACCCAACTCAACTGTACTTGAATTACCAACCATAAACCGTTTTGGCACCACGTGGACTCTTACCGAATGGAACAACAGACTAAGGAAGTTAAACACCAATGCCGATAGTGTGACTTTCTTTATCACAAATGCTCCTGTAGATGCTGATGTTCTTTGGATAAACAGACTATTCAGCCGTGGATTTTCTATAACCCTTAACGAATGCCAGAAGATTTCGCCACCTCGCCCCAGACACCATAGCAACTTTAAAATCAGTTTCTCATCCAAATACCAATGGCTTTTTTGCTCACAGACTGATGTATTTCGACTGGGAAAGATGAACATGACCAAATGGGTAGATAAACAAGATTACCTTAGATTTAAAAAACTAATAAATCTAGTCTTACAAATCTCGTCCCTTTATCCTCCAACCCTAAGCAAACCAATTCTAGACCGAAAAACAAACCCGTTCACTTTCCTAGATCTGACCCTAACTGGAGCTTCAAAACTAACCTGTTCCCTAGTTTTACACCCCCTTGCATCTCAAAAAGCTTCCATACGTCCCTATTCCCTCTAAGCCCAGTGGTGAACGTGTTCCCTTCAATACAACTCATCCTCACCCTACCTCCTTGCTTTTCTCTACGCCAAACGAACTTACCCCAACAATTTCATCTCCTAACTTCAATCCCAATTCTGGAGCCAAGTACCCTAATTTCCGCAATTCCCATATTCTCAATCCCTCATCAGATCCTCTACCTAATAATAATCCCACTTCTTATCCCCAATCGTCGCAACTACCCCAAACTTCTCCTAGACCTTCTAATAGACGGGTTTCTTTTGATCTTTCAGCTGCGGTTCCAGATTCCCTTATTCCTACCCCCTCACCAGCTCCTTTACCTAATAATTCACCCTTTAATAATCCTACTTCTTACCCTCAATCCTCGAAACCACCTCAAACTTCTTTTAAACCTTCTAATAGACGTGTTTCTTCTGATCTTTCAACTGCGGGTCCATGTTCCACCCCTAAAAATCTCCACTCTTCTCAAGGTTCTCCATTGGAAAGGTACCCTAATTTTATTCACTCCCACATTCTTAATCCAGCACCCTCCTCTTCTCATCCTTCAACGATCACTTCATCCACATCTAACCTCTACTCCACCACATTGACATCTCTTCACCCAACCTCCATCCCATCACCCACCATTTCTAATGCCCCACTCCCTACCCATACTCATGGATCTGCGCTTCCACTTCTAGACCCTCTCACCCCTCCAATTGCTAAATTAACTAAACAATTCGTTGACCTAATTGATGATGGTCGTTATGTTCTCTCACGCCTCAGAGATCATAGAATCTATTCTAACATTCGCCTTTATCTTGCTTATAGACTAAGAGCCCACAGCAGATTTTGGGTGTGAACGATAGCAAAAAAAGAAGTATAGGCGTCGAAAGCTTCATTAAAGGCTATTAAAAAAATCAAAGTCTTGCAGTCCACAACTGGGGCCTTTGCGAGTAACAGTGCATCGAAGAAAAAATATGAATGCAACTTCGAGGATAATCGTGTTAGCCGAAATTGGTTTTTACCCCTCCCTAGATAAGCTCCGCGGATCCCATATCACGGAATTTGAAATCATTTGAGTGTTAAATTCGCCCTGCCAGACTGTTTAAAAAAACCGTTTTTCACTTTGAATTTTGAATTTTTTAAACGGTCTGGTAGAGCCAACTATACACTCAAATGGTCTCAGATTCCGTGATATGTGATCCGAGGAGCTTATCTAGGGAGGAGCGAAACCCAATTTCGGCTATCGCGATTATCCTCGAAGTTGCATTCATATTTTTTTTTCGATGCACTGTTACTCGCAAAGGCCCCAGTTGTGGACTGCAAGACTTTGATTTTTTTAATAGCCTTTAATGAAGCTTTCGACGCCTATACTTCTTTTTTTGCTATCGTTCACACCCAAAATCTGCTGTGGGCTCTCGGTCTATTACCTTCACGACAAACATGACTCTGTTTGTGTAGATGGTGTTACTAGAACCAATCCTATGGTATCTATTCATTAGGAAGGCCTCCCAACTAACCCTGATGAGCTTAGGCAAATTTTCGTTCGTTTCCATGAATCTTTCAGACTTACTAATTTAGGCCGTCAACTCGATCTTATCTTCTCTTCTGATGTTGACAACTGTGTAGTATCAGCAAGTAATCATCTTCTTTCCACTCTTGACCCATACCATCCTCCTCTTCTCCTTACTTTTTCTTATGAATCTTCCCATATCACCGCCGCTCCAGAAAATGTAATGGCTTTTAATTCTCGTAAGACAAATTTCCCTATGCTTAATAATCTACTGCGCGCCGTCGACTTTGGCATTATCTTTGAAAGTAACGACATCAACTCTGCCCTCTTCCATTTCTATTCTTTAGTGTTTAGTTGCCTTAGTCAATCAGTCCCTATTTCTCCCCAAAAAAACACTTCCTCTAGCCCTCCATGGCATAATAAAGAATTAAAATCCCTCCGAAATAATAGAAACAAACTATGGCGTAAGTACTTGCAATCTCGCACTGGCTACGATTTCTCAACCTTTCAGAGTGCAAACTACAATTTCTCTGAACTCTGTAAGTCTCTTTACCACAACTATCTTAGTCAAGTTCAATCTAATATTATATCAGATCCCAAAAGCTTTTTAAATTTCATTAATGCTAAAAGAAAGTCTGATAATTACCCTTCTACCCTTACATATTTGAATACTAGTTCCGACGATCCCTTAATAATCGCTAACTTATATGCTCAATTTTTTAGTCAATCATTTTCTGATAACACCTCACTACCAGACTCAGATTACTTTTCCTTCTTAGACACTTGCACTCAAACTTCACTTTCTTCAATTTTAATTCCCCCTTCTATAGTTGAAGATAAGATTAATAAACTCAAGATTAAATATACTGGTGGTCCTGATGGCTTACCTTCAATAATTCTAAAAAATTGCTCGTCAACTTTATTACAGCCATTGACCGCTCTTTTCCAGCTCTCAATCTCTCAAGGGATATTTCCTTCTCCCCCAATCAACATGGTTTTCTTAGTGGTAGATCGACTACCACAAACCTAGTTGATTTTGTTTCTGGTACCATATGCGCCATGGAAGCTGGGAAAGAAGTTGATGTCATCGCAACCGACCTTAGCAAAGCTTTTGACAAAATCTCACACACCCTTATTCTTTTTAAACTTAAAGCACTTGGCTTTCCGCCCCTTCTCATTGCATGGATCCAATCATATCTGAGCGATCGTCAGTACAATATCCTCTTTAGAGGTATCGAATCTAACCCTATCCTTGCAACCTCCGGTGTTCCGCAGGGAAGTCATCTCGGCCCTCTGATTTTCGTTTTGACTATTAATGATGCAGACTGCGTCATCAATGATTCTATGATCTCTGTTTATGCTGACGATACAAAAATGTATAGATACATTTCCTCTCCTTCTGATTCCTATCTTCTTCAACAAGATTTGAATAGATTTTCTACCTGGTGCCAGAAGAACTTTCTGGAACTTAATGTTAGTAAGTGTCAAGCTATAACCTACTCCCGTAAACGCTCTACTCTCCCTCCTCGTACATACTTTAATAACAATGTCACTAAGGAGTTCTTTGTGATAAAGAACTTAATTTTAGATCTCACATTACCACATCTATTAATAGAGCTAACTCTGCACTTGGGTTCCTTAAGCGCTGGTCAAAAGAATTTTCAGACCCTTACGTCACTAAATCTCTTTACCTCACATTTGTGAGACCACTTCTTGAATATGCCAGCCAGGTATGGTCACCCTTTTATGTTACTCACTCTCTCCGTATCGAAGCTGTTCAACGAAGACTCCTTCGTTTCGCACTTCGTGGGCTACCCTGGCTTGATACGCTCCATCTCCCACCCTACGAATGTCGCCTTCTGCTTATTAATTTGCAACCCCTTTATAATCGTCGCAAAGTAGCCGACATTGTATTTATCCATCAGCTCTTAGCTGGTAATATTGACTGATTAGATTTTTTTTTTTAGATTAGATTAGATATTGTTTATTCAAATAAAATTACATATTACATTAAATAATTTTAACAAATTCGTGAATAAATTACATATATAGACATGACATAAAATGTCGTCTGCCTGAGTGGCTTTATTTTAACAAAAAATTATCAAGAAGTAAGTAATTATTTTTCTAAACAAAAAAAATGTAGGTATTACTATTTTTATAAAGATAGAAGAAACAAAAATTAAATGCAAACTATGGATGACATATGTGATTTTTACATTTTTTTAGAATTTGAATTTTAGACTTAGATATTAGAAAAAATTGAATCAGTTTTGTTTGTAGGACTTTTAGTTTAGTGAAAACAAAATAATAAAGGACTTTTAGTTTAGTTAAAACAAAATGGTTATGGACTTTTAGTTTAGTTAAAACAATTTTCTTTTTTTTTTTTTTCTTTCTTGGACTTTTAGATTAGTTAAATCAAACTTTGCTTTTATAGTTAAGTTAGAACATTTATTCTTTTTTGTTTGGACTTTTAGATTAGTTAAATCAAAATTAAATCGAATTTTCATTAATATAGACAAATTGTAACTGTTAGCAAGTTAAAACAGCATGCACTTTGTTGATATAAGATCATGGCTCAAAAGCTTTCGGTGTAGATTCGGGACCTATATGATAGTGACTCCTTGCAAAACTCGTATAATCGCATCCAATGTGCACCGTTCAGGAAACCAGTAATCTCATCAGCTTGCAACAAACTCTTTCCAAAGTGGAAACGCCTTATCTCTGCTAACATCGGACAAACGCCAATAAGGTGTTTTATATCTTCTCTCTCTTGCAAATTGCAGAGACTGCAATTTTCCGATCTGTCGCTGCGATGTGGCATCCAATTTAGTTTGACTAACTCTCCCCTTATTTTAAAGATAGTTCCAATGATGAGGCTGCTATAATTGCTGTTGAAATAGTTGTTTTCGTTGAGATTATAGATACACTTGGAATAGTACCGTCTCTCCGTTGATGATCTGGCTTTTTCGATGTAGGAGTATCTTTCGTTCTCATCGGTGACTGCTATAACTTCGTAAAGCGCACGTTTGCCCTGAACACCATTCATTAATGACCAATTTAATGTAATTCCACAGTCCGCAGCTAATGAATTCCACTCTTTTACCAGTAATGTTTTTTGTCGTATTGCATACTCCATAATCTGTCTAGGTAGCCTTGATTCGTCCATGTGTAGTACTCTCTGTGTATAATCGGCATTCATCTTCAGCGTCGATATGAACATTGTCGGAAGGCCAGTTTCCAAATAATACATATACTTGGGCGTATTTACCGGTAAACAAAATATCCTTCTAAGGTAAAAGCGAAGTAAGTATTCCACTTGATCAAATTTCTGCACTCCCCATACCTGGGCCCCATAGAACAAGATTGCTTGCGCCGTAGCATTAAAAACTCGATACTTAAGGTTTACTGGGATAAGTCGATTACTAAATACTTTTTGCCAGTTCATACATATTGCAGATTTAGCTTTATCTAATTTCATTGAAAGATGTTTTTCAAGGTTTAAGTTAAACGCAAACTCCATTCCTAAGTATGTGTAACATTTAACTACTTCCAGAACGTTTCCCTCATATTTCCAATGCTCATCTTTTGTGATTTTTCCTGAACCATTCTTAAAGACCATTACTTTTGATTTTTCTATATTCACGATCAAATTCCATACTTTGCAATAACCTTCTAGCTTATTTATCATCATTTGTAGGGCCACGGGGGATTCAGCAAGAATTACTATATCATCTGCGTACATAATGACTTTTATCCTTAAACTACCAAACTCCACTCCGCAAGGCAGCCACTGCACTATATCGTCTAGAAATAGTGCAAAGAGTAGTGGACTAAGATTACATCCTTGTCGTACTCCTTGATTTACTTCAATCCTTTCTGATCTCTCCTTGCCGTTATAAATGAATGCTGTAGTTTGTTGGTATAACTTCTCTATAGTACGAACAAAATTCGTTGACACTCCTAGATTGAACAGTTTATAAAACAAGGATTTCCGATTTATCGAATCAAAAGCCGATCTGAAATCGACAAAAAAGGCATATAGTTTTTTGTTTTGATTGAGCTTCCATTGTGCGAGTGAACGTAGAACAAAAATGTTGTCGACTGTGGAATATCCTTTGCGAAAACCACTTTGAAATTCACTCAGTTTGTTCTCCACTTGAACCCAGTTGTTAAGTCTTTCATACAGAATCATTGTGAATATTTTTAGCGCTGCATTTAGGAAAGAAATTCCACGGTAATTTTTTGGGTCTTCAGCGTCACCCTTCTTAAAAATAGGCCTTATAAGTGCTTCATAAAAATGATCAGGAAAAGTTCCAAATGTGAGGAGAATGTTCAGCGCCTCTGTAAGTTTTTCTTTGAACCTCGCCGTATTGTATTTAAAGAATTCAGCGGGTATTCCGTTGGACCCCGCTGCTTTTCCATCTTTGAGACACTGTAGGACTTCATTCACCTCAATTGAAGTAATTTTGCCATCAAGTAATTCGTTCTCGATAAGGGGTTGGGCATAGCTCCATGACAATTGCTGTGAGGAATGAAGTAGCGTTGCATAATGTTCACTCAACGCTTGCAATGATACTGCTGTTGTATCTGCTGAATTGACATTACCATTTATCTTCCTCGTAATTTTCCAAAACTCTGCCGAGTCTCTACATTGACTCAGGGAAAGGGCCAATTTTTCATCAAATATCTTTTTCTTTTCCTTGCATGTTTTCTTGTAAAGTTTATTAACCTCCATATACTCCCTCTTTATACTTGGAATTTCGTACTTACGAAGTAGATTTAGTAGAGCCAGTGATTTCCTCCTTAACTTCTCACATGAGACATCATACCAATCATTCTTTTTCTTTAACCCATTTGATTTTCTCATTAGGCTCGCTGCATCGCAAATCATTTTTTCTAGGTCGCAGATTGGTACATATTTCAATGACGATGTACTTTCAAAATTAACTAACATCTCATCCATCTTATTATGAAACGTGTTTTTTGTAGAAGTTCTCCATTTCAGAACATTTTTGTCACCTCTTTCAAATCGCGCAAGAATATCAAGGCGTTCACTACTTTCAATCGTCAGAAGAATTGGAAAATGGTCTGAGTATGTGATATCTCCAACCACAAAATCTTTTACAATAGAACACCACTCTCCTCCAATAAGTCCGTAGTCGATTACAGAGTTTCCCTGCTGTCCAACAAAAGTATACTCTCCACCTTTATCCCCTTCCACACAGCCATTCAAAATGCTCAAACCAAAATCATTGCAAAGCTCAATTATTTGTCTGCCTTCATTGTTAACTTTTAAATCTTTGCTTATTCTTTTTGGATATCCAAAACCGTTTTCCGCTTCTAAATCACTCGTTCTCGCATTTAAGTCACCTATTATCATTATATTGTTGGTTCTAAGTGTACATAAAAAATCATAGAGCTTATCATATTCCTGTTGCCAGTTGTTACAATTAATGTATATTGGTACTATATATAGTGTTTTATTCATTATTTTAAGTACTATGCAGCCGGTATGGTCGTTTATTTTAACTTCGCATTTTGAAGATATATTTTTGTTTATTGCGATAAGAGTACCGCCGCTTGCTCGTCCTTTAATCGCTGTCTTTATAGCTGGTATCCAACAGCAAGTATATTGTGAAAAATATTTTTCAAAGTCCTTATTTCGTTCCTCCAGTAAATGAGTTTCAAATAAAAAAATAAATTCAAAGTCCAATAAATATTTAAAAAATCTTGGATAACATAGTTTGTTATTTAGTCCTCCCACATTGTACGCTAATATTCGCATGTATAAATTTAAATTAATTTTATCTGTGTCCTCCATGACATCCCTGTGCTATTGACCCGATGTAATGGGTAGCACTGGAGAATTCTGAACATCGATGACATTATTTGTTCCGAATCTTGCTTCTGTCACCGTACTGTCATTCATAACAATTTCATTGCGCTTTGGTAAACATACCCTGAAGAAGTCGTCGGGAAGATTTAATAATTGTGCTAATTTTGCATATCCACATTCTGCTCCATATCTAAGGCCTATTGCATCATCCCAGGTGTATTCACTGCCGTCTATTAACAATTTTTCGTCTTTCAAACTAACTTTTGCGTTACTTCGTTCGCGTTTAACTAGTTTTCTTACATGCAGCAAATGTGCCCTTCGTATTCTGATGCTCCTGGGATAATCTTTTTGGACCGAGATATTTGTTTTTTTCAGCTTAGAAGTGTTCTTCAAAATAGTGTATACAGTTTCTTTACTATTCAGTTTAACAATAAAGTTTTTATATTTTGTATTCCAAGATTTAACTTGTTTCATTTCCTCAATGATGTTATTGGCATGATCGTTTGACAGTTGCACACAGAGCTCCGTAACTTCATCCTTTTGTTCAACCTGCTCGTTGGCTTCAACTCTGAAGATCAGATTTTTTTCGGTGGTCTGCATTTGCATTTGTTCAATTTGCTTTCCCAAGAAACCGACTTTCGCCTGTAGGGAATGCACATATTCTCTTAGATCACCATTCTCACGTTTTAAAGCGTTAATGTCAACCCGAACTTCCTCTATATCGGCTCTTGTAGCAAGATGTTGTTGCTTCGTATCAAATAGATTTTCTAGATCTTTCCGTGTCATATCCTTTAAAAGAGCGGTTGAGCTTTTCTCCTTTTTGTTATTCTGTGTGTACATTTTTTCGGGTGAAGTTACAGAAATTGGACGTTTTTTTCTATTCATAGATTGTTAGCAGTAGTACTGGTTCGGGTTACTGTTAATCTTGGTTGTGTACCTTCTTATTGTTTTCCTTGATTTATTGTTGGAAATACAATTGCAAGTAAGATATGTTAATAAAAAGTTCTCACCCGTTGTTAAATGAACGTAGTGGGTGTTTTTCAAAAAAAAAATTTAAATGCCAATTTATTGCAAAAAAAAATATTTTTTAAAGATCAACAAATACTTCACACTCTTCACTTTAGCACCAGTGTTGCCACTCATGCCACACTGCCCTGCGCTTCTCCAAAAAATTGCATTGCACACTAACCCTAGAAGTCTTAGATTAGTGTCACTCTTTGATGTCAACTTTCATCGTACTAATTATGGTAGTAACGAACCAATGACCCGCATGCTACGTACTTCTAACATTATGCAAAATTCTTTCGACTTCCAAACACTCTCTCAAAATCTCTCTCTATACCAACCTCAACCACACCAATAACCAATAACTCAAAGCCCCAAATCCAAAGCCCCACGTTGTCTTTATTTTATGGATTAATCTTTAAGTTTTTGTATGTAAAAACTGGTGGGTGGGCCTACGGGCCCATTTCAAAAATAAAATAAATAAAAAAAAAAAAAAAAATTAAAAACCCACCATAGAATTAAGTTAAAATTTAAGTTTAGATCTAAGTTTAGATCTAAGTTTAGATTTAAGGCACGCTTGTATTAAGCTAAATAAATAAATAAATAAATAACTAAGATTTAAAACAATTTTTAATGCTGCATTCAAAGAACTAATCGATATATCCGATCAATAAAATAAAACCTGAAACCTTGTCCCTGTCCCTGTCCCTGTCCTTGGCATCATCACCATGAACCAAATAACAATTTGAATTTCCTGAGTATAAGAACTTGGCAATGAACCTCCCTCTCTTAATGCACCTCAAATTGTAATCAAAATTCACCTTCTGCGGTTTTTCAATGCTGCATGTTTCTCCAAAAGTCAAATCTATTTAAAAATAAATTTTATCCTTATTTTGGTTTCCGGTGTGATACGGCAGAGTCGGTTCGGTCGCGACAACGAAAAGCACACGCTAATCTGAACAAAAGTTTTCTCCTTTTTCATGATGAAAACTCTGCGAGCATTGAAGGTTTAGCTGGTTAAGTCTACATAGGTTGCTGATGCTGCAGGCCGCAGCAGTCTCACTTCCTTTCTATTATCCTCTCTCTTCTTCAAATGTTGCTTCAATAAAATTACTTTTCCAAATTGCCACCCAACAAAAACAGCAGTGGAGGCTGAATGGAGGTATGTATGTAGTCAAAGTAAACCGAGCGCAAAGCTAAAAAAAAGGATATGTTCCCTTGCTGGCAGCGTTTTTTTTTTTTATAAAATCAGTTTATGATACTAATACCATCTTCACTTCTTCGTTATGGAATAAAAAAGAGATCCTCTTATTTTTATTGGAGAAGATTTTTTACTTAACTCCTCGCATACACATATCCATATCCGTATCATCCTCCTCCACACGCGGTTGAGTCGTCTGTATATTTTCGAAAGTTCAAATGCGAAATAGCGGAACGAAATCATGTTCAGAGGTGTGCAACAACACACTTAGATTTTTTTTATTATATTTTCATAATTTTTTCACATACAAATATACGAGAATATATATCCTTTTCATGGTGATGTGCAAAATTCACATTTCGTTAGAAAAATTCAATCTTTTCTTTTGCACAGGCAAACACTCTCGTATTCGTAGTGATAAAAAGGAAAAGGTGTATCAAAAACAAAAAAACTCTTCCAGTGTTGCCACATGCCATCAAAAGAGCTGTAGCAATAATAATGCTCATTGACAACTAGACTGAAAGAAGTCTGACACACTCAATTTAAAAAAAGTTTGAAAATATCAGGCATGTTCAGAAAAATTAGATTTCCGAGACCTAAGTAATCTCAGTCTCGTAGAGAGGATTCCTCAGCAAAATTTCTCAGTTTTAATCGCAACAGTCCGGGGTGGAACAGGGCCACAACAAGCTTCTTGAAGCGGGCTTGGTTTGTAGCTGGCTGTCTCCAGTTTCCCACGCCAAGTAGGTTGAGGTCCTCTTTCACTTGCGTGCGCCACCTTTAACGCTGTCCACCTCTACTGCACTGTCCCACGGGGTTGGTTGTCCTTTCGCTCTAGGTGATCCAGCCATCTCAGTCGTTGGCTTTTCACTTTTGTGGCTAGGTCGGTGTCATTGTACAGCCCGTACAGTTCGTTGTTGTATCTTCTTCTCCATTCCCATCTATGCAGAGATGACCAACAATCAACCGGAGAATTTTCCTCTCAAAACAGCCCAACACGTTCTCATCCACCGTTAGCAGTATCCATGCCTCTGCAACAGTTGCTCGAGAGAGGACTTTGCTTCTCAATTGCCTTCTAAGCCCAAAGAACCAGCGATTGGCAAAAGTATTCCTTCGTTTAATCTTAGCACTGGTTTCGTTTGCTGTTTATTTCGGATCCTAGGTAGACAAACCTCTGACCACCTCAAAATTATAGCTGTGTATAGTGGTGTTCTGTCCGAGACGTCGATGTTGGGTGTCCTTTCTTGTTGACAGCACATATTTTGTTTTGCTTCCATTCACCGTAAAACCCATATTCTTGGCTTCCTTCTCAATACTCACGAAAGCACCACTGACATCATGCTTTGTTCGTCCGATTATGTCAATGTCGTCAGCGTAAGCGAGTAATTGGACCAATTTTTGAAAGACTGTGCCTCTAGTGTTGACGTGAGAGTTTTGCACTATTCTTTCAAGAACGATGTTGTAGAAGTCGCATGACAGCGCGTCGCCTTGCCTAAAACCTTTTTTGACATCAAAGGTGTCGTTGAGGTCTTTAACGACCTTGATGGAGAAGCGTGCATTCTCCATCGTCATCCTGCACAAACGGACGAGTTTGGCAGGGATGCCAAAATTAGACATTGCTCTATAAATCTCGTCTCTATAGATGCTGTCATACGCGGCCTTGAAATCGATGAAAAGATGGTGGGTATCGATTTGAAACTCCTGGGTTTTCTCCAAGATCTGCCGTAGTGGGAATATTTGGTCGATGGTGGACTTCCCTGGCCTAAAGCCACACTGATATGGACCTATCAGGTTGTTGACGAATGGCTTCAGGCGTTCACAAAGTACGGCAGAGATGATCTTGCAGGTGATATTAAGAAGACTTATGTTTTTGCAGTTGGTGCAGTCCAGAGGATCGCCTTTCTTGAGGATCGGGCAAGCAATGCTGAGGTTCCATTTATCGGGCAAGCTTTCCTCCGACCATATTTTGTAGATGAGCTAGTGCATACTCCTAACCAATTCATCGCCAGCCGCTTTAAATAGCTCAGGCGCAAGGCCATCAACTCCAGCAGCCTTATGGAACTTAAGTCTAGATATAGCTATCTTCACTTCGTCGAGATCGGGTGGACAGAATTGTTGGCCTACGTCGTCAAGGTTGAATGGTTTAATTTGCATGGTAGCAGAACTCGGTTCGTCATCGCCACTATCCAATTTGCAAAAATGATGTTTCCATATCTTCAGCACCGAATGCGATTCTACCACAATGTTCCCCTGATCGTCCTCGCAAGCTTCGGTTCGGGCATTGTAACCCTGGGAGGTTCTTTTTACTTTTTGGTTAAAATTCAGAACTTCATTCCTGCAATGGCATCTCTCTATTTCCTCGATCGCGCGCGATTCTCATTCTTTCTTTTTCCTTCTAAGAAGCTTGCATTCATGTCTCCTTTTCTGCTCGTAGAGTTTGCGAGCAGCTCTGGTCCTTCTATGCAGCGCGCGCCGCTTTGTATGACTGTTTGGCTGCATGTACTTGCCGGAGTTTCGCTGTGGTGGTCATGCGAAACCCAGCACATCAGAGGCGGCATCTCTGATGGTTTCTTGGCAGTTCTTACACTGGTTCTCGATACTTGCAGTTGGCGGAATAGGACTTTTAAAGAGGGCGCGAGAGACTCGATCGGAAAAGGATCTGGCTATTGTTTGGGACTGTAGTCGCTCAACGTCGAACTTCCTCACAATATTTCCCAGTTTTGGCTTTGGTCTGGATATCAGTAGCATTACCTTGGCTACAACGAGGTAGTGGTCTGAGTCAACGTTGGCTCCTCGAAACGTTCGGACATCCTTGATACTGGAGAAGTGCCTTGCGTCAATCGCAATGTGGTCAATCTGGATGGCGGGATTGACTAGGAATTCGCCATGGCCCCTTATGTATATCGAGATGCGGGAACTGCGTACTAGCTACCACAACGTTTTTCCCCGCAGCAAAGTCGATTAAACTGAGTCCGTTATCGGAGATGGTGGTGTGCAGGCTATATATCTCCCAATTGTGGCACCAAAGAAGTTTGGCATTAAAATCACTCAAAACAGTTTCAATGTCATAACTAGGGCATTACTCATGTCTTGTCCAGGAGCTCGTAGAACTCGTCCTTGGTGTCTTCATCTTTCTCCTCTGTGGGGGCATGCGCGCATATGAGGCTGATGTTGGCGAACTTAGCCTTTATGCGAATTGTCGAGAGGCGTTCGTTCACATAGTTGAAACTCAAGACTTCTTGCCTAGGTCTGCCTCTAACGACGAATCCCAAGAGACGCTGCCCCCTTGTGGTGGGCAACAGTCACCGTAGTAGATATCGCAGTCTTTCCGTTTTCTTTTGTCCGGCCTATCCCATCGCACTTCTTGGATGGCGGTGATGTCTGCTTTGTAGCAGTCTAGGGCTTCCGCTAAATGTTCGTCTGCACGTGGTCTTAGGAGAGACCGAACATTCTACGTGCAGATCCTAAGTTCGTTGTTCTTATTTCGTTTGCTAGGTTCATCAAATCCGTCCGTATCCGAGGCTTGTTTGTTGCTCCGCAACTTAACAGCTTAACGTGGCAGAGAAGTCACCCAGACAGCACGATTCGCAAAATGGAGGACCAGACCCTTACAATAAATCTCCAAGGGTGGGGAGCTGGATTATCCGCTCCTTATAGACCTGAGCTCCAAGTATGTCGTAGTAGCCCGTATAAGGTGTTCACTAAGTACTTCAACCTAACTGGAACTGTAGACGCCACCGTTGATTCTATCTGGAGAATTCTTCCGCTGCCACCTGGATAACGGAGAAGTGCCTTAGTGGGAACGCTCCTCCCCCTCTCTCGTTTGCTGCCTCCTAAAGCCATCCACAGGGATTGGAACCCCATCTATAGTTAAAGGTACTAGGCACCCGATGTTCACCGCAGGGAGGTGAGATTAGGAGTTGATAGACAGAGGTTCTCTTTACAAAAAAAAAAAAGCTTGTGGACGCTTGTGTCCTCTTGAATGCACCGTCCACCGTGTCTACCCTTTGAACATCACAAACTGGCCCTAAGAGGTGTAGAACATCTGATAGAGAGAGATACATGCATAAGTACAAGTACAAAATTTGCATTCTGCACTTCAAACTTACAGTTCACAGTTACCTTTAAATCATTTTTAGCTCTCTTCTTTGTGAAAAAACTCACGAAACCATCGAAGTCCCATGAAGTTCCAACAAAAAAGAAACAATTTGTTGCAGTTTGCAGCTCTTCAACCAATTAATTTAAGGCTAATGGTTCTACTTCAATACCGTTTGTTTAAGGGAAATACAAAAAAAAAAAATAGGTGACAAAAAAGGTACAATTTAAATAGGAATTATTAGTAGTACTGTCGCAATGGCAACACCCTCATCACCCATATGACATACTCACATTTATACGTATCCAAACAAAAATACTGGAAACATACAGAACGAAGGACCCTGAATGAAATAAGATGACGATGCAGGACGTGGTTATAAAAAAAAAAAAAAAAAAAAAAAACGGAACTCGGGTAACCTAAATGTTATTACAATCAGATTGCATACAGACATAGATGGTGTGAGAAAGTAAGAAAGATTGCAAAAGGATAATCATATGGTCTCTAAGTCCTGCGTGGGTCGAGGGGCGGGGGTGCTTCATGGGTGGCTGGTGAAAAAACCCTGAAAAATGATTTTTGTTTTGTAATGCATCTCTGGTGGATCTCTTTTCCAAAGTAAACATACTTCAGTTCTTCCACATTCCGCAAAACCGTATAACTATACTCAGTCAGTGTACTACGAGGATGTTTTCTCAAATTTAACTTGATCCTTACGTCGTTGTAAGGAATTTTTGGTATGAAGTTAGAAAATGAGGTGGTTATGCATGAGATTCAACAAACAAAGTGAAGTGTTTTTAGTGTTTACTCATTAAGAGAAAAGGTGGCTTTCTTTGTGATTGATAAAAAGACGAAGTACATTATAGTCAAGTAGTGTTCGTGCTGTTTACAGTATATACCTACATACAACTTGAAGGACTCATAACATGTTTTTTTGTCAAAATGTATAGATGATGTGGGGTTCGACAAATTTGTGGCTGGATATGTATAAGTAAGTTTAAAAAAGGTAACATTTTTGTTGGTAGGGTCGATGGAAAGTTTACCTTTTAAAAATGAAAATTGGTGACAGGTGCAGTATAGCGTGCTAGTGAAAGTTTGAAAGGAATTTCAATATGTATCTAATGGCGGCTAAAGTATTATGCACTTTTCTGATGTACTTAGAAGGGGATAGGAAACTTTCAATAAGTACATTAGAAAGTAAGTGGGGTCACATGAATAATAATGGACTTCTAAGTGAAAAATATACATAACACCTACCTTCACAAAACAAAAAAGGCTACATGGTACAAAACCAAAACTTTTTGGTAAATTTTGTTTACTAAAAGTTTCCACCCAAGAACTATTGGGTTTTGTTTTTGACATTTCTATGTAAGTTCAATTCAACTCAATTGTTAGTGAATATCAAGCTAGCAAAGCAACACTGATCGGAAAATGATAAGGAGGATAATTTGTCGTTAATTAGTTGTAACCATTTCTAATTTGTTTTTTGCTGTTTTATAACCTTTGATAACTTAACCCTTTTTCCTTAAGGGTAGGTACGTTCTTTTGTTACTTACTTAGTTATCCAGCTCCCAATTCATGAAGGGTCGCAGTCTGAGACACGGCAACCTTCTTTTCTTTACGATGCCGAGCACTCGCTTCCAGTCATCTTAAACAAGTGGATACCAGAAAATCCGCGCTGGGCTGCTCTTGAGATCAGAAGTTTTGACTTCCTTGTTCTCTCGAACCTGGGGGCTGGGATTCAAAAACTCTCTTGACTGGAGCATTACTGTCCATTCGCACAATGTGGCTGAGCCAATGTAGCCGATTTGTTTATCTGCGAGCCACTAATAATTCCTTTCGTTCCTAATCCCCATCATTCAAACTTGTCAAAACCTCAGTTTCTTACGATTTATGTATTACCAAAATGTAAGAGGTCTTCGAACGAAAACTTCTGCCATATAGTTAAATTGTCAAAAACTCCCTTTTGATGTCTTTGCGCTCACCGAAACCAATCTCACCTCCGACTTTAATAACAGTGAACTGTTTACCTCTGACTTTACAGTCTATCGAAAAGATGTCTTGGTTGCTGATAAAGAACTTAGTGACATTTTCTCGGGTAACTCTTCATTTGGTCGTGGTGTACTTTTAGCAATAAGAACTTCATCTAAAATCGTATGGATTTCCACCTCTTTTTATAACTTGGGTCCAGTCTTATTTGAATGATAGGATATACACAGTTTTGTTTAGGGCTAACACCTCCAACCCTATATACTCCCAATCAGGCTTCCCGCAAGGGAGTCACCTCGGCCATCTGCTTTTCTTGTTAAGTATTAACGACGTTGAGCTTACTTTAGTAGCATCTAATCTGGAGATTTACGTGGATGACATGCGCATCTCCAAACTGATTAAAAGCACGGAAGATTCTCAGTTACTACAAGAAGACTTAAATTCCTTCTATACCTGGTGTCGCCACAATTTCCTTGAGCTAAAAGTAAATGTCAATCTATTACTTACTCCCGTAAACGCCCTCCTCGTCCTCAACGTTGTTACTACATGAATAATGAACAAATTTCTGTCGTTATTTCCATTCGTGACTTGGGGGTTCTTTGTGATAATCAGCTGAATTTCCGAGCTCATTATGATTCTATTATTCACAGAGCTAACTCAACCTTAGGATTCATTAAACGCTGGTCCAAGGAATTCTCAGATCCCTACGTCACAAAATCCCTATACATAACCTTTGTTGGGCCTCTGCTAGAGTACGCGTCTCAGGTCTGGTCACCCTATCATCATGTCCACATTCAGAGAATTGAATCCGTTCAACGCAGATTTGTTAGGTTTGCTCTGAGGGGCCTTGGATGGGACGATCCATTCATTCTGCCCCCTTACGAGAATCATCTTAAACTGATCAATTTGCAAACCCTCAGTAAACGTCGTGATAATGCTGACCTCAGTTAATAACTGGAGGTATTGACTGTGTTGACTTACTTAACAAAGTTAAATTCAATGTAAATCATCGCTGTCTTAGGTCAATACCTTTGTTCAATATACCCTTTCACCGAACCGAGTATGGCCAAAATGAACCGCTCACAAGAATGCTAAGAAAAGCCAACAATTCAAGTATATTTGACCTAAACAGCTCTAAAATTACCCTTAAGAATGCTCTCCACCAGTAACTATCTTTTTTCCTCTCCCACATTCCATCCTTAATTTCTTTTTAACTATCATTAAGTTAAGTTCAAATAAAGAATTTTAAGTGAGCTCTACTCCATATATTGCGTTTCGCCCAGGTACAACAGTTGGCCTCATCAGTTAGATGCTGTTGTACCCTTCTAAGACGCAAATTTTGGTCGATGTTTACCGACTCATATAGAAATCACAGTTGTACCTGGGCGAAACGCAATATATGGAGTAGAGCTCACTTAAAATACTTTATTTGAACTTAATTCATTCGCTCCACTAAAACAAAAGAATATTATTTTTAATTTTCTTTAAAATCATAATTATCATTAAGTTATTTTAGTTCATAGTTTTAAGATTTCTTGTTACTTATTTTTAAGTCATATGCTTGATTTAAGCTAAAATAAAAAAAAATAAAAAATATCTTTTCCTCCATTAGCCCTACTCGCAAAGTAACAGCCCTCACTTTTTCTTATCGCCCAATACTGGGTGCCATAAAGCAGTATAAAGGTTTTGTAGAGTGGCGTGGCGTGCCGTTTTCAAAAACGCCAAATCAAAGTCAATTTGACTGTCAAATATCGTCCGTCAATATACTCGCAAATGCATTTGACGTTTACGAACACGCTCTTTGGCTTTTCAATATTTTGTTCGTCAACTCGATTTTTTTCTGCACGCTCCACCGAAAATTATGTTTTCCAACGTTTGACCTTAGCAAGCTGCACTATCGATATCGCACACAATGCTAATGCAGTAAAATTTGTATTTGCGTTTTCGAACAAAAGACTTTTAAGAACATTCTGCAAAAGCATTTTTGATGCAGATGACGACCAACGTCTTTCAAACAGAAGTAGCACCAGTTTACTAGGGTAATTATTCTTCGGATCTCTACTAAGATGTCATTTTTCGTTGGTGAGATTAATGTTTACTCCGAGATAGATGAACTTTTTAACTACTTCGAAGTCGTTTCTATCAACAGTAACGTTTTTTCCTAGCCCTACAAGTTGGAAAGATCTATTGAAAATAGTGCCTTCAGTGTTAACGCTTGCTCTGCGCACTATTTTCTCCAGAGCTAGATTAAAGAAAGCACATGACAGCGCATCTCCTTGCCGAAACCCTGTGCATTCAGAAGAGCTTTTCCCTAGTTGGACATTGCATCGTGTATTTACCAACATTGTGATGCTTTTTTGTTTCCAGCTGAAGTAGGTCAGCGGGGTCCAGGGTTAACCGAAGGAAGCAGAAAAACTCGGGAAATAGAGAGTTAAGAACTCCAGTTTCTTAACTACCAGTTAACAAGGTATTTCATATAATTTTCCAAAATGTTTGGTCTTAAAATAAGCTAGCAAAGTATTTCATATACTTTTACAATATTTAAGGTGTAACGATAAGCTAACAAAGTATTTCATATATACTAATGGTGGGATCAGTTCCCTGGCCCTGTACGGAGCTAAGGGCAGCGGAGTTTGGGATAGAGTCCCTAGTCTTAAGCAACGAAAGATCGGTACTAAATGGCGGATAGCTGAGACGGGGACGATTGGGATAGAGTTCCTAGTCTTAGCTTTTCGAAACAGGTTAAGACAACGAAGATTGGGATAGAGTCCCTAGTCTTAACTACGGCGGCGGCGGAGGAGAGGATGCTCAGACAGCGAAGATTGGGTTAGATTCCCTAGCCTGAGCTAACGATAAGGAGGTTAAGACAGCGAAGGTTGGGATAGAGTCCCTAGTCTTAACTGTAGCGGCGGAGAAGATTAGGCTTAGACAGCGGAGGTCCGAATAGAGTCCCTAGTCTTAGCTTTTCGGAGGAGGTTAAGATAGCGATGGTTGGGATGGAGTCCCTAGTCACAGGTAACGATAAAGGAGGTTTAGATAGCGAAGATTCGAATACAGTCCCTAGCCTTAACTACGGCGGCGGAGGAGAGAAGGCTGAGACAGCGAAGATTGGGATAGACCCCCTAGTCTGAGCTTATAATTTAACGGCGGAAGCCAAAAAGTTTTGAGGCTACTACCTGGTAAATGTAACCAGTAGTGTGCTTCGTATTAGTTTGAAACTAGTTTAATTGAGATTTCTTTACCCAGTACACTAAATTAATACTATAACACACGGTGGCAAGAAAAATCTGAATTTTGATGAAATTCCAACCCTTACTTCATAACATCGCTGCCAGAAGCAAATGTGGATTGTATAAACCACGAACGGAATTTATTTGCTGACGTTGTCAACCGTGTGTGTCCTCTTTCGCGCCTTCGACGTATGCAATACTGTCTGGTAATTATCTGCTGACGTCGAAGCCTGCGGCAACTGCTATATGCAATGGTTGATGGTCATTTCATTCTGAAGTAGAATCTGGGCGTATTTCATCCTTTGGTTGATAAAAGGTGTAACTTCGTTACCACGCTACGCAACATAGCTGGATCAGTTTCAGCCATAGCCATATAGAGCTCCTGACGATGAATGCTATCATATGCGGCTTTGAAAATTATAAATATATGCTGGGTCTCGACTTGAAATTCAGAATTCACCTGAGAGTGAATTTTTGGTCTATGTTCGATCTGCCTGGGTGGAAGCCACACTGGTACTTGCCGATGATAGTGTTGCTGTACGGCTTAAGATGCTCCCACAGCTCGTTGGATAGGATCTTGTATGCGACATTTATCAAGGATATGTATAGGGTTTTCCTGCAGGACATAGGATCACCTTTTTTGTAGATGGGACGGATGGAGCTGATAGACCAGTCATCGGACATGCATCCTTCCACCTAAATTTGGTTGATGTGTTGATGCTTGCACTCTTCTTTCAATACATCCCCTCCGTTCTTGAAAAGCTCTGTTGCTGAAGCATCAGATACAGTGGCCTTATCGTTCTTTAACTTCATTGAAGCTAAGTCTAACTCTTCTGTACTGGGTGGTGGTACAGGGTCTTCATTGATTGGAGCTGGATTCGCTACTTGTGTTATTTCTCGCTCTACCTCATGCCCATTCAGCAGCTGCTGGAAATACTGGTTGAGTGCATCTCCTTTTTCCTGTGCTTCGGTGACTAGGTTACCTTCGCTGTTTCAAAGAGCTTACGTTCCAGTTTTAAGGCCAGCCGCCAGTTGCTTGGCTTTTTTATAAAACTTCTAGGTGTTGATTTGATTGTGAGATACTCTGAACTCCTTGAGCTGAGAGGGCTATGTACGCCCTTTTCGTTCTACGCAGGGTCTTTTCCTACCCTTCTCCTTGCTAGATACTCCTCTCCCGCTGCTCTTGCAAGATCGCATGTGCATCTTCTGTCGCCTTAATCAGCTGTACGCATTCATCATCATACCTCGGGTTCCTTCAAGGGGGTGATTGGAAGCCTCACAATAGGCTACCAATCACCCCCTCCGGTAGTCTCTTTGATGATATCACGATACTAGAACCACTGATTGTTGGTGTCTGTGGCAGTTGAATGAACAGCGCTCTTAATGCTCACTGTAGGCTCTGGTGATTCCAGGAACAAATGCCAAATGTCTTCTTTAGAGCGGCTTGTGGTCAGAGTCGACGTTTGCGACACACGTCAAAAATGTTAGAGGTGTGTTTTCCATCAATTAGCACATGGTCGATTTGGTTGGTGTATCGATCATTTTCAGAGCACCAGGTTGCTTTGTAGCTTCTTATCCGAGAAAATCTAGTGCTACTTACTTACTTACTCAAGGTGGCACTACAGTCCGGGGTGTACCAGGGCCTCAACCAACAAGCTTCTTCGAGTCGGCACGATTTCTAGCTAGATGTCCCCAGTTTCGTACGCCAAGTTGGTTGAGTTCCTCTTCCACTTGCATGCGCCACCTTTTTGCGCTGTCCACCTCTACTGCGCTGTCCCACGGGGTTAGATTGAAAGTAGTTCCGGGCCCGAGCATTGGTGTCCATTCGCTCTAGGTGACCCAGCCATCTCAGTCGTTGGCTTTTCACTTTTGTGGCTAGGTCAGTGTCGCTGTATACAGCCCGTACACTTCGCAAGAGTAATCCTTCGTTTGATCTCAGAACTAGAATCGTTCACTGGGCAGACAAAGTCTCTGACCACCTCAAAATTATAGCTGTCTATAGTGACGTTCTGTCCTAGACGTCGGTGTTGGGTGTCCTTTGTTGTTGACAGCATATATTTCGTTTTGCTTTCATTCACCGTTAAAACCATCTTCTTGGCTTCCTTCTCAATACTCACAAAAGCACCACTGACATCACGCTTTGTTCACCCGATTATGTTAATGTCGTCAGCGTAGGCGAGTAATTGGACGAACTTTTGAAAGATTGTGCTTCTAGTTTTGACGTGAGAGTTTTGCACTATTCATTCAAGAACGATGTTGAAGAAGTCGCTTGACAGCGCGTCGCCTTGCCTAAAGCCTTTTTTTGACATCAATGGTTTCGGTGAGGTCTTTGCCGACCTTGACGGAGCAGCGTGCATTCTCCATAGTCATCCTGCACAAACGGATGAGTTTGGGAGGGTTACCAAAACCAGACAGATAGCTATCTTAACTACGTCGAGATCAGATGGACGGAATTGTTGGCTTACGTCGTTCAGGTTGAGTGGTGCAATCTGCATGGTAGCGGAATTCCGTTCGTCATCGCCATTATACAATTTGCAGAAATGATTTTTCCATATCCTTAGCACGAACTGCGATTCTACTAAGATGTTCTCCTGATCATCCTTGCAGGCTTCGGTTCGGGTCTTGTAACCCTGGGAGATTTCTTTTACTTTTTGGTAAAACTTCTGAACTTCATTCCTGCAATTACATCCCTCTATTTCCTCGATCGCGCGCTTGTCATGCTCTTTCTTATTCCTTCTTAGAAGCTTGTGCTCCTCTCTCCTCTTATGATCGTAGAGCTCGCGAGCAGCTCTGGTCCTTCTATGCAGCACCGCTTTGTATGTCTGTTGTTTGGCTGCATGCACTTGCTGGCATTCTTCGTCAAACCAGGCGTTTCACTGTGGTGGTCGTGCGAGGAAATCTAGTGCTACTTATCACCGTATTACGAGCTTCTAAAAAGCCTACTAGTTGGAGGCCGTTATCATTTGTCTCTTCGTGTGGAGGCTGTGTCTACAAATTAATTCGCTGAAGGTGTCTTCTATTCCAATTTGAGCATTGAGGTCCCAGAGGAAAATGTTTACATCATATTCCGGGCAGGTTCCGTAAGTTCTATCCAGGTAGGTCATGCCATCCATCCTTTAAAGAGCTTTAAACTTCATTGTGAGGGGCGTGTGGTTATACCTATTAAGCTTATATTTAAGAAAGTGGTGACTTTGATGCGGATCACAGCTACTTATCGGCTGTCGATAACTTTGCTTCTTTTCCGGTTTACCATGACAAATCGGCATCCTAACATGTGTAGTCTTTCATCACAGCTGTACCTAATAAATGTCACACTCTTTTCTTTTCATCATACCTTATCCTATCCATCGCATCTCCGGGATTGTGGTAATGTCTGCCTTATAACGCGTGAAGAAAGCCTCAAGTTTTTGCGTTGCACATGTGTGTAAAGGGTTTTAACATTCTAAGTTCATACTCTCAAGTTGTTATTCGTTGACGTAGTGGGTTTTGTTGCCGTTTGAGGGTGGTTACCAAGTGGAGGCAAAATAAGCACAATTGACGTGTAGTGATCGCTGCATCACTAGACATCGCCATGTGCGTGTGCATTCCCAACATGATACCAAGTTATTTAAGGTGCAGGGAACTAAGTCCCCGGGAACTTAGTCCACCGAGGGACTTAGTTCTCATTAAATGGAAACTAAATCCACTTTAACGAAGTGGACTTAGTTCCCACACAGGGTGAGGAAGTAGTCCACCGTTTTATGAGAACTAAGTACAAATTTTGAAATATAAAGAGGGAACTAACTTTCAACGATTCTGCAACACCTACGAGGAAACACAGGACCACATATTAGGAAAATGTTATGCACTCGCGCATCAAAGACACAGTCATCTGGGACATTACCAGATAGACGAGAGAGTTTCCCTCACTGAAAATACCCGACATACTTGAGTTCCCAAAAGGAACCGATCTGGAATGAGAGTTATAGAATGAGCCGTGTCACTCTACTCTTAAAGGGGGCACAATAGATCGTTAGATCGCAGTGCGCTTATCCCCTTTTAAATTCATTCATTCAACTCTCAACGATAAATATTACACAAATACAAAATTGCGCGAAAACTTTGCATACATCCAGCCTTGCACCTAATCTAAATCCTATAGTGTGCCCAAGCAGGGGGGTTGCATACCTCCCTGTTTATTCGGCATAATGCTTGAACACAAAGCATTACGGCGAATAAACAGTGAGGGAAGTACTGGGGGGCATGCTGCCTGCCCTGCAACCCCCGTGATTGGGCACACTATAGGATTTGGGTTAGGTGTGAGGATGGGTGAATGCATAGTTTTTTTTTTGCATTTAAAGAATCTGGATTCAAAGAAACTTTGAATTTATCATATAACAATAATTGTAAAAAGTATTTCTATTTTACTAATAAGAATGATTTTTTACTTGGTAGTGGGAATTAAATCCACATTTAAAGGGAAGTAAAACCACTCAGTTCTTGAGGAATCTAATTCCCAGCTTCTATGAGAACTAAATGCACTTCGTTAATGTGGATTAAGTTCCCATTTAATGAGAACTAGGTCTCTTGGTGAACTAGGTCCCTCGGTGGACTAGGTTCCCGGGGACTTAGTTCCCTGCATCGTTATTCAACAGCAAAAAAAGACATTTAGGAAATTAGACTATTCCTTAAAATTTTGACAGTTAAATAACGTCAAATTAATAGGAAATTACGAAGAAATGACTAATAAATTATAAGAAATTCAAGTCTCTTTCCAAAGGGGCACTTTGTTTACTTCATGTCGAATAACAAAACACCAACAAAAAATAGAAAAAATTGAATGGCAGATTTGAAAGTTTCACAACTTATTTATAACTAATTATCGGCAAATTATTAAGCAATCAGAAATTGAATAGTTTTAGATTTTTTTTAGATTTAGATTGATTTTATTGCTCTATAAATATTATAAAATTGAATATAGGAACTCTATTGATAACTTCATAACTTCATATCAAGAACGCAAAGCAGCAAAACAAACAAAACAAAATTGGAAGATAAATAAGAAACAGTCACAACTGATTAATGGCAGATTATCACTCTTATCGCTTTTCGATCAGTGATTGATTCTTTGCTTCCTTGACATTCGTAAATGTTTCCTTATTTTTATGTGAGGATAATTCCCAACAACATCGAAGTCAATTTTATTTCAGTCCTTTCGCTAATGACTTTATAAATATCACGTTTTAATTTTTGGTTAACTTAAATTTTAAATTTTTCGTTTCTAAATACAAAATCAATACTTTTTATTAAGAAGACCCTAAAAAAACCATCGCCTGACCTGACGTTTTGATACCTACCTAGGCTTTTGCATTAATAAAACATTTTGAAAGTCAATAGGTTTCTTAATTTGTGTTTCCTTTATTTCAAATTATATTCTATCAATATGTAGGTATGTATATTTCACAACACTCCTTCATCAAACGCCATGTAAACATTGATCGTCAGAATATGATTTCCATAGAATTTTAACGTTTATAAGGGTTCAAAAAAAAAAAAAATACAAAAAATTATACCCAAAAGCTATAACATCAGCATTGTCGGAAAAAAAAAAAAAATAATGGGTATGAAATTTAATGGATTTAGTTAGTAATCCCTGAAACAAGACGTTGTTATCTGTCGTACGACCCTGTGCCTGTCCCGCCAACAATTTCCAATAGCAGCTCACGTTACACTGCATTATAGGGTAGTAGAAGCCTTACATCACGTTATAAAAATGTATAGAACAGCCAACAGGGGTTTTTGTCAAAATCCAAACAGTGTGCTCCTGGAAATATTGTAAGAACTTACGAAATATAAACAAAAATAGAAAAAAAGGTAAAATAAAAAAATGAGAATCCTTTTTTCAAACGCCATCACCAAAAAAGTCCTTTCATTGTTTTACTTGTAGGTGAGGGGGAGGAGGGAGGTTTGGGTTGGTGGAATGATACTGGTATCGGCTACGTATATAAGGACACGACACCATTGAAAATATCCTTGTTATCTTCTGGCTACAATTCGAATTATATCCAGTCTGGTGGATCGAAGGCAACGCACATTGACTCCAGCAAAATTATACTATGTTGCAAATTAAACTACCCACCTTTTTTCATTCATTAAATACTGAAAATATGTACAAACAAAATATACCAAAAAGGTTTGTATTTTATGAATAAAATCCCACTGTGAAACAAAATTTTAAAAAATGTTTGTGTATGTACATTTTTGCTTTTTTATAGTTGGTTCATGTCAGTTTTATACGAAAACACCAAAAATGTATTCTTAAGTGTTAGTTTTCGCTTAGGAATTTAACTCACAAGTTAAAATTTTTGAGCATTTATGCACTTTTGCTAATTGAAAAACATAATGGAAACTCTACACGTGCTCAGAAGTGGGTATATTTCAATGTGTTTCTATTGTGAACTTCGGAATTGTCTATTTAGCCATTATATTGTCATCCTATTTGAACGGTTACTGGCCCTCCTATGTAGAGATACCTCTCACCTTCTTACTTACTTAAAGTGGCACTACAGTCCGGGGTGGACAAGGGCCTCAACCAACAACCTTCTTCCAGCCGGCTCGGTTTATAGTAGGGCTCTTGATTGTACCCGGGTAGTACCCGGTTTCTCAACTAGCCGGGTACTCGGGTAGAAAAATACCCCGGTACCCGAGTACCCGATTGGCAATCTTTGGGTGCCCGGGTACCCGAGTACTCATGTGTCTCTGGTACCCGAGTACCCGGGTACCCGTGTGTCTCGGGTACCCAAGTACCCGGGTACCCATGTATCTCAGGTACCCGAGGACCGGCAGCACTGGACTATAAAAGCTGATTTTCTGCATTTAAATGTATAAATTCGATTGTAGCACAAAAATAAAATCAACCTAGACCAAAGAAAGTGAATTTGTGCAGTAATAGAGTGTGTATTTTTTTAATTTGCACGTACCCGGGTAAATGCCGGGTAATACCCGGGTATTCGGGTACTCGGGCGGGTCTTCGGGTACCCGGGTTTCAAGAGCTCTAGTTTATAGCTAGCTGTCTCCAGTTTTGCACGCCAAGTAAGTTGAGGTCCTATTCCACTTGCGTGCGCCACCTTTTACGCTGTCCATCTCTACTGCGCTGTCCCACGGGGATGGATTCAAACACTTTCCGGCCCGAAGCATTCGTGTCCATTCGCTCTAGGTGACCCAGCCATCTCAGTCGTTGGCTTTTCACTTTTGTGGCTAGGTCGGTGTCTCTGTAAAGCCTGTTCATTGTTGTATCTTCTTCTCCATTCCCCATCTATGCAGACGGGACCAAAAATCAACCGGAGAATTATCCTCTCAAAACAGCCTAATGCGTTTTCATCCACCATTAGTGTCCATGCCTCTGCACCATACATCAGGACCGGGGTGATAAGCGTCTCATACAGGGACAGTTAAGTTGCTGGAAAGAGGGCTTTGCTTCTCAATTGCCTTCTCAGCCCAAAGAAACAGCGATTGGCAAGAGTAATTCTTCGTTTGATCTCAGCACTGGTATCATTCGCTGAGCTTATAGCGGATCCTAAGTAGAAAAAGTAATTGAGCCATCTACAGTAATGTTCTGTCCGAGACGCTGCTGGTGTTGGGTGTCCTTTCTTGTTGACAGCATATATTTCGTTTTGCTTTCATTCACCGTTATACCCATCTTGTCAATGTCATCAGGGTAAGCGAGTAATTGGACGGACTGTTGAAAGATTGTGCGTCTAGTGTTGACGTGAGAGTTTTACACTTTTCTTTCAAGAACGATGTTGACGAAGTCGCATGACAGCGCGTCACCTTGCCTAAAGCCTTTTTTGACATCAAAGGTGTCGGTGAGGTCTTTGCCGACCTTGATGGAGCAGCATGCATTCTCCATCGTCATCCTGCACAAACGAACGAGTTTGGCAGGAATGTCAAAACTAGACATTGCTCTATATAGCTCGTCTCTATAGATGCTGTCATACGCAGCATTGAAATCGATGAAAAGGTGGTGGGTATCAATTTGAAACTCCTGGGTTTTCTCCAAGATCTGCCGTAGTGCGAAAATTTGGTCGATGGTGGACTTCCCTGGCCTAAAGCCACACTGATATGGACCTATTACATTGTTGACGAATGGCTTCAGGCGTTCACAAAGTACGGCAGAGAGGATTTTGTAGGTGATATTAAGGACTTATGCCTCTGTAGTTTACGCAGTCCAGAGGGTCGCCTTTCTTGAGGATCGGGCAAACAATGCTGAGGTTCCATTCATCGAGCATGCTTTCCTCCGACCATATTTTGCAGATGAGCTAGTGCATACTCCCAATAAAATCATCGCAAGTCGCTTTGAATAACTCGCAAGGCCTTCAGCTCCAGCATTTAGTGGAGATAAGTTTAGATAAAGTTGTCTTAGCTTCATCGAGATCGGGTGAACGGAGTCGTTGGCCTTCGTTCGTCTAGGTTGATTGGTGCAATCTGCATGGTAGCGGAACTCGGTTAGTCATCACCGTTATACAATTTACTAAAATGATTTTACCATATCCTCAGCACCGACTGCGATTCTACTACGATGTTCCCTTGATAATCCTTGCAGGCTCCGGTTCGGGTCTTGGAACCCTAGGAGGTTCTTTTTACTTTTTATTTAAACTTTACAACTTCATTCCTGCAATGGCATCCCTCTATTTCCTCGATCACGTGCTTCTCATGCTCTTTCTTTTTCCTTCTTAGAAGCTTGTGTTCCTCTTTGCTCTTCTGCTCGTAGAGCTCGCGAGCAGCTCTGGTCCTTCTGTGCAGTGCCGCTTTGTATGCCTGTTTTTTGGCTACATGTACTTGCCGACATTCACCCTTGAACCAGCGGATCCACTGTGGGGGTCATGCGAGGCCTAGCACATCGCACACGTGGCATCTCTGATGGCTTCTTCCACTGGTTGTGATACTTGCAGTTGGCGGCATAAGACGTTTTAAGAGGACCTGAGAGACTCGATCGGAAAAGGGTCTGGCGATTGCTTGCGACAGTAGCCGTCTGACGTCGAACTTCCTCACAGTATTTCCTTGATTTGGCTTTGGTATGGATATCCATAGCACTACCTTGGCGTCAACGTTGGCTCTTCGGAACGTTCGGACATCCTTGATACTGGAGGAGTGCCTTGCGTCGATCGCAAAGTGGTCAATCTGGTTGGCGGTTGATTCACCAGGAATTCACCATGTCCCCTTGTGTATAACGAGATGCGGGAACTGCGTACTAGCTACCACAACGTTTTGCCCCGCAGCAAAGTCGATTGGTGGTGTCCTGCAGGCTATATCTTCCGATTGTGCCACCAAAGACGTCTTCCTAGCTTGGCATTGAAATCACTCAAGACAATTTTAATGTTCTATGGCATTGCTCATATGTCTTATCCAGGAGCTCATAGATTTCATCCTTTGTGTATAGTCATCTTTCTTCTCTGTGGGGGCATGCGCGCATATGAGGCTGATGTTGGTGAATTTGGCCTTGATGTCATGAGGCACTTGTTCACATAGTTGAAACTCAAGCCTTCTTGCCGAAGTCTGCCTCTAACGACGAATCCACATCCAAAGAGACGCTGCCCTTGTGGTCGGTAACAGACACCGTAGTAGATGTCACAGTCTTTCAGTTTTCCCTTACCCGGCTCATCTCATCGAACTTCTTGGATGGCGGTGATGTCTGCTTTGTAGCAGTTTAGGGCTTCCGCTTAATGTTCGGCTGCACGTGGTCTATAGAGAGACAGAACAGAACATTTCCACGTGCAGATCCGAAGTTCGTTGTCCTTATTTCGTTTGCTAGGTTTGTCAACAGTAAATCCGTCCGTATCCGAGGTTTGTTGTTGCTTCACAACTAAATAGCTTTACGTGGCCGCGAAGTCGCCCCGACGGCGATGGCACGACCCCCAACCTGGAGGACTAGACCCTTACAATATAACTCCAAGGGCGGGGAGCCAGATTAACCGCTCCTTATATGCCTGAATGTGTCATAGTAGCCCTTATGTGCTCACTAAGTAGTTCAACCTAACTGGAACTGTAGACGCCATCGTTGATTCTATCTAGAGAATTCTTCCACTGCCGCCTGGATAGAGGAGAAGTGCCTTAGTGGGAACACTCCTTCCCCCCTCTCTCATTTGCTGCCTCCTAAAACCGTCTACAGGGATTGGAACACCATCTTCATTTAAAGGTACTAGGCATCTAATGTTCACCACGGGGAGGTGAGAGTAGGAGTTGATAGAAAGAGGTTCGCTTTGAAAAAGCTTCTGGACGCCAAGAGTATCTGTTGTCATAAATAATTCTATCTCATTTAACCGTTCGGACTTGGTAAAAATTGTAGGTCCCCTCTATTCCTGCCAACGACACTTATACAAGAATGGTTGAGAGTTGTAAGCCACTAGGACTTCGTTCTCCACGAGCTGTCGAGCTTCCAAATTGTTTTTTTTTTTTTAATTACGAAACAAACAAACAAACACTGAGGAGAAAAAAGCATAACTTTTGATAGCAGCAACTTCGTGGTATTTGATGACCTAGAAGTAAAAATATGACATCTTAGTGTCGATTCTCTGTAAATCAACTATGAAGAGTTGTGTTTTATTTTTCAGTTGCATAAATTTCCCGTTTCGAAAATATCCTGACGGTTAATTTTGCACTTAAGTATAGATATACATAGTGTGCGAGTGCTACCGGTAACCCACCTTTACTCAGCACGATTTTTGGAAATCGATTAGACTTCGGTTATTCCCTGAAAGTGGAGTGGGCGAGGATATAAAAGATGGGAAAATTTCGAAAGAAACGTGAAAATGTCGTAATCTGCTTTACGTGAGAGATTTACATTTTGTTTTTGTCACACAAAACATTCGGAAAACCAAAGAGAACTAAGAGCCTTAGAGTTTAAAGTAGGTAGGCATACACCGGAGATTCAGTGTTCTACACTATACTTGTGTACTTTTTGCCACATTCCAAATTCTCAATCCGTTTTAGCTTATGAATGCTACAAAATGCTTTTCTCAGTCTGAATGTGACAGGATTTGATTTTTGAATAGAATCCATCTACATAGTTCCCTCTTTGTGTGGTTTATTAGGTCAGTTTTGTTTTCCTGACTTTCGGCCATTTTAAAGTTTGAATGGATTTGGAATTGATTCAAATCAGTTAGTTGTTGAAATAGCACGGGTGTTCAACAAAGAGTTTATGAGATTGGCTGAGAGTTTTGCTGATTTGTAAGAAATGAAAATATTTTGAGCGTTCACGTTGGATTTGATTGATTTTCTCAGCATTTTATTGAGTTTGGATACAATGTTTATTAAATTGTTCAAGAGACAAGAGTGTGGAATCAATTTTTTTTGTTTTTATTACTCATCTATGCAAAAGATTTAGGGCTCAACGTTTACACCTGAAAAGTGAAACTCTTTAAAAATGTAACACCTGATACTGACATTTAAAACAGACAGACAAACGTTCTCGAACAAACACATTTCCAACAAAAAAAAAGCCTCTCTGTCTGTCAAAGGCCTGTCAAGTTACAAAACAAGAAGGAGAAAGCTAAAAATGTGTTCTCCTTGAAATTATGTCTTCAGCCCTCTGCTCTACTATGCTGCAAAACTGTCTTTTCGTCTTCCGTTTCATGTTTGTCTGCCGTCCAGGTGCGACTTTGAAATATTGATTTTTATTTCCATAGAAGGTAGAGGTAGATATACCTACATACTTAAATATATCCTTGTTTTCGTATCACTTTTTAACGGTTTACAGTTCTAGTTTATTTTTTTTACCTAAAGTTTTACCTAAAGTTTGTATCTGTCTCTGCCTTTCCTTTTCCTTTTAACTTTCCCCTGCCCCACTCCCACAAATAGGTGGGTATATCAAATTATTCACTTAAACAGAAAATCAATAGGCATTCGTTCAGCCCAGGACAGGATGTGGACAAGGATATTAATGGGGTGGCTAGAGTGTTCAACGCGAAAGCTATCTATATCTACATCTATAAATGTGTACAATCTATACCAACCATCCTGGTTGTCTTGACTATGAACTTTTCTATTCGTTCGTGTCGTAAGTGGGCTGTGTGATGTTCGATTAAATGCAGCCTATTTATGTCCTTTACACTAGTCCAGCCCTATGACATAACTTACCTATTTGCTTTGAATCTACGTGGCAACTTTAATTCTTCTTTCTATAATAATTACATTTTTATATTCTTATCCTTTTTCCAATAAACGTTCGTAGAAAGGATTTAGGTTATAGGTATTTTGATATAGTGAGCTGGTGTGTGGTCAATGTGCATTTAATTGCTGATAAACATGCAAGTTCTGCTATTATTTGAGGAGTAAGGAAAACCCATTCCTTTCATAAGAAAAGAATAAAAAAGGTTCACAAAGAAGTACGACAAAGGATGAAATATTAAAAAGAATTCATTTTTGTACGGTTTTAAGTCTTCGGCGGCTGCCTATCAAAACCCATAAATCATGGGGCTCTTAACAACTTAATAAGTGCGTATAATTAGTAGCTGGAAAAAGCTTACCAACTCTTATGAATTCCTTGAAACCGTCACAAACTTCAGTTTGTTCACTCAAACAGTTGGAATGAGAGATCAAGAATTCTTTTTATTTTTTTCGTTATTGAACTTTTTGACAGTGACTACAAAGTGCGTAAAAATACTGTAACGAATTTAGTTATTACTAAATGATACTAAAAAAATAAAGACAGCAAAGTTCCGTTCAAAAATTCACAACGTCACAAAAACTCAGTGCTACGTACGCCCCCACAAATGAAGCGATCCAGGAAGACAAAACCGCGTTCTACACTCATCTTAGCTTGTGTTACAGAAAAGCTCCGAGATCCCTTCTCATAATTGTGTCATGGGAAAATCTCAATGCCCAAGAATGATCAGACAACTATGGTCTCGCACGAGTGATGGGAAAATAAAAACAGCTATTTGTGGGTATATTTTAGATCTCTAAAAGTACTAGAGAGTGCTAGGACGCCACTTTGGCCCTAGGCTCAATGAAAGCAAAATTTCCATGCACACCTCCAAGTGGTAGAGATCGGTTAACGGTAACGTTCAGGGGGACCGAATAGATGCCGGGATAAACAGACAAGCCAGTGTTCCCACTAAGGCACTTCTCCTTTATCCAGGCGGCAGCGGAAGAATTCTTAAGATGGAATCAACGATGGCGTCTACAGTTCCAGTTAGGCTGAACTTCTTAGTGAACACCTTATACGGGCTACTACGACATATTCGGAGCTCAGGCCTATAAGGAGCGGTTAATCCAGCTCCCCGCCCTTGGAGTTATATTGTAAGGGTCTGGTCCTCTAGGTTGGGGATCGTGCCGTCGAGGTGACTTCCCGGCCACGTAAAGCTATTTTAGTTTCGAAGCAACAACAAGCCTTGGATACGGACGGACTTACTGTTGACGACCATAGCAAACGAAATAAGGACAACGAACTTCGGAACTGCACGTGGAATGTTCTGTCTCTCTTAGCGGAGGCCCTAGACTGCTACAAAGCAGACATCACTGCCATCCAAGAAGTGCGATGGGATGGGCCGGGCACAAGAAAACTGAAAGACTGCAATATCTGCTCCGGTGATTGTTACCGACCACAAGGGCAGCGTCTCTTTGGATGTGGATTCGTCGTAAGAGGCAGACTTCGGCAAGAAGTCTTGAGTTTTAACGCCTCACGACAGTTCGCATCAAGGCTAAGTTCGCCAACATCAGCCTGATATGCGCACATGCCCCCACAGAGGAGAAATATGACGACACCAAGGACGAGTTCTACGAGCTCCTGGACAAGACATATGAGCAATGCCATAGCTATGACATTAAAATTGTCTTAGGTGATTTTAATGCCAAACTAGGAAGAGAAGACGTCCTTGGTGGCACAATCGGAAAATACAGTCTGCACGAAACCACCTCCAAACGGACTCAGGTTAATCGACTTTGCTACGGGGCGAAACGTTGTGGTAGCTAGTACACAGTTCTCGATATACATAAGGGGACATGGAGAATTCCTGGTCAATCAACCGCCAACCAGATTGACCACATTGCGATCGATGCCAGGCACTTCTCCAGTATCAAGGATGTCCGAGGAGCCAATGTTGACTCGGACCACTACCACGTTGTAGCCAAGGCAATGCTACGGATATCCAGACCAAAGCCAAAGCAGTGCAAAACTGTAAGGAAGTTTAACGTCGGACGGCTACAGTCGCAAGAAGTCACCAAGTCCTTTTCCGATCGAGTCTCTCGCACCCTCTTAAATAGTCCTATGCCACCAACTGCAAGTATCGAGAACCAGTGGAAGAATTGCCAGGAAGCCATTAGAGATGCCGCCTATGATGTGCTGGGTATTGCACGACCACCACAGCGAAGCCCCTGATTTGACGAAGAATGAAGAAGCGGCGCTGCATAGAAGGACCAGAACTGTTCGCGAGCTCTACGAGCAGAAGAGGAGAGAGGAACACAAGCTTCTAAGAAGGAAAAAGAAAGAGCATGAGAAGCGTGCGATCGAGAAAATAGAGGGATGCCATTGCAGAAATTAAGTTCGGAAGTTTTACCAAAAGATAAAGAGAACCTCGCCCTCTAAAAGTAGGTACTTGAGAGTGCTAGGACGCCATATGGCCCTAGTGGAAAATCTATAGGAAAATCCCTAACGTGCAGGGGGACCGAATGGATGCCGGGATAAGCAGACAACCCAGCGATGCTGGTCAGGGCACATCTTGTCCTTGGGATGGTTAAAAGCCCCCTTAAGGCGGATGAACGTCAGGTGGGGGTCAACGGCATGTTCTGTTCAATCCCAATGCAGGTTTCGTTGTTTATCAATTGCAACAGCGACTAGCATTTTTATTAACACACACAAGCTTGCTATTGTTCAGTCGGTTTCTTTCTTTCTGTGTGTTAATAAAAATGATAGTCGCTGTTGCAATTGATAAACAACGAAACCTGCATTGGGATTGAGCAGAACATGTGGCTTCAGTGGCGCGGTGTGTAGTGCATCGGCCTCTGAATTACAAGGTTCATGTTTCGCTCGCAGATGACGGCAAAGAGTTTTTCAATTAATACGAGCATAGCCAGACTAAGCACCACTAAAAGAGTCTGATGATGGAGGTGGTTCTCGTGAAGTAGCTATAACTCCAGCCTATATATTTGGTGGTAACACACGCAAGTTGTTGTTGTTCATTCAAAATTATTCAATATAAATTGATGTATAACTTGCATCATGCACTGCACACAAAACCCAGCTTATGTATGTTATTAATCATATCTCGGAAAACACCATGGTGGAAGGATATATGCAAATACATGAATTATGACGACAAATGGAAATAAGTCCCCAAGAGGTAATCTTTTTATAAAAAATCCTTCTGTAGCTTCGGTTGCAGTAAACCGCACATCGGATTTGGGAGTGCGGTATCTTTCATGTACGAGCGTCAATCAAGACGCCATAATAATAAATGAATCGTTGACAAATAGAAGAAGTCTTTCAAGAAGCGCAAATGTTACTTTTGGCTACCGCATACGTACGAAAATCGGACCATGGAACGTTCGATCCTTGTACAGCGATGAAAGATACGAGCAAGTTGAGCGTGAAATGCTTCGCCTAAAGATCAGTATCCGGGGCATAAGCGAAACTAAGTGGAGAGGAAGAGCTGAATACAGATCTGACACTGGCAAACGAGAATGCTGTATTCCGGGGAAGATGAAAGAGAAGTTGGCCAAAGTCTGCATGGTGTCGGGATTATGTTGAACGAAGAAGCGAGGCGTAGTTTGGTCTCCTGGGGGCCCATTTCTGCAAGATTAATAACAGCAAGGTTTCGTTCAAAAATTCGTAACGTCACAATTATTCAGTGCTACGCCCCCACAAATGAGGCAACCGAGGAAGACAAAACCGCGGTCTGCACTCATCTTAGCTCGGTTTACAGGAGTGTTCCGAGACCCGAAGTCATAGTCGTCATAGCAGACCTCAATGCTGAATGCCCAAGTCGGTTCGACAATTACAGCTGAAACGCTTACTTTATTGCGAAGTTAGCACGTCACTCGATTGCACACTTACCTACTTACTAACGACACTTTGAAGAATATGTTTTCAATATCTTAGGACCGGTTTTTCAGTGCAAGATCATCCAATAGTTTCGGCGCTAGTTCCGAGTTAACTCCTGAAACGTATTTTTGAGTGAATTTAGTAAGTAGTTGTGGTAAGTTAGCTCACCTTAATTGGGTTAGTTAACTCATGGATGGCTTAGGGTCACGGAACGAAAATGGCGACTTGCTTGTCGACTTTTAAAACGCGAATCGTTTTGTGATAGTTGGGACTGTATTTAAGCATATGACGTGCAACAAAATTACCTGGGTGCATCCGGATGGTCAAACCGAAAATGGAAGAAGTCAATGTGTGATGTCCGGAGTATAAGAAATGCCGATGTGGGAAGCGACCACTATTTGGTTCTGAAGAGTCTCAAACTACGAACCGCTGCCGTACAAAAACCAGCGCAGGGTGCAGCAAGGAGCTCAAAATTCATTACGAATGCTTTAAATGACCCCCACATATGTCGAAACTATGTCACCACCCTTAACGACAGAGCCTCGTCATTAAACGCAATTCAACACTCAACAATTGATGAGATGTGGGGTGAAATTAAAAGTGTTTTTATGGAGACTGGATCTGAAACTGTAGCCAAGCGGACGAGAGTTAGAGACTCTTAGAAATCCCATGACACCTGTGGTAAAATCGAACTTCACAAATCGTAGAAAATGACAATAAATGCCAAAGCAGATGTTCAACTAAAGGCTGTATTGCGAAGCGAGTACCGCATTGCACATAAGATAGTTTATCGCTGTGTTAGACGTGGCAAGAGGTTGACGATAGATGAACTCGCAGATAATGTGGAAAAGGCTGCAAGAAGAGGAGATATCCGGGAATTGTACCAAATAGCCAAAGATGTTATTGGGAAAAAAAGCATCAGCAATCATCCTGTAATGGAAGTGTATAGCACTTGGTATCAATTGAGGATCAGCTACGCAGATGGAAAGACCATTTTTGTGCCCTGCTTAATGAGGATTTAGTTGAGCAGAGTGCTGAAGTGCACCCCCACTAAACGAGATGCGCTGGTCTTATAGGGGTATTGACATCGAACTCCCATCAGAATCAGAAACCCAAACATCAATAATCCTCCTGAATTCCTGAAAGCCGATCCCGTAATAGTGGCTAGTATTTAACATCCGCTGATACAAATCATTTGGGAAAATGAAAGCTATCCCAAGGACAGGAAGGATGGTGTGATTGTTAAGTTGCCAAAGAAAGGTGACTTAAATAATTGGACAATTGGCGTGGTATCACCGTTTTGTCCGTTTTCCCAAAACTAATGGCAACCATCATTCTCGAGCGGATAAAGGTTAGAATCGAGTCTACACTCAAGAGGCATCAAGCTGGCCTCCGCAGTGCTCGATCGTGTGTCGACCATATCAATACCCTGCGCATCGTCGTCGAGCAGTCGTTGGAATTTCAATGACCGCTTTACCTCATATTCGTGGATTTTGAGAAGATCTTTGATTGAGTTGACCGAGAATGTATATGGAGATCGTTGCTTGGTAGAGAAATTCCGCCAAAAATTGTTGCCATTATTAAAGAGTCCTACAACAACACAAGGTGTTTTGTTTTCCCCAATGGGTAGCTATCCGACTCCTTAGTAGTGCAACAGGGTGTGAGACAAGGGGATGTTCTATCGCCAACTCTCTTCCTGCTGGCGATGGACGACGTATTGACAGCCAGTGTTGGTCCTGCTGAGCGACAGGGCATTCAATGGAGACCGTTGGAAAGCCTCGGTCATTTAGACTATGCCGATGACATATGTCTACTGGCAAGGGAGAGTTGAGTGGTTTTAGAATTTTAAAAAAATGCTCACAGGCCGCTCCGCTCCACACAGCTGAGTATTATTCTACAGGAGACGCCAGTGGGAGAAGTCGAACAGTTTATCTACCTTGGCAGTATTGTTAAAAGTTAAAAGTGGAATAAATAAAGCTCGTGCTGCCTTTGGTACTATGTCCCCAATTTGGAAATCCAGTCAAATCTTCTTACGCACTAAGTTCAGATTCTTGGAATCCAATGTCAAATCCGTGCTGTTATGTGCTTGCGAAGCCTGAAAAGTACCATTTCGAGGAAATTGCAGGCTTTTTTGAATCACTACCTACGCCACATGATGTCACACACTGAGGAAAACAAAACGATGAAATTGCAAAGCAGTCCTTTGAATGGAATCCTCAGGGTGCGCGGCGGCGCAGCGGGTTGGAAGACCAAGAGCAACATGAAAATCAACTGTCTTAGCAGAAGCAGAATCCCAGAGAAAGACGTGACCTCCGTTAAAATAACTTGCTGCGCACCGTGATGAATGAAGACGTTTTGTTGATGCCCTATGCCCCAACCTGGGTTACAGGACACGATGATGATGATGGTTGATGTGAGTACGGTCGAGGTGGTAAGAAATGTTGCGTTGTCCGCCATTTTGAAAAAGGTCATGGATAAACGCACGTTTAATCCAAAGTCGACTTTCCTATTGAACGAAGAGTAGTAGACATTTTTGTTTGATTTTGTTGGTTAAAATGTCTATCTTCTAGAATTTTTGATAACAAACATTTTTGACATTTATCATTGTTTAAAAATTGTCAAAATTTTTTGCTAAAAAATCGTTTTTAGCTTTTATCTCTGAGCTCCATCAACGTCGATTCGATGGTAATACACTAGATAGACTGCATGCTTCAAACCAGACATATAAATGCAGAATTAGGTGACAGCAAGTTAAAAGCCATAACGTGCAGAGGTACTCGGCAAGGCGGAGTCTTATCTCCTCTGCTCTGGCTTTTCGTAGTTAACCAGATCTAAGCTCGGAATTATTTGTCCCTACGCTTAGCAACAAACAGGCCTTGACAAGCTCAGTACCTGCGCCAGTACCTGAGAACTTAATGTTAACCCACTGAAGGCAGAATTTGTATAGTTTACAAGGACCGGAATTCCGCTACATATTTCGGGAACTGCTAAATGTCTTGGATTATTGTGCTTGACTGTAAACTTAACTGGAAAGAAAGTATTAAGGAAAGAGAGAAAAAAGCCTCCATTGCATCCTACACTTGCAATAGAATCTTTGGTCAAAAGATGGGTTAATATCCCCAGATAGATTCATTGAATGTTCACAGCCATAATAAGGCATATTCTTACGTACGCATGCTTGTTCGGGAAAAGGTCAAAATCCCGCCGATCAAAATCCCGCAAGTCGAAATCCCGCCAAATAAAATTACTAATTATGTACACGAATCCCGCCAGTCAAAATCCCGCCGATCGAAATCCCGCCGCAAGAATCCCGCCAGTAGCCTGCTACTATTTTGCGGGATTTTCAATACTTTTTTAAAATAATCCCAACTTTTTAGATACTTTTACATACTTTTGAAACAATATTTTATTTTAATTAGTGAATTTATTTTTATTGAAAAAAAAGTGTTTTGGCAATTTGGCATTTATGTATCTTCTTCTTTAGTTCTTCTTAGAACTCCGTAGAGGTAAGACCTGGATGTAATAAGAGAGATAGAAATTGTATTTTATTTTGGTTTTGTGGGGACACGACCACGACTAGAAGGACGAGAACGGCGGTGACGACGACCACGACCACGGCGACGGCCACGATGCCGGCGATGTGATGGCTTTGACTTGCCGTCTCGGCATCAACTCGATAAAGTCTTGCCTTGATCGTGGTTCACAGTGCCGTGGATCTGGACGTAGGTGGATCTGGATCTGGGCAGAGGTGGGTCGGTATCTGGGCATAGGTGGGTCTGGATCTGGGCATAGGTGGGTCTGGATCTGGACGGAGGCGGGTCTGGAACTGGACAGATGTGGGAATTTTTTTTCGGTTTGGGTGATGGGGAACGGTAGTCTAAAAGAAAACAGAGGTGGGTCTGGATCTGGACAGAGTGTGGGTCTGGATTCTGGAAGCAGGTGGGATTTTTTTTTTTTTGAAACAAAATTATATAGAAATATAAACTTTTTGGAAATTTTTTTTTTTTTGAAAAATGTAAAAAAAACAAGACTTTTTGAAGAAAATTTCAATGAAAAATTAAACTTTTCTCAATTTTTTTGTTCGGTTTTTAATTTTTCTTCGAAATATGAATGATAGGTACAGTTGATCAAGAAAACTTGACATTGGCGCTCAATTGATGCATCGCATTATACGAAAATTCGACTTATATCTTTAAAAGCGATTTGCGGCTAAACTAAGCGTCCTAGAGGCATCAAAGTTTGCATCTTTAAACTTGATTTGCAGCTAAACTATCCGTCCAAGTACTTTTAATGCAAAAGAAACTTTACCTACACCCAACTTCGCACCCACCCCAAATCCTATAATGAGCCCAAGCAGGGGGGCTGTTTATTCGCGTTTATTTTCCACCCAAGGTAGTGTTTCTCAAGAAAACTTGACACTGGCGCTGAATTGATGCATCGAATCATACGAAAAATCAACTTTCATCTTTAAACTTGATTTGCGGCTAAACTATCCGTCCAAGCGACTTTATATGCAAAAGAAACTTTACATTCACCCAACCTCGCACCCACCCCAAATCCTATAATGAGCTCAAGCAGGGGGGTTGCAGGGGGGCAGCATGCCCCCCCATACATACCTCACTGTTTATTCTTGTTTATTTTCCACCCAAGGTAGTGTTTCTCAAGAAAACTTGACACTAGCGCTGAATTGATGCATCGAATCATACGAAAAATCAACGCGATTTGCGGCTAAACTAAGCGTCCTAGAGGCATCAAAGTTTACATCTTTAAACTTGATGTGCGGCTAAACTATCCGTCCAAGCGACTTTATATGCAAAAGAAACTTTACATTCACCCAACCTCGCACCCACCCCAAATCCTATAATGAGCCCAAGCAGGGGAGGTTGCAGGGGGGCAGCCCCCCCATACATACCTCACTGCGATTTTTGTTGTCTTTTTTAATTTTTTTTTCGAATTATGTGTGAATGATATTTTTTTCTTTAAATGCAAAAGGAACTTTGCATACACCCAACCTCGCACCCACCCCAAATCCTATAATGGTATGCCCCCCCCCCCCATACACACCTCGTTGTTTATTCGTGTGTATTTGCCATCCTCAACTAATGCATCGCATTATACGAAAAAATCGACTTCAATCTTTAAACACAATTTGCAAATTGCATAAGAAACAAAATTATTAATGAGCTGTCGCATAGTAGTAGAAACGGCGGGATTTTGATCGGCGGGATTTTGATTTTCGGGATTTTGATTTCCGGGATTTTGAAAAACGGGATTTTGATACGCGGGATTTCGACATACGGGATTTTGATTCGCGGGATTTCGACCCCAACCCGGTCAAAAGATGGGTTAATATCCCCAGATAGATTCATTGAATGTTCACAGCCATAATAAGGCATATTCTTACGTACGCATGCTTGGTCTGATGGCCAGCCTTGATTAAGAAAACCAATCTAAGACCATGACACAAATTCAGAGGCAGCCCTTGCAACTTTCCTTTCACTAGCCCCATTCGATATGTTTACAAAAGATTTTGTAGCCAAAAGAGCTTTGAGACTTTAACAGTTTAATAACTGGAAGAGGAGCCACTACGGTTATGGAACTATTATAAATTTCACAGACATACATAAGTAGATATTCAAACCGACTACGTCACACCGCAAACGATTTAAATGCAGTGGCTATAGCAGATAACCTGACAAGGAAGTCCTGGAATGAAAACCGGGTCATTAACGCTAATCATGTTTCGGTATTTACAGACGGTTGCAAAAGACATGTGAGGGGTTAGAGTCAGGTTTCTACTCAGAGAGAATCCACCTATTAATAGATGAATAAAGTTTCCAAATTCCTATAGTGTATTCTAAACGGAAGTACTTGCAGTCCGCGGAGCTGCAAAATATCTTGCCCCACGTGAAGAAGTACATAGAAATATCGATATCTTTGGCTTTCCATCAAAACCTCGTAAGTCTGCTTCAAAAAATATGCTTAGAGAACACAAAAAACCGATCTAAAATGTAATACAATGGAATTCTTGGATCGCAAAAAGGTTTAAAACTGGTTGATAGAACCAAAAAGAACGATAAAACAGTTACGAGACATTAACATTTGAATTCAGTGATTTGTTTTGATCTGAAAAACATTAAAATGGCATTTTAAAACTTACGAGGTTTTGACAGAAAGCCGACGATATCTTCATAAGATGGGTCCCAGGACATCGTGATATATACGAACAAAGTGGCAGATGAACTGGCCAAAAACGGGTCATCTCTTGATCTGGAGCCAAGCCAATCACTCGGTACTTATGCCACTGGAGCAATACAAGAAAAAAGAAGAATTCATCTTGAGGCTGCACACGTCAGAAGGTCAACCATTGACACTTGTAGGTTTTGAAAAAATCTATGCCCGAATACTTTGAGGAAAAAGACAGAAGATTAGCAGGCTTTAACTATCCATCCTAATAGAAGTCCTTATGGGTCACAACTCAATGGGAGCCCATATGTAAGGAAAGGGAATTAGCTTGTCGGACTTTTGTAGATTGTGTCAGGTGGAGGAGGACTCATCTCACTTTTTTTGTGAACGCCGGAGAATAAATTGTCGATGAATTGGGCGACATCTCTAACTTGCCGCTAAAGATCATCCTGAATTTTGAATGAACTACCCTAAATTCTATGGAGAGCACAATGGTTGCATTGAGATCCGATTGAGATGGTACGGCTTGCCGTAACATCACCCCTTCTAACTTGCCTAACATAATACAGGAGCCCCAAGCACCCGCGCAGCCAGATTCTAGATCCGATAGAACATGGAACCACAAACACGTTAGCCCCACTCTCAAACATCAGTAATAATCGAATCAATTCTGAATTTGATGAGACTAAACTTTTGATTTAGTGACGTCGAGAAATTAATACTCTAACCAGCTCGCGGATAGACCAAATCAACTCGAACATAACATAGTACTTTGAGTGCTTACAGAACCCACTTAAGTATAGGAAAAGCATTTCCTCCAAATGATCTTTATCCATTGAGAATAACTCCAAACAAAAATTGGAAAAAGCTTAAAGCAGACTTACCCCAAAATGTTTTTGTCAAAGGCTCCAAAATGTCCATGTTGTATTTGAATTTATCTTGATTTTTGTTTCTCCTTTTATACAAATATGTTTCGTATTATTTGGTTGGCACAACATTTTTGCGACGCTATTCGATTTTTATTCAGTTTCCGCGCGAAATATAATTTTATTTAAGGAAACAGCGAAAAAAATTTTCAGAAATTTGGTCTGTCCTTTTATTATTAATTCATTTGAATGTTTTTATAAATAAATTTTTCGATTGTGAAATTTATCTAATCGAATTTATGTATTATTTTTTAAGCTACATATACATATTTGTACATGTAAACTTGGTTGCTCGAAACTAAAAGGCTCATGAAGTATTAAGTATAATGAAAAACACTTTGCCGAGATTGTGCCAACAGTTTAACAGAAATGCTGTTATATGAAACGATTGTATGCTATGAATCCAAACAACCGACACGTTTGTTGAACGAACATCGCATTGGCGCAAGTATGCAAAGTGTTTGGAATACATAACAAAGGTTGGTCCGACTTGGATAAAACGATTGTATAGTGAATTCCCCGCTTGATCTTAAAATTTTGCCGTTTAGAGCTCTTTCACTGTTTAAGTTTTAGGTAGATACCCCGCAACATTTATGGCAACAAAAGGGAAAATCTCACTGACCGTTTACATACGTGGCAAAACATTTATGGACACATCATTTTAGTAAAGTTTCATAAGAGGAAGATTTTGCGTCAGATCCGGTAGCTCTAATTTTTTGCAAGAAATTCGACGTTGGTCGCTTAAGCATCATTGGAGTCACCAGAGCCTACAGTGAGCATCGGAGTAGCAGTTTTTCGCTACTCAGATGCTCACTGTGCATTCACCTGCCACAGAAGCCAACAAGCAGTAGTCCCAGTATCGCGATATCAGCAAAGAGGCAGCCGAAACCACTTTAGTCTAGCAACCACCCCCGAAAAAGAACGGGCGGTGTGATGAAAGATGCGCATGCGAATATGCTGCAGCGAAAAACAAGAGCAGCGATAGAAGAGGGGACGAGAAGACCCTGTGTAGAAAGAACAGGGCGTACCCAACCTCTCAGCTCAAGGGGATCGAAGAATCGCGCGATAAAAACAACTACCGGAAGTTTCATTAAAAAAAAAACAAGCAACTGGCTGCTGGCCTTAAAATCAGAATGCAGGCTCTTCGAAACAGCGTAGGTAACTTCGTCACCGAAGCACAGGGAATGGTAGATGTATTCAAGCAACATTTTCAGCAGCTGTTGGATGGGCATCAGGTAGAACGAGAAATTAGACGAGAAGCGAGCCAAACTCCAGCCATTGAAGACCCTGTATTACCACCACTTTAAAAAAGTTCAAGAATAAGAGTAAGGCCACAACATCTGATGGTTTACCAGCAGAACTCTTTAAGCAAGGAGGGGATGTGTTGAAAGGGTACATGCATCAACAAATCAATAAATATTAGGTGGAGGGAAATATACCCGATGACTCGTCTATCAGCTCAATATGTCTCATCTACAAAAAAAGCAATCCTATGTCCTGCAAAAACTTAGGCGGCATATCCCTGATAAAAGTCGCATATAAGACCTTTTCCAAAGGCCAGACAGATCGACCATAGACCAAATATTCACTCTCAGGAAAATCCTGGAAAAGACCAGACTCACCATCTGTTCATCGACTTAAAAGCTGCATATAATAGCATTCATCGTCAGGAGCTCTAGATGGCGATACGGCTGAACTTGGAACCCCGAGAGAACTGATCCAGTTGTGTCAGGAAAGCATGCCCGATGAATGAAACCTCAGCATTGTTTGCCCGATCCTCAAGAAAGGTGATCCTTTGGACTGCACCAACTACAGAGGCATCAGTCTTCTTAATATCGCCTATAAGATCTTCTATGCCGTACTTTGTGAGCGCCTGAGGCCATTCGTCAACAACCTGATAGGTTCATATAAGTATGACCTTACGCCAGGGAAGTCCACCATCGACCAAATATTCGCACTACGGCAGATCTTGGAGAAAACCCAGGAGTTTCAAATCGACCACCTTTTCATAGATTTCAAGGCCGCATATGACAGCATCTATAGACACAGGCTATATAGAGCAATGTCTAGTTTTGGCATCCCTCCCAAACTCATCCGTTTGTGCAGGATGACGTTGGAGAATGCACGCTGCTCCATCAAGGTCGGCAAAGACCTCACCGACACCTTTGATGTCAAAAAAGGTTTTAGGCAAGGCGACGACGCACTGTCATGTGACTTCTTCAACATCGTTCTTGAAAGAATAGTACAAATCTCTCACGTCAACACTAGAGGCACAGTCTTTCAAAAGTCCGCCAAATTACTCGCTTACGCTGACGACATTGACATTATCGGACGAATAAAGCGTGATGTCAGTGGTGCTATTGTGAGCATTGAGAAGGAAGCAAAGAAGATTGGTTTAACGGTGAACGGTGGCGCATGCAAGTGGAAGAGGACCTCAACCAACTTAGCGTGCCAAACTGGAGACAGCTAGCTAGAAACCGAGCCAGATGGAAGAAGCTTGTTGGTTGAGGCCCTGGACTACCCCAGACTGTAGCGCCACCTTAAGTAAGTAAGTAAGTCTATAAACTCTATCGAGATGTCGATGTAGTCCAGAAAATCAAAAGGCATCAACCAAATTGGCTCGGTCACATCGAAAATAATGCTCCAGCCAAGAGAGTTTCTGATTCCCCGCACCCAGGTTTTAAGAGAACAAAGAAGACTGAACCTCCGGTTGAAAGACCAAGCCCCTGCGGATGCCAAAATAAGCTTGGTCTATATGACTTGAAGCAGCATGCTCGGTGTCGTAAGGGATGGAAAGCTGCGTCTTTGATATTCTTTTTAAATAAAGTTGTTCTAATCGATAGTTTTTGAAGATTTGATTTTCAAACATATCAAAGGGCACGGTAGAAGTTCGCGGCACTACACCCTTTTTACAGAAACAAACTCAGGCGATTTTCAACCCCCCTCTAACTTCAGTACCAATAAAGTCAGAAACTTCAAATTCGCAGTATTTGCTGAGCTGATCAACCACAGGTGATTCATCAAATTTCAACTCTTTAGCATAAGTAATTCCCGAGATATAGGACTTCAAAAATCGCAAAAACCGTAACTGACTGACTCACTGACAGATCATCAAAATTATGGAGCACTTCCCGACATCGTAGAAACTTAAAATTTCGCACAACGGTAGGCCTTGTGGTGCATACAAAGGAAAAAATCGAACATTTGGAATTTTTTATCCAGGGGGCGTGGCATCCACCCACTTTCTTAAATATTATTATAAATTGTATGGAGCACTTCCGATTGTTGTATAATGATGAAAATTGGTAGGTCGGTAGGGCTTGAAGAACTTAGAAAGAAAAAAAATTAGAAAATTGGAATTTTCCATTCAGGGGGCGTGGCATCCACCCACATTCATAAGAATTCTTATAAATTATATGGAGCACTTCTGATTGTTGTAGAACAATAAAAATTGGTAGGTCGGTAGGGCTTGAAGAACTTAGAAAGAAAAAATTGAAAAATTGGAAGTTTCAGTTCAGGGGGCGTGGCATCCACCCACATTCTCAAAAATTCTTATAAACTATACGAAGCACTTCTGATTGTTGTAGAACGATGTAAATTGGTAGAGCGGTAGGGCTTGAAGAACTTAGAAAGAAAAAAAAATTAAAAATTGGAATTTCCCATTCAAGGGGCGTGGCATCCACCCACATTCTTAAAAATTCGTATAAATTATATGGAGGACTTCCGATTGTTGTAGAACGATGAAAATTGTTGTGCCTGTAAAGCTTGAAGTATTCAGAAAAAAAATCGAAATTTAGAATTTTCCATTCAGGGGGCGGGCGTGCCATCCGTCCACTTTATCAGAATTGCTATTATTTATGAGGGACACTTTCGGCTGTCGTAGAATTGGAAAGTTTTCTCTTAAATACTTAATCACAAATTTAGAATGTATGAAAACTTGATCAGTGAACCCACTAAATTTTAATCATTAATCATTAAATACCAAATTTTTGTCATGATTTGGAATTGTTTCGATATTACTCTACTTTAGATATTTGATATTAAATTTCATGAACTTAAAACTTGGCATATGTTTTAGATCTCATTACTTTTTTTGGCAGAATTTTTACGCACAGGTTTCTTGAACATATAAGAACTTGGCTCTTTTTTTAACATTTGTGTTTTTCTTTAAATTTCATTTCGGGCGAATGTATTGATTTAAGAAAAGAAATTACCTAATTATATGAGAAGAGGATCTATTTCTCCCCTCTTTGGCAGAGTTTTTAGAGTCTACTGACAGACGTCTCCAGAAATGTGTCTGTTTTTTTACGGGTCGTTAAAGTATTGAAACACAAGAACAAGTTCATTGTTTGGTGTACTGATCTGCTGGACCTGGCTTGGCTGTACGTTAAATCTCTCATCTATGAATCTTCAAAGCAAAAGAATTTATTAAAATATATTCCCGCTAGAATAATTGTTTTAACTCCTCCATTTTCAATTTGCTTTTCTCCAGCAGCGGAATTCCACATACTTGTGTCATTTAATCTCTTAAGTCTCCCATCAAAGCAATTCAACACCATAGTCAAGTCATGGTTCCTATCTCTAAATTATTTTATTATTCATTGTCATTGTACAGAATGACAACAACAAAAAAATAAACAAATAAAGACACAGAGAACAAAACAAACAAAAAAAGAAAACACAATTTAAAAGTCTTAAATAAACTCATTTCATGCGATGATATATTTTTTCTCTTTTATCCCCCTCCTCCTCATTCTTCTCATCTCTTCGAGCCGTCCACATCACTTGTGTCAACTATTTAATTCATTTATTCAGTTGAGTTCACCTCTTGAGTTGGAATATAAAGCAGCAAAAGAGAGTTCAAGCCTTCAATGTCTAATTGCCGAGGATAATTCAAGAGCATTCGGGTTACCCACTTATCATAATCCTTGCGGAAGGAAAAACAACCATCAACGCCAGCTAGCTAGCTAGAAAACTTTCAACCTTTCCCCCCGCGCGCACTATACTTTCGTATTCAAAGCAGATGCAGTGGAAAACATTTTTCTAATATTAACAAAAAAAAAAAAAGGTTTTTTTCTTTTTCTCTCGGTCCTTTTCTGCAATATGGTTTCCGCAACTCGGTTTTTTTTTTGTGCTATTTTTCTTTTTAAGTATTTGCTTCTGAACAATATGACCCTATATCCTTTATTATTATAATATTATGGTTTAAGTCATTTTTAATTATATCTCTATTCATCCAGAGAAATCATAATTTTTAGATTAGCTCTGCAGATGCAAGCTAAGTCTACATTCTTCATATTGCGATGGATATTTATATGCGCATTATGTCCAAATGCAAGTTTATCATTTGCAAACAAAAATAGAACTGAAATATATTTGAAAGAGTCAACTTTGAAATTTCAAAAATTTCCATACGTTGACGCAATTTCCAAATCAACTCAATTTGTATGAAATTGCGTATTGAAAACTGTTGTATGCAAGTTTATACCAGATTTTCTAAAAATAAAACGAACAGAGCAAAAATTTGCTATCAGTTAGTTGACTCAAATTTTGAGGCCAGTTTAAAAAAAAACGTTTTTTAATTTTTAACTTGTTCATACGAACAAACTTTGAAAATTTCATCCAAATCGTTAGAGCCGTTTCTAAGAAACCAATAAATAATAAAAGTGGGCGTGGCAGTGGGTGGATTTTACTAAAATTATTTTTTGAGTTTTTTTTTTTCTTCCTTATTCAAAAAAAAAAAATATCATAGATTTCTACATTGTTTTACAGAATTGCGGATACATTTATTCGAAGCAAAGATAGGCCCAAGAGATGCCTTAACAAAGTAAAGAAGAAGCTCAAGGGTTTACTACAACATCTTCAAAAAGCCATTTTAATGCAAAGCTGACAGGGCTATATAGCTCTTCAAATTTTAAAATTTCTATAATTTTGCTCAAGCCCTTCGTAACAGTGAAGGGAACCTAGTCACCGAAGCACAGGGAATTGTAGACGTGTTCAAGCAGCATTTCCAGCAACTGCTTAATGGGCATTATGTAGAGGAGGCGATAGGAGAACAAAGAAGCATGAGACCACTCAATGAATATCCAGTCCCAGGGCCCAGTACTGAAAACGTTAAGAAAGCCATCCACAAGCTTAAGAACAACAAATCCACAGGGTCGGATGGGTTAGCTGCGGAACTATTCAAGTATGGAGATGTCCATGTCCTGGTAGGGTGCATGCACCAGCTCATCAAGCAAGTATGGGAGGAGGAAAATATGCCCGACGACTGGTCAAATATCTCCATATGCCCAATCTACAAAAAAGGCGATCCTATGTCCTGCAAGAACTACAGAGGCATATCCCTGCTTAATGTTGCCTACAAGATCCTATCCAACGTACTATGTGAGCGTCTAAAACCTTTCTGCAACACTATGATCGGCACGTACCAGTGTGGCTTCAGGCCAGGCAGATCAACGATAGACCAAATCTTCACATTGAGGCAAATCCTGGAAAAGACCAACGAATTTCAAGTCGAGACCCACCACCTATTCATCGACTTTAAAGCCGCATATGATAGCATAAGTCGCCAAGAGCTTCTATTGGCGATGTCGGAACTCGGGATCCCGAAAAAACTGATCCAGCTATGCCGCATGACGTTACAAAATACGCGGTGCAACGTGCAAATGGGTAACAGCTCATCCGAGTTATTCCAGACGTGTACAGGGTTCAGACAAGGAGATGCGCTATCATGTGATTTCTTCAACTTAGTCCTGGAGCAGGATAGTGCGCAAGAGTGGTGTTAACATGGAAGGCACTATCTTCAACAGGTCTTCTCAACTGCTTGGCTATGCGGACGACATCGACATCATCGGCCACTCTAAGAGAGCTGTACTTGAAGCATTCACAGCTATTGATGAACAGGCGAAACGCGTTGGTCTTAAAGTGAATAGGGGCAAAATAAACTGTATGCTATCAACAAACAAAGCCTCATCTGTCCATCGCCTAGGACAAAACGTCACTGTTGGTAGTAGTAGCTTCGAGGTAGTCAAGGAGTTCCTCTACCTTGGAACAAACATCAATTCCACGAACGACACCTTAGTGGAAATCCGCGAAGAATTACTCTGGTGAACCGCTGCTACTTCGGTTTGACCAAACACATTGGTTTAAAACTCCTTTCTCGAAAGACAAAGTGCACGCTGTACAAAACGCTAATTTTACCAGTTCTACTCTATGGCGCCGATCGCTGGACGATGCTGGACGATTAGTAAAAAATGGGAATTTATACTAGGCACTATCCAGAGAAAAATTCTTCGACGGATATTTGGTCCTATATGCGAAGAGGGCGATTGGAGGGAAAAATTCAAGTGAATTATACGAGCTGTACCAAGATGTAGATGTAGTCCAAAGAGCCAAAACACGTCGACTACACTGGCTCGGCCAGAAGGAACGGTTAATCCGGCTCCCCGCCCTTGGAGTTATATTGAAAGGGTTTGGTTCTCCAGGTTGGGGGTCGTGCCATGGGTTGACTTCCCGGCCACGTAAAGCCATTTAGTTGCTAAGCAACAACAAGATTCGCATGCGGACGGATTTACTGTTGACGAACCTAGCAAACGAAATAAGGACAACGAACTTCGGATCTGCACGTGGAATGTTCTGTCTTTCTATAGACCACGTGCATCCGAACATTTAGCGGAGTCTTTTAACTGCTACAAAGCAGACATCACCACCATCCAAGAAGTGGGATGGGATGCGATGGGATGGGATGGGCCGGGCAAAAGAAAGCTGAAAGACTGCGACATCTACTACGGTGACTGTTACCGACCACAAGGGCTGCTTCTCTTTGGATGTAGATTCGTCGTAAGAAGCAGACTTAGGCAATAAGTCTTGAGTTTCAACTATTGGAACGAGCGCCTCACGAAAATTCGCATCAAGGCTAAATTTGCCAACATAAGCCTCATATGCGCGCATGCCCCCATAGAGAAGAAGGATGACGATACCAAGGATGAGTTTTACGAGCTCCTGGACAAGACATATGAGCAGTGCCCTAGTTATGACATTACAATTGCCTTGGGTGATTTTAGTGCCAAGCTAGGAAAAGAAGACGTCATAATCGGAAGATATAGCCTACACGACACCAACTCCGATAACGGACTCGACTTCGCTGCAGGGCAAAACGTTGCGGTAGCTAGTACGCAGTTCCCGCATCTCGATATACACAAAGGGAAATGGCGAATTCCTGGTCAATCAACCACCAACCAGATTGACCACATTGCGATCGACGCAAGGCACTCCTCCAGTATCAAAGATGTCCGAACGTTCCGAGGAGCCAACGTTGATTCGGACCACTACTTCGTTGTAGCTAAGGTAATGATACGGATATCCAGACCGAAGCCAAAGCAGGGAAATACAGTGAGGAAGTTGGACGTCGGACAAACATAGTCGCAATCAATCGCCAGATCCTTTTCCAGTCGAGTCTCTCGCGCCCTCTTAAATAGTCATATGCCGCCAACTGCGATATCGAGAACCAGTGAAAGAATTGCCAGAAAGCCATCAGAGATGCCGGTATACAAAGCAGCACTGCATAGAAGGACCAGAGCTGCTCGCGAGCTCTACGAGCAGAAGAAGAGAGAGGAACACAAGCTTCTAAGAAGGAAAAAGAAAGAGCATGAGAAGCGCGCGATGGAAAAAAAAGAGGGATCCCATTGCAGGAATGAAGTCCGGGAGTTTTATCAAAAAGTAAAAAGAACCTCCCAGGGTTACAAGGCCCGAACCGAAGCCTGCAAGGATGATCAAGGAAACATCGTAGTAGAAACGCAGTCGGTGCTGGGAATATGGGAAAATTATATAACGGCGATGACGAACCGACGACGACGTAGGCCAACAATTCCGTCCACCTGATCTCAACGAAGTAAAGATAGCTATCTAAACTTAAGTCCAATATAGCTGCTGGAGCTGATGGTCTTGCGGCTGAGAGATTCAAAGCGGCTGGTCATGAATTGGTTAGGAGTATGAATCAGCTCATCTGCAAATATGGTCGGAGGAAAGCATGTCCGATGAATGGAGCCTCAGCACTGTTTGCCCGATCCTTAAGAAAGGCGATCCTCTGGACTGCACCAACTACAGAGGCATCAGTCTTCTTAATATCGCCTACAAGATCTTCTCTGCCGTACTTTTCGTACGCCTGAAGCCATTTTTCAACAACCTCATAGGTTCATATCAGTGTGGCCTAAGGCCAAAAATACATACATACGGATACATACACCAACCACTGACCTATCACTCTCATCTACCAGTCGTTGAATGGAGCCACTGCTCCAATGGGCCTGCTGAATGGGCCAAGGAAGTCCACCATCGACCAAAAATTCGCACTGCGGAAGATCTTGGAAAAAACCCAGGAGTTTCAAATCGATGCCCACCACCTTTTCATCGATTCTAAGGCCGCGTATGACAGCATCTATAGAGGCGAGCTATACAGAGCAATTTCTAGTTTTGGCATCCCTCCCAAACTCGTCCGTTTGTGCAGGATGACGATGGAAAATGCACGCTGCTCCATCAAGGTCGGCAAAGACCTCCACCGACACTATTGATGTCAAAAAAGGCTTTAGGCAAGGCGACACGCTGTCATGCGACTTCTTCAACATCGTTCTTGAAACAATAGTGCAAAACTCTCACGTCAACACCATAGGCACAATTTTTCAAAAGTCCGTCCAATTACTCGCTTACGCTGACGACATTGACATAATCGGACGAACTAAACGAGATATCAGTGGTGCTTTCGTGAGTATTGAGAACGATGCCAAGAGGATGGGGTTAATGGTGAATGAAAGCAAAACAAGAAAGGACACCCAACATTGACGTCTCGGACAGAATGTCACTATAGACAGCTATAATTTTCGGGTGGACAGAGACCTTGTTTACCTAGAGTCCGCTATAACCTCACCGAACGATACCAGTGCTGAGATCAAACGAAGGATTACTCTTACCAATTGCTATTTCTTTGAGCTAAGAAGGCAATTGAGAAGCAAAGCTCTCTCTCGAGCAACTAAAATATCCCTGTATAAGACGCTTATCATCCCGGTTCTGATGTATGGTGCAGCGACATGGACACTGTTAACGGTGGATGAGAACGCTGTGTAGAGGAAAATTCTCCAGGTGATTTTCAGTCTTGTCTGCATAGATGGGGAATGGAGAAGAAGATACAACAACGAACTGTACAGGCTGTAAAGCGACACCGACCTAGCCACAAAAGTGAAAAGCCAACGACTGAGATGGCTGGGTCACTTAGAGCGAATGGACACCAATGCTCCGGCCCGGAAAGTCTTTGAATCTAACCCCGTGGGAAAGCGCAGTAGAGGTGGACAGCGTAAAAGATGGCACACGCAAGTGGAAGGGAACCTAAACCAACTTGGAGTGCGAAACTGAAGACAGACAGCTAGAAACCGAGCGGGCTGGAAGAAGCTTGTTGGTTAAGGGCCTGGTCCACCCCGGACTGTAGCGCCACCTTAAGTAAGTAAGTAAGCATCTGATTTTGTTTATTGATTTAACTTTTGCTCTCGAAAAACTAGTAATTTTCCAACGATATCATGGTAAATGGATACGTAAAGATAGACACTATTAGCAAAATCTTTCTATTTAACTGTCAAATGCTGAGGAAACTTATTGATGACAGAAACAGTTGAAGTACTTTTTCTCCTTCAACTGATCGCTTAGAAGATATCACAATTTCAAAAAAGGGTAAAATCAAAATAATGAAAATGGTGGTTTTTGGCGTATAACTCAGAACGGTGAATGCTATGGAAAATAGCTTTATGTAAAGCTTGTATCGATATTTCGGTTATTTTACCTTTTATTGAAATAGTCATATCTTCTACACGATCATTCAGAGGAAAAAAGTGCCTTTAGCTTCTCTGTAATAAATCACATGATCTACAAATAGTTTTGTATCAAATATTTTTCAATAGGCAGCGTTAACCGTTGTTTCGATTGGAAAAATATTGACTTCAGGAGAATCCCTGAAGTTACTCTTATGATTAGTTTATAGAAAACAATTCCTTGAGTTTCTTCTTCTTATTTTTTTCTATAAAATGAGGGTTGATGGCAATAGAAACTGACGTAACAATTTTTTATCAAAATGTTTAATTTCAGAAAATAAAGTTATCAAGGCAACTTTTGAAGGTTCTAATTCATTCCTTTAAAAAAAAAGTTTTAAAAACGATTGAAATCAGTTTAGGCAAATAACAAAAACAAAAAAACAAAACAGGATATACAACTTCATGATAATAAACTGGAAATAATATAATCTCTCGGGATAATATACCTTCCTCCTGTGTACAATTGTATACACATTATTCATCCTCCAAGCTGAATAAAAAGAAGTCAAATGCTATTATGACATTATTTGATATATCGGATAAAACTGTCACAATTCACCAATATTCAACGTGGTATGAAACATTAATCCATCCCTTAAAGGCAAACTGAAATTGGTATATGAAAAATATATGTTTGTATTTTTAAAGCTTATTGAAAATGCGTATTGTGTGTTTTTTTTTTATTGCTGTTTTGTAATACTGTTAGGCGTCTTGGGCCAGTAAATTTTCTCCTATAAATTGGAATAGGAGTTTCTATTGCAAAGAAAATGTATAATATTAAGGAATGTTATGCAAATCGGGTATTTTGAGAATATTTTTATAGGTAGCATGACATATTTTGTACCCTTTTAAAAATTTGATCCTACAATAGAAGGTAACTTATATTAAAAGCGACAACAGATTGAGGCATACGGATTGAGTTGAGACAAGAAAAACTTTTACGGGAAGGGTTTTTAACACCTGCAATATACTAAAGATATTATTTTGAAAAAGAAAATCCAAAAAAGTGTACCCTAAATAAGTACATTGTATATGTAGTGTGAGTACAAACATCATCATCATCATCGTATCCTGTAACCCCGGCTGGGGCATAGGGCGTCAACAAAACGTCTCCATCCTTCACTGTCTGCTGCAAGGTACTTTAGCTGGGGCCACGTCCTTCTCTGGGATTCTGCTTCCACTAAGACAGTTGATTTCCATGTTGTTCTTGGTCTTCCAACCTTCCTGAGGATTCTATTCAAAGGACTGCTTTGCAATTTCATCGTTTGGTTTCCTCAGTGTGTGACCAATCCAACGCCATTTACACTTTCTTATGTCGACGTCCAGCCGCTCTTGACTTGTCCTGCGCCAGAATTCCTCATTTGATATTATTTGTGGCCAGCGAATCTTTAGGATGTTGCGAAGACAGCGATTCACAAAAGCCTGCAATTTCTTCGAAATGATAGACGTGACTTTCCAGGTTTCACAAGCATTTATAGCACGGATTTGACATTGGATTCGAAGAATCTCAACATAGTGCGTAAGGAGATTTGACTTGATTTCCAGATTGGGGCAGAGTACCGAAGGTAGCACGAGCTTTATTTATTCTACTTTTAACGTCAAGATCCGTACCACCGTTTGCAGAAACAATACTGCCAAGGTAGTTAAACTGTTCCACTACTTCAACTGGCGTCTCCTGTAAAATAATACGCTGATGTGTGGAGCGGCCTGTGAGCATTATTTTTGTCTTTTTGCAGTTAATTCTTAGACCACTCAACTCTCCCTTCACTTGCAGTGTTTGGCACATCCCGTTCAGCCCACTGATGTTATTTGCCAGTAGACATATGTCATCGGCATAGTCTAAATGACTGAGCCTTTCGAACGGTCTCCATTGAATGCCCTGTCGCTCAGCTGTACCAACACTGGCCGTCAATACGTCGTCCATCGCCAGCAGGAAGAGAATTGGCGATAGAACATCCCCTTGTCTCACACCCTGTTGCACTACGAAGGAGTCGGATAGCTGCCCATTGTGCAAAACAAAACACCTCGCGTTGTTGTAGGACTCTTTAATAATGGCAACAATTTTTGGTGGAATTCCTCTACCAAACAACGATCTCCATATACATTCTCGGTTAACTCGATCAAAGGCCTTTTCAAAATCCACGAACATGAGGTAAAGCGGTGATTGATATTCCATCGACTGCTCGAGGACGATACGCAGGGTGTTGATATGGTCGACACACGATCGACCACTGCGGAAGCCAGCTTGATGCCTCTTGATGCTCGAGTATGATTGTTGCCATTAGTTTTGGGAAAACGGACAAAACGGTGATACCACGCCAATTGTTGCAATTCTTTCAAGTCACCTTTCTTTGGCAACTTAACAATCACACCATCCTTCCAGTCCCTGGGATAGCTTTCGTTTTCCCAAATGTTTTGTATCAGCGGATGTAAAATACTAGCCGCTGCTACGGGATCGGCTTTCAGGAATTCAGCTGGTATTCCGTCAAGTCCAGCTGCCTTGTTGTTTTTGAGGAGATTTATTGCTGTATGGATTTCCGATCCTGACGGGGGTTCGATGTCAATACCCCTATACTCTATAGGACCTGCGCATCTCGTTTAGTTGGGGCACTTCAGCACTCTGCTCAACTAAATCCTCATTTAGCAGGGCACAAAAATGGTCCTTTCATCTGCGTAGCTGATCCTCAATTGATACCAAGTGCCATCCACTTCCATTACAGGATGATTGCTGATGCTTTTTTTCCCGATAACATCTTTGGCTATTTGGTACAATTCCCGGATATCTCCTCTTCTGGCAGCGATTTCCACATTATCTGCGAGTCCATCTACCCTCACCCTCTTGTCACGTCTCACACAGCGATAGATGTGTGCAATTCGGTACTCTATTCGCAAGTCAGCCTTTCGTTGAACATCTGCTTCGGCATTTATTTGGATTTTCAACAATTTGCGAAGTTCGATCTTATCACAGGTGTCTTGGGATATCCAAAAGTCTCTACGCCTCGTTTTCTTGGGTACAGTTTCGGATCCAGCCTCCATAAAAACACTTTTAATTTCACCCCACATCTCATCAATTGTTAAATTCTGGATTCCGTTTAATGACGAGGCTCTGTCGTTAAGGGTGGTGACATAGTTTCGACATATGTTGGGGTCATTTAAAGCATTAGTAATGAATTTTGAGCTCCTTGCTGCATCCTGCGCTGGTCTTTGTACGGCAGCGGTTCGTAGTTTGAGACTCATCAGAACCAAATGGTGGTCGCTTCCCACATCGGCATTTCTTATACTCCGGACATCACACATAGACTTCCTCCATCGCTGCTGAATCATGATGGGATCAATTTGGTTTTCGGTTTGACCATCCGGATGCACCCAGTTAATTTTGTTGCACGTCTTAAGCTTAAATATAGTCCCACCTATCACAAGACGATTCGCGTTACAAAAGTCGACAAGCAAGTCACCATTTTCATACCGTGACCCCAAGCCATTTCTTCCTATCACGCGTTCCAGTCCGTAATTGTCTGAACCGACTTGGGCATTAAGGTCTCCCATAACGACTATGATGTTGCCTCTCGGAACACTACTGTAAACCGAGTTAAGATGAGTGTAGAACGCGGTTTTGTCTTCCTCGGTCGCTTCATTTGTGGGGGCGTAACACAGAATAATTGTGACGTTACGAATTTTTGAACGAAACCTTGCTGTCATTAATCTCGCAGAAATGGGCGCCCAGGAGAGCAAACTACGCCTCGCTTCTTCGTACAACATAATTCCGACACCATGTAGTCCTTGGCCACCCTCTCTTTCATCTTCCCCGGAATACAGCATTCTTGTCTGTCCAGTGTCTGATCTGTATTCAGCTCTTCCTCTCCACATAGTTTCGCTTATGCCCAGGATACTGATCTTTAGGCGAAGCATTTCACGCTCAACCTGTTCGTATCTATCATCGCTCTACAAGGATCGAACGTTCCATGCTCCGATTTTCGTACGTATGCGACAGCCAAAGGTAACATAACAACTATCAGAGAATGTCATGATACACTCGGGCGTATACGTACTTTTTTAATTTAAATGAAGAACACATTTTTCCGAATGTTTGTATGTATCTACAACTTACGATTGAAAGCGTTTAATGCAATTTAATTATTTTCAAAAACCTGATGGTTGCTTCACCAAGTTATTACGTCTTTCGTATAGCACAGGTAAAATAATACAAAGTCTTTCGAGAAAAAAAAAATCGGACCATCTTGAAACTTGGTTAAATCGTTTCATGAGTCTATAAAATTTTTTATATGAAAGGGTGTTTTTTTTAAAGCGTGTGAAAGGGGTTGTTGTGGTGTATTAAACTAAAAAATTAACCAGCTTCAACCTAAGACACATATGACACATGTTTGAAGGTAGTTTTAAATGCTGAATAAAATGACAAAAAAAAACCAAAAGTTGTGAAACAATTTTACCAAATTTCTTGAGAGTAGGTACCATCCTTTTCAAAGAATTTTGAAACATAACCCCACACTTCCCCTTATCTTCAGAAAAAAAACCTTCCATGCGAAATATTATTAAAGTCTCTTGATTATTCATTCTATTAGTTTATACATATTTTTTCAAAGTTTCATGGGGGTGCCATTTTTTCACCGCTTAAATGGTTTTAGTCCCACATTCCCCCCCCCCCCCCCCCTTCCCCTTAATAAACATCTTTTCACCGCAGATATTTTTATAGATTCTTCTGATTATTTATTTTCATGACAAATAAACCATTAATGTCAAGTTTCATAAACGGATAATTTTTTAAAATTTGTTTTCGGTAATATTTATTTTTTATACTGAAAATATAGTAATGACTTAAAAAAGACAATAACGGGAAAGGATTTTGTTTACCTTTTGTTTAAATATTAAAAAAAGGCAAAATAAAATCCTTAAAAAGGCAATTCACGAATAAAAAATGGGTGTTCGGATAATTTTAAGTTAATAAGTCGTTAATACGTTGTTAAAATTTCGAATTTGTCGTTCAATGTTTTCAATATTTTTTTGGTTGCTTTGCTAACTTGACACAACTCGAAATGAGGTAAAATAATCTTTTACTTAATGTTTGGGGCTTAATAATTTTTTTAAAGTTAGTAGTTAATTAGTTGTGAAATATTTAATTTAATCGTGCAATGTTGTCTATATTTTTTGGGTCTTTCGTTAACTTGATATCAAGTAAGCAAAGCTCCACTTTAAGAAGGTATAAAAACTGCTAATATCGAATCGAAATGGCTTATTGCAGTTAACTAGTTTTTGGTTAGTTGTAACAGTTTCGAATTTGTCAGGCAATGTTTTCTATGTTTTTCAGGTTCTTTACTAACATGACATGAAACTGGCAGCACCTAGCTCAAAAAGCGGTAAAAACTGGTTATATCGTTTGGTTTATGGCTTTAAAATTAACCGTTAATTATACGTTGATAAATTGTCGTTCTATGTTAAGAATTGGTAGTTCTATAGTTTCTGTGTTTTTTTACGGAAAGTGAAAAAACTTCTTAATCTAAATTTAGTATTGCTTAATAATTTATCCTTAAAAAAAACGAGACCTAGCTGCGCGACCACGATGAAAGATGAAACGAACTTTTAGTCCGAGCTTTCGGAATGTGTTTCTTGGCGGAAAAAAAAAGGAACGCGTTCAGCACGTTTGATGCTGCCACCTCCGACTGCTCAGCAAGGGTGGGTTCAGTGAAACCAAATTTGATTACCTTTTTGAATTAATCGGTTGATCAATTTTCTCGCTTCTTTTCCAAACCTGAAAAGAAGGAAATGGGTGCCAGTTATTTTTTCTTGTAAAAGGAAATCGCAAACCTCTGAAGCAGAACCGATGGTGAAAAGATTTTTGAAATAAAAAAAAAGTGAAATTTAAATTTTCGAATGAAGATATTTTTATTAATTGTTTTGCTTGGGAAACCTTGCAAACGGAGGGCTAAAACCCAAGATCTTTGGAAATAAAGTTATAAAATGTAAGTTCAAAAAAAAGATGAACCGTTATCCCTCTGTCCCGAAAGAAGAAACCAAAGCGGATTTTAAATAACGGATCGCGAGTCCTGCAATTTCACGAAAAAAACTAACCAAACTCAAAGAATTGCACAATTTTGTCACCAAACAACGAAATAATGAAACAATCGAAATCTGAATAAATTTTAATTTTTAGTTTTTAAAAAAATTAATACTACTTATCTTTTTTTTCCAATTGCCCCTCCTCTGTAAAATTTTCCTTCCTGTATGTCTTCCTCTATTTTTCCTCCTCAAGCTCTCCTTCAACTTTTTTTTTTCAAACTACCTCCAATATCAAATTTTCAATTTTGTTCACTTTAATTTTCCACTTTATTACCAAAATTAATTTCCTTGACTTTCAATATTTTCCTCCAATTATCTCTAAAATTATCTGGATACTTTGCTCTTCAGTCAAGAAGTGTCCTTCCAGATTTGTCAATGTCTGTTCGAACCTTTTTTAACTGTTCTCCCCTGTGCTTTCAGCCAATCGGAGCCCGCGGACTTCTGTAACGACATTTGTAAGCAACTGTCAGCTATGTTGCTGAACAGCGCCACCGTTGACGAAACCCAGCCATCGCTATTTTCCCCCTATTTTCTAACTTTTTAAGAGAAAACCAAACGAAAGCACCAAAAATCGAACAAACTAATTTCGAAATTGTAAAACCATTTTTCCCCTCCAAATTTCTAAAAACATAACCCAAAAGTTAAAATAGAGCCCAGGCGACGAAATAATAATAACTAGTAACTTAAAATGCGGAAAGGTGAATTGGAAAAAAATGTTCTTTTCGCGATAAAAAAAATAACCTACTTCGGTGAGTTTTTATTAGATTTTGGGGATTTAGGGAGTAGTTGATAACGTTTCATCTTATACATAATGAAGTTAAAATTATTATTATTATTATAATGAAGTTAAAACTATGTTGGGCACTATGCCCTTCTCAACAAGAGGAACATCTAGCGGACGGGGACCAAATGTCAACCGCGCTTCTTTTGGTAATTTGAATTCGCACAGACCACCTGTCTGTCTGGGTACTTAGATACATTTTAACACAGACCGCCCGTCTGTTGTATTTTCGTACAGTAATGTACGTCGATTATCTTCTTTCATCAATATACTGGGATTGGGTACTAATGGCTGATGGACCATTGTTTTCCTACTCTCTCCCAGTATATTGAAGAGAACACCTGTAGAAAAGAAGGGATAGAAGGACTGGAATAAGGATTCTGAAATTTGAAAAGAACAGTTTTTGTCGCGGTAAATTTTACCGTGACATGTTTTCTTTGCATTTTTGGGTGATTTTTTTTCTTCTATGAGTTGAAAAAAAAGGCAAAATAAAATCCTTAAAAAGGCAAACAAAAATTAATGTCAAGTTAGCTAAGCAACTTTAGTGAATCGAAAAATGGGTGGGTGGATAATTTTCTCTTTAATTCATTAAAAACTTTTATAGTTAATGGTTCACAGCTTAATAATTTGCCGTAAAATTATTCGTAAAATAGTTGTAAAAATTGTGAATTTGTCGTGCAATGTTTTCTATATTTGTTGGGTCCTTTGGTAACTTGATATTGACTTGATAAAACAGCACCTCTTCAAAAAGGCATGAAAACTGCTTATACCGAGTGGTTAATGCCTCAATAAATTGCCGTTAATTAGTGGTTACAGTTTTGAATTTGTCGTTTTATGTTTTCTATGTTTTTTCTTTCGAAAAGTTGTAAAAACTTCTATAACTTTATTTAAAAACTGCTAATAATCGTAAACTGCTTAATAATTTGCCATTAACTAGTCTTGGGGCAATGTTTTCTATGTTTTGTTGGGTTCTTTACTAACATGACATGAAGCTGGCATAGCAACCAACTCAAAAAGAGGTAAAAACTGCTTATACCGATTGGTTTATGGCTTAATAATTTACCGTTAATTATTCGTTAATAAATTCAATTTTGTCGTGCGATGTTCGATTCTATGAGTTGAAAAAAAAGGCAAACAAAAATGAATGTCAAGTTAAGAAAGCAACTTAAGCGAATCGAAAAATGGGTATGTGGATAATTTTCTCTTTAATTCATTAAAACTATTTATATTAAATGGTTTACAGCTTAATAATTTGCCGTAAAATTATTCGTAAAATAGTTGTAAAAATTGTGAATTTGTCGTGCAATGTTTTCTATATTTGTTGGGTCCTTTGGTAACTTGATATTAACTTGATAAAACAGCACCTCTTCAAAAAGGCATGAAAACTGCTTATACCGAGTGGTTAATGGCTCAATAAATTGCTGTTAATTAGTGGTTACAGTTTTGGATTTGTAGTTTTATGTTTTCTATGTTTTTTTCTTTCCAAAATTTGTAAGAACAGATTATTTGTGGATGGGCGAGAACTTTCAGCAGAAGAGATAAGCAACATAAAATCAGATCCTTATCAAAACAAGAGAAAGCTTTCTGAGGATAATTCTTATGAAGATACTGAATCAGAAAAACCGATAAATTCACACACAGGAGCAATTAAAAGAACTACAAGCCTTCAGTAAGGACAAAATTTAATAAATCGTCACCATCAGCAACATGTCCGCTAATGAAATATGTGCTTAAGAAAACTGTTACTATGGATAAAGATACTAACAATGGTAGTCCTACAAATAGCAATAACATAGAAAACACATCCACTCAATAACAACTAGCTTACAGTACACCACCACAAACACGAGAAGTCGACCCCAGCATGGCAACTAACAACGAAAGGAAATTTAAAATGAAACTAAAATTAGATGAACCTCCAGCCCGGTTGGCCACCGTGGAGGATTTAGGCCAAGAACCCCCCTTGAATAAGTTTGCGGAATGCATCTTAAACAAAAAACATAAGAAGGAGAACATCAACCCAAACCCTAAAATTGTAAACTAAAAACGATTATACGTGGCAAAACTAAACACTAGAACACTTCAATCAGCAGAAAAATTAAGAAGTTAAGTGGCAAGGCGAAAGCATACAAGAGCTCAACAGCGGAAATATTTTTCCATATTACGGAACCAAAAAAGGACTTTATGGCGTCGGTTTCTTGATAAAAAATATTTGAAAAATAGTATTCATCAAGAAATTAAAGGATTTAGCGATAGGGTAATTGGTATGAAATTAAAACTAGGTAATTGTTACACAGCAATAATACAAGTTTATGCTCCAACCAAGATAGCAACAGATGAGGAGATTAGTCGCTTGAATCAGCAATAACACATTTTAGATCAGAGATGTTACTAATAATCGGAGGATTCAATTCTAAGATCGGTTTCAGAAAAAAACGGAGAAGAAGTTATCATGGGTGAATTTGGCTACGGCGAACGTAACGAGGGAGGAAGCCTTCTTATTCAATACATTTGGCAACAAAAACTTATAATTGGAAATTCACTTTTCAAAAAAAAACCGCAAAATCACAATGGACCTGGATTACACCAGATCAAAAACACAGAAACCAAACAGACCTTATTCTTGCCAATAAAAGATCAGTCTCAAAAACCGCAAAAACTATCGAGCGAAACTAAATTTGATAACACTCCGCGAACATCTTAGAAGGAAAACAAACCTAAATGAGCAGGAAAGAAACGACTTAAAACGCAAATGAAAGAATATTAAGAAAAAATCGCGCGAAGATATCAAAAACTTCAACGAGAGCTTTCTAAAGTCAATAGTTGAGGAAACAAAATCGATTAAAAAAGCTAAGCATGCAGTACAAGTGTACAAAGAGTGGATTACTGCAATATCAGATAATGGTAAAAAAAAATCACGAGAGGAAGAACATCAACCAAATAGCTACGAGTTTTTATAACCAACTGTACTCAAAACAAACAACTGATAACGAAGATCTATTACTTATACAACAAAGAAACTGCGATGAAGAATTCCAAACATTCCTTAAAAGTGAAGTAGAGAAAGCCATACTTTGCTTGAAGGACGATAAATGCAAGGGAAATGATGGGATTCTAGCAGAATATCTCAAGTTCGGCAAATTTTCATTGGCCAACTGGTTGACAGCTATTTTCAACCAGGTTTTGGTCACAGATGAAGTCCCAACTCAGTGGACAAAATCAGAAATAATTCTCATACACAAAAAAGGAAACTAAAACGATATCAACAACTATCGACCTATAAAGCAATATGTTCGATTTATAAGGTTTCACTTGAGAACGGTATCACTTTAGAACGTTGAGGACTATACATACCTTGGTCAAATGAAGCCTGTAGACAGTTCTGGAATGTTAAGAACCTACTCGATTTGAACGTTTCAAATAAAACAAGAAAATATATGTTCGACTCGACAGTACTCCCCGTTTTAACCGGGTGCCAAACGTGGCAAATTACTAAAAATACTGAAACTAAACTGCGATCGTGTCAAAGAGCAATGGTGAGAGCTACTTCAAACGTCCGCATCGCTTAAAGAATCAACCATAAGAGTATAAGGAGTCAAACTAATTTTGAAGATGTCAGACATAGACTCAGAAAACTTAAATGGGAATGGGCTGGGCATATCATGCGTACATCTGATAACCGTTGGACAAAATTTGCCACAGAATGGGTACCTTTAAATGGAAAAAGAAACGCGGGTGGGCAATTCAAACACTGGAAAGAAGACATTCGGGCTACACATCCATTTTATTGGCGAGAAGCACTCGATAGAAGAAGATGGAGAAGTCTTGGGGAGGCTTATGATCAAATTTCTTAAAAGTTTATATTGAAAGATTAAGTACATTTATATTATACCTACATTTATATAAAAAAAAAAAAACAAAAAAAACAGACATTGAATTACCATAACTTTTAGCCATTAAATAAAGTTAAATTTTCTATTAATGTAACTTTTTAAGCTAAGAATTAATGAGTGAATAAAGCTTGGAATAATAATTATAATTATAAGAACTTCTTAAACTTTATTTTCTAAATAATTTGCCGTTAACTAGTGGTAAGCTAGTTGTGGCAAATTAGATTTGATTTGGCTCAATTCAATGCAATTCAATTCAATTCAATTCAATTTCTATGTTTTTGGGCGTGCTTTGCTAACTTGGTATCAAGTTAGCAAAGCACCACCTCTAAAAGTTGTAAAAACCACTTATACCGAATGTTGAATGGCTTTATAATTTGCCATTAATTAGTCGTTAATTTGTTTTGACAGTTTCGAAATTGTCGTGCAGTGTTTTCTTTGATGTATGCAAAGAAGCTCAGAAAAGTTCTTAAAACCTATTATACTGAAATTTTATATGGTTAATAATTTTTATTAATTAGTTATTGATTATAATTATGTGAAAATTTTAGAATTTTTGTGCAATGTTTTCTATGTTTTTTTTTTAAATTATATTTGTCCTTAATTTGAGGTGGTGCTGTTTTATCAAGTTGATGTTAAGTTAGCAAAGGACCCAAAAAACATAGAAAATATTGCACCAGTGTCCTGAAGATGTCCTCATAAGCAGTGGCGGATCCAGGGGGGAGGTCATGGGGGTCATGACCCCCCCAGAGCTCCAGAGAAAAGAAGAAATACGAGCAATTTTTATTTGTTATTCAACACATTAGAAGACAGACATAAACTTTTTGGGTAATTTCATATATTTTAGTAAACTACGAAAACCATGACCTATTAATATAATGGTTAGCTTCTATTTTCCTTAGCAAATTATAACTTTTTTAATGACATGTTCAGGAAATAAATGTTTACAAAAATTACTGGTAGCCCTGGACGCGCACCCTCTTAGATAATATATATAGGATGTCCACAAGTCATGGTTTTCATATGCGGTGATTATAGTCTAAGAGCCAGTGGTCGGCTAAAGGTATTTCTGTACGATAAGTGGAGCCATTCTATTAAACTTCCTGAGTATGGAATGAGCATTCCACCGGGGTAACAAAAGTCAAAAAAATCGACCTCAAAACGTGATAGCAGTATGTCCACCCCTTTGATATGTTAGACTTTAAAGTTGTTTCTCTTCAAAAATAGTAAAGGCAGGCATAGGGTGTAGTACATCTTGGAGTTATACCTTCAGGTCTTTTATATTTTAATAAAAAATAGTAATAACAAAAAAAAAATAATTTTCAGACACCAGTTGCAGTACCTGGATTTTTAACGGAATTTTGAGATACAAAAAATAAGGAAAAATCTCCATTCACCTTTCACTGTTTCTTTTCAAATAAAATAAAATGTGTTTCCCGTTAATTTTTATATTTGAAAAAAGATATTGGCAGCCAAATAGTTTTTTAATTGAATTTTGAAAAATAGGCTTTAAAAATCTCCATACAAGTTCTACTGTATTTTAAAGTTTAAAAAACCACAATTTTCACTGAAGGGATATGCCTGTCTCTTTGTCTCTTTAAAACTTAATTTTAATTTATTAAAAAAAGTTATGTGCTGATACTTCGTGCAGTACCCAGATTTGTAACGGAATTTTTTTTAAAATGTCCATACAAAAACCACTGTATTTCAAGGCAAAGATAGCTTATTTTGTACTTAAGCAATATGTAAATTTGTATACTCTTTTTCATTAGAAAACAAATCTGGCAGAAGCCTGGTGCAGTACCTGGCTTTATAATGAAATATTGAAAAAAAGGCTTTGAAAACTCCATACAAGCTCCGATATATTTCAAAAACAAACAAAAAAGTTTTAACAAAAGCCTATTATGTTAACACAAAACTATAGCAGACATCTGTTGCAGTACTTGGATTTATAACGGAATTTTGAAAAAAGGGCTTTTAAAAACACCACACAAGCTCTCCTGTATTTCAAAAGCAAATAGAAAAACAGTTTTAACTAAATCAGTATGTCTGCCTCTTTTATATGTAAATCATTATACTCTTACCGTTAGAAAGTGCCAAAAAAAACCCTTTTTCGCCATTTTTGGGGTTATGTAACTATGTGAATTGATTTTTATTTTTTTTTTTTATTGTACAGATTTCTGAAAGTATAAATCTTAATCTTCAAAGTTCAGCTTTAATCGATCCAATATCCCTTTTACTTTTTGAGAAATATTAAATTAGTTGTTAGTCCTCATCTTACGTCGTTTTCGACAGGAGCAGGTAAAATATGTTCTAAAAAAAGCTTTTAGTGTAGATTTCAAGTCTGAAATCCATTTTTTGCTATCAGCTCAACTTTTGGAAATAAATTAAAAAATCTGCCGTTTTTGACCATAGTTTTTTTTTTATTTGAAATAAATCTTACAAATTAAAACAAAGTGTAATGGAAATGGACGGTTTATATAATTTTTTTTCCGTTTCAAGTACAAGAGACCAACAATAGTCACTTAACATACCATCTTCCCAAAAAACCTTTGTAACTTTTTTCTATTCTTTCTAAATCTTGGTGAAGTCGCTCTCCTTGCTCTTCACAATATATTGCAAAATGCAACTGAGGATTTTTCAAAAAGTAAAAGAGATATTGGGAGCATTAAAGCTGAATTTTGAAGATTAAGATTAGTAGGTACTTTCAGAAATCTGTACAATTAAAAACAATAAAAATCAATTTGCATAGTTACATAACCCCAAAAATGGTCAAAAGGTTTTTTTTTGGCAGTTTTTAACGGTAATATCTCGAAAACCAGCTGATAGCGAAACACGGTTAGCGGATTTGAGTTCAGCACAAAAAATTACCTTTACCTCAACTCTTATTTGGTCGTGTCGAAAACCTTGTAAACCTGAGTAATAATAGCAGATACCTGGATTTATAACGTTATTTAATAAAAAAATGATGTACAAATACTTTATGCAGTACTCAAATTTGTAACTAAATTTTAAAAAAAAACTCCATGTAAGAAAATACCCTCCTCTTTGCATTGACAACAGTTTTTTTCTTTTCGGCATGGATTTCACCACATATTTGAAATTATTTCTAGCTTTTCGTTTCAAATTGACCTTGAATTATTACTTTTTTAGTTGCTGTCAACTTTTTTTTTTAGATTGCAAATTTTGCTTCCAATCTTACATATATGTATGTTCATCATGCTCTCATAATTGTCTGAAAAGCATGAAATGGAGCTTAATCTTGTTGATAAATAAGTTTTTCAGCAGCAAGAAATGTGTGCACTATTACTCTAAGCAGGAGTTCGATACAGTCTTAGGGCCTGGTCACGTCAGGCGCGGATACAGGGGGGGCAATGGGTGCAATTGCCCCCCCCTGGGCAAGAACGAAAGACGCATAAAATATGAATTTAATAAAATGTACTCAAAGAAAGGTGATTTCGTTATACTTTTATAAAAAAAATCTTGGCAGCGTTGAGCAATGAGTAGTTGTGCGTTGTCCGCTGGCTGACCAGGTTCAGCTAACAAAAGTTCCGCTATGCACAAATAGCCTTCAAATCGACTGAGTGGAAAGCTTATAACTTCGGTTTTAGATGCCCCATCTTCAACGTTACATTACTGTATAACATTTTATGAGAATAGTCAATTTATTTCATACGAGAGAGCAGATTGAATCCCAAATCGATTTGATTTTCACTTTTCAAAATGCTGTGAAGGAAGAATTTCACAATAATGTTTCAAAAAGTTATTGCTCCACCTCCAACCCTCCTCTACTAATTTATTAGTGGTTTCTTATAGTGAAATGTTACGGGAGAGGCGGTAGGGGCACTTTTCTAAAATTTTCAACCTTAAAGTTGATTTTAATTTAAAAAAAAAATGAAATCTTTAAAAAACGTTGATTTAATTAGTTTCAAAAATGTCTAGTGCTTCATCTACACTCTACAGGATAAAGATATCTAATCAAAGTTAATATAATAAAACTATACATTTCTGTATAAGAGCTATTGAGAGATACCAAAAAATTTCATACTAAATGGGTGATTCTTTTTATGAAAAATATTTAAATGTGCGTTTCCATTGAGGGAGTACTTTCACTAGAAAACTCTCGAGAGCGACTCCCAAATATCTGACGTGCTGCACATCTGATCTAGCCATAAGATACGTTTTTGATGTATGTAATTATTCGTGAGGATTTTGCCACTTTCGTGGATGCGTTGTAGGAACTTTCCGTGTTCCATATTATAAAACTGGCGAGGAGTACGAATCCAAAGAAGAAGATTGGAGAGAAACCAGGAAACGATTACAGCGTCACTGCCGAAGAGAAGTTGGATGGAACTTTTACACCTAAAGATAGTTGTTTTTAGGCATTTTTGAAAACGTCAAGTCAACGTCAATTCAAATTTCAAATTTTCGATGCGAATATTGCTAATGTATTAAACTGCATGAATCTGGGTACCCTGCATTCGATGTTTTGAGCTTATGTATATGAAAAATTTATATTAAAACTTAACGAAGGCTTAGTATATTGTATATGAAATGTATAACGAAAGTTAAGGTTGAACTAAAATAGGCGGAAGTTTATGTCAAAACCGACCGAAAAGTAGCTTTCCGAAACGTCAATTTCACAAGTTACCTATAATACACTTAAGTGGTTGAAAGTGAACAAAAAATGTAAATAATCATTTCTTAGTGTTAATTTTCTTATACTTATTCACAGCACGATAGGCTTTTAATTATTTACTCGTGAAACCACGAAAATTCGACGTGGTAAATTAATTAAAAGAAAATTTAAGATTTTACTACACTCATACATCAAACAGAAAAAAAAGTGTTGAAAACTATGCACCAAGCGCCAAATTCCTTTTAGTTTGCTTCCACCATTTTGATGTTTGTCCACTTACGAAAGAGCGGTCAGTGAGCGCTCTCGCGTCCGACGGCAAAAGTTAGCGAAAACTTAACGAAAAGCTCCATTTCGCAATTATATGCGTGTCATATGAATTTCTTGTTTTCGTACGACCACTTAAGTTGGCTTTCGACTATTTTAGTTCTATCTTTAGTCACAATCGAAGGCTGAACCGAGAAGGTCGGACGGAGAAGTTTAACAAAGAAAGGTTTTTTCCACTATAATTATTATGTTTTATTTCAATGTCGGAAAGTTTGGTTTTGTATCGATGGACGAAGGCATCTGAGCAATCGATACGGTTCATCTCGGTTTTGATCTACAATTTTAGTTTAGCTAAAATACAGCTATATTGTCAAATCAATGCAATGGTTTTGTTTGCACAAAATCTTTTATATCAACGTTCTTCAATTTTCTTGCAAACGTATTTAACGTTTATGAACACGTTCCCCAGCTTCTCAATATTTTTGTTGCCAACATGTGACTTTAGCAAACTGCATTATCGAAAACAATGCTTATGCAGTAAAACTTGTATTTGCCTTTTTGAACAGAAGACTTGAAGTTCGCATTAGAGAACATTCTGCAAAATGCATTTTTGACGCTGATGACGTTATCGAAAATGGCCCTTTACTGGCAAGGTTAAGTTAGGTTGCCCCAGCTAAAGAAGAAGCTGGAAATTTTACTCGAACTCGAGCGTCATGTGTCTGAATAGGAACATACCACTGTGCCATTATGTTTTCCGAAAATAATATTGTATTGTTACGCAGATCCAGAGGGAACTCAAAAACGTTGTAAAGACACCATGTTTTAGCTATAAACTGCAAAACGTCATTTCACAAAGTTCAAAGTACCCACTTTTCGAGACACTGTGGCAGTTATGAAAGAGTTAATTGCTTTCTTAAAATTTCAAACTCATCAACTCACATTGCTTGAGTGTCCAGGCGTGCAGTGCGGAATTAAGTGTACTCAAATTTTTTTGTAGACCCCATCAAGATTTTGGAAACTCACGAAAATTGCCCCCCCCTGAACAAAATCCTGGATCCGCGCCTGGGTCACGTAGTGAGCTGCAGAGCGGCAAAGGCATGACATGTATCATGCCTCCAACTGTTACGAAGTCATGATAAAATTGGACTTTTTCTAATCATCAGATATGTAGAAAATTCAAGGCTATATATTTCAAGAGGTTTCAGTTCAAATTAGGTATGATATTTCAATCTCATGACCCCCCCAAGCTGAATTCCTAGATCCGCGCCTGCTCATAAGACGAAACGCGTTGGCCTTTAATAAAACTTTATTGATATTGTGGAATAAGGAAGTGTTATCTTTTATTATTTAATTTTATTTATTAAACAATATGTTAACAAAAATTAACCGTACGATATTAGGGGGAGAAAAGAGTCATGAAATAATTTAATGGTAATGGGCTAGAAGGTATAATTTTTAGTTAAATTCTTTTACCACCCGTTATATCATTACCTTCAGTTACTTTACTGGAGTAGAGCTTGGTTTCTCTCTTAATATCCATTTAATTTTTTGCCTTTAACTATTAACATTATGTATGCGCAATGTATAAGGACTCTCCAACGAGTTTTTAATGGAAACACCTTGTTAATTGGTCCAAAGCTTTAAATTATTCACCAAACGTGGTCATTTGTTCAAGGACATAGAATACTTTTTTTTCTTCTGGGTTACTGCTTCTGTTTTTTTTTTTTTTTTTTTTGGAGTAACATACATTAACGATAGAGTGTTAGTTTGTTTTATTTTCTGATTTTTGTTTATAGGCCAAGAGCCAGGTACTTTTTTTCTGCAATTGACTACTGAACTAATTTTCTTGTTGGAATATGTTTTGGGGTGTCTCCAAATGTAAATCCAAGAAGCTGGCGGGACAGGGGGGCGTAAGCGTCATTCGTCATCTTGGAAAATTAGAGTTATCGATTATTATTAGGTAGTTATTAAAATTATCCTGAACCGTGCAGCGTACGAAAAAGAAAGTAATATTTTTTGGAAGTTAACATTCCATTTTTTTTTTAAATCAAGTTGTTTAAGTGAAAAATTTTTGGGAGATTAAATTTTAAAGTCAATACTTTTGAAAAAAAATTTTAATTTTTTGCGTAACTAAGCAATTTTTGATATTCAATGCTCTTATCTATTTTAAGTCAAACAAAGACAACTTCACAATAATAAACTCAATACTTTTCTTTTAGTTAAGGCTTCCTTTAAGTGAAAAACCATTTTTCGAAAAATGGTTACTAATGGTATACCCACCTACCCCCAAAGAGCCAATTTTTTTACTTTCGGTTCTCTTCAAAAGATTATTTCTGTTTTCTATACTTTTTGTATACAGAAGCTTCTAAAAAATATAAATAGTTTTTTTTACAATTTTCAAAAACATATTTTTTGGATTTTTAAAAAATGTTAAATTCTAGTTCTTAGCAAATTTTTTGAAAACTACTAGGTCGATTTTTTTGAAACTCAATATTTAAAGGTTTTTTAACACTCTCTAAAATATAAAAAAAAATATTTTATTTTTATGAAAATAACGGTACCTTCCATACAATTCTTATAAACCGTTGAGAAAAAAACGGCTACTACGGTATTTACTTAACTTTGTCTGTATGCTTAAATAAGTGGGATCTGCTACAAAAAATTATAAAAGCATTTTTTTTATTTGGAGAGTTTCTCATTATCGGCTGAACGGATTTAAACAATTTTTTTTTATTCAAATTTCAAATAAGATTAAATAAATTGCATATCAAAATTAAATTACAAAAAAAAAAAACTAACTTTTTAAAAAGTTTAATTTTTGTTTGAATATTTGATAACTCAAAACCGGGTAGACAATTTTTTTTTTTGAAATACATAAATAAATATGTATTTAAGATTTGCATACCAAAATCTTTTTGATTTAAAAATCTGGTACACAAAAAATATTTAAAAAAAAAACAGCTCCAAAAGTTTTGAATCTCTTTTTCCATTCAATTATATTTGATCGAGAATTCAGATGGCATTATTTATTCCTATCAAACTATAAAAGGAGTCGTATTTTATACTCTTAAGCATTTTTCGCTCACAATTTTCATGTCCTTATATATACATTTTTGTAAGCCCTCAGCCTCTTGAACACTAGAGCAAGTACGTGCGACCCATCAGTCATGCATTTTACTAGCTAAAATATTTCGACAGTTTTTTTTTACAGTAACTTCTCATTGGAAAGAGATATCCAAAATATTTGTAGTCAAAAGTTTGAAAAGACATTTTCACCTACAAATTCAAACAATTAGTGACACTCTTCATTTAAAAGAAGCTGAGAAAATCGCATTTGCGCTTTTACGCGCTTTGACAAAATAACTTTCTGGACCAAGACTCTCTAAGAGACATGTATACCCTGTATGAAAAACAAAAAATTCTAATTTTAATGGACCCTATTATATCATCAACGAAATTTATCTCATGAAGTGGCAACATTGAAATTTTTACAGAATGTGCCCCCAACACAATACCTATCTCTCAATACCACTGTCGATTTTTTTTTAGTTTAAGGAATTAATTTTTTTCGAAAAAAATCTCAAAAACATTGAGTAAGTGACCTTTCATATCATCAACAAAAAATTAACCGCGTAAAGTGGCAACAGTAAAATTTGAAAATTATGTTATCCTATACAATACCCATCTTTGGTAAGTACTGCCGAATTTCTTCGACCTACCCTTTAGTTCTAAGAGCAATTTTCCAATCAAATTCTTCCAAAAAATTGAAATGTTACCATTTTATATCATCAAAAAATTGATTCTGTAAAGTGGTAACACTGGAATTTTTACGAAATGTGCCCTTACACAAAACCTATCTCCAGAAATCACTTCAGAGCTTTTTGGACCAATCGTTTAGTTTTTAGAAGAAATTTTCCAATGAAGTTGAGGTAGCATCCTTTTATATCATCAACAAAATTGATTAAAGTGGCAACACTGAAATTTTTACAGGGAGCACCCTTAATCAAAGCCTTTCTCCACGCACCACTGCTAAATTTTTTGGACAATAATTTCAGTTCCTTCTAGCAATTTTCCTATAAACTTCCTTAAACAAATCGATGTAGCATGCTTTTATATGTATATCAAAACCTGTAAAGTGGCAAAACTGAATTTATTACAGGATAAGCATCTACACAAAACCTATTTCTGAACACCTTTTCTGGTTTGAGCACCTATTAAGTTCTTAGAACCAATTTTGCAAAAAAAAAATACAAAAATCGAGGTGGAAACCTATTAAGATATCACGAAAATGATTCCGTTAAGTGGCAACACTGATATTTACAGGATGTGCCTTTTATTAAAACCATCATCAAATCACTTTATTTTCTAAACTAAAATTCCTTAAATAAATCGATGTAGCGTCCTTTTATATAACATAACCCATAAATTGGCAACACTGAATTTTGCACAGGATAAATATAAAACACGTCTATCATATTCATATATATTGCAAATTTGAATAAATCGGTAAACTCGTTTAGGCTCTAGCTTAATGTAAAGTGGACGTAAAGACGCAAATTTTTAAATGGAGTTATCATGATTCTACCAAATACCACAGATATCAACACAAAAGCTTTCTGCGGACTGGACGCCACTGTCGAGTTTGTTGAACCACTCATTTTGTTTTAGGAAGGAATTTTACAATAAAATTCTTTAAAAAATCAAGGTGGCAACTTTTTATATCAACAAAACAATTGATCCCATAAAGTGGTAACACCGAAGTGCTTTACAGGTGGAGCATTTATACAAAACCTTTCTCCGATACCATAACCAAAGTTTTTAGATCACCTACTTATTTCTTAGTAACAGTTTTCCAATAAAATTCTTTAAAAAATCGGGTTGGTATCTATCCTTTTATACACCAAAACCCTTGAAGTGGCAACACTAAAATATGTATAGGATGTGCTTCTAAACAAAACCTATTTCCTGAAGTCCCTGCTTTTTTCTAGTTTTGAGGGGATATTCATACTACCTATACATATACGATACCTATTTCACTGTCTATCGATGGAGTGAGAAAGAGTAGATTCAACTATTGATCTGGACAAAAATCTGAAAAAAAACAGCGGCTGAGATGACTATGGCAACTGAAACATAAGGACCAGTGATGGACCAGCCCAACAAATCATCTTTGAATCAAGGGCAAAAATGAAGAAAAAAAAACTCAAACCAAAAAAATTAATGTTATTTGTCTTCGTACGAATTCTAAGTGAAATTAAAAATGTTCTCACCTTTTGTACCTATGGGCCAAGGAACACGAAAAAAAACTAAATAAGCTTTGATTAGTCTACTAGCCAGGTTTAGAAAAAAGAGATCTCAGTAGAGCGGTGTAAATCGTTCATTTCAAATGATCGAATCGTTCAAGAATACTTCACCAAAATGATTCGATCATTTCAATCAATCCATCTTTCGATCATTTTCATGTCACTGAATATATTACCGATTCAATTTTCATTTTGATGGAATCAAATCTTTCCGATTTTAATAAATTCAATTCAATACCGTACCGATTTTGATAGAATTCAAAACAATACAATTTTGACGGATTAAAAAGCTCAAAAAAATTAATTTTCACAGTTTTAACTGCTCCGGAAAAGGGTGATTCTGTGTCAATTGGTTGAAATTTGGATCGAGATATACTTTTTATGTGAAAATATAGTTTAACCTCTATCTGTCAAGACATCAAATGTCAAAATCCATTGGCGGATGGCTACGATGTCGATGGATTAAAAAACCTGTAAGAAATCTGAAATCTGTTTGAATAATTTTTACTGCTAAGAAAAAAGGTTATTTTAGGGTTTGATCAAAATACACCTTTTCTCTCAAAATAAAGTTCAACCCCTATCTTCCTAGCCATCAATTGTCAAAATCCATTGACGGGTGGCTACAATTAAAAAACCTTTTGAGAGATAATAAATGGATCAAGATATACTTTTTTTGTCAAAATATAGTTAGTTCCCTATATTTCAAGCCATCAATTGTCGAATTCTATTGACAGATGCGTACGATGTCGATGGATTAAAAAACCTCTAAAAACTCTAACATTTTTTGAATAGTTTTGACTGCTCCGGAAAAAGGTTATTTTAAAGCATTTGGGTGACATTGAGATCGAAATAAACGTTTTTTGTCAAAATATGGTTCACCCCCTATCTCCCAAGCAATCAACTGTCAAATTCTATTGAAGGATGGCGACGATGTCGATGGATTAAAAAACATTTAAAAATCAGTTTTTGAAGAGAAAATCGATATTCATCGAAATCATTGAAATTGAGATCAATTGAAATGAAAACTTGTGATTTCAATCATCAGTACTATTCGATGATCGGATCAAAAAAATCGAATCGTTCCTGACAGACACAGCCCTAGATCTCATATCAATCTCAGTCTCGAGAAAAGGATTCCTCAGCTGAATTTCTCAATTTTGCTGTCAAATATCAACCTGGAGAAAAAAAATGTTACTCCTTTTTTGATTGAGCAAAATTTTCTGAGGTCTCCGAGATTTCATTTTCCTGAACATGCCTAATTAATTAATTTCATTTTGAAATCAAAATTGATGTACATAGGTATGACATTTTTGTCATAAGAATTCAAAATTGCAAAGATATTTTCATGTCCCGTATGTACGTGCCAGACTATCACCCCAGCATCATCATCATCTACCTACATAAGTTTGCACTCAGCCCGATTTTGCCACATGCATCGTCATCATCATCATCGTTATGATCATGATGGTATATCCCACAGTGAGCTGTGCCACTTTTAATCAAAATGCACCTTAACTTTGGTGTTAAATTTCAATCAATCAATCAAAAATAAAGTCATCCACCAGAGATTTACTGTCTGCAGCGTATTATTTCGAATAAAATGCATCACGTTGGATATTGCAGTCGCATCACATTCACAGTTTTCCCAATGCCACACCCCTATTTTCTTCTCTCGCTCTCTCTCCCTCTCTAGCTCTCTATCTGTGCTATGTTATTTAATGGATACATGAACGATTAAAAAGATATTAATCTTCAGCATTAATATCCAGTCGACCATTAAAATTATCACTTAAATTGGCCAATTTTCATAATGGAAAACACCGCAATATACATATGCGTGCCGCCTCACTGAATTTCATCAATGATGACGACGTTTCATACTTATAGGCACCATCACACCACTCCTACCTATTGGCTTGGGGTAGTTATAAAAAAGAGGTCGAAGTTGCGGCAGAAATTATGTCAGCCATCCAGCCAATCCCTGTCAAATTAACAGACAATCAAAATACAACGCAAAAATACATTTATTTCAGAGTGTGATGGCGAATGTCGATACAAAGAACTTATAAAATTGTTTGCCTTAATTTTATTAAAATGATATTCAAACAATCTGAGTCAATACACCAGATGCCGCCGCGCCACTCCACCACCACCGTACCGAACGCCACTAATGTGGCATGGAACATCAAAGCCACAAACGACCCCTATTTCTTTTGACAGAGGCATAGAATATAGGGAGTGTGGGGTAGTGTAGTTGTACAGATGAATCCTTTGATTGTTATAACAATTAAAATGAAATATTTAAGTGCACTCGCTCACACAAAAAATATTCAATCTGAATTTTTTTCTTTTTTTTTATACATAAATCAAGGAGTTGAGAAATATAAAAGAGGATTGAAAATATTATTTGATAAATTTTCGAGTAGAATGCCCCAAATTAGCCCCCAAACCCAACACAGCACATCCCAACTTCCCAACTTCGACTGCTGACCTGGTGATTATTTAATAAGTTTGAAAATTTGGATTGCTCGTTTGGTGTTTTTTTTGCGCTTTTTTTCCAGTTCCGCTTGAATATTTGTTTGTTTTTAATTTGAGCGAATAAACCATCAAGCTATAGAAAAGTGTACTTACGTAAAATTGGTAAGCAGAAAATATGATTCATGTTTAATATTTATTTATTTATTTTTTTTTTGTTTTTTGTAAAAAAAAAATAAAATAAATAGTGCTGAAGGCTGATTGGCAATTTTGTTGTGTGTATCGAGTGAGAAATGATGTCCTTTGGGGCATTCTGTATACAATATATGCTGGGGACTAAATATTTTTATTAATTGATGAAAATATTGAATATATACAACGCGTACTCTAGTATCGGTTTTTTTTTTTTATAAGGTAGGACTTCACTATAGCAGGTAAAAATAGCAATTTCGTCAGATAAAGACGTGTTTTGGGCGACCTGCATCGTGCCTCATCGGGAAAGGGAAACTATTGATTGCTCAGAAGTCAGAACTTGGTCTGGGCCAGTACCGCAAAACAATCAGTCGCGGTGAAGTGCTTTTTTTACGTCCTCGTGGTGGTCCCTGGGCAATGTTGAAAGGGTAGACACGATGCATTCAAGAGGACACAAGCGTTCACAAGCTTTTTTTTTAAAGCGAACCTCTGGCTATCAACTCCTATTCCTATTATATTCATCTCCCCGTGGTGAACATCGGGTGTCTAGTACCTTTAGCTGAAGATGGGGTTCCAATCCATGTGGACGGTTTTAGGCGTTCCCACTAAGGCACTTCTCCTTTATCCAGGCGGCCAGCAGCGGAAGAATTCCCCAGATGGTATCAACGATGGCCGTAGTACCTCGTGGCATAATGGTTAGTGCGTTGGACTGTCATGTCGAAGGTGTGGGTTCGATTCCCAGCCGTACCACCTAAAAACAGAAATGTTTTATCCGAGGTACTGCCTCTTGTGAGAAACTGACAAATCCTTCAAGAGTATACTTGCCATGAAAAAGTGCTTCTCATTTAGCCGTTCGGTTTCGGCAAAAAACTGTAGGTCCCCTCCATTCTTGTCAGCAACACGCACACAGGAATGGTGTTGAGAGTTGTAAGTCACTAGGCCCTGGTTCTTCACGAGCTGTTGCACCACCCAATTTATATATTTTATTTATCAACGATGGCGTCTATAGTTCCAGTAAGGTTGAAACGCTGCAAGGCTAAGGAAAGTCATGTCAAAGGTCCACACTCCCCCGGGATTTCTGAAAAGACCGGATGATACCTGGACTGACTCCTGCTCCAAAACCCTTGAGTCATTTATGAGCACTCATTTCCCAGGATATATTTTCGATGCATCCCCCATGGATAGAGGCCCTTCCATAAGTGAGCTTTCCAATATAGGTAACCAAATAATAATGAATAATGCCAATTATGCTCCAAAGCTCTAAAGACTTGATTGTTCCGATTCTGGTGGAAATATTCAGGGGATGTTTGAATATCACCTATATTCAATCTAGTTGGAGAGAAGTGAATGTCATCCTCATTCCCAAAACTGGCAAGCCCACCCACACCGAACCGAAAGATTTCAGACCAATTAGTCTATCCTCTTTTCTTCTAAAGACCTTAGAAAGGCTAATAGAAACGCACATTCGCCTAAAGCTAAATGATAGTGTTTTCTCTCAGGCCCAACATGCATATATGAAGGGCAAATCTGTTGAGACAGCCGGCGGTTGGCACGATTGAGAAATCAAACCACCTCAAAGAATTCACCTTGGGTGCATTCCTTGACATATAAGGGGCATTTAACAATGTCGAAAATTACGCTATCCGACAAGTCCTAGACTCCATCAGCATCGATCCGATGCTATCAACATGGATTGATTCCATGCTTCAAACTAGAATTGTAAATGCAGAAATGGGTGGTAGCAAGCTTAAAGTCAGGACGTGTAGGGGTACGCCACAGGGAGGGGTCCTATCTCCTCTGCTCTGCTTTCTGGTCGTAGATAGGATCTTAGTTGAACTAGGTCTAACCGGTGTCAGAGTCGTAGCCTATGACAACGTGTTAATGGTCTCAGGAAAATTCGTTCCCACACTGTTTGACCTCCTACAAACCGCCCTTGATAAGCTCAGTAATTGGGCCAGTAGCTGCGGACTTAATGTCAACCCTCTTAAGACAGAACTGGTTTTGTTTACGAGGAAACGTAACATCCTAAGTATTAACCCTCCCACTATTAATGGGACACCGCTCGGTTTGGTTATCGATCGAAGACTAAACTGGAAAGAAAACATCAAAGAAAGAGAAAAGAAAGCTTCAATAGCTTTCTATACCTGTAGTAGAATTTTTGGAAAGAGATGGGGACCCAGCCCCAAAACCATTCATTGGATGTACACTAGGGTGGTCCTTATATTGGGTTTTTTTGAAATTCCAACTTGGATAGGCATCAAATGACTCTAAATGGATAAAAAAAAAATTCCTAATTTTTTCAGATTTTTATTCCACCCCCCTGGTCTCCCTTTTTTCACTTGAAGGTACAAATAGTGGAGTTAGGGTGATTCTTATAACACGCAAAAAAAAAAGTCAGAACTTATAGATTAGATTCCGACAAAAAAAAATCGTACGGGAGGGGGGGTCTATTTCCCCCCGTTCAGGCGGGAGGGGTAATTTTCTAAAAATTTGAACCAAAATAGAAAAAAAATTATTAAAAAACAACGGGACCACTTACAATGGCATGCTATAGCTTTTTTAAAAGCCATGAATCCAGTCTCTAATATATTTTTTAAATCAAGTTTTTATTGTAAATAGTTTTTGAAAAAATAATTTTCCAAACATAAAAATAAAAACAAAAATAATAGTTTTTTACGTTTGAAAATTATTTTTTTCAGAAAATATTTACAATAAAGACTTGATTTAAAAAATATATTAGAGACTGGATTCATGGCTTTAAAAAAAGCTATAGCATGCCATTGTAAGTGGTCCCGTTGTTTTTTAATAATTTTTTTTCTATTTTGGTTCAAATTTTTAGAAAATTATCCCTCCCGCCTGAACGGGGGGAAATAGACCCCCCCTCCCGTAAGATTTTTTTTTGTCGGAATCTAATCTATAAGTTCTGACTTTTTTTGGCGTGTTATAAGAATCACCCTAACTCTATTATGTGTACCTTGAAGTGAAAAAAGGGAGACCAGGGGGGTGAAATAAAAATCTGAAAAAATTAGGGAAATTGTTTTTCAATGTTTTGAATCGAATGAGGGCTATCCAAGACAATGTCCAATTTAAGGACCACCCTAATGTACACAGCCATTACAAGGCCTATTCTTACGTATGCATATTTGGTTTGGTGGCCAGTCTTGGATAAGGCAGTCAATCCTAAAATCATGAACAAAATTCAGAGACTGGCGTGTATTGGCACAACTAGTGCCATTAAGACTACACCGACTGCAACCCTAGAAACATTCCTTTCACTAACCCCACAAGACTATTTACGAAAGAGTTGGCGGCCAAAAGTACCCTACGACTCAAAGAGTGGAAACGACACTGTCGACATAGAACCATAATGAACTACACTGACATAGACATTCAAACGGACTACATTTCACCGTACATAGATTTTAACCCAGTTATTCTAACAGATTTCCCAACAAGAGAACTCTGGAAGGAAAACCGGGTCTTAAACGCAAATCATGTTTCGATTTTTACGGACGGTTCCAAAACGGAAGCTGGGTAGGGTCAGGCATCTTCTCAGTAAACCCACCCTTAAGCAAATCAATAAAGCTCCCAAACTTTTGCAGTGTTTTCCAAGCGGAAGAGCTAGCAGTTTGCGAGGCTGCAAAATATCTTTCCACATGTGGACTGATAAAAAAAAACATTGACATCTTCATAGACAGCCAGGCGGCAATTGAGGTCATTTTGTCAATTGTCACAAAGTCAAATCTGGTTGTTCGTTGCAGTAGTGAATTGAGATTGCTTGGCGAATCAAACACAGTCACCCTTCGATGGGTCCCGGGACATAGTGATATATATGGTAATGAAATGGCAGATGTACTAGTCAAAAACGGTTCATCACTCGAACCGAGCCAATCTGTACCCTGAGTACTTAAACCACTGGAACAGGAAAAAAGTAGAATTCACCAGAGCTTCTTGAAGGCCGCTCACGAGAGATGGTCAGGAATTGGCACGTGTCGGGTTTCGAGGAATGTTTGGTCAGATATTTCTAAAGAAAAAACAATGTATTTACTTAAGCTAAGCAGACCACAACTGTCTCTCTTGGTTGGAGTCCTAACGGGTCACAACTCAATGGGAACCCATATGACCAGAATGGGCATCAGCTCATCTGATCTTTGCATCAGAGGGTGTCAGGTCGAAGAACTAGAAAATCAGCCCTCGGAGAATATTTTTTCCATGAACTAGGCGACCGACGTCTCATATTTGCCACTAAAAAGCATCCTCAAATTCATTCAGAATCCAGGATGGTTCAGGCAGCCACCCCCTTTCTAAAACTTCCACTAGCTCCCTCCCCTTACCCTTCCTTTACCTACATTTTACATATTCTGGGGGGCGTAATGGATCCATTGAGATCCGAGTGAGGTGATGTGGGCACCACCCCTACTAACCTAACCTTATCTAAGGGTCTGGTCCATCAGGTTGGGAGCTAAGCGTCGGGGTAACAAGTCTACCATGGAAAACAAACTGGTTCCGAAACAGCCACAAGCCTTGGATATGGATGATTTTAATGTTGACGACCCCAGCAAACGGAACAAGGACAATGAATTTTGGATCTGCACGTGGAATGTCCGGACCTTAAACAGGCCACGTGCAGCCGAACAACTATACTGGAGAGCCTGGATAGACTAAAGGCTAACATCACAGCCATCGAGGAAGTGCGATGGGATGAAGACGGCATACGCAGGATAAAATCGTGTGACATCTACTTCGGCGAGTGCTGCAAGGAGCATGGTCAGCGGCTTTTTGATTGTGGTTTGTGGTAAGGGAAGACTTAGGCAAGAAGTTTTAGGCTTCAGAAATGTAAGCGAGCGCCTGGTCACAATCCGCATCAACGCTTAATTCAAAAACGTCACGTTGATCTGGTTTGATAGTCGTAGGACACACCCTGCACGACAACACTTCCGGCAACGAACTTAGGCTGATTGACTTTGAGGCGGGGCGTAATGTAATCATAGCCCGAGTGCTGGCTATGATGACATTACGCGCCGCTACGGATGTGCAGATGTGTATACACAAAGGGACCGGGCGGTCTCCGGATCAACGAACCGTCAACCAGATTAATCATGTTGCGATAGACGCCAGATATGCTTCCAGTATCCTGGATGTCCGAACATTCCGAGGTGCCAACATAGACTCGGATTACTACTTGGTGGTACATAGCTCAGGTCGAATGCGGATATCCACGACCCCACAACGACGAGTGGTTGCTGTGAAAGATTTAACGTCGCGAAGCTAAAATCGCAATAAATCGCCAGGACTTTTGCAGACCACGTCTCTCTTAATCTCTCATCGAGCCCACCACAAGCAGCATTTTCAGAAGACTAGTGGAAGCAATGACAAAATGCCATTAGGAGTGCCGCTACGGATGTGCTGGGTTTCACTAGGCCACCAGAACGAAACCCCTTGTTCGATGAAGAATGCAGGCTGGCACATGCAGCAAAGAATGAAGCCTACCAATCAATGCCGGAGACTAAAACCAGGGCTGCTAAGAGAGCAACCCGGGAGCTCTAGGGGCAAAAACGAAGGAAGGAACGCCGACTTTTCGGGAGGTAAAAGAGTGAGGCCTGTAGCGGCAGGGGGGATGTTCAAAAGCTCTACCGAAGGGTTAGGCAATCTACCCAGGATTACAAGGCTAGAGCATTGGTGTCCATTCACTCTAAGTAGCCCAGCCATCTCAGTCGTTGGCTTTTCACTTTTGTGGCTAGGTCGGTGTCGCTGTAACGCCCGTACATTTCGTCGTTGCATCTTCTTCTCCATTCCCCTATGCAGATGGGACCAAAAATCACCTCGAGAATTTTCCTCTCAAAATAGCCTAACGCATTTTCATCCACCGTTAACAATGTACATGCCTCTGCACCATACATCAGGACCGGGATGATGAGCGTCTATACAGGGACAGTTAAGTTGCTCGAGAGAAGTCTTTACTTCTCAATTGCCTTCCAAGCCCAAAGAAACAGCGATTGGCTAGAGTAATTCTTCGTTTGATCTCAGCGCTGGTATCGTTCGCTGAGTTTATAGCGGATCCTAGGTAGACAAAGTCTCTGACCACCTCAAAATTATAGCTGTCTATAGTGACGTTCTGTCTGAGACTTCGGTGTTGGGTGTCCTTTCTTGTTGACAGCATATATTTCGTTTTGCTTTCATTCACCGTTAGACTCATCTTCTTGGCTTTCTTCTCAATGCTCACAAAAGCACCACTGACATCTCGATCTCGGTTAGTTCGTCCAATTATGTCAATGTCGTTAGCGTAAGCGTGTAATTGGACGGACTTTTGAAAGATTGTGCCTCTAGTGTTGACGTGAGAGTTTTGTACTATTCTTTCAAGAAGGATATTGAAGAAGTCGCATGACAGTCACGTCGGTGGTAGACACACAGTCCGTTCTGATGATCTAGAAACAACAGTTTTCTAGACTGCTAAACGGTGAAGGTGGCCAAAATTCCGCCATTAGACAGAGCACTCCATTAAACTTGGTCGATGATGGTCAAAATTTCTGTCCACCCCAACCTAAATGAAGTTCGGTTAGCGATAGCCAAGCTTAAAGCGTACAAGGCTGCTGGTGTAGATGGACTGCCAGCTGAGCTATTCAAAGCTGGGGGAGATGACTTGGTAGGGAGTATACACCAACTTTTCTCCAAAATTTGGTCGGTTTAAAGTATGCCCGATGAATAGAAACTCAGTATAGTGTGCCCCATCCACAAGAAAGGAGATGCTCTGACCTGCGCCAACTAAGAAGGTATAAGTCTCCTCAACGTCGCATGCAAAATCTTGTCATCTGTACTATGTGATCGCTTAAAACTGTTTTTCAACAATCTAATAGGCCCCCCTATCAGTGTGGTTTTAGGCCCGGCAAATCAACCGTGTCGATCAGATGTTTACACTCCGACCGATTTTGGAAAAAAAACAGGAGTTTCAAATCGATACACACCACCTCTTTATGGATTTTAAAGTCGCATATGATAGTGTTGATAGAGAAGAACTATATAGAGCCATGTCGCATCTCGGCATTTCTGCCAAACTCGTTCGCTTGTGCAGGATGACAATGTAGAATTCACGCTGCTCCGTCAAGGTTGGTAAGAACACCACCGAACTTTTTGATGTCGAGAAAGGTTTGAGGCAAGGCGAAACATTATCATGCAATCTGTTTGACATCTTGAAACAATTGTACGCAACTCGCAAGTCAGCAACAGAGATACAATTTTTCAAAAGTCCGTTCAACTGCTTGCTTATGCAGATGATATTGACATCATTGGGAGAACGAAGCGAGCTGTTACCGGCTTTTGCAAGTATTTAATCGGAGGCGGTGAGAATGGGTTTAGCTGTTATTGAGGACAAAACAAAGTATATGCTATCAACGAGAAAGGAATCTCAAGATCGTCAACTCGGGCAAAATGTCGAAGTCGTCAAGGACTTTGTCTACCTAGGCTCTTCTATTATATGGCAAAATGACATCAGAGCAGAGATTAAACGAAGAATTACTCTTGCCAACCGCTGTTTCTTCGGGCTCAGAAAGCATGGTAAAGCCCACTCTCAAAGAACCAAGGAGACCTTATAAAAGACCCTAATCATCCCGGTCCTGCTGTATGGGACAGAAGCATGGACCCGGTCAAAAGCGGATGAGAATCTGCTTGGGTGTTTAAAAGGAAAATTCTTTGGGTGATCTTCGGTCCAGTCTGTATCGATGGAGTATGGAGAAGATTTAATAATGAGCTTTATGAGCTTTTCAGCAACGTTGACCTGGTCAAAAAGCTGAAAATACAGCGGCTGAGATGGCTGAGACACGTGGAGCACCGACGCACCAGCCCGACGAGTCTTCCAATCTACCACTGAGTCTGCGCAGCAGAGGAAGGCCCCACCTTAGGTAGCGCACTAAAGTCGAGAATGACCTTAACCAACTTGGGGTGCGCAACTAGAAGCAGCTAGCTAAGGACAGAGCTGGCTGGAGGGGCTTGTTGGTAGCTTTCAAGGATAGGTTACGGAAGTTAGCATTTTTCGTAACTGAAATCAATTCCGCTAATGAAACCGACACTATGCCTCGGTTAAGAAATGATAACACGTTGACGACATTTGTCTATTGTACCCGGACAAAAATTAGTTTCTGGAAGTGAAAACGCTTCTTAACAACGGAAGTGAAGGTTCTCTGCCAGATTCCTCCAATTAGAGAAAGAGTTCATGTGATATAAGATGGACAGCTTAGGTATTAGTGAGGTTAGATCGTTGGGCTCGGGAAAGTATAAATTTCTAACTCGTAACACTGTACTACTCTACTCCGGAAAGGCTCCTGGAAGTAATCGTGAATCTGGTGTTGGATTACTGCTTTCCAAAACAGCTCTCACGAGCTTAATGGGAGCCCTTAGATAACAGGATCATGAAAGCTCCGGACTACTTAGAATACGTCGCGTCATTATCATACAGTGTTACGCCCCAACGGAACTCTCTTCTGTCGACAAGAAGGAGGCTTTTTATAACCGGCTGAATGCTAGTTATGATAAAATACCACGTGGAGACATAATTATGGTAATGGGAGGCTTGAATGCCAAGATTGGCAATGACGTTATGTCGATTTTTGTAACACCAACCAACTTTTAATAGAAGGAACCATGTTTGAGCCGAAGATATGCCACAACATCAGTTGGGTGCCGACGGACAGACAAGCAACTTTCAACCAAATTAATCACTTCATCGATCAATCGGCGATTTAGAAGCAGTCTTGAGACGTTCGAAACATAAGAAGTGCAGGCATGGGAATGGCCCGGGACGACCATCTGATGGTTGCTACCGTACGATTACGCATAGCTGCAGTTCGGAAATCCGAAGAAAACACCCGAATGCCCAAGACTTAAGATACCGCAGTCCACCAACAACTAGGGGACCATCTTTCGCATTTTTCTGCGGTTTTAAATCGCGTTTTCACCAGCGAAGTCAACCCAACACACAATGACCCGTCCGTAGGAACAAATTTCCGAATACGCAGTGTATCCCCCAGTAGAGAAGAAATCTTTACCGCAATTAGAGCACTGAAGAACAACAAAGTGGTTGGACTTGACAGTATTCTCGCTCTCTAGAACTTCATTTGGACCATCAGTGGAATGATTGTAAATTACATCAAGTTGGTTAAATTGCCTAGAAGATGAAGAAAAGGACTTAAAATATAACGATTAAAGTATAATATTGAAATGAAGCTACCTATTTAGAGGGTTAGTATACGCACCTTCATTTTAAAATTGAAAATCGAGACCTTAGGTTAAAGACCTCCACCGAAAGGATTATTTCTGTGCTTCTGTCAATTTTGTGAGGTTGAGTTTGATAGCAATTTTACATATTCTAACATTTAGTCTCAACCAATTTATCTAAAAAGAATTTATAATTAAATTTAAACCCATTTATCAGCCATATTTTAGCCTTCACTTAATGTTCAACATTTAAATTAGCTTGGGGCCTATTTTAATTATTCACTCACGCTATCACAACACAAAACCCAATTAATTGTCCCAAATCTTACAACTATGACGGATTTCCATTGATATGATTGTTATGTGTATGTACCTATAGGTGTGCATATAGAAGCATACCGCATATGGTATATGTAGATATTCCCTTATGCCCAATTGAAATTTAATTTTAATATCCTAATCTACTCTTTATATACTTACTTATATTTTAGTAGCAAGGTATGTACCCATATATACCTACATACCTCCAACCAAATTGTACATATTTGTGTGGAACTTTGGAAAATTAGGTTTATATCTTCAGGCTATGGTACAAGAAGTCCATGAAGATGACGTTTTGTCAACCTTTGTTCTGCCGCATAAATGTCATAAAGGCTTTTCCTTACATTGAACATAAACATGTAATGTTTTTTTTTTTTGTTTTTTTTTTTTATGGAAAGGTTGAAGGAGTATGGAAGAATAAACCACCCATTTTCCGCTTCTTATATTTAAATTATACATTATACTAAAATATCCCATAACTACCCTACCCATTGTCCTTGTTGGTATACTCCGTCTAACTACATGCATATATAGCTGGTAGTTGGTACACAATACACCTGTCCGTCCATCCATGTGCTTCCACCTTTAGTTTTCCTAACCTATTCTTTTGTGTAGAATAAAGTTTTCTAACTTTTCTGTAGAAGGTTCATTACATATTAATGACACGTCTACCTTCGCCCTTACGCGTCACTAAATGCTAGTAGCTAGCTAGTCAGGTATAGTAGGGTGTATATATACATGATTATACATATATGTATGTAGGTAATCCTGATCAAGTATATATGTATGTCGGTGTATATGTATAATACATAACATGAATATCCTTTAGTTTTTCTTTTATAGGCACACGCAGAACACTTCAGCCCTTCAAGAAATAAAGAAAAAAAGCTTAAAGCAAAAACAAAAACAAAAATATGAAAAATAAGGGGAAAGCGCAGCAGGCATTAGGTAAGGAAAAACTCACAGAGTCTTTGCTTTTAGTTGTATATTCCACCCCCCCTAGTAAATTATCCTTGGGAAAACATGAAAAAAGAAAAATCAATATTCATGGTGGTACCAACTTTTTTTTTTGTGATCCAAAGTAACTTTGAATGCATCAACAAAATGCACACGGAATTACGTGCCAGGTTTATCTGAATAGGTCTTCGGTGTTTTTTTTGGAGTTTTTGAAGAATAAATTATGTGGGCCGTTGAAGCAAGTGTGTATAGGAAACTTTTATAGTTTTCTTAGAGGTAACTTACTATAGTGCATTTTTATTAAACAAACAAAAACAGACAGGCAAAACTTTTGAGCTAACTAAATTATGCACACTGAATATCCTTAATCCTTGGATGAAAAATGTCTTAAAACAGCTGCAGTTTTATGATATGACCTCTTTAAAATTTGAATAGTCACTAAGAAAACTAAATATATTAAAATGGAACCCAACTGCGGGGCATCTAAACAGTCTAGGGCCGACTTTCTCGATATACACAAGGGGACATGGCGTATGCATGGGCAATCAACCGCCAACCAGATTGACCACATTGCGATCGATGCAAGGCACTCCTCCAGTAGGTATCAAGGATGTCCGAACGTTCCGAGGAGCCAACGTTGACTCGGACCACTACTATCGAGAACAAGTGGAAGAAATGCCAAGAAGTCATCAGAGATGCCGCCTCTGACGTGCTGAGCATCGCACGACCACCACAGTGAAACCCCTGGTTCGACGAAGAATGCGGGCAAGTACATGCAGCCAATCAACAGGCATACAAAGCGGTGCTGCATAGAAGGACTAGAGCTGCTCGCGAGCTCTGCAAGCAGAAGAGGAGAGAGGCACACAAGCTTTTAAGGAGGAAAAAGAGAAGGCATGAGAAGCCCGATCGAGGAAATAGAGGGATGCCATTGCAGGAATGAAGTTCGGAAGTTTTACAAAAAAGTAAAAGGAACCTCCCAGGCTAAAAAGGCCCGAACCAAAGCCTGTAAGGATACTCAGGGGAACATCGTGGTAGAATAGCAGTCAGTGCTGAGGATATGGAAAAATCATTTCCATTGCACCATTTAACCCGAACGGCCAACAATTCCGTCCACCCGATCTCGACGAAGTGAAGATAGCTATATCTAAGCTTGAGTCCAATAAAGCTGCTGGAGTTGATGGCCTTGCGGCTGAGCTATTCAAAGCGGCTGGCGATGAATTGGTTAGAAGTATGCACCAGCTCATCTGCAAAATATGGTTGGGGAAAGCATGCCCGATGAATAGAACCTCAACATTGTTTGTCCGATCCTCAAGAAAGGCGATCCTCTGGACTGCACCAACTACAGAGGCATAAGTCTTCTTATTATTGCCTACAAGTGCTTTTCTTCCTTACTTTGTGAACGCCTGAAGCCATTCGTCAACAACCTGATAGGTTCATATCAGTGTGGCTTTAGGCCAGGGAAGTCCACCATTGACCAAATATTCGCACTACGGCAGATCTTGGAAAAAACCCAGGAGTTTCAAATCGATACCCACCACCTTTTCATCGATTTTAAGGTCGCGTATGATAGCGCCTATAGAGACGAGCTATATAGAGCAATGTCTAGTTTTGGCATCCCTGCCAAACTCGTCCGTTTGTGCAGGATGACGATGGAGAATACACGCTGCTCCATCAAAGTTGGCAAAGACCCCACCGACACCTTTGATGTCAAAAAAGTTTTCAGGCAAGGCGACACGCTGTCATCTGACTTCTTCAAGATCGTTCTTGAAAGAATAGTGCAAGACTCTCACGTCAACACTAGATGCACAATCTTTCAAAAGTCCGTCCAATTACTCACTTACGCTGACGACACATTGACATAATCGACGACAGCGCAGTAGAGGTGGACGGCGTAAAAGGTGGCGCACGCAAGTGGAAGAGGACCTCAACCAACTTGGCATGCGAAACTGAAGACAGCTAGCTAAAAACCGAGCCGGCTGGAAGAAGCTTGTTGGTTGAGGCCTTGGTCCACCCCGGACTGTAGCGCCACCTTTAGTAAGTAAGTAAGTAAGGCTGACTTTCTCAAATTGTGCTCCGCACAGCACTTGAAGAATATCCAGGTGCTCCGCGGAAAGATCGGAAAAAATATAAAAATTCCATTTTACTAATAAATTTTGTGATTTTTTACTTTGCAGCTGAGGTAAGCTCGGTGCTGTCCAGGATTCTTCCCCAAGAAGCAACGAAACTTGAGGTTAGAAGGATCTAATCTCACTCGCAATATGTCCCTAGCACGATACCTAGGGAACGGTCGGAGCCCTCAAAGGAGAACCTTGTCCAGCTAGATCCTTTAAGAGGAACTTGAAGGAACGAAACGGTCAGGAATTTTTATCGGAAACTCTATGTCCTTAGCAAATAAGGAACAAAGCGGTCGGAGCCCTTGTAGGAGAACCTTGTCCAATGAGCTTCTAGAAGAGTAGCCCAACGGAATAAAACGATTGTCCCTGGAACACAACCCAGGGAAAGAAACGGTTGGAGCTCTCGTAAGAGAGCCTGAGCTTCTAAAATAGTAGCCCACAGGAATAAAATGATTGTCCCTAGCACACAACCCAGCGAAAAAAACGTTCGGAACTCTCGAAGGGGAACCTTGTCCGATGAGCTTCTTGAAGAGGAGCTCAGAGGAATAAAACGGTCGGAACTTCTTATGGAAATCTCTATTACTTATACTATGTGTCTATATATGTATTTGCCTATACTGTTCACTTTACCTAAGTGGTATTTCTAAGCTAACAAAAGAATATATCATAAAAAAAAGTTATATTGGGCTCTGTGCCCTTCAGTTCCTATCTGTCACCGAAACGCCTTATGAAAGGTCTATGCTACGGCCCCATCTCTAATTCTATATACTATTGAACTTGATTGGTATCATCAACTGGACGAGAAAATACAATTTCGTCATTTTTCTTACTTCACCTTATTTCACTTGGGGGAGTAAGTCAATGTGAATTGAAAGAAAGAACTTCAAATTTGTATGGGTTTTCATGGTTTTTATTTTTGTTCGTGATATGTATGAAATTACTAAAAGCGGGTGTCATACAATGCATGCATGAAGTGAGTATTCGTTACAATTTTGCTCTCCTGAACTTATAAATTTGGCATATTAGGCATGTTCAGAAAATCGAGATCTCAGAGACCTCAGTAAATTTTGCTCTGTAAAGAAGTGAGCAAGCGGATCCAATCTTCTTTTTCTTAGCAATTTAACAGCAAAACTGAGAAATTTTGCTAAGGAGTTTTGTTCACGAGACTGAGATTGCTGAGATCTCTGAAATCTCATTTTCTACACATGCCTCTTCATTCACCCCTATTACGGTTGTCGTTTTACTAAAACGACACGGGTCTAGAAATGACAGTTTACGTTTCAGTAAAACGAGTCTCTTAACTACTAGAGTGCTAGGACACCACTTCGGTTCTTGGCTCAATGAATGGAAAATTCCCAAGCACACCTCCCCGCGGTAGAGTGGGTAACGCTAACGTGCAGGGGTACCGAATAGATGTCAGGATAAGCAGACGAACCAGCGAGGCTGGTCAGGGCACAAACTTGTCCTTGGGATGGTTAAAAGCCCCCAGAATGCGGAGGAACTGCAGGTGGCGGTCAACGACATGATAGTCTGGTGGCGGAGAAGCCTATCATGAAAGGCCAACTGCAGCAGCAAGTAGCGTTTGTAATCCCATATTGGCCGACTACAAAAGGCGTCTGTTTTCCCATATTGGGCGGCCTCGATCAGTTATGTGTTTGACCATACAAAGATCGGGTGTATATTATTACTGGCACCTCGGAAAACACCATGATGGAAGGATATGTGGAAATACATGACCTATGACAGCAACTGGAAATGAGTCCCCAAGAGGTAACCTTTTTATGGAGAATCCTTCTGCAGCATCGGAAGTTCGATCCCTGTGCACCCGAGGTAGATGCGAGCAGGTTGAGTGGAAATGCTTCGTCTAAAGATCAGTATACTAGGCATTAGCGAAACTACATATGTGTAGAGGAAAACTGAATACAGATCTGACCCTGGGCAAACGAGAATGCTGTATTTCGGGGAGGATAAAAGAGATGGAGGAGGATGCCAAAGACTGCATGGTGTTGGAATTATGCTGAACGAAGAAGCAAGGCGAAATCTTATTTCGTGGGAGCCCATTTCTGCGAGATTAATGACAGCATGGTTTTTTCAAAAATTCGTAATACAACAATTATTCAACGAATGAAGCGACCGAGGAAGACAAAACCGCATTCTACACTTATTTTAGCTCGGTTTACAGGAGTGTTTCGAGAACCGATATCATAGTCGTAATGGGAGACCTCAATGCCCAAGTCGGATCAGACAATTACGGTCTGGAACGCGTGATGGGAAAAAAGGCTTTGGAATGAAAATGGCGATTTGCTTGTCGACTTTTTTAACGGAAATCGTCTTGTACTAGGTGGTAGTGTATTTAAGCATAAGACGTACAACAAAATCACCTGGATGCATCCGGACGGTCAAACTGAAAACCAAATTGACCATATCATGATTGAGCAGCGATGGAGGAAATCAATGTGTGGTGTTCGAAGTATAAGAAATGCCTGTGTGGGAAGCGACCACCACTTGGTTCTGATGAGTCGCAAACTACTCACCGTTGTCGGAGAAAGACAAGCGCAGGATTAAACAAGGGGTCTAAAATTCAATAGATAAGAATGCTTTAAATGACCCCAACATTTGTCGTAACTATGTCACCACCCTTATAGACAAAGCTTCCCCATTAAACGGAATTCAACATTCAACACTCAATGAGATGTGTTGTGAAATAAAAGGTGTTTTCAAGGAGGCTAGATCTTGGATATCCCAAAACACCTTGCACATAAGACTGTCTATTGTCTATTGTGTGAGACGTGACATTAGGGTGAGGTTAGATACTATTGGGAAAAAAAGCAACACCAATAATCCTGTTAGGGATGTGGATGGCACACTTTTGGTATCAATTGAGGATCAGCTACGCAGATGGAAGGACCATTTTCGAGCCCTGCCATATGAGGATTTCGTTGAGCAGAGTGCTGAAATGCCCCTTAGCGAGATGCTCTGGTTCTATAGTCGTATTAACACCGAACCGATTTCAGAATGGGAACTCCAAAATTCAAAAAATTTCCTCAAGAACAACAAAGCAGCTGGACTTGATAGAATACCAGCTGAATTTCTGAAAGCCGATCCCGTAACGGCTAGTATTCTATTTCCGTCGCGTCGATACAAATTATTTGGGAAAACAAAAGCTATTCCAAGGACTGGAAGGATGGGGTAATTGTTAAGCTGCCAAAGAAAGGAGACCTTAAGAGTTGCAGCAATTAGCGTGGTATCTCCTTTTATGTTCATTTTCCCAAAACTAATGGCTTCCGCAGTGGTCGATCGTGTGCTGACCATATCAAAACCCTCGTGCATGAACAGTAGATGGATGACGCTTTACGTCACGTTCGTGGATTTTGAAAAAGCCTTTGATCGAGTTAGCCGAGAATGTATATGCAGATCGTTGCTTGGTATAGGAATTCCCCCAAAAAATGTTCCCATTAGTAGCGAGTCCTACAACAAAGCTAGGTGTTTTGTTTTACACAATGGGCAGCTATCCAACTTATTCATAAAGCGGTGTGAGACAAAGGGATGGACCACGTATTGACGGCCAGTGTTGGTACATCTGAGCGACCGGGCATTCAATGGGGACCGTTTGAAAGGCTCAGTTATTTAGACTATGCCGATGACATATGTCTACTGGCAAATAACATCAGTGGGCTAAACGGGAGGGTCGAGTGGTCTAAGAATTAACAGCAAAAAGACAAAAATAATGCTCACAGGCCGCTCCACACAGCAGCGTATTATTTACAGGAAACGTGGAAATCCAATGTAAAATCCGTGCTGTTGTGCTGGAAAGTCACAACTACCATCTCGAAGAAATTGCAGGCTTTTGTGAATCGCTGTCTACGTTATATTCTAAAAATTCGCTGGCCACAAATTATATTAAACGAAGAATTTTGGTGCAGGACAAGTCAAGAGTGGCTGGACGTTGACATAAGAAAGCGTAAATGGCAATGGATTGGTCACACACTGAAGAAACCAAACGATGAAATTTCAAAGCAGACTTTTGAATGGAATCCTCAGCAGGGTTCCCAGATTGGTGGTTTTTCCAACCAAAATGGTTGGAAAAATTTCCAACCAAAATGGTTGGAAAAAATGCCTTTGGTGGGAAAAATGGTGGGAAAATATTCATAGTGGGATTTATGGTGGGAAAATATTTCAATGGTCTCTTTTTTGGTGGGGAACAACACAATTCACTATACCTGCCTATCTTCGAATTTTATGACCTATAATGATTTGGCACAAAAAAACAGAAACTTTAAAAAATTGTTTTTTTTTTTTGTGAATACCACACAAATGTGGTACCAAAAATCACTGACCTTGAACGGATTAAAAAATATCTCAAAAGTCATGAAAATCAATGGCTGACCAATTACTGAAATTTACTAGCTGGCATTTTATGACCGTTAAGTGACCTTTCAAGTGAGATGCCAAAATTTTTTTTGTAACCTTGAAACAAACTTAAAAAATTCATAAGAAAAACTTTGGCAGACGAATTATTGAAAATAGTTGATCTTATCGCGATCTTTCGGATCGGTATACATTTTTTGTGAATATTCCACAAATGGGGTGGCAAAAATCGTGCGTGACCTTAAGAAAATTTAAGTCTTGATTACAAGTTTTCTAGGACTGACTAATTTCCAGGACAAGTTGACTTTCTTCACCAATTACTGACCAATTAGATGACATACTTTTCTTGCGAATATGAAGTACCAAGAGTGCAGAGCAAACATTCTTCTTTTTTATATCTAGGAAATATTTGTAGCAGAAAAGGTTATGGTGGTTTTTTTTCCTTCCAGTACAAAAATGGTGGGTTTTTTATGGAATTTGGTGGGATTCTAGAAATCTGACCTGGCATCACTGATCCTCAGGGTGCACGGCAGGTTGGAAGACCAAGAACAACATTAAAATCAACTGTCTTTGCAAAAGCAGGATCCAAGAGAAAGACGTGGTCACAGTTAAAATACATAACTTCAGAACGTGAAGGATGAAGAAGTTTTGTTGACGCCCAATGCCCCAGCTGGAGTTACATTACACGATGATGATGATTAGGAGTTAAAATGGAGTGCAAAAGGTGTACTCCGAACGTCCAATCCAAAACGACATTACTTACCATTCAGAATGACCCAGTCCCACCACTCAGTATAGAAGCGGAAGACTTAGCTACGCATAAAGAAGCTTAAGAACAACAAGGCTGCCGGATCTGATGATTTACCAGTGGAGCTTTTCAAGTATGTTGAAAGAGTGCATGCATCAAACCATATGTATCCAACATGTTGTGTGAACATCTTGAGCCGTTTTGCAACACTATAATCGGCAAATGTACCATCAGTGTTACTTTTGGCCGTGCTAATCGACCATAAAAAAAAATTTCACTCTGAGGCAAATTCTGCAAAAGACCAATGATTTTCAATTAAAGTCTCCGCCATCTATTCAACGACTTCAAAGCCGCATAGGGTAGCATTCATCTTCAGGAGCCTTATAATATTGCGATGACTGAACTAGGGATCCCGGGAAAACTGATCCAGCTGTGTCGAGTCACATTGGAAAATACACGGTGCTGTGCACCTAAGGTAAAACTCCTCCGAACTATTTCAAACATGCACATGGTTTTGGCAAGGAGATGCGCTATCATGCTATTTCTTCAATCTCGTTCTAGAGTGAATAGTGCGCAGGACAAGCGTTAAGACAGAGGACACTATTTTCAACAAATGTGTTCGTCTTTAAGGGTACGCCGATGATATCCACAAAACGTGCCATTATGGTCTTTCACGGGTATTAAAGAAAAGGTGAAAACTTGTTGGTCAAGTAGTAAACGTGGACAGCATCAAGTACAAACAAACAATCAAAGGTTTTTCAAACGGATAGGACTAAACGTCACCCTTGATAGCAAAAGCTTCAAATTAGTTAAGGAATTTATCTACCTGGAGTAAATATTAATCCCACAAACGACAGTTGAGAGCAGATCCGATGAAGAATGTTTTTAGGACAACTTCGCTACCTCGGTTCCACAACAAATAACCCATCTGTTCTGGCAAACCGAAGTAGAACTCCTCAAACGAAAGACGAAGTGCACACTTTATAAAATCCTTATAGTGCCAGTCCTCCTTTATGGCCCTGAGTATTGTTCGATAAGCAGAAATGGCTGGTACTGTCCTATTTCGAAAGAAAAATTCGTCATCGAATATTTGGTTCTGTTTGCACGAGGAGGACGAATGATGGAGAAGAATATACGCAGGCACCAACTCTATGAGCTATGTCAAGTAGTAGTCCACTCAAAGAAACTCGAAACACGTCTACTTCATTGGCTCGGCGACATCAAGCAAAGGGACAATAATGCTCCATCCAAGAGAGTCTTTGAATCTTTGGTCCAAGATTCGAGGGAAAGAAGATCGAACCTCCACTCCGGTTATAAGACAACCCAGCTGCAAAAACAATCTAATTTTTGGCGAGGGGCTAGAAAGTTTGACAAAGATACTAGCAAGGGCCCAGCAAGGGTAACTCTAGAGAATTTGACAAGTTTGCCTTATCTAGATTTCCCCTACCGAAGCCTTTCCAGGGCCTCGATTGAACTTGACAAAAACTTGCCATTTTTCCAGGCGGGAAAGTTATTGCAGATGTCATAGAGCTTGATCTAGAAGGTTTCTAGAAGCAGCGTGCTCGGTATAGTTGTAAACCTTCATGGATCGGGAGCCGGATAAGTTAAATAATGTAATATAAAAATTTAATATTTTTTGTATTGACAGAGTCCCAAAAATCATATAGCCCCCTTCATAATGAATCCTAAGGGGCTTGAACTCAACTGCATTTGTTTGCCCACTCTATGTGTGTCCACAACAAAATATCATCATGTGTTTTTATAGCAAACGATAAAAATTTTAAAAAAAAGTCAATGTTTTTCAATGTGTATCCATGTCAATTCATCAAAAATAAATTGCACGACTGGGTCGCACGTACTTGCTCTTATGTTCAAGACACTGCGAGTTTAAGAAAATTGTATATACAAACATGGAAATTATGAGAGAAAAATGTAGAGAAGCATGAAATACGACATTTAAATTAGCTAAACCAACTCTTTTGACAGTTTGAGGTGAACAAAAAGTATGTCATCTTAATTCATGATGGAATATGATTGTATGGGGACCTCGTGGCGTGATGGTTAGTGCGTAGGACTGTCATGCCGAAGGTGTGGGTTCGATTCCCAGCCGTGCCACCTAAAAACAGAAATGTTTTATCCGAGGTACTGCCTCTTGCGAGGAACTGACAAATCCTCCAAGAGTATATCTGTCATGAAAAAGTGCTTCTCACTTAGCCGTTCGGACTCGGCAAAAAACTGTAGGTCCCTTCCATTCTTGCCAACAACACGCACACAGGAATGGTTGAGAGTTGTAAGTCACTAGGCCCTGGTTCTCCACGAGCTGTTGCGCCACCCAATTTATTTATTTATTTTATTTATGATTGTATGGGAAAAAAAATTTAAAATCGTTGGAGCGGTTTTTTTTTAATTAATTTTTTATATATATCAAATTCTTAAAACATTTTTAAGAACAAATTTTGGTATGCAGATTTAAACTATATATTTATGTGTATATAAATACAAAATTTGAAAAAAAAATGTTAACCCGTTTTTGAGGTATCGAATTTTCAAAAAAAAAAATTTAAACTTTTTTTAAAAATCCAAAAACTTTTTTTTGGAAAATTTTGATATGCAGTATTATTTGATCTTATATGAAATTTGTATATAAAAAAATTCATTTAAATCCGTTAAGCTGATAACGAGAAAACTCAAAATAAAAAAAAACGTTCTATGACAGGTACTACTAATAGTTGCTATATGTAAAATTTTATAATTTTTGATGGTAGATCGTACTAATTTTAGTATATGAAAAAAGTTTAATCAAAATCGTAGGAGTCGTTTTCAAGCAAAAAAATATTTTCCTTTGCGGTTTTTTCACTTTTGTATGGAAGGTACCGTTATTTTTTCATAAATGTAAAATTTTTTCTAAAAATATTTTAGAGAGTACTAAAAAAGTCTTAAATATCGAGTTTCAAAAAAATCTATGATGCCGTTTTCGAAATATTTGATTTTCCAAAAAAAAAATTTGAAATATTTTTTAAAAATCCAAAAAATATTTTTTCAAAAATGTTGGTACATAAAACTATTACCATTTTTTGGAAGCTTCTGTATAAAAAAATAATTGAAATCGGTCATACCATTTTGAAGAAAATCAAAAATTAAAAAAATGCTTCCTTGAAAGGTACCATTAATAACCATTTTTGAAAAATGGTTTTCCACCCAAAGAAAGCCTTTACTAAAATAAATTTATTGAATTTTTTTTAAGAAAAGTTGTCGAGCCGTTTTTGAGAAAAATACGATTTTGTAAATTTGCCAAACAAAAATGTATGGCAGGTACCGTTATTTTTGGTTCTAAAAAAAAAATGAAAAAAACTTGTCGGCAGAATCACCAAAAATCACTATGTACCAAGTTTGAAGAAAATCGATCGAGCCGTTTGGGCTGTAGACGAACAGACAGACAGACAGACAGGCAGAATTGTGCCACCCACTTTTTTAGTGTTCACTATCATCGTAATATCATGTTTGATTGTTATCTCAACATTTTTTTTTTTGCACGAATCCAAAACTTGCCTTATAGTACCTACATATAATCGCAAGTAAAAATACCTTAATTATTTGTTTTTTTTTTTTAATAGCAACTTTGAAAATCTAAAAATTCGTCCACCAGTCCCATTTTTTTTTTTTGTGAATTGTGCTATAAGAAAGAAATATTGATATTTTTGTTCTAAACAATGAACAAACGGACCTAAAATTTCAACATAAATTTTCTTAAACTCTTTATTTATGTTGAAAAACGTCCTTTTTACTATCCACATGGTGGCAACACCCTTTAGATGATCACAATCCAAAAATCCGATTATCTTCTAGAGCTCCAGAGTTTATTCAATAGAAAAAAATTCCTGAATACCCCCCAAGGAATAAAAGCTAAACACATAATTCTTAACCTCAACTCTCACCACCGGAAAATTGCTTTATCCTTTTTCCATCCATTCAAAAAATAATCTATCCTTCAACCTCCATACATCTCCAAGAAAAGGAAGGTGCAAATAAAAACAAAGCAATAAATGTCAACCAGAACAAAAAAAAAAACTATTTTCTATGAAAAAATGTTCATTTTACGCACTTACCCTTCAACTTTTATCCTTAAGCTTCAATCCGCCTTGAAGATTGTGTTTATTTATTTTGTTTTTTTTTTTTTACTAAACACACATTACAAAAAATATTACAGTATTATTCTTCGTTTATTTTTATTTTATGGAGCACACTGAAGATCCTTTAACTTCCTGTTTTTTTTATTTTTTTTTGAAATGTAGACAAAACCTAGGTACCTATATCTTTTGTTTACTTTTCCAATTCACATCTCATCAATTCAAACCACGATCAAAAAATGTTAAATGAATGAAGATGAAGAAGGTTTATTATGGGGAAACAAAAAAATACCAACGATGCTATTATATCCAAGGACGAAAGGACCAAAAGGACACACACAAAAACAAATAACACAAAATGATGAACAACGTTATGAATTATTGAATATGAATTATTTGGCAATCTTAAGCGTTTAACTGTTTTTCTCATTCCCTTTTTTCGTTCTCTTTATTGTTGTTCTTGTTGTATTTTGCTTTTATCCTTGGTGAATATTAAATTCTGAGTTTTATGTTTTTTTTTGTTTGGTATTTTCGTGAAATAAAGCTGTTTCCTGTTTAGCACACACACGCACGCACTCTTGCTCTTTTTTTCCTTCTTGTTTCTCTTTCTCCGCGCACCGGTCAGTAACGGTACTACTCATAAAACTCCACACGCGCTGTTAGAATTTGTGACGGTGGGTAGTAAATAAGTGGGTGGAAATGAAATTTAAAAAAAAAACGAGAAAAATTATGGTGATTACGGTGTAGAGTCCCTGTTGTTATTGTTGTTGTTGTAGGCTAAAAATATATCAAGAAGAATTAAATCGCCACACCTGTCATATGTATGCGTCTCTTCTTTAGGTACTCGAAACCAACTACTACGTGGTGTTCCGTAACCTTTACACGAATTGAAGGGAGGTTTTAAGAAAGTTTAGTTGCATTTAAAAGGTCAAAGTATGATGTCATTAGTGAGTAAGAGAGGTTCACTTTTTAAGGGAAAAGAGGTTTTAGTAATTATACATTTTCTTAAATCACCAGAACGTCCAGTTGAATAAGCAAGGACATTAAAAATAGACTTCACTCTGAGCCCAATAAATTAAGTCATACAAATTGTTTTATTTATTTTGCTCTCTTCTTGTTTACACACTTAAATTTGATTTATTTGCTCTCTCAAAAAAGAGAAGTTGTAATTATTCTCTTAAAATTGCAAAAACTCCCCGCACTTTCCGTTTCTTATGGCAAACGTCAAAATACTTCTGCTAGACGTCAAGGGCTATAAATTTCCACCCTCCGTTTTCCCCTTCTCTTTTGTTCTCTCCGTCACTCTTATTTCTTCTTTCTTTATGTTTTATTTTTGCACACACTCACGTTTATTGGAAAATATCCTTTTTCACTGAGTAAATGCCACTAAAAGTTTTTTTTTTTTTAATCAGCTAAAAAATCTTTACTTTTGTTTATGTAATATGCCGCAAGGATTATTTTTCAGGGTTTTTTTTAAAATGTTTATGATTAATATTAAAAATAACAATTCAAGGACACTATGTTGATATGTATAAGTTATGTGTTAATTACACCGATATAGAGATGCTTATAATTAATTTATCCTTAAGTACTAATGATATGTATTTGATATGTTTGAGTTATAAGTGTCCTTAAATTACATTTTTGTGTGGCTTTCCGACTCTACACCGTTTAAAGCGACGAATTCTAAGAAAAACAAAACTTAAGTTCGCACTGATTTGGGATCACATTTATAAAGGATTTTAATGTTATTTTTTCCACTTTTGGATATTCCAAAAGTATCCTGCTCCGATTTTTTTTTTTTTTTGTAAGTTGAAAATTTCTTACAATTGGATATGTTATCGATTTAGATAATGGTTCAAAGGGTAGAGAATCCTTAGAAAAAGGACTTTATTCAATAAATGCTATGAATTTTATTCCATTTTATTATTTAAAAATAACTTTTGTTTTTTTTTTTACAAGGCGGATCTGACGAAATGTTGAAAAGTCGAAGTGTTATCGTTTACTCGACTCTGCTTCAGCTTGAGAGAGATGAAAAACCGTTCATGAATATTTTAAGATACAATTTTTCTCGATGAGAAGGGGGCTGTATACAAAGAGGGGAATGAGTTAGAGCATCATTGAGTGTAGAATCCACCATGAAACAGCCATACTCAGACCATGCACACCTTTTAAATTTACCCAAACCCACCCAACACACAAAATGAGATGAGAGTCAGAGAGAGAGGGAAAACTGAAGATGATGGTTTCGTGCGCAGAGCTTTTTGTTATCACAGAACATTTTTGTATTAAATCGGTCTTGTGGTGCTCAAAATGGGTGGCTGTTGCTGGTTGCTGTTGCTGAGGGTGAGTATTTTTGTGTTGGAAAAGTTTTCAATTTGAATGATGGTCGAGGGTGTCATCATAGTCATGCGCACTGGCAGTGTAAATACAAGAATGACATTGACAGTTAATTTGTTCTAGTACTTTTAGACTTTTTTTTTTAATTTAGAAAAAGCACCGAGTAGATGGATGTCCTAAGAGAAACTACTTTAAGGAAACAGAACTAGTGCCTAGGTTCTGTAAACTGGTCGAGAAACGAGCGTAAAACAATGATTATTTTGAATTTGGACGATTGATAGTTTAATATATTCAATTCACGCTTTGTAAAGGATGTCCCAAAATAACTTCAAAATTTGAAATTGCCACCATTGTGTAGTAAAATGTTGCAAACCATAAACAAAATTTGACTGCCGAGGGTTATTAAAAATTGAGCATTACACGATGTAACGAAGCGTTCCATGCTATTCCACTTCTTTTACTTTCGTATTATCTTATTTAATTGTGAAAATTGTATTTCACTGCATTAAATTCACACACACTATGGGTACGTGAGGTGACAGCAAAATCTACATTTTCATTTTTCGTTCATCACTTTTACAGTTCACATTCAGTCTTTACTGAAAATGTAACATGAGGATCTGCTTGGATGAACGAAAAGCCCCTCTTCGGATAAGTCAGACGACAATAATAGTAAATTTGGTTTAATTAATCATATTACTTCCGGTTGTAGACAATTCGAGACGATCAAGTCATATAGCTTTATCGCTTTCTCGAAGCTTCCCCCACCAGTGGTAAGGGGTTTCGTCGAAAGTTTGGTGCAGGGAATTAACTTCACGGGAACTACCTTCACATGGGAATTATTTTCACCACTAGTTGGAATTAATTTCACTTATTTTAAGTGAAATTATTTCCCACTGAAAGTGAGTAATAATTTCACTTTTTTGTGGGATTAAATTTCACTTTAATGTGCGTTTCTTTAAATCCAGATTCTTTAAATGCAAAAGAAACTTTGCATACACCCAGCCTCGCATCTACCCCAAATCCTATAATGTGCCCAAGCAGGGGGTTGCACTGTTTATTCGCCGTAATGCTTTGCCTTACATAAATACAGTGGTAGCAGCAAGCATTACGGCGAATTAACAGTGAGGTATGTATGGGGGGCATGCTGCCCCCCTGCAACCCCCCTGCTTGGGCACATTATAGGATTTGGGGTAGGTTCGAGGCTGGGTGTATGCAAGTTTATTTTGTATTTAAAGAATCGGGATTTAATGAAACACAATTTTACATTTATGTAATTTTTATCATATCATAGGTGAGAAATAACTTCACACAATTTTCGGATGAAATTATTTCCCACCTTCAGTGGGAAATTACTTCACAAAAAAAAGGTGAAATTAATTCCCACTAGTGGTGAAGTAAATTCCCATGTGAAGATAGTTCCCGTGAAGTTAATTCCCTGCACCGAAAGTTTAGGTAGGAGAGATTACCCAGCTTTTTCTTACTAAGGCTTCCACCCACCAGTGGTAAGGGGTCTTAGTTCGGAGCTAAACGTCCTAATTGCCACCAGGGGCTTCAGTACCTACTGATCTACCAGAGCGTTCTAGCCTGCTGTTTTGAGTGCCACCAGGGGCGTAGAACCTGCTGATGTGGTGGAGCGTTTTGCGCCTACCAAGTTAATTGCCACCAGGGGCTTCGGTACCTACTGATCTACCAGAGCGTTCTAGCCTGCTGTTTTGAGTGCAACCAGGGGCGTAGAACCTGCTGATATACCAGAGCGTTTTAGCCTGCTGTTTTGAATGCAACTAGGGGCGTAGTACCTGCTGATGTACCAGTGCGTTCTAGCCTGCTGTTTTGAGTTCCACCAGGGGCGTAGTACCTGCTGATGCACCAGAGCGTTCTAGCCTGCTGATTTGAGTGCCACCAGGGGCGTAGTACCTGCTGATATACCAGAGCGTTCTAGCCTACAGTTTTGAGTGCAACCAGGGACGTAGTACCTGCTGATGTACCAGTGCGTTCTAGCCTGCTGTTTTGAGTTCCACCAGGGGCGTAGAACCTGCTGATGTACCAGAGCGTTTTAGCCTACTATTTTGAGTGCAACCAGGGGCGTAGTACCTGCTGATGTGGTAGAGCGTTTTGCCCAGAGCGTTCTAGCCTACAGTTTTGAGTGCCACCAGGGGCGTGGTACCTGGTGATGTACCAGAGCGTATTAGCCTGCTGTTTTGAGTGCCACCAAGGGCGTAGTACCTGCTGATATACCAGAGCGTTCTAGCCTACAGTTTTGAGTGCAACCAGGGACGTAGTACCTGCTGATGTACCAGTGCGTTCTAGCCTGCTGTTTTGAGTTCCACCAGGGGCGTAGAACCTGCTGACCAGAGCGTTTTAGCCTACTGTTTTGAGTGCAACCAGGGGCGTAGTACCTGCTGATGTGGTAGAGCGTTTTGCCCAGAGCGTTCTAGCCTACAGTTTTGAGTGCCACCAGGGCCGTGGTACCTGGTGATGTACCAGAGCGTATTAGCCTGCTGTTTTGAGTGCCACCAAGGGCGTAGTACCTGCTGATGTACCAGATCGTTTTAGCCTGCTGTTTTGAATTCCGCCAGGGGCGTATTACCTGCTGATGTACCAGAGCGTTCTAGCCTGCTGTTTTAAGTGCCACCAGGGGCGTAGTACCTGCTGATGTACCAGAGCGTTTAAGCCCGTTATTTGAGTGCCACCAGGGGCGTAGTACCTGCTGATGTACCAGAGCATTTTAGCCTGCTGTTTTTTTTAAGCCGCTTAAAGCGTAATACACCTAACGTCAGAATAACAGGACCAGTTTTAAAGACCCAACCATCAAAAGCTACATTACCCGAGACCAAACACCACGAATAGGACGGAATCGTCACAAGCCAGTGCAACCGATACAAGCCAGCAAGACCAGATTCCAAAACCCCAAGTGAAAAGTTTCCAGTACCAGAACTAACCGCAGTACCAGCAACCCATAGCAGCAGAATATTGTGTGTTATAAACATAAGAGATTGTTTTCAATAAAGATTTTGCAATAAGGTTCTAAGACCTTTTCCTCTGAATTTTCGTGTTTTATTCAGGACGACCCTGGCGAGACCGGCGAGCATAACCTCGGCTGGAAAGCAAAAAGCACATCACAACGAGAGAAAAAGCTTGGCGGCCATAATTTGAAATTTTCGAAGATTTAAATTTAAAAAAAAACTCCTTTTTTGAAAAAGGGTGGTTACCTTGGTCTGGTGAAGTTTAATTGTAACACGAAAACTTTATTTAAGAACATTTATCATTTAAATTGGTTTTCGAAAGTAAAGCAACTCGATTGCATTACCTAAAACGCACGCACACAGCACCATTTATAGAGAAAATTTGTAAGCTTTCGATTTAGGTTCATTTTTAACATTTAAACAGAATTTTTGCTTACACGTTTAACCTACAGTTGAAATCGCTCGAGGAACAAAGGAGTTTCAATATGTTGACATATTTTTGGAACATTTAGTTTTCAAAATAGTTTTTCTACTTTTTATTCTGTATCAACACTTTGTTTGAAAATATTTTTTTTTCTTTTTTAAAATGAAATGAAAACCCATTATGGTCACACATTGGCCATGAGCACTCACAACCGCTCGTACTCGCCCGTGAGCGATGGGCCATATGCTGTTTTCGCTCTTTCTTACAAGCGGGCATTTCGCTATAGTTTTATGCTCTTGCCCATGAGTGGGCATTTTGGTGTTGAGTTCTTACGCAATTGCGCTCTTGCCCATGAGCGGGCGTTTCGGTATTAAATTTGTTGGTTGCAAGCCTTTGAACTCTGTGTACGCTAGTGGGCAAAATATGAGCTGAGAGCGTTTTATGAGCGCTAATGTGTGAGCGTTTCTGTACCCTGGTTTGAAGTGAATATTTTGGTTTGGATGATCTTCACCAGTTCCCAAGGACAATTGTATGTGTTCCGACAGCAAAGTCAAAAGCTTGAAAGTAACAAGCAAATTCCAAATAAATATTGTTGCATACTTTTTGGTGAATTGAGTAGTGGATTGTCATTGAGTTTATATACATGCATACATAGAAGAATCACGAAATATTACATTAAAACGCCCAAAGGTGTCTCCACGAGTGCTTAATTGAGATTTTAAAATTTTTTGGAACGCATTGAATGACCTGCCTATTCATCAATAGCTGTGAATGCTTCAAGTACAGCTCTCTTGGAGCGGCCGATGATGTCGATGTCGTCTGCATAGCCAAGTAGTTGAGAAGACCTTTTGAAGATAGTGCTTACCATGTTAACACTTTTCTTACGCACTATCTGCTCCAGGACTAGGTTGAAGAAATCACATGATAGCACATCTCCTTGTCTGAACCCTGTACACGTCTGGAATAACTCGGATGAACTGTTACCCATTTGCACGTTGCACCGCGTATTTTGTAACGGCATGCGGCATATTTGATCTGCCTGGCCTTTAGCCACACTGGTTGCTGATCACAGTGTTGCAGAAAAGTTTAAGACGCTCACATTAAGGCAACACTAAGCAGGAATATGCCTCTGTAGTTCTTGCAGGACACGTCTACAATTCCCTGTGCTTTGGTGACTAGGTTCCCTTCGCTGTTTCGAAGACCTTGCGTGCCAGTCCTATAATCAGATGCCATTTGCTTGGCTGTTTTGTAGAACCAGCGGGTGTCTTTTTTTTCTCCGTAGGGTTTTTTCTCTTTGCATTGTTTTCCGTTGCAGCATTTGCATTCGTGCATTTTCCGTCTCATGCTTCAATACCGCGCATTCATCATCATACCACGGGTTCTTTTTTCTGGGTGGTTGATAGCCTATGGTGGTCTCTCGGCTGTCTCTTTAATAATGTCGCGATACTGGTTTTACTGGTTGTTGACGCTTGTGGCTGGGTGTACGGCAGAGTTTCCCGGTCAATTTCTCACTGTAGTCTCTGGATTTCTCAGATTTGCTAAGGCATGCAATGTTGAATTTCTTCCTTTGGGTGGTCTTGGTTTTCTTTTCGTTGGACAGTCGGGTTCTGAACTTTGTCAGAACAAGAAAGTTTTTTTTTGACCGTGGGTAGGCGCAAAACCTGCATCAGGCTCTATGAGGACCGGAAAACGCGTGCTCATAGAAGTGTGAGATTCTTACTACACTAAAACCACCTCCACTTCCCGATTGCTACTAAGTTGAAACTTATCTAGCAATTTATTTTTAACGAAGTTAAGTAACGTGTTGCAGGTAACTTTCCGGTGAAAGTTTCTGCTTATTCCGCGATTTTAAAGCGGTTTTGTGTTCACCGCACCAAGTCGGAAGGTTTTGTTCTTTGCAGACGGCGTACTAAATTCGACTCGTCAAGAATGGCAATAATCGTTGGATTAGCGTGATCTAATAGCCGATTTCTATGTTTTCGCGCGAAACTCTTAATTTCGTCTCGAACCGTAGGAATCCCGAGATCCTTGTGAAGATCTTCGTTTCTTATATACCATGGTGCATTTACAAATGACCTAAGCAATTTATTTTCAAACGTTTGTAATTTATTTAAATTTGTATCGCAGGTACAACCCCAGAGTTGTATACCGTAAGTCCAGACAGGTTTAAGTACCTGCCTGTATAAAATCAACTTATTATCAATACTAAGCTTGGAATATTTACCGAGTAGCCAGTTCATATCTCTTAATTTACTTTTTAATTCTTCGCATTTCTTTTTTACGTGCGGCTTCCATTTTAATTTCGCGTCTAGAGTCATTCCCAGATATTTTGCTTCATTCGCAAATGGTACACGACCGGTATTAAGAAAGACGGGCAATCTATTTATTTTTTTATACGTAAAGTCCACGTGGACTGACTTTTGTTCATTTAGCGCTATTCGCCATGTTTTTGTCCACTCATTAACATTATTAAGAGCATTTTGTAATTTAATCGTAGCTTCGTTAATCGTTTTGCCTACTGCTAGTATTGCAGTATCATCAGCAAACGTTGCTACGAAAGTGTCTTCTGTTTGAGGTATATCACGTGTAAATAGAAGGTACAGAACTGGACCTAAAACACTACCTTGTGGTACCCCAGCCACTATTTCTTTGAAATTAGAATATTCATTTCCGTGTCTAACACGAAAAAGTCTGTTTTCTAGATATTCGTTAAGAATTTTATAAAGTCCTTCAGGCAGAACTTGTCGTAATTTGAATTTGAGGCCTTCGTGCCACACCTTGTCAAACGCTTGCGACACATCCAAAAAGACCGTCGAACAGATTTTCTTTTCTTCAAGAGCTCTCTCAATTACGTCAGTTATTCTATGCACTTGATCAATTGTTGAATGCTTGCTTCTAAATCCGAACTGATGTTCAGGTATTAATCGTTTCTCTTCTATTACCTCACCTCGGATGTCTAAGATGTTCGATGCGTACCTGGCGCCAATTAGTACGTGGTCGATTTCGTTGGTGGTTCGACCATCTGGAGATCGCCAGGTTGCTGTGTGTATCCTTCACCTGGGGAACCTAGTGCAACTCATCATCTTAAAATGAGCTGCAGCAAAGTCGGTTAGTCGGAAGCCGTTATCTGTTGTCGTTTCGTGGAAGCTGTGCCTTTCAACTAATCCGCCAAAGATGTTTTCCTTTCCGACTTTAGCATTGAAGTCTCCGATTACGGCTTTGACATCGTAGTCCGGACAGGCTTCGTGGGCTCCGTCCAGGAGGGCGTAAAACTCCTCCTTGTTAGACTCCTCAGCTTCATCGGTAGGGGCATGTGCACATATTAGACTGATGTGTTGGAAGGTAGCTTTGATGCGGATCACAGCCAGGCCATCGCGAATCGGCTTAAAATCGATGACTTTCGATCTGAGTCGATTTCCCACGACTAATACGCATCCTAGCAGGCGCAGTCTTATATGACAGCTGTAATAAATGTTGCAATCTTTTCTTTTCGTTATTTCTGATCCTACCCATCGTATCTCCTGGATCACGGTAATAACTGCCTTGTACCGCAAGAGGAAAGATTCAAGTTTTTAAGTATAGAGTGTTTTTACATTCCAGGTGCTCACTAATAGGTCATAGTCCATTCTCGTTCCGGGTCTGGTTGCCATTTGAGGGGGTCGTTATCCGAGGCTTCAGGCGTCTCTCTCATAACAATTGTTTTTTACTTGCGATTATAGGTACTATAAGGCAAGTTTTGGATTCGTGCTAAAAAAAAATTTTGAGATAACAATCAAACATGATATTACGATGATAGAGAACACCAAAAAAGTGGGTGGCAAAATTCTGTCTGTCTGTCTGTTCGTCTACAGCCTAAACGGCTGGATCGATTTTCTTCAAACTCGGTACTTAGTGATTTTTGGTGACTCTGCCGACACGTTTTTGTCATTTTTTTTTTAGAACCAAAAATAACGGTACCTGTCATACATTTTTTTTTGGCAAATTTACATAATCGTATTTTTCTCAAAAACGGCTCGGCAACTTTTCTTAAAAAAAATTCAATAAATTTATTTTAGTAAAGCCTTTCTTTGGGTGGTAAACCATTTTTCAAAAATGGTTATTAATGGTACCTCCCAAGGAACCATTTTTTTAATTTTTGATTTTCTTCAAAATGGTATGACCTATTTCAATTATTTTTTTTATACAAAAGCTTCCAAAAAATGTTAATAGTTTTGTGTACCAACATTTTTGAAAAAATATTTTTTGGATTTTTAAAAAATATTTCAAATTTTTTTTTGGAAAATCAAATATTTCGAAAACGGCATCATAGATTTTTTTGAAACTCGATATTTAAGACTTTTTTAGTACTCTCTAAAATATTTTTAGAAAAAAATTTACATTTATGCAAAAATAACGGTACCTTCCATACAAAAGTGAAAAAACCGCAAAGGAAAATATTTTTTTGCTTGAAAACGACTCCTACGATTTTGATTAAACTTTTTTCATATACTAAGATTAGTACGATCTACCATCAAAAATTATAAAATTTTACACATAGCAACTATTAGTAGTACCTGTCATAGAACGTATTTTTTTATTTTGAGTTTTCTCGTTATCAGCTTAACGGATTTAAATGAATTTTTTTATATACAAATTTCAGATAAGATTAAATAATATTGCATATCAAAATTTTCAAAAAAAAAGTTTTTGGATTTTTAAAAAAAGTTTCAAATTTTTTTTTTTGAAAATTCGATATCTCAAAAACGGGTTGACAATTTTTTTTTCAAATTTTTGTTTTTATATACAGTGGTGGTCATAGAATTAGAAACAAGAATTTTGTAACAATGTTAAATTGCATAACTTTTTTTTAGGAAATTTGTTGAGGTTGGTTAGTGGTTCTTTTAATAGACCATGACATATAGTACACTTCTGAATATTTTATAAAAAATAAAAGCGTGACACTAACAGTAGAAAATTAATATTATTTATTTAACGCAAATCGCACCTGGCCATACAATTAGAAACGCAAAGAAAAAATTGGTATTTCATAAAAAATTTTCGATGAAAAATTAATATTCTGTAGGGAATCCCTTATTTTTTGTCACTGCAGCTGATCTTGCCTGCATACTTTCTACCAAGGCACGGCATCTTGATGGGGGTATACTCTCCCAGACCTCCTTTATATTTTCAAAAAGTTCCTCAAAATTTGTTGGGTTCTTGGACTTTAGCCTTCTCTCCACGTCTGCCTACAAGTTCTCGATAGGATTCAAGTCTGGACTTTGGGCGGGCCAATCCAAAACATTAGTTTTTGTATCAAAAAACCCTTGCTTAACAATCCGTGTTGTATGCTTTGGATCGTTATCGTGCTGGAAAACATAACTAATGGGCATGTGTGCAAATGAATAAGGCTCCATGACATTTTCCAAGATGCCTTTATAAATATGTTAGTCCATTCGACCATTTATTCTTACTATTGGGCCAACTCCATGCCACGAGAACGCACCCCAGACCATTATGTTTCCTGCTCCATGCTTAACGGTCTTTAAAGTATATTTAGGATCCAATTCCTTCTTCTGAGGGCGTCTAACATACACTTTACCATCTGACCCGAACAAGTTAAATTTGGATTCATCACTACAAAGTATGTTTTTCCAGAATCCCATGGCTTTATTTGCGTGAAGCTTAGCAAACATCAAACGCCTCTTCAAATTCTTTTTGGAAACATGTTGTTTTTTCCTGGCAATGATAGTTGCTTTTTAGAGCAACTAAATCTTTTTGCTATGGAATCATTTGACTCGTTTTCGTTTTGATAGCACTTCACTATGAGCTACCGGAGTTCTGGACTACAAGAATTATGTTTGCCCATTTTAGTCGCTGTATTTTTAATTAATTAATATTAATATTATAAAAATAATCAAAAACAAACTGAAAACAATATACTCACATTGATAATAATTTTCTTTATTTTTAAATTTACCAATTCTTTTGTCGTTTCTAATTTCGTGTCCAGCAAAAATGTCGACTATAAATTAATTTTCTAAAATAACGGTGTTTTATAAACTGTTCGCGTTCAAGGAAACTCATATTTAGAACAAACATGTCACCTGTCAAAGACCAACGACACAAGCCACGCACGCTGGTGCTTACAAAAAATATTATGGTTGATAAAGTGCGTTTAGAATTGTTGTTTCTAATTCTATGGCCACCACTGTACACATAAATATATAGTTTAAATCTGCATACCAAAATTTGTTCTTAAAAATGTTTTAAGAATTTTATATATAAAAAATTAATTTAAAAAAAAACCGCTCCAACGATTTTAAAATTTTTTTTCCCATACAATCATATTCCATCATGAATTAAGATGGCATACTTTTTTTCACCTCAAACTGTCAAAAGAGTTGTTTAAGCTAATTTAAGTGTCGTATTTCATGCTTCTCTACATTTTTCTCTCATAATTTCCATGTTTGTATATACAATTTTCTTAAACTCGCAGTGTCTTGAACATAAGAGCAAGTTCGTGCGACCCAGTCGTGCATTTTATTTTTTACTGTGGTCGGGTCGTTAGCACTAACCTCCAATCTGTAGGGCCATGGGTTTAATGTTGCAATTCTGTTTTGATGAACAGTTTTGCCAAAAAATTGTTTAAACTTAACATTTTTGATAAACTATAAAACTATAAAAATGGACTTTCCAAAAAGCTACAGAACACTATTATAAGTGTTGCCGTTAAATACCTTATTAAATAACAATTAATATTTTTTCCGTCCATAGGATTTTTTTCTTGTCTACTTCCTACATGCTCTCAATTTTTTTGGCAGATTTTACACGAATTTTCTAGTAAGCAAAATAAAAAGAGGAATTTTAATTTAGGTACCCCTACAGCGACTATAGGGAATGAAAACTAAAATCTGAAAAATTTTTTGTTTCTTCATTTAGAGCCGATTTAGGCCCATCCAAATATAAAAACTGAAAAAAAAACTTGTATAACGACCACCCTAATGTACATACATAACATACGTACAGGAATCACGAAATCTTACATTAAAACGCCTGTGGTCCGTTCTTTTTCTAACAATAGTTAACTATTGTTAACAATTGTTGACTTTTATCGTTCCTTTATTCTAAAATAGTTACGATTCGTAACAATATGACGTCATAACATCGTTCCTAAATGCATTTTGGAGTGTCAAATAGTTACGATTTGTAACTATTTCCAACTCATGTCCAGGACATGAGTTGAAAGTGTTGATCTGTCAAAGTGCCCAAGTGACTCGATTTGTTTACAGAACAAACCAATTTTGTGTTGGTTTTGACAGAGTTCAGTGAAAAAATAAGATTGAAATAGCATTTGTGCCCATTGTAAGCGATAAAGGAGAATTCATATTAGAAAATTATACGATTTTATGCTATAATGATGCAAATAATTTTTTTTTCATTCGTTCATTTGACACATTAACAATATCTAACAACGAATCGTTCCTAAATGAAGTTGTAACAATAGGCGTGTTCTTGAAAATGAGATCTCAGAGCCCTCAGCAATCTCAGTCTCTTGAACAGGATTCCTCAGAAATTTTGCTGTCAAATCACTGAGAAAAGAAAATATTGGATTCGCTTGCTCAGTTTTTGACACTGAGCCCTCTGAGATCTCATTTTCCTGAACTAGCCTAATCTTAACAAAGTCTAACAATGACACATCAACAACTTTTTTTGACATATCAACAATAGTTAACTATAGTTAGAAAAAGAACGCAACACTGACTGGCTGAATATAATGGGGACGGAGCTGAACTGGAGGTGCAACTGGAATAGCTGTCAAAACTTTTTAAACTCTTTTCAATTATAGCCAAACCACAATCAAGCGTTCGGTCGCGCCGACTTTGACATATTGAATAGAAACAATGGACTCTTAGATGGTGTTTACATTGTCTTCTTACTGAATGGCATATTTAAGATTTTAAATGCGTTTAAAAGAGAAGGGTAGACTCCCTATCTCTTTTTTATGCATGTAATATCGTAAATATGCCTTTCAGTAAAAAGACAATGTAGACACCGTCTTATGGGGCAATCTTAAATGTTACCTCAGGCGTCAGGCTTGCCTCACATCGTAAATATCGTAAGCCTGAGCCAACGCCCGAATAGATCTATTTTCTATTCCAGTCGCGCTTTGACAACTGAAATAGACTTTTTCTTTTCATGTGTTCTTTTTTTTGTGTGTTTGAGAAGTGTTTTAGCAAATATTTAATAAAATTTACCATTTCTGATAATAAAAAAATAGATTTGTAATTCTTAAAGCCAGTAGAAACTAAAAATTGTGTTTTTGTGATTACTTTATTAATTTGCAACGACAACAGCAGAAATAAAACTCATTGTATCTATGTACGTGTTTGAAATGTATTTTGTTGCAGTTCAACAGGAAGATTGGATATAATAGAACTATGCCAATTTATTAACGTGTTTCTATTATCCTTTTATTTACATAACAATTGAATAAAACTACACAGTGATGACCAAAATAAAATAAATAAACTAAATATTCCTGCGAAATAAATTTTATTGTTTTGTTTTTTTTTGTTTATACATTTGACAGCTGTTTGCACTGTTCTCTTTCTTGGGCATGTTCGATTGCTTGAATCAATTTATGTTCCGGAGAAAGTGTTTATGTACAGTGTACACTGTGCCAGGTTCTGTAATGATGAAATCTGAAACAAAACACATGAGTTTCGATCCATTTTTAAAAGCTTCTCGACGAATTTTGTCGATGCAAGGGTTATAGAACATGAGCATTGGTTTGCGTTCTTCGAAAGCAAAAGAATTTTGAATTATCAATAAAAGTTTTTCAATTGAAATGTATGGTGACTTCACTCATTTGGTCTGTTTTGTTAAGGGATTTGACAGCAAATTCACTGACCGAACTTTATCGGTACTGCTTGGATCCTTAAAAAATGAGCTCGGAAGGAGATATTATTTATTTTGGCACTTATTGTTTCTTGTTTTAATTCGTTTTGTTGTGAAAACTTAAACACATTTTCAGTCAACAAAGTTTGTATTGTTGACTGAAAATGTGTTTAAGTTAATGCAATTGTAATTTGTTTAATCTTTGCTAGTGCAAATAAGTGTGTTTTTGTAAATATTTGTATAAATTCCAAATAAATGTGGCTTGGAAGGAAAAACATTATTCGTGTTCTTTGTTTGTACTTTGTCTGTGGTTGTTATGTTTGTTGCTTGTAGGAAATTTAGAACTCGATAAGGGAATTTTCTCTTCATTCACATCTTGGTTTCGGTACTTGCTAAGGGCTAGATTGTTCACACTTTGTGAACTTAAATCAATGATTATTCCAGTTGATTATCATTGAATGCATTTGTTCAACAATATTTTAAATAGAGAATCCATGATTTGAGCACTTAATTGGAGAAATCACTAACTCGCCGATTCTGTTTGATTAGCACGATTTAATCAAAGATTTCCTGGAATTTCGTTTGTTCATAATTGGTTATTCCTAAAGCGTAGGTATAGAAAAAAGAAACAAAACCTATCGAATTCCTATGAACAAGGAACATGAAAAAACAGAAACCAAGCATCGTCCATATTGTAAGAAAAAAATAAAAAATTGATTTGACAGATAGACTTTAAAATGGAACGATTATTGGAAAAACTATGATTTATTATTCATACTGAAAATTGTGTGAACAAACACTCTCTGATTATCACAGATATATGGGCTAAACAGAATCAGTGATAATCGAGTTGCAGATTTAACCCACTGTTAACAAACTGGCCCAAAGTATGGTGAATTTTGTACCTCACAACGATGTCAAACGGGCAGAAAAATTCAGATTTGTGTGTGATGAGTGGTGGATACGTGATGCGGAGTGCTGCGTTGTATTGAAATTCCTTCTGTTTCGATTTTTATCTTTTTCGTATCGTACAAACTCCATTATGACAAATGTCAAAAAAGGTGTGTTTGGTTAGTTTTTGCAAGAACTGTCACTGTTTTAGTCGTTTAAACTGGATTATCTTAGGGCCAGTTGTACATCCGTGGTTTATAATGGTGGTTCAAGTATGTGATGGTAGCGATGTATATGGTTGAACCATCGTTGAACTTCGCAGTTATTCCACCGAAATCAGTGGGTTAAAATTAAAAAAATTAAATTAAGCTAAAGTTAGTTACGTTTAAGTTTACAAATTGTGAAGTGGTTTTATACTAACATTAATCATCTATAGTTATTTATAAAAGAAAATGTTCGGGATTTTTTTTTTTTTCATTGCTTCATAACTAAGGCCGTGTGCCAATTGCGTTAAAATCCTGGTTAAATTTGATTCCATGGCTAAATTTTGACATTACCGAGGTGAATATAGACTTCAAAATTTAACCTGCTCAGGAGCTCGTTAAAATTTTAGTCGGTGGTTAATTTTTGACATGTCTATGGGCGCGTTCGGCTGCGTATCTTAAGCGATCCGGATTTGTTTGTGTTGTTGTAAACCCTTTTAAAAAACTGCTGAGGGAGATGAATGTAGATAAATATTTTATTTTGCTACCAAGAAGTCATGAATCCTATCGGGAAAGATTAAAAATGGAAAAAAAAACTAAAATTAAATGAAAGGATTAAGAAATATAGACAAAGACCTTATAATAAATTTAAGTATGCACTCAAGAAGAAGTTTGAATAACTTGAGATAAATCCTTGATAATGTAAAAGAATCAATAAAATTTATTGAAAATACTTTTTCAGATGATTCATTCATTTTGCAAACTGATATGTTTGCGAACTATCATTACTGAGAAAAATGCAACAACAAAACTAATGGGAAGTGAATGTAAAAAAAACATCCCATTTAATCCAATTGACACAGCAAAAACCTTAAATTTTACTCACCCCCATAAAAAGGGATAACAATTAATTGGGATCAAATTTAACCAGAATTTTAACGCAATTGGCACACGGCCTAAGAGCAAAGAAAACCTGCTCAAATTTAGCTCCCGAACCCACCGCTGCTTTTGTTTATAAATAAAAGAGAGTTTATGTCCCACTTCTTGGTGAAGAATTTTTATAGTAGCCGTGTTTTTTAATTTCGTGATCTGGATCTGGATTAACTTTTACACGTAATACAAAAACAAAATAATGGGAAATTTTCTAAAATTGTTTTTGTAACACGTGTTAAAAGTAAATCCAGATCCAGATCCCGATGATAATAAAACACGCCTAGTGTTAGTTTAAGGAAACAGAACTTTTATTCTGTCATATTTGTAATTTGTCAACGCCCGAAGCCTGAAGCTACATTCCGATTTGCAAATTTAAGGGTCGCGCTTTATGACACAGATTATCGTAAAGTCGGTAAAAAGCCCGTCAAAGCGCGACCGACCGAACGCGAGATTGTGATTTGGCCATTATTATTCATAAAGACGTAAAGCAATTTTAACTTCTTTTTCATCATTATTCATTTTTATTTTTGTTTTCGATACTAAAATGTTAGAAAGCTGTACAACTGGAATGTTGGGCGCGTAAAAAAAATCACGTACGACACTTTTTGACAGCTATTCCAGTTGCAGCAGTTGAAGGTGTCACGACGCACAGTACACATATTGAAGGTAATATCATTAGCGTTTTCATTTTTGTTCAGTTCTGCGCATCCATCAAAATCAGTGAAAAATGGCGACTCTACGTGACCCCGACTAGTTAAACATCAAAATTTGTTGTGTGTTAGGTGTTCATTTGTTACTTGTTTAAATACAAATACAATTATTTCAAGCTTTTTAGTGTTTATTAACATTTTTTTAGTGTTATTTAAATTATCCTTTTGTGTTTGTTTTCTTCGTTGTTGTTGTAATACAGTGGAAGAGGTCACGTAAGGCTGCCATCTTGAATTTCTTTGACAGTTCTCATTTCGGACCACATGCGCAAGATAATACCTTAAATATGTGCACTGTGGTCACGACCAGAGAATAAAATGAGTCGAGTAATGTTCATGAACATTGAATACTCACTCGAAAAAAGCGAGTTCAAACAAACAAAGTCAACACAACCAAAATGTTTGCGAGTTTTCATGTTCATGAGTATGATGACTCGTAAGTCAGCACAATCATCAAACGAGTACAAATGAGTATACGTTGCAACCGAGTTCAAATGGTTTTGAATAAAAACGAGTCAGGCGCTCGTGACCATATTGTTCACGATCAGTATGATCAAATATACTCGAATCGTGGCGGAAGATGTGTATTCGAGGTCTGTAGATGACGATGGGTAGGCTAAGCAATTTTGTGTGGATTGGTGGATGGTGTTGGGTTTTTGTGGTGTAATTTCAATTTCTTTTTTTTTCAGTATTTCGACTAATTGTGAGAAATAAATGTTTCTCGGATTATGTGTTTTCAAAATAATTAAAATACCTAGATGAAATGAAATTTGTTTAGCTCGTTTTATTTAACTGAATTAAAAAAGTATAATGATATGCAAGCTAAATAAAATGAAAAAAAAGATATAAGAGAAGAAAATGAACAAAAATAAATAAAATAAGGAAAAAACTAAGAAAAACTTAAAAGCTATGAAACTATTTTTTAAATAATAGTTTAGATATATGTATCTGTTTAAAAAGATAATAATGTATTTTAGAAAAGCCTTTATTGAATATTATTTTTATTTTATTATTAAATTGTCCGCTTAAATTTCCGTCGTTGGGTGAAGTAGGATTTATCTTCAAATTGGAATTCGTGACCATCAAATTATTTACAGTGTCTGGGTTCAATCTCGTTCTTTTTTCAGTTATTATATTTCCAGACTGTGAAATCGCTCGTTCTGATGCTGCTGATGTTGCAGGGATGCAGTTGATAGTTAAATGAGCTTGATGAAGATGTTTGAATATATGTACTTTTATTTTCAAACAACTATTGAAGCAAATTTATAGTCCCGTTTGAGTTGTATTGAATATATCTTGCAATTTCAATATCAAATGGTTGACCTTCAACATTGCCAACAGATGTAGAATGCACTGTCAGAACTATAGACTTTATATAATCATATATTTCCATTTTCTCGATTTCCGAAAGTATTTGCATTTTATTGCAGGGAGGATATAAAAATGTTGCAGCTTTGAAAACTATTTTTTTAAATGTATGTATATCATTTTGAAGGCGTTTAAAAATCTCCCACGTACAAACAAAAGCACCTAGATATATCCTTTTAATAAAAAATTATGACCTAAAACCGCAATATCCCGAACTTTCATGTGGCATTGTTGTGTAGGTATATTATATACCTTACTTACAAAAAGGCATTTGTTGCGATATTGACGATTATGTGTCATATAATTGCATCTCCTATATATTGCCCATTTATAAATCGTTTCAACATCCTCGCAAAATAACAGGGACCAGTCTTTTTTCCTGATAATTCAACCCATCCCTAAAATAACACTAGACAATATACCTAAACCCAAAAAACGAAAAGAGTTATCCTTTTTAAAAATAAATCCAATACAGCACTATACATTCCGCATTTTTATTAGGGTCGCATATATTATTTACATAAATACCTAATCTACATAAATACACTTGTCGCAGGTATTGACGATCATGTGTTGCATCTTCTTACCAACTCAATAAATGTATTCAATATACAAAACAAAAAACAACAAGAACAAGTTTACTTCTGGCAAAATTGCAAATTGAAACCACCGACCATAGAAATAATGAATAGATAAAAATAAATACATAGAATCTACCTAACCTACCCGTCCACAAACTGTGATGCAACACCGACGACCGATCCACGATCCCATTGCCTTTGGTTATTCATGATGTTCACGATATTTTCGAATACCCATTTTCTTTCGAGTATACTCGCTTTGTTTTGAGTACCCGAAAATTGTTGCAACTGTTCATGAGTAATTTTGATTGTGGATATAGAAGGCATCTGATACTCATGAGTTCGATCAATTTGTTTAACTTGGCTTATGAGTATTTTTACTCGTGGATAAAATGACTTACGAGTATAGAGGCGGAACGATCGAGTATGAACGATCATAAACAGAAATTGGATTTTGTTCGAACTCATTCGAACACGCTCATTTTAATCTCTGGTCACGACGAACGCTAAATTGAGATTTTAAATTTTTTTGGAACACATTGAATGACAAAAAAAATCAAGCGATACAAAAAGCAACGTCAACATATTTTTTGTATGAAATTGTATAAGCTATATCGCACTAGGCGACAGCTGAACTACAATGCTAGGCAGCATGCGGCTAAGTTGATACCTTATCTGACCAAGATGAGTGAAGGCAATTTTGTAACGTCACGTAGCTGCAGTTCAAGTGCGGTATATCAAAAAAGTGCCGTAGAGTGCTACGCAGTGTCGCGCAGTTCCGCTGAAGTGCAGTTTCGTCAATTGCGGTCATACCTCTCAGCTTTTTTTTATGAAGGCGCTTGTGCATATGCGTACGGTTGTCACTTGCAAAAAAATATCCTAACAAATAGAAATACATACCTACCAAAGCCAATTGTTTTTTAGAAATTGGTCGAATTTTTAAATGCAGTTTTACTTTACCATCTCAGAAGTACCTACAAAAGAATTACCTAAATAAAGCAAAGAGATGTCCGGGAGTATTCCAAAAATAAGGCGATCTAAAAAAAAGTCAAAAACTCTGTGTAGGTACATATTTCCATTCTGCAATTTTTTGTGTTTGGCAGAAACCTCAAACACAGCATTATTGTTTTTGCAAATTAGATCATTTGAAAATGAAGTTAACTTGAGTAGGTACTTTTATTTGACGCATAAATATTTTTTAGTTAGTTGGAAATGATCATAGGTATTTGTTGTGTAGGTACATATCGTCGGTGCAACCAGAAAAGTGTGTAACTCCATACCTATTAGCAAATTTTACAGGAGATCATAGTTTTGAAGTTATTGGATTGATCTGCCTGAAATTCAAAATTCAGAAAATTTGGAGTTACACACTTTTCTGGTTGCACCGACGATAGATATACTGTCTTATATTATGCTTAAGAGTTGTATAAAAAACCTACGAAATCGAGTTACAACTTACAACCTACCAGCCTACAAAAGCATTCTTTTTTGGCGGCATGACTTATGTAGGCATGTTAAATATTTGTTACTAAATAGAAATTTAAAAGTCTTACGAGCTACTAAAAAACTTCAAAATATCAGATAAAAACGAAGTACTCACCATTATTAAAAACGAGCACCTTATGACCATAACCATAGAGGTATTAACGAAGTCTTTTGTGAATTGAAATCAAAAATTTACCTACTACCCGAAACTACAAATAGAAATATGTACAAAAACTTGTAAATAGTTACGAAGTTTTTAACGTTGAAAAACACGATCGTCAATCGCATAGAATTTCACTACGATCGAAAAGTTAAAATATTCCTAAGGATTGAGGCTTTGGCAAGGGTTCTTAAACGCAATCAAGGAAGTTCGTAGCACGAAATTAAATAGGCTCACTGACAACAACAACACAACAAAGCAATGTCCCGACCCGACGTAGTTCGAACTGTGATAAAGAGTAGATCGAAGTATCTATAAATGCTTGTATATTTTCCACCGAAGGTAATTATTTTATGTAGATAGGTTCACTGAGAGAAACACAAAATATTACAAAAAACAGCTAAAACGCATAAAATACAAAATTCAAATTTCATACTAGACATTCACAGAACTCGAGAACAAATTTAATTTTTAGCTGTTTATCAACACTTCACAATTCGATCGATTATTTTGGCTTTATTGCTCTTTATTTCCAAATAAATTTTGGTTTCACTTTAAGATAATGTTTTATTCTTTATTTTTTTAACAACTTCGATGTCGTGTGAATACTTATTTTCCCGAAAATTTAATTTAAACTATGCAGACAAATCATTACCAAATTAAACGCGAGTTTGAATTTAAAACAGTAAAAGTCACACACAAAAAAAAGAAGAGGACAGAGATATTTCCTTCTTCTATGTTTTGACATTTCATAGAGTGCATCCTATCCTTGTGCGAAATGAATGCATCCGATGTTCATTCGTTGGTTGCTACCAAAAATTAAAGTATACAATTTGCTACTCGTTATTATTTATCTTTTAAAACTAAAGGGTGATTTTTTAAGAGGTTTAGAACTTAAAAAAAAAAAAAAACACAAAAAATTCGAAAAAATGAATGAAATATTTATTTGAATCGATAGTTTGAACCTTGCAATTTAATGTTTAAAGATAATTTCATGCAAATGTTGACCGCGGCTGCGTCTCAGGTAGCCCATCCGCTGAGTCCAATTTTGGCATACTCTTTCACACATATCGGCCGGTATCTCACGAATGAATGCATGGATGTTGGCTTCCAGTGCGTCAATCGAAGCGGGCTTGTCCCTATAGACATTAGCCTTGACATACCCCCACAAAAAATAATCGAATGGTGTCAAATCGCACGGTCTAGGCGGCCAATTGACTGGCCCGAAACGTGAAATTAACTGTTCACCAAACTTTCCTCGCAATTGCGCCATTGTTTCGCGTGCTGTGTGGCATGTGGCACCGTCTTGTTGAAACCACATATCATGCAAGTCAAGAACTTCCATTTCGGGCAAAAAAAAGTTTGTTATCATCGCTCGGTAGCGTTCACCATTGACAGTAACGCTGCGATTCGCATCATCTTTGAAGAAATATGGCCCAATAATGCCGCCGGCCCATAAACCGCACCAAACAGTGGCTTTTTCGGGATGCATTGGTAGCTGTTGCAATGCTTCTGGCTGATCTTCACTCCAAATGCGGCAATTATGCTTATTTACGTACCCATTCAACCAAAAATGAGCCTCATCGCTGAACACAATTTTTCGATAAAAAAGCGGATCCTCGGCCAGCTTTCCAAGAGCCTTTTTTTTCAATAATTTGCAAGCGTTGTTCATTTGTAAGACGATCCATGGTTAAATTGCAAACCAAACTGAAGCTGTTTGACAGTGACACAAGGTACTAAACACACGTCAGCTGTCAAAACCAGTGTTGCCAAAACCAAACCAGCTAAAAAATCACCCGTTATTCTATTCTGCTGCAATAAGCTACTGAAAATTAGAAAAGAACTGCCAGAAATTAAGGAATCCTTAGTGCTTGAGTCATTTGAATAATAAAAAATAAACCTGTAAGATTTTAAAATGTTAACATGCTGGCACCAGTAGACATGAACGATGCCCAACATCCAAACCACAATCCAATCAGCAGTCTGATTTTTATGGATATGGCACTGCTTGGACATGGATTTTTGGGGTCCATTCGTTTTTTTTTTTTTTTCAAGACATGTTCATAGTCCGAGCATGGCTCATGCCCATTGGAGCCCGCATGTAAACTGTGGGCTCTACCTGCCATGAACGATGCCAAGACGATGAACATGTCTAATAAAAATCCAATGGAGCCAGAAAAATCCATGTCTTGTCGACGACATGTCGAAGAAAACCAACTTTTGAACACGACATGAACGCTGTTCAAAGCTTGGCCATAAGATTTTAAAGTTTCACGTGCATGTGAATTTTTTTCTGGTTTTGTTGTATCTAGAGGTAGCTGGATATTAAAAAAGTCTCTTTACTGTTATCTGGAGTCTAAAGGCCGTGTATTATTGCAAAAGATAGAAGTAGTGGTGAGAGAGAAATTAATAAACGACATGACATGATTTGCCCAGCGAGAAAAAATCTGCTGATTGTTGATTGGATTGTGGTTGTGATGTTGGAATCTGTATGGCCTGTGGGGTCGGGGTGTAAGAGTAGGTATTCATGCAACAGCGTAAAGTCGTCGTAAACGTGGTAAAGATTTAAACTTCGTAAATCTGTCGAATTTTCTATACAAATTGTGACAGAATTACGAAGTTTTAAACTTTACTACATTTGCGACGACTTTACGCTGTTGCATGAATACCCATATTATTTTAATTTATAATTTATTAAAAGATATAACAGTCTTATTCATAAACGCATCATAGATTGTGCATAGTGCTATGTGCTCGTTATAATGCATCTGAACGCAAAAACCTTATTCATAAAACTTATGCAACGTTACATAGACTCATTATAAGCTAAACGCGTTTGGAGGTTGAATAGTGGCAACATAAGGATATTTAAGTATCAAAATGTCATTAACACACACAAAACTGATATATTTCTATATATGCGCATATACACATCTATAATACCTATTCTTCCCAATAAAAACTGTGAGCGAAGGAAAAATGAAATAAAACAAATAATCTGATTATTTTCTCAAAAAATTTAATTTTCTTTTATTTATGCACATAAATGCGTAGGTATCTACTATTAACAATAACAAAACGAAAACTGAATTATAATACCAAAACAAAAATAAAGAAACTAAAAACAATCCAACCGGTGCGGTGGTGGCAGCAGCGCAGCAGGAAAAATGAGGGTTGTTTTGTTTTTTTTTTTATTATTAAAAATTCACGAGAGTAAATGGAATATCAAATTGCTATGAGTTCTTATAAAAACTTTTATATATATTTACTTAAAATGAGTAACGTATAGTAGTACAAAATTATAATTATAAACACAGAAATTGCAAAGACCGAACTGGAAGCATTTTTCTTTTATTGATTTTTCACAAACAGCTAATAGGCGTGTTTTATTGGAAAAAACTATAGCTAGCACAGTAAAATTTCCCTCGGTAAACAACAACAACCCCAAAAGTGTCGATAAATAAGGCAGCATAAAAGTGAATATAAAAGTTGAGATAAAGTTTCGTAAAGTTGAAACTAAGGTGGCGCTGAACTAAGTTATAAACAAATATTATTACTTGAAGGTTGGTAGCCTTTGCTTTTATGTAAAGATTTGTTCGAATTTTTAATGGCGAATAGTTTTGACATTAAGTGGCATGTCTGCCAACCTTCAGAAAAAATACAAAGTGAATATAACAGTGAGTATAGCGTTTTATTGGTGCTTGCATTGCTGCGCTAGCTATAAATACCAATAAAACGCACCTAATGTTTGTTTATGTGATGTGGAAGTAAAACGTAATAGATTTCCTCTTTTTGGTACTTTTTTTGACACAAGCGTTGCATAACTAAAATGGATGGGGAAATTTTTTATGAATAAGGATTTATGTAACGTTACATAGTGGCTACATAAATCCTTATGCAGTGCATAACACCCCGACTCCACAGGGCATTCAGATGCCCAACATCGCAACCCCAATCCAATCAACAAACAGCAGATTTTTTCTCGCTGGGCAATTCATGTCATGTCGTTTCATTTCCCTCTCACCACTACTTCTATTTTTTGCAATAATAAACGGCCTTTAGACTCCATATAAAAGTAGAAAGACCTTTTTAAATATCCAGCTACCTCTAGATACAAGGAAAACCAGAAAAAAACTCACACACACGTGAAACGACAAATCTCATGGCAGGCTTTGAACAGCGTTCATGTCTTGTTCAAAAGTTTGTTTTCTTCGACATGTCGTCGACATGGATTTTTCAGGCTCCATTGGATTTTTATAAAACATGTTCATAGTCTTGACATCGTTCATGGCAGGTGGAGCCAGCATGTAACTATTCATCTGTTTAGCGCATTCTAATGAATAAGGCTGATAACGAAATAATTTATGTTAAACCTTTTCTCGTTACTTTATAAAATTCCACAAAAGTGAGTTTTAATAGCGTGTACACTATCAGTCAAGAGTATTCACGTTTTGTGCGTGCTGCGTGAATAGAGTGTGTATACGGAAAATCATTCATACTTACGGAATAGGCCCCAGGCTTAGCGAAGGAAACATAAAATCAATCAATCACAAAGTTGAATTTATGTTGATTTCATTTAAAATTACAAATTTAACATTGGGCCTTACTAATAATCAAATTTAGTGTTAAGCTTAAAAGAAAATCTCCAGATTTAAGAAAATCCACATACCAATAACGAATTTAATCTCCAGTTTAGTCGTTAGCAATATGTCAAAATTTAATACATAGAAATCCATGATTAAAGTCGAACACTAAATAAAAAGTGTTGCCTTAGTACTGTTTTATGGTATTTAAATTTGTATTAATTCTTAAATCTGTTCCCAAGTTATCAGGTTGATTTCAATAGGTATAGGTATTGATAAATAATAAATAAATAAATTGGGTGGCACAACAGCTCGTGGAGAACCAGGGCCTAGTGACTTACAACTCTCAACCATTCCTGTGTGCGTGTTTTTGGCAGGAATGGAGGGGACCTACAGTTTTATGCCGATTCCGAACGGCTACATGAGAAGCACTTTTGAATGACAAACATACTCTTGGAGGATTTGTCAGTTCTTCGCAACAGGCAGTACCTCGGATAAAACATTTCTGTGCTTAGGTGAAATGGCTGGGAATCGAACCTACACTTTCGGCATGACAGTCCTACGCACCAACCATCATGCCACGAGGCATTGAATTGATGGGTTGGTTTATATCTTCAGATTTTAGTTTTATAGTGAAAAAGAAGAACTTGAGTTAGACGTATATACTTTATTTATTGTTTGTATGTTTATGTATTGCAACAGGAATAGATTATTTAATTTTTTCGAAAGTATTTGGTACGTCTGGATCTTACGTTAAATACGCGGTTGATTTGTTTATTCCGTTTTATTTATTTACATACCCAATTACGTATATCTAAAAAGTAATTTTTTGTGTTGAACGGCAGTCGATTTAAGATTTTTTCAGGTGTATAGAGCACACCTTTACACGTAAACATACCTAAAGTCATTCTTCGAATTACTTATCAGAGAAATAAATGTTTGAAAAGCGTTTCTCATAAAATGGCATGGTTTGGTAAAATATTTATGAATTCAGAAAGGCGTTCGTTTCATATTTTACTATAATTGAAAAGAATAAAACGCGAGAAAAAAACAGTGGAAACAACAGAACTCTGACCCCTAAAAAAATATTAAACAGATTGGCAGGAAGAGAAATATCACTTAAAATCCCGAAAGAAAATAATTTGTTGCAATTTCGTAGGTACTGATATGCGCATATGTCAAAAACCATTAAGTTAACTCAAAATATGCATGTTCTTGTATAATGTTAATCAACTATGTTCATAAAATAAAATTAATACCGTCCAAACCCTTTGAACTTATTGAATACTTTAGTACTGAAAAAGGTGCTGTTAAAAAACAATACGGCAATACTTATCTTCACTCTTTGAACAAAAAAAAAAAACAAATCGAAATTCATCTGTCATTTTGCCGAGCAAGAGGAAATTGTATTAAGATTTCAAATCGTTAAACTAGTGAAAAAAGCTTATTAAACTAAAAAAAAAGTGTTATATAATTAGTGTAATGAACACTAGAAATACTTTATTAAACAAAATATAAAAGAAAACACGTGGTGCTACGAAAAATCCTGTAAAAATGCCTATATTAAAGAGTGTACAAATATTTCATTTCACAAGCTAGTTTTTTTCTGATATTTCTACATAAAGTAATGTGAAGTGATGTTTTTAAATTTATTATATGATCGTAGAATACTTTTAAATTGAGATATTTCATGAAATTTTGCTTAAAAGAATCGATCTAATTTGTTGCAAATTAAAATATACTTCATTCGAGTGATTTAGTTGAGATTCATCTGTCAAATGAGAAATTCTCGTCCAGCAGGGACGGATTAAATTTTGTTGGTGGTGGCAAGGCACTCAAATCCTATTAGCGCTTCATGTGCAGAGTTATTTTTAACGTTTTGAATGAAATATTCTCAAAGGGATTTCTACTGTTGGCCTGGCCTTATCTATCATACCAGTTTTGTATTTTAATCAAGAAGTCAGTTTGAAAGTATTCTATGATAGTGTATTAACCTAAAAACACCACTTCACATAATTTGAATTGATATCAAAAATTTGTTCACTCCGCGTTATAGGTGTTTTTACATTGTTTAATACCGCATGTTGTCTTTTATATTTTTTAAAAATAAGAATGGCAAATATTCATTGTATTTTTGTTTTACTTTTTATTTAGTTTAAAAAGCTTTTTTTTGTTACTATTCTTACTATATAAAATGTCTGAACACTTTTTATAGCTCGGCAAAAAGCACCTCAATGATTTTTTTCTTTTTTTTGAAATGTTGCTTTCCTTGAGCGCCCCATAATTTAGCCATGTAACTGCACGCCGACCCTGTGTCATTGCATTTGTGTTTGTTTATTTCTTCTTCTTTGTTTTTACTTGAGTTATTGTAGTGTATGTTTTTTTTTGAGCATGTTTGATGGAGTTTGATGGAAATTGTAGTAGATTGAAGGAAAGTCGGAGGATTTTGTTAGCAAAAGGGTAAAATTGATTATTGGTAGCATTTTGTTAAAGCTCCACACTTAACTTTGATCTTAAAGTTAACTAATAGTCGACATTAGTGTTTGATTATTAGTAAGGCCCATTGATTATAAATTTAATAATATTAGGCCTAATGTGAAGTTTTTCTTAATGTGCACATTAAGGACCCGTTTTACCTACAAACGTGGTTCAAATTTTGATCCATGGTTCAAATATTTTTTACTGGCTGATATCGTCAGTATTACTGAGGTTCAACGATGGTTCAAGGTTCAAGTATGATATAGTAGCCAATTTAATGCCTGAACCATCGTTGAACCTCAGTCCATTCTTTAAAGTCGATGAGTTTAAATTGCTGAGCCACGACCCACGAGTTAAATATTTGTATAACTGTCCCTAAGGAAGTCAACAAAACACGCCTATTGATTGTTAAAAATATGTTGGAAACAAAAATTTTAGTTATGTTTTTGAGGACAATAAATAACTTGGTAGGGGAGGTGTTGTATAGATATAAAGTACCTCTACCCATGATGTAAAAACACCCCAATCAACCTTTATAACAATAAGGGCCAGTTTGTTCACAGTGGGTTAAATCAGCAATTAGATTATCACTGATTTTGTTAAACCCATAGTTATGAATCTGTGATAATCAGAGAGTGTTTGTTCACTCAATTTTCAGTTTGATTAATAAATCATAGTTTTTCCAATAATCTTTCCATTTTCCAGTCTATCTGTCAATCAATTGTCAGACATATTCCGTCATTAACTTATTTCAGTGTGAGTGAGCTTTCGAAAAAAACATTTTTTGTGCAAAAAAAACACGGAAAATCAGTGCTTGAAATATAATGTTGTGTTCAATTTAAGATTATTTCCTGTTAAATTACTATACAGAATAGCTACACACGTGAAATTTGTATTTATTTTAATGCGGCTAATTGATTTTTTTTTCCAAATATATAGTTGAAGTGTGTAGGTAGTGCTGGCATTTTGTGAAACCTAGTGATGGGATTTTTTCCCAGTTGTAGTTTTTCTATGCATATTTTATATTAGGCCTTGCAAAAAAGCACTTTATTTTTCGATAGTAAATAAAATAACTACAATTTGTAGTAAAATCTGTACAAATTGGTTATTTTTTTCTTGCAAGATGGACGATTCTTGGTTTCTCTTCATTCATGTTCTTTGTTCGAAGGAATTTAATAGATTTTGTTTCTCTTTTTTATACCTACGCTTAGGAAAACCAATGATGAACAAACGAAATTCCAGAAAATCTTTGATTAAATCATGCTAATCAGACAGAATCGGCGAATTAGTGATTTCTCCAATTAAGTGCTCAAATCATGGATTCTCTGTTTAAAATTTTGCTGAACAAACGCATTCAATGATAACCAACTGGAATAATCATTGATTTAAGTTGACAAGGTGTGAACAAACTGGCCCTAAGTCTTTGTCCAGCATATGGTATCTAGTGTGCTTTATTAAGTTTAAATGGTTCTCCAACCTTCTCTGCAGATGAAGCTGGAGATGGAGACCATAGCTTTCTATATTCCAGTTTTTTTTTATGCAACATAACTCTGTATTCCATTACTCTGAATCCAAACTTTTAAATTAGAATTATGTAATAGTTTTGAACAGGTTTTTTTTTTTTGTTCTTTTATTTAATTAACAAACACTATAAGGTGTTGTTTGTAAAGAAAAACGTTGAACAGATAAAAAAAGGTAAAAACAAAATTAATAACTAAAATAAAGATGAAGATTCTTCGCTTACTTTTATAAATATTCAGTGTGACTTAAAACTATTTCTGTTCTTAAGCTATCAGGCTCATCATTTAGTGGGGATGTATCACTTAGTGTAGTATAGTTATAGTAAGCAAAAACTACTTAAGACATACACTTTACAAAATTAAATTAAAAAACAACAAATCAGTGAAAAGATTTTAACTATTAAACACATTAAGAGCATAAACTGGTCTTCAATATAGTATTGAGACTATTTTTACTTCTTATTTTAATCAAATGCTTAATTTGTTTATTTTTGAGTGGGTTTTTACTTTTAGGAATATGTTCACCGTTTACCGTTCTGAGCTCTAGCTTCTTGCACTTTTGACTAAACATAATATTCCTTTCTCAGACCACCAATAAGCTTATAAATTCCCGCTTTACTTTTTCGTACTACGACTTTAAGGCGCCTGTGCCAAGCTTTGACACTATGTATTTTGAGTTCTAAGGAAGGTATCCGTTCTTTTCGTTGGATTATTTTAAACCGACCAAAATTCAGAAGAATATTTTGGATTTAATATTTTATTTCTTTTTTCCTCAACCCAGGTTGAAATTTGTATTGTATGCTCGCGTCTTCTTCAAAATAACTATATGTTACCTGGTATACTATACAGAGACTTCGTGCGGTGAAACGAAAGCTATACTTTTCATTATCAAAACAATTTCCAAAATTCTATAACCCTTTCAGACCCAGGGAAAAAAAGTCAACCGATTTCGCTCTAATTTTCAGAAATGAGTCTTGTGACCATTACATTCCACACAAAAAATAAAAAAAATTCTTGCATATACTCCTGTCAGGATAAAAAGGACACACACTTTTGTGTAGGTTGGGATGTAAACGCTACAAAAAACAAACAGAAAACTATGGTTTTGATAGATTTTTATTTCACTTGTTTTGATTTAAAATTCAATTCAAAAATCATAGACCAAGAGCCGACAGCAAATTTTGGGAGTGGAGGTATAACCAAAATCAAAGTATGAGGGATTTTAGGTACATGTATCGTGATATGGAACATGAAAGTCTGGCAGGTTTTTTTCTCAGCCTTTGGTGGGGGTGGGGGTTTAAAACCCGCTTGGTTTCCTATTTATATGGTAGTGTCATTAACACTTCAATTTACTTTTAAAAAATAAACTCGTCGTAAACATCGTAAAGTTTTAAACTTCGTAAATCTGTCAAATTTTCCATACAAATTGTGACAGAATTACGAAGTTTAAAAGTTTACAATGTTTACAACGACTTTACGCTGTTGTATGAATACCCTTATTATTTATGTAAATATGTGTTATTAAACAAAACTTCATAAATTGCACAAAAAATTGACGGTAATTCAAAAAACAAAACAAAAATCATAAATGATAAAAGAATTATTATTTTGCTAGATAAAAAATTGTTTTGATAATTATAAAAAATTGTTTTGATAATTATCAAAAATTATTTTCAGAATTTTGGATACAACATTATGTATGTATTTACAGGATTGTGTTTTTAGAAAACAGAATTTTGGAAACTAAATTTTGGTACTTACGGAATTTTTGATTGACAGCGTTTGTATTGGAAGCACCCTATAATCTAGATGGTTCTTAAAATTAATCTACTACTTTATTGTAATGTCTTTTAGTATTATTCTTATACATATGTAATAAAATCGATCTCTTCTTCTTTCAACCATTCAAGGTAACACACGCTGTTTTATTATCTCTGCTTATAGGTTATGGGTCCAGAGTCCACAAAGAAAATTTTTTTTGGTTACAATTATTTATTCAATAAACTTTTACAATACATTTTAAAGTAAAGCTTTAATAAATAAACAAAAAAAACCGAATTAAGATGTTTAAGTCGGAAGCAAGCACGATTTCCATTGCTAGACTGCAAGGTAGGGAAAACTACCCAACCTGGAAAATTACTGCGCAGGCTTTCTTAGATCTGGACAATCTTTGGACAACTACAATTGCCTATGAGGTGAATGCAGCAGGAAGTCTTAAAACTGCAGTGGATCCCGAGAAAGACAGAAAAGCGAGAAGCAAATTAACTCTAATGATTGATCCTTTGTGCTACTTCCACATTCAGGGGGCAAATACGGCCAAAGAGTTGTGGCAACAGCTAGCAAGTGCCTACGAGGATAGTGGATTAACACGTCGGGTAGCACTTCTGCGTAAGCTGATCACAACAACCCTTGCTAATTGCGGATCCATGGACGTTTTTGTAAAGGAAATTATCACCACAGCACAATCTCAAAGCAAACTGGTTTTAAGCTCAAAACGTTACGCTCTGATAACGGCAAGAGGAGTTCTTGAATCGCAAGTTTCAACAAACACTGCAGAAAAATGGCATTCACCATCAAACAACTAATGTGCACACTCCAGAGCAAAATGGCTTGGCCGAACGAAATAACAGATCAATAGTTGAAAAGGCAAGATGCATGCTTGCGGATGCTAAATTACCGAAATTATTTTGGGCTGAAGCCGTAGCCTATTCGGTGTACCTACTAAACCGCTCGCCATCAAAAAGTACTGGTTAAACACCAGTCGAGGTTTGGAGTAATAAAATTCCTGATTTAGCACACATTAAAGTGTTTGGAACGACGGCTATGGCACACATTCCGAAAGATTTGACAATCACACCAAAGGTTACCGTCTATTCGACCCAGTAAAGGGTTGCGTTTTTAAAAGCCGTGATGTATCATTTATTGACGAGGAGTCAAATGTTGCTGAATACACTTTAAAACCCCCGAAGTCAGAACGAAGTCAAATTAAACTCTATAATCCGAACGAGGTCGAAGACGAAGCGAAGTCATCGGAAATAAGCAGCGCTCCAGAAGATTCAAACCCAAATAGAAATGCGGACAAAGATGAAGAAAACGAAGCTAGCAGCGAGTTCGAAGATGCAGTTTCTGAAGATGATTCCCAAATTGGAGTCACATCATTTAAACCAACCACATCTGCGCTCCCTCAGCAATCCAACTCTAACCGACTGCAGCAGCAGGTGTTGAGGCGCAGCGAAAGGGAGCGCAAAATACCAGGCAAGTACAATGATTTTTTATTGGAAAGCATTGATTCTTCCTCTTTCTCTATTCCCGAAGGTCAAACTGAAGCAGATCCAGAAGAAGACGTGTCACAATGTATGCAGGATTCATTCGATGATATGGAACCTTTGCTAGGTTTCACAGGTCTTGTACTGCCACCCACATCGTACGAAAATCTCTACCATGATGACCCAGCGACGCCAGAGGAAGCATTATCTCGACCTGATGCGCACCATTGGAAGCTGGCCATGGAAGAGGAGATGCAGTTACTACTCGCAAATGACACATGGTCACTTGAAGAACTACCCAATCATTGAAAGGCAATAAAATCCAAATGGATTTTCCGCACCAAATGTGACGTCACTGGAAACATCGAACGCTACAAGGCCAGGTTGGTCATAAAAGGATACTCGCAGCGAAAGGGGGTAGACTTTGAGGACACATACTCACCTGTTGTCCGCCACAGTTCCCTGCGTACCTTTTTGCAATTGCAGCTCAATTGGGACTAAAGGTAGAACAAATGGATGCTGTTTCTGCATTTCTCCAAGGAAACCTATCCGAAGAAATCTACATGGAGCAGCCTGCGTATTATAAAAGTAAAGACAGCCCATCATTGGTATGTCATCTAAAAAAGGCCTTATACGGACTGAAACAGTCTAGTAGGGTCTGGAACCTTGAACTAGACAAAACATTAAAATCATTTGGATTGGAAAGATCCAAGCACGACCCGTGCATATATTCCAAAACAAATAACGGACAGCTACTTATCATTGCTGTCTACGTGGACAATTTTTTGCTATTCTCGAACAACACCAATTGGCTTGATCAAATAAAAGTTACACTTCATCAGCAATTCAAAATGAAAGAACTTGGAATTGCAACACAAATTCTTGGCATGCGAGTAACTATGTCTGATTGTTCAATTGCTGAAGATCAAGAGCAATATGTTGAAAAAATTCTTCAAAAATTTGGTATGGAGAAAGCTAAGCCAACAAAAACAGCAATGAATACAAGCGAAAAATTATCACTCGAAGATAGTGCAACCGAACCCAAGGACATTGAATCAATGAAAAATATTCCGTACCAGGAGGCAATTGGTTGCCTTATGTACTTATCGCAGTGTAAACGACCCGACATTTGCTTTGCGGTAAATCTACTCAGCCGATTCAATTCCAACCCAGGACCTCGTCACTGGCTTGCTGTTAAGCACTTCTTTCGCTACCTACGTGGTACATCATCATTCAAGCTCAAATTCGAAAAGGGTGGAAAAAGTGATATAGTTGGATACACCGATGCTGATTGGGCAGCTAATGTTGATGATCGGAAGTCTACTACTGGATTCGTTTTCATAGCTCAAGGAGGAGCTATTTCTTGGAGTTCCAAAAGACAACATACAGTAGCCCTTTCGTCATGTGAAGCCGAAGCACTTTCAGCCACCATACAGGAAGCGCTTTAGTGGACCGGCCTTGTGAATCAATTAAACCGGAAGATGAAACCACTTCAAATCCCTTGCGACAACCAAAGCACAATTGCGATAGCATCAAATGCAGGTTTCTATCCCAGGACCAAACATATTGATATACGCCACCACTTCATCCAGGATGTACTGAACCAAAACAAAGTGAAAGTTGACTACATAAGCACTAATGAGCAAGTCGCAGATGTGCTTACAAAACGCTTTGATGCAACCAAACACGAGTCCAAGAACCATCAGCTTAAGGACGAGTATTGGAAGCACCCTATAATCTAGATCAGCTATACTCAACCTGCGGCCCGCGGGCCGCATGTGGCCCGTCGAGTATTTTAAGTGGCCCACCTGGCATACTTACATAAATATGCCATTGCTTAGAAAAACTGAATACCATAAATCAAAATTTACAGCCGTTTGGAAAAAGTGCCAAACTAAATCATTTTGAAAATAACACCCAAAAAAAGACTAAATATTTTTGATGATATTTCCTAATTTCATCGCTTTCTTTTATAAAATGCCCGAAATAATAAATCAAATGAGAAATAAAACCCAAAATAGGAACATTTCCAAACAATGAGTGTTGCCAGTGAAATACTTCAAATTTGAAAGAAAAGTGGAACTAGGTCCATGGACAAACGAAGTATCGCTTTAACGAATGACTGATAGGGTTCTCATTTGGTCCTCCCGTAGCGTCCGGAAGCATCTCAAATGTTTCTGTAAAAGTTCATTTATCATTTGGCACTAGATGACAGTTCTTCTTCTGAAAAGAAGAGAGTGACGATTCTGGATTTAAGAAAGAATAAAACAAAAAGCACGAAAACATGCGATCAATTGAAGCGTCAAAATTGTCAAATGTTATTTGTTATTTAATTTTGGAATTGCCAATGTGCATTTTCATTATACTAAAATTTGGAGCCATTATGAAAAAAAGAGATAGACCAGAATTTTTGCTTAAGTAAGGAGTTTAATCCAAATAAAAACTCAAGCGGCAGACATTCAATATCAATACTCAGAGAACAGCTCTGTGAACTGTTCATCACCAAAATGCAACAACCAAGTGCACAAATACAACCAAACTTCGGAGTCAAGAAAAGAGATGCATTCTGGAATCTGGATCGGAGAGCTCCGGAGAGTTCTTCCGGATTACCAAACCGAAAACGTTATGACAAAGCAAATATTTTGCTAACTTGTGAAAGGCACTGATTTTGCAGCTGATAACTAAAATCGCAAGTAATTTTGAGAAGTTTGACCGGTTTTGCTCTTAAAAGTGAAGACACAAACTAAAAATAAAACAAGAAAACTTTGAATTGAGCGACCACAACATAAATTGTTCCTGACAGAAAAAAAAAGTCTGAAAGTCGACGCTGTGCTGCGCTGGATTGAAAAATTAACCTATCTTGGATCTACATACGTTTGAGAATCATCGTTTTCTATCCTTCAAAAAATGTGTAAAGAAATAAACGAATTAGGTTAGCATGCAGGAACAAGCCAGATCTTGAAAGTGTCCTAAATTTCAGAAATCAAATTAGTTTTTGTATTAAAATTCACTCTAAAGTACTAACCACCTAACTGCAAAAATTATTTCATGTTGCGGCCCGAGGCCACATAACTAAAACGCCTTTGTGGCCCTTATGAAAAAAAGGTTGAGTATGGCTGATCTATATGGTCCTTAAAATTAATCTATTACTTTATTGTAATGTCTTTTAGTATTATTCTTATATGTAATAAAATCGATCTCTTCTTCTTTCAACCATTCAAGGTAACACACGCTGCTTTATTAACCGTTTTCCTTTGGAGGTGGCGAAGTACTTACGAGTAGATGAAAACCCTAATCTAGTACTATCAACTGCACATGCTCTCATGCGCGAGTAGATACATTTTACATGGGAAAGCAGTTTGATGTGTTCCATTGAAAAAAGCTGGCAAAGTACTTGCAAGTACTTCGCCACCTCCAAAGGAAAACGCCTATTATCTCTGCTTATAGTTTGTAAATACAGATTTTCGAAATACAAAATTTTGAAATCCAAATTTTGACACATACAGAAATATGACTTCAACCTCTTATTTATCATTAGCTGTGTTTTTTTCCTTGCCCGAATGGGCTTGGACGAAAAAAACGATGTCGGGGCTAAGCAATTTACATTTTAAAAGCAACAATAACTAAGCCCCTTCGGGCTTAGCTAAGCCCAGAGAATTTTCGGGGCTTAACTTAAGCCCAGAGAAAAACTGCGTTATCGGCATGAATTTCGTACATGTTATCTATAGTTTGTATGGAAACTCCATTTTTTTTCTGCAATGGTGTCGCTTAGCCCCGATGTCGTTTTTTTCATCTGATTCCCCCGGGCTTACAAAAAAAAAACACCTATTATAGCCTAGAAACAAAGTGATGCCAAGGGATTATAAGCGCTTATTAAAGTTCAGTTGTATGTTCTATAGTATACTTTAGTTATGCTATGCTTGAGTATGATCAAAGACCGTATAATACCAAGATATTGCATCTGGTGTAAAAATTCGCAGTCAAAGCGCTAGTACTGTGACGACCCCAGTGGTGACCCCATAGATGTGTGAGTGAGAACCCCGTCTATGTATAAGTTTTACAATCGTTGGTGGTGCGGTCGCTGAGTCGTGGGTCTGCGGCGAATAAAGGCTTGCATGTCTGTATGTGTTATGTGAGTTCGAATGTGAATGAGGATGTGATACAATACGTGGGAATGTTTCCCTTCCCCCGACCGACCGCATCTAAAGCTGATTTTTGGTGGTTGGTTGAGATGCGGCATCTTGGTATTATACGGTCTTTGGTATGATTTACCTTTTTCATTTATCCATTAGTCTGTTACTTTGCAGAAGACGTGTCTTAATAGGCATTTTCCTTTGGAGGTGGCGAAGTACTTACAAGTATTAGCCATTAAAGAGAATATTTTAGTGTGTTTTCCCTAAAACACATTACTTTTATTAAAAAACAAAGCAATAAGTACATACTTACAGTTCATTTTCAAATAAAGATGTTTTAACAAAAAGATTCATCTAAATTCGTTTTTAAACATACATTTTGCAAGCCCATATTTACGCAAGTCTATACAAGTCTACGCAAATGTAAGATGATTAACACAAGCCTACGCAAGTATACTTAAGTCCATGCAAGTCAACGCATTTCTACCCAAGTCTTCGCAAGTCTGCGCAGGTTTGCGCATATTTACGCATGTATGTACATATTTATGTTAGTTCAATCATGTTTAAGCAAGTCAACGTAAGTTTGCGCATATATTCGCATGTGCATATTTAAGCAAGTTGACGCAAGTCTACGCAAATTTACGCTAATTAACACAAGTCTACATAAGCTGACGCAAGTCTACGCAAATTTAAGTTTACGCATGCTTTTGCAAGTCCAAGTTTACGCAAGACTACGCAATTTCAAGCATATATACGCATGTGTACGCTAGTTAACGCAACTCTACGCAAGACTACCTTAGTCAACGCAAGTTTACGCATATAAACGCATGTGGATATTTACGCAATATACGCTTGTTAACGGAAGTCTAGTGTGCGTAAGCCTTCGCTAGTTTACGTATGTGCATATTTGCGCATTTGCACGCAAGTCAACGCTACTCTACGCAAAGGCTTCGCAAAACTAGGCTAGCCTTCGTAAGTCGTTGGTCTTTCCATGCCAAATCACCGAGATTTTGACCCGACCCTCTTCGATTTATGTAGCTCATTTTTTGATATGTTGTGGTATGTATTGAAAACAACTTGCCTACCAACTTTCATCCTTATATTCCAAACCGGTAATGAAAAATCGATTTTTTTAATTTTTGAGAACATTTCTTTCAATTAATAATTGACAAGTAATTAATATTGATATCTTAAAAGGTAGGGTATCATTTCTTTCGTCACTGTATGTAGTTTCAGGAAAAAAATTTCAAAAATTGAAAATATTTTGGTAACAAATTGATTTTGGACTTAAAAGTTGCGTAATAAAGAGTAGAATTTTTGAAATAAAAAAAATCGAAGAGGTCGCACTTTTTGAAAACGGCGATTTAAATTTTCAAACGTTAATAACAGGGCTATAATTACTTTGAATAAGTTTTTTTTTTCCTGAAACTACATAAAAAGACAAAAAAATGATACCCTACCTTTTAAGATATCGATATTAATGACTTGTCAATTTTTTATTGAAAGAAATTTTCTCAAAAATTAAAAAAATAAATAAATAAGAAATCGAAGAGGGTCCAGGTCAAAAACTCGGTGACTTGGCATGGAATACCCCACATACATATACCAAACTGAAACATATTCTCTATTTTGTTTTCTTATCAATATCACTTATTGCCTCCCATTCCTGATCGTCAATAATCGTTAGTATTTCATTCTACCGAACTTTAACAAAATTATTCTGTTTTTGGCCTTATTTCACTGGAAACTATTTAAATTAATTTTTAGTTTATATTTTATACCAGTGATTCCCAAAGTGGTCCAAGTGGACCCCCAGGGATCCACAGGAGATTCGCTACGTTGACATGAAATAAAAATGAGAGTTCACCAGTTGCAAGTCGGGGTCAGGAAAATGTATCTGGTTTCGATAGTAAATGTATCTGGTTTCGATAGTAAAGCACGAAAATATAGACTTGGCCTTATATGTCAATGAATGCAGATTACCTACACTAATCAAAAAAATTAAGGGAACAAAAAAATTCCAAATTTGTCGGTGATTTTTCACAGGCTGTATTTCAGTGAATAATGGTCGTATTGCTATTTTAAAAAAAGGGGTTTTGAAGCTTTAAGAATTATGTGTAAATTCATAAACGTCAAATTTTTCCGCATCACTGCTTTTTTGCGATGCTGATGCGCAACGCAGCTGATGCTGATACAAATGCATCAGCAACAACGCATCAAGAATTTTCTTGATTCTAATTTGCTTGAAGTAATAATGAATATGTTACGCAAAAAGTGATGCGAGTTTGATGCATTTATGAATGTTTGGCGGAAATGATTGTGTATCATTGCTGCAACGATGGGTTTGTGAATTTACACTATGATTCTAATTTTCAAAATTGTTGGCTAAAATTTTTTAGTAGCTTCTCATGCAGTCCTATCAATAACATTCGTAGAATAATATTGTTAGTTTTTTGCTTTTTCTTTGGTCCGCGGGCTTGAACAAAATTTGTTCAGTTAGGCTGGCATATGGATCACATAGCTTGTTTATGTAGCATTAATTCCCTTTTTTGTTTGCAAAGTATATTTTAAAAAGATCAGCCACTGTTACTTATAAAAACTTGCATATCATCGGCTTTCTGTCAAAATCTCATAAATCTTAAAATGCCATTCCAATGTATTTCAGATCAAAATAAATCACAGAATTGAAATATCAATATCTCGTGATATCAACCAGTTTAAAAACCCTTTGCGGTCTAAGAACTCCATTTTATTACCTTTTAATTTGTTTTTTGTGTCTTCTAATCAATTTTTCAAAACAGACTTACGAGGCTTTGAAATCAGAAAGCCGACGACGATATTCGATATTCAGTGCAACGTCTGTCAAGACTTGCAAAGTGGCGCCCGAATTTAGGGTTGGAGTTCAGCTGCGACGCAGATTTCAATCTTAAGATCTAATCTTCGCATTTTTTGAAGTTTTTTGGGAATACGGTAAAAATGTTGCAGCAGGGGGTCTATCGCAACCAGGTTAATTTTTGACAGTGGTCTACGAGAAAAAAAGTTTGGGAACCTCTGTTTTAGACTAATACGAAACTTAAATTAAACTTTTTGACCTTTCATAAAAAAAAAACACGCAAATGAAATCAAGACAAAACTTATATGGCCAAAAATACAAAATTCGTTTTTTCAACGTTTGTTTTCTTCATTTATAATATTTTCAATTAGTCCGATCTGGACCGACAATCGCACATGCCAGCCAAATTAATTAATATTAGGTATGGACCTACTTTATTGATTAAACTTATATATAATTCAAAGCTTTCACTTAAATAAAAATAAAATCTAATAATTCATTTAAAACAACATTTACTGCAGTTATATTAATAGTCATGTTATAATTTTAGAGAAGAAGTATATGATGTACATATGTACTTCTTATGAGAGATAAATTATTATCCTTTTAATAGTATGCGCGTCGAGGGTTATTCTGAAAAAAAAAGATATTAAATATAAATAATTTGTATACAAAATAAAATTTACCAATGGATTTGGTCTAAATCTATATGCGAGCATCATTCTCTTCCGATAAGCGTCATATTCATTGTCGCAGTCTTCAGGTGCTGCAGCACTTGCGACACCTAAGCCCTGATGTCCATCTCGCTGCGGAGCCCTAAAAGACATTTATTTTAAAACAAGTCTGCAAGAAAAAAATAATGTTTACTTATTAACAGGATCAACGATCCCCGTTCCAGCCGATCCCAGACCTTGGCCCTCTTTCCAACCAAGCTTCTGCAGCATTTGAAAACCAACATTATCTTCGCGAAGTTTGTACTCCTTATAATCGCTTAAGTCCGGTAGTCGATTACTCTTCTTAGCTTCATATTGCTCCATGAATTTCTTTAGTTCTTCTGGCGGAAGAAAATCACCAATATGATGCTTGCCTTCAGATTGCTTAGTAAGTGCCGATGCCCACGCATTTGTGGCTTCCATTTCAGCGTTGCGTAACTTGTGTTCCCAAGTTCCTCCGGTCACATCTTCATCGGAATCATACTCGTACTTGAATTTTCCAGACCTTGCTAGTCGATCGATTTCTTGTCGCTTTCTCAACATGTCTTGGTACAGTAGATTGACCTTAAAGTGCTCCTCACACTTTCTCCACTCGTCCTCTTCTAATTCTGTTGTACCGTAGTTTTGTCGGGCGTATTGCAGCAATGCTGGGTCTGTGCGTTGCACTCCGGACAACACCGGTTTGTTTTGGTTAGCTATAGTAGTACATATAACAGGTGGTACTTCCTCAGACTTTTCCCCCCAGCGACTTTTCCGTTGTTTTTTCTTTTCTTCTCGCTGACGCTCCTCTTCCATAATCTCGTTGCGACACTCAATTCGTCGCTTGAGGTTATCGCGATTGCGATCCATCATGCCACGCATGTACTCATCATCGGAATCTTCATCGCGATCCATCACACACTCAGGATCATATTTATCGTCAAATGTGGTTGCAGATTTAGCCAAATCAAAGTGTTGCATTTCATCTTGCTCGAACAACTCCTGTTCCTGCTGTTGTTGGTCCAAACGTGAGGCTTCCAATTCTTTGCGGTAGCTAATATATTCCTCAGAATCCTTCTCAAAGATAAACCTGAAGATTTAAAATGAAATGAAATTAATTTGTTTAATTAAACTATAGTATAGTCGTAATGTTAATTTTTGCAATAACAATAACAGTTGACTCAATTTTTGTTTTCTTTTGTTTAGGTTTTTTTTGCTCGCAGTGCAGAAGAGCAATAGTAAGGTTTTCCATTCATTTTTCTCCACCATCATGACACATGTTGACATCAATCATTTTCAAATCCAATCCGGTGAGGTCCTCTTGGTTTAACACATTTTTTCTTTTAAATAGTTTTCGAGGTACGACCCATTTATGGTAACGTTTGACTTTTTTAATTTTAATATTTAATTTTTAAATAAAGAAATGAATATTTTCTACTAATTGAATTGAACTGCTTGATATGTTTTGTTTACAAAAAAATAAATACAACTAAATTATTGCACTGCCAAGTTCGATAAAAAAAATAATTAATGTGTATGCAAATTTTTTTAATCTCTTGAGAAAAAGATTGAAATGAGGCAGATAAAATTGAATAAGTCAGCACTATCATGAATTCCATCGTAATCGGAAACTTTTACGAATCTCGAAAAAGCTATCGCTAAATCCGTTCGTTAATTGCAATTTGTATGAGATTTTTCGATACGATGGATTCTATGATAGTTCGGTATTCATAACAACCTTCCGATTACGATGGAGTTCGTGATATGGATGGGTATAAACAGATAAGACATAAGGATCAAATAAAACATAATATGCAAACACAAACTCAAGACATTAAATTAGAAGACCTTGTAATTAATTCAAATTTGTAGATCGTATTAAAGCTACAATTATTGAAAGTCAATTTCAAGAATGCATAAAACATGAATAGAAATATCGAATGCTTATTTTCAACAATTTCTAGAAAATGTTTTATATACATTTTTGTTAAGATTTCGCAGTTCAAAACATATTCCTCTCAATATACGGTCAATTTTGTTATTAAAGGTGGAAAGAATAGTTGGAACAATTTTCGTTATAGCAATAACATAAAACAACAGCTGCCACAAGAAAATAAGTAATAATAATTGTACATTATACCCTGCCAAGTTCTCAAGCAAAAACTTAAACCTCAAAAGTTAAAACGGTTTGAAACGAATGAAAGTAACAACTTATAATATATGTATGTTAAAGGTAGGGCCGTGGAAAGCCTACTGAGCGAAAGGTATGTTATGTCAATCTTTTGAAATGGTCAAAATTAGAACTGCCCAATAAAACAAAGAGTTAACTTTAGAGACATGACTACTTGTACTTTAGAGGCTTTGTCACTAGTATTCAACTGAGATAAACGTCTAAAACCTTATTCATAAACGCATTTTAGAGACTGCATAAAGTCACAATACCTCCAAACGAGGAAACGTTATTCATAAAAGTTATGTGACGTTGATTAGAGCCATTTTAAGCTAAATGCCTTAAAAGTATTCAACCTCTTACATAAGGATATTTTAATATGACATCTTAACGTAATAGAGTTCTCTTTTCGGTACTCTATTTGACACAAGAAGATTTTAACTAAAATGGGTTCGAAAATGTTTTATGAATAAACGCAACGTTGAATAAAGCCTTAATAAGGGTGTATTAAAGGCATATTTTGTGTTGATGCCAGCAATGAAACGGTTCGTAGAAGTTTGAGAGAACATGCTCAAGCAGCCAGAAGCCCACGAACGGTAAATAAATAAATAATCCCACGCCTCTATCCCCCCCAGATACCGCACGCGCTGGGGTCCATTTACACCGAGTACGACGCAAATTCGATTGCAAGTCGTATCGGCACTTATTTATGTATTAAAAATTAAATTATGTTAAAATAAAGATAGTTATTATGCTATGTTGTTGCCAGCATAGCACAACAACTTCCTTTTAAAGCGATGCGAAGGATATTATTACTGAGAGATAAGAGGTTGGGTCTGCTTAATACATGCAGTTACAAAAATTTAAAAAGTAAAAAACAGAAAAAGTAAAAAAAAAAAAAATATTAAAAAAAGGATCTAGCAAAAGCAGATCGCTAGTTGAAAAGTCAAAAAAGTACATTGCCGACATAAAACAATGTAACACAAGAAAAAGCACTAATGTCATTTTTCCGCACACAATAAATGGCCTGGGTAATTTATTGTGTGCGAAAAAAAGAGTGTAGACTTCTCCAAAAAATATGCAACAATTTTCAACTTCGTTCATCGAACAGCGTACTGCAGAACGAAAAGTAAAACTAAATTTTTCGTTTATGATTTCGTTTTGTCATTTTTGTATGGGATTTTTCGTTTCGCATTAGCAGCGTACTAGGCTTAAAGTAAAACAAAATTTTTCGTTTATGATTTCGCTGTGTCATTTTTGTATTTTTTTTTTATTTTTCGTTTCGCATCAGCAGCGTACTAGCACAGATACTAGAGTTACATAGATATCGCATCCAGTACACAAATAAAAATTACCATTTTTTCAATATTTTGTGATTGCAAGCTCTTTTGTTTCGTCCTCAAAAATCGAATCGGTTGATCAAACTACTGATGTCTTGTTGTTGACGTTTTGTATTTATGTCTATGTATGTAAATCTATCTTTTTTAACATCATATGTGGTCCATAACTCACACAATATTGATGTAACTGGGATGTAGCTCTACGTCCCACGATAAAAAAGTAGTCATTTTTATTTGCTCTGCGTGCGATATCTATGTAACTATAGTATCTGTGGTACTAGGCTTGTGGATTTTCATCGCACTACTATTTTTTTGATCGCTGTATTTCAAACATTCTTCTATAAATTTGAAAATATCGGATCAAATATTAACTTTGAAACTTTTTTTTTTTTGAAAATTAAAGCTTAAAAACACAAATTCTAAAATCATATGGGTATTAATTTGTTTAAAATTAAGGGATCACCTTTTTCAATTTTCATTTTTTGATAAGGGGTACTACTATTGAGCGCAGCTGTATATCGCAAGTAAAAAAGTTAAGTTGGGTTACTTTTGGTTTAGAACCGACTAAAGTTTAAAATATGGTTGCTGTGTCAAACGAAACGGGTGAACAAAAATCTAAACAGATTTAGAATTAAAAATCAAGAACAAATTGTGATTGCATTAAATTTATTGAAAAGAACTTTTATTAGCACTGCGAACATGCATACATTTTTCAAAATAAATTTGATTTAACTTCATTTTAGCACAAAAATGAGTCTTTAAGCAAAATGATTGACATGCTTGACGATGAAATCAATTAAATTGAAAATATATTATTATACGAATTAAATCAATTCCAAATCGAGAAGCAAACGAAAGAAACCCGCAAAATAAAAACATTGTGATTTCAGCTGTGTTGGACAGAAATATAAACATACCGCATCACTGCCAAAAACAATTGTTACAAAATTGTACTATTAATGTACTTTTTTAGTCAAATTTTTTTTTTGTAGGCAAGCGTTTCATTTAAAGTACAAAAACTCTATTTGCCAGGAGAAATGCAACATGAGTTTTGTCGTGTTGCCGAACATTTGCGTTTACGAACTCGACATATATCGAGGAGATGAATTGGAAAAAGGTTACTTTTGGAATAACTTTGTGGCGCCAAAAAATTAACTTAAAGGAACTGTTTTGAATTAAAGAATCGATAAAAGTAAGATATATTCAACTTTGGTTAGAAAAAGAATGCACTCGAAAAAGTCCCAAATGAAATGCGGAATAAAATAAATTTTTCAACATTTGTGTTTGACCATCGTAAGATAATGACCAATCCGGAGGTTTACATTTTCTAACATAAAGAATCGTGACTGTTATGAATAACTTCCAATAACTAGTAAAATTGTGGAATAAAGTGGATGTCTCTTTCTAAGGTTTTGAGTCCGGAGATTAGTGCAAATGCCGGTGCAAATAAATTTGAAACAAATTACTTCGTAAAAATATATCGTAAGCACGATTTATTTATTTTGGTTTAAAAATGTCATTCATTCATGTTCATATTCAAAGATATTATCGTAAATAAACGAAGAAAATAAATAATTTATTCAATTAAAACAAAATAATGTAAAATGTACTTTTATGTGACTGTTAAGAGGCAAACAAGGAACTTTCATTTAAAATTTGGTTTGATTTAAAAACTTGGTTCCCTATATAGTTACACCTCTTTATGGGTGATTCCATAGAAGACGACCCTTTACGAAAAATCACAAAATATGACTTAGAATTGAAAAAAGTACCGTTAGACAGTTTTAAAAGATTGCATGTTTCATTTTAAAAGTGAAATTATCAATATTTTTTTATCGCCGCTTATTTCGCAGCTCGAACCACTTTGCAGTAAAGGTCTCCAAAAGTCACTTTTGGTTATCAGAAGCTCAAACCCCTATTTTCAATAATTAATTGTTTCACAATTTGAGAACCGGTGGTTATTTGCCATTATTAGAACTCTAAGCACCTTTTCGTGTCATTTAATTATTCAATAGTAAATATAATTATAGTTTTTAGGCAGTTGATTCATAAAGTGGTAAGTGTCACGCCCGTAACAAAAAACATTATGTTTCATTACTAGCAGACAAAAATTTGTATCAATGTGATAATTTGGGGAAAAAAGCAGAATACAATGATCTACTGTCAGACAAAATTTCAAGACTTGGAAATTAATACTGACCCTGTATTTAAAATTTTAAGCCTATGTCACACCCGTAACAGGTTGGCATTTCAAATCATAATCTTTCTGTTTTTCAACTCAATTTTACTTTTGTTGCTTTTAGATATGAAATTCATGATGTAGGGATATAATTCTAAGAGAATCTACTTTAAATATAAATTAAATCGGCTTTAAGTGAAAGTTTTCCCTATTTTAAAAGAAAATGGAAAATATCTCTTTGAAGTGAGAAATCTATTCACTTTTCAGTGAGAAAAACTTCATTTTTCTAGAGAAAGTGTTCCTGACATCATCTGAGAAATGATTATGCATTGATGACAACAATTTCCCGTCAAAATATAGTATATTATATTGTTGTTATGCATAAAAATCATACTCGGTCACACCCGTAACGATGACCTGTCACACCCGTAACGTTTTCAAATAAAATTTTTTATAGTTTTTCGTAGCTTTCCATCTCATTTCTTAACTGAAACTGAAGATCAACTATCTGGGTTAATATTGGCAAAAGAATGATAAATACTTTTCATGCAATATTTTACACCACATGAAAATTAGATATCTTAATCGCAAATCACCAGTTTTTTAAGGTCACACCCGTAACGCAACTAAATTGCATCCTATAACTGAACCACTAATTTGTCATACTTTAATATATTAATTTTTTAAAAGGGCTTCAGGTGTCCTATAGAACAGTAAAGTAATTATTTATAAATTGGAAATAGTATGTGAGTAATTAATAAAATATGGAGTCTCACTGTCACACCCGTAACGATGGAAACACCCTTATATATTTGTTGTTGAATCTTATCAAAAAAATCCATACAAAAAAAAATAAAACTGAAAAAAAAAACGATTGCTAAAACTAAGCCTAAATAAACACCCTCAAGCAGTTCAATTTCATTACATTCTATGCAATAAATAAAATATAAATCATGCAAAATTTAATTCAACCGAATTATTTTCTTTGCTAAAACGGCATTGAATAACTTAAAAAAAAAAAACTTATATTATTCATTACCACAAGGATGGGTGTAAAGCGTTTTTATGCGAACGTATTTTATCTTCATAACCATCACCAAAATCGGCAACCAAATCGATTAACTGTTCTAATGATGTCGGTAATGTTATAGAGTCATTTGAGTTGTCTGAAAAAACTACATAAAATCTCGTTTACCAAAACAAGTTAACACATTAAAAATAAATAGAAGTTAGATGTGGACTAGTGTGGTGTCCTTGCGTTTTTTTTTTAATGACCATAGTAAGGAATTTAAAAATTTAATTGAACTTATGGTAAAAAGAGATCCAACGTTTGAAAAAAAAGTAATTAAATTTAAAGGAGAGGGCAGGCAGGAGGAATTAGGATTTTGGATGACTTAAAATTTAAAGTCAAAAATATTGAAAGGAACGGAACTACACGGAATCCACTCAACACTTATATTTTTTCTCACCCACCTTTTTCTGTCATTTCGGATGGCACCTGAATTGCATCCAAGTTAAACTCCGGCTTAGGAATGGCATTCAAATCGAAATCCTTCGGTGGAGGAATTGTGTTCAATTGCAGTGGCTCTGGTGGTGGTATCATGTAGAGTGGAGGAATGCATTGTTGCAGGGGTACTGGTGGTGGTGGTGGAGGTGGTGGTGGAACTGTAACTTGTATATTCATCAGTGGGGGAGGAATCACAAGATTGAAGAATGAAGTCGGAGCTGTTGGTGGATGAGGTATTTCAGTTGGAGGCATTTCAGTTTTAATCTGCATGGGTTGTTGTTGTTGCTGTAGCTGTTGTTGATGTTGTTGTTGTTCCTGTTGCTGCTGTTGTTGCATTTGTTGCTGTTGTTGCATTTGTTGCTGTTGTTGCATTTGTTGCTGCTGTTGCATTTGTTGCTGTTGCTGCATTTGTTGCAGTTGGTGCTCGTGTAGCTGTTGGTGTTGTTGCTGCTGCTGTTGTTGTTGTTGTTGCTGTTGCATCTGTTGTTCATTCAGAATAGCAGATTCATAGGCAATGGAGTCTGGCTCAATTTTCGGTTGAGCTGGTACTTCCAATTCTGGTTCAGGCTGTGGTTCAGGCTGTGGTTCTGGTTGTGGTGGCGGTGGTTCAGGTCTAAAACAATAATTTTAAATTTCAATCAAATGCGAAATATTTTACTAAGATTAAATATAAAATTAATTAATATCACAAATACAAAGATTTGAATTAATTTAAATTAATGATTTAAACATATTTTTAGCACTCATCTGTGAGAAAAGTTAACTGTTGAGTTAGCTTACCAAATTTGGTGAAACGCTAACTGTTGCATTTCAATAAATACGTTCTGATTTTTTATTCTCAGCTACCTTTGTATTGTTGTAATACCTTGTGAAAAAAAGCTGATGGTACCAAAAAATGTTTGGGATAACAGTACAGGGAAGATAGGACGTTTGCCTATCAGTCTTGTTGCATTGGCTTGCATACATCTATTATCAGTTAAAGCACTCATAGGGTTTTTGTACTTTGCATTATTAGAATAGGAACGCACTTGCGATATTCTGTCACGCGATTATTTAGTCGCGAAAAATAGAACACATGAGTTTAAATGTGAATGAACGCACATGACACCAAGAAATCATACTAGGTTGCGATCAATTTTTTTAGTCGTTACGACAGAAAATCGCAAGTGCGGTCCTAGCCTAAATCGGAGGAGAACAATGCGCATATGGTTACCATCTTCTCATATCAAAAAAAGCATCAATTTATCTTTTTTCACTACACCACACCTTTTCTAATGAATATGATCTGATGCACTGTGAACCTTGCGCAAATTTTTTTTTTTGCTTCCGAAAGCACAAAATCCCAATAAATTTAACTGCATTTAAGGGTACGAAATTTTTCAAAGAATTACAACAGTTTCTTTATGTTAATATGTTGTTGGTTTAGTATCTTTGTTACTGGCAGATTTATTATTTTAGTATAGTGAAAGTATGCACAGGCACCACTGTTTGAAAAACGCTCGCCCATAAGCCGTCACTGTGCGTCTTTGAATAGGTCATTAATTTGTAGAATAGAACAGTAATGCAATTCTGCATTGGGCGCTGGTCTACCTACTCAATAGCAATATGTCATACGTTATTGAAAAGCCTTTTTCGTATACTTCATTTCATTATAATGTGGCCGGTAAGCTTAGAACTAGGGCTAGGATTACCATGCAAATGCATGTTTTTTCTCACAACATTTAGAAGCCTTACACCAAATTATCTTTACGAATCATAAAATTTCCTTTAAAATGGCATTCAACCGTTAGTGCATATTAAGCATATTTTGTGCAAAATGCATATTCTCAAAATAAATGCATATTTTTCAAAAAAACTATCGAATCCAAATTTGTGTTGAAAATCCTGGGTCGATTAGTTGGTTTAAGAGGATAATTCATCATGTGCACCGACTCTATTCTAACTTAAACCTATTGGTGCAGTTATAAAAAAATTAGACTTTTTGAAAAAAAACGAAAGCTTTTCTACAATTAAAAGCGTAAATAATGCATTAAGTGTGACCAACAATAACGAGAGCTGTTTCGTTAGATGAAATTTGTTGAAAAGCACTAATTTTACGTCAGTTGACGTAGAACGTTCTTTTTTTATTTACAAAAGTTATCAAAGGCCAAGTAGGCAAAGTTTTGTTTTTGAAAACTTTAAACATGGTTTTTTTATTTACCTATACGTATGTGAATAAAACATATGAAAGAGTGTAAGTTTAAAATAATTTTTCTCGTTTTTGAGATGTATATTGTTAACGTTTCTTATACAAATATTTACTGTTTCGTTTTATTTAGCTTTTGATGCTATCTTTATTTTGTTATTTAAGACTGAATTCAATTTTTACTAATAAGAATTCAAAAAAAAAAAAAAAATGCACGAGTGGATCGCACTTACTTGCTCTTATGTTTAAGTTGCTTGGAACTTAAGAACTTTTAAAATATGCAAGTCATTATAGAACAAATATATAAATAGAAAATAGAAAATAAAAAAAAAACCGTTATATGGCAGGTAACGTTAACAACAGTTTTTTTTGGGAATTGTTTTGTATACCTAAAAGTACACCATAATATGTATATATAATAACACACTGATTTTTTTTATCAAAATCGTTGGAGCCGTTTTCGATATAAATTAACTTTTGCTTAACGGTTGTATGACGAGTACCGTTATTTTTGGAGCTAAAAAAATTCAATTTCCCCTCTGGAGAGTTACAAAAAAACCTAAAGTTCAAAACTTGAAGAAAATCGCTTCAATGCATTAGGGTTAAGGTTGAGGTACAGACAGACAGAATTGTGCCACCCACTTTTTTCATGTTTCCTATCATCGTAATGTCATGTCAAAATATTATTTATTGTATTTTTGGAATAATGAGTGTAAATGTAAATTGTTTATATATATTTTTGGTTTGAGTTGGGTAAATGGCTTTTTACTACAATCTACATTCGATAGCATGACTAAATTTGCTACTTATTTCACATGGCATGGAAAAGTGTAGCAAAAATGTCCGTTATTTGTTTTTCCGATTAAATAATTGTTCTCTTATGAAATACTTCATTGAATAGAAATGTTGTTCATAGAAAGGTTTTAGTGCAATACTTGTTTGACAAAATTAAGTCAAAATACTTATTGCTCGATAAAATAATCTTGAATGAATGTTGTCCGAGGATTTACTTTTATTTTTGAATTCAAAAGATTTCCCGCAGAACCACAATTTTGTTTTAGTTTCAAGACGTTTGTATGGTGGTTTTCTAAAAAAGGCACTATTTATGTATAGATAACAACAGTCGTTTTATTTTTTTAACGTTGTTGTACTTTAGGAGTGATATGTTTTCATTCGAAGAAAGTGTGGCACAAATTAATTTGTCAGTACCGTGGCAGTATTTTTTAAGCATGCTATAACTTGTTTTTGGTTGATTATCAGAATTTTGTATTTCTTTTAACGACATATCGTCCCTCATCTCACGAAGTGACGTAATTCGCAAATTGTCGTTTTTGAGATTTGGGCTGAATGTGCCAGGTTAACTTGATTGCATATTTCTACATCATTATATTCCCTGAAGAATGTCTGGAACATGGTTTAATGCTGCAATTATGTGGGTAGCAGTTTTCCGTTATATTGCAAATTATTGTGTAAATACAGTGGTTTCAGGTACTAGGTGCATTTATCAGTGAGTAAAAACAAAAAGGCCTTTAGTTTATGTTAAGATGTAGGCCCATTTTTGCTATTCACCCATCACTAAATTAAATTTAAATGGCATTCGATTTTTACTTTACTCTGTCAAACAAAAATGTTCAGTAAAATGCTTATGGGCGAGCTTTTTTTCAAAACAGTGATACCTGTGCATACTGTCACGACACTAAAATGTCTCACTAATAAGCTTTTTTCACAACAATGATGCCTTTGTATACTGTCACGACACTTAAACTTATCACTAAAATTTCTCACGAACTGACGTATCTGGTTGATCGATTATTTTTAACTGTTTTTAGTAAAGTATATACATTGAATCTTCTATCATTTGAAACTTAAGCAAATTCTAGTAATTTTACAAAAAAAAAATACCAAAACCGTTGTAAAACACAAAATAAACGCCTATAGAAGGAGGACACAAAACTAAAAACGGCTTTGCTGTAAAATAATGAAAAAGCAGATACGTCAGTTCGTGAGAAGAGGGACGATATGTTAGAATTGTCCTGGAAATTATTTTTTTCATTAGCATAGAGAAGTTAGGTCACATAAACTGTCTAAATATCAGCACCGTTGCACCGTGAACTTTAATTAAATTATTTCTTGCAATATTTTTTTTCTACCAATTTTCTTTATTAAAACGTTAGCAATACCTCGGAAGAGCCAAACAAAAATTATTCCGTGCAATAAAAAAACTAATAGTACGGGAGGCAGCGTTGAATTTGAAAAGTCATTTCATACCGGCTGAAAATAATACCAACAATAGTTTTCCGCATTCACATAAGACATCTGACCGTCAGCTACTCCGGTTGTGGTGGGTCTAGGAGTAATGGGGTCTTGAAGTTGTAAAAAAAAATTTGTTTTCAAGTCATTTCTACCGCTCCAAAATTTGTGGGATAGTTGTTCAGATAATACTGAATCAAAAAACAATCGTCAGCTGCATGGGAGGCGGGGGATTATACGTCAGTCATGTGCATGAACTGGTAATTTTTTTTTTTTTTAAGAAAGTCATTTTATACCTTATAAAATTAACGGAGCTGAATATTGATGTTTTATAAATAATGAAAACAACCGTCAGCTGTTTGGCTAACGGGGGAAAGACTGTCAGTCAGCGTCTTAAACATTCTTCGCCTATAGCAGAACTGTGCATTTCACAATCACTGTAACATATAAAGTAACGACCTTTATCTCCACAAACATTCAACTGATACCAGTTTTTATAAAAAGTTCGTTCCGGATACCGAAACCATTGATGGATACAGTGGTTCATAGAAATCATAACCCTCCCCCTTTTTCTGGGACTTTACCGAGTTATAAATGCATTTAAATTATTAGTCCAGTCAAAATAGACATTTGACCTAGCCAAAATTCTGATAAGGCTGAAAATTGGTATAGACCTTCCTTTTGGCATAACAAATCAGCTGCGAAAAGTCCTTGTCAATCCCACACGAGCATTAAGAGTAATTGAGGTCAAGTGTCAAAAAAAATGGTTTTCACCTATAACTTTCAAACGGTAAATGCTATTGAAAAGAAGTTTGAGTAAATTTTGTAGATCAGGCAATTTTCTACAAAAAATATCAACACACATTTTTTCGTAAGACAGATGGTTTAGGAAATAGAGCTGTTTTAAAAATGGTAAATTGACGAAAATATCGGTTTTTCGGGTATAACTCTTTAACGGTAAATAATTTCGGAAAGTGTTTTAAGTAACGTTTCTAGACCATTTGACTTTTTCCAAGAAAATATTAAAAAAAAAATCCAAAAATGTACCGTTAAAAAGATATAATTATTTTAAGAATTTGGTCAAAAGCCAAAAATAACGGTTTTCTCATTATTACTCGTAAATGACGAAGTTGTTCAAAATGAATGTATGCCCAATTTGTAAACGTTAAAATAATCTGCTTAAAAGATTGTTACTTTTTTTCCTTACGAGGGGTCGGTTACAAGATATTGCGATTTCAAAATGGCCAAATGTCGAAAATATAGAATTTTCACGTATAACTCTTAAACGGTAAACGCTATCATAAAGTACTTTAAGCAGAGTTTGTACATAATGTGGTGTTCTACAAGAAAAAAATTTGTTTTCTTAAATGTATCAATCAATAGTAGTTATTTTAAGAATTTGGTAAAAATTTAAAAATAACGGTTGTTTTAATTTTTACTTTTAAATGGCTTCAATGCATTCAAAAAAATTTTAGATTAAGTTTGTAAAGATTGAAATGTACGACCTAATAAAAAGTAAAATTTTGTCTCATACGAGTGATTGGTCAAAAAATATTGCGATTTAAAAAGGACCAAAGTCGAAAATATAGGATTTTCATCTACAACTCCTAAACGATGAATGTTATCAAAAAGTAATGCAAGCTTATTTTGTAGATAATGTGATACTTTACATTCTACAAGAATAACATTTTTTTTTCTAAAACTTACAATTTAAACGATATAATTATTTTAAGTTTTTATAAAAAGTTAATAACACTGATTTATTCCCTTTTACTTGAAAATGACGAAGTTGTCTAAAATCAGTTTGAAGACTATAAAATGGCCTACAAAATTAATCCTACCCAAGCAATAATGCACAAGGTATTGAATTTAAAAAAAATGAAAAATAATCATTTTATGCATGATAGGAAAGGGGGGAGGGTTATGATTTCTATGAACCCCTGTATCCATCAATGGTTTCGGTATCCGGAACGAACTTTTTATAAAAACTGGTATCAGTTGAATGTTTGTGGAGATAAAGGTCGTTACTTTATATGTTACAGTGATTGTGAAATGCACAGTTCTGCTATAGGCGAAGAATGTGTAAGACGCTTACTGACAGTCTTTCCCCCGTTAGCCAAACAGCTGACGGTTGTTTTCATTATTTATAAAACATCAATATTCAGCTCCGTAAATTTCATAAGGTATAAAATGACTTTCTTAAAAAAAAAAATTACCAGTTCATGCACATGACTGACGTATAATCCCCCGCCTCCCATGCAGCTGACGATTGTTTTTTGATTCAGTATTATCTGAACAACTATCCCACAAATTTTGGAGCGGTATGAATATGAAATGACTTGAAAACAAAATTTTTTTTACAGCTCCATTACTCCTAGACCCACCGCGGGCGCGGCGACTGACTTGCATTTTTACTTGCGATTATAGGTACTATAAGGCAAGTTTTGGATTCGTGCAAAAAAAAAAATTTGAGATAACAATCAAACATGATATTACGATGATAGAGAACACCAAAAAAGTGGGTGGCAGAATTCTGTCTGTCTGTCTGTTCGTCTACAGCCTAAACGGCTCGATCGACTTTCTTCAAAATTGGTACATAGTGGTTTGGTGATTATGCCCACACGTTTTTTTCATTATTTTTTAGAATCAAAAATAACGGTACCTGCCATACAATTTTTTTTTAGCAATTTTACATTACCGTATTTTTCTCAAAAACGGCTCGACAACTTTTCTTAAAAAAAATTCGATAAATTTATTTTAGTAAAGGCTTTCTTTTGGTGGAATACCATTTTTCAGAAATGGTTATTAATGGTACCTCCCAAAGAACCATTTTTTTTATTTTTGGTTTTCTTCAAAACGGTACGACCGATTTCAATTATTTTTTTTTACACAGAAGCTTCCAAAAAATATAAATAGTTTTGTGTACCAACATTTTTGAAAAAATATTTTTTGGATTTTTAAAAAATGTTTCAAAATTTTTTTTGGAAAATCAAATATTTCGAAAACGACATAATCGATTTCTTTGAAACTCGGTATTTAAGACTTTTTTAGTACTCTCTAAAATATTTTTAGAAAAACTTTTACATTTATGAAAAAATAACGGTACCTTCCATACAAAAGTTAAAAAACCGCAAAGGAAAATATTTTTTTGCTTAAAAACGGCTCCTACGATTTTGATTAAACTTTTTTCATATACTAAAATTAGTACGATCTACTTCCAAAAATTATAAAATTTTACACTTAGCAACTATTAATAGTACCTGTCATAGAAGGTTTTTTCTTATTTTGAATTTTCTCGTTATCGGCTAAACGGATTTAGATGAATTTGTTTTTTAAAAAAAGTTTCAAATTTTTTTTTTGAAAATTCGATATCTCAAAAACGGGTTGACAATTTTTTTTCAAATTTTGTTTTTATCTACACATAAATATATACTTTAGATTTTCATACCAAGATTTGCTTTTAAAAATGTTTTAAGAATTTTATGTATAAAAAATTAGTTTTTTTAAAAACCGCTCCAACGATTTAAAATTTTTTTTTCCATACAATCATATTCAATCAAGAATTAAGATGGAATTCTTTTTTTTCCACATCAAACTGTCAAAAGAGTTGTTTTATCCAATTTAAAAGTCGTATTTCATGCTTCTCTACAGTTTTCTCTCATAATTTCTATGTTTTTACATACAATTTTCTTAAGCCCACAGTGTCTTGAACATAAGAGCAAGTACGTGCGACCCAGTCGTGCATTTTATTTTGATTGTTCGATTGTAATCTTCCACATACAGTAGGAATCATTAGGGGTAAAATGACTACTAAAAATTAACGCTGCCTCCCGTACTATAAGTAATAACCCAGCACCATGAAAAGGGTTTCCATTCAGTGGAAAATACTATAAAAACGAAAAAGTTATACATTTTTAAAGAAAATAAGGGAAGTAGAGAAGTCAAGAGGTCAAAACATAGCAGGTTATTAAGAATCCCAACAAAAATATGATAAATAAAATGCACGACTGGATCGCACGTACTTGCTGTTATGTTCAAGTTGAGTGGGACTTAATAACTTTAAGAAATATTCAAGTAATTATAGAAAAAGTATAAAAAGCGTTTAAATCGTTCTTTTAATTGTATAAACACTCTGATAAATAACTTAGAATTGGTATGGCAATTTTGAGTATATATTAATATACATTTAAAACTGAAATTTCAAAACAATTCATCAACCCATTTTTGAAATATTGAATTTTCAAAAAAAAAAATTGAATCTTTTTTTTTTAAATCCAAAATTTATTTTTTTTTAAATTTTGGTATGCATTTATATTATATTCTAACAAAGCTTTTGTGCAAAAAATTTTATTGAAATCGGATGAGCGTTTAATGAGAAAACCAAAAATCAAAAAAACCGTTATATGACAGGTACCGTTAATAAAAGTTTTTGATGACTTTTTTTCTTACTAAAAGGTACATCATATCTACAATAATACACTGATTTTTTTTTTATCAAAATCGTTGCGAGCCGTTTTTGAGATAAATAAGCTTTTCCTTAACGGTTTTATGGCAAGTACCGTTATTTTATGAGCTAAAAAAAATTCAATTTCCCCTCTGGAGAGTTACAAAAAAACCTTAAGTTCAAAATTTGAAGAAAATCGCTTCAGTGGTTTAGGCTGTAGGTTGAGGTACGGACAGGCAGACAGACAGAATTTTGCCACCCACTTTTTTCGTGTTCTCTATCATCGTAATGTCATGTTTGATTGTTATCTCAAAATTTTTTTTTTGCATGGATCCAAAACTTGCCCTATAGTACCTAGTATATCGCAAGTAAAAAGAGAGAGAACAAAATACAAATAACAAAAAGTAAAAGTAAAAGAGCTTCATTATCTTCTATTCCAGTTTGAGTATATTTCACCATATTTTTTGTTCTTTAAAAGTTGTAGCAAAATGCTTTTACATATTTGATACTCTGACTAAATGGAACCACAAAAACAAAACAAAAATTGTTGTAAAAAAAAAAGAATCAGAGTTGGCAGAGAATCACCCATATACCGACATCTTTTTTTCTTATGTTTACTTATTTTTCATATAAAGCCTGTCATTTTTCCTAACACTACTGACAAATTGCTGACATCAGCTATATTTTATTATTCCCCAGATCTGATCTGGATTGGATTTGCATACGAAAATACATGTATGACAAAAACAACACAAAATCCAACTTTGATTTTGGATTTCGATTTACAAATCCATTCTGATCACACACCCTTAGCATTTTCTTATAAATATTAGTTTTTTTTCTGACTTATAGATGGCTTTTAACAGAGGTAGGTACATAAAACTCTCGTCGCACTGGGATCCTGTTTGTTTTATTATGATAATCAAATCCGGATCAGATTTGGGGGATAATAAAATGCAGCTATCATTCGCAATGTTAGACGCTGAGAAGCGGGGGGTCAGGGATGTCGTGAGGCATGAAGAAAACATAAACATCTGACTCATGAGTCTCATTTGTTGTTGTTTCAATGCGCATAACATTGAAGTTGTTGTTGTTTCTATGGGTTTTGAGGCGCCTCAAATTTTCCTATCTAGACACGATGAGGCTCACGAGTCCAGACTCAATTTTCCCAATCTAAACAGGCTCTTAAATATCCATCTGCCGGTCAGAGTGAAATGGGTTATTGAAAAGATAGAACCTCGATTAGAAACCTGGATCTCATGTTGATTTTGTAATACCTTCGTGTTTAAAGATAACCTCGACCAGACCCGGAGATATACCAAACACGGTATGACTTAAATATTTAAGTGGACCCTAAGTAATGAATATTACATGATATGGACTCATAAATATGAAACATAAACATAATAGGTATATGGTTCATTATTTTTAGTTCATATCATTATGGTTCATTTTACTTAAATATGTATTTAGTCCATCTTTTAATTCGATTATTAGTAGGATCAAACTCACATCCACTTCTTGGCTCATACTCAAAATATAAGCTTTTTCTAGTGCATCGTCGCTTGAAAAAAGTAGCTTGTTAAATCCAACAATACGGAATTATACCGAATTGTTTTTGTATTTAACATGCTACCTACTTTTTTTTAAGCGGAGATAACGCATAATCAGATTGACGTGTTTATGAAATGTTTTAGGTGTAAACAAAAATGTTTACTCTAAATTTTCCAGTTGAGATTTTCCTTTAAACACGCCTTTATTTTACATGTATAGGTACATATTTATATTTATACTCACTTGTGTTTTTCAAGAATCTTTTTGAAATGCGTTAGGAAGGAACCATCATTGCAGAATGTGTTCTTTAGTTTCGATTGATTGCTAATACCACATATGGTTGTTGAAGGTTGTGGTGGGGCTATTGTTTCAATTACTTCTATAACTTCTTCCGGTGCTCTGTAAATGAAAATTATGTAAACAACGTTGCTCATCGCACATTTAACTCAACCATAACTCACGACTCTTCGACATTTTGCTTAGAAGCAATGCTTTGTGCGGCTGCTACTTGCTTAGCCAGTTCAGCTGTTCTTTGCTTTTCAAGAATCTCCTGGCGTTTTTTGGCAATGACCTCCTCTTGCTTGGACATTTGCGCGAATCGATCGACGCGGCTTAAGTACTGCCGAGACATTCTGGTAAGAAAAAAAATATTCTTTATGCTGAAGGAGTGGGTGTAGATATAGGAACATTTAATTACATAAAATCAGTGAAATATTTTAATCTTTTGTTAATATTTTATAAAATATATAAGTAAAATACCTTCGGGATTACGATGTATTATATTTAAGTTGCTTTTAAATTGAATTAATAAAGGTATTGCTCATTAAATTTGATTGAAAAATTTAAATTTTCGCAGGTGGAACAAAAGGGCACAGAAAATTAAAACTGAAAAGTGAAAACGAAAAGTAAAATTTTGACAAATGAAAAGAGAGAAAGAAGACTTAAGACTGCATTCAGTGCGAAATATAGGATGAGGCGAGTTCAATATCAAACCGAAGTACGAAACGCAAGTTCCACCAGTGGTCCGTTCCTTTTCTCTAAAATGTTAACAATAATTGTTAACACTGATCGTTCCTAAATTCTCAAATTGTAACATCGTGTAACATTATGACGTCATAAAATCGTTCCTAAACTCAATGTTGAAGTGTCAGAATGTTACACTTTGTAACAATTTCCAACTCATCTCTTCGACATGAATTGAAAGTGTTGATCTGTCAAAAGCAGCTGAAACTACAATGTTTTCATTTTGTAATTATCTTTTGTTTACTTTTCGTCGTTTGGATTTGGAATTGTTTGCATTTTTGCAAATATGTGTTTTCAATTCAATTGATTTTAGTGTTGTTTTTGAGTTTTGAATTGTTTTATGATAAATTTACTTTTTTTTCGACAGTGCATTTTATCAATAATTCCGTGTTTTTTGTTAAAGAAATTTGTGCTCATAGTTAGTTTAAGTTAATAGAAATTTAATTTAGAAATTATATGTATTTATTTTCAATTAATTTTATGCAATAAATTGTTTTTTCTTGATTATTCATTCTAAATGCATTTCGATTTTTTTTTTCAACTTTGCCGTTTAGATCAACAATATTTTCAACATTTATCGTTCCTAAATGAAATGTTACAAAGTGTAACATTCTTAACAATGACATTCCAACATTTTTTTTGACACATCAACAATTGTTAACATTTTTAGAGAAAAGGAACGGACCACAGTGCTACGGCCGTGCTTTTCACTCTCTATTTAATACTACGTTTTCACGGAACACTAAACCGAGATAGACCTCAAATCTTCAAATCTCAAAGATTTACCATCAGGGCTGTCGAAGTACTGCAATTGAAATATTTGTACTGCTTTTTGAAACTCCGTACTGCCGTACTGCTAATCCGACCAAAGTACTGCTTTTTTTTGAGCATTTTTCCATACAACATTCTCAAATCATAACCCTATCCAAAAATGTATAGTCCTCTTCATGTAATGATGACTATTTTTAACTTCCCATTGGAAGTTATTGTAATTGGTCCGATTTGTCGAATCGAAAATTTTGACATATCTTCGTGTTTCGAGCTCCCTAGAATTCGAATCCATCATTTTAAGAAAGATGTCTGTGTTTGTACGTACGTTCGTACGTTCGTACGTTCCATCGCTTTTTTTCGTCCACCATATCTCACGAACGAATAAAGATATCGACTTCGGATGAATTTTATTTTATAGATAGAAGTTTCATTACGTGCTGAAAGGACTTTTAAACAAATTATATGAGCGTTTTTTTTACTATAGCAGTTATAAAAAATAGTTGTTGAATTTCTTCAGTCCTGAATATCTTGAGAACGAATCATGCTATCGACTTCGGGTTAATTTAATTCTATGCATTTTGACGTAATAAAGAATTGGTAAAAATATAAAACATCTCAACCTATAGCTTTTTTTAATAAAAAAAAAGTTGCTAAAAATTGTTGAAAAAAGTTGTTTGACTCAAATATCTCGAGAACAAACAATGATACTGACTTCGACATAATTTTAATGCATGCAGTAGTTTATATATAAAAATTGATAAAATTTTTAAAAATATTGAATTGACAGTTTTTTTAAAGTGAAAAAACTGCAAGCAATTTTATCAATAATTGTTGAAAACTTGTTTTTTGCCTCAAATACCTTGAGAACTAACAATGATATTGGCTTTAGGGTAATTTCATTCTATATACTAGATTATAATAAATTGATAAAGGATAAGTTTTGCAAAAAAAATCAACAAACTGTTTTTTTAAGCGAAAAAATACAAGAAACTTTATCTACCAAAAATTGTTGAACATTTTTTTAGTCTCAAATATCTTTAGAACAGACATTGATATGGGCATTGGGATAATTTTACTCTATATACTATTGAGTTCAAATTTGTAAAAACAATTAACAAACAGTTTTTTTTTCTATAGAAAAAGGTTACAAACATTATTCAACAATATTTTTCTCTAATATCTCTCTAATATAGGCAAACCAATCTTTGGTCTTCACGTGATTGCCTATTGAACACCTGATAAAGTTTTCGAAGATCGAGAATCGGCGATTTTTTAATAAAAAACATTGGGCCTCTAGCTTCCGAGGGCACCAATGGGAAGTTACTAGTGTGTGTCGCACCCAGCCTCTTTTTAAATACTAGTCACGCCCCCACCCCGTGTCGAAATTCGACACCACTCAAAAATGAAAGCTAGTTATAAAATATTTGAAAATTGAAGCAAACAAAATTTTTTTATTTTTTAAATTAAATTTTTCTGAATGTGCACAGTGAGCGGCAGTATAAAATGGTTTTTAGCTAAAATGAACCCACAGTGTTTAATTTTAATTTTACCACATACAATTTATCCAGATCGGTCAAATACTTTTTGAGAAAATGGTACCACAAAATTTATTTAAGCCTATTTATATATAGAATTATGTATATCTAACAAATAAAATTTCACAGAAATTCCTTTAAACGCCTGAAAACGTCGAGACCGATTTTTGACTTGCCGTAAACATACCTTAATTTGGCTCGGGCAAACAATTTTACTGGGGGTGAAAGGATGTAAAGTTCAGTTGGTTAATTTCTGGAAAACTATTGGTTTTTAAACGCTAAAATTTGTAGCTTATGTAATTCTACAAAAAAAAGATTACCATTTTTTTTGTCATACAATTAATAGATTTAAAGAAAAACGTGCAAGAACTTTGGTGTAGCAAGTTTACTGAAACAATTTATTAATATTGCATTAATTTATAGGCAATATTTCTTGTAGGTACGTACTACGAGTGTTTATTTGTGTTTAACATTGACTACTCTCATTATAAAACTAAGTATTTGTAGGCAGCCCAGGGTAAGTGGAAGGCTACCGTCTTAGAAAGAGGGCGATTTAAATTTTATTAAATAACTCTATAGAATTTAAATTAAGAACAAAATTATGAGAAATTTTAGACGCCCGTTATAGCTATCATTGACCTATAATTGGGAGTCATTAAGGCACTATTTTTTTTTTCATATACTGCAAGGGATGAATTCAACATATTTGAGCTATTATCTTTTTTTATCGTTTGTTCTTGCAGATGTTAACAAAATGAATATAATTTTTAAAAATCCAAAATCTACACTATTCTACCAAATTTAGCCCAAGGCGTTTCACGTACGTAAAAAATGTGTACTTTTTGGCAGAAGAGAACTCTCACGAGAGAGTAAAAATGAAGCGTGAGTTGAGAACAACAACACAAAAACAAAATGGCTGTTGTTTACTATTAGTTTTGTTTTTTTCTTGTTAAAAGTGATTTTTTATATATCGGTTAATCCTTTTTTTAATAAGTTTATTTAACTATTTTAAAAGAAGAAAATGAGACTAAATTTTTATTAATTGTGTAGTGCTTTTTTGATAACTAAGAAACTGATGTTTTATAGCCAAATATTTTTTTAATACAAAGATATTTTGTGTTTAAGTCAGTTTCTATTTTTCATTTCTGGAATACTGGGTTTGGGATTAACTAATACTATGCACCTTATAAAATAATACAAAATATCAAATTAAATGATGAATATAAAGTAAAAGTAGGAATTCTAATGCTGTGTGTCTTTGTTTTCTTATTTTCTTGGTAGGTTTTTTGTTTACATTTTGTTGACGTTTAAAAAATGGTAGAAATTATTGGTTCTATGCGTTCGTGTACTTTTGCACTGTTTTGATTCTCTCTGAGAGAATTCCATCTCCACTTATCAAAATTTGACAGACTGCCAAATTTAGCCCAGAAAATACACGAACAAACCTATTATTCCCACATATTAAGCATTTATTCAAAAAAAGTTTATACATTTTTTTTTTAAAGCAGAGCATTATTGATTTAAACATAGTCAGCCTTATTTAAAGTGCCTCTACACTATCCCACAAAGTATTAACACATGTCGGAATAAAGTGGGAAAGAATTTCATACGACTGCCAAATTTGTGTGATGAAAATGATTTTCATATATTGCTTCCACACTTGCATCAAAAAAATCAGTTTCACCATAACCTCAAACGCCCAAGTGGGATAGAATGTGTGATGGTTTTAGAACCGATCTTAAATATTTTCAGGTATAAACACATGTCAAATCGTGTAGGATGCGATGTCAAGTTGTGTGTGATGAAATTTCATATTTTGCTTCCACACTATTATACATGACTTTCTTCACACTTTTTTGACATGTATTAATGCTCAATGGGATAGTGTGGAACGGCTATTATAAGATTTTTTAAGATGGTTGACTAGTCAAATATGCTTCTTTTTATTAAATAATATGTCAAGTTAGACAAATCTTAGATAACCGATGCCATTTTCTCAGTAAGACAACTTTAGGACAGCAGTAAATAAAGTTGATTAATAACTTTTTCTAGTTGGGCGGCTAAGGTGCCAGTTATAGCTATCATTGAAACTCATCATTGAAAACTTTAATGATTGATTTTGAGACGTTTAGAAAGCAGAATCATCTATTTTTTTGATGGACGATTAATGCTCAAGACTTAATTAATATTTCTAGTAAAAAAAAATTCAATTAGGCCCAACTTTCCACAAATATTGACTTTTAATTTCTCAGTGATCATTGGTAAGGTAGTTCAATCATTGAAATAAGAAAAGTCTTTTTATGTGGAAAGTTGGGCCTATTTGAACAATTTGTTTGGCTAGAAATATTAATTAAGTCTTTAGCTTTATTTTTCCATTAAAATAATAAATGATTTTACTTCCTAAACATCTCAAAATCAATCATTAAAATTTTCAATGATGAGTTTCAATGATAGCTATAACTGGCACCTAAGTTAGACAAAGTTAGTAAAGTTAAACTTTCATTTGCACCTCCCTGCATGATATGTTTTTAGGTTTGAAATCTGATCAGTGAAAAATATATTCAGAAATAATACACAAAGCATGATTTAAATTTTAATAAAAAAAGAAAACTAGTCTTTTAAATATTTTTAAAAGGTAGATATACTTCGATGAATAACAATAGGACTAAAATGAAACTTGAAAAAAAAACTATTTTTTTTTATTTTTTTGAAATTAAAATCTACCTCTAAAAATCTGGATCTAACACTTTTTTTTTTTTAAATTGATCCACCACTTTTTTAAAGTTGGAAGTGACAACATTGCACCAAACTGCAGTACTCTAAAGTCAAGTAGGTACTGAGCCTGTGTATGGTTCTATAATTTTTGAATGAACTTTTTATTTTATAGAAAACTTAAATGTATGAACGATTATATATTTTAGTGCCGTACTGCTGTGTGCTGCTTTTTTTTCCTCAAAGTACTGCTTTCTGAAAAAGTGAAACGACAGCCCTGTTTACCATACAAATTCATTTCGTAAATCTAAATTAATCTTGTTAAAACTTCCTAGGACAAATAGCTTTACAAATCAAACTAACCTATTCTTAGTAGTTAATGTTATGTTCCCACCAAGATGAAATCCGAGATTTTGGTTGAAAAAATTTGATATTTCAAGTTGATGGAACAAGATTTCATGGAAATTTCAACGAAATCTCACTGAAAACTCTAGACTTCAACAAAATTCTAGATTTCCAAATTTTCAAAAAAAAAATACTCAGATTTCGGTTCAGTGGGAACATAGTAGTATGGTTAAATTAGTTTATGTTTGCAGAATTAATTTGGAAGCAGAATATAAAATTATTTCCAGCACACATAATTTGGAAGTAGTCGAATTATATTTCATCCCGCTTAATTCTGACATGTTTGTGTATGTAAATACTTTGTGAGATAGTGTAGAAACCCTTAAAACAATTGTTTTTTCCATTTCACACGAAGAAACAAATTGCTGGAGATTTTTTGGCGTTTCCTTTTAATTTTATTAAAAATCTTTTTCACCTTTCGCACGAGGAAACAAAAACTTGACAATTTTTGAAATTTCCTTTGAAAATGTATTGGTTGAAAGCACCTCTTAACCTAGATGTGAAAGGAAATGCCAACAAAAATTTAATCACCCTTCTTACTTCCTGTCGTGAAAGTTGCTAGCAACATACAGTCAGTCTGTTTGGTAACGTGAAATTTTCGCAAAGTTTCTCAAACTGGGTTTTTTCTCCTATGGTTTCTGACAGCAAATTTTGAAAATTTGCAAGAAGTTTCACGTTAACAAACACACCTCATGCGTCAAGAATGCTGTGCTGCAGCTAATTCCAAGCCACAGGGAGTGAGTGAGATGAGTTACTTTTCATCAAAAATCGATTCAGTTAGCAAAAGGGAGTGAGTGAGCGAGTGAAATGAAATGTCAGATTACTCGCCATATATTTCCGCAATGACTTGGTGTATGTGTTGGTAAATTTCTAGTTTTGGATAGGTATATTTGCTTTTTTCAAGAATTCCTATTCATGGATAGGAAACGAAATAAAAAATAACAACGTAGATAAAAACAACTTCCCTTTTATTGATTCTTTAATTTTATTTTCATATGCACATATATAAATTAAATAAATTTATATTCTGTTCACTTTCGACACCATTAAACTTTTTATTTCTTAAGGGTGAAACTCACATTAAACTTTAATTATGACAAAAAAAATAATTCAAACAAAAGATACTCCAAACTCCATTATTAAAGATTCCAATGTTTACATTGTTGTATTTGTCGTTTCATTTTGTTTTGCGTAACAAGTGTGACAAGGAGGTAGAATTTAGCTCTTTTATATTTATTTTTTGTCTCATATTCGAAACTAAATTCGAACTTACTCATTTCACTTAAATAGCTGAATCACTTTTGCGAGTTATCGCTAGCCACTTACAAATACATCGAAACTTTTCCTACTCGCTTGTCAACTGGCTTGCCTTTTTCGAAGCCAGTTTGAGAAGCGAGTAGAGCGGCGAGTGATTTGACAATAATTAATGTATGTATCCAACTCGCTAGCGAGTACTCGCTCGTGTGGCCTCCGGGTAAGGCGAGTCATCTCATCTAAGCTGTGGCTCCATTGGCAATTTTTGAGGCAATTGCAATTGGAATATGAATGGCAATTTATTGCTTGGGTGGGCATTTTCTTTGCCAGGCAATTTCAATTATAAAATGTGTGCATAGAAATATTTGACTGCAAATGCTGTTCAAATCCCCTGTTTTTAATAAAATTCAATTTTAATTCACTATATTTTGTCATGTGCGTTCCCATATTCTACAATTTAATTGAAAAAATCAATAAAGAAGCCATTCACAATTACGGGGAATCCCATTTTTCCTCAATTTATTGCCTTGAAGATGGAAATCAATAATTGCCTCTCATCTTCTAGGCAATATTGCCATTGCCATTGACAAAGCGTCTCCATTTGCATTATTAAAGGCAATAGCAATGAGTGTGGCAATTTATTGCCTCAAATATTGCTAATGGAGCCGCTGGGTCAGTCGCTGAAATAGCTGAATCTCGGCACTGGTCAATGTAAACCGCCTGCTGAGATCTCATTTATTTGAACTTGTCTATTATCTCTTGATCGAACAGTACTTTTCATTTTTTCGCCGCAACAACAACTACTGTCAAAATTCTAAAAGATACTGCATTTGCTTTTGTGCATTGCATAGTCGGTCTGAAACAAATATATAATTTTACTTCACAAAACTGCATTTAATTTCATAAATAAAAAAAAATATCACAAAGAAAAAAGAACTAGGAGAACTCTTTTGAAGAAATCCCATCAAATTTAAACAAATATGAATAAAATCCTCGCAGGAATCCACATTGTCGATAAGCCAAATGAATTTCTTCATCTCGAGAATGTTGACTTCGAAGAAACAGTTTTCCATCTCAAAAAAGAAATTGGTAAAAAACTTGATATATCTCCAGAATGCTTGGGTAAGTATCTTTTGTTGTTTTCTTTTGTGTATTGCGTTGTTTTTGTTTAACTGAATTTTTCCTTGTATACCTATATCAAATTTACAATGCGCATTTATTTTAATTTCATTCAGAGCTGGTCTACTTTGGCTTGATTTTGGAGGATGATGCATCAATATCTCACATCGAACCCGATTCGACTGTACACGTTTTCAAAAAAACCAAAAGATACGAACCATACGTTCCAAATTTGCCTGAAGACTGTGAAAACGAAGTTCAGTCACTCTTTAATGTTATATCGAATATACAAATCAATGTCAACTCCAGAGTTAACATTTTGCAAAAGATCCTTGCAGAATATCCAGAGTTCCGAAGGAATCTTGGTGCTCAAGCGCTGATTAGAGATTCAGTCTTATTCAATACACTTCATCAGCCTGAGGTGGTTAACAATATCGCACAAAAGTATCCAATTATTTGTGAAGCTGCTGCCTTTATTGTGGAAACAGTTAAGAAAGAACTTGCTCGCAATTCAAATTATGGTAAGTATACCTTCACTGGAATTTTAAAACCCAACATGTAACTTGATGATCCCTCAAAGATCGTAAACTTGTTTAAGTTTAAAAGAACATTGCCTAACTTAGCGAACTGTCGAACTCAGTGTGGAAGATGACCCTCCACAAATCCCCTAAGTCTAATTCACTTTCATCGATAAGTTAAACCAGATGATACCAAAACGGCACACTTCAGCGCCAATTGGGTCACATACTACATACTTTCAATAAATTGTTAGGTTACTTATTTTCATTTCGACTAAATATCTTCTACTGATCAGACACCAATATTTTATTTTTGAGTGAATTTTATGCCAATAACCATATTTACCTACCAACGTTTTTTTTTTTTTCCAACTAAAAGAGTGTCGAAACGTTAAGGCTTTGCTGCAGCTGAGTCGAGAGTTTACTATCTTTTCAATATATTTTCACTTACCAGTATTTGTTCCGAAAATTTAGAATAATACTGGATTTTCTCTGTGCAAAACAGTAATGGGTAGCTGAATTTTTTCTTTAGTGTTTGTTAGAAACATTATGGCCCTCATTATGAATAGCGAATCGAACGTTCGCTTAAAAGCGAATGATTTAGCGAATTCCCTTATCACGGTATTATCGATAGCGAGCTTCCACATTCGTTTCAAAAATTAATGCTATTGTTGGCTGCACTGATTTTTGAAGCGCATGTGGAAGCTAGCTTGCTATCGATAATACCGTGATAAGGGAATTCGCAAAATCATTCGCTATTAAGCGAACGTTCGATTCGCTATTCATAATGAGGGCCTATAACTCCAACAACAATTTTATCCATACACTTTACATCGAGCTAGATGCTAGAGCATTAACGGGTGAACTGATTTCTTTCGAAGTCATAAATCTTTCTGAGTCATAAATTTTTCAAATTTAAAGCCATTCGATTTACTCGTTTTGGCTCTAGCTCGATGTTTAGATTAGGTTCATGTGCAAATTAATTTTTGGAGTTATCATGTGTCGACTAAACACCACAGTTTTTTATTACAAACAGTAATGAACTAGAATTTTTTATTTAACCTAAATTACTAGAGTAATGGTTAATTCGTTATGGACTAACTACATGTTATACAATACTCAGTCAGATTACCTGCCTAATGCAATAAAAATAAAAATGTAAAAACTTTTTTCTATTGCCTAAATATCTTACTTTGTTTTTCTAGTTACTGAAATAGTATCGGACACAACTACAAGCTCTGAGGAAGAGAACTCTGGCACACCTGCAAATCAATCGGAACAAGCCAGAATTCGCCGCATAAGTCGTCACCAGTTAGCAGCCGCCTTACAACAAGCAGGAACCACGTCTATGAATTCTTTGTCTGATATCGCACAACGAAACACAGGCACCAACGATTCCGTATCGGGCACAAATCCACAAACGCCACAAGCCCCCACTGGAGGACGAATTCTCTCTTCTACTTTCAGCAATGCTCTTGCCAGAGCCCTCGGTGCACTCGGAGCAAACAACTCCAACTCTACTAATGCGGAAGCCACTGAAGCCAACAACGAGGCAATGCAATGGATGGATAGTGACCCACTTGATGTGAACTCTCCCAGTGACGATATCAATGACCTTCCGGCAAGATATCGCGAGCATCAATATGCCGATCAACTGCGCCTAATGAGCCAAATGGGTTTCACAAACTATGCAGAGAACATCAGCTATCTAACGATTACAAATGGAAATGTAGAGAATGCTGTCAACCTTATCATGGGTACACAGGACACTCGTTGAAAAGTAACAGGACATACAAAACAAAAATATTGTAATTCTTAGTATTTATTTTTCTCAGTAATAATAAATTAATAGATACATTTCATCAATAAAGTGTTTTGCTATTGCATTTTATAGTGGGGGAAGGATAATTGTGTACAAATACGTTTAAAGGGTAGGACTACATATACATTTATAATTAATAACAAGCTGCTCTTGGTTTTTAAAAAATTCTTTACTATGAAATAAGGAAGTCAAGAGCTCTATCTTTGTTATTATCGAACTTGACAAGGGCTTCTGATATTTTTGATTCATCAAATCCCAAATCGAGAAGTTCGCTCAATGGAATAAGGTGTTCAATTATCTGAAAATAAAAATGCAAACAGTTGAGACGTTAGGTTAAGAAGTAAAATAAAGCTAAAGGACATAAAATGCTTACTTTCTTATCATCATTCCCATACAGTTCTGCTATTTTTGATACTCTTTCTAAAGGAAATCCCATAAAACTGATATTTTTCGCCAACTTTTGAGACGATGGAGAAAGTTTCATAAAGCTAGTCGAGGAAGAAGAAGATGATCGAGATGCTTGATTTGGACTTGACAGAGATTGCGCTGAATCAGCTGAGTTTCCTGCAAATATTTAAATTTTAAATGATGTTGTTAGCGAGGAAAATAATATGGTTAATTTAGGCGTCTATTGATTTCAAATACTAGTTTTTTTTTTTTAATAAAAAACGATATTTAAATCTAACCTTAAATCACGAATGAGAATTTTTTTTGTGTCATACCGCTCGTCGTATGATACAAAAATGTAACGGTTATGGTTACATTTTGTTTGCATTTATTTTTGTTGCACTAAACATTCACAAAATGAAAATAACTTGATTGTTCTTGCAAAAATGGTCCCAAACAGGTACTTCTTAAAAGTATTAGTAATTTTATTTTTTCATTTGTTAAAACACACAAAATAAATTATAGGAGAAGCGATTTCGCTCATCCGAATCGCGAAAATTAAAATTTTGATAAAAAGTGAACGTGGCAAGTCAAAATTGTAGGAGAATTATTGAAAATAAAATTATCTATACGTTTCTCAAAGAAAACAACCCTATATGTTATTAATATTGAATTACATAAATAAGATGACTTTTTTCTAAAAAAAGGGCGGAAAATTTGCTTTATTATTTTTTTTATAATTGGCGCGCACTCAAGGGGTTATGAATACTTTTAAAATGTTTTCACACCGTGCGAGCGTTTAGGAAATACAGGGAGAACAGAATAGGAGATAACAATGTATATTTGTCTTAAATGTATGGATATTGAATCAATTCAATTCAATTTCTTTTATTGAACATAATATGTATATAAATACAATCTGGCTTATAACTAATATGATACTATGATAAATTTACACTTGTTGGCACATAGGGGGCCTAACGTTACACAATGTCTTAAGTTTAACAAATTATAGATACATAAATTAAATGTTAAAAAATTTAAATTAAAAGTCGGCTGACTTAATCGTCCTCAGGGTGTTCATTCCCGGTTGTCAATGATATGGATATTGAAATGGGAAGGAAAAACAGAGTTGGGTAAGGAACTCCACATTCGTGTGGTACGGCTAAAGAAAGAATCTCTACACTTGACGGTACGTCCAAAGTTAGCCACAAGTGTATACTGATGATATACTGATTCCTAGCAGTGCGCTGAAATTGTTTAAGGGGAGGAATGCAGCTAGCTACTTCAACAGAGCAATGTTTGAAAAGGAAGCGATAAAACAGTGATAAGCAAGAAACATTTCGACTGTGTTCCAATGAAACAAATGTTGCCGAGATTGATCTGTCACCTATCAGTATTAAAGCTCTATGTCGAATTCTATCCATTAGGTGCAGTGATGTTTTGGAAGCGCCTGACCAGATATGAGATTTATACTCTAGCTTTGGGCGTATGTATGCTTTATATATAGTAGCCAGATCAGAAGGGAAAAAATAGTTCTTACATCGTCTAAGGAAACCTAGGCATTTCGCAGCGTTTTTAGCAATATCTTGTATGTGGTGAGTGGTCGTTCCACAAGAACTGATCAGTAACGCACATACCAAGAATCGAAAGCTTTTCAGTTTCCTCGATGCAAGTTCCATTAATGTATAATGGTAAGTTGGGTATATTCCGCTTTAACGACTGGAGACAAATTTGGGTTTTGGATGCATTGGCGGGTGGCAATGGTGCAGTGGATGTAGTGCTTGACTGCTAACTTAGAGGTGTGGGTTCGAGCCCCATTCTAGGCAGCATTCTTTTCTACATTCTCCCAGCTTCACTGGACACCACCCGTGAGATTTAATGAGATAATAAACACCATGATCTCAATCCACTGTGCCAAATCTTTCCTATCCTCCTACTCTTTCTAACTAGTGCCGTGCAATTCAGGTTGCATTTAAAAGACCTAAGGTCTTACAGGCATGTAGTTAGAATTATTATTATTATTATTATTATTATTATAAAATCCATACGATTATTAATACCATACGATCTGATTCCCCCTCACGGTTTTCACCTTGACGGTGGCGAGGGGGCTTTAGTTTGTTCCTCCAGCAATCCAGCTGCAGGGACAAACAACTAAGTAAAACCAACAAAAACAGGGATGTACATCCAAATATTGAAAAAATTATGGAAAAAGAAAAGTTTAAAAGTAATGAAATTCGAGTGGGAATATACACTCAAGTGTCGGCAGAGGTCACGGCTGCCGGCGAGGGCTTGGCTTCGGATGAGGCTAAGTCGCCAGTGACAACTGTAAGCAAAGAAATTAATAAACCAGTGTTGAAAAGACAATCCAACGCTCTCAACCTTTCAGCGACTCTTCTTCCTGCACTAGATAGCTTGGCTATTGACGGTAGGGAGACCTTGGACAGACTTCCCTCTATAGGAAGTCAAACCGAGGACGAGTTACTGGAAGACTCGAGTCACGAAGAGACTACGCTGAAGCCTACTGCACCCCTCAATGCTTCGAGGCAACGCAGTAACTACAGATCTTCTAAGCGATTCGTGAGTGCTACGGAGAAAAAAGACCCATCTTCTCTCAGTCCGAGAGACAGGGCCCTACTAAAAAAGCATAGGAAGTTGGTGAGAAACTATGAACGGCAGTTGGCAGCGTCTGCCACTGCACCCACTGTTTCCACCCAGCAGTTGAACGCTAAAAAGCCGGACAGCGAAAGAGTAAATGCTGCTACATCTAGGTCTATCCCTAAAAAGATAAACCGTGAACAGGCTGGCAACAACTCTACTGCTCGTACCGGCTCAAATCCGAATCTGGCGTCCTCCAGTAAGAAACAGCAGACCAACGCTATATCAAACCTGAAAGGGAATGAGAAAGCACAGGTAGGCAGCTCTTCTGGAACGAAGCCAGTTTCAATCAAGAGAGCAAGATCGGAGGAGGCAACCAAAACTGAAGGCTCTAAAAAGCTTAAAACCAATAGTTTTGACACCACCCCGACCGATCTGCAGGTGGCCATAATAAGTCGAGACGACCCAGATGGGAAAATCACGGCAAAAAATTGGTTACTTGTGGAAAATGAAATCCTCAAAGCCATGATGGCGGCATCGGAGAGTGATAGTTCTGAAGACTACACCTTTGATGGAGCTGGATGGCGGAAAGGCGTTAAGTGGTATGCTGTGGGGACCAGAAATCCCGGGAGTTCCTCACTCACACAATCGCCAATATTGGCGAACTGTGGGAGGGAGCTTCTCTCGGGGTTCTTCCCGTCACATCTATTCCGCTTCGCCAGCAGGTTAATATATGGATTCCTCCTCCTGCCACGCACGAGGACTCATCCATAATTAAACTGCTGGCGAAACAGAATAAGGAGTTCTCCATACTCGAATGGAAGCTCCTGCATTCCAGGAAGAGCTTTAGCGGGGAAGGGAAGGACCTCTTGTTCGTAATTGACAAGATATCTGACCTTCTCCTCAAAGAGAAAGGGGACGTGCTGAGATATGGTCTCGGAACCGTAAGGGTAAGGAGGCATGATGGCAAAGGGGAGTCAAAAGCTGCTAGTGGTGCAAATTAATTTGCACCACGCCATAGCAGCAACGCACGACCTGATGCTCTTCATGTCTCAAGAGGCCGTGGATGTGGCCTTAATCCAAGAACCTTGGATTCGTAAGAATCAGGTACAAGGATTGAGGTCAAAAAACTATAACCTATTCCACTCCACGTCCGAAGGTGAAATAAGAAGTTGTATTCTAGTGAAAAAGTCAATTAACGCTTTCTTTTTATCTAGGTACAGCAACAGAGACAACGTGGCAATCAGCGTTGAGACCAAGGAAGGCAACTTCGTCTTGGCATCAACGTACATGCCGTACGAAGAAGAAGACCCACCATCAAAAACGGTCCGCGACCTTGTGGGTTACACCATAACACGTGGGACACCTTTGGTGATGGGCTGTGATGCCAACGCACACCACACTCAATGGGGCGGTAAGGATATCAACAAAAGGGGTGAGTCAATTTTTGAATACATTCTCTGTTCTAACCTCATGTTATGTAATAAGGGTAATCACCCAACATTTCGAAACAAAAACAGGGAAGAAATTCTTGATCTCACTCTTATGAGTTATAATGATAAGATCTCTGTAGAAAACTGGAGAGTCTCACCTGAGGAATCCTTTTCGGATCACTTTAGGATACTCTTTACTTTAGACAGAAATCAAAATGATATTAAACCTTTTAGAAACCCTACTAGAACAAATTGGACAGAGTACACAAAATGGTTGAATGAACGTATCAACCCACCAGAGGAAGAAACGTTTTCGATAACCTCAACCATTGACACGGTTGTTCAAAACCTAACTAGTAAAATGAGAACGGCCTTTGAAAAAAACTGCCCTATATCTCGTAACATTAAACCCACTAACCCACCATGGTGGAACAGTGAACTTAAGAAACGAAGAACAGGGGTCAGAAAACTTTTCAATGTAGCTAAGCTGAGCAAATTAGAGAAAGACTGGATTTCATACAGAGCCGAACTTAACTTATACACCAAAGAGTTAAGAAGGGCCAAGAAAGATTCATGGACTAGGCACTGTGAATCCATTGAGAACACAAGTGAGGCGGCGAGACTTCGAAAGGTTCTTACCTTTAACCCCACGAATCCAGGATACATTAAGCATCCCGATGGATCATGGTCGAATTCGAGCCAAGAAACACTTGAACTCTTCATGGAAACACATTTCCCTGGGTGTAAGAGTCCTGAGATCTCAGGTTATTCACAACCAGACTCCTTAGAAATTTTACAATCAACACCAGAATTGGAACAGGTTATCACAGAGCAGAAGATTATGTGGGCTATAAACTCGTTCAAACCCTATAAATCAGCTGGACCAGACGAGATTATTCCGGCATTTCTTCAACATGCTCTACAGATAATCACCCCATGGCTTAGGGTAATCTTCAAAAGTTGTGTCAAACTTAGATACGTCCCTACTAGCTGGAGAAAGGTTAAAGTTGTCTTTATTCCAAAAGCTGGAAAACCGACACACTCGACTGCAAAGGATTACAGACCTATAAGTCTCTCTTCGTTTCTCCTCAAGACACTGGAGAGAATTATTGATCTGCATGTCAGGGACCTTCTTAATCCAAACATTTTGTGCAGCTACCAACACGCTTACCTCAAAGGTAAGTCAGTGGAGACTGCATTGCACGAAGTCGTTACACAAATTGAGAAAAGTCTCGAACACAAAGAACACACCCTTGCAGCATTTTTGGACATTGAAGGAGCGTTTAACAACGTAAAAACGGAGTCCATTAAATCTGCTCTGGAAGAGGTTGGGGTTGAGTCTGCCATTGTGGACTGGATTTATACCATGCTCAATGGTAGAATCATAAGCTCGCAACTTGGAGATACGATTGTTGAGAAAACAGTAACAAGAGGCACTCCACAGGGAGGGGTGATTTCGCCTCTTCTTTGGGTCCTGGTTGTTAACAAAATTCTTACAAGATTTAGGAATCAGGGCATTAAAATCGTGGCCTATGCAGACGACATAGTAATTTTGATATCGGGTAAGTACCTTACCACCATCAAAGATATTATGGAATCCGCACTCAAAGAACTATCTTCGTGGGCAGTACAAAACGGTCTTGGGGTTAACCCTTCAAAAACTGAGCTAGTTTTGTTCACGAATAAAAAGAAATTAGAGGACTTTACTCCTCCAAGGCTTAATGACATTCCTTTGAAACTTTCCAAAGAAGCTAAATATCTTGGCGTAATCCTTGATTCCAAGCTAACATGGAAACAGAACACAGAGGAAAGAATGAAAAGAGCACTATGCGCTTTCTATACATGCAAGAAAACCTTCGGTACACGGTGGGGAATGCGACCGCACGTCATCCAGTGGATGTACACGGCGATTGTTCGTCCTATACTAACCTATGGTTCTATTGTTTGGTGGAAGGCTGTTGAAAAAGTAAGCTATCTCAAAAACCTGAACAAGGTACAGAGACTAGCCTGTATAGGAACAACGGGGGCTCAGAGGTCTACGCCACAAGCAGGGTTGGAAATTATTTTAAATCTTCCGGCACTTGACGAGTACATAAGATGCACAGCAGCCAAGAGCGCACTTCGACTCAAAGAACTGGGCTCTTGGAAGCAAAGCACCTATGGTCATGGGTCTATCCTCCAGAGGTATGACTCAGTGGCCGCACTTGATGTGACGACTGACTACATACCACCTTTTATAGATTTTAATAAACACTTCTCTATTTTAATACCCCAAAGGCATGGCTGGGAACCCAACTCACTAACCAGGGAACAGGGTATCTCATTCTTCACCGATGGGTCTAAAATGGAAGAAGGAACGGGAGCTGGGGTGTTTTGTGAAGCTCTGAATATTAGATATTCGTATAAACTCCCAGATGAGTGTAGTGTCTTTCAGGCTGAGATTTACGCTATTGAAAAAGCGGCAGAAATGGTACAAACGAAGAAACTGAACTCGTCGGAGATCACATTTTTCGTTGACAGCCAAGCTGCTATCAAAGCTTTAGCCAGTGAGACTATAAGATCCAAAACTGTAGCAAAATGCCGAGGCAAACTGAATGATATTTGTGACACTAACCGAGTCAAACTCTGCTGGGTTCCTGGACATAGCGATATAGAAGGGAACGATATAGCAGATGAACTGGCAAGGAAAGGGTCAGTATCAAATAGAAACAGTAGTAGCCATTTAGATATGGGACTTAACATCCCGATCGGCGTGATTAGAACGAAAATAGACCTAATAACAAAAGAGCAAATCAATAAATCCTGGAGGACTAGGAACGACTGTGTTATCTCTAGAAGTTTATGGCCTAGAATTAATGAAAAGGAATCTCGGTATATTTTATCACTGAGTAAAAAGAATATTAGAATCTTGATAGGTGTACTAACGGGCCATTGCGCCATTGGCACAATGGCCATCAGACTGGGTGTATTTGCACCCGATTTCTGCAGGAGCTGTCAAGACGTAGAGGAAACAGAAACCATTAAACACCTGCTCTGTGATTGTCCAAACCTCCAAACAAATCGACTCCGTTATTTTGGAAACAGGTTTCTTGAAGAACTGGAAGATCTGGCACAGGTCTCAATGGCAAACATGAGAAAATTCATAGAAAGCACAGGCTGGTTCGCAAACGATCCAGTCTATGTGAACCATTAGTTTGGGTGCATCTCTGCCTTCTTTTTTAAGGGGATCACAATGGACCAATAGGCCCCCGTGTACGCAACAGCCTCTGTGCTGTGCACGCCCCTCTTAACCTAACCTAACCTAATACCCCATTTGACAATGCTGTTTAAATCTGAATTTAATGACCTCAACATATTCTACCGTTGCTGCTCCACGTTTGAAGAACAGGGATTACAGTTATTTTTCAGTTTGTTGCGAGTATTTATACAGTCGAGAGTGTAATTTAAAGTTTTTCATACCGAAAAAGAAAAATAAATTAAAATAAACCACCTTTTAGTTGAAAGAAGTTTCAATTTGAGAGTTCAAGGAAAAGAAATTCAATCCCACATTTTATAACCATTTATACGACTATGGTTGAGTTACAAAAAACGCTCAGTCATACCGAAAAAGAAAAATAAATTAAAATAAACCACCTTTTAGTTGAAAGAAGTTCCAATTTGAGAGTTCAAGGAAAAGTAATTCAATCCCACATTTTTGAACCATTGATACGACTCTGGTTGAGTTACAAAAAACGCTCAGTCATGGAAATACAATTTGAAAACATCAATTCCGTCGAATTTGATTCCTTTTTCATTAGAAAAAACGACTTTATGCCACTTGTTCTTTCAAATCTTATGAAGCTTACAAAACTGCATTCGGTTTAATTTTTTTTTCTAGCTTCGTTTACGGTGGTTTCATTTGATTTTCTTCTTTTTCGGTATGCAGATCTTTTAATAATTATACTCTCGACTGTAGAAATACTGGCATTGAACCTAGCTTGTTCTCTTGTTTTAAAGCGAGGAACTAGAAGCAAACCTCAGAATTTTTCGCCTATCACTTGCAGAGATAGTAGGTTTTTTGCATCCTTTCATATCGACAACATCTTTTTATTTACTTCTCAGATAATTAGAATACAAAGAGGAGATTCTGTTAATTTTTTTCCGAAATTTGATGCCCCGTTAGAGCTTGATCATGAAAACTAAAAATTCGCGCGTATTCAACCGCGCCAAGAGCTTTTCCTCCACCCATTCTCCACTTTTTCTCAATTTTTGTGTGTCATATCAAGGAAACCATGATATAAAAACCAAAACTAACTTTAAAAGCTCTGACGTCGACTAGTTCAAAGCAAAAATGATGATAAAGGCGGTGTACCTATTCAAATGCTACGATTTCAACATGAATTTAAAGAAATGATAGTTAAACGTGTAATTATGGTAAGTTTGAGATTGTTTCTTTTCTTTTTCTCTCCTTAATTGGATGCTTTGCTTTGCTTTCTTATGCCATTTACAAAAATTCATTTATTCCACTTAGTTCCTAGTTATAACTGTTAATCGCACTAAAATTTTTTTAACCCATTCAACGGATGTACGTATTTCTAAAATAGAGCGATTTTCTTAAAAACGAATTTTTTTTTAATCAGTCCTAATTTTGACTATTTATTAATACAAATTTAAAAACCTAGTTTAAAAAAAAATCATCAACCCATTTTTGAAAAACATTGAATTTTCAAAAAAAAAAAAAAAAATTTTTAAATTTATTTTTTTTTTCCAAAGTTTTGGTACGCAATATTATCAATGTTTTAACGGAGCTTTCACATAATAAAATTGATTAAAATCAGTCAGGCCGTTTTTAAGAAATCAATAAAAAAAAAACATAATATTGCAATGACAGGGACCGTAAGTAACAGTTTTTGGTGTTTTTTACCAAAAAGTAAAATATACATACTTGAGGAGGACTTTCACACGAAGAAACAAGTTGCTGGAGATTTTTTTGACGTTTTCTTTTAATCTCCTTAAAAATCTCTTGTACCTTTCACACAAGGAAACAAATCTCCAGGCAATTTTTAAAATTTCCTTTGAAAGTCTATTGGTTGAACACACCTACACCTAGATGTGAAAGGAAATGTCAAAAAATCTCCTCAAATCCTCGACCGGGAAGATTCTGTTCGCCCCTCTTTCCTCCTGCCCTTCTCACCAAGGAACTAAATGTTGCTGGCAACTCAGTTTCCTCGTGTGAAAGGGCACATCGGTTGAACACACCTAAACCTAGATGTGAAAGGAAATGTCAAAAAATCTCCTCAAATCCTCGACCGGGGGGATTTTGTTCGCCCCTCTTTCCTCCTGCCCTTCTCACCCAGGAACTAAAAGTTGCTTGCAACTCATATTCCTCGTGTGAAAGGGCACTTATTGTTCTCAAAAGAACAAGAAAGAGAGAGAACATAGAGATGGTATATCCAGTTGTAAAGTGTCATGTGCAAATTGCATTGATCATATTTGGCCTTGAACTAGAAAATACTTTTAGTTCCATTAAAAACGATTAAAGAGGTTATTAACAGTAATAAAGGGTTATTGATGGGTTATTAGTTGGAAAGAAAAATTTTGCAAAGTGCTCTTGGGTAGGTAGGTATATTCTCAAAAAAACAAATTTTTCTAAAATCCGTGTGCGATTCGTTGCTGTGAAAATTTGAAGTTGCGATATTTTGATTTGCGAGATTTTTGGGTTCGAGATGTAAATGCGAGATTGTAAAAAGCGAGATTTTATAATTGTGAGATTATGAAAAACAAGATTTTTAATTTGCGAGTTTAAGTTACTAGAGATTTAAAAAAAAATGTGCAATTTCGTTATTCGAGATTTTGGTTTGCGGGATATCTATCGTAGCGCTCCCAAAAATAATACACTGATTTTTTATTAAAATCCTTACAACCGTTTTTGAGATAACTAAGCTTTTCCCTTACAATTGCATGGCAAGTACCGTTATTTTTTCAGCAAACAAAAATTCAATTTTCCGTTTCAGGAAATCAACAAGTTCAAATTTTGAAGAAAATCCCTTTGGTGGTTAATGCTGTAGGTCGAGGCACAGTCTCGAGCTGGAAGTGGAAGAGGTTTTTTTTTAATTCATACATAGGTTAGAGGGGTTGGATCCAATTTTTGTTGAATATTACTCAGAAAAACTATGTTCTTCCGCTAAAATGCATCACAAAAGATTGCATATGGAAGCATTTTTTTAAAGGCTTTCCGAAAGCTCAAGATATTTTTTTTTAAAGAACAGGGGTAAAAATGGCTGTTTTTATATAGAACAAAATTTAAACTTTATTTTTTGAATTGTTTCTAATTTGAATCAATCATTTTAAAACCAATACATAGTTTTACAGAGCTACCTCACAAATAGAATCCAAAATACCAAAAACAAAATTATACCTAATTTTACATTTTATTCGGTTTGAAAAAATAATGTGAAGTTAAGCCATTATTTCTTGAGAACCTTCATGTTTAAACAAAAATTTTGTAATTTTTATTAAAAGGGGGACAATTTTCAAAACCTCACAAAAAAAATAATGTTCATATATAAAAATATAGTAAAATCAGCCCATGACCGGAATCTTTTACTCATCGTTCCACTGTGCGGCGAAGGCTAGAAGATAAGAAGCCAAAAGGTGCGTAACTGAGTGACATCAGCTTGAGATTAGGATGTGTTGAAGTAAACAAGAACCGAACCTCAGATGAAGATATAATGTTATTATTTGAATGTTTTTAATCTTAATATATAAAACACAAAAAATGTTTTTATGTCCGTTATAGAGTTTGGAACAATCAAACCGATGTTCCCCAACTCGATTTCATTAGAAAGGCAATGATGCGAAGATGGTTTTAGACCATTGAATAAATGCATTAGGCACATTCGGTCCATCCATGAAATCAACTTTAAACTAACTATAATTTCTTTTTTTCCAACAAATAAACAAAATGTATATATTTTTCTAGCGTATCCGCTAGTACAAATTCTATATAATATTCATTTATGTACATATATACTGATATAAATCAACCAAGTAGAAGAATTAGCACTATTTAATTGGACTTGTTGAATTAAAATTGCTTCGAGTTAAGATGAACTGAGCTAATTACAAGGGCCTCAGTAATCACTGATGAGTCCAACTGAAATCGCCGGAAGCCCCAATTTGTATGACCTAAAGGTGGTTTAAAGCTATTTTGAATTGATATAATGTTAACTTGTTTCAAATTTTAACTTAGTTTATCGTTTCTTTTATCTTGTTAGTTCTGTTTTTTAAGGTTTTGAAGGTTGGGGATGAAAATTTTTCAAAGAGAAGTGAACACTGAATTACTTGGGTATGGCAAATTCACAGTATTCCTATACTATTACAATGTGAATATCACCATACGACGCACAGTGGGGCCAAATCTGCGATTTATGGAAAAAAAACCTCTAGGTGGTATCATTTCGTATGTATTTGCACCCTCTGAATAGAATGGTATCATCCGTTTTATGACCAGAGTGAAGGAGAAGTTTTTAATTTTTTCATAATAGTCGGATATTTTATATCAAGTATTGTCAAGTGAAAACTAAAAAGTAAATAACGATTCCTCAATGAAGAAAAAGCTGATTGGGATTATTCAAAATTATTTTTGAAGACGAAAAATAGAACTTTCAGATTCCGTCACGAATTTTATGGAAAAAAATCGCGTCTATATTGAACCGGTTATATTCAATCAGAAATATTATCTTATTGCTTAAATTGTATTTTTATTCATAGATCCCAAAATTCGTACAATCTGGTGATGAAATTTTAACAGGATCTTCATTGCTATAAGGACTACGAGAAAAGACTTGAGACAGACCCTAGGAAGTTGGAGCTTTTTTTGTATGGCTACTCAAGTCTGAATTGCACCCCGTAGTCCAAATTTTGGCTTGATTTTTCAGTGTAATCGTAAAAATGGGATAAATTATTTTATCACTAGATACCTTTGGGTATATTTTAACATATTACATCCAAGAGAATAGGACAAAATGGTCTACAAGACCAATAACTACGGAAAATAATTATCTAAGTGGAAAGGAATCTTTAAGTACTAAAATATTAACTACTGTGGAATCTTATTTCAAATGACTGTGAAAAAATTATTTGCCCAATGTGTTTGGTGCATTTTAGTATGAACAAAATTTACTTAGTATGAGCGACAAGATATGAGTCGCTAGAAAAGTATTTTTGTGAACAGCAATAGCTCAATTTAGATTTCTATGTGAAAAAGTTATTCGGTAAATAAAGGTATGCCAAAAATCTGTGAAAACTAATTGCACTATTAACGGTGTCGTTGAACAAGTATTTTACTGCTACAATATTAGTACATAACAACACCTTTCCAATGTATAACGTTGTTATTGATTCCTAGACAACCTTTCCTACATTTCACTGTCAATTAAAATAAAATTTGACTTACTCTTTGAATGATCAACTATGGTTTGACTATTATTTCTCGTTCTCCGTATTTCTGAATCCCTAATTTCATCCTTCAATTCCTTAAGAATATCCGGAACGCTTTTAGATTTACTTTTCGGTACAACATCAGTGGCTTCCAATAGATTGCCGATGCCTGTAGACACCATACCATTAATGGTTTGCATGCCATATCGAGAATCACAGTTATAATTATTTAAAAACGTTCCATTGGGATAGTTATGGTATTTATTATTGTGGTCAGCTACCACTGCAGAAGAATTCTGTTGTTGCTGTGTTGTGTAGTTTCCAAACAAATAATTGTGGTTACCTACTTCTGGCAAAGTATTATAGTTAAAGTACAAGTCCGCCGGACTAGGTTCCATAATATTGTGATGTTTAATAGCAGCATAACTCATTATATTCTGTTGCTGCTCTGGATGGTGATGCTGGTGTTGTTGGAGGTGCAGAGCTTGTGTCTGTGACACCATCGAATTATAATAGAAATTTGTTTCTTGAGTTGGATTGCTGTGGCTGCTGCTGTTTGGGATCTGTTCATAATCTTTCGACGGTTCATTCACTACGGGAGGGCTACTTACAACAGGAGGAGATTGTTCAGGAGCTAATTTGGTGCAATATTCATCTTCGACAGCAGCAGTAAATGTTCCATTGCTCGCGGAATGTCTTTGAGTATCATTCAGTACTTGAGCTAGAATATCTAAGTCATTAATTGTCTTCAGCTCGATATTGTCAAAGGGCGACGATGTATCATTTTCGAAATCTGAATAATTGATTTTACTAGGAATGAAAACTGTAGAAGGTGAGTACGTGGAGTAGGATGCGACTGTGGGTTGCAGGATGGTATCGTAGCAATGTCGTGAATAGTGATTGGATTGATCAGCTTTGGTGATGGCGGCAACTACTGTATTCTCAATTGGATTGTCTTCTTCTTCTTCTTCGTTATCTGAAGAAAGATCTTCTGCACTGGGATACGACACAGCTGTGAGAAGCTGCTTCTGCTTGGCTTCGTTGTCGCGACATTTTTGCAGCTCATAGATTCGTATTCTTTCACGCCGATTCTCTCGCTCGATCTCACGAACCTTCTTCCATTCTGCAAGCTTCTTTACCACTTGTTTTTCCAATTGAAAACTGTATGTATATTGAGAAGATTCGTACTGGGCCTCGGTTAAATTACTGACACGATTTACAACCGCCTGTGGAATGGTTACTTTGGGAGGTGGTTTGTATTTTTCAGATATTTTAACGGGCACTCCATCCATGTAGTTGAAATTATTAAAAGACATGATGATTCGGAGGTGTCTTTGTTTTTAATGTTTGCAAAAAATTAAGAAAATAATTGAGTGAATTTAGCAAATCTGGTGAGTCATTAGTTGATTTAATGACGATAAAAATGAAAATTATTATTTACTTACCATTAAGCTCATTTTATTATTTGTTTTATTCACGTTTTAAAATAGCTAAATTAAAAAGTTTTACTAAAAATTTCGTAGTAAAAATAGAACACAAGAAAAAAATCAAAAACTTTTGTCAGTTCAGTATAATCGGATAAGAAAAAACTGACAGTTTTCTTTTTGTGGGTTTGTTCGTTTAATATATTTATTTTTAAATGTCAAGATATTCGTATAGGGTAAGTTGTACAGTATTAGTCAATTCGCCCAGATTTAATGCTACATTTCCACCTGACGCTAACGCTGTGGCTCCATTGGCAATATTTGAGGCGATGGCAATTGGAATAGAAATGGCAATTTATTGCTTGGCTGGGCATTTTCATTGCTAGGCAATTTCAATTATAAAATGTGTGTATAGAAACATTTGACTGCAAATGCAGTCAAAAATGCTGTTCAAATCCCCTGTTTTAATTAAATTTAATTTTAATTTACTATATTTTGTCATGTGCGTTCTCATATTCTACGATTTAATTGAAATAATCAATGAAGAAGCCATTTACAATCACGGGGAACCCCATTTTTAGTCAATTTATTGCTTTGACGATGGAAATCTATAATTGCCTCTCATCTTCTAGGCAATATTGCCATTGCCGTTGACAAAGTGTCTCCATTTGCAATATCAAAGGCAATGGCAATGAGTGAGGCAATTTATTGCTTCAAATACTGCCAATGGAGCCGCTGGGTAGTCTGAGATTTAATAAGATTTACCTCAAATCTCCTTCAAATCTCGAAGATTTACCATACAAATTTATTTCGTTAATCTTGAAGATTAGAAATTAATCTTGTTAAATCTTCCTAGGACAAATAGTTTTACAAATCGAACTAACCTTTTCTTAAATGGTGCTGAACGGTTCATTCGAGACTCGCATTCAGTTCTTCATTAGGTGTGTTTTTTTGGGATTTTATCACTGATCTCTATAATACACTGGATAGTGTATTCCTTATAATGTATAACAGTTTCTTTGCTTCCATTTGAAGATGACAATTAGGTGGTCGGCTTCATAATTTGACGTCTGAATTACACAAAAAAAAAAGTGTTTTCCAGATAGGGATGTGCGATATTGAAACAACATCGATTTCAACATCGAACCGAAAATATCGATGTTACTAAACATCGATGTTTTTTTCAGGTGTTTTTGTTTAAGTTTTTTCTTTGACCAAAGCAAAAAATGCGTCATGATATGCTCTATGTATTTTAGCTTTCAGAATTTCTGGTGCCAGCTATTTTTTCTTAAGTTTCCTAAAATCGATTCAAGCTTTCATACAAATGAAAAATATGAAGTCATAAAGCAAGGTATTTCAACATCGATATTGCAAAATAATGATGCACAGAAGCTTGTGTGCTAAAACCGCGTGTAAGTGGTATTTTTCAAGGCATCAATGATTTTAATGGGTGAAAATCGATGTTAAAATATGTATTTTGCATAATTAATATCAACAAATTTAATAAAATCAATATTGCAAGGCAATTCATGGTGTTAAGCTGTTATGTGTGCCCTTTTTGAAATCCAATATTTCAAAATCTTGTTTCACACGAAGGTGTGCGCAAGAACTTGCATGGTGTAAACTGCGTGTTTCTGACCATCGATAAAATTAATTCGTGAAAATCGATATTAAATATGTATTTTGCAGTAATATTTCAAGGAATTTTGTGTAAACTGTTTTCTGTGGCTTTTTGGAATATATCGATATTGCAAAACACGAAGTTGTGTGCAAAAACTTGCATTGGTGTAAATTGGGTCTTTCTGAGCATCTATTATTTCTATGCATGGAAATAGATGCTAAAATTTGAATTTTGCAAAATATATCGTCCACAGATTTTATAGAAGCAATATTGCAAGTATTTCATGCGTACACTGTTATCTAACGATAATGCAAGATATTTTTGCTTGCAAAAGTGTGTACAAAAACTTGTATGGTTAAAAATGCGTCTTGCTGAGCATCGATGATATTAATGCTTGAATATCGATGTAAAAATATTTCTTTTGCACAAATAAACACAAAACAAATTTGATGGAAGCAAAATTGATAGGCACTTCATGTGTAAACTTATATCTGTGCCTTTTTGCACATCGAAAGTTTCGTTGGGGTTCTGAATTTTTAAGTTTGGTTTGAGAGATCCTTTGATGATTTCCTTTTTCAAAAAATTCCAAATGTTACAGATGACTTAAAAACTATGTAAGTCACTCCATCTAGATTTTACTAGCAGAATCAATCATTTTCGTACTAACTTTTTGTTTGTTTTTTAGTCCGATGTTTTGGATGTTAATATCGATGTTGCAAAACATCGAAATCTTTAATATCGATATTTTGCAAATATCGATTAAAATCGCTCATCCCTACTTTCCAGGTGTCTATCTGAAGAAAGGGAAACAGACCATGATATGCAAATATACATAAACTTTTGTGGAAGTTTGTTTTATTATTTATTATCTTTAAGTTATTCACTGTGTGCATTTGGAATATTTTTTTTAGTATAATAATTACATAGTGGAATGAGATAAATCATTGCAGTTTGCGAACAAGTTGAGCAAAATAGCTACGAATAATTATGATGAGGAGGATGCGATTGCATATTCTGCCTTTTTTTTTAATGATTGTACCTCCTTGTCACACTCTTTACGTTTGTTATTCCGTTTCATTTACTAATTAGTGAATGAATTTAAATTACGAAAAAAACAAATGTTAGCAAACAGATCTCGGGGGTGAAACGAACGGAGAGTTTATGTCTGTTTAATGGATTATCTTTGTATTACATGTTATACAGTTATACTGGTATACAAAAAAGTGGTCAGCTTCATAATATAACAATTCTTCAAATGGAAGCAATATTTTTGTATCGATACACTATCCAGTGTTTTATAGAGATCAGTGGATTTTATATATAGTATAGTGAGAAATTTCCATAAAAACGCATCCGCAGCGGCCTATATTTTTATATTTGCAATATGGTACGCCTGAACAGCTGTCACGACACAAAAGTGAATTTAGTGAAAGTTAAAAGTAGAAATAAACCAAAATTATTAACAAAAACTAACATATTTGCAAGTTAAATGGGAAATATAACAATTTATTTATATAATTATTGTTTTCAGTCAAATGTTTGTGTCCCTTTTTTCATTATTTGCCATTTTCAGATACGAAAATTGATTTTGCAGCTATAAACGAAAAGAAAAGGGGGAGGGGTGTGTTGGTAGACTATGGTCAAAGTAAAAAAGTCATGATTTAGTCTGCTATTACACGAAGACTTTTTAGTTGAGATTTTTCGAAATTTAGAATTGTGAAAGTGAAATCAAATTTTGTTTTCTCAATTGCCCTCATTTAATTTTGAAAAAAGTCATGACTCAAAAGTCGTTGTATAATAACAGACTTAATACACATGGAGTAGATGACTTTATTAGCGATAATTTTATAAATTACAGTAAGGACATGATTGTATGGCTAATTTTAATGCATTTACCTAGTTTTCCACTGGAAATTTTTTAACTCACCAATTTACCCGGATTAACTGAGTACATTAGTAGCCAAATAAGCCTGAACCTTCCTTGAACTTCAGTTAGTATCAGCTGTACTAACTGGTTCAAAATTTGATCTATGGTTCAGCATTTGTTACTCATCGATTTTATCGGATCTACTGAAGTGCAACCATGATTCCAAGGTTCAAGTATGTTGTAATAACGATTTCAAGCTTGACCCTTGTTGAACCTCAGTTAAATTGCCGAAATCAGTGAGCTAAAATAATTGAACCACGCATCAAAGCTTGAACCACGTTTATACAAGTAGCCTTTCCACCAAAAGCAGTGACTTAAAATTGCTGAGCATCGGATCAAAATTTGAACCATGTCTATACAAACTGGTCCCTATAGACCAAAGGTTTACAAAAAGAGCTTTTCATATGAGCTGCGAATAGTGAATTTTGAAATGGGAATGATCGTGAATTTTGACCTTCCATTCCCTTGAGTAATTTGTTTGGTTGCCTATAGAAGAAAATGTGAAGAAAAATGCTTTGTGAAATGCGTCTTGATGTTGTGGTTTGCGAATTATCGTTTGACAGTCGGCAGAATATATCTTGTTTGTCACTTATAAATAAAAATGCTAAATTTTGCACTTTAAACTAATTTAAGGCAGCGTTTTTTTTACCATAGCACAGGATAGGATCATTTTTTTCATTTTGTCGAAAAGGTAAAACAAAACAACCATGCACTTACAAACGACCCTGTTTAGACTGTAATTGCTCACTACGCCACCATGACGTAAATTTATGGGTGACATTTTCTCTTCACCGATTTCCTCTACAAAAACATGGTCTTGACGAAGTGAAAAGTTATACAGTCTAAACAGGGCCATTCATTCAACATAATTCTACTCTACGAACATAGCCATCGAGAATTCGAGACACATAAAAGTACCAGTCGTACCAATGACGACACACAAAAATCCTATTCAATTGAGTTCGATACTCGAACAAACGTCAAAAGTTTATCGGCAGCGGGATTCTACTTTAACTTTTATTGGCAGCGGTTTTGCTGCCGATGCTGTTTTTGTAATTCATATAAAATTTCACTGTGCTGCGGATAGCTTTTCCAATAAAACACACCTATTGTTTCTCACGAATCAAACATTCTGTCTCATTCGCACTATGCTATCAAATTTAATCTTTTTTAAATCTTTTTGTGCGGTGGAAACACCAAAAAGATTTATTAAATCTAATCTGATACTATGTTCCCACCAAAATGAAATCCGAGATTTCGGTTGAAAACTTTTGATATTTTGAACTGCTGGGAAAAAATTTCATAGAAATTTAAACGAAATCTCAATAAAAACTCTGGATTTCAACGAAATCTCCATGAAATTCTGCTCCACCCATTTGCAATCTCGAAAGTTTTTAGCTGAAATCTCGGATTTCGTTTTGGTGGGAACATAGCATGAGATAAACCTTTGGTGGAAACATAGCATAAGGCACGTTCAATGAAATTGTGAGCTGAAGGTGCAGGCAGAAAACGCTATCTAACAGTTATAACTATTATGGCTGATTTACAATCAGAGAATATGAAATAAAGAAGTCAATCCTCAGCTGTCAATTTGATTTGCCTACAAGCTGGAAGCGAACAGCTGATGTATTAGACCCTGTTTAGATTTGTTGGTTTCACTACGTAGTGAAAAGTCATGTCGTGTATACACTTTGTAGTTTTCACACAAATGTATTTCTGCATGCTCATGGAATATTTGAAAATTGGAACATTTGATTTTGGACACCGTATGAGTATTTCTGCTCTCGATCTCGTCGAACCATATTTCTAGGTAGAGAATTAGTTACCTTTCTGTTGGACGCACAAGCGAAAATGAACAAAATGGAATGAAATGGACCATTTTGGCTATGAAACGTGACTGCTCACTCAAATTTTTATATTTTCTTCTTGACTAACCCCTCCCTTTTTACCTCACTGATTTCACCCACGAACTGTCGTCATGCTGTAGTGAAACCAACAAATCTAAACAGGGTCTTAGATTTGCAAAGTATTAGTGAAAAGCAGTGCAAAACGCATACATAGAATCAACTAGTCATTCAGCACATCATTATCAACACAGGTCTTGTTGTTGTTGCAATTCACATCTATTTCTTCGACACGAAATTAAATTACAAATACAACAATGTAAACAAATGGGTTTTGGGGGATCGAAGGATTGGCTTCTTTATTTGATATTCTCTGTTGTAAACAGAGAATATCAAATAAAGAAGCCAATCCTTCGTACGTTTCACCCCCCAAAACCCATTTGTTTACATTGTTGTATTTGTAATTTCATTTCGTGTCGAAGAAATAGATGTGAATTGCAACTTGTCTTGTTGTTGTTGCAATTCACATCTATTTCTTCGACACGAAATTAAATTACAAATACAACAATGTAAACAAATGGGTTTTGGGGGATCGAAGGATTGGCTTCTTTATTTGATATTCTCTGTTGTAAACAGAGAATATCAAATAAAGAAGCCAATCCTTCGTACGTTTCACCCCCCAAAACCCATTTGTTTACATTGTTGTATTTGTAATTTCATTTCGTGTCGAAGAAATAGATGTGAATTGCAACAACAACAAGACTCGTGCTGAATGATGTGCTGAATGACTAGTTGATTCTATGTGTGCGTTTTGCACTGCTTTTCACTAATACTTTGCAAATCTAATACATCAGCTGTTCGCTTCCAGCTTGTAGGCAAATCAAATTGACAGCTGAGGATTGACTTCTTTATTTCATATTCTCTGGTTTACAATGCCGCGTTGGGCGTTGCGTTGAAAGATTTGCCTGTCAATGCAAAAGTTCAGGCATAGGAATATCTGTTTACCCCCATATTAATAAACGGCGGATAACAACGTGCTAGCGTTTATACATATTCTGTTAACTAGTAATTCTTATAAACAAATGCGTAATAGTCTGTGACGTGTGTTAACGTACGGATAACTTTAACTAGCCAGATTCCACGTATAATGAACGGATAATTTCTTAACACATACACGCACGCGTATGATAGCACCGTTTACTACTACCAGTATACACTTCGTAAGGCAGTGCATGCAGTTGACACATGTATTAGAAAATCACCATAATTTGATGAAGTGGTGAATTTGGTGAAGTGATAAATACTGGAAAGATATCATATCTTTTTTAATAAGAAAAGTTATCAAGCGGACAAGTTGTCTATCCGTGTGCCAGTTAACACGTGTGTTAGGGAGCGGATACCAGTTTTTTATTAATACTGCTGTTAGTGTTTACAATGACGCGTTGAGCATTATATTACGATTTTGCATCTATTAGTAGGTACACAAATCAACGTAACGTAAGCGGCTGCAACGCGAAAGTAGAGATTATTCAACTTTTGCGTGCGTTTTGACATTTCGATTTCAATTTAAAAAGCCTCTACATTATCCCACAAAGTATTAACACATGTCAAAATAAAGTGGGAAGACATTTTATACGACTGCCAAATTTGTGTGATGTAACTGACTTTCATATTTTTCTTCCACACTTGCATCAAAAAATCAGTTTCACCATAACCTCAAACGCCCAAGTGGGATAGAAAGTGTGATGGTTTTAGAACCGATCCTAAATATTTCCATGTATTAACACATGTCAAATCGTGTCGGATGCGCTGTCAAGTTGTGTCTGATGAAATTTAATATTTTTTTTCCACACTATTATACATGATTTCTTCACACTTTTTTGACATGTATTAATACTCAGTGGGATAGTGTGGAATGGCTATTAGGTATGTAGCCATCTTGTGTTGAAAAAAGTTTGAAGTTTTTTGCTCGATTTATCTTGACGCGGCCGTAGCGCTTGTTAAATGTAACGTACGCATCGCGAACGCGAACGCGTCATTGTAAATCAGCCATTAGATTTTCTTAGAACACGCTTTTGGGCAGTTGTCCAGCTAGTCAATGCCTAAATAGTTTAGGCAACTTGTTATTTATAAACGCATTCCAACAATTGCCCAAATGTGACCTCATTTATTCACTGTCATGCCTGTATTTATTCATTTTTGAATGAACACGTTCAACTAACTTTTCATTCATTTCAAAACTAGAAAATTAGAAAACCAGAAATATTTGCCCACCTTATACTATGTTCACACCAAAACGAAATCTGAGATTTCAGCTGAAAAATTTGGAGTTCTCGACTTGTTGGAGCCGGATTTCACTAAGATTTCGATGAAATCTAGAGTTTTCATTGAGATTTTGTTGAAATTTCCATGAAATCTTGTTCCATCAACTTGAAATATCAAAAGTTTTCAACCGAAATCTCGGATTTCATTTTGGTGGGAACATAGCATAAGTCAATAACCATGTTCCCTAAATGGAAAGAGTTTATATACTTCCAAAATATGTCATTACCTCTTCCTCATAAAATGGCATTTCATCCAAAATAGATGATATTGCTTTCGATACTCGTGGTGTATCCTGATCACCTAGAAAATATAGGTGAGAAAAGGTCCACAGCTAAGGAACATGGACACTCTCCGGGTCCAATCCTGTCTTCATAGAATTTTTTACCTATGTATGTAAACATTTTAAAGAATAACAATGAAAACAAAACACGATGTTGTTTACATACCTTTCTGTACTCCTTATTATATGCTGCATCGTAGGGATGCCAGTTTTTTTAAAACAGTATCCCGATTTGCCGAAGGGTCTTGTGTCCTAAACAATTTTAGGATGTTGTTGAGGGCAATGTTCCTCATTTCCTTATTGTGGTAGTGCTCATTCTTGATCTGCCACAAGCATGCATTTTCTCGATATTTTTCTATAACTTCTAAAACAAAGTCTCTTCCTACTGTAGACATTTTTTTTCCCAATTTGGATTAAAAGTTTGAAACCGACATCCGACAACTTTCAATTCTATGGACTATTATATAATGCTTATATGATTGCAAGAGATGATTGTGGGAAGCTTCTTTGGATGATTATAGGGGCAAAATTGTTAGTTGGGCGTAGGGATGCCAGTTTTTTTAAAACAGTATCCCGATTTGCCGAAGGGTCTTGTGTCCTAAACAATTTTAGGATGTTGTTGAGGGCAATGTTCCTCATTTCCTTATTGTGGTAGTGCTCATTCTTGATCTGCCACAAGCATGCATTTTCTCGATATTTTTCTATAACTTCTAAAACAAAGTCTCTTCCTACTGTAGACATTTTTGTTCCCCATTTGGATTAAAAGTTTGAAACCGACATCCGACAACATAAACATGAAGAACCGCAATGTTTTGTTTTGATAGAAAAAAAAAGAGACAAAGTCATATATTTTGCAAGAAATTGTAATTTACAATTTAATGAGCGAGAGTGAGAAAGGTATGCTTTGTTTTTAAGTGAAGTTGGTACTATTGCAAATCTTGTAAGCAAACAGAACTTCTTGGCTCGCTGGCTCCCCACACACGATAGAGCCGAGCCATGGCTCGGTGGCTCGGGCTCGTGGATTTTGGACTGTCTGAAAATCCAGATGGGTTGGCCGAGCCAAGCGGAGCCATCTGAGTTTCCCCACACACGATGGATTTTGGCTCGGCGCCGCCGGTCCATTTGGCTCTTTGGCTCGGTCGTATATAGCCAGCTTAAAGTTAGACATTGGGCACGTTCCGATGTTAATTCTTAGTTATCCGGATAGCTTTGTGTTGTTGTAGTTCCATGTTAAAAAACTGCTGATGACCGCTGACGCAACAACAACTCAAGTTATCTCAAAATGTTTGGGATAACTAGATAAAATAGCGAATAAACATCTGAACGCGAGGATTGCTTTGGAATGTGTTTATAAATAGCACTGTAACAGTCGTATTTATTAGATTTTCTTAGAACACGCTTGGGCAGTTGTCCAGTTAGTCAATGCCTTAAGAGTTTAGGCAACTTGTTATTTATAAACGAATTCCAAAGAAATTGAAAATAAAAAGAATTATTCTTTTTTCCCCCATTTTTCTACAACCTCTGTAAGAGCTATATTGTCACTTCTAATAGGTATTATAAGACCCATTTATGGAAAATGCATATTTCTATTAAACCTGCGTGTTTACTTTTATAGAAACATATCTGAAGCTATCTGTCAAAACCTTAATTTCACTAAGGTTTCGAATAGCGCTCGCTTAATACTTCTTATAGATCGTACAAGGACTATTATAAAATTTGAAGTTTTTAAAAGATCTGCGTAATGGGCCTCCAAGAAGATTTTCCGAAATCATTTTAGAAGTTCTATAATACTCTCCTTTTTATAAATGTCTTAAGGAAATCAGAAAGCCTATTCAGTTAGGCCGAACCGAAGCTGAAATGTTAGTTGGGAAGTGGTTTGTATTTGCACTAGTATAGCAGAAATGGTTTGTGGCTGCACTTAGCAAGTAACAGAAACTAACATAGAGGTTCTATAATAATTTTACAGGATAACTATAGAAGTAAAACCTCCGTCGTCATTTCATAAGAGCAATATAGAGAGATTAAAGAAACATTGGTTTATCGCTTGCTGATAACATTTGCACCAGAAAATATTTAAGGAATCAGTAATGCTCCAATAAGGTGTTTTCTTTCTGTCAGAAGGGTAATACGAGCGCTATATAGAAACAAAACACTATAATGTCTGCAATGCGAAGCAATTTTGTTAGTTCAGTTAGGTCATGACCCCCTTGCACCAAGGCAATCAAATATAATATTAAGGGTTAGATAATATATATACACAAGTTTAAAATGTATCTGACTATATTCAAGGAGGGGAATTGGGTTTATGACACCCCCCCCCCCCCCCCCGGCTCAGAGCCCAAGAAAAAGTATAAATAAAAAAAACAATCTTCATGAATCCTTTTGTTAATTTTTTGGAATGCTTGCATAGGTATAAGCTCTTAAGCTTCATACGAGCTTCATACGAATTATTTTTTGGGATAAGAACTACAAAAAAACACACAGAAGTGCAAAAACTGACGCGACGTACAAAATTATTTCATAACCGTAATGTTACCTTTTATGAGACCATGGTAATATTATTCGTGAAGAATGTTTGTTTTGTCGTATCGAGTTTTTCTGAAAGGAAAATGAATAAGTTAAATGCAAATACAAAATGCACATTTTCATCATCTTGGACTCCATTCAACATGAAAACAGAAATGGAAAAAATCTTAATATATCTTATATCATATATAAATTTAAAAAATTAATTTCTCTGTCAGTATTTTAAGCAATATGTTTTGGTTAGTCGTCTAAACGTACATTTACATTTACATTTAGAAGGTATATGGTTCGTACTGTTGACACGGATGTAGTGGTAATCCTCATTGGCAAGTTCTATCACCTGATGACCTTGTGTACAGAGTTGAAGATTTCTGTTGCCTTTGGTACGGGCAGATCATTTAATTATATAGACATCAATGCTATATGCTACGAGAAACTGGGCGTAGAAAAATCCTTTGCCTCCCCGTATTTCACAGTTTTATGGGTTGCGATACAACATCTCCATTTTTCGGACGAGGCAAGAAATCTGCGTGGGCGGCATGGAAAAGGAGCTGTTTTGTCAGAAGACTAAGACAATGGAGAAACTTCCATCACCAACAAAAGATGAACTACTTTCAACACTCAAAGCGGGCTGTATATCAGGCAGGAGTATGGTGTACCTGTGAACACATTCAACAGTGCGGTCCTAGTGAAATGTAATTGTAATAGTCAAAAAGGATACACTGGTAGATATGCTTGCAAAGCTGCTCGTTGGAATTGTACTGACCTTTTTAAATGTAAATGCTTCAATACGACATAAGCAATCCATATAGATAAATGCAATTCAACATCTTTCATATGTGATTTCTCTTATATTTAAATTTTATATATTAATATGTATGTGTACATAAGTATATTTTATTTCATTTTCAGCCTTATATCTTAGAAGTTAATGTTTGTGTCACTTGATATAATATTTGGATAGTTTGTAATTAATATATATTTATACAACTCTACTAATAGAAATAATTTTTATTACATATATGTTCACCTTTTATCAAAAAATGTATTTCACTAGTTCTCGTTATGCTATGTTCCCACCAAAACGAAATCTGAGATTTCAGCTGAAAAATTTGGAGTTCTCGACTTGTTGGAGCCGGATTTCATTAAGATTTCGATGAAATCTAGAGTTTTCATTGAGATTTTGTTGAAATTTCCATGAAATCTTGTTCCATCAACTTGAAATATCAAAAGTTTTCAACCGAAATCTCGGATTTCATTTTGGTGGGAACATAGCATTAGAGAACTTCAACAAAAATAAAACCACTTGTTAATTTTTGAATAAAGAATACAATATTTATTGAGCTTCAGTTTCCTTACCACTGGTGGGGGGGGGGGGGAACTTAGGCTATACGAAGATGATACTAATGAGAACTTAAGAACTGAGCTCATATGAGATCGAATGATCCCTTTATAATATTAAAATTGTCAACGCAGCAAATCTTGGTTTGTCTGCGGATGATGCGATGATCTCATAATTCTTATTGTAAAATCTCTTTCACAAGTTGCTGAAGGCAAAAAGGTGCTGACATAC